>CM060924.1:416788348-418124182 GCA_030737875.1 Allium sativum
GAGTCTCCAACACTTCCCTAAGATGTAGGGCATGCTCTTCTTCACTCTTAGAAAAGACTAAGATGTCATCCACAAAGACCACCACGAACTTATTAAGGAACTCCCTGAACACCCTACTCATCAAGTCAACAAAATATGCAGGGGCATTCGTCAAACCAAATGGCATCACCAGCCACTCATAGAAACCATCCGGAGTCCTAAAGGCAGTCTTTTCTATGCTATCCTTAGCCACTCTCAACTGATGAAACCCCGTGGCCAAGTCCAACTGCAAAAATACTGAAGCGCCAACCAACTGATCAAAAAGATCATCAATCCTCGGCAATGGGTGTCTATTCTTCTTTGTGAACTAGTTGAGTTCTCTATAGTCTACACAAAGTCTGAGGGACCCATCCGCCTTCGTAGTAAAAACTACTGGAGCACCCCACTCCGATATACTTCGTCTTATGAACCCCTTCTCAAGCAACTCCCCTACTTGCTTATGGAGTTCCCTCCTCTCACGAGGAGCTATGTGGCGCACGGGTAAAGATACTGGTTTAGCATTATCCACCAGATATATTCAGAAGTCAATCTCCCGCTTCGGAGGTAAACCCTTCACCTCCTCAAACACATCCGGGTACTCCCGGACCACTCTAACAGATCGCAAACTCTTGACCGAAGCATCAAGCGATTCAAGATAACATAGCATAACAGAATCCATGGGATTACAAGAGATATCGAGAGTGTTCCCCAAGTGGGTCATAAGCCTAACAACTCTCCTTTCACAATCAAGAACGGCACCATTACTGGATAACCAGTCCATGCCAAAATCAACCCATAGCCCGTGAAGCCCAAAACAAAAGCATCACATCTAAACTCAATGCTAAGTATAGAAATCTTCAAACCCAAACATATCATGGACAAATAAGTGGAGCCCCCAATTGGGTTTGAAACAACCAAGGGATCGTCTACTAGACTGGTGTCTAAGTGCAGTGACTCAACTAATGATGATGAGATAAACGAATGCGATGCGCCAGAATCAAACAATGTACGGACAGGATTATCAAATAGAAAAACCAGACTTTCAACGGAAATAGTTCTACCTCTTTCCTGAGTTGGTGGAACCGCGAGAGCCTGAACTTGCCCCCTAGCCTGACCCGGTGCCATAAGAGCTTGCACCTGTCCTCCTGAGGTAGATCCCGTCCTTTGCCCCTTCTTAGGGCAATCCTTCACTAGATGCCCTGCTTCGCCACAGTGATAGCAGCCAGTCTTCTTCTTCTTCCGACAATCTTTGCTTAGGTGGCTTGGTATCCCGCAAGTGAAGCACTTCTTTTTTCCCTTGCCACCGTTGCCTTTCCCACCCTTGCTTTGCTGTTGCTGTTGAGGTCTCTTTTGATCTCCTTTCTTCTCAGGTGCCTTATTAACATTGCGACCCTTCTCTTCCTCATGCATGAGTGCCATGTCAACTAGCTTCTCAAAGGTGGCTCCCATAGGGATGTGAGTCATAGCCAATCCATGCATCGGTTCATTCAAGCCTTTAACGAACCTCAAAGCCTTCTTCTCCGGTGTATTCACCATGTCTATGCCAAACCTTGCCAATTGATTAAACTTGTTGACATATTCCTTCACCGAAAGGTTTCCTTGCTTTAGAGTCAAGAACCTTTCCATATACAAGTTTTCCTCCGCCCTTGAGAGAAACTTTACCACAAATCTTTGCCTAAAATCCGACCAAGAGTCAACGGGGCGTTCTCCATTAGTGACCTCCCACCAGAATGAGGCCTCTCCCTTCATTAACCAAGCAACTAACTTGACTTTCTTTCCTTCTTCCATCTCAAAGATATCTATCAACTCTTCCACCTCCTTAAGCCAATCTCTAGCCTCCACAAAAGTTTCTGATCCTTGAAAAGGTTTCCCTCCCATAGCTTTAAATTCCTTGCAAGTCTTAGCAAAAGTATCCGTGCGAGGAGGAGGAGGGGGAGGAGGAAGATCAGGTGCTACTGTTGGTGGAGGAACATTTGCTGGACCCGCAGTGGCGGCCCTAGCCTCCATCAATCTCCTATACCATACTGGTATCGTCACACCCTCCGGAAAGTTAAGATCTTCAGCCATGCTGAAACGAAAAAGGGAAAGATTCAAAACAGAGAATTCGAAAGATAAAGATATGGCTATTGGGGAATATGCTTTTCTTTCAAAAACTTTTCTCTTTAAAGACATGTTTTTGAAAATACTTCTACAAAAAAATGTTTTTAGAAAAATAGTTTTTCTAAAAGTTTTATCTGTTCTGGTAACCTGGCTCTGATACCACGTGTAACACCCCACACCTGCTAAGGTCACTCACTATGGGAATGCCTTAACTTCGGTGGAGCATTTTAAGTGAATATAGAACAGAAAAATTACAACAAGACAGATATAAATACTTGAAAATCTAAAACATCATTTCATAGCAGCAGAAGGTAAACATGTTTAGTTACAACACCATAAAGAGTCAAGTACTAAATATCCATCCTGATAAAAACATAAGTACATAATCCCACTACATAAACAATAGCCATAAAAGAAAAGATAAGCTGGGCTTTACATTATGGTCCAAGCTCCAAAAGATAGATAAAGAAATCTGATCAAAGCCCACTAGTGCTAGGCCCAACCTGAGGACCTGAGGGGGAAAAAGATAACAACAACGGGGTCAGACATAAGTCTGAGTGAGCCCTATAACTTTAACAACACAATCATTAAAGTAATTAGGGTATGATATTAACTTGGCACGGGATGACTGGGGATAAATGACTACACTAAATAGCCAACTAGACATAAGGTGAACTAAGACAACGATAAAGACGCATCTACCCACCCAAGGATAATTACTAACTGCACCACACCAGTCATTCCTACTTAAAGGTTGATCCCACCCAAGGACTTAGAAAATTTACCCAGTAGTTTCGTGTACCCCTAGCTGACTACATAGGTGCCGTCTGCCCCTATCTCCACTAGGTGTACCCACTACTCCCAAGCGATCGGCTCCCTACCGTAGATACCCGTGCTGGCCCCACAGTGAGGTGTATCACTCCCCAAAGTGGCAACCCGATACAACAAATGGTGCACGGCTTATACCTACACGATGCAACAACGTCTTACCTACCAGCCCGGGTCCACACACGCATATGAAACCCGTTGGACTCGCGTTGCCACCGCTAACCCGTTTTGGCCTCTTATAATCAAGCCCAGTACGCGTGTCCCGTCCTCGACATGGGTCGAGCCCAATAAGATACATATGGGTTACTGGTTGAAATGGGCCCCCACAAGCTACCACCTAAGCTTGTCATTATATCTAGTGCATCCCACTTAACCCTTTAATCATGTTTAATTACATGTTTCCACTTGGTTAAGTATTCTAATCGTATTTTCTATTGCCACCCAAGGCAACCCACTAGATTTCCATATGCCACCCAAGGCACTTACTTGATTTCCACATGCCACCCAAGGCACCCACTTAACCCCTCATGCCCACTACATGCTTATCTGGTTAAGTGTTTCTTAATTGATTAAGAACGTAACCGTTGTAAAGACCTCTCACATTAGACTATCTTTTATGGCAGCTGGATTTGCCGGTTGGGTCCGGGCAGCCTTACGCCATAACCGAGTCTAACCTCGTGTCTTTACACTTGTCACGTATGTAGTTTGTGCCTAAGACCTCTCACATTGGGCCAATCATTTGTAGCCGCTGGATTTGCCGGTCGGTTCCGGGCAGTCTTACGCTACAAAAGGGTCCAACCTCGTGTCTTAGTCGATTAATTACACCTAATTAATCACCCCCGAATTAATTTTCCCTAACTAATTCCAATTTTTACGATGTACATAATTGACTCAATTATGTCCATCCACTTTATGGTATGCATAATCATACCAACTTCACACCATTTCATTAACATGTATATTAACCCCATCATTCCCCACGTAATTCGCTAACGTGACATAAAAGGGAAGATTCATCACAAATATAATGGGTTCAACTTGCATAACATTAGCATCAACATGGGTTTAAAGATGTCAACATGCATATAGCATCAAACCCAACTAGCATAAATAATCAACCCAAACTTGCATGAATCACATATGTCATAAGGAGGTTAACTTGCATAAGTTATTCATGTCATACAAAGGGGTAAACTTGCATATGTATGTATGACATACAAAGGGGTTAACTTGCATATGTATGCATATCATACTAAGGTGTAAACTTGCACATGTTACTTGCATATAATCAAACACCAAACTTGCATAACATGTCATATATGAACTTGCATATAATCGTACACCAAACTTGCATAACATATCATGTATGAACTAGCATATAATCATACACCAAACTTGCATATCATGGTGTCATAATGGATCAATGTTTCTCATATGACTTGCATAACTTGCATAACATCATAAACACATAGCATATGACTTGCATAACTTGCATAACATCACAAACACATAGCATATGACTTGCATAACTTGCATAACATCATGAACATGTAGCATATGACTTGCATAACTTGCATAACATCATGAACATGTAGCATATGACTTGCATAACTTACATAACACCATGAACATGTAGCATATGACTTGCATAACTCTCATAACATCATGAACATATAGCACATAACTTGCATAACATGCATAACATCATTAACGCATAGCATATAACTTGCATAACATGCATTGATCCACATTCATAGCCATAACCTCATTATATCCTATCATAATCATTTCAATAATTGGTCATTAAGGCTATAGAAAAACTCACAACTTGTTGATTAGCACTCCTAAGAAGAAGATTAAGTTGCTAGAGTTAATTAGTAGTTGATTTGAGAGACTATCTTCTTCTACAATTTGATGGAGGCTCCTTCAAGTTGCATTTTGACGGCATGACGGCATTGTTTCTATTTTAGTATGAATTAGGGTAATCTTAGGGGTGTATTTATAGAGTATTTAGGTGTTTTAGGCCATTAGATTAACCCTAAATCAGATTAGAGCCGTCAGATCTCGTCCTAGCCACCAAAACACAGCCCAAAAGCCAAACTGATGCACCCAGGTCACCTGGGCTCGACCAGGGAGGTCGACCCCCAGGTCGACACTAGGGTCGACTCCCCAGTCGACCCCCAGGTCAACCCCCTGGGTCTGGCGGGAATTTTCCCGCCACTTCTGAAATTTGAAATTTCTGTTTTTAATTCTGTTTTTAAATTTTCTGAAACTTCTTCGGGCCATATCTGGGTCATACGGACTCCGATTTTCGAAAACTCGGACTCTATTTCGTGTATTTTTCCGAGACGAACGCAATGGCATAGCCCGTTTCCCCTGGTTCAGATTTTAAAATTAAATTCTGCCCTGTTTTATATTATAGCAAGTTATTCAACATACGGGGTGTTACATTCTCCCCTACTTAAAGGATTTCGTCCCCGAAATCTCTAAGTCAAGAAGAACGTATCCTACCAACCAAACAACCATCTACTCAAACCATCAAACACTGGCATCCATTGTCCTTAGAGTTTCTAATGTTGTATGAACATATGCAAGGAGTGTGTGTATATGTTCCCTGTCTAATGTAAAATCAGGCGGTCCACTGATTCAGTTACCTCCTTAATGCAAACAATGATAGTGCCATGCATCCAATATGTATGCGAAAGAACTCTATCGACACAAACTATTTCTACATGAGTGCACAATCATTCACCAAAATGCATCATCCATATGATAGCACGACCATTATACATCCATTAATATAGCTACCTACACACAATTTTATGCAATATGCAATATGAAGTGATTGAGCCGATCTAGTGCCTAGAGTGTGTGTATATGCATCCACGAGCAACCACTAGCAAACACTTGCATCCACACGCATCCATCAAACATAACATGTCTCAAACACATGTTTCAACCATAGGTTTACCCTATCTAAAGGTCAAAGGTACTAATGAGAGGACATACTAAAGATAAGATAAGTACTAGACAAACGATAAAGGAGAAGTTAAAAGATATACCCTCAAAAAGGAATGGGTATAGTGAACGCATCTTCGCTTCTGTCTCCCAAGTAGCATTGCTCTCATCCTCTCCCCATTGCACTTTGACTAGTCGCACCTCTCTGTTCCTCAACTTCCTAATCTCTGACCCAAGGATGCGGGTAGGAGCTCGTCGAATAGTCACATCACGCTCTACCTCCACTTCTCTAAGAAAGCTCGTCTCTACCACCTCTGCGGTCTCATGTAGGCATTTCCTCAAATGTGACACATGGAATACGTCATGTACCCCACTAAGTCTCTCGGGTAAATCCACCCTATACGCCATCTGTCCAATCCTTTCCTTAATAGGAAACGGCCCAACAAATCTTGGAGCTAACTTCCCAACGGACCCAAAGCGAACTACATTCCGTAATGGAGATACTTTGACAAAGACCATGTCCCCAACATCAAACTCAAGATCCGTCCTTCTCTTATCCGCGTAAGATTTCTGCCTATCCTGCGCTGCTTTCATCCTTCTTCGAATTAAATCAATCTTTTCCGAAGTCTCTCTAACCATATCGGGCCCAAGCAAGATCTTATCCGTAGATTCCCACCAACATGTAAGTGATCGACAAGGCCTTCCATAAAGAGCTTCAAAAGGAGCCATACCAATACTGGACTGAAAGCTGTTATTATATGCGAACTCCACCAATGGAAGATGCTCTTCCCATGTACCTCCAAAATCCAAGATACAAAGCCTCAAAAGGTCTTCTAGAACACGATTCACCCTCTCGGTCTGGCCGTCCGTCTGAGGATGATATGCGGTGCTCAGACACAACTGAGTCCCCACTGCTTCTTGCAAACTTTTCCAAAACTCGCTAGTGAAGATGGGATCTCGATCACTCACTATGCTAGAGGGTACCCCATGCAATCGAACTATCTCTCGAAGGTAAACTGAAGCTAGCCATGGAGCAGTCCTCTTGCTCTTCACGGGTATGAAATGGGCACTCTTAGTAAGTCTGTCTACCACAACCCAAATTCCCGTATTACCCTTCCTTGACCTAGGTAACCCATCAATAAAATCCATCGAGACGCTATCCCACTTCCATTGCGGAACTTCCAATGGGTGAAGCAACCCACCTGGTTTTCTTTGCTCCGCTTTCACCTGTTGGCACACCAAGCATCTAGCGACATACTCGACCACATCTTTCTTCATACCGGCCCAAAAGAAAACTCGCTTCATGTCTTGGTACATCTTGTCCCCACCGGGATGAATGGTCATCCTAGAACGGTGTGCATCATCAAGAATAGCCTTCCTCAAACCCTCGTCTTGTGGTACACAAAGTCTACCGTCTCTACGCAAGCAACCCCTATCGTCTAGGGTGTACCTACTCAAATCGCTGGACGACTCCCCCCTTATGAGCCTCTCTACTAAATCAACCAACTGCGGGTCGTCCTGCTGTGCCTCGCCAATCCGTCCCAAAAGAGTAGGTCTGACCTCCAAGGATGCTAGCAAACCGGGTACATAATCAACGGAAGGTCTGAAATCAAACATCGAGATAAATTCCAAGCTTCGTCGTTCCATGAACAATGGATTCAAGGACAACCTTTTTCTACTCAAGGCGTCCGCCACCACGTTACCCTTGCCAGGGGTATACGCTATCTCGAAATCATAGGATGCTAAGAACTCCATCCACCTTTGCTGTCTCAAGTTCAAATCCTTCTGAGAAAACAAGTACTTCAATGATTTGTGGTCAGTGAACAATTCGAATCTCTCTCCCAGAAGATAATAGCGCCAAATCTTAAGCGCAAAAACAATAGCGGCCAACTCTAAATCATGGGTAGGGTAATTTTTCTCATGCTTTATCAACTGCCTTCCACAATAGGCTATTACCCTTCCCTCTTGCATTAAGACTGCGCCCAGTCCAGTCCCACAAGCATCGGTATAGACAACAAATGGCTTACTCCCATCTGGCAACACTAAGACTGGAGCTGTGGTTAAAGCTCTCTTTAACCGTCGGAACGCATCATCACAATCTACGTCCCATGCGAAGACTAGATTCTTCTTCGTCAAGCGAGTTAATGGGGCTAATATCTTCGCGAAGTCCTTGATAAACTTCCTATAGTAGCCAGCCAACCCCAAGAAACTCCTCACCTCGGTAGCTTTCTTTGGAACCTTCCAATCTTGAATAGATACTACCTTCGCGGGATCCACAGCCATCCCATCCTTGGAGACCACGCGCCCCAAGAACCGCACTTCCTTCCTCCAGAAGTGACATTTAGAAAATTTAGCCTTAAGGCTATGCGCTCGAAGAGTCTCCAACACTTCCCTAAGATGTAGGGCATGCTCTTCTTCACTCTTAGAAAAGACTAAGATGTCATCCACAAAGACCACCACGAACTTATTAAGGAACTCCCTGAACACCCTACTCATCAAATCAACAAAATATGCAGGGGCATTCGTCAAACCAAATGGCATCACCAGCCACTCATAGAAACCATCCGGAGTCCTAAAGGTAGTCTTGTCTATGCTATCCTTAGCCACTCTCAACTGATGAAACCCCGTGGCCAAGTCCAACTGCAAAAATACTGAAGCGCCAACCAACTGATCAAAAAGATCATCAATCCTCGGCAATGGGTGTCTATTCTTCTTTGTGAACTAGTTGAGTTCTCTATAGTCTACACAAAGTCTGAGGGACCCATCCGCCTTCGTAGTAAAAACTACTGGAGCACCCCACTCCGATATACTTCGTCTTATGAACCCCTTCTCAAGCAACTCCCCTACTTGCTTATGGAGTTCCCTCCTCTCACGAGGAGCCATGTGGCGCACGGGTAAAGATACTGGTTTAGCATTATCCACCAGATATATTCAGAAGTCAATCTCCCGCTTCGGAGGTAAACCCTTCACCTCCTCAAACACATCCGGGTACTCCCGGACCACTCTAACAGATCGCAAACTCTTGACCGAAGCATCAAGCGATTCAAGATAACATAGCATAACAGAATCCATGGGATTACAAGAGATATCGAGAGTGTTCCCCAAGTGGGTCATAAGCCTAACAACTCTCCTTTCACAATCAAGAACGGCACCATTACTGGATAACCAGTCCATGCCCAAAATCAACCCATAGCCCGTGAAGCCCAAAACAAAAGCATCACATCTAAACTCAATGCTAAGTATAGAAATCTTCAAACCCAAACATATCATGGACAAATAAGTGGAGCCCCCAATTGGGTTTGAAACAACCAAGGGATCGTCTACTAGACTGGTGTCTAAGTGCAGTGACTCAACTAATGATGATGAGATAAACGAATGCGATGCGCCAGAATCAAACAATGTACGGACAGGATTATCAAATAGAAAAACCAGACTTTCAACGGAAATAGTTCTACCTCTTTCCTGAGTTGGTGGAACCGCGAGAGCCTGAACTTGCCCCCTAGCCTGACCCGGTGCCATAAGAGCTTGCACCTGTCCTCCTGAGGTAGATCCCGTCCTTTGCCCCTTCTTAGGGCAATCCTTCACTAGATGCCCTGCTTCGCCACAGTGATAGCAGCCAGTCTTCTTCTTCTTCCGACAATCTTTGCTTAGGTGGCTTGGTATCCCGCAAGTGAAGCACTTCTTTTTTCCCTTGCCACCGTTGCCTTTCCCACCCTTGCTTTGCTGTTGCTGTTGAGGTCTCTTTTGATCTCCTTTCTTCTCGGGTGCCTTATTAACATTGCGACCCTTCTCTTCCTCATGCATGAGTGCCATGTCAACTAGCTTCTCAAAGGTGGCTCCCATAGGGATGTGAGTCATAGCCAATCCATGCATCGGTTCATTCAAGCCTTTAACGAACCTCAAAGCCTTCTTCTCCGGTGTATTCACCATGTCTATGCCAAACCTTGCCAATTGATTAAACTTGTTGACATATTCCTTCACCGAAAGGTTTCCTTGCTTTAGAGTCAAGAACCTTTCCATATACAAGTTTTCCTCCGCCCTTGAGAGAAACTTTACCACAAATCTTTGCCTAAAATCCGACCAAGAGTCAACGGGGCGTTCTCCATTAGTGACCTCCCACCAGAATGAGGCCTCTCCCTTCATTAACCAAGCAACTAACTTGACTTTCTTTCCTTCTTCCATCTCAAAGATATCTATCAACTCTTCCACCTCCTTAAGCCAATCTCTAGCCTCCACAAAAGTTTCTGATCCTTGAAAAGGTTTCCCTCCCATAGCTTTAAATTCCTTGCAAGTCTTAGCAAAAGTATCCGTGCGAGGAGGAGGAGGGGGAGGAGGAAGATCAGGTGCTACTGTTGGTGGAGGAACATTTGCTGGACCCGCAGTGGCGGCCCTAGCCTCCATCAATCTCTTATACCATACTGGTATCGTCACACCCTCCGGAAAGTTAAGATCTTCAGCCATGCTGAAACGAAAAAGGGAAAGATTCAAAACAGAGAATTCGAAAGATAAAGATATGGCTATTGGGGAATATGCTTTTCTTTCAAAAACTTTTCTCTTTAAAGACATGTTTTTGAAAATACTTCTACAAAAAAAATGTTTTTAGAAAAATAGTTTTTCTAAAAGTTTTATCTGTTCTGGTAACCTGGCTCTGATACCACGTGTAACACCCCACACCTGCTAAGGTCACTCACTATGGGAATGCCTTAACTTCGGTGGAGCATTTTAAGTGAATATAGAACAGAAAAATTACAACAAGACAGATATAAATACTTGAAAATCTAAAACATCATTTCATAGCAGCAGAAGGTAAACATGTTTAGTTACAACACCATAAAGAGTCAAGTACTAAATATCCATCCTGATAAAAACATAAGTACATAATCCCACTACATAAACAATAGCCATAAAAGAAAAGATAAGCTGGGCTTTACATTATGGTCCAAGCTCCAAAAGATAGATAAAGAAATCTGATCAAAGCCCACTAGTGCTAGGCCCTACCAGAGGACCTGAGGGGGAAAAAAGATAACAACAACGGGGTCAGACATAAGTCTGAGTGAGCCCTATAACTTTAACAACACAATCATTAAAGTAATTAGGGTATGATATAAACTTGGCACGGGATGACTGGGGATAAATGACTACACTAAATAGCCAACTAGACATAAGGTGAACTAAGACAACGATAAAGACGCATCTACCCACCCAAGGATAATTACTAACTGCACCACACCAGTCATTCCTACTTAAAGGTTGATCCCACCCAAGGACTTAGAAAATTTACCCAGTAGTTTCGTGTACCCCTAGCTGACTACATAGGTGCCGTCTGCCCCTATCTCCACTAGGTGTACCCACTACTCCCAAGCGATCGGCTCCCTACCGTAGATACCCGTGCTGGCCCCACAGTGAGGTGTATCACTCCCCAAAGTGGCAACCCGATACAACAAATGGTGCACGGCTTATACCTACACGATGCAACAACGTCTTACCTACCAGCCCGGGTCCACACACGCATATGAAACCCGTTGGACTCGCGTTGCCACCGCTAACCCGTTTTGGCCTCTTATAATCAAGCCCAGTACGCGTGTCCCGTCCTCGACATGGGTCGAGCCCAATAAGATACATATGGGTTACTGGTTGAAATGGGCCCCCACAAGCTACCACCTAAGCTTGTCATTATATCTAGTGCATCCCACTTAACCCTTTAATCATGTTTAATTACATGTTTCCACTTGGTTAAGTATTCTAATCGTATTTTCTATTGCCACCCAAGGCAACCCACTAGATTTCCATATGCCACCCAAGGCACTTACTTGATTTCCACATGCCACCCAAGGCACCCACTTAACCCCTCATGCCCACTACATGATTATCTGGTTAAGTGTTTCTTAATTGATTAAGAACGTAACCGTTGTAAAGACCTCTCACATTAGACTATCTTTTATGGCAGCTGGATTTGCCGGTTGGGTCCGGGCAGCCTTACGCCATAACCGAGTCTAACCTCGTGTCTTTACACTTGTCACGTATGTAGTTTGTGCCTAAGACCTCTCACATTGGGCCAATCATTTGTAGCCGCTGGATTTGCCGGTCGGTTCCGGGCAGTCTTACGCTACAAAAGGGTCCAACCTCGTGTCTTAGTCGATTAATTACACCTAATTAATCACCCCCGAATTAATTTTCCCTAACTAATTCCAATTTTTACGATGTACATAATTGACTCAATTATGTCCATCCACTTTATGGTATGCATAATCATACCAACTTCACACCATTTCATTAACATGTATATTAACCCCATCATTCCCCACGTAATTCGCTAACGTGACATAAAAGGGAAGATTCATCACAAATATAATGGGTTCAACTTGCATAACATTAGCATCAACATGGGTTTAAAGATGTCAACATGCATATAGCATCAAACCCAACTAGCATAAATAATCAACCCAAACTTGCATGAATCACATATGTCATAAGGAGGTTAACTTGCATAAGTTATTCATGTCATACAAAGGGGTAAACTTGCATATGTATGTATGACATACAAAGGGGTTAACTTGCATATGTATGCATATCATACTAAGGTGTAAACTTGCACATGTTACTTGCATATAATCAAACACCAAACTTGCATAACATGTCATATATGAACTTGCATATAATCGTACACCAAACTTGCATAACATATCATGTATGAACTAGCATATAATCATACACCAAACTTGCATATCATGGTGTCATAATGGATCAATGTTTCTCATATGACTTGCATAACTTGCATAACATCATAAACACATAGCATATGACTTGCATAACTTGCATAACATCACAAACACATAGCATATGACTTGCATAACTTGCATAACATCATGAACATGTAGCATATGACTTGCATAACTTGCATAACATCATGAACATGTAGCATATGACTTGCATAACTTACATAACACCATGAACATGTAGCATATGACTTGCATAACTCTCATAACATCATGAACATATAGCACATAACTTGCATAACATGCATAACATCATTAACGCATAGCATATAACTTGCATAACATGCATTGATCCACATTCATAGCCATAACCTCATTATATCCTATCATAATCATTTCAATAATTGGTCATTAAGGCTATAGAAAAACTCACAACTTGTTGATTAGCACTCCTAAGAAGAAGATTAAGTTGCTAGAGTTAATTAGTAGTTGATTTGAGAGACTATCTTCTTCTACAATTTGATGGAGGCTCCTTCAAGTTGCATTTTGACGGCATGACGGCATTGTTTCTATTTTAGTATGAATTAGGGTAATCTTAGGGGTGTATTTATAGAGTATTTAGGTGTTTTAGGCCATTAGATTAACCCTAAATCAGATTAGAGCCGTCAGATCTCGTCCTAGCCACCAAAACACAGCCCAAAAGCCAAACTGATGCACCCAGGTCACCTGGGCTCGACCAGGGAGGTCGACCCCCAGGTCGACACTAGGGTCGACTCCCCAGTCGACCCCCAGGTCAACCCCCTGGGTCTGGCGGGAATTTTCCCGCCACTTCTGAAATTTGAAATTTCTGTTTTTAATTCTGTTTTTAAATTTTCTGAAACTTCTTCGGGCCATATCTGGGTCATACGGACTCCGATTTTCGAAAACTCGGACTCTATTTCGTGTATTTTTTCGAGACGAACGCAATGGCATAGCCCGTTTCCCCTGGTTCAGATTTTAAAATTAAATTCTGCCCTGTTTTATATTATAGCAAGTTATTCAACATACGGGGTGTTACATTCTCCCCTACTTAAAGGATTTCGTCCCCGAAATCTCTAAGTCAAGAAGAACGTATCCTACCAACCAAACAACCATCTACTCAAACCATCAAACACTGGCATCCATTGTCCTTAGAGTTTCTAATGTTGTATGAACATATGCAAGGAGTGTGTGTATATGTTCCCTGTCTAATGTAAAATCAGGCGGTCCACTGATTCAGTTACCTCCTTAATGCAAACAATGATAGTGCCATGCATCCAATATGTATGCGAAAGAACTCTATCGACACAAACTATTTCTACATGAGTGCACAATCATTCACCAAAATGCATCATCCATATGATAGCACGACCATTATACATCCATTAATATAGCTACCTACACACAATTTTATGCAATATGCAATATGAAGTGATTGAGCCGATCTAGTGCCTAGAGTGTGTGTATATGCATCCACGAGCAACCACTAGCAAACACTTGCATCCACACGCATCCATCAAACATAACATGTCTCAAACACATGTTTCAACCATAGGTTTACCCTATCTAAAGGTCAAAGGTACTAATGAGAGGACATACTAAAGATAAGATAAGTACTAGACAAACGATAAAGGAGAAGTTAAAAGATATACCCTCAAAAAGGAATGGGTATAGTGAACGCATCTTCGCTTCTGTCTCCCAAGTAGCATTGCTCTCATCCTCTCCCCATTGCACTTTGACTAGTCGCACCTCTCTGTTCCTCAACTTCCTAATCTCTGACCCAAGGATGCGGGTAGGAGCTCGTCGAATAGTCACATCACGCTCTACCTCCACTTCTCTAAGAAAGCTCGTCTCTACCACCTCTGCGGTCTCATGTAGGCATTTCCTCAAATGTGACACATGGAATACGTCATGTACCCCACTAAGTCTCTCGGGTAAATCCACCCTATACGCCATCTGTCCAATCCTTTCCTTAATAGGAAACGGCCCAACAAATCTTGGAGCTAACTTCCCAACGGACCCAAAGCGAACTACATTCCGTAATGGAGATACTTTGACAAAGACCATGTCCCCAACATCAAACTCAAGATCCGTCCTTCTCTTATCCGCGTAAGATTTCTGCCTATCCTGCGCTGCTTTCATCCTTCTTCGAATTAAATCAATCTTTTCCGAAGTCTCTCTAACCATATCGGGCCCAAGCAAGATCTTATCCGTAGATTCCCACCAACATGTAAGTGATCGACAAGGCCTTCCATAAAGAGCTTCAAAAGGAGCCATACCAATACTGGACTGAAAGCGGTTATTATATGCGAACTCCACCAATGGAAGATGCTCTTCCCATGTACCTCCAAAATCCAAGATACAAAGCCTCAAAAGGTCTTCTAGAACACGATTCACCCTCTCGGTCTGGCCGTCCGTCTGAGGATGATATGCGGTGCTCAGACACAACTGAGTCCCCACTGCTTCTTGCAAACTTTTCCAAAACTCGCTAGTGAAGATGGGATCTCGATCACTCACTATGCTAGAGGGTACCCCATGCAATCGAACTATCTCTCGAAGGTAAACTGAAGCTAGCCATGGAGCAGTCCTCTTGCTCTTCACGGGTATGAAATGGGCACTCTTAGTAAGTCTGTCTACCACAACCCAAATTCCCGTATTACCCTTCCTTGACCTAGGTAACCCATCAATAAAATCCATCGAGACGCTATCCCACTTCCATTGCGGAACTTCCAATGGGTGAAGCAACCCACCTGGTTTTCTTTGCTCCGCTTTCACCTGTTGGCACACCAAGCATCTAGCGACATACTCGACCACATCTTTCTTCATACCGGCCCAAAAGAAAACTCGCTTCATGTCTTGGTACATCTTGTCCCCACCGGGATGAATGGTCATCCTAGAACGGTGTGCATCATCAAGAATAGCCTTCCTCAAACCCTCGTCTTGTGGTACACAAAGTCTACCGTCTCTACGCAAGCAGCCCCTATCGTCTAGGGTGTACCTACTCAAATCGCTGGACGACTCCCCCCTTATGAGCCTCTCTACTAAATCAACCAACTGCGGGTCGTCCTGCTGTGCCTCGCCAATCCGTCCCAAAAGAGTAGGTCTGACCTCCAAGGATGCTAGCAAACCGGGTACATAATCAACGGAAGGTCTGAAATCAAACATCGAGATAAATTCCAAGCTTCGTCGTTCCATGAACAATGGATTCAAGGACAACCTTTTTCTACTCAAGGCGTCCGCCACCACGTTACCCTTGCCAGGGGTATACGCTATCTCGAAATCATAGGATGCTAAGAACTCCATCCACCTTTGCTGTCTCAAGTTCAAATCCTTCTGAGAAAACAAGTACTTCAATGATTTGTGGTCAGTGAACAATTCGAATCTCTCTCCCAGAAGATAATAGCGCCAAATCTTAAGCGCAAAAACAATAGCGGCCAACTCTAAATCATGGGTAGGGTAATTTTTCTCATGCTTTATCAACTGCCTTCCACAATAGGCTATTACCCTTCCCTCTTGCATTAAGACTGCGCCCAGTCCAGTCCCACAAGCATCGGTATAGACAACAAATGGCTTACTCCCATCTGGCAACACTAAGACTGGAGCTGTGGTTAAAGCTCTCTTTAACCGTCGGAACGCATCATCACAATCTACGTCCCATGCGAAGACTAGATTCTTCTTCGTCAAGCGAGTTAATGGGGCTAATATCTTCGCGAAGTCCTTGATAAACTTCCTATAGTAGCCAGCCAACCCCAAGAAACTCCTCACCTCGGTAGCTTTCTTTGGAACCTTCCAATCTTGAATAGATACTACCTTCGCGGGATCCACAGCCATCCCATCCTTGGAGACCACGCGCCCCAAGAACCGCACTTCCTTCCTCCAGAAGTGACATTTAGAAAATTTAGCCTTAAGGCTATGCGCTCGAAGAGTCTCCAACACTTCCCTAAGATGTAGGGCATGCTCTTCTTCACTCTTAGAAAAGACTAAGATGTCATCCACAAAGACCACCACGAACTTATTAAGGAACTCCCTGAACACCCTACTCATCAAATCAACAAAATATGCAGGGGCATTCGTCAAACCAAATGGCATCACCAGCCACTCATAGAAACCATCCGGAGTCCTAAAGGTAGTCTTGTCTATGCTATCCTTAGCCACTCTCAACTGATGAAACCCCGTGGCCAAGTCCAACTGCAAAAATACTGAAGCGCCAACCAACTGATCAAAAAGATCATCAATCCTCGGCAATGGGTGTCTATTCTTCTTTGTGAACTAGTTGAGTTCTCTATAGTCTACACAAAGTCTGAGGGACCCATCCGCCTTCGTAGTAAAAACTACTGGAGCACCCCACTCCGATATACTTCGTCTTATGAACCCCTTCTCAAGCAACTCCCCTACTTGCTTATGGAGTTCCCTCCTCTCACGAGGAGCCATGTGGCGCACGGGTAAAGATACTGGTTTAGCATTATCCACCAGATATATTCAGAAGTCAATCTCCCGCTTCGGAGGTAAACCCTTCACCTCCTCAAACACATCCGGGTACTCCCGGACCACTCTAACAGATCGCAAACTCTTGACCGAAGCATCAAGCGATTCAAGATAACATAGCATAACAGAATCCATGGGATTACAAGAGATATCGAGAGTGTTCCCCAAGTGGGTCATAAGCCTAACAACTCTCCTTTCACAATCAAGAACGGCACCATTACTGGATAACCAGTCCATGCCCAAAATCAACCCATAGCCCGTGAAGCCCAAAACAAAAGCATCACATCTAAACTCAATGCTAAGTATAGAAATCTTCAAACCCAAACATATCATGGACAAATAAGTGGAGCCCCCAATTGGGTTTGAAACAACCAAGGGATCGTCTACTAGACTGGTGTCTAAGTGCAGTGACTCAACTAATGATGATGAGATAAACGAATGCGATGCGCCAGAATCAAACAATGTACGGACAGGATTATCAAATAGAAAAACCAGACTTTCAACGGAAATAGTTCTACCTCTTTCCTGAGTTGGTGGAACCGCGAGAGCCTGAACTTGCCCCCTAGCCTGACCCGGTGCCATAAGAGCTTGCACCTGTCCTCCTGAGGTAGATCCCGTCCTTTGCCCCTTCTTAGGGCAATCCTTCACTAGATGCCCTGCTTCGCCACAGTGATAGCAGCCAGTCTTCTTCTTCTTCCGACAATCTTTGCTTAGGTGGCTTGGTATCCCGCAAGTGAAGCACTTCTTTTTTCCCTTGCCACCGTTGCCTTTCCCACCCTTGCTTTGCTGTTGCTGTTGAGGTCTCTTTTGATCTCCTTTCTTCTCGGGTGCCTTATTAACATTGCGACCCTTCTCTTCCTCATGCATGAGTGCCATGTCAACTAGCTTCTCAAAGGTGGCTCCCATAGGGATGTGAGTCATAGCCAATCCATGCATCGGTTCATTCAAGCCTTTAACGAACCTCAAAGCCTTCTTCTCCGGTGTATTCACCATGTCTATGCCAAACCTTGCCAATTGATTAAACTTGTTGACATATTCCTTCACCGAAAGGTTTCCTTGCTTTAGAGTCAAGAACCTTTCCATATACAAGTTTTCCTCCGCCCTTGAGAGAAACTTTACCACAAATCTTTGCCTAAAATCCGACCAAGAGTCAACGGGGCGTTCTCCATTAGTGACCTCCCACCAGAATGAGGCCTCTCCCTTCATTAACCAAGCAACTAACTTGACTTTCTTTCCTTCTTCCATCTCAAAGATATCTATCAACTCTTCCACCTCCTTAAGCCAATCTCTAGCCTCCACAAAAGTTTCTGATCCTTGAAAAGGTTTCCCTCCCATAGCTTTAAATTCCTTGCAAGTCTTAGCAAAAGTATCCGTGCGAGGAGGAGGAGGGGGAGGAGGAAGATCAGGTGCTACTGTTGGTGGAGGAACATTTGCTGGACCCGCAGTGGCGGCCCTAGCCTCCATCAATCTCTTATACCATACTGGTATCGTCACACCCTCCGGAAAGTTAAGATCTTCAGCCATGCTGAAACGAAAAAGGGAAAGATTCAAAACAGAGAATTCGAAAGATAAAGATATGGCTATTGGGGAATATGCTTTTCTTTCAAAAACTTTTCTCTTTAAAGACATGTTTTTGAAAATACTTCTACAAAAAAAATGTTTTTAGAAAAATAGTTTTTCTAAAAGTTTTATCTGTTCTGGTAACCTGGCTCTGATACCACGTGTAACACCCCACACCTGCTAAGGTCACTCACTATGGGAATGCCTTAACTTCGGTGGAGCATTTTAAGTGAATATAGAACAGAAAAATTACAACAAGACAGATATAAATACTTGAAAATCTAAAACATCATTTCATAGCAGCAGAAGGTAAACATGTTTAGTTACAACACCATAAAGAGTCAAGTACTAAATATCCATCCTGATAAAAACATAAGTACATAATCCCACTACATAAACAATAGCCATAAAAGAAAAGATAAGCTGGGCTTTACATTATGGTCCAAGCTCCAAAAGATAGATAAAGAAATCTGATCAAAGCCCACTAGTGCTAGGCCCTACCAGAGGACCTGAGGGGGAAAAAAGATAACAACAACGGGGTCAGACATAAGTCTGAGTGAGCCCTATAACTTTAACAACACAATCATTAAAGTAATTAGGGTATGATATAAACTTGGCACGGGATGACTGGGGATAAATGACTACACTAAATAGCCAACTAGACATAAGGTGAACTAAGACAACGATAAAGACGCATCTACCCACCCAAGGATAATTACTAACTGCACCACACCAGTCATTCCTACTTAAAGGTTGATCCCACCCAAGGACTTAGAAAATTTACCCAGTAGTTTCGTGTACCCCTAGCTGACTACATAGGTGCCGTCTGCCCCTATCTCCACTAGGTGTACCCACTACTCCCAAGCGATCGGCTCCCTACCGTAGATACCCGTGCTGGCCCCAAAGTGAGGTGTATCACTCCCCAAAGTGGCAACCCGATACAACAAATGGTGCTCGGCTTATACCTACACGACGCAACAACGTCTTACCTACTAGCCCGGGTCCACACACGCATATGAAACCCGTTGGACTCGCGTTGCCACCGCTAACCCGTTTTGGCCTCTTATAATAAAGCCCAGTACGCGTGTCCCGTCCTCGACATGGGTCGAGCCCAATAAGATACATATGGGTTACTGGTTGAAATGGGCCCCCACAAGCTACCACCTAAGCTTGTCATTATATCTAGTGCATCCCACTTAACCCTTTAATCATGTTTAATTACATGTTTCCACTTGGTTAAGTATTCTAATCGTATTTTCTATTGCCACCCAAGGCAACCCACTATATTTCCATATGCCACCCAAGGCACTTACTTGATTTCCACATGCCACCCAAGGCACCCACTTAACCCCTCATGCGCACTACATGCTTATCTGGTTAAGTGTTTTTTAATTGATTAAGAACGTAACCGTTGTAAAGACCTCTCACATTAGACTATCTTTTATGGCAGTTGGATTTGCCGGTTGGGTCCGGGCAGCCTTACGCCATAACCGAGTCTAACCTCGTGTCTTTACACTTGTCACGTATGTAGTTTGTGCCTAAGACCTCTCACATTGGGCCAATCATTTGTAGCCGCTGGATTTGTCGGTCGGTTCAGGGCAGTCTTACGCTACAAAAGGGTCCAACCTCGTGTCTTAGTCGATTAATTACACCTAATTAATCACCCCCGAATTAATTTTCCCTAATTAATTCCAATTTTTACGATGTACATAATTGACTCAATTATGTCCATCCACTTTATGGTATGCATAATCATACCAACTTCACACCATTTCATTAACATGTATATTAACCCCATCGTTCCCCACGTAATTCGCTAACGTGACATAAAAGGGAAGATTCATCACAAATATAATGGGTTCAACTTTCATAACATTAGCATCAACATGGGTTTAAAGGTGTCAACATACATATAGCATCAAACCCAACTAGCATAAATAATCAACCCAAACTTTCATGAATCACATATGTCATAAGGAGGTTAACTTGCATAAGTTATTCATGTCATACAAAGGGGTAAACTTGCATATGTATGTATGACATAGAAAGGGGTTAGCTTGCATATGTATGCATATCATACTAAGGTGTAACTTGCACATGTTACTTGCATATAATCAAACACCAAACTTGCATAACATGTCATATATGAACTTGCATATAATCGTACACCAAACTTGCATAACATATCATGTATGAACTAGCATATAATCATACACCAAACTTGCATATCATGGTGTCATAATGGATCAATGTTTCTCATATGACTTGCATAACTTGCATAACATCATAAACACATAGCATATGACTTGCATAACTTGCATAACATCACAAACACATAGCATATGACTTGCATAACTTACATAACATCATGAACATGTAGCATATGACTTGCATAACTTGCATAACATCATGAACATGTAGCATATGACTTGCATAACTTACATAACACCATGAACATGTAGCATATGACTTGCATAACATCATGAACATATAGCACATAACTTGCATAACATGCATAACATCATTAATACATAGCATATAACTTGCATAACATGCATTGATCCACATTCATAGCCATAACCTCATTATATCCTATCATAATCATTTCAATAATTGGTCATTAAGGCTATAGAAAAACTCACAACTTGTTGATTAGCACTCCTAAGAAGAAGATTAAGTTGCTAGAGTTGATTAGTAGTTGATTTGAGAGACTATCTTCTTCTACAATTTGATGGAGGCTCCTTCAAGTTGCATTTTGACGGCATGACGGCATTGTTTCTATTTTTAGTATGAATTAGGGTAGTCTTAGGGTGTATTTATAGAGTAGTTAGGTGTTTTAGGCCATTAGATTAACCCTAAATCAGATTAGAGCCGTCAGATCTCGTCCTAGCCACCAAAACACAGCCCAAAAGCCAAACTGATGCACCTAGGTCACCTGGGCTCGACCAGGGAGGTCGACCCCCAGGTCGACACTAGGGTCGACTCCCCAGTCGACCTGGTGGGCAGGTCGACTCCCCAGTCGACCCCCAGGTCGACCTCCTGGGTCTGGCGGGAATTTTCCCGCCACTTCTGAAATTTGAAATTTCTGTTTTTAAATCTGTTTTTAATTTTTCTGAAACTTCTTCGGGCCATATCTGGGTCATACGGACTCCGATTTTCGAAAACTCGGACTCTATTTCGCGTATTTTTCCGAGACGAACGCAATGGCATAGCCCGTTTCCCCTAGTTCAGATTTTAAAATTTAATTATGCCCTGTTTTATATTATAGCAAGTTATTCAACATACGGGGTGTTACACTCACCCCTCTAGAATAATCGACCCAGAGCGCGGCACACAATCGCTTTTTTGCTAAGTGTAACAATACGTATGCTTATGCAAGTACGGGACACCGGAAAGCGTAAGAAGAACATCCTAACACTCGACACAAATTGCGATCTTTAATAATTCATATTTCATTGCTACACACACATTAAAAACATACTACGTGTGTAAGATCTTTCTTTTCTAATGATAGGGTGTACATGAAAACCACACCATGTCTTGAAAAACCAAAAGCGAGGGCCGTACTCACGTAAAATATTGGCCTACACTACCAAAATGAATGGTAACTTCTACTTAAGTTGCTAACACTAATCGTGTCTTTTCTTCCTTTGCTTGTGCTTTTTTGCAGATTCAGCGCTCAACGGTTCATCCTTTGCACTAGGCATCTTCTTATCAGACCCGCTCCCTCCATCTCAGCCCTTCTGAGAAGTGGTCGACTCATGAGAAGGTGAGAGATGCTTCTTGTCCGCAACCTCACCGCTAGAGATCTCGGTGATATCAACAAGGGTGGTATGGGGTGTAGGCACGGGGGCACTTCCAGCAGCAAGGCCCACCACAATGCCACTTTTCTCTGGTATCTCGTTGCCTTCTCGCTCAGCCCGTTCCTTGGCCTCTCTGGCAGCCCGTCGCTCTGCGAGCTTCTGGGACTTATGCGGTGTGCCATCATCAACCTTGGTTCTATCAAAGGAATCAATAGCCCTCTGTTATGCTTCCTCATCCTCCCTCTTCTTCTGGGCCTCATCATCAGCCCTCTTCTTCTTGGCCTCCTCATCGGCCTTCCTCTTCGCAACCATCAGAGCAGCTCTCGCCTCAACATCCTGCCTGGTCTTCATTAGGACCTCCTTCCTAGCAGCCTCATCATGCCTCTGCTGCTCCTTCATCTCCTTATGCTTAGCCACCAATTTTGCATTTTGGGTCTCCACCATAGCCGTCATCGAAGGCACATCAGCCTCCACTGGGCCTTAGATAGCTGCACTCTTCCCGTCAATTACCTCTCCTTCCTCCATAAGGCTCTCAAACATGCTGGGAGTTAATTTTATATCCGAGTAGGTATCCAATTAATCTTCGCCTTATCCAAATTGCACTTCCATAGGTCCTGTCCTAGATCTAGTTGTTTTGTGGGACCACGGGGCAGGGCCCGATGTCATGGTCAGTCTAGGTAGGGCTGTATAGTAAAAACAGAACCTTTTAATCCACAAATTCGGTAATTACATCATCCTTGGGGATGCGTTGCAAAAGAAATTTACCTCCGGTCAGGGATGGTGTAGAAATGACGAGAGGGGTACTTGTGGTGGTAGGTAAAGTGAATCCGGTCTCTCCTAGTTCCGGGTGCTCAGGTTCATACTCAGTCGAAGCTCGAATTGAAGCTGCGGGATCATTCACCATACCTGATTTAGGAGCCAGTGGTTGATAGGAGCTTTCTTCCGCAAATGTCTCGGCTACCAAAACTCTCTCAGTCATGGCAGCGTTCCCTTTCTCGGTAGTGAGCCTCTCCAGCCTCTCTCTCTCAGCATCCTCAAGCAGCAACTTCTTACTCTCCTCCAGTTTCTCGCGTTCCTCGATCGTCAGGAGATCAACCGCGAGTTGGCATTTGTCTAAAGTCCCCGCATCCACTTGGCGCAGATAGGCTTCGTACAGAACCAACCTCTCCCAAGTCCAAGCTAGTTCCTGGGGATAATCGTCAACCGACGAGAGTCTATGGAATCTTCGAACCTTAACATACATGTTTCGGATATCTTCCTCCATAGACGATTGCACTCGAAACTCTGTATCCTCTAGATCCTCTCCCAATTGTTCTACCTCTCTCAGATATGTAGCTCCCAGTCCATCCATTGTGCCTAACACATCCCGAATACTAGCTTCTGTGTCGTCCTTGGTCGTTTTCATCTCCTCAAGTAGTCTCCTCAGGCTGTCATTCTCCACTCACAGAGCATTGTTGTCAATTTGGAGGTCGAAGACTTGTGTGTTTTCACTTTCCAAATTGACACATACTTTATCCACCTCGACCTTATCCCTTTTTAAGGTCGTGTTCTGGGTAGTGAGGTTGGCTATATTTTCCGTGAAAAACGGAACGGGAGTGATCGGCCTCCCTCTTGAGTGTCTCGTACCCTTTCTTCATCTCAACTACAGCAACGAGATTCATGATTTAGCATTTGAAGGTACGGGAATGAATGACAATGTGCCCACGGTACAAAAAAGCAAACTCACCTATATCTGCATTTAGATGAACGACGGTGGTCTGCTCAGCATCAATAGTCAACTTCTGATTTATGAGCTTTATATTCTTCCTCTTGATCAGCTTCGATAGATGAAAGGAATAGGCAGTAAGCTCGTTAGCCTAATGGTAAGCTTCCTTCACATGCATCCAGTTCTCTCCAAAGTCCCAAACAGGAGGTGGGAGGAGATCTGGAAGGACTGTCAGCTCATCAAAGTAGTGTCGAGGTAAAGTCGTTTTCAACCTTTCCCTCCGTTCCTCCATAGAAAACCTTATTGTTCAGAGGCCGCTAGTTCCTGCGTCCTGGATACGGTCGCCCTCTCCGATCTTGGTTGGCCAAGTGGTGGCACCCTCGGAATAGGGGAAAAAACCGCTGTACTTAGAATATTGGTCGAAGGCTGATGCTGAGAACCCCCTAAGTTAAGTCGACAGTCTCCCTTGGACACCCGAATCGGAGGAGAAGAAGGAGGAGTCGGAGATCGATCCCCATCTCGGTGCTCACTACCGCGACCTGGCGGGGGTGGAGCATCATATAAGTTAGTCCCTCTTCTGAAGCCTTCAAAGAAAGGAATCCTAGGGCGTTGACAACCTCTATGTCCATAACCTTGTCCTCTATGTCCTCTAGCCATATCACCTGTCAACGAAATGAAGCAAAGTCAGTCAAGTCACACGCTCAAATAAGCTACTATGTTATGCAGTGATAATGAGTGTATGCCCTAAGTGTTATCTCAACAAACCAGATTGTGGTCCACTTGAAGTAGTTAACCACTCCGCAGCAAGAGCTAATTTGTCCATGACAACCAGAGTTGGCTGCAGGGATACTTCTAGGCCAAGTTTATTCAAACCATCAAACTGACGCTCATCCTCAGGTGGGGTAGCGGCTCCAAGAGAAGTCACTAGAGACAATGGCCTAATCGACTCTCCCTCCCCCGCCTCTCCTGTTGGGGGCGGGACGGGAGCATTTAATGGGCCCTTATCTCCAGCTGCGACCTTCTCACCATGAGCCCTATCTGCACCGACGTCCGCTTGGAACTTAACAATCTTCTTTGGCCTAGGCCCTGCAGAGGGCATCTTTCTTTTCTGACCAGGTGGCACGGGGCTTTTCGCTACAACCTTTTTTGGCACACTGCTCGCCACTGCGGGTCTAATTATAGCCCGATCATCAGGAAGCAACCCCGCGCGGCGAAGGCGCTCTTCACTTGCCACAATATTAGTTTTGCGAGACTCCTCGGGAATTGCCCGTAAGGCATTAAGACGCTGCTTGTACTCGTCACTGGAGGGTGCCTATGGATTCCTTTTCGTAATAAAAAAAGAATGATAATGATATACGGGCTCCAAGAACTTTATAATAGGAAGCGAAGTTTGAGACTACTTACTCCCTTCAATCCACCTCCTTGCAAATCCAGGAGGGCAGCGCACAAAGAACTAGTCTTGTTTGAACATCGATGGCCTGGGCCACGTCCCGATGAAGAATTTAGTGGTGGCTGTCGCTTCCAGGAACCATTGGGAAGACGATCTGCTAGATGTTCTCCTCAGACTAAAGAAATACCGAATGTCCTCTCCAATAGGCTCTAAGTGTAAATATTCTCGGTAAAGAACGTAAGTGCCTAAGAGAGAAGAATAAGCAATTGGATGCAATTGCGGAGGTGCAAGAGGGAAATAGAACATCATGTACCGAATAAAATCATTGGCTGGGGGCACACACCCCACGAAACAAGCTGGCCTATTCCAGGCAGTTTAGTCCTCGGGCGGTGCATGAGCCCTTCCACCTTCTCCTGGCGCATGAACGACACCCCACCGGTATATTGAACCGCTGCACCATTTTCCTTACTGTTGTAGCATCCATGTGCGATGGTACTGAGTCCGTCGGATTTTCCAAGATAACGGCATTGGTTAACATGTCCAAGGCTACTTGTAATGGCGCGATTTTCGATGCCTCGAAAGTCATGTCATTATTGAAAGAATTTAGAAGATGAGATAGAAAAGATAGAATTAATAGAATCGAAGAGTAAGAAGAACATCAAAATCTCACAGCGGAATTTAACAAATATAATATCACATCATATATTTCATATCAGAGTTTGTTACATCATAGAATACTTCATACATCTTACATGGATACTGGCCCAACACAAACATTCATCTTGATACTTAGATATAGACATAACTGATAAGATGACTCCATGACTTCCTGGTCCAAAATACTTCAAAGGATTTCCATTCATCACTTGGATCACTTGTCTACCAATAACAATTTTTATGAGTACCCAAGAGTTTAGGAAACACAGAAAATAAACTCTAGGACAGTCAGGGGACTGGTGTGAGTAAACATAGTCAAAATATATAAACACGGAAATAAGAGATAAGGTTTCCACATTGATAGATTCATTTACTTTAGAAATCTTTAGACCAATCCATAACTAATATATGGGTAATGATCCAAGCATTTTATATCAAAACATTTGATATTACGATAGTTTTTATCAAATAAATTATCATCTAGTGAAATGCTTGCATCTCACGTTCACGTATATAGTATAAAATCAAAAACCGCAGAGCGTTTATTGGAGATCGGATTCCAACAGACAAGGTAGGGGAGCACCTGCCAATCAGTGTACTCTAGAGAGGATACACGGGGGTTCAACAAGAATGTCTTGCAACCCGGCCTCACATGACCGTCCACTCATTTAGCTTGAGTGTAACGAATATATTACCACCTCCACGGTTGGGATCAGCAACTGCTACCGAATGTTGCAACAGTGAAAAAGAGATGACAAAACAAAAGGAATAACTCTAGATGGTGATAATAGACTCTGCTTGGGTATGACCCAACTAGCCATGTTGCCTTGCCCGATTTTTTGTCATTTCCTGGTTGTGAGGTCTAAAGTCACGTTTATTCTTCTGCAGATTATTTCTTCAATTACTTTGAATGCCACATCGTCATATCCATCAGAAGCACTCATTCGATTACCCAAACATATTGCGGGCAATAAAGCTAAGAGAAACGAATTTCTCCACCACCAACGTAATATACTTACGTAAGTCGATTCGTAGAATCTAACTGATATACGTTGTCAGACACTCGTCCATTCGGGTTTGTCCTGGGACAGAACAGATCGAAGGTACTATTTAAAATAGTCCTTGCATATCTCCATCTTCAATATTTCTGACATGTGTCATAGACTTCGAGTCAAAGTGGAATGTTTATCCCGGACTCTTTGAAACGATGTACGTAATGTCTTTTACAGTCGATAAATAATTGTCGGCCTATCATGATTATAATTCAGTTTACACATTCTTTAATTTCAAATAAACAGTATACATTTACATTGTTCATATCTGGATAATTTAATTATCCTTTATAAATCAATAGTTAAAGTGTGTGAGTCGCACACGGTATTTTATTCAGTTTTGATCATCATTTAGAAATGGACAATAAAGCGTGTGCGTCACACACGGTATTTTACTCTATTTATCATTGATGTCAATACGATGTTTAACTCTTCTGTTTTTCCTGTAATTTATTTTCTCACTCCTAATTAATCATAAACAATTTTAAATTAGTAATTTAAATTAATTATTTCCTTATTATTCCTATATTCAAACTCGTCGAACTTCTACCGTCGAGTTTCTGCACTTCGATCTTCTTCTGTTGTCTTCCTTCCACTTGCCTCTGACAAATTAAATAAAAATTCTCTTTTTATTTAATTACTTATTTATTCTTTTATTTTATTTATTTTCTATTTTTAAATTAAAAATCGTTTTAGTTTAAAAACCTCGTTCAGAATCTTCTTTGTAAACGTATTTACCAAAATACCGGTTATTGCGAATGCCAAAGTACCAGGGTCTGCGAAATGCCAAAGTACCAGTTTACCGGAAATACCAGTTTTCGGAAGTACCACTTTTCAGAAGTACCACTTTTCGAAAGTGCCACTTTTCCAAACCCCATGTTTTTACTTGCCCGATCAACCCAAACCTCGTGCGCCAGCCTTGCCAGATCCTCCTTTGTTTTGCCAAAGTACCAAACCCAAATTTCTCGTGCCCATCACATTCTATCACCAGGTTTTTCCCATGCCAGTTCCTCCTTTGTCTTCCTTCGGTATTTCGTTCTTGCTTCTATATATTGTTGTGCCCATTTTTTCTTTCATTTATCACTTCTTTTATTAATCACTTCTTTCCTTTGCCTTTAACAACGGTTTGAAAATGCTAACACAGTTAAATTCTCGCATATTCCTATTCAGTGCACATATGTGCACATGTGCACATGCACAGGCGATCCATTCGCCGAGAAGTCGCCGCCACCATATCCACACACCAATCCACCACCCATCGTCGTCACCAACAAGCTGCCATGTCTCCGAAGTCTCCTCTCTAAAAAATCACCTCCCAGTACCATTAATTCGAACACCCCTTACCAGACCGACCACCAAAATGGGACCCTAACGACCCCCTCCGACCATGATACCACCAGAAACTGCCACCATGTCAAAGCCCATCAGCCTGGCCTCCTTCCCACAAAAAAAACCCTAACACTCAATCCACCCTATAGCTCAAATCATCGCACTAAAACCGAGGCCCAAAAGCAACTCAGAATACCTAAAATCAAGTCATATGATCATCTATGACCCTCGGAGCTTCTGAGACTTCTCCCACGTCGCCGATTATCCCCATCGAAGCTATCCCTAACACAGATTTGGTCATCACTCATGATAGCGACCGATTTAAATTAAAAACCCCAAAACTAACATTTTGTTCAAGCTCGAGTTACAGTCGATTAAAAATCATGGAATTGTTCTTAAAAACCATGATTTGTTAGGTTGAATTCCATGGTATATCCGAAATCCATGTTTGTTACGTTTGAATCCTTTGGGTTATCCATTCATTTACTGTTTATCCTTTATATCAAAATATATGTAGTACTTACTATCTAGAGTGAAACTAGTTTTACATAACTACAGACACATTTGAGATTTTATTGGTGTTGTATTCTGTCCTTAACAATCATTGGAATTAAGAAAATGATTTTCTTTGATATCTAACAGAGGACCCTTCCATGTTCTGTTAATCCCCTTTCAGCTTTCATCCATCTATATTTACTTTGCAGAATTAAATATTTATTCAAAAACATACAAGCTTCTATATTTTAGCATCAAACATCTAACTATAGATTCACAGTGTATATATCCTAAGTCCTTATATCAAGATTTGTGAATATGTGATATTCAATTTACAACATATCCAAATCAACTTTAAACAACTTGTAGTCATTAATGTTAAGTACAAATGATCGCAGCATGGTTTTAATCATAGAAATAGTGGGTGTTTTCCCATGCTTCTGTTATATGTATATATACAGAGGTTAGCTTACTTTGCATTGTTTATAACAACAGATCAGGGTTTATAGATGATTTATACAAAACTAACTAGCAACCATTCCATATAACAAAGTAAAGATTCAATCAGAGATTTTAAAAGTTGGGGTCTACTCACAAAAATATATCTACTATCCTTTTGCTGCAGGTCCTATTCTGTTTTTCATGTCTTTATCCAGGTTTTACATGAAAGTTATAATGAAAATATACACAAGCATCATCATCATATCATCTACCCTATAATTAAACAATTAAATAAACATAATCAGTAATGAGTTTTAAAGAAGAGTTTACTCACTTGAATGCTTTCCTATGTGTTTTCCAGCTAGAAAGAACCCAGACTTTTTGTGTAAACTTTAGTGTTTTGTTGTGAGAGAAGAATGCAAGTTTTGGTGTGGTATTTATAGCCAATATTCATGAGTTAAAAATCCATTTTCCTCCACATGTTTCTACAGTAATTTCTAATTAGGCTTACTCCTCTTTCTAGTTTCCTACACCCTGTTTCAAGGAGCCACTTCATGCAAGAAATTGTTTGTTTACTTAGATATTTATCCAATCATTTTATCCTATGTTCAATCTTCTAGAAGCACACAATATCCTACCATACTTTCATTAAATGCTGCATATCCTTCTCAGATTTTCAACAATAAACAATGGTTTTCTTATCCCTCAAGTATTGAGATATTTTGCTAACAATTATTTTATATTTGCAAGTTGTTGCTTAGGATTCTTAGGTGATGGTTTTAGCTATTATATTCCTACTATTCACCATTAAATCTCATTAATGATTATTGACTTTAGATGCTTTCTTTTGTTTGTAGTCATATGCATTCCTTGATATTTTCATTTGAGGAATTTCACCATACATCATGTGTTCAATGACAAAGATACTTGTTCTAGCCGTGACAACTTCCTGCATATATTTACTTATTTGTTTCAAAGTCCTTACATTGTTCAAGTGATAAGAAGCCTCTTAACATATGTATATTTGTGGTATCATTTGTATGTAAATACTTAAGGTTTATTTGCAATATTCTCTATATGAATTCATGCTATGATTTTTGATTAATATTTTTTTTTGTTGCAACTTACATTATGTTTTCAACATAACTAATTATACACATTATTAGTGTATTCATACACTTATATCCTTACACATATATTTATATTTGTTTTAGCTTGTTTAGTAAACATATTATATGATTTAATTACCTATAAAATCAATATTGTTAACAAGTACTAGCGAAAAACCGAGACATTACACTACTGGGCCCGCCTGGGAATCTTCATTAATAACATCCACATTCTCAACCTCTTCATGTATGAGCAGAGAATGTAGCCTCTCAGTTTGTTCCCCGTGATCAAATATTTCGGGTGAACTGGCCGACTGAGAAGGAACAGATCCTTCGGTAGTCTCAAGCTCGTTGCCACTCGAGCTACGGCTCTTGGTGGAATAAGATGAATCTAACGATGACGGCGAAGCCATGGCTTTCGGGATTTTTCCAGTCTTTGATCTTGTTTTCATGGCTAACTATACTTTAACACACTAGTATTAGACATCTCATTGGAATAACTTGTACCCCTTATGTTGGTTAAAGCTAACAAGTGCGTGCGGTATCGTGCAAAGTAAAGATGTACAAAGGAAAACAAAACAGTCCAACAGTTCAGTCACAGCTCGAATATATGCACTATCCTATGTGGAAAGGTCATATTGTGTGCAGTACCACAATATTTGGGCAACGCAGAGGATCAGAAGACCGAAGGCTCGAACCATGATAGGGTTTGAAAGTTCTAACCCCTAGGGGTTCGGAAGATCGAACCTCACAGGGTTCGAATACTCGAACTCCCAGGGGTTCAAAGGCTCGAACCCACCAAGGGTTCGAATGCTCGAACCGCCCAGGGGTTCGAAAGATCGAACGCCCCGAAGTTCGAGCACCCGAACCACAGCAGGGTCCGACATCTTGATACCCCAAGGGTTCAGATGATCGATACCCTTAGGGTTCGAAGGCTCGAACCCCAGCAGAGCTCGAGAACTCGAACCTCGACGAGGTTCGAACATCGAGCCACTGCAGGTTCAAGCATCCGAACCTCCTTGGAGATCGAGGATCCCCTCCGTGCACGCTTCCCAGCACCTCCCTCTCCTTCACGCGTGCCTCTAGAAATCTCGAAACTCACCTAATTGTCGCGTTCGAATTTCGATGTTTTAGGGAATCAAAGAAGTTTAATGGCGGTCAAGGCAAGAGAATAAATGGAAGGGAAAATGTGAAGGGGGAATCTATTTGTAATAAAAAGAAAAAATCCCCTTGGTATTCCAGAAGAATTCGAGCCATTAGGGTTCGAAACTTCGAACCTGTGAGCTTCGAAAATTCGAACCTCGAGGTCTCGAAATTTTAAACCTCGAGGCCTTGATATATCGAGCCTCAAGGCTTCAAAGTTTTGAACCTCCAGGATCCGATATTTCGAACCTCCAGGCCACGAAATCTCGAGCCTCGGTAGGTCGAAATTTCAAACCCCTATGGTTCGAAATTTCACACCCAAATAAAAAGAGAAAAGAAGGAAAAAAACCAAACCCCCGGGTTCGAAACATCATTCCACACGCTTATGTACACGTATTCCATGCGCATACTAAACCCGCGAACACGCGGGGGCAACGCACTGCGAATACGTAGCAACGTGAGCACGACGCCACACCAGCAATGGCTCGCTCGCAATCCTACAGCGAACGAGCATGTCAACTAACATGTGTTTTCCTTTAATTTATAGGATAAACCAACAAGTCAATTACTACTTCAATAAATCCAAAGCACATCATGTCAAAACAAGACGTACTTTGGGGGGAAGGGCAAATGTTAACCGGATTTTTGGTCCGGTTCCCAAAAGTACACAAGACACGCTCGACTCAACGCATCACGTGGAACTAAAGCCGAAAGGGACGTTTAGGAGCAAAGGAAACATGATGAAGAGGGATCAAGCTGCCAAGGACTTCACGTCTCCCCAAAACATATTCCCAGACCAAGGCCTCGGATCCCTAGAACTCGCAAGCCTGGATCTCGAGTCCCTCCTTCATACGGTCTTCGCATCCCTCGGGGAAAGAACTTCATACCCCCCGAGGGTGCGAATTTCGCACCGCAAAGAGGTGTGAAATTTGCAGCCAAAAGGGGTACGAACCCACCCCACCGGGTGCAAAATTCGCACCCAGCAGTGGTGCAAATTTTGTGCCCAAGGGTGCGAATTTCACACCCCAGGATATACGAAATTTGAACCCCCAGGGGGTGCGAATTTCGTACCCCCGAAGGATACGAGTTTCGCACCTAGCTGGGTGCGAAATTCGTATCCGACAGGTACGATTCTCGCACCCCACGAGTTGCAAAAATTCGCACCTCGGGCTCTAGGTGCGAAATTTCAGTGTGTGCAGGCCTGAGGTGCGAAATTCTGGGTGTGGTCCCCCATTTCCACCTACTACCACCTACTCCTTCATACTCCCTCTCCTATAAATTCCCCATGACTTCACACTTGAAAGGGGTTGGAATTTTAGACCTTGGGACCTCTATAGAGCTCCATTAATGGCATCTCCCCTTTGAGGAAGAAGAAGGGCAAAAGTGTCATTTTCTTATTTTATTAAATATATGATAATTATGGCATCATATATGAGAATGATGACATCATCTAGCATAAAGATGAATGTAATGAGATGTAATGGGATGGTCTCACACTTGTAACTTTGAGTGATTAATAATATTCCAACAATGCTTCAAAGTGGACGTAGGCCCCTCACGAGGTCCAACCACTATAAATTTCTTGCGTTATTTACTGCTTTCTACTCTTGTCTATGCGACCAAACTAACTATTACTAGCAATTGAAATCTTTGGTGTTTACGACATTTTTTGCCATCAGCAATATATATATATATATATATATATATATATTGCTCATGACATTGGGATAACGTTACAGTTTTAAGTAAGCTAGTGACTATTGGGACAAAAAATAAAACACACAACTTTAAACATAGAATCCTGACCATTGGATTCTTTTGTCTTTACATGAGAGGTGCAAATCATAGGGAGATCTAGTGGTCCAGATTTTGTATGTTTAATTTTGTGTCAACATTTTGTGTCCCTGTATATTTTCCCTTTAAGTAAAATGTACTTATTATATTAAATGCTTGCATGATAACTACTTGTAATGGATGATAAGTTATCTTTAAACTAACTGGACATGCAACTCATGCCATATGAACTATAGCACTGAAATTTTGTTATCCGTCTTTTCTTTTTCTTTTTCACCATGTCAAAGATATACAAAGGATTAAAGTAGACCCGTGTCAATATTATATGTCAGCTCATGCTCTAACCATGGTAGATCCTCAAAACAAGAATGCAGTACACAAGGACCTTACCTCTAAAACAACAACATGGTAGCACTCCATTGGTCATACTATAAAAGCCCTCTTTTGCGAACGGACACCAGCAATGCAATGTTCTAATCAATTAGAAAGTTGGAAAAAAGGAGGAATACTACGGTTGTAGTTTAAGGTCAGCACCAGAACCATGCCAAATTCCAAATATACAACAGTATAAATACTAAAAGAGAATATGGCTATTCCAACGATTGGAAGCCGTTGGCGATCATTGGAACATACACAACGAACTGTAACGACTTCCAACAGAACCAACGGCCTTCAATGGTAGCCAGCCGTTGGAAACCGTTTCAAACCAATGAGTAATAAGCCTTTGGTAACCATTATTAGCCGTTAGAAAAACTGAGTGATTTTTTTATAACAACAAGCCATTACCTTCCAGCCACACCATTTCCAATCCATTCCATTTCCAATAAATTCCATATCAATACCAATATTAACAACCAATATAAATCAAATAAACATCAATCCAAAAAAAATAACCATCCAATCATTAAAAACAAACTCATCAACGTCACATGTCTACAAACCATCAAAATATATCCAAAATATCATCTTCACCCACTCCGTACCAATATATACAACATCAAAACAAAACCATCACCATCTCCAAGACAATATATACATCATGCAATCACAAACACACAAAAAATACCACAACCATCATCTTTATTGCCTCCGGAAGCACCAGAAGAAGAAGCAAAAGTACCATGATTGTGCACATACTCCGCAGCCTTTTATTTCAGTTGCTCTGTCTGCATAGCCTGCAGACGATTCTGCTCCTACAGTTGCTAAATCATTGCTCTAAACTCCTTAATTTCTGCTTTGTCTTGGGCCTTTTGAGCTTGTCGAGCCTGCAAATAGAATAAATATCAAAACGATTATGTCAGCGTATATAAACGTTAATTTTTTGTATGTATGCAAAATGATTATTACCGTACTTAGGTTCCCGAAGCCATAACATCTACTCTACTACGTCGGATCCATAACAACATCAAATATTTTATCTTCCTCCTCCGGTCTTAACTCGTTACGACCAGACTCCTCAAGCGCATGAGCCCGTACCTCCAACCTTGCCTATAATGCAAAAAACAATTTCAGTTGAAAATTAATAGAATGTTGTTTTTATTTCACATTAGTTAATAATCAATAAACTTATCGATATTAGTAATAGAATTTAAAATATGCATACATATGTAGTTGTTGCCCTATCCTGATCACCCCACTGATATGTGATGTTGTCAGCCTCATCTACTTGCCTGGATGCGTGAGTGTGAGCAAATACGTCCATATAGGACATGGGATGTCCACGAGCTCGTTCTTGCAATTGATAATTTGGATAAATTGATTCCGCATTTTTAATTACTAAACTGATTAATATATAAATGTAATAATCGGTAAATTTACCAAGTCCTCGCGGTGATGCTGCAAAGACTTGGATCATCCACGATGAGTTACTGGATTCCTGCTCCTGTTTGCTAAGTTCCTTGCTGACTCCGCCTGCAAATTTATGTTGAATAATTATTTAATAAGAGGCAAAAAATTAATGAGATTTGTTATAGATTTATATTGGATTCATGAATGTTCCACCAGTCAACCCACTTATCCCATACCGCCTTGCTCATTCACCTTGGTTTCTTCCCCAATTTTTTAATCTTTGACATTTTTCCCTGTAGTTCTTACTGACCTTCGAGTTCCAAAGTCGCTGAACTAAGATGATGTTAGACTACTACGAATCTATTGCGCTCTATACAATGAGAAAATATTACTAATTATTTGTTTGTATTTAGTCATTTTGTTTAGTGTTATAAACTTACCGGAAAATCCTATCAGATGGCCTCTCTCACGGTGTAAGGGATCTTGCTCAAATCACTCATCCCAGCCATATAAACATCCTTAGAAATATTCAGAACCACTTGAGACAGCTCCAACTCAAACCCCCTGCGTTAGATATAAAATAGAACTTTAAACCATTATAGATATATCATGTACAAAAAATTGAATTGCTATGCTGCTAATTTTGATACTTACGCATGATCAACCTTAGGCTTCAAGTAAATGACTGGATGAGCTAGTAGCTCGCCACTACTCTCACCAACCTACTGGGAAGAGCTGTGTCACCAAGAGCCAGAGCTAGACATAATATACTTGCCACATACATACATATGCAATTCATATTAATTATGATACTTACGCATGGTCAACTTTTAACGTAGTTGATCAAAGTTCCTTGTAAAATAAACTAAGTTCTGTTATTACCTTCCAAAATTTTATGGGTAATAATTCTTTGAAAGCGATGGGTAAAAAATTTTCCATCATTACATGACAATCACGGTTTTTCATTCCACTCAGTCTTCCGTTTTTATAATCAACACATCTACGAAGATTAGAGGAAATTCCATCGGGAAATCGTAAACCTTACACCCATTTTAACTGTACTTTTACTTGGTTGTTGTCTATTTCATAGCATGCTTTGATTTTTTACTGGCATTGGGCTTCATATGAAGCTCGGGACCATTGTATATTTCCTCTATATCACATCTAGGTTTCAGATCGTCCTTAGTCTTCCCTTCACATTCAAAAATGTATTAAACACATTATCCAATATGTTTTTCTCATTATGCATCACGTCAATGTTATGATAGATTAAGAAATTTTTCTAATAAGGAAATTCCTAGAATATACACTGTTTGCACCTGTTATTTATAGAAATAAATAAATTGGATTTGAAAATGGTTTTAAAATAACTAGAATTTTCCAAAGAATAAATTGGAATGGAAATAATCTTTGGAATATTTCGATATTGGATTTCGTGATTATATGGATGTTGTTCAGGAATTTGGAAGATATATATATATTTTTTGTTTTTCCCAATACGATATTTGTTGGTTTCAAAATTTGATATTGAATATAAGCCGATATATTTTCTATTCAGAGCCTTGTATTTGGTATCAAATTGGATTTTGGGTTTGTCGTGAATGATGTCTTCATTAACCCTGTTCTTAAACCCAGTTAAGAAAAGAATAAATCCTTTAATTAAGATTTAGCGAATTTTACCAATAATTAATATTTAATTGGACTGAAATTGGATTTTGGGTTTGTAATGAATGATGTCTTCATTAACACTGTTCTTAAACCCAGCCGAGAAAAGAATAAATCTTTAAATTAAGATTTAGTGTAGTTTTCCAATTAATTAATATTGAATTGGAATTGAATAAAAGAATTGGATTTTCGGGTTTATCGTGAACGGTGTTTTAAATAACACTTGTTCTTTAACCCAACTAACAGTGAAGAATATGATTTGGAATTTATAATCTTTTAATTAAGATTATGGAATTTTCCAAAGTAAGGATTTCCAATTTAATATAGTAAATTGGAATTGAATGGAATTCGATTTGGTAATAATCGATATGAGCTTCTGTGGAGGAAGACTGTTAATATATATGGAATTTCAAAGGCTTTGTCGTTATTCGATTTATATTATTAGTCAGATACGGAAATATATATCGATTATATATATTGATTTGTTTTCCGTGAAGATTCCACAATTAATGGAACGTGATTTTGGGTTTATTGTGAACTGTGTTTTAAATGACATTGGTTCTTTAACCCAGTTAAAGACAGGACTACATGTCTAACATTGTATTTCGAACTATATTCATTGATCTCTACTAAATATATATCTATTTGGTGGCGGAGAATTTATTCTATTGCTTAACACCCTTCTTTGAGACGTACGAGCTCAGAGGTTATATATTGGCAGAAATCAGTGGTGCGGTGTAGATTGTCGATGTGACATGTTTGATTTCCCGAAGTTAAGTAATCAATAATAATGATTTTTGAATATTAAAAATAAGTGAAGTTTTAATGAATCTTTAACTAGAGTGAAATGGAAATTTGATAATTTAAATTGTCAAATTTGGGAAATGTTCGAGAATGGAGTAGCCCCAGTTTTACTCCAGGCGATAGTTAAATCTTTAATCAAATTTGAACGTGAAATGGTAAATAATTTTTACGGATAACACAGTGGTCTTAGATATGGAGTATTACCAGTTTTGCTCCATGGGATGAATAGGTTGGGATTGGGAAATAAAACAAATGATTACTTCGGTAAGGTGCGCTAATCCCGACTAGTTTGGAAAACCTTAATTTGGTTTAAATTGTGAAAAGAATATTTGAATAAAAATATATTCTGGATTGGAATGAGGGATATGATGTGTAGTTATAGCACTTGATTATAAGATACGCGGGTTATTCGGAAAGACTGGGTTAAGCCCATTCTGAGTAATTGATTCGACGACTAACATTCGAAGAGATTGAAGACGGTGCAAGACCGACGATCTTCACATCGAATAGACGGGTTGCTACTGATGCCCATGATTGGAGTTGCTACCTTGAAGGGGCTACAGTGGTAGCCGTCCGGACGTACTTGTTGATTGTTCGGATATGCGAGGGCCTCTCTCCTGTATTAGACATACGGGACGAGGAATAAGGTGCCTCCGGTTTTGTTCAGACCTAGAACCGACTTGTAAATGGATGGTATGTTTGACATTATATTGCTTTATGCTATATTCGTTGATCTCTGCTAAATATATATCTGTTTGGTGGCGGAGAATTTATTCTCTTGCTTAACACCCTTCTCTGAGACGTATGAGCTTAGAGGTTATATATCAGCAGAAATCAATGGTACGATATGGATTGATAATGTGGCATGTTGAGATGCAGTGATCCAAGCTGTTGTTGAAAAGAAGAGCTTGGTGGATGATGATCAAAGCACATCTTTAAGTAGCACAGCTTTGTGTAGCGTTAATTCGTGAGCCTCACACACCGGTATGGTGGTAAACTGATGGTTAGATCAGTATACTTTAGAGATGAGTATAGACATCCTACAGGTTGTCATGTATTCGGTCGACCGAGGTGATACTGGGTGTGATCACCCGACACCAGTAGGGATAGGGCACACCCCCGATTCCCATATGGATAGAGTTAGCGGTGTTTTCCAATGCTTGGACGTAAGCCGCGGTAACTTTTTTCCTGGATATAGTGCGAATTTGCATTACGGCCTTTTCTAGTGCACGGGACGTAAGGCGTTGGGTATTGCACTACGCGATAGATCTTTCAAATCAGGAGCCATCGGTATGGAAATCCAAACTTCCAATATGACATTTTGCGGTTTAAGTTGTAAACCTATATATGGTGACATAGTAGCATGGGGAACTATGCCATCTATGATTGATACATTTATATTTGAAGTTGATTTCGTCACTTATAGTAATAATAAAAGATTTGTTTTAAAACGTACCAAGCATATTTGGCTATTATAAGGTAAAACTTTATCCTCCAGCTTGCGTTGCATTGTGTGATGGGACCTGAATCTTATAATAGCTTCATTTTTCTTTATTTAGCATTGCGCTGTTTGTTTTATGCACTAGTATTCTTGGGGGTAAACCCTTTCCATGTTATACGGCGTGGTCCCTTGATTTACCTTACTTTAAAGTAAAGTTTTAAATAACTGTTTTAGTTCTCACACCAGTCCCACGACTGACCTGGAGTTTATTACTTTAAGCTAAACTCTGGGTGCCCCTATTTTCCACACGGGCAGCCAGTAGTTTTGGTTTTCATAGATGTTTCTTTTTCGAGGATCCTGGATTTACAGCTGGAGCTATATTCAGAAAGCTTTGTATCTATGTATATTTTTCAGTTGATCTAGTCATTGTACTTTCCACTACACATTGTATTTTTGCATTTTATTTCCGCTACTATGTATTTAAAATCTCTCATATTTTTCCATGTAATATTTGTTCATACTCTGATACATTCTTGTACGCTGATGTAATTGTTGTAATAAGCAATGAAATGTTCTTCTGTTTGTGTTCTGATTTGTCAAGTTCTCAATTTAATCTGGGCTTCCCCGTAAGGGTGAGTTTGGGTCGTCGACCATGCTGAGACGACTCAAAATACAATTTGATATCAAATACAAGGCTTTGAATAGAAAACATACGACATATATTCAATATCAAATTCTGAAACCAACAAATATCGTATTGGGAATAACGATATATATATATATCTTCCAAATTCCTCAGCAACATCCGTATAATCATGAAATCCAATATCGAAATATTCCAAAGATTATTTCCATTTCGAATCCATTCCAATTTATTCTTTGGAAAATTCTGGTTATTTTAAAAACATTTTCAAACCCAATTTATTTATTTCTAAAAATAATTAAATTATTGTTCTAGTTAATAACTAGTTCATTTCGATAAAAATATATTTTTGTCTTTTCAAAATTGGAATTTTTCATCCAAAATCTTTCCAAATCATTTATTATGATTTTACATAATTTTTTCATATTTTTAATAATTTTATTATCGCCCGTACAATCGGTTTCCAATAACGGCCACCGAACTACATCCATAGCGACCTTTTCTGAAATTGATTTGGATATATCTCCAAATCTCACCTTTAGATTTCAAATCCCTTATATTCATTGGAAAGCTCTTTTCGATACGAAACCAATGGTTCTGGTTTTAGGAGAATCCAATGGTCGGATCTCCCGTAACATCAATTTAAATTTAATGGTCGAAATTCACGAACGGTCGATGCGCGGCGCGTTCTATTCAGGCCATTATAATATATATCGTCAATTTCCATTTAAAATGAAATTTATAAATTATTTGGATAATGTTTTACAGGTAAATATATATCCTCGCTTGATCAATCGTTGGTGGGCGTAGAGTCTCATGTTTGTCACACACATATGTTCAGTACTAACCAAATCAACCTAAATAATCGTAATATACTAAATTTGCAAATTTTACCATTGCTAATAATTTAATCATTATGGTGATAATAGTAGCAAGTAGGAATCAATCATTATTTAAATAGAGCCTTAAATAAAAAACCTAAATATTAGGTTTAGGGAAATTACCCGATTTGGTTAGCTTGGAGGGTAGAGACGGGTTGAAGCTTCTCGTAGATGGCGTCGGCGGTGGTTAGGGTGGTAACAATGAAGTTGGAGGCGAAGAAATAGTGAATTGGGGAAAAAATGTTTGGGGAGGATGAATGAAAATAAATGAAGCTTCGGGTTGTGGTTTCTGAAATTTGTTTGGGAAATTTCCAACAGCCGCAAACGACACTTATTCCATCAGTTTCCAACGGCTTCAAACGGCTTGTCGAAGAATCAATGAACCGTTGGAATATAGGCGTTGGAACACACTGTAGTTCTAGTAGTGAAACATCAGTTCAACCTAAAACTCTCCTATTTGCCAGTATTCCTCCTGAAACTACAACCTCAATATAACGACCTGCATTTTACATATCGAAGGATCGTAAAATATTTTTATTTTATTCCCTGAGGTTCGGATCGATCTCATATTTTGATATGTTGGTTATGGGGATGTGAGACATGTCCATAATTTTTATCAATTTTATTTGTGACCATTTTGCCCCTATCAGTTTTGTATAGAGAATAACTTTTGATTGAGATCTAATCAGGTGTTAGGACCGATTTCATTGAAAAGGAAATGATGTTTCCAACTCCTTAGAGTGGTCACGTTAAAGATTTGGTTCAGCGGTTTGGGAGAAATAATTGTTTTAGTGTTACACAATTTCTGAGCAGGTTAACTAGTCATTAATGGCCTGATTTTGAGTGGCCCATTATTGGGATGGTGGGATGCAATAAATAGGGGGTTAGAGGCATGGAGAACGGTTCTCTCATTTGGTTGAGCTTGTGATCCTCCTTACTCAATCAAATACATCTCTACTCCATTAAAATCTTAGATCTACATTGGAAGACTGAAAATCTACGTCAGAGAAGGCTTGATCTACATCAAGAGAAGGAAGATCACATCAAACTGAGGGATTTGAAGATCGTCCTTCGCTGTTCGGATTAGATATTAGTTGACTTCAAGCTAAGTTGAAGGTTTGGTGAGTGATAAACATCTCTCATCCGGATTCAATCATGTACATGAGTTGTTTGATCTTAATTTCATCATTTCTATTCATTTGAAATAGATCTACATCATGCTAAATATATTTTTATTCAAATCACTATAGGATCTAATCTAGCAACTTAAACAGGTAATTCTTATGTTAATTCATATGTATATGCAAGTTTAGATCCATTTTTTGTTTATTCATTGTTTTATCATGATTTGGTAAGTTTCATATGGTTGTATGATGAATAATTATTGTGCAAGTGTTGTTTGATGAATGCATGAAGTGTTGATTATTGAATCGGTCAATTTGGATGAGTTGCACGCATTGATGTTGTCGTTTGGTGATGGATTGGTCGAGATTAGAGATGGATCGGTCAAGTTTGGAGTCGGGTCATTTAGCTTATTGCCCAAGAAATGGTGGATCGACAAAGTCTTTGGGTCGTTTATGACCTGATGAGTCGGGTCGTTCATGACCTGATGAGTCGGGTCGTTTTTTTATGGATCAGGCAGAAGATACTACAACATTAAACAAACAGTGCGGATGGGAATTTAAGCGCTATGGTATATTTTTCATAGCGGAAAGGCTAAAGTGTTGTGGATTGAATGTCGACCAAAAGTGATGATGATTTTGGTTCGGTAATGGACGTGGATTTGAAGTGAACTCAGGAAGGAATATTCGAAGTGATATGAAGTGTTCGTTGATCGGCGAAATGCAATGAATATGCCAATAACTCAAGTGTGTTTTGAGCTCATGGATAATGGCTTCTCAAGGATGTTCGAGCTTATGAAGAGTCGTCGGTGATGACGACTAGAGTTATGAAGGCCGAGGAATTATCGTTGCCGTAGGTTCTAGCAGACTCAAAGAAGGGGTATAATAGGGACACCTAAAAGACCGGTCGAATGGTTGAGTACCCTGGGCAGTCATGATGGGCCTAGAAATACGAGTCACGATGGCGTATGGAGTTTTTGCCAGAACCGGCTTTACCATTAACCCTTAAAAATGGCATGTCGTAGTCGTCCTACGACTAATGGTGGTTTCAAAGCAGGATAGGCGGTGATAGACATAGTCTTGTCAGCTATGTTTTTCTCTCTGGTTGTTTGTAAAGGCTATCACTGTCAAATGTGGGGGAGACGGTTTGGGTTTTATCTCTATTGTTGAGTTGGTAGATTAGTAGATTGATCTACCTATTTCTCATATACTTTTTTGATGATATTAGATAGTTGTTTATCACTCATTAAGACTATATTCTGACTCAAGGTTTTATGTTCCCCTCTTATTACCTTCGCATGTTCATCCATGTTCTGGATAGGCAGACTAAGTGGCAGGTAGAAGGTAGTAGATCTTGATGAGGACGATGCTGGAGAGCGACGACGAGCAGGAGGCCAACGTATTATTTCCTACATATTATTATATGTTTCCACTGTTATGGTTGTTATGATACTCTTAGTGATTGTAGTGAGGCTTTTTGTACAGAATTTGATGATGTATTCTAGTGGTACTACGGGTATCCTTTTGAGGATGTATAAGTTTAAAATTCTGCGCAATTATGCTTTGCTACTATTTCTTGTTGTATATGTTCTATTATATTTTATCCTTGTGCTATGAGCTATATGATAGTTTTCGCTTGTACTTACCTTACCTTGATGATTGTCCATAGCTGCCTGGCACACCTTTCAGTGCATTATTCATCTTGTTAAGTATGGGAGTTATGGGCGGTCATCACATTCAGTATCAAAGTTCTGGTTAATCGATTTTAGCCAAAGTCCAGAGACGTCATTACGTATGAGAGACGTATTTGTAGATTTTTGATGGATGTAAACTATATATTAGAGCATAATATAATAACATTTGAACTTTATTGCAGTCTTTCTCATATGTGGACTAATCATTCTATTTTTGGATTTAGATTGAGTCGTCAAACTACGGGAAACACTACTATGGATGAGTCTACGACTGGAAGGGTAGGACATGGTAGCCAGCTGGGAGCTTCAGCTGTTACACCGGAATATCTAGTTGTGTTTGGGGCCATGATGACAGCATTCATACTGAGGATGCCCATTCCAGAAGCGGCAGTAGAGGGTAATGTTCCTGTGCAAGTACCTAGGGAGGATTCCACTAAGCGATAGAGGAATTATTCTCCTACGGATGAAGAAGATGAGTTACGAAGAAGAATAACACTGGAGCAACTTCGACGCCGAGTTAAGGAGTGAGTAGGAAGGATCAATGGTACTTGGGACGAGGCTTTTAGAAGAAGGCATGAGCCTCATGAAGAAACTTTTACTAGCCCTAGTACTACAAAGAAGCTGAATAAGAAAAAACAACAACAAAAACGGAACGAAGGTCAAAACAAGAATCCAAAGAAGGATGTCATCTGCTTTAACTGTCAGCCGAAGGGCCATTATTCCATGGATTGTAAGAAGCTGAAAGGAGGTGCTATAACTGCGGCAAGCCTAGACATAAGAAGAAAGACTGTCCAGATTTTATGAAGAATAAGAAACTAGAGGAAGCATGTGTTCTAGAAGCTATTTTGATTTCCTATTGCATTCATAATGAGAAATAGGAGAAGCTGTTGTTAGTTTAGATATGCTTTCTACCAAGGGTGTTTGTTTAAGTTCTATTTTGTGCTAGAGAATCGCCTTCTTTTACATATAATAAGGATGTATACCGAACGGGTTTAGGACTTGAGATTGTAATAGATCTTTGATTGTAACTAGTTTAGTGTGGGTTCATCTACTCTTTGTATGACTTGTCGTGGTCTTGTTAACTAGTCATGGTTGATCTCATATGAATGATTGTTTTGTTATGAATTTCGCTAGGTTTGGGATCATTTTGGGCATGGACTGGCCCGAAAAGTATGCAACAAAAGTGGATTGCGAGAAGTTGGAGGTGACAATTAGGAACGTGGAAGGGAGAATGGTTGTGATTCGATGTATGCCTGAAGATAATGTCTTCGTAAGCTTTTTATATTCGTTTATGATTCCACAGGAAGACTTGTCATCGGTGGAGATCAATAGTGAGTTCAAATCTAACCGTTAGATTTCAAATCCCTTAAATTCATTGGAAAGCTCTTTTCAATATGAACCCAATGGTTCCGGTTTTAGGAGAATCCGGTGGTCGGATCTCCCGTAACATCAATTTGAAGTTAATGGTCGAAATTCATGAATGGTGATGCGCGATGCGTTCTATTCTGGACATTATAATATATATAATATATATCGTCTATTTCCATTTGAAATGAAATTTATAAATTATTTGGATAATCTTTTATAGGTAAATATATTTCCTCGCTTGATCAATCGTTGGTGGTCGTAGAGTCTCATGTTTGTCACACACATATGTTCAGTACTAACCAAATCAACCAAAATAAATGTGATATACTAAATTGGCAAATTTTACCATTGCTAATAATTTGATCATTATGGTGATAATAGAAGCAAGTAGGAATCAATCATTATTTAAATAGAGCCTTAAATAAAAAACCTAATATTAGGTTTAGGGAAATTACCCGATTTGGTTAGCTTGGAGGGTAGAGACGGGTTGGAGCTTCTCGTAGATGGCGTCGGAGGTGGTTGGGGTGGTGAAAACGAAGTTGGAGGCGGAGTGGTGAATTGGGGAAGAAAAACGTTTGGGGAGGATGAATGAAAATAAATGAATCTTCGGGTCGTGGGTTTGAAATTTGTTTGGGAAATTTCCAACAGCCGCAAAAGACACTTATTCCATCAGTTTCCAACGGCTCCAAACGGCTTGTTTAAGAATCAACGAGCCATTGGAATACACTTTAGTTCTAGTAGTGAAACATCTAGTTTAACCTAAAACTCTCCTATTTGCCAGTATTCCTCCTAAAACTGCAACCTCAAGTAACGACCCGCATTTTACGTATCGGAGGATCGTAAAATATTTTTATTTTATTCCCTGAGGGTCAGATCATTCTCATATTTTGATATGTTGGTTATGGGGATGTGAGACATGTCCATAATTTTTATCAATTTTATTTGTGACCATTTTGCCACTATCAGTTTTGTATAGGGAATAATTTTTGATTGGGATCTAATCAGGTGTTGAGATCGATTTCATTGAAAAGGAAATGATGTTTCCAATTCCTTAGAGTGGTCATGTTAAAGATTTGGTTCAGCAGTTTGGGGGAAATCGTTGTTTTAGTGCTACACAATTTCTGAGCAGGTTAACTAGTCATTAACGGGCTGATTTCGTGTGGCCCATTATTGGGATGGTGGGATGCAATAAATAAGGGGTTAGAGGCATGGAGAATGGTTTAGTTTCTTCATTCTCTCATTTGGTTGAGCTTGTGATCCTCCTTGCTCAATCAAATACATCTTTCCTCTATTAAAATCTTAGATCTACATTGAAGATTGAAAATCTACATCAGAGAAGGCTAGATCTACATCAAGAGAATGAATATCGCATCAAATTGAGGGATTTGAAGATCGTCCTTCGCTGTTCGGGTTAGAGATTAGTTGGCTTCAAGCTAAGTTGAAGGTTTGGTGAGTGATAAACATCTCTCATCCGGTCCAATCAAGTACGTGAGTTGTTTGATCTTAATTTCATCATTCCTAGTCATTTTGAAATAGATCTACATCATGCTAAATATATTTTCATTCAAATCACCATAGGATCTAATCTAGCAACTTAAACAGGTAATTCTTATGTTAATTCATATGTATATGCAAGTTTAGATCCAATTTTTTTGTTTATTCATTGTTTTATCATGATTTGGTAAGTTTCATATGGTTGTATGATGAATAATTATTGTGCAAGTGTTGTTTGATGAATGCATGAAGTGTTGATTATTGAATTGGTCAATATGGATGAGTTGCACGCATTGATTTTGTCGTTTAGTGATGGATTGGTTGAGATTAGAGATGGATCGGTCAAGTCTGGAGTCGGGTCGTTTGGAGTCGGGTCGTTTAGCTTATTGCCCATGAAATGGTGGATCTACAAAGTCTTTGGGTCGTTTATGACCTGATGAGTCGGGTCGTTCATGATCTAATGAGTCGGGTCGTTTTTCTATGGATCAGGCAAAAGATACTACAACGTTGAACAAATAGTGTGGATGGGAATTTAAGCGCTATGGTATATTTTTCATAGCGGAAAGGCTAAAGTGCTATGGATTGAATGTCGACCAAAAGTGATGATTATTTTGGTTTGGTAATGGACGTGATTTGAAGTGAACTCAGGAAGGAATATTCGAAGTGATATGAAGTGTTCGTTGATCGGCGAAATGCAATGAATATGCCAATAACTCAAGTGTGTTTTGAGCTCGTGGATAATGCATGCTTAAGGATATTCGAGCTTATGAAGAGTCGTCGGTCATGACGACTAGAGTAATGAAGGCCGAGGAATTATCATTGCAGTAGGTTCTAGAAGACTCAAAGCAGGGGTATAATAGGGACGCCTAAAAGACCGGTCGAATGGTTGAGTACACTGGGCTGTCATGATGGGCCTAGAGATATGAGTCACGATGGCGTATGGAGTTTAGCCAGAACCGGTTTTACCATTAACCCTTGACAATGGCATGTCGTAGTCGTCATACGACTAATGGTGGTTTCAAAGCAGGATAGGCGGTGATAGACATAGTCTTGTCTGCTATGTTTTTCTCTCTGGTTGTTTGTAAAGGCTATCACTGTCAAATGTGGGGGAGAAGGTTTGGGTTTCATCTCTATTGTTGAGTTGGTAGATTAGTAGATTGATCTACCTATTTCTCATATACTTTGTTGATGATATTAGATAACTGTTTATCACTCATTAAGACTATAGTCTGACTCAATGTTTTATGTTTCCCTCTTATTACGTTGGCATGTTCATCCATGTTCTGGATAGGCAGACTAAGTGGCAGGTAGCAGGTAGTAGACCCATATGAGGACGATGCTAGAGAGCGATGACGAGCAGGAGGCCGACGTATTATTTCCTACATATTATTATATGTTTCCACTGTTATGGTTGTTATGATACTCTTAGTGATTGTAGTGAGGCTTTTTGTATAGAATTTGATGATGTATTCTAGTGGTACTATGGATATCGTTTTGATGATATATAAGTTTAAAATTCTGCGCAATTATGCTTTGCTACTATTTCTTGTTGTATATGTTCTATTATATTTTATCCTTGTGCTATGAGTTATATGATAGTTTTCGCTTGTACTTACCTTACCTTGATTATTTTCCTTAGCTGCTTGGCACACCTTTTAGCACATTATTCATCTTGTTAAATATGGGAGTTATGGGTGGTCATCACATTCATTATCAAAGCTCTGGTTAATCGATTTTAGCCAAAGTCCAGAGACATCATTATGTATGAGAGACGTATTTGTAGATTTTTGATGGATGTATACTGTATATTAGTGTAAAGTATTATAACATTTGAACTTTATTGCAGTTTATCTCATATGTGGACTAATCATTCTATTTTTGGATTTAGAATGAGTCGTCAAACTACGGGAAACACTACTATGGATGAGCCTACGAATAGAAGGGTAGGACATGGTAGCCAGCTGGGAGCTTCAGCTGTTGTACCAGAATATCTAGTTATATTCGGGGCCATGATGACAGCAATCATACTGAGGATGCCCATTCCAGAAGCGGCAGTAGAGCGTAATGTTCCTGTGCAAGTACCTAGGGAGGATTCCACTAAGCGATAGAGGAATTATTCTCCTATGGATGAAGAAGATGAATTACGGAGAAGAATAGCATTGGAGAAACTTCGATGCCGAGTTAAGGAGTGAGAAGGAAGGATCAGTGCTGCTTGAGATGAGGCTTTTAGAAGAAGGCATGAGCCTCATGAAGAAACTTTTACTAGCCCTAGTGCTACAAAGAAGCTGAATAAGAAAAAGAAAAAAAAACGGAAAGGGAACAATGGTCATAAGAAGAAACCTAAGAAGGATGTCATCTGCTTTAACTGTCAGCTGAAGGGCCATTATTCCATGGATTGTAAAAAGCTGAAAGGAGGTGCTATAACTGCGGCAAGCCTGGACATAAGAAGAAAGACTGTCTAGATTTTATGAAGAATAAGCAACCAGAGGAAGCATGTGTTCTAGAAGCTATTCTGATTTCCTATTGCATTCCTAATGAGAATTAGGAGTAGCTGTTGTTAGTTTAGATATGCTTTCTGCCAAGGGTGTTTTTTAAGTTCTATTTGGTATTAGAGAATCGCCTTCTTTTACATATAATAAGATTGTATACTGAATGGGTTCAGGACCTGAGATTGTAATATATCTTTGATTGTAAATAATTTAGTGTGGGGTTCATCTACTCTTTGTATGACTTGTCGTAGTCTTGTTTATCTAGTCATGGTTGATCTCATATGAATGATTGTTTTGTTATGACTTTCGCTGGGTTTGGGATCATTTTGGGCATGGACTGGCCCGAGAAGTATGCGACAAAAGTGGATTGCGAGAAGCTGGAGGTGACAATCGGGAATGTGGAAGGGCGAATGGTTGTGATTCGATGTTAGCCTGAAGATGATGTCTTCGTAAGATTTTTATATTCGCTTGTGATTTCACAGGAAGACTTGTCATCGGTGGAGATGAATAGTGAGTTCGATGATGTCTTTAACGAGGTCAAAAGGTTGTCGCCGCATTGTGAGATTGAGTTCAGGATCGATTTGGTCGAAGGTGCTAGACCTATCGTTATGCCTCTTTGGCGGAGGGCGCCTAAGGAACAACGAGAGCTAGAGGTGCTTGTACGTGACCTTTTAGGAAAATGATTCATTCGGAGGGGTGTGTCCGAATGGGGTGCACCAGTTGTGTTTGTAACAAAGGCTGATGTATCTTTGAGATTGTATATGGATTATCGTGAGCTGAACAAGGTGACCAAGAAAAAGAAGTATCCGTTGTCGAGGATAGATGAATTATTCGATCAGCTTCATGAGACTAAAGTGTTTTCTCAGATGGATTTGGCAACGGGATTCCACCAGTTGAGAATGGCGAAGGATAGTGTATCGAAGACTGCTTTTAGGACACCATCCGGTTTCTTCGAATGGTTGGTGATACCATTTAGGTTGACTAACCCAGCAATGTATTATGTGGATCTTATGAATAGGATTTTCAGAGATCAGTTGAACAAATTCGTGGTTGTGTTCGTGGGTGATATTCTGGTTTACTCCCGAAATAAGGAAAAGCATGAGACATACTTGCAAGTTGTTTTGGAAATCTTGTGAAAGCATCAGCTAACTGCTAAGTTTTTTAATGTCACTTATGGAAGAATGAAGTGAGGTTCTTAGGCCATGCTGTTTCTGTAAATGGAATAACGGTTGATCCCGCTAGGGTAGCAGCAATCCAGGACTGGGACAGACCAAATAATGTGACAGACGTAAGGAATTTCTTGGGACTAGCAGGTTATTATCGTCATTTTATCAAGGATTTCTCCAATATAGCTGCACCATTAATAGGATTGACGAAAAGAATCAAGTGTTCACATGGGATGCGAAGTGTGAGCAAGCTTTTGAAATCCTGAATGAGAGACTGATGTGTGCTTCTGTTTTGATGATTCCAAGTGAGAATGAAGAGATGGTGGTATACACTGATGCATGTGGTACTGGACTTGGATAAGTACTATTGCAGAAGGATAGAGTTGTGGCCTACGCAAGTCAACAGTTGAAGCTGCATGAGAGGAATTATCCAACTCAGGATTTTGAGTTGGCAGCGACCGTGTTTGCTCTGAAGATGTGGAGCATTACCTATTGGGAGTTCGTTTCAAGTTGTTTACGGATCACAAGTTGTTTAAATATCTTTTCACCCAAAAGGATATGAATCTTCGGCATAAATGATGGTTAGATTTTCTAGCATCATATGATTTTGGTACAGCCTATAATCCTAGTAAAGGTAACACAATGGCGGATGCGTTGAGTCGAAGACACGCAAGTTTGGGAGCGATGTTTCCGGAATGGAAGCACCTCGAGTACTTGGCAAGATTTGATTTTAGACCACGGTGTGAGTTGGAACTTGAAATGTTGGCAAGATTATCGATAGACCTACTCTCATCGAAAGGATTGGCGAGGGCTAGAAGCATGATGCAAAGCTTGTCGAGATAATCCAGAAGTTAGAACCAGAGGATAAGGAATTCTAGGTCGATCGAGAGGGTTGGCTTCGAAAGAAAGGACAATTGGTTGTTCCTGACATTGACGGATTGAGATATGTACGAGGTTCTGAGGGAATGTCATCACTCAAAGTTGGCGATTCATCCCGATGCTAACAAAATGTATCAGGGCATGAGGCCAGCCTACTATTGGGAATGGATGAAGTGGGATGTTGAAAAGTTCATTTCCAAATGCATGAACTATCAGTTGGTGAAAGCCGAAGAGAAGAAGCCGAGTGGAATGCTTCAGCCATTAGAAGTTCCTACATGGAAGTGAGAGTAGATATCGATGGACTACCTAGGACTAGGGCGGGAAACGAAGGGATTTGGGTCATAGTGGATCGCTTGACTAAGAGCGCCAGGCTTATTCCTGTCAAATCGACTAAGACAACATCAAAGTTAGCTGAGCATTATATTAAATGGACAGTTCGATTCCATGGTATCCTGAAGAGCATAATGAGTGATCGAGAGACATTATTCACGAGTGGATTTTGGAAGAATTAGCAAGAGACTTTGAGAACCGAGTTGTGTTTGAGTACGATTTATCATCCCCAAACCGATGGTCAAACCGAGAGGGTTAACCAAGTTTTAGAGGATATCTTGAGGGCTTGTGTATTGGATTTTGGAGGATCATGGGAAGACCATCTACATTTAGTTGAGTTTGCATACAACAACAATTACCAGTCGAGCATTGGGATGGCACCATACGAAGAATTGTATGGAAGACCGTGTAATTCCCATAATGTTGGTTAGAAACTTAATATATATTTGTACTTGGGACATAGATAATAAAAAAGGCATTAGATTGTATCGAGATCATTCGGTAACGAACGAAGGAACCAAAAGATCGTCAGAAGAGTTACACTGATAAACTTCGAAAGGATTTGGAGTTCGTCATGGATGATATGGTTTTTGTGAAGATTTCGCCAATGAAGAATGTTGTTCGGTTCGGAAGTGAAGGAAAGTTAGCTCCAAGGTTCATTGGACTGTTTCCGATAGTCGAATGGATTGGAAAGCTCACATATAAATTGGATTTACCTGAGAAAATGTCGAGTATGCACAATGTTTTCCATGTGTCATTTCTATGGAAGTGTGTGCATGATTCGAATGTAGTGGTAACTCTGGAACAATACAAAGACCTAGGAGACGAGTCCGTAGTTGCAAAACCTCATAAGCCGCTTCGTGTTGTGGGGAATGACACAAAACAGCTTAGGAGGAAGACGGTTAGGCTAGTCCAAGTGCAATGGAGTGAGGATGATGACGATTGTATATGGGAGACAAAGGCGTATGAAGACGATCATCCAAACACTTCATCGGTATGACCCATTAATGTCGTGTCACCTTAGATCATTGCAGCTTGTACTATTATTCGTTAGAATTCTGCGTAGTAGGTTAAGGCTATGGATGCATGACTTGATGGATGCTAGTTTGGATGGTTAGTTGGTTGCTCATGGATGATAGACATGTAGAAATGTTTTTGTTATTTGTGTTTGCTTGGAATTTCAGGGGGAAATTCCAAAGGAGGGGAGTATTTAATGACCCGCATTTTACATATCGAAGGATGGTTAAATTTTTTTATTTTATTCCCTAAGGGTCGGATCATTCTCATATTTTGATATGTTGCTTATAGGGATGTGAGACATGTCCATAATTTTTATCAATTTTATTTGTGAATATTTTGCCCCTGTCAGTTTTTTACAAGGAAATAACTTTTGACTAGGATCGAATCAGGTGCTGAGATCGATTTCATTAGAAAGGAAATGATGTTTCCAATTCCTTAGAGTGGTCAAATTAAAGATGTGGTTCAGCGGTTTGGGAGAAATCGCTGTTTTAGTTCTACACAATTTCTGAGCAGGTTAACTAGTTATTAATGGGCTGATTTGGTGTGGCCCATTAGTGGGCTGGTGGGATGCTATAAAGAGCGGGTTAAAGGCATGGAGAATGGTTTACTTTCTTTATTCTCTCATTTGGTTGAGCTCGTGATCCTCCTTGCTCAAATAAATACATATTTCCTCCACTAAAATCTTAGATCTACATTGGAAGATTGAAAATCTACGTCATAGAAGGCTCGATCTACATCAAGTGAAGGAAGATCGCATCAAATTGAGGGATTAGAAGATCGCCCTTCGCTGTTCGGATTATAGATTAGTTGATTTCAAGCTAATTTGAAGATTTGGTGAGTGATAAACATCTCTCACATGGATTCAATCAAGTACATGGGTTGTTTGATCTTAATTTTATCATTTCTAGTAATTTTCAAATAGATCCACAACTTGTACATATATTTTCATACAAATCACCATAGGATCTAACGTAGCAACTTAAATTGGTAATTCTTATGTTAATTCATATGTATATGCAAGTTTATATCCATTGTTTTGTTTATTCACTGTTTTAACATGATTCAGTAAGTTTCATATGGTTGTATGATGAATAATTACTGTGTAAGTGTTGTTTGATGAATGCATTAAGTTTTGACGATTGAATTGGTCGATTTGGATGAGTTGCATGCATCCGTTTGGTGATGGATTGGTTGAGATTGGAGATGGATCGGTCAAGTCTGGAGTTGGGTCATTTGGAGTCAGGTCGTTTGGCTTATTGCCCAAGAAATGGTGGATTGACCAAGTCTTCAGGTCATTTATGACCTAATGACTCGGGTCATTCATGACCTGATGAGTCGGGTCATTTTTTATGGATCTGGCAGAAGATACTATAGCACTTAAAAAATGTTGTGCATGGGAATTTAAGTCTTATGTAATGTTTTTCATAGCGGAATGGCTAAAGTGCTATGGATTGAATGTCGACCAAAAGTGATGATTATTTTGGTTTGAGAATGGACGTGGCTTCGAAGTGAACTCAGGGAGGAATATTCGAAGTGATGTGAAGTGTTCGTTGATCGACGAAATGCAACGAATATGCAGACGACTCAAGTGTGTCTTGAGCTTGTGGATAATGGCTGCTCAAGGATGTTCGAGGTTATGGAGAGTTGCCGGTGATGACGATTAGGTTATGGAGGCCGAGGAATTATTGTTTTCGTAGGTTATAGCGAACTCAAAGTAAGGGTATAATTGGGACGCCTAAAAGAGGTGATTAAATGGTCGAGTACCCTGGGCAGTCATGATGGGCCTAGAGATACGAGTCACGATTGCTTGTGGAGTTTTTGCTAGAACCGGGGTTACCATTAGCCCTTGACAAATGGCTTGTCATAGCCATCATACGATTAACGGTGGTTTCAAAGCAGGATAGGTGGTGATAGACATAGTCATAGATGTTGAGTGCTTTTCCTGTATCGTCTTGTGTGGATTGTTCGACAAGGATACATCTCTTGAGTGCTTGTCTTGTGTTAGTTTAGGCATTCAGAGCTTATGCTTGGGGGGACGTTAATCTCGATTAGGATTATCTACACTGGATAATTAATTGCTATATCCGCTATGTTTTTCTCTTTGGTTGTTTGTAAAGGCTACCACCTTGAGATGTAGGGGAGACGGTTTGGATTTCTTCTCTGTTGTTGAGTTGGTAGATTAGTAGATCTCATATACTTTATTGATGATGTTAGATAGCAGTTTATCGCTCATTAAGACTATTGTCTGACTCAAGGTTTTATGTTTCTCTCTTATTACCTTGGCATGTTCATCCAATTTTGGGATATGCTAATTGAGTGGCAGGTAGCATGTAGTAGTTCTTGATGAGGATGATGCTGTAGAGCGACGACGAGCAGAAGGATGACGTATTATTTCCTACATATTATTATATGTTTCCGCTATTATGGTTGTTATGATACTCTGAGTGATTGTAATGAGGATTTTTGTACAGAATCTGATGATGTATTCTAGTGGTACTATGGATATCCTTTTGATGATATGAAAGATTAAAATTCTGTGCAAGTATACTTCGCTACTACTGCCGTTGGATATGTTCTATTATATTTATTCTTACGTTGTGAGTTATACGTCAGGTTTCTCTTGTACTTGTCTTACCTTGATGATTGTCCACAGCTGCCCGACACATCTTTCAACGCATTATTCCTCTTGTTATGTGCGGGGGTTATGGGCAGTTGTCACAATCATTTTTCCTCCTTTCTTCCAACCTCAGCATTTTAACTAATTTTCTCAATAAAAGGTAACAAAAAATTGCAGATAGATAAAATCATGGATTGAAACAATATCTCATAAAAATTGTATGAACTATTTGTCAAATTTTGCGATACTATATGGTAGAATTGAAGAGGATGAAAGTAGCTTCGTGTAGAAGAAGGTGGTTCGCAAATCGGAGCTCATATGTGGAAGAAGAGGCTAGAAGAATTAGTCTTGCTGAAGTAGGGGAAGACGTCTGGAAGCTCCCCTGTGCAAACCCAAAAATAGGAGCGGACGTCTGACAAGTAAGGGCAGATGTTTGAAAGCTCCCTGGTGCGAACCTGAAAGTAGGGGAAGACATCTAGCAAGCAGGGGTTGACGTCTGAAAGCCTGGATACAGCCCTTTAAACATCTTGAGAGTGGTTCGAGATGTCTAGAAGTAGGGGCAGACATATGGAACGGGGTCTGGACTGTTTTTTGGACCTGGAAATGAAGGTGTTGATTTGTGAATTGTAGGGGAATTATGCTCAATTGCCTAGGGTTTCTCTACAACTGTGTAAGTTATTCTTTCAGATTTGAAAGAGGAATGTTTAGTTCATCAAATCATGGTTTTATTCCTCCATTAATTAGGGCTTGGAAATCCTAATATTTTTTCAATTTTAATCTCCATAAACTTATATTCTCTAGTGAATATTGGATCATTGTACCAAACTCTTGTACTCTTCCCATTTGGTGATAATAAAAAGTTCTCTCTAAAAGTGGATGTACATTAACAAACTGTTAGTAGAACCACTATAAATCTTGGTGTAATTTATTTTTATTATTTATTATATTACTTGTTTGTGATTATAATTGTATTTGAATCGTTTGAGGTTGGTTTGATCGTAGATTGGTTGTTTGTGCACTATCTAGCACGATCTAGCTTGTTTTCTGCTGCATTAGGGATTGGATTGAGCGGTCTCAATCGGTGTTATTTCCCCAACATTTGGTATCAGAGCTGTTGTGCTCTTAGGTGTTTGTAGAAATGTTGGAATCAGATTCAAGTAGTCCCTCAGTGGTTGGTTCAAGTGGATTAGCACCGTATATATGTGGATCGTATGTGCCATCGGGATTATAATTTGGTTATAGACAAGTGTAATGGCGATAATGATTTTGAAGAGTGGAAATAGAAGATGAAAGCGGTTCTAAGGAGGAGTCAGGTACATCTGGTAGTGTTTGATACACATTTGCTGCCGGCAGACCTCTCGGATGTTGAGAGAGATGAAATGGAAGAGTGGGTATTTACTACACTTCAACTTGCTACAGGAGAGAATGTTATCTCCGAAATTACTGGTGATACGACCGCTAAGGGTATTTAGGAGAAGTTGGATGAGTTATACAGAAGAAGTCACTCACTAATCATATGATCTTGTTGCAAATGTTTTTCACCTATAAGATGAAAGAAGGAACTTCGATGAAGGCACATTTGAATGTATTTGATAATTTTCTAATGAAGATGAAGGAGGTAGATTTGAAAGTTGAGGAAGAGCAAAAGGCAATGGTATTGTTGTGTTCGTTGTCGGACCGCTATACAAGTTTCTCAAATAGTTTGATCTATAGCCAGGATACACTGACGTTGGATGATGTCAAGATGGGTCTTCTTAGTGAGGAATTGAGAGATTAAATGAAGGATTTGAGTGTGGAAAGTACTAGTACTAGTAATGGTCAAGGTTGTTTGTGGAGAAGGAAAAATATGTGATGAAGGGGAACCAGGGGTGTTCCAAATCTAGGAATCTCAGTTGGAGAGGGAAGTCGAAGGAAAGGAAAGGAAAGGAAAGGCAAGTGTTATATTTGTAAGAAACCTGATCATTGAAAGCATGAGTGTCCGAAAAAGGAGAAAGAAAAGAAGGAAGTAGCTTCTTTATCTGTAGCAGTGGATAGAGGTTTTGGTGAAGGAGACATGGATGTATTGACGGCGGTAGCATTGGACGTTTTGGGTAGTGATTGGGTGCTCAATTCGGGCGTCTTATCATATGACGCCTAATAGAAATTCGTTTTCTTCTTATGTCAATAAGAAAGGAAATTGAATTGTCATGGGTAATGGTGCTATGTGTAAGTTGGAAGGCAATGGTTCCGTGCAAATTAAAATGTTTGACGGAATGGTTCGTACACTCACCAATGTGCGCTACGTTCCAGGATTTAGGAAGTATCTTATCTCTTTGGGACAACTGGATTCTTTGGGATGCAAGATCACTATTGAGGGAGATAGCTTGAGGATTTCGGACGGGGCGCTTGTGGTTATGAAAGGTGCTAGAGATAATGGTGTTTATTTTCTTCAAGGAGTTATCGTTGAAGGTGAAATTTGCATGGGCATTGATAGTTCTCATGGCTTGGATGCGACAAGGTTGTGGCATATGAGATTAAGTCATGTCTCGAAGAATTTTTTGGATATTCTTCAGAAAAGGGAGATGATTGGTGAAGAAAGTTTCAACAAGTTGGAGTTTTGCGGAGAGTGTGTCACGGGGGAAGCAAACTAAAACGACATTTGGTGAAGGAAAACATTATTTAAGAGGAATTTTTGAGTATGTGCACATAGATGTTTGGAGGCAAGCACCGGTAGCTTCTTTGGGAGGATCAAAGTATTATATTTTCTTCATAGATGACTTTTATTGTAAAGTTTGGGTGTCTGTAATGAATGCCAAGTCAGAGGCTTTTGCTAAGTTCAATGACTGGAGATCTCTTGTTGAAAATGAGAGTGGTAGGTCTTTGAAGGTTCTTAGCTCCAACAATGGAGGAGAGTATGTTTCCGGAGAATTCATGGATTATTGCAAGTATCATGGTATTCGAAGGCATTTTACTATGCCAAAAGATCCACAATCAAATGGGGTTGCAGGGAGGATGAACCGTACTCTACTTGAAAGAGCTCGATGCTTAAGATTGATATTAGGTTTGTCTAAGGGATTTTTGGCCGAAATATTGTCAACCGCGGTGCATATTGTGAATTGAATTTCATGCTTGTCTATTGATAATAAAAATCCAAGGGAAATGTGGATGGGAAAGAGAATTGACTTGAGTTATCTTCGTGTCTTTGGATGTCCCGTGTATGTGCATGATCCGGGTGATAAGCTTGAACCTAAAGCATTCAAGGGGATTTTTTTGGTTATAAGGACAGAGTGAAAGGCTACCAGATTTGGAATCAGGAAACGAAGAAGGTTAGATTATCTTGTCATGTTACTTTTGATGAGTTGGCCATGTTCAAGGAGAATGATGGCCCATTGGACGTTCCAGGTTTGGTTCATGGTGAATCAAAGGAGAAGGAGGTCTACCACATTTTGTCCAAGGAAAAGAGAGGGTAGAGTTATTGAAGATGCTTGTGGGGAAGAAGCGGTTAATGAAATATCACACAGTCTACAGGGTTCCTCTAGTAGTGTTGGTGATGTGCGCGATTCTAGAGAAGATTCAGTTCTAGCTGGAGTTGAAGGAAGTCCGGGTGATGGTATTGTTACTCAGGTTGGTCATCGTGCTATAAGGCCACCCGAGATATATGATGACCGGAACTACCTAAGCTTTTGCGATAGGTTGGACTATGCGCTTCATGTAGTCGAAGATGAACCAATGGACCTTGATGACATCATGAAATCGAGTGATAGCTCGAAATGGATTTTTTCCATAGAGGAAGAGATGCAATCATTGATAAAGAATTAAACTTGGAAGTTCATTCCACTTCTTAAAAGAAATTGAGCAATTTGGGCAAATAGATATACAAGGTTAAGGATGATGGAAGATACAAAGCTAGGCTAGTGCCAAAGGAGTTTGCACAAAGGAAGGGAAAGGAGTATAATGAGATACTCACACTAGTTGTGCGCCATACTTCTATCTGGATATTACTTGCTATAGTTTCTATTCACGACTTGGAGTTGGAGCAACTAGATGTGAAAACCACCATCTTGTATGGTTACTTGGATGGAGACATCTTAAAGGAGCAACCAGAAGGGTTTATGGTAGATGGTAAGTCAAACTTGTTGTGCAAATTAAAGAAATCACTACATGGGTTAAAGAAATCACCTCGGCAATGGTATAAGAGGTTCAATCATTTCATGCTTGAAAGTGGCTTCCATCGAAGCATCAAAGATGCTTGTGTATATTTCAAGAAGTTGGGAAATGATTCTTGGGTGTATTTGCTCTTGTACGTGAATGAAATGACCCGAAATCCCCCTTACAGGAAATCCCGGATTGAGTCGAGAGCAAGCCACAAAGGAATGCAGACGGAAGAACATTTAATTGTATATTACAACAATTCCATCAGATTACAAGAATATACAGAGTATAAATAAATAAATATTACACAGAAAATATCAGAGATTACAATACATTACATAGCAACGGAAAAATAATACAACACACAACTAGAAGGAGATATACGGATACAAAGCTTTCCGGATATCATTCCAGCTGTAAACCAGGATCCGTGAATATAAATCTCCAAACCCAAAACTACTAGTTGCCCGTGTCAAAATAAGGGCACCCAGAGTTTAGGTTAAAACAATAAACTCCAGGTCAGTCATGTGACTGGTGTGAGAACTAAAACAGTTATTAATCTTTATTTTAAAGTTAGGTAAATCAAGGGACCACGCCGTATAACACAGAATGGGTTTCCTCCCAAGAACACCAGTGTATAAAACAAACAACGCAATGCTAAATAAAGAAAAATGAAGCTATTATAAGACCCAGGTCCCATCACACAATGCAACGCAAGCCGGAGGATATGGTTTTTACCTTATAATAGCCAAGAATGCTTGATACGTTTAAAACAAATCATTTGATACTATTATAAGTGCATAGTGTATAAAACAACTTCAAATCGTAAGTATCAATCATAGACGGCATAAGCGTCCCATCCCACTATGTCGCAATACTAGGCTCTACAAATAAAACCGCAGAATCACGTATTTGGAAATTGGATTTCCGTCTGTGAACCGAGGCAAAAGACAGTCCTCAACCGATTTGAGACGCTCTAGCTCGTGTCTCAAGACCCAGACACAGGTGAGTCCTTGGGGCGACAGGGCCGGTCCACCGATGTGGATTAAAATTCCTGAACACTGCGTTTCCCCACCCTTTGGGGTGTCAATGAGCCAACGAATGGCTCCATCGGCTTCACAAAGTCACCAATATATCCGAGGCGCCTTGCAATAGCAACAACCACATAAGTCAAACTCGTCAGGGCATGTAAGACCACTGACGCCACTTCTAGCTAGAAGAAAACGCATGCCCTTCCCGAGGTCCGTCTCCCGTTTTTGGTTCACACCGGGGTGTGAGGCTCGCGAATCAACGCTACATAAAGCGATGCCACAAAGGCCGTGCTTTGATCGTCAACCACAAGACTCTGCTTTTCAACAGAAATCTTGATCATTTGCATCTTAGCATGCCACACCGGCAAACCACTCTATGCAACCGATATCAGCCACACAGAATGAAATCCAATGTCAGACACACAGTCCATTTACAAGTCCGTTCTGGGTCTGAACGAAACCGGAGGCACCTAGTACCCCGCATACTCATCGATCTCCAAATACGTCTGGACGACCACCAACTGATTACCTCCTCTTGGGTGTACGGCCCAATCAAGACCATCAGTAATTATCCAAACGACGTGAAGACCTCCGGTCTTCAACCACCGTCTTCATCTTCGACTTATCGTCGTATCAGTTATTCAGAATGGGATAAACCCGGTCTTCTCAAATAACTCGCGTATATAATAAACAAGTGTTACACAAACACAATATACACATCATTCCAATTCATCAGTCACTAACCGTAAATTAACAAGAGAATAATTCCCCAAATATTAACCCCGAAGGCCGAAACCAACATCAGATCAATATCCAGAAAACCATTCTGCTTAGCTAACCGACAGTTAGTTTCTAAATTTCACATATCTCCGGGAAAGGTTCCCATTAATTTTATCAAAGATAAATTCCTTTAAGTTTATTCTTTAATCTTCTTTTGAATATCAATTCAAACTAGTCGGGATTAACAAACCTTACCGAAGTAATCATTTGTTTTAATTTCCCAACCCCAACCTATTCATCCCATGAAGTAAAACTGGTAATACTTCATATCTAACACCACGGTGTTATCGGTAAATTTGATTACCATTTCACGTTCAAATCTAATTAAAGATTTAACTATCGCCTGGAGCAAAACTAGTGATACTCCATTCTCGATCTTTTCAATCTAATTAAAGATTCATTAAAACTCCACTTAGTTTTAGTCTTTGACTGGGTTAAAGAATCAGTGTCATTTAAAGCACGGTTCACGATAAACCCCAAAATCACATCACATTTCAATCAGTCCCTAACCGTAAATTAGCAAGTGAGCAATTCCCTAAGTATTAACCCCGAAGGCCAAACACAACATCAGATCAATACCCCAGAAACCATTCAACTTAACTAATCTCCAGTTAGTTTCTGATTTTCTTAACTCCTTTGGGTCTAAGAACAGTATTATTGAAGATACCGTTCACGACAACCCAAAATCCCATTCCATAAATTATCAGGTTAAAGAACAAGTGTTATTTAAAACACTGTTCACGATAAACCCAAAAATCAATATCAATTCAATTCCAATTAAATATTATTTAATTGGTACACTTCATTAAATCTAAATAAAAAGATTTAATCTTTTCTCAACTGGGCTTAAGAAAAGTGTTAATGAAGACACCATTCACGACAAACCCAAATCACATTTGGTATTAAATGCAAGGCTCTGAATAGAAAATATATCGGCTTATATTCAATATCAAATTCTACGACCAACAAATATCATATTGAAAATAACGATATATATGTATCTTTCAAATTTCCATAACAATATCTGTATAATCACGAAATCCAGCTTCGAAATATTCCGGAGACAATTTCGATTCAAATCCCCTCCAATTCAATTATTGGAAATTCTGGTTATATTTCGAAACCATTTCAAATTCACTTTATTTATTTTAAAAATAAATAAATTATTATTCTAGTTCAAAACTGGTTCATTTCGATAAAAATCTATTTTTATCTTTTCAAATATGGAGTTTTTCATTTCATTTCTTCCCAAACAATTTCTTATGATTTTACACAAATTATTACTATTTTTAGTAATTTCATCAAGGCCCGTACAGTCGATTTCCATCAACGGCCATCGAACTGCACTTACAGCGACCTTTTCCAAATTTGATTTGGACATAATTCCAAATCCAACCGTTAGATTTCTAATTTCTAATATTCATTGGAAAGCTCTTTTCGATACGAACCCAATGGTTCCGGTTTTAGGAGAATCCGACGGTCAGATCTCCCGTAATACCCGTTCGAAGTCAATAGTCGAAATTCGCGAACTGCCGCGGCGCGGCGCGTTCTATTCAGGCCATTATATTATATATATAATATATACTTCGTCGATTCCCTTTTAAAACGTATTTTGTAAATCGTTTTAAATTCATTTTCGAAACGATTTCAACTTCATTTCAAATTCAAATCGAAATTGAATTTTTCCTTATAAATTCGTTTTAAATTCATTTCAAATTGATTTCAATTCAAATCGATTTTCAGTTCAATTTCAATATGTTTTAAATTCAATTCAAAACGATTTCAATTCTATTTCAATCTAATTCGAATTTCAATTCTATTCAGTTTAATTCTAATTTCAATTCTTTTCAATTTAATTCGAATTTCAAAATCACTTTCAGCATTCATTGAAAAATGAATAAAATCGATATAAATATCGTTCGCGTCAAAATGGCGTCAATCTAATCAACACGGCTTCATATGTTTCTATTTTCAAATATTCTATTTCAAATATTTCTATTTCAAATATTTCTTTTTCAAAACTGGAATGAGGCCCAATCAATTACCATATAATGTTAATTATATGGATTTTCTACAACATATGTACAAAATAACAACGATAAATAATCTACCATCATCCAAAGTGCATTCTACACTGTATAAGCATCAAATATAAATATTCAACGCTTATAACAATCTGTCAATCAATCGATCGACATACAACTAATTATTGGGATTAGTGTATGTCATATATCGCCCCAATACCCGTGTGGGGTTTCAAACAATCAAACACAGATTTTATTTGTGCAGTTATGCGATGTGTAAAATTTATCGTCCCAATCAATATCAATCAAATCAGTGTATATAAACAAATCTCCGATTTGTTTATAAATATATTTTTTAAATACCCGTTAAAAATTCTATTTTTAACTATAAAATATTTTATTTCATTTCACATCACATCAACAATCAACTACACATCAAAATCAAACAAACAAGCATACAAGCCGTCCATGTTCTGTCGACGACGGGTGTCGGGTGCTACTAAACACCGTCTGCATCCTAGTATATATTATTAACTAGAAATCAAAATTTAAAAGGTGAGAAGTTCTCACCGAGGGTTCCACTCCACCATTCTCTACTTCTGAATTTCAAAACAGTGCAGACTTGCCTGAAATCCCAACTTCAATTTCACGCTGTTCATATTAAAATTTATAACTTTATTGTTTAATTCTAATAAATAAAATTCATATTTTTATTTCTACTTGTTTTTATAATGCTTCTTTCTATATAAAGATATCGCCTTTTTATTTTAAAAGATTACATACGAAAATCAAATCTTCTACTATTATAAAAATTATATTTTCATCTTCTACTATAATAAAAATTATATTTTCATCGCTATCTTCTATATGATGATTATATTTTTATAAAAACACTTTCATATATATTTTACAAAACCATATTTTTATACTAAATAATTTTCTTTTTCAAAACAAAGTTATTCATATATTTTGCATTTTCAAAACAAAATTATTCAAGTTTAAATCTGAAAAAGGAATGAATGCTCACGGTTATTGTCTTCATCTTCCCCGTCTCTTTCTGTACTCATCGAACCCATTGCCGAGATTTAGGGTTCCAGAATTGTGGCCCCACAACCAACCGGTTGTCGATCGATCTGCGTCACATCGGAGAGCCTCGAGCGCCGCACCCCTGCCTGGAACCATGTTGAACTCGACCTTGCGGTGGCGGCGAAGTTTGCCACTGAACGACGAGTATTTGAGGGGGTTTAGAGGAGAAATAGTGCGCGAGGAGAGAGAAGCTGGGGGGGGGAGGCGCACCACCGTCGGAGGTAGCAGAAGGGGGGGGGGGGGGGGGGGACGGCAACCGATGGCGATGGCAGGAGCGACGGGAGCGAGGTCTAAATAAGGGTGGTGGGATTTGTTCAGATCTGAAAGGAGGTAGAGAGAAAAGTAAGGGGAGGGGTTATATGCAAGAGGGTTTATATTTATTTATTATTATTATTATTTTATTTTTCTTCGTTAAGTTGACTTTATATTCGAATCCCAAATCAAGCCCAACGACTGTCACCCCTAGGGTAATACCCCCATTCCGAACACAATGCGATATGTCACATAGGTTAATTCGGCTGTTACGATCAGTTTTCACTTAAATTAATATATAAATCAGTATATATTCCATTTTAACGTACATTTAAAATTACCGAGGCCACGTACTAACTCAAAAGAAAAATATTTTCTAGCTTCGTATTGACGATACGGTCATAACAAAACTAGTTTCGTCAAATTCCGAGGTCGTTTGAAAAATGGCCATTTTCCAGTCGATTAAAATCAACTAAAACTAGTCAAACGTGTTTTCCTTTGCCACGCTCACATATTAATTCGAAAAATTATGAAAATTGAAACCTAGCAATAATTTGCCATCACGGATCCAACAAAAGTGGTTTCGACGAAATCCGAGGTCGTTTGCAAAATTCCCCTTTTTTTAAGGGTCGAAATTCCATAGCGACTATTCTGAAAATTCAACTGGACATATCTTTTGATTCCTGCTATGAAATTCCAATCTTTCGGATTCGTTGGAAAGATATTCACAAATAGATTCAAATATTTTTGGTTTCACTAACATCCGGTTTATTTTGAATCCTATACATTCATTTGAAATTTGAAATCGAATTATCGAACTACCGCGCCATTTTCAATTCCTTATATATATATAAATAAATATTTATATTCTAATGACGATCTATATAAAATATACGTTCGAATTCCATTCAAAATAATTTTCTCGTCGTTATTATTTAAAATAATTCATTTTAAATGATCAAAATTCACTAAAATTGCCAAAATAAAAATTTTAAATTGGCTCGGATTTCCGGGTTATTAGATATGCTCATAGCTTCGAAGGACAAGGCGGAAATCCACAAGTTAAAACTGAGATTGAAAGAGGAATTCGAAATGAAAGACCTTGGAAAGCTAAGAAGATATTGAGTATGGAAATTGAAAGGGATTGAAAGTGTTTTGAGTTGAAATTGACTCAATAGGATTATATAAAGAAAGTGCTTTACTGGTTTAGCATGGAAAACACAAAGGCATCGAAAACATCTTTAACTTTGCAAGTGAAGCTTTCGAGACAATGATCACCTATCGGGGAGAGAGACAAGGCTTATATGGAAAAGGTGTCACATGCAAGTGTGGTGGTAGTTTGATGTATGCCATGGTGTGTACACGACCAGATATTTTAAATGCTGTTGGGGTGGTTAGCCGGTATATGGCTAATCCGAAAAAATCTTGTTGGGAAGCGATCAAGCTTGTTTTGAGATATTTGAAAGGTACAACATCTCATGGACGTGTCTTTAGGGGTAGCAAGGATAAAAGTTGCAGTTCGGTTGGTTATTATAATTTGGACAACGCCGGTGATAGGGATCAGAGAAAGTCAACTTATGGATATGTCTTCACATTTGGTGGCATGACCATAAGTTAGAGATCGAGATTGCAAACCGTTGTTACTTTATCCAGTACGGAGGCGGAGTTGATAGCCATAGTGAAGGCGATAAAGGAGGAACTCTATTCGAAGTGTTTGTTGTGTGACTTGGGTTTGAACATGATAGCATTGATATTCATTGTGATAGCCAAAGTGGTATCCATTTGGTGGAGAACTTGGAATTTAGCTCACGGAATAAGCACATAGAAGTGCGGGAGTCGTTCTTGGTAGCCGTGGATGAAGATAAACAAGTTTATCTTTAGAAAGTGCACACAAATGACAATGCGGACAATATGTTCACCGAGACGTTGCCGATTGGGAAGTTCAAGCATTACTCTAACTTGATTCGCTTGGAGAAACGCTAGGTGCCACGGGTGAGAGAGGAGCTTAGTTTTCATAAGGAAGAGTTTTGGTTCAAGATTGAAGTTCTACCTTCTTGTAAGTACTAGTTGACACTCCTAAGTACTTTATTATTTGGTTGAGGCGGATTTGTAGATGAGTAATTTCAACACTTTATTAGCGGGTTAGGGCTTTTCCTGAACTCGTTGATGAAGTGCAATGGCGGGTGGCTATGCCAGAACTCATTGGGAAAACATTCAAACTTGGGTAAAGGTAAAGATGGTGATAGTTGGAGCTATCGGTTGTTGATGATAGTATGGTACCATTAGTGTTGCAGATGGATATAGTATCGAGGTGGAGTGTTAAATTTTGCAATACTATACGGTAGAATCGAAGAGGATGGAAGTAGCTTCGTGTAGGAGAAGACGATTTGCAAATCAGAGTTTGTATGTGGAAGTGGAAGCTGGAAGAAGTAGTCTGGATGAAGTAGGACTAAGATTCTGGCAAGTAGGGATAGACGACTGGAAGTTCCCCTATGCAAACCTGAAAGTAGGGGCAGACGACTGGCAAGTAGGGGCGGGCGTCTTAAAGCTCCCCTGTGCAAACCTAAAAGTTGGGGTAGACGTTTGGCAAGTAGGGGTAGACGTCTGAGAACTTGGATATGAGCTTGTGAACATTCCGAGAGTGGTTTCAGACATCTAAAAGTAGGGGCAAATGTTTGGAACGGGGTCTAGACTGTTTTTTGGGCATGGAAATGAAGGTGTTGATTTGTGAATTAAGTAGGGGCATTGTGGTCAATTGCCCAGGATTTCTCTACAACAGTATAAGCTATTCTTTAAGATTTGAAAAGGGGATGATTGGTTCAATAAAACAAGGGTTTTTTCCTACATTAAATAGGGTTTGACAATCTCTTATCTCCACAAACTTATATTTCTAGTGGATTTTGGACCATTGTAATCAATCTCTTGTACTCTTCTCATTTGGTGATAATAAAAAGCTCTCTCTCAAAGTGGATGTACACTAACAAATTGTTAGTGGAACCACTATAAATCTTGGTGTGACTTATTTTTATTGTTATCGATCTATTATATTGCTTGTTTTGCGATTGGATTTGAATCATTTGAGGATGATTTGATCATAGATTGGTTGTTAGTGCACTATCTAGCACGATCTAGCTTGTTTTCCGCTGCGTTTGGGATTGGATTGAGCAATCTCAATCGGTATTGTTTCGCTAACACTATTACCACTTATTTTGGGGCTAATGATTTAAGAATTACTTTCATCAATAATCATTTAATATAACTTGAGATCTTCCATACTTTCAGCACCAAAACAAAGCATGAAGAAATTCACCTTAGCATGAACCATCAAACAATCCATAAAATGTTTGTAATAATAACAGGTGTTTAGTTGCACAAACAAGCATCAAAACATTATTGGGTCAATGAGGTATTGGCAATATAATTAATTTGAAAACCTATGTATATGCACTATAATAAGTTATACTATGAGGTGTCAATATATACATGTTAATATGTATCATGTTTTTGTGCAATTCTATGAACCTGAATGCATTTTTTGGGTTATGTTGGAACTTCTATTCGAAATCATATCATGTTTGTGAAAGATAGGATAAGTGTATAATATGACGAAATAGTTAAGCCTTTAAACATACATAAACTAAAATCTGAAGTGACATATATTAAGGGTATGTTTGCCATAACTCTCATTTACTTCGATATAGCTTAATAATGGTTCATAAAAGGATTCATAAAAATTAATGAAGAAATAACGAAATTTATTTTTCTGTTTAGAGACCATTTACCGTTTATCATTTTATTGTAATATACATTAAAATAATTTATTGCCTGAAAACATAATTATAACTTGGTAAATACCAAAGCAAACAAAGGCCCAAAACCACGTGTCTTACACTATAATGAGGACACTACTTTGCTTTGGAGGCTAGTACACGAGATTGTAACATTGTACAAGTGTTTTAAATCTAACTCAAGTTTCTAAAGTTTTTTCTACCTGTGTTACTGGAATAGTTGTAAATCAACATTTAACTAATATTACCTGTCTAACATATATCTAACCATTCACAATTAATTCAACACTTTTTGCTTTTCATTCGCTAATTAATTTTCTAATTAGCTTCTTTGCTTAATCGGCTAATTTGAACATATCACGTTCAAATTTATTTGTATTCATTTATACACAAATCAAACTGAAACTCCTTGCTCGCTTCCAAATTCTAATCCAAGTTTCATATTCGAATTCCCAATTTCAATTAACAAATTCAAATCGCTTTCATAAAGTTAAGTTCGGCCCAAATCTCTATTAACTAATTTCTTTTGAAATTAGTTAACTACATTCGATAATTAAAAATCTAATTTTTGTTGCAAAATAAATCCATTTACTCGACTTGAGTTCATATATATTTTATAACTCAAATCTGAATTTTTCAAATGGAAATTCATATTTTTATTCACTTAAAATACCTTTAATTTATTTAATAAACCGTTATGGTTTAAAAACGATTATTGCACTGTTTTTTAGAAAATTTGATTTTGACATAATTCAAAATCTATACGGAGAAATGCATATTTTTCTCTTCGATTTGAAACTATCATTCAATAGGTCTGAGTGTTTCTGGTTTCATTGAATTTCAGCTTATACTAAGTTCTATAAACCCAACTGAAGTTCAAAACGTCAAAATACAAACTACCATGCTGCGGCAAGTTCATTTTATTTAAATTAATATAAATGTTTAAAAATTCATTTATAAATAAATTCCAACTCCATTCTATAATATTTAAATATAAATTGAATTAGTTTTCTAAGTCTAACTTAAACATCTCGATTTTCCAAAATCGTTTATTACTTTATTCAATATTCATAACTCAGCTATAAATTATTCACAACTCAATTTGTATATTAATTTCCAATTTCTTTTGACATAAATTATTTTATAAAAAATAAATAAATTGAATTCCAATTATAAATTTCTTTTATGAGAATCATCAATTAATTCAACATCCTTTACCATTACAAACTAATATCTGTTGGTTTCATTCGATCTAATTGATATACCCAAATATACGATTTAACTAACTTAAATCTAGGATCTATGCGATAAATTGAAATCAAAAAAAGATTTAGGTTGAATTCATACCTTTTAGCGATGACGAATCGGATGAACCGCCGCCTCAAAGAAGTTTGGACTGATTAAATCGCAAGGCTCGACAGAGCGTCGGCCCTCTATAGGATGTCCACACGAATGCTCTTCATCTCGATCAAATCGAAAGGAAAAAGAAGATTTGGTGCTAGCCGCCATAATCAGGTTTTTGGGAAAGGTCAGCTTCTAGGGTTATTTTTCAATCTAATCTCATTAAAATGATGGTCCCCAATATCAATATAAAGGGAATGGTTAAAACCCAATTAAAACCAAATTGTGCTCCTTCAAATAAGGGAACCACTTTATACCGTTTCAACACGATATAAAATATCAACAAATTGGATATTTTATTTACCCAAATCATGTTCTTTCTTTATAACGTTCTAAGTGTGTAACCTGATAGGTTATTATAATGTTGGCAATAATTTAAATTATATTTAAATTATAAACAGTCAGCGGTATCTAGCAACACATCGTTATTACCCAAGTTATAACAAGATCAACGATTCGATACAACCTGTCTGTGACCACTGTATCAACGCAATATAATCTTTTTAACTAGTATATCCAGGATTAAACTCGAGACATGGATCGTATCATCTTTATAATAATTTAATCCATTTATCTTGATCGATGAGTAGACTGTTCAAAACAAATCAATATTTCAGCACAACCATGCATTTCACAGTCTCACTCAATCAAGAGGCCCATGGATATCACTAAGAATGTATCGTAGAGTTGAATTCCATCTAGATCATTCATAATTTTCATTCGATTCGAGATGTACATAATGATCACCGTTATCGTTACTTAGTTACGAATAACTTCAGATGATATCAAAGCACAAATATCCTCGAATAAAATTATAATGATTTCAGGTCTGAGGACCATTACATCACTGTCACTATGAGAATAACTTATGATACTATTAATTATATTCCATGTAGTTATCTCATGGTGGGTCAGCCTAATACGCTATTCTCCAATACGTATTTATATCTTGACTTTAATATCATGTATATTAATGATCAATGAGATGTGATCATCAATCAATCAATATACTAGTCTCAACGATTTATTGTTGTCCTATATAAACAATAAAACTTGACTAGGGGCATTTGAAAATTATAATACTTATCATATTATATAATCTCAAATTCAAGTCTTACTCAAATTATATAATTCCGTATTATAGCTCTAAGGACTTCTATTATATTAATATTTATATTACGTAGTAAATACAATATAATAGAATATTATTTTATTCCAAATAAAATAACAACAACAACATTTTTTTCAATCTCATCAAATGGATTGCCTCTAGGGCATAAACTCTAACAATCTCATCAAAGCGCACCTTTTTGATTATGGGAGTGTTGTTCGAGGTGGGAGGTAGTGGCTGCTACGCGTTACCACCGGCCCGGGAGCCGAAATCCGGTAGAATCCTACCGTGGGTATTCCTCGTGTGCCTTGTTATATTATCCTTTCAAGCCCCCTACGATTTAGGTTTAACTATACCTATGGAGTGCCCTCTAATGCCCATATGTGTTAGGCTGGATTCACGGTACTATATAGACTACGGTATTATATATAACGACATAAGGGTAATATGGTAATCCCGCTTACGCTATTTTCATTATGTTTAATTTACTAAATAGACGTTATTATAATAGCATATTATTATATAGATATTAGTTTCACGGATCCTTAGAGGATGGGAATCTCAAACATCCTTTAAGTTATTGTACATTTCAGTTAACACTTCATTTGAGTTAATTCACTTATATGAGACTGTTAGTCCAAACTCGTGTATTTTGTTGTTTTACTCTTTGCAAAATGCCCGGCTCAGACCGAGTATTTTAGCTTGTAGATATATCTGTTAGAGCTTGAGATTCATTGGAGATCCAGCCATTCATCTACCATGTCATATTCGGTTATGCCCATATCTGCTCACTACAGAATACTAGTATGATTCTATATTTATTCTTCCACTGTATCTATATTATTTCTGTACTCTGATATTATGTAAATGTAAAAGATTTTGTAATATTGCATATATTTTTCCTCCGCTGTGAGATATTCTGTGTTCTAATTCTGTGATGACTTGTATTTCAACTTCATAAGAAATAACAATCTGACCTTTTGAGTGGTTCGAGTTGGTTTAATTGCCGACTTGAGGCAGTCAAAAAGCCAGGTCATTACATATATCATGTATATATATATATATATAATATAAGCAGTATCAATAAACATGGTATGCTGTCATATGTGTATATCTAAGGGTTGTGAATGCAAATCCAATTTTTTATCAGGTGTACACAGATGAAACAACGTATATGAATTCAACATAGATCATATAACCAGTCTTTGAATTGTACTTAAAGTTAATGCAATGATAGGAGTCATAATTTGAAAGTCAAACATTCAACAGTGTATGTTATCCTATCAGTAAGCTATTCCTGTTAAGAAATCCAATCACGAGATAAACTTGAATTATTAACATGAATTAATATCAGAAATGGATCTATTGATTCATTGCATAACGTATATTAAAGGTAAAAGGTATTTTCAGAAAAAGGACATCACAGTATAAAAGTATATTAAAATGCAGTTTACAAATCAGATTTGTGAACTAAAATCATTAGTGTATCTTTATACACATTATATTAACAAATACATATATGTACTTATGTATGTATTTGTTAGATCACAAGAAATTTTTTATAAATAGTCCTACAGATTTGATCTCAAGGTAAATAAAATCCAGGAATTACTAATGTATATAATCCAGATTTGATCTCAATAAATTTATCATACATGTGATGAGTTATCAAAAACACATATCAATTTATTGAATATGTAGTCGGTACAACATATATCATTTTAATTTCAAAACTAAAAGGATACCGTCATTGAAAATGGAATAGAGTGAAAGTTAATTACATGCACATGGTCTTTAATCATTGGGTCAAGCCCAATGTTAAAACTGTGATCTGTTCTGAATTCAATACATTGTTGAATCTGGTATGATGATAGTGTATATGTAACATGATATATTTAATATATACATTATATATTAATTTATCATTGCGAATCATATTTGCAATTGTATTCACAAAACAGGCTTAATATTGAAAAGTCCATAAACATATCAAACATATGTATTACATTCTATGAACAAATATTATATCAACTTGTATTAAATATATACATAAATATTTATATATACATATTTATATTCAATAATATAAATAAATACATAAATATCATTTTAAAACAAGTTTAGCAAGGATGTATCAGCATTTACATTTATATAATTATGTATGTAAACTGATCATACAATCATAAAGAAATTTGTTTCCATCTTTTATTCATAATATTGTATATTTGTATATACAACACCATAAGGAAATACAAAAAACTGGTAATCATAATTATATTAAAAGGTTGCATTATTTATCTCTTGCCTTAAACAACTAAACAGAACCAATCAAATCGATTTGAATTCATGTAATGTTCAAGAGAAATTATATTAGATCCAATCACTTATGTATGATAATGCATACACCGGCAATGTTTAAACCCAATATTTAGATCTTGTATCATCAGATATGATATGTAAGATATGAAAGTAGATTTAACAAAAATATCATATATTAATTTATAAATCTTTCCTGATTTCATTGACAGAGTTTATTCTGAAACCACTAATTTTATAGCTCAGAATATATCAAAACATATATATGATTAAAGTCATGAAAAAATTACATATATCATAATATGTATAATTGCCTGAAAGCCATTATAAAGTTATGATCAATATCATAATTGCAAAATACTTTCAGCTATGAATCTTGTATTCATCAATTTGATCAACAATCAAAATTATGACTTTCAGATTAAAACCAAACCATAAATTTAAGCATATAACAGAGTCATGTTTTTAATGTTCATAGATCAAACAAATTTTGATTTTATTTTTAGGTATAAAGAACAAATCTAAAATTTGTCCAAATAGATTTCCATGTGAACAATTTCATTAAATCAAAATCAACTTATTGATTCTTTTAATCAGTAGACTCAATTTAATCATGATAAGAAAGTGTATAATAAATTCAATTCATAAATACTTATTAATCAAACAAATTTTGATAATAAGTTCTTCTTTGTTTATTCATAAAACAGATCAATATGCCGCTAGGGATCAAATCCATATTTCAAGATTTAGTAGCATAAATCAGTAAAATTCGAATACAAAGAAAATCAGATGTTAATTAGTATTTGAATGAAACATTTTGTTTCAGAAACAAAATCCTATGAGAATCCTAAAAGGTCAACTCAGAAACAAATTATCTAATTTCTATTTCTGGTACGGTCGATTAATTAGGAATCCATACAAAACCAAACCTAAAACTGAATTCAAAGTACAATTTATTGCAAAATCGGCTCTGATACCACTGTTGGTTTCATTCGATCTAATCGATATACCCAAATAGACGATTTAACTAACTTAAATCTAGGATCTATGCGATAAAATTGAAATCAAAAACAGATTTAGGTTGAATTCATACCTTTTAGGGATGATGAATCAGATGAACCGCCACCTCGAAGAAGTTTGGATTGATTGAATCGCAAGGCTCGACGGAGCGTCGACCCTCTATAGGATGTCCACACGAACGCTCTCCATCTCGATTAAATCGAAAGGAAAAAGAAGATTAGGTGCTAGCCGCCATAATCAGGTTTTTGGGAAAGGTCGGTTTCTAGGGTTATTTTTCAATCTAATCTCATTAAAATGACGGTCCCCAATATCAATATAAAGGGAATGGTTAAAATCCAATTAAAACCAAAAGGTGCTCCATCAAATAAGGGAACCACTTATATAACGTTTCGACACAATATAAAATATCAACAAATTTGATATTTTATTAACCCAATACATGTTCTTTCTTTATAACGTTCTAAGTGTGTGACCTGATAGGTTATTATAACATTGCCAATAATTTAAATCGTATTTAAATTATAAATAGTGAGCGGTATTTAGCAACACATCGCTATTACCCAAGTTATAATAAGATCAACGATTCGATACAACCTGTCTGTGACCAGTGTATCAATGCAATATAATCCTTTTAACCAGTATATCTAGGATTAAATTGATACCAAACTGAAATGACCCGAACTTCCACGTATAGGAAAGCACGGATTGAGTTGAGAACACGACAAATCAGAACACAAACAGAAGAACATTTCATTGCTTATTACAACAATTTCATCAGAATACCAGAATACACAGAGTATGAATAAATATTACACATTAGAAAAATATCAGAGATTTAAATTACATTATATAGCAGCGGAAAAACAATACAAAACACAACTGAAGGAGATATTCGGATACAGAGCTTTCCGAATATCATTCCAGCTGTAAACCAGGATCCTGTGAATATAAATCTGCAAAACCGAAACTACTAGCTGTCTGTGGAAAATAGGGGCACCCAGAGTTTAGGTTAAAACAATAAACTCCAGGTCAGTCATGTGACTGGTGTGAGAACTAAAACAGTTATTTAAAACTTTACTTTAAAATGAAGTAACCCAAGGGACCACGCCATATAACACGGACCGGGTTTCCTCCCAAGAATACTAGTGTATAGAATAAACAGTGCAATTCGTTTTGAAAAAATGAAGCTATCATAAGACCCATGTCCCATCGCACAATGCAACGCAAGCCGGAGGATAGGGTTTTACCTTATAATAGCTAAATAATGCTTGATACATGAAATTTAATCCTTTTATTATTATATAAGTGAAGAAATCAATCTCAAATATAAATGTATCAATCATAGGCGGCATGGGTACCATCTATCATGTCGCCAATACTAGGCTCTACAATCAAAACTGAAATGTCACGTATTGGAAATTGGATTTCCATCATGAGTCTAGGCAAGGGATGTACTCCTAAACGCTTCGAGACACTCTAGCAAATGCCTCGGGACTACACACTCTGGGTAACCCCTGGATCCTGCAGTGTCGTTCCTCCGTTACATTTGAGGATTGGTTATTCCTGGACAAACGTTTCCCGGTCCTATCGGACCTATATCCATTGGCTTCGAAGAGACCGGTATATCCGAGGCACCTCGCAATCCAACATCCACAAAGGTAAAAATGTAAAATGTCAGGCCGTGATAAAACACCGACACCAGCCATACCTAGAAAGAAACGTCATGCACTCACTGCGTTCCCTTATCCCGTTTTTGACTCATACCGAGGTGTGAGGCTCGCGAATCAACGCTATACACAAAGCTACGCTGTATTAAAGCCGTGCTTTGATCATCAACCACAAGACTCTGCTTTTCAACAGAAGCCTTGATCATTTGCATCTCAGCATGCCACACAGGGAATTCATGCCATGCGACTAATATCTATCGATATATAGCCTCTGAGCTCGTACGTCTTAGAGAAGGGCGTTAAGCAAGAGAATAAATTCTCCGCCGTCAAACAGATATATATTTAATAGAAATCAATCAACATAGAATAAAATCCAATGTCAGACACACAATCCATTTATAAGTCCATTCTGGGTCTGAACGAAACCGGAGGCACCTCGTACCTCGCATATCCGTCGATCTCCAAATACGTCTGGACGATCACCACTTATTACCCTGGCTTGGGTGTACAACACAATCAAGACATCGGTAATCATCCAAAAGATGTGACGACCTCCGGTCTTCGTCCACCGTCTACATCGTCGACATATCGTCAAATCAGTTATTCAGAATGTGTATAAACCCGTCCTTTCCAAATAACTCGCGTATATAATAAACTAGTGTTATAAAAACACAACTGTTACAACTCGAACTTCCCCGTGAAGGAAAGAACGGATTGCCTTGAGGACAACACACATCGGAACACAAACAGAAGAACAATTCATTGTTTGTTACAACAATTACATCATAATACAAGAATGTACAGAGTATGAATGAATAAAATACATTCAATAAATATCAGAGATTTACAATACATTACATAGTAGCAGAAAATAATACAAAACACAACTGAAAAGAATATACGGATACAGAGCTTTATGGATATCGTTCCAACTGTAAATCAGGATCCTGTGAATATAAATCTGCAAAACCAAAACTACTAGCTGCTCATGCGGAAAATAGTGGCACCCAGAGTTTAGGTTAAAACAATAAACTCCAGGTCAGTCATGTGACTGGTGTGAGAACTAAAACAGTTATTCATCTTTATTTTAAAGTTAGGTAAATCCAAGGACCACGCTGTATAACACGGAACGGGTTTCCTCCCAAGAATACCAGTGCATAAAACAACAGCGCAATGCTAAATAAAGAACAATGAAGCTATTATAAGACCCAGGTCCCATCACACAATGCAACACAAGCCAGAGGATAGGGTTTTACCTTATAATAGCCAAAGAATTCTTGATACGCTAAATATCATCTTTTAGTATTACTATAAGTGTATAGTGTCAAAATAATTTCAATCATAAGTATCAATCATAGACGGCATAAGTGCCCCATACCACTATGTCGCCATATATAGGTTCTACAATCAAAACCGCAAAGTCACATATTGGAAGTTGGATTTTCATCTGTGAACCGAGGCAAGGGATCGTCCTCACCACTTCGAGACTCTCTAGCCCGAGCCTCAGGATTAGAGCTCGAGTGACCCTTGGATCTTCAGGGTTGGTCCACCGATGTGGATTAAAATGCCTGAACACTGCGTTTCCCCGCCCTTTGGGGCGTAAATGAGTCATATGACTCCATCAGATCCACATAGTCATCGATATATCCGAGGCGCCTCGCAATCCAACAACCACACATGTGAAAATAATATAAATGTCAGGGCTGGTAGGTCACTGACGCCACCCTAGCTAGAAGGAAACGCATGCCCTCCCTGAGGTCCTCTCCCGTTCCTGGTTCACACCGGGGTGTGAGGCTCGCGAATTAACGCTACACAAAGCCATGCCACACAGGCGGTGCGTTGATCATCAACCACAAGACTCTGCTTTTCAATAGAAGCCTTGATCATTTGCATCTTAGCATGCCACACAGGAAAACCACTCCATGCAACCGATATCCATCAATCACACAGAATGATATCCAATGTCAGACACACAGTCCATTTACAAATCCGTTCTAGGTCTGAACGAAACTGAAGGCACCTTGTACCTCGCATATCCATCGATCTCCAAGTACGTCTGGACGATCACCAATTGATTCCCTCCTCTTGGGTGTACAGCCCAATCAAGATCATCAGTAATTATCCAAACGATGTGAAGACCTCCGGTCTTCAACCACCGTCTTCATCCTCGACACATCATCAAATCAGTTATTCAGAATGGGATAAACCCGGTCTTTCCAAATAACTCGCGTATATAATAAACAATTGTTACACAAACACAACATACGCCTCATTCCAATTTAGAATATTCTTTTATTCAAATATTCTTATACTTTGGGAAAGGTTCCCATTAATTTTATCAAAGATAAATTCTTTAAATTTATTCTTTAATCTTCTTTTGAATATCAGTTCAAACCAAATTTTGGTTTATCCAAACTAGTCGGGATTAACGAACCTTACCGAAGTAATCATTTTTTTAATTTCCCAATCCCAACCTATTCATCCCATGAAGTAAAACTGGTAATACTTTATATCTAACACCACGATGTTATCGACAAATTCATTTACCATTTCACGTTCAAATCCAATTAAAGATTTAACTATCGCCTGGAGCAAAACTGGTGATACTCCATTCTCAAAAAATATTTTCTAGCTTCGTATTGACGATACGGTTCTAACAAAACTAATTTCGTCAAATTTTGAGACCGTTTGAAAAATGGCCATTTTCTGGTCGATCGAAATTGATTAAAACTGTTCAAACATGTTTTACTTCGCCACGCTCACATATTGATTTGAAAAATTTTGAATTTTGGAATCTAGCAATAACTTGACATCTCGGATCCAACAAAAGTGGTTTCGTCGAAAACAGAGGTCGTTTGCAAAATTTCCATTTTTAAGGGCCAAAATTCCATAGCGACTATTCTGAAATTTCAACTGGGCATAACTTTTTATTCCAACCATGAAATTTCAATTTTTCGTATTCGTTGGAAAGATATTCTCAAATAGATTCTAATATTTTTCATTACGCCAAAATCCGGTTTAATTTGAATCCTGTACATTCATTTGAACTTTGAAATCGAAATTTCAAACTACCACGCCATTTTCAATTCCTTTTATAATTAAAATAAAATATTTATATTCTAATGATGATTCAATATATATATTCATTCTAATTCTATTCAAAATAAATTTCTCGTCGTCATTATTTTTTGAAATAACCCATTTTAAATATTCAAAATTCAATAAAATTGCCAAAATAAAAAATTTAAATTGGCTCTGATTTCCGGGTTATTACAACAACATATGCCTCATTCCAATTCTGAATATTCTTTTATTTAAATATTCACGTCTTTAGGGATTTGTTCCCATTAATTTTATCAAATATAAATTCTTTTAAATTTATTCTTTAATCTTCTTTTGGATTATCAATTCAAACCGTATTACGGTTTTCCAAACTAGTTGGGATTAGCGAACCACACCGAAGTAATCATTAATTTTATTTCCCAATCCCAACCTATTCATCCCATGGAGCAAAACTGTTATTATTCCATAACTAACACCACGATGTTGTCGGTAAATTTAATTACCATTTCCTGTTCAAATCTAATTAAAGATTTAACTATCGCTAGGAGCAAAACTGGCGATACTCCATTCTCGATCATTTCCAGAATTGATAATTTAAATTATCAAATAACATTTCAATCTAATTAAAGATTCATTAAAAATCCACTTAGTTTTAATCTTCCCAAAAATCTATATTAATGATTATTTAACTTTGGAAAATGAAACACCCCACCTTCGTTAGGGTCACTCTCAAAGGGAATGCCCTAATTTTGGTGGAGGTTTATAAGTATAAGTCATAGATATACAAGACAGATATAAGAACACATATTTTTGAATAGCGGAAAACAACAACATCTTTTATTTCATTAAAATACATGTTCACAAAAACATGCCATACTTGTCTTACAATTCTCCCAAAAACATAACATCTTCATAACTGTCTTGATTACATTATTAAAGAAGCATAAAGAAAACATAAATAAACTGCATAAGTCCCATAATTGTTGCCCAAATCCATAGTCCAAAACGGAAAAGATCCAAGCAATACATTCTTTGTCTTTAAGCTGGATGTGAAAGCTGGTCAAGCTGCGGTATTCCCTCCCTGTGGACCTGGGGGGGGGGAGGGGGGACGAAAGAAAAGAAGGCGAAAGAAAAGCAGAGTCAGACATAAAGCCTGAGTAAGTCTAGGACTATTCAGTCTATGAATAAAGAACTGGGTATGATAAGCACAAACTGGAAATGGGAAAGCATCATAAACTAAGTTAAGTTGTCTAGGGTCGAATACTATCGTACCCCATATTAATCTCTGTACCCATATAAACTAGTTCCCAACAGGCACCCCATAATCAGGGTGAAGTGATCATTTTCTGATGATCGGCTCCTACTCGCATAGTTACATGTGTCTTACAGCCCCCGTTGTTGTAGTTACCTGTGTTGGTCCCACCATGGGGTGTATCAAGTCCCATGGTGGCGGCCCGACACATTTCTAGAATGCACAAGTATGCTACTGGTGCCCAGTGCCTTATTTTTCTGTGCCGGAGTGTGTGCACACCCGCACCTCGTTAGAACCTACACTGCTGCACCACCGACTTCGATTTGACCTCTTACAGTCAGCTCAGTAATCGTGCCCCACCCTGCCTAGTTCAGGGTATCCTGATACACCATGTAGGGTTATTGCTGAAAAGGGTCCCCCGCTACTAGGTTTTCTACTTCTAGCCAACATGCTAAGTTGGTTAAGTGTTTTATAAACCTAACCCCCAATCAGTCTGTATAGTTTAGCATGTTCCATTTTGATTAAGTATTAATATAATTTACTTAATCCTATCAATCCTGACTCGGCCTTAATTGTCTTATTAAAGCCTCGACCTCTCACATTAGACAGGTATTGTTGTGGCTGCCTATTGCCGGTTGGGTCCGGGCAGTCTTACGCCACAACTCAGTCTAACCTCGGGTCCTTATTGGGCTCCGTGTTTAACCACCCACATTGGATAGGTATTGTTGTGACTACTGGACAGCCGGGCGGTTCCGGGCAGGTTTACATCACAACTCAATCCAACCTCGGGTTAAACACATCGTATTTTCTACATTTACATATTTTGTCTCTTTTCTTTTTATATGTAAATATTTGCGGCCCATTATTCAAATACATCTTTATTGGTTAAAATTTATTTATGCCACTTAATTGTTTTTCAAGGTTGTTGGCATGCGTCAAACATGCCAACACATATGTTCTATATTTTAACCCAAACGTCATTACCCCCGTTTTACACGTTCGCTACAATGTAAGGTGTGTTGGGTTTAATATTTAAACCCAATTTAGCCATATGAAAAGGGGAGGCTTATAACATGGTGTTTATAAGGTAACATGAAAAAGGGGAGTGTGAACGCATGAACTTGCAACAAACGATTCAATTAACATAAAGTAGTCACATGTGAACTTGCAAATGTAACAGCATATAATTATGGCATAAACAATACTTAAACATGAATCATTCTATTCATATAATCATGGCATAAACAATACTTAAACATGAATCATTCTATTCATATGATTATGGCCTAAACATGAATCATTCTATTCATATAATCATGGCATAAATAATACTTAAACATGAATCATTCTATTCATGTAATCATGGCATAAATAATACTTAAACATGAATCATTCTATTCATGCAAACTTGCATTTGGAATGTAAATCTAACTTAATTGTATCACGTATATCACCATATGGTTCTGATAACAACTTAGGCCTAAAACATGTTTCAACTAGGCATAATACCAAACATAGTTAGTCATGTTCATAAAGGTGCTTACTTTTGTTTCTAATACAAAAGTATGATTTGCTAATTTCAACATAGATTCATACAAATCATAGTAATAGTCGAATCCAATTACACACTAAAAGTGATCATAAAAGTATGTACATCATATTGGCATACTAGTGAATCATATACTTGCATGAATCCCAAATAAATTATTACAACATATGGTTGTCAACATAAATCATATACTTGTATGAATCCAATCGTATACCATAACATTCCCAAATCGTTAGAATCAAAATAACATACAAGTATAGATTATTATCGCCACAATTCCATTTCGTTGTTAACTTCCAACGCAAATCACATACTTGCAAATATCCAATCGTATACCATAACATTCCCAAATCGTTAGCATCAAAATAACATACAAATATGGATTATTATCGCCACAATTCCATTTCGCATTTTACACAAATCAAACACAATTAATTATTCACATCGGAATAGCACTCTACTTACAACGTATGACGAATCTTCAATTCAGGAATCTGAATTCTGAATTTGGAGATGCTATCCTTTGTTGTAGGCGTTGTTTTGATTTGTTTGACGTTGCTTTAAGCTTTTGATTTATCTCCTAATTGTCTCCCAATTTCTGACGGCTATCCCTAGTCTCTCCTCAGCGGCATGACGGTCTCATCTCCATTTTTGTTTGTGTGTATTAGGGTTAGTCTTAGGTCCTTTTTATAATGTTGGTGAGTTGATTTAGACCGTCGATGAAGCTTGGTTTAATAATGGCCGTTAGTTCAAAGGAGAGACCAACCAGGAGCTGACACCTAGCCCTAGTGACAAGGCAAGGCTCAGAAAATCGACCAAACACAGACTAGGCCAGCTAGGGTGGGCTGGGTTCGACTTGGCTCAGGGGCCAGGTCGACACCCCAGTCGACACCGTGTCGACTTGGCAGTCGACACGGGTTACCCAGGTCGACTGCCCAGTCGACCTGGCTAGCCCCAGGTTGACTGCCAAGTCGACCTGGGTGCCTTGGGTGGGAATTTTCCCGCCCTGGCCAATTGGGCCCGATTTTTGAATATTAAATTTGTTTTTCTGAGCTGTTTTCGTCTGTTCGAATTTTAAACTGAATTCTGAAACTTCTGGAGGCAATATCTTCTTTATACGGAGTCCGTTTTACGCAAACTCGGACTCTATCTCAAGCAGAATTCCGAGACGAACGCAATGGCGTATCCCGTTTTCCTTAATTCTTTGATTTAAAATTAGTTATACTTTAATTTGTGAATTTCACTGTTATAGAATACACGGGGTGTTACATTCTCCCCCACTTAAAAGGATTTCGTCCCCGAAATCTTCAAATTAGGAAGAATGTATATCCTAACATCCAAACATCCATCTACTCATCCATCAAACACGAGCATCCATTGTCCTTAAAAGACTTCTAATGCTTCATGATCATATGCGAAGTGTGTGTGTACATGTACTTATCTAATGCAAAATCAGGCGGTTTACTGATTCAGTTGACCTCCTTAATGCAAATTATGTAAGTGCCATGAATCCATTATGTATGCAAATTCTCCTATTCATGATTCTACATGAGTACACAATCATTCATACAAATGCAACATCCATATGACAACACATTAAACTTCAACCATATACGAATAAATACATTTATGCATATGCAATATGAAGTGACTGAGCCGATCTAAAACCTAGATTGTGTGTGTATATGCAACCACGAGCAACCACTAGCAATCACTTGCAACCACTTGCAACCATCATCCATAACATGTTTCAATCACATGTTTTCATCCAAAGTGTTTCTTCCTAAAAGATAAGGTCGAGGAGATATACCTAAAAAGATAGATAAAAGCGCAACTTAAGCAAAAAGGAAAGATCAAAGATGTACCCCCGAAAAGAAAAGGGTAGGCTGCGCGTATTCTAGCTTCGGCTTCCCAAGTTGCATCTTCTTCGGCGTCGCTCCACTGAACTTTGACGAGCTTGACTTCGCGGTTGCGTAGCTTCTTCACTTCCGTTCCTAATATGCGGGTTGGAACTTTCCTTACGGTTGCTTCGCGTTCCACTTCAGCTTCTTCTAGGATATTTGGCTCCACCACTTCAGCAGACTCATGTAGACATTTTCGGAGATGTGAAACGTGAAAGACGTTGTGAACTCCGGCCAGTTTTTCGGGTAGCTCTAATCTATAGGCCATTTTCCCAATTTTCTCGATGATAGGAAATGGCCCTACGAACCTTGGTGCTAGCTTTCCTGTGGTTCCGAAACGAACAACGTTCCTTAGTGGAGATACCTTAAGAAAAACTCTGTCCCCAACCTCAAATTCAAGGTCGGTCCTCCTCTTGTCGGCGTAGGAATTTTGTCTGTCTTGGGCCGTCTTCATCCTTCTTTGTATTAAGTCTACTTTCTCTGAAGTCTCTCGGATCATATCTGGTCCAAGTATGAGCTTATCAGTAGACTCCCACCAACAAGTGGGCGATAGGCACGGTCTTTCATATAAAGCTTCGAAGGGCGCCATTCCGATGGTTGCTTGATAGCTGTTGTTGTAGGCAAATTCCACCAAAGGAAGATGGTCTTCCCATGTCCCTCCGAAGTCAAGGACGCACAATCTTAAAAGGTCCTCCAAAACTCTGTTCACTCTTTCTGTTTGGCCGTCGGTTTGGGGATGATAGGCTGTGCTCAAGCATAACGTGTGCCTACCGCTTCTTGCAGACTCTGCCAAAACTCACTTGTGAAGATAGGGTCTCGGTCACTAACAATGCTGGATGGTATTCCATGGAGTTGAACGATTTCCTTGAGGTAAAGAGATGCTAGGGATGAGGAAGTTCTTTTACTTTTGACAGGTAAAAAGTGGGCGCTTTTAGTAAGCCTATCCACTATTACCCAAATGCTAGTGTTGCCTCTCCTAGACCTAGGTAGCCCATCAATGAAGTCCATTGAGATGCTATCCCACTTCCACTGCGGGACCTCTAGAGGATGTAGCAGACCGCCAGGCTTTTTCTGTTCCGCCTTAACCTGTTGGCACACCATACACTTAGAAACGAAATCTGCCACGTCCTTCTTCATGCCGTTCCAAAAGAAAGTTCTTTTTATGTCCTTGTACATTTTATCTCCGCCTGGGTGTATCGTCATCTTGGAGTGATGTGCTTCCTCGAGAACCTTCATTACTAAATCCCATGTCTGTGGGACGCATAGTCTTCCGTCTCGACTTAGCCAACCCTTATCGTCGATGGATTATCTGTTGAGGTGACTTGAAGTCTCACCCCTAATTAGTCTATCAGTCGTCTCCACAAGCTGAGGGTCTTTGCGTTGTGCTGTCCCTATTGAGTCCACTAAAGTCGGGCGTACTTCGAGAGATGCTAGCAAGCCTGGTACAAAATCGGAGAAGGGCCTAAAGTCAAAGCTGGCTATAAACTCTAGGCTTTGTCTTTCAACAAACAGCGGGCTTAGGGTCAGTTTCTTTCGGCTCAACGCATCTGCCACTACGTTGCCTTTTCCCGGAGTGTAGGAGATCTCGAAATCATACGAGGCAAGAAAATCCATCCATCTCTGTTGCCTCAAGTTAAGATCTTTCTACGAGAAAAGATATTTCAACGATTTATGGTCAGTGTAAAGTTCGAACTTCTCACCTAGGAGATAGTGTCGCCAAGACTTGAGTGCAAAGACGATGGCGGCTAACTCAAGATCGTGGGTCGGGTAGTTCTTTTCGTGCACCTTCAACTGCCTCCCACCATAAGCTACTACCCTTCCTTCTTGCATTAAGACAGCGCCTAGCCCTGTCCCACATGCATCTGTATAAACTGTGAACATCTTGCTTCCATCTGGCAACGTTAAAACTGGGGCTGTTGTAAGAGCTCTTTTTAGTCGTTGGAAAGCAAACTCGCAATCCAAGTCCCAATTGAATAATAGATTCTTCTTGGTCAACTTTGTGAGCGGAGCTGTTATCTTCGCAAAATCCCTTATGAACTTTCGATAGAAACCTGCTAGTCCTAGAAAACTTCGGACCTCAGTTGCATTCCTTGGTGTCTTCCAATCCTGCACCGCTACTACCTTAGCAGGGTCCACAGCTAACCCTTCTTTGGATACTATGTGCCCAAGGAACCTTACTTCTTCTCTCCAAAAGTGGCATTTGGAGAATTTGGCTTTTAGCTGATGGACTCGCAGAGTTTCCATGATTGCCCTTAAGTATTGAGCATGTTCCTCTTCACTCTTTGAGAAGATAAGGATATCGTCTACGAAGACCACGACGAACTTATTGAGGAAATCTCTGAATACCCTACTCATCAGGTCCACGAAGTAAGCAGGTGCATTTGTCAAGCCGAAAGGCATGACAAGCCATTCAAAGAAGCCGTCTGGGGTTCTGAATGTCGTTTTATCGATGCTATCTTCAGCCACCCTTAGCTGATGAAAATCGGTCGCTAAATCGTGTTGGGAGAAAATAGACGCTCCTACAAGCTGATCAAACAGATCGTCAATTCTGGGGAGAGGGTGCCTATTCTTTTTCGTTATCTTGTTGAGCTCCCTATAGTCAACACATAGACGGAGTGAACCATCCGCCTTTGTAGCGAACACCACTGGAGCGCCCCATTCTGAAATGCTCCTCCTAATGAACCCCTTCTCTAGAAGCTCTTTAATCTGTTTACTGAGCTCTTTCCTTTCCCGTGGAGCCATGTGTCTAACGGGCAATGCAACGGGCTTTGCATTATCTACAAGATATATGCGGAAGTCTATCTCCCACTTCGGAGGCAAGCCCTTCACCTCTTCGAAGACATCCGAATATTCCCGGACCACTTTAACTGATTGCAAATTTTCAACAGAGGCATCTAGCGATTCAAGATAACTAAGCATAACCGCATACGATGGATTACAAGAAATTTCCAAAGTGTTACCGAGCTGGGTCAAGAGCCTAACAACCCTTTTCTCACAATCAAGGATGGCCCCATTACTGGATAGCCAATCCATGCCCAAAATCAAACCATATCCCGAAAAGCCCAAAACAAAGGCACTACATTTAAATTTTACAATTAGAATAGAAATTTTCAATCCCAAACAGATCATAGACAAATGAGCTGGGCCCCCAATTGGGTTTGAAACAATTAAGGGGTCCTCTACCATACTAGTTTTTAGGTGCTGAGATTCTACTAAAGCAGACGAGATAAAGGAGTGTGATGCGCCAGAATCAAATAAAGTGCGAACGGAGTGATCATAAAGATAAACTACACTTTCTACAGAAGTATTTGTACCTCGCTGTTGCAGAGGTGGTGCTTCTAGCACATGAACCCGTGCCCCTGAGGTGGATCCAGCCCTCTGCCTTTGTCCTCGTTTCTTTGGGCAGTCCTTTGCCATGTGGCCTGTCTCACCGCAAGAAAAGCACCCGCCATTCATCTTGGCCTTCTTTTTCCGGCAATCTTTTACTAAGTGCCCCACTTTGCCACAGAAATTACACTTCCTCTTCTCTTTGTTGTCTTTCCTGCCCTTCTTAAAGTCTGTCTTCTTAGGCTGTAAACCCTCTTTCTTCCCTTGAGAACTTTCTGCCTTTGTCTCCTTCTTGCCCTTATCCTCTTCGTTAAGCAATGCCATCTGTACCAATCTCTCATACGTAGCTCCAATGGGTATATGGGTCGTGGCCAAACTGTGTAATGGCTCATTCAACCCTTTGACAAAACGGAGAGCCTTCTTGTGCGGGATGTTGACTAGGTCTAGTCCGAACCTAGCCAGCTCATCGAACTGATTAACATACTCTTTGACTGTCTTATTCCCTTGCTTAAGAAATAGCAATTTTTCCAACTGCAAACTCCTTTCCGCGTCTGAGAGAAATTTAGCCTCAAACCTTGCCCTAAAGTCCTCCCATGTTTCCACTGGTCTTTCTGCATTAGTGACTTCCCACCAGTAGGAAGCCTCGCCTTTAAGTAGCCATACTGCCAGTTGTACTTTCTGCCTATCTTCTACCTCAAAGATGACGAATAAGTCCTCGGTTTCTTTCAGCCAATTTCTAGTTGCCACGAAGGACTCAGTTCCATGAAAATCCTTTCCTCCCATAGCTTTAAAATCTTTACATATCTTAGCAAAAGTGTTTCCTCGTGGAGGAGGTGGAGGAAGAGGTGTTGCTGCAGCTGGATGATTTCCTGCAGCTGGGGGAGGAGGAACGGTAGGACCTGGCTGAGTTGCCCTTGCTTCTAAGAATCGTCTAAACCAAACAGGTATTGGTACACCCTTTGGCAAGTTAAGTTCTTCGGACATGCTGAAACAAAAAGGATAGATTCAAAATGAAGGATAAGAAATAGTACCTATGGCTTTGAGGACTTTGCCTTTTTAAAATAAAATAATATTTTATCTTTTAAAAATGCTTCTTTAAATGTCCTTTTTGAAAATAAATTTTCAAAACTTTTTATCTTATCTGGTAAACCTATGCTCTGATACCAAGTGAAACACCCCACCTCCGTTAGGGTCACTCTCAAAGGGAATGCCCTAATTTTGGTGGAGGTTTATAAGTATAAGTCACAGATATACAAGACAGATATAAGAACACATATTTTTGAACATCGGAAAACAACAACATCTTTTATTTCATTAAAATACGTGTTCACAAAAACATGCCATACTTGTCTTACAATTCTCCCAAAAACATAACATATTCATAACTGTCTTGATTACATTATTAAAGAAGCATAAAGAAAACATAAATAAACTGCATAAGTCCCATAATTGCTGCCCAAAGCCATAGTCCAAAACGGAAAAGATCCAAGCAATACATTCTTTGTCTTCAAGCTGGTCAAGCTGCGGTATTCCCTCCCTGTGGAACTGGGGGGGGGGGGGGGACGAAAGAAAAGAAGGCGAAAGAAAAGTAGAGTCAGACATAAAGCCTGAGTAAGTCTAGGACTATTCAGTCTATGAATAAAGAACTGGGTATGATAAGCACAAACTTGAAATGGGAAAGCATCATAAACTAAGTTAAGTTGTCTAGGGTCGAATACTATCGTACCCCATATTAATCTCTGTACCCATATAAACTAGTTCCCAACAGGCACCCCATAATCAGGGTGAAGTGATCCTTTTTCTGATGATCGGCTCCTACTCGCATAGTTACATGTGTCTTACGGCCCCCGTTGTTGTAGTTACCTATGCTAGTCCCACCATGGGGTGTATCAAGTCCCATGGTGGCGGCCCGACACAATTCTAGAATGCACAGGTATGCTACTAGTGCCCAGTGCCTTATTTTTCTGCGCCGGAGTGTGTGCACGCCCGCACCCCGTTAGAACCTACACTGCTGCACCACCGCCGTCGATTTGACCTCTTACAGTCAGCCCAGTAATCGTGCCCCACCCTGCCTAGTTCAGGGTATCCTGATACACCATGTAGGGTTACTGCTGAAAAGGGTCCCCCGCTACTAGGTTTTCTATTTCTAGCCAACATGCTAAGTTGGTTAAGTGTTTTATAAAACTAACCCCCAATCAGTCTGTATAGTTTAGCATGTTCCATTTTGATTAAGTATTAATATAATTTACTTAATCCTATCAATCCTGACTCGACCTTAATTGTCTTATTAAAGCCTCGACCTCTCACATTAGACAGGTATTGTTGTGGCTGCCTGTTGCCGGTTGGGTCCGGGCAGTCTTACGCCACAACTCAGTCTAACCTCGGGTCCTTATTGGGCTCCGTGTTTAACCACCCACATTGGATAGGTATTGTTGTGACTACTGGACAACCGGGCGGTTCCGGGCAGGTTTACATCACAACTCAATCCAACCTCGGGTTAAACACATCGTATTTTCTACATTTACATATTTTGTCTCTTTTCTTTTTATATGTAAATATTTGCGGCCCATTATTCAAATTCATCTTTATTGGTTAAAATTTATTTATGCCACTTAATTGTTTTTCAAGGTTGTTGGCATGCGTCAAACATGCCAACACATATGTTCTATATTTTAACCCAAACGTCATTACCCCCGTTTTACACGTTCGCTACAATGTAAGGTGTGTTGGGTTTAATATTTAAACCCAATTTATCCATATGAAAAGGGGAGGCTTATAACATGGTGTTTATAAGGTAACATGAAAAAGGGGAGTGTGAACGCATGAACTTGCAACAAACGATTCAATTAACATAAAGTAGGCACATGTGAACTTGCAATTGTAACAACATATAATTATGGCATAAACAATACTCAAACATGAATCATTCTATTCATATAATCATGGCATAAACAATACTTAAACATGAATCATTCTATTCATATGATTATGGCATTAACATGAATCATTCTATTCATATAATCATGGCATAAATAATACTTAAACATGAATCATTCTATTCATGTAATCATGGCATAAATAATACTTAAACATGAATCATTCTATTCATGCAAACTTGCAATTGGAATGTAAATCTAACTTAATTGTGTCACATATATCACCATATGGTTCTGATAACAACTTAGGCCTAAAACATGTTTCAACTAGGCATAATACCAAACATAGTTTAGTCATGTTCATAAAGGTGCTTACTTTTGTTTCTAATACAAAAGTATGATTTGCTAATTTCAACATAGATTCATACAAATCATAGTAATAGTCGAATCCAATTACACACTAAAAGTGATCATAAAAGTATGTACATCATATTGGCATAATAGTGAATCATATACTTGCATGAATCCCAAATAAATTATTACAACATATGGTTGTCAACATAAATCATATACTTGTATGAATCCAATCGTATACCATAACATTCCCAAATCGTTAGAATCAAAATAACATACAAGTATAGATTATTATCGCCACAATTCCATTTCGTTGTTAACTTCCAACGCAAATCACATACTTGCAAATATCCAATCGTATACCATAACATTCCCAAATCGTTAACATCAAAATAACATACAAATATGGATTATTATCGCCACAATTCCATTTCGCATTTTACAAGAATCAAACGCAATTAATTATTCACATCGGAATAGCACTCTACTTACAACGTATGACGAATCTTCAATTCAGGAATCTGAATTCTGAATCTAGAGATGTTATCCTTTGTTGTAGGCGTTTTTTTGATTTGTTTGACGTTGCTTTAAGCTTTTGATTTATCTCCTAATTGTCTCCCAATTTGTGACGGCTATCCCTAGTCTCTCCTCAGCAGCATGATGGTCTCATCTCCATTTTTGTTTGTGTGTATTAGGGTTAGTCTTAGGTCCTTTTTATAGAGTTTGTGAGTTGATTTAGACCGTTGATGAAGCTTGGTTTAATAACAGTCGTTCGTTCAAAGGAGAGACCAACCAAGAGCTGACATCTAGCCATAGTGACAAGGCAAGGCTCAGAAAATCGACCAAACACAGACTAGGCCAGCCAGGGTGGGCTGGGTTCGACCTGGCTCAGGGGCCAGGTCGACACCCCAGTCGACACCGTGTCGACTTGGCAGTCGACACGGGTTACCCAGGTCAACTGCCCAGTCGACCTGGCTAGCCCCAGGTCGACTGCCAAGTCGACCTGGGTGCCTTGGGCGGGAATTTTCCCGCCCTGGCCAATTGGGCCCGATTTTTGAATTTTAAATTTGTTTTTCTGAGCTGTTTTCGTCTGTTCGAATTTTAAACTGAATTCTGAAACTTCCGGAGGCCATATCTTCTTCATACGGAGTCTGTTTTACGCAAACTCGGACTCTATCTCAAGCAGAATTCCGAGACGAACGCAATGGCGTATCCCTTTTCCCTTAATTCTTTTATTTGAAATTAGTTATACTTTAATTTGTGAATTTCAATGTTATAGAATACACGGGGTGTTACATTCTCCCTCACTTAAAAGGATTTCGTCCCCGAAATCTTCAAATTAGGAAGAATGTATATCCTAACATCCAAACATCCATCTACTCATCCATCAAACACGAGCATCCATTGTCCTTAAAAGACTTCTAATGCTTCATGATCATATGCGAAGTGTGTGTGTACATGTACTTATCTAATGCAAAATCAGGCGGTTTACTGATTCAGTTGACCTCCTTAATGCAAATTATGTAAGTGCCATGAATCCATTATGTATGCAAATTCTCCTATTCATGATTCTACATGAGTACACAATCATTCATACAAATGCAACATCCATATGACAACACATTAAACTTCAACCATATACGAATAAATACATTTATGCATATGCAATATGAAGTGACTGAGCCGATCTAAAACATAGATTGTGTGTGTATATGCAACCACGAGCAACCACTAGCAATCACTTGCAACCACTTGCAACCATCATCCATAACATGTTTCAATCACATGTTTTCATCCAAATGGTTTCTTCCTAAAAGATAAGGTCGAGGAGATATACCTAAAAAGATAGAGAAAAGCGCAACTTAAGCAAAAAGGAAAGATCAAAGATGTACCCTCGAAAAGAAAAGGATAGGCTGCACGTATTCTATCTTCAGCTTCCCAAGTTGCATCTTCTTCGGCGTCGCTCCACTGAACTTTGACGAGCTTGACTTCGCGGTTGCGTAGCTTCTTCACTTCCGTTCCTAATATGCGGGTTGGAACTTTCCTTAGGGTTGCTTCGCGTTCCACTTCAGCTTCTTCTAGCATATTTGGCTCCACCACTTCAGCAGACTCATGTAGACATTTTCGGAGATGTGAAACGTGAAAGACGTTGTGAACTACGACCAGTTTTCGGGTAGCTCTAATCTATAGGCCATTTTCCCAATTTTCTCGATGATAGGGAATGGCCCTACGAACCTTGGTGCTAGCTTTCCTGTGGTTCCGAAACGAACAACGTTCCTTATTGGAGATACCTTAAGAAAAACTCTGTCCCCAACCTCAAATTCAAGGTCGGTCCTCCTCTTGTCGGCGTAGGACTTTTGTCTGTCTTGGGCCGTCTTCATCCTTCTTTGTATTAAGTCTACTTTCTCTGAAGTCTCTCGGATCATATCTGGTCCAAGTATGAGCTTATCAGTAGACTCCCACCAACAAGTGGGCGATCGGCACGGTCTCCATATAAAGCTTCGAAGGGCGCCATTCCGATGGTTGCTTGATAGCTGTTGTTGTAGGCAAATTCCACCAAAGGAAGATGGTCTTCCCATGTCCCTCCGAAGTCAAGGACGCACAATCTTAAAAGGTCCTCCAAAACTCTGTTCACTCTTTCTGTTTGGCCGTCGGTTTGGGGATGATAGGCTGTGCTCAAGCATAACTGTGTGCCTACCGCTTCTTGCAGACTCCGCCAAAACTCACTTAAGCATAATTGTGTGCTCAAGCATAACTGTGTATCCCGTTTCCCTTTATTCTTTGATTTGAAATTAGTTATACTTTAATTTGTGAATTTCACTGTTATAAAATACACGGGGTGTTACAGAAAATCAAACATGTCGCATCGACAATCTACACCGTACTATTGATTTCTGCCGATATATAACCTCTGAGCTCGTATGTCTCAGAGAAGGGCGTTAAGCAAGAGAATAAATTCTCCACTGCCAAACAGATATATATTATGCAGAGATCAACCATACAGTTCGAAATACAATGACAGACATGTAATCCGGTCTTTTACTGGGTTAAAGAACTAATGTCATTTAAAACATAGTTCACGACAAGCCCAAATCACATTCCATTAATTATGGAATCTTCACGGAAAAACAAATCATTATATAATCGATATCAATTTCCATATCCGACTAATAATATAAATGGAATAACAGTAAAGCCTTTTAAATTCCATATGCATTGATATTCTTCCTCCACAGAATTTCATTTCGATTATTATCAAATTGAATTCCATTCAATTCCAATTTAATATATTAAATTGGAAAATTTTACTTTGGAAAATTCCCGTTAAATCTTAATAAAAAGATTTATAAATTCCAAATCACATTTCACTGTAAATCGGGTTAAAGAACGAATGTCATTAAAAACACAGTTCACAATAAACCCAATTCATATTCCATTTATAATCGGGTTAAAGAACAAGTGTTATTTAAAACACCGTTCACGATAAACCCAAAAATCAATTCTAATTCAATTCCAATTAAATATATTAATTAATTAGTATACTTCATTAAATCTAAATAAAAAGATTTAATCTTTTCTCAACTGGGTTTAAGAACGGTGTTGATGAAGACACCATTCACGACAAACCCAAATCTCATTTGATATTAAATACAAGGCTCTAAATAGAAAATATACCGGCTTATATTCAATATAAAATTCTGAAATCAACAAATATCGCATCGGAATAACGATATATATATATATCTTCCAAATTCCTCCACAATATCCGTATAATCACGGAATCCAACATCGAAATATTCCGAAGATAGTTTCAATTCAAATCCATTCCAATTTACATATTGGAATTTCTGGTTATTTCTATAACCATTTCAAATCCAATTTATTTATTTTAAAAATATATATATTATTTTTCTTGTTAATAACCAGTTCATTTCGATAAAAATATATTTTTTCTTTTCAAATATGGAGTTTTCAGCCCAATTCTTTCCAATCATTTATTTTGATTTTACACAAATAATCAATATTTTTAATAATTTTATCAAGGCTCGTACAGTCGATTTCCACAAACGGTCATCGAACTGCACTTACATTGACCTTTTCCAAATTTGATTTGGACATAATTCCAAATCCAACCATTAGATTTCAAATTTCTAATATTCATTAGAAAGCTCTTTTCGATACGAACCCAACAGTTCTAGTTTTAGGAGAATTCGACGGTCGGATCTCCTGTAATGTCCGTTCGAAGCCAATTGTGACAACCTCCCATAACCCCCGCACTAAACAAGAGGAATAATGCGCTGAAAGGCGTGCCAGGCTGCTATGGACGATCATCATAGTAAGTGAACACATCGAAACCTGTCGTAGAACTCACAGCGCAAGGATAAAATATAATAGAACATATACAACAGGTGATAGTAATGAGGTATCATATAGCAAACTTTTGAAACTCTTTCAACATCCAGAAAGATTATCCAACTGATATCCAAGTTTGTACATAAGGCCTCACTACAACTCTCAAGCAGCTCAAACAGCGGAAACAGAAATACTAGATAGAATAAAACTGGTACGCCAACCTCCTTCTCATCATCGCTCAGCTTCCTCGTATCACTAAGCTCCATTACCTGTAACCTGCTACTTAGTCTGCCCATCCACAACCGGATGAACAGCCCAAGGTAATAAGAGGAGACATAAAACCTTGAGTCAGACAATAGTCTTAGTGAGCGATAATACAGCTAACAAACTTCAACAAGAAAGCATATGAGAATGGGTAAATGAACAACTTATCTACCCACATCACCAGAGAAGAACTCAACCTTATCTTCCCCACATCAGACAGTGATAGCCTTTACACCAAGCATTTCAACCATTCATCCATAGAAACCAGAACACCCATTCAATCATAGAGAACACACATAACATCCAGATTATATAGGTCTCACACAGACAACCCTAATCGAGTTTAACATTCCTCAAGTACCCTCGCCAGAGGCCTAAACCAATATCACTTAGGCACTCAAAGAACATCTCCCTCGACTTTGGATAATCTATGTGAGATAGTACAAACAGAACAAACAATCATCCATAACCGACTCTGGCTATCACCGCAAATCCTGCTTCGAAACCATCATTATCGTATGACGGCCAACCTTGCCGTATGTCAAGGGCTAATGATAACCCCAGTTCTAGCATGAACTCCATATGCCCAACCTTGGCAATGTCCAACCTTGACACTAGGCCTCTCCCCGAGACCCAGGGTACTCGACCTACAACTGGTCTTTTGGGCCTTTCAACGATACCCATCGTACCCCTGCTTTGAGCCTGCTAGAACTTACGACAATGATGACTTCTCGGCCTTCGCATCTCTAATCGTCCAACCCTGATGATGTTTCATAGCTCAAGCAACCTTTTCGAGCATCCATTATCCACCAACTCACGACCTTTGAGTTGTCTCCGCATTCGTTGTTCCACCTTGATCAACGAACACATTCATCACTTCGAGCCTTCCTACTTGAATCACCTCGAAGTTACGTCATCACTAGAAGTGTCCGATCAGATATTTCCACTAGAAATGCCGACTAGACCCATCCTGGACTGACCAGACCTCTTCCGGTGCTTCTGGACCGATCAGACCCCCTGGACCGACCAGACCTCTCTTTGCTCCTCCTGGACCGACCAGGACCCTCCTGAACCGACCAGACTCCCTCCTCAGCCTTCTGGACCGATCAAACCGACCAGCTCCAAGACCCAGTCAAAACCGACCAGAATTGCTCCAGAAAGACCAGCTAAAACCGACCAGCATTGCTCCAGAACGACCAATCAAAACCGACCAGCATTGCTCCAGAACGACCAATCAAAACCGACCAGCATTGCTCCAGAACGACCAGCCAAAACCGACCAGCATTGCTCCAGAACGACCAATCAAAACCGACCAGCATTGCTCCAGAACGACCAGCCAAAACCGACCCCGATGCCTCCATTCCAACCAACTAGCTCCCTGACTTGCTCTCCAAGCCATAACGTGACCGACCACCTCAGTCCAGACCCTTCTGGACCGACCAAAGCCATCAGACCGCCTCAACCGACCCGACTAGCTCCAAAACCGACCAGAAACCTGCACAGCTACATTTCAACTTCGATTTCGACCAAAACTTCGCCAAACGACGAATCCGACGAAACCGGCTCATCCAATTCATCCAAACGCAACCACAAACATGTTATGCAACCAACAATATCACCAATCTAACAATTTCCATCAAAACACATAAATTTCCCAAAACATGATAAGTGAATCATATGAACATAAAAACGGATCTAACTTGCATAATCTTGAGAGAAATCGTAAAATTAACCATTTAAATTATCTAGATCAGATCCTAAGGTGATTCATATATAAAATGGACTTAGCATGGTGTGGATCTAAGGAAAATAACATGGAAATGATGAAATTAACAACATAAGACCCATATACTTGCATGCATCCGAATGAGAGATGTAAATCACTCACCAATTCTCCAAATCGATGTAAAAACAATGAAAAAGCAATCCGGACAGCGAACACTTCGAATCAAACTCCTCAATCCGATGAATTCGCCCTTGAAACGATGTAGATCTAGCCTCTTATGGTGTAGATCTTCGATTTCCCTCCTTGGATTTTGGAATTTTAATGGTGGAAAGATGTTAGAGGAAGAAGGAGATCAAAGCCTCCCCATAAGAGAATGGAAAATGCCAACCTTTCTCCATACCCCTTACCCCCTATTTATAGTCTCCACCCACCCTCTAATGGGCCTTCTCCAAATCAGCCCATTAGCCTTCCAAAACCTGAACAACCAACTGAAAAACCTTAAAACAGCGATTTCTCCCAAACCGCTGAACCAAATCCTTAATGTAACCACTCTACGGAAAGGGAATCATCAATTCCTTTCCAATGGCACCGGTCTCACCCTCTGATTCGACCTGAGTCAAAAGTTATGCCCAGTACAAGACTGACAGGGGCAAAATGGTCATAAACAAAATCGGTAAAAATTATGGACATGTCACACATCCCCATAAGCAACATACTAAAAGATGAGAATGATCCAACCCTCAGGGAATAAAATAAAAATATTTTACGATCTTCCGATACGTAAAATGCGGGCTATTACATTCTCCCCCCCTTAAGAATTTCGCCCCCGAAATTCCAAGCAAACTCAAGCAACCATAACAATTTCGCATGCCTATCATCCATGTGAAGCCAATTCTATCATCCAAACTTGCAACCATCAAGCCATGCATCCATAGCCTTATCCTAGCACGCGGAATTCTATTAAACAACAATAAGATACAACGATTTAACGGTGATACAATCAAAGGGTCCTACCGACGAAGAGTTCTGGATGAGTCGCCCTCATGCTCTCTTCCGTCTCCCATGTACAATCGTCGCCATCTTCACTCCATTGTACCTTGACTATCTTAACCTTCTTCCTCCTAAGCTGTTTCGTGTCATTCCCCACAAAACGAAGTGGCTTATGAGGTTTCGCAACTGCGGTCTCTATTTCCAAGTCTTCATATTGTTCTGGAGATACCACCACATTCGAGTCGTGCACAAACTTCCGTAGAAATGACACATGGAAAACATTATGCACACTCGACATCTTCTCGGGTAACTCTAATCTATATGCGAGCTTTCCTATTCGCTCGACTATCGGAAATGGTCCAACAAACCTAGGAGCCAACTTCCCTTTACTTCCGAATCGAACCATATGTTTCAACGGTGAAATCTTCACGAAAACCATATCGCCTTCGTCGAATTCCAAATCCTTACGACGCTTATCGGCATAACTTTTCTGACGATCCTGGGCCGCCTTCATTCGTTGCCGAATTATCTCGATACAATCCGAGATTTCTCTTATCATCTCAGGTCCAAGTATCAACTTATCTCCAGTTTCTAACCAACAAGCTGGAGAATTGCACGGCCTTCCATACAACGCCTCATATGGTGCCATCCCAATACTCGACTGGTAGCTATTATTATACGCAAATTCGACTAAATGTAGATGGTCCTCCCATGATCCTCCGAAGTCTAACACACAAGCCCTCAGGAGATCTTCTAAAACTCGGTTGACTCTCTCAGTCTGATCATCAGTTTGGGGATGGTATGTCGTACTTAAGCACAACTCGGTTCCCAAAGCTTCTTGCAAACTTTTCCAAAATCCACTCGTGAACAATGGATCCCGGTCACTTACTATACTCTTTGGGACACCATGGAATCGAACTATCCATTTCACATAAAGCTCAACCAATTTTAATGTTGTCCTAGTTGACTTGACAGGAATAAATCTCGCACTTTTGGTCAAACGATCCACAATGACCCAAATCCCTTCATTTCCTGCCCTAGTTCTAGGTAGTCCATCGATAAAATCCATCGATATTTGCTCCCACTTCCATGTAGGAACTTCTAATGGCTGAAGCAAACCACTCGGCTTTTTCTGTTCAGCTTTCACCAACTGACAGTTCATACACTTGGAAATGAACTCTCCAATATCTCGCTTCATGCCTTCTCAATAGTAGATTCTCTTCGTGTCCTGATACATCTTATTACCACTGGGATGAATTGCCAACTTTGAGTGATGACACTCTCTCAGAACCTCATTTCTCAATCCATCGATATCAGGAACAACTAATCGCCCTTGCTTTCGAAGCCAACCTTCTCGATCGACCTCGAATTCTTTATTCTCTGGTTCCAGCTTCTGAATGAACTCGACAAGCTTCACATCTTTCTTTCGGCTCTCGCCAATCCTTTCGATAAGAGTAGGCCTTATCGACAAGCTTGCCAATATTTTAGGTCCCAACTCGCACCTTGGCCTGAAATCGAACCTTGCCAAATACTCGAGGCTCTTCCATTCCGAAAACATCGCTCCCAAACTTGCGTGTCTTCGACTCAATGCATCTGCAACTGCGTTGCCTTTGCCAGGAGTATAGGCTATCCCAAAGTCATACGATGCCAGAAACTCTAACCATCGTTGCTGCTGAAGATTCAAATCCTTTTGGGAGAAAAGATACTTCAACGACTTGTGATCCGTAAACAACTCGAATCGTACTCCCAACAGGTAATGTCTCCACATCTTTAGAGCAAACACAATCGCTGCCAACTCCAAATCATGAGTTGGATAGTTCTTCTCATGCGGCTTTAGCTGTCGACTCGCGTAGGCCACAACTTTATCCTTCTACATGAGCACTGTTCCAAGTCCAGTACCACATGCATCAGTATACACCACCATCTCTTCATTTCCACCTGGAATGGTCAACACAGGTGCACTCGTCAATTTCTCCTTCAAGATTTCGAACGCTTGTTCACACTTTGCATCCCATGTGAACACTTGGTTCTTCTTCGTCAATCCTGTTAATGGTGCAGCTATCTTGGAGAAATCCTTGATAAACCTTCGGTAATAACCAGCCAACCCAAGGAAACTCCAAACATCCGTTGCATTCTTAGGTCTATCCCAATCCTGGATTGCTGCAACTTTAGCAGGGTCAACCGCTATACCTTTTCCAGAAACAACATGACCTAAGAACCTCACTTCATCCTTCCAGAAGTGACACTTTGAGAACTTAGCTTTAAGCTGATGCTTTCGCAAGATATCTAACACAACTCTCAAGTGCGTCTTATGTTATTCCACATTTCTGGAGTAAACCAGTATATCATCCACGAACACAAGCACGAACTTATTCAACTGATCTCTGAACACTCTATTCATGAGATCCACAAAATACGCTAGCGCGTTAGTCAACCCGAATGGCATCACCAACCACTCGAAAAATCCGGACGGTGTCCTAAAAGCAGTATTTGGCACACTATCCTTAGCTACTCTCAACTGGTGAAATCCCGTTGCCAAATCCATCTGAGAAAACACTTTGGCTTCGTGAAGCTGATAGAACAAGTCATCAATCCTTGGCAACAGATACTTGTTCTTCTTAGTCAACTTGTTCAGCTCACGATAGTCCACACACAACCTTAACGAGCCATCTGCTTTAGTTGCAAACACGACTGGTGCACCCCACTCCGAAACACTCCTCCGAATGAAACCTTTTCTCAAAAGGTCTCTAACTTGCACCTCCAACTCTCGCTGTTCCTTAGGCGCCATCCGCCTAAGTGGCATAACAATTGGTCTCGCACCCTCGACCAAATCGATCCTAAACTCGATCTCACGATGCGGCGGCAACCCTTTGACCTCGTCAAAGACATCAACATACTCATTAGCGATCAGCACTGATGATAGGTCTTCCTGTGGAAACCCAAGCGAATATAGATAACTCACGAAGACCCCGTCTTCGCGCTTACATCTAATCAACACCTTTCGCCCTTCCACATCCCCGACCCTCACCTCTAGCTTCTCGCAATTCACCCTTGCCGCATACTTCTTGAGCCAATCCATGCCCAAGATGATCCCATACCCAGCGAAGTTAAGAACAAAGCAATCACACATAAAAGAGCAACCATGACTCAATAATACTAGACCACGGCAAATCATGCACAAACTGGACGAACCCCCAACTGGATTAGTCACGATCAATGGTCTATCACAAATCTCGGGTTCCAAACCCAAGCGACACACAAGCTCATTGCAGATGAATGAATGTGATGCTCCAGTATCAAACAAAACTCGAACCGAAACACCGTTAACGGAAAAAGTACCTTGCACCACAACACCCTTTCCCTTCTCCTCTACAGTAGGAGCTCTTGAAGAAGATGGCACGGCTTCCAAAGCATATGCCTTCACAATCTGCTTGCCCTTAGCTGATTCTGGACAATCTTTCTTCTCATGCCCAGGCTTTCCACACTTGAAGCACTTCTTCTCAGCTTTGGGATTCTTGCACTCATTTGAATAATGACACTTCTGTTGGCAGTTAAAGCAAAGCACCTCACTCTTGGGTTTCTTTTGGCCATCCTTTCCTTTCTGTTGTTGCTGCTTCCTCTTTTTATTATTACTACCCTGCTGTGGTTTCTGAACCTCCTTGGTTGCAGCAACAACATTTGCTTCCTTGGGAAACAAGCTCTCATGACGAATAGCCTTTTCCACAATCTTTTCAAATGAATCATCAAGGTGGTCCACAAGCGGCTTTCCAATATGAGCATCCAAACCCAAGACAAACTTCTCGTTCTTCTGATAGGGTGTATCAATGTATGAACGAGCATATCTAGACAAAGCCTCAAAATCAGAAATGTAGTCAAGAACTGATCTGCCATTCTGCTTCAATTCTACAAACTTCTTGAAGAGAACGGACTTTTGAGCAGTGGAGATAAACTTTGCTTCAAACTTAGCTTGGAATTGCTCCCATGAAATCTCCTCTTCCTGAGTCTCGAGTATAACAGAATTCCACCATTCCATGGCCCTGCTCTGCAGCTGCCTTGATGCAAGCTTTCTCTTCATTGCATCCTAAATACCCAAGTCTCCAAAGATTCGAACACATGAATCCATCCACCTCTGAACCTCTTCAGCTGGCTCAGTTCACTTGAATGGTTTCCCTCCTAGAGATGTAAAGTCCTTGCACATCTTTGCAAAATCTACCCTAGGAACTCGCACACCTACATCTACCGTAGCCGCCACTGGAGCGGGTACCCTTCGCATTATTGCTTCTGCCATGGCTTCAAACATGGCCGGGTAATCTGGTTCACCACCATTTCCCCTTCCAGTATTAGCTCCCCTAGCAGCGTGTCTTGATGGTCGTCTACTCATTCTAAATATGCAATTTAGAATAATTAACCACTTCCAAGAAAACTGCTAAAGAGATACAACCGCTACTACTATATATACTAATATATATAGTAAACATCCAACTGAAATCTACAAATACGTCACTCATACGCAATTACGTCTTTGAACTTTGGCCAAAATCGTTGACCAGAGCTCTGATACCAAATGTGACGACCGCCCATAACCCCCGCACTAAACAAGAGGAATAATGCGCTGAAAGGCGTGCCAGGCTGCTATGGACGATCATCATAGTAAGTGAACACATCGAAACCTGTCGTAGAACTCACAGCGCAAGGATAAAATATAATAGAACATATACAACAGGTGATAGTAATGAGGTATCATATAGAAAACTTTTGAAACTCTTTCAACATCCAGAAAGATTATCCAACTGATATCCAAGTTTGTACATAAGGCCTCACTACAACTCTCAAGCAGCTCAAACAGCGGAAATAGAAATACTAGATAGAATAAAACTGGTACGCCAGCCTCCTGCTCGTCATCGCTCAGCTTCCTCGTATCACTAAGCTCCATTACCTGTAACCTGCTACTTAGTCTGCCCATCCACAACCGGATGAACAGCCCAAGGTAATAAGAGGAGACATAAAACCTTGAGTCAGACAATAGTCTTAGTGAGCGATAATACAGCTAACAAACTTCAACAAGAAAGCATATGAGAATGGGTAAATGAACAACTTATCTACCCACATCACCAGAGAAGAACTCAACCTTATCTTCCCCACATCAGACAGTGATAGCCTTTACACCAAGCATTTCAACCATTCATCCATAGAAACCAGAACACCCATTCAATCATAGAGAACACACATAACATCCAGATTATATAGGTCTCACACAGACAACCCTAATCGAGTTTAACATTCCTCAAGTACCCTCGCCAGAGGCCTAAACCAATATCACTTAGGCACTCAAAGAACATCTCCCTCGACTTTGGATAATCTATGTGAGATAGTACAAACAGAACAAACAATCATCCATAACCGACTCTGGCTATCACCGCCAATCCTGCTTCGAAACCGTCATTATCGTATGACAGCCAACCTTGCCGTATGTCAAGGGCTAATATTAACCCCAGTTCTAGCATGAACTCCATATGCCCAACCTTGGCAATGTCCAACCTTGACACTAGGCCTCTCCCCGAGACCCAGGGTACTCGACTTACAACTGGTCTTTTGGGCCTTTCAACGATACCCATCGTACCCCTGCTTTGAGCCTGCTAGAACTTACGACAATGATGACTTCTCGGCCTTCGCATCTCTAATCGTCCAACCCTGACGATGTTTCATAGCTCAAGCAACCTTCTCGAGCAGCCATTATCCACCAACTCACGACCTTTGAGTTGTCTCCGCATTCGTTGTTCCACCTTGATCAACGAGCACATTCATCACTTCGAGCCTTCCTACTTGAATCACCTCGAAGTTACGTCATCACTAGAAGTGTCCGATCAGATATTTCCACTAGAAATGCCGACTAGACCCATCCTGGACCGACCAGACCTCTTCCGGTGCTTCTGGACCGATCAGACCCCCTGGACCGACCAGACCTCTCTTTGCTCCTCCTGGACCGACCAGGACCCTCCTGAACCGACCAGACTCCCTCCTCAGCCTTCTGGACCGATCAAACCGACCAACTCCAAGACCCAGTCAAAACCAACCAGAATTGCTCCAGAAAGACCAGCTGAAACCGACCAGCATTGCTCCAGAACGACCAATCAAAACTGACAAGCATTGCTCCAGAACGACCAATCAAAATCGACCAGCATTGCTCCAGAACGACCAGCCAAAACCGACCAGCATTGCTCCAGAACGACCAATCAAAACCGACCAGCATTGCTCCAGAACGACCAGCCAAAATCGACCCCGATGCCTCCATTCCAACCAACTAGCTCCCTGACTTGCTCTCCAAGCCATAACGTGACCGACCACCTCAGTCCAGACCCTTCTGGACCGACCAGAGCCATCAGACCGCCTCAACCGACCCGACTAGCTCCAAAACCGACCAGAAACCTGCACAGCTCCATTTCAACTTCGATTTCGACCAAAACTTCGCCAAACGACGAAACCGGCTCATCCAATTCATCCAATCGCAACCACAAACGTGTTATGCAACCAACAATATCACCAATCTAACAATTTCCATCAAAACACATAAATTTCCCAAAACATGATAAGTGAATCATATGAACATAAAAACGGATCTAACTTGCATAATCTTGAGAGAAATCATAAAATTAACCATTTAAATTATCTAGATCAGATCCTAAGGTGATTCATATATAAAATGGACTTAGCATGGTGTGGATCTAAGGAAAATAACATGGAAATGATGAAATTAACAACATAAGACCCATATACTTGCATGCATCCGAATGAGAGATGTAAATCACTCACCAATTCTCCAAATCGATGTAAAAACAATGAAAAAGCAATCCGGACAGCGAACACTTCGAATCAAACTCCTCAATCCGATGAATTCGCCCTTGAAACGATGTAGATCTAGCCTCTTATGGTGCAGATCTTCGATTTCCCTCCTTGGATTTTGGAATTTTAATGGTGGAAAGATGTTAGAGGAAGAAGGAGATCAAAGCCTCCCCATAAGAGAATGGAAAATGCCAACCTTTCTCCATACCCCTTACCCCCTATTTATAGTCTCAACCCACCCTCTAATGGGCCTTCTCCAAATCAGCCCATTAGCCTTCCAAAACCTGAACAGCCAACTGAAAAACTTTAAAACAGCGATTTCTCCCAAACCGCTGAACCAAATCCTTAATGTAACCACTCTACGGAAAGGGAATCATCAATTCCTTTCCAATGGCACCAGTCTCACCCTCTGATTCGACCTGAGTCAAAAGTTATGCCCAGTACAAGACTGATAGGGGCAAAATGGTCACAAACAAAATCGGTAAAAATTATGGACATGTCACACATCCCCATAAGCAACATACTAAAAGATGAGAATGATCCAACCCTCAGGGAATAAAATAAAAATATTTTACGATCTTCCGATACGTAAAATGCGGGCTGTTACACCAATGGTCGAAATTCACGAACTGCCGCGGCGCATTCTATATAGGCCATCATATATATAATGTATATATTATATATATTTCATCGATTTCCTTTTTAAAACGTATTTTATAAATCGTTTTAAATTAGTTTTCAAAACGATTTCAACTTCGTATTTAATTTCGAATCAAAACTGAATATTCCATATCATCGATATATAAATGATAATATTTTCAAAACATTATATTTTGAAATAAATTCCTTTTCGATATTCATTATAAAAATGAATAAAATTGATATAAATATCGTTCACGTCAGAATGGCGTTAATCTAATCAATGCAGCTATATATATTTAAATATATTCGTGTCCATCCCAAATCGGACATCAAAATCAGATTTTGATCTTTTACTGAATATTATTTTAAAATATTCGTTATTTTAAAATAATCATTATTTTAAAATATTTGTTATTTCTGAACTGGAATCAGACACAGTCAATTACCATATAATGTTGATTATATGGATTCCATACAACACACGTACACCACAACAATCACACACAATCAACCATCATCCAAAGTGCATTCTACACTGCATAAGCATCAAATATAAATATTCAACGCTTATAACAGCCTGCCAATCAATCGATCGACATACAGGTAATTGTTGGGATTAGTGTATGTCATATATTATCCCAATACCCGTGTGGGGTTTCAAACAATCCAACACAGGTTTTATTTGTGCAGTTGGGTGATGTGTAAAATTTATCGTCCCAATCAATATCAATCAAAGATGTGTACATAAACAAATCGTCCGATTTGTTTATAAATATTTATTTCATTCATATACACGTTAAAAATTATACTTTTAACTATATAATATTTTATTCCATTCCATATCACACAATCAACTATCACCACCTAATCAATCAAAGAAACAGGTCGTCCATGGTCTGTGGACGACGAGTATCAGGTGCTGCTAAGCACCGTCTGCATCCTATTATATATTTCAACTAGAAAAATAAATTAAATGTGAGAAATTCTCACCTTGGGTTCCACTCCATCAGTCTTCCTTTCTGAACTGTTTGGATATGCCCAAAATTCCAATGAGACTTTTTCCCGCTGTTCATATATAAAAATCACATTTTTATCGCTTCATTTCAATAAATAAAAATCACATTTTAATTTCTATTTTCAAATATTTTTAAAATGCTTCTTTCTATATAAAAATTATATTTTTATATTTCTACTTCTCATATAACGATCGAATTTTTATTTCGCTTCATATATAATAAAATCAAAATTTTATCATAATGATATCCATATAAAGATCGTATCTTTATCATAATGAAAACATTATAAAAATCACATTTCTATAATTCTTCCTACTAAATAAAAATTATTTTTTTATCACCATTCTACATGTATAAAAATCGAATCTTTATATTATTACATACATACGATAAAATTTATATTTTTATCTAACTAAAAATAATATTTTCATATCGTTATTCATATTATAAAAATCATATTTTTATTATCCCTATAATATAAAAATCATATTTTTATTATTTATATAATATAAAAATCATATTTTTATTGTTATTATAATATTAAAAATCATATTTTTATTGTAAAAATCATCTCTTTATTCTATTTTAAAAACAATACTAATTATATAAACTGATTTTAAACTCAATGCTTTTTCGATTTAACTAAACTAATTACTTGGAATAAATAAAACAAAAATAAAAATAAAATAAAACTTACTGTATTGCGCGAAAAGGTGGGGGGATCCACTGTCAGTCTTGGATGGCAAAGGGGCGGCGTCGGCGTCGGGAAGTGGTGGTGGGCCTGCTCAGGCGGTGCGATGGACTTCGATTTGGGTGAAGTGGTGGGGGTTACAACAGTTTAGGTGCTTCGCATTGGAGAGGGGAGGAAGAAGGGGGAGGGAGGGGGTTCGCGCGAGGAGGGTGGAGGAGCTAGGGGGAGAGGGTGCGGTGGGCCACCTGGGCGGCGGCGGCGCTAAATCAGAAGGGGGGTGCGACGGGGGTTTGGGTTTCTTTTTTTAATTGTTATTGAAAAGTGAACGGGAAATGGGGAGGGGCCTGAGAGAAAAAGGGTTGACCGGAATATTTAACTAAAATATTAAATTCCCAAAAAAGTACTTTTTATTTTGAACTACAAATCGAACTCACCGCCTGTCGTCTATAGCTAACTACCCCCATTCCGAATGCAATGGGATATGTATCGTAGGCTGATTCGACTGTTTCAATCAGTTTCCGTCAAAATCAAAATATAAATATATATATTGAATTTGAATGCACATTTCAATTTACCGGGGCCACATACGGACTCTAAAAATTACCAAAAATATTTTCTTGCTTCGAATTGACGATACATTTCTAACAATACTAGTTTCATCAAATTCTGAGACCATTTGAGAAATGGCCATTTTCTGGTCGATCCAAATTGACTGAAACTGTCAAAACACGTTTTTCTTCGCCACGCTCACATATTGAATTCAAAAATTATGAATTTTGGAATCTAGCAATAATTTGATATCCTGGATCCAACAAAAGTGGTTTCGTCGAAAACGGAGGTCGTTTGCAAAATTTCCATTTTTAAGGGCCAAAATTTCATACCGACTATTTTGAATCTTCAACTGGGCGTAACTTTTTATTCCCACTATAAAATTTCAATTTTTCGGATTTGTTGGAAAGATATTTTCAAATAGATACTAATATTTTTGGTTTCACTAAAATCCTGTTTATTTCGAAGCCTGTACATTCAATTAAAATTTGAAATCGAACTTTCGAACTACCGCGCCATTTTCAATTCCTTTTATAATTAAAAATAAATATTTATATTCTAACGTCGATCCAAATAAATATATACATTCTAATTCTATTCAACATAAATTTATCGTCTTTATTATTTAAAATAAATCATTTTAAATATTCAAAGTTTTTCAAAATTGCAAAAATAATTTTTTTTAAATTGGTTCGGATTTTCCGGGTTATTACAAAACTCGAGACATGGATCGTATCATCCTCTTTATAGTTTAATCCATTTATCTTGATCGATGAGTAGAATGTTCAAAACAAATCAATATTTGAGCACGACCATGCATTTCACAATCTCACTCAATCAAAAGGCCCATGAATATCACTACGAATGTATCGTAGAATTAAATTTCATCTAGATCATTCATAATTTTCATTCGATTCGAGATGTATCCAATGATCAATGTAACACCCCATAATTCTGTTAATATTAATATTCACAAATTAAAGAATAACTAATCTCAGACGTGAGAATTGTGGGAAACGGGTTGCGCCATTGTGTTCGTCTCGGAATTCTGGTCAAAATAGATTCCGAGTTTGCGTGAATTGGACTTCGTATGAAGAAATTATAGCCATCGGAAGTTTCAGAAAATTCAAAACAGCTCGCAGGAAATTTAAAATTCAAACTGAAAGTGCAGAAGCGGGCTGGGCGGGAAAAATTCCCGCCCAGGCAGGTCGACTGGGGAGTCGACACTAGTGTCAACCTCCCCCCCCCCAGGTCTACCTGGGTGTCGACCTGGTCAGTCGGCTAGGGTTTTGACTGAGCCCAATCTTGAGCTGCTGATGTGTCTTTAGGGTTGAGTTGGCAAATTAAACGGTTCAGTTTAGTTCTGAGTTGATCTGATGGTCTAAATGAATCCTAAACTCTATAAATACCTAGGTAGTCTCTCACCCTAATTTATATGAAAAATAGAATAAGCTACCGTCATACCGTCGCCATGGAACTCAGTGGAGCCGCCGCCAACTAAGAAGGAAGAAGCTAATCAAAACCTAATTCTACTCAACTCTAAAGCGAATCAAGACTCTCTTTTCTTCTCTAATTGTGAGTATGATAGTCTTAACAAGATTATTATTAAATTAATTAGGTTAAGTTATGAATGGATTATGAGTAGATGATGTGAATAGTCATATATGTTGTTGTAAACCTTATACTATCATGTATGTTATAAATCCTATGCTATGTGGTGATGATATCCTATATGTTGTAAATCATACTATGATGATGTTATGTATCTTGAGAGTTTCTATGCTAAGTTGTGATGAATCATACATGTTAAAAAGCCATGATGTTACTATCTATGCTAATTAGTTCACGTTAATCAAATCATAATATTGATACTATTTGGGCTATGTTGATCTATATGACAAGTCACATATGTAAGTTTAGGTTGATTAGTAAAAGCTATGAACATATGCCATGACATCTATTATGACATCTAGAATTATGCTATGACATATGTGAAATTCTATGCTAGTTCACACCATCATTATGTTGCCTAAAACCCCATATGCAAGTTTATACATAAATTTGGGTTATGATCATATCATGTAAATTGTGACATTTAACAAGTTGACACCTTTAGATCCTTAACATGTGTAGTTTATGCAAGTTTCACCCCTATTATGATTAGATTCATTTTAATTGTCTATATGTTGTGATAATTTAATTTTGTGCTATGAGTTAGACTATTCGAGTCTAGCGTATATTCTGCGTTGAATAAGCGAACGTATAACATGGGGTAGGGGTAATATTAAGGATTTAATAATAAGAAGTTGGGGTGCAATTGATATGATTTTGCATGCCATGAGTGGATGACCATAATTGAGTCAATTATGGACATCAACAAAAGTGGACTTAATTAATAATTTGGATAGGGAATTATTAAAACTGGGGTAAAAGATTATAAGTGATAATCAATGCTTAGGACACGAGGTTGGACTCGTTTGTGACGTGAACCTGCACGGACCCGCCCGACAAATCCAGTGGTCACAAATGTCAGCCCAATGTGAGAGGTCCTAGGCCTAAACTAAAGCATAACAGTTGTAAAGACACGAGGTTAGATTCTTTTATGGTGTAAGACTGCACGAACCCGCCCGGCAAATCCAGCTGCCATAAATGCCAGTCTAATGTGAGAGGTCTTTATGATGTTATGGCCTGAATGAATTAAGAAATACTTAACCAGATAAACATGTAAGGTGGGACATGAGGGTTAAGTAGGTGCCTTGGGTGGCATGAGGAATCTAGGGGGTGCCCTTAGGGGCATGTGAAATACGATTAGTAAGACTTAACCAAAAACACATGTAAATGAACATGACTAAGAGGGTTAAGTGGGATATACTAGTGGTGACAAGCTTAGGTGGGTAGCTTGTGGCGGCCCATTTCAACCAGTATCCCAAACGTATCTTTGTGGGCTCGACCCAAGTCGAGGACGGGACACGCATACTGGGTTTGACTATAAGAGGCCAAAACGGGGAGCGGTGGCAATGCAAGTCCAACGGATTTCATATGCGTGTGTGGACCCGGGCTGGTAGGTAAGACGTTGTTGCATCATGTAGGTATAAGCCGTGCATTCTCAAGTTGTATCGGGTTGCCACTTTAGGGGAGTGATACACCCCACTATGGGGCCAGCACGGGTATCTACGAGTAGGGAGCCGATCGAAAGTGGGTAGTGGGGTACACCTAGTGGAGATAGGGGCAGACGGCACCTATGTAGTCAGCTAGGGGTATGTTAGGCTATTTATATAGTTTCTGTGTGAAGCAATTGGGATCAACCTTTAGGGTGACTGGTGCGGTGCAGTGTAGTAATGTGCGGTGCAGTGTAGTAATTATTCGTTAGTAATTAGGTGTGCCTTTAATGTTATCTTAAACGTTATCCTTATCTGCTCTTCCATACCTAATAGTTCAAAGACATTTACTTGTCTTCCAGCTTATGCCTTAGTCTAGTTATTTTGATAATAGTATTGTTAGAATTATCATACTCGCCAGACTTTATGTCTGACCCCCTCCATTTCTATCCTTTTCCCCCTCCAGGTCCTCAGGTTGGGCCCAGCTCTAGTGGAGTTTGATTGGATTGCTTTATCTCTCTTGGAAAGCTTGGACCGTTGAAATAAAGTCCAGCTTGTTATTTTTTTATGGCTATTTATGTAATGGGATTATGTATTTTGTTTTTTTGAAGATGGATATTGTACTTGAGTCTGATTTATGGTTTTATGACGTAACAAACATGTTTAATTTCCACTGCAATAAAATGAAGCTTTAGATTTCCAAGTACTACTTATTATCTGTCTTGTTGTACTTTTTCTGTTCTATATTCACTTATAACCTCCATGGAAGTTAATGCATTCCCTTTGTGAGTGACATTAATGGACGTGGGGTGTTACACGTGGTATCAGACCTTAAGGTTACCAGAACAAATAATTTTTTTGGAAAAACTATTTTTCTAAAGTATTTTTGGAAGAAGTGTTTTCAAAAACATGTCTTAATGAGTAATTTAGAGAGGAACGTTTTTAAGAAAAACATAATCCCCAATAGCCATATCTTTATCTTTCGAATTCTCCATTTTGAATCTTTCCTTTTTCGTTTCAGCATGGCTGAAGATCTTAACCTACCTAATGGTGTAACGATACTAGGATGGTATAGGAGGCTATTAGAGGCTAGGGTCGCCGCAGGTCCGGCCAATATTCCTCCACCACCAGTTGCACCCGTTCCTCCTCCTCCTCGCGTAGATACTTTTGCAAATACATGCAAGGAATTTAAGGCTATGGGTGGAAAACCCTTTCAAGGGTCAGAAACGTTTGTGGAAGCTAGAGATTGGCTTAGGAAGGTGGAAGAATTGCTAGAGATCTTTGAAGTAGAAGAAGGGAGGAGAGTTAAATTAGCATCTTGGTTAATGAAGGGAGAGGCCTCGTTTTGGTGGGAGGTCACTAATGGGGAGCGTCCTATTGATTCTTGGGCGTATTTCAGACGTAGGTTTGAGGCGAAGTTTCTCTCAAGGGAAGAAGAGAATCTATATATGGAAAGGTTCTTGACATTGAAGCAAGGAAGCTCAACAGTGAAGGAATATGTCAACAAATTTAATCAGTTAGCAAGGTTTGGCTTGGACTTAGTGAACACGTCGGAGAAGAAGGCTCTGAGGTTCGTAAATGGATTGAATGAACCATTGTAAGGGTTGGCTATGACCCACATCCTTATGGGGGCCACCTTTGAGAAGCTTGTAGACGTGGCACTCATGCACGAGGAGAAAGGCGCTAAAGCTGATAAGGCACCCGAGAAGAAAGGGGATCAGAAGAAACCACAACAGCAAAACAAGAAGGGTGGTAAAGACAATAACGGCAAGGGAAAGAAGAAATGCTTTAACTGTGGGACACCAGGCCATCTCAGCAAGGATTGCCGAAAGAAAAAGAAGACTGGCTGTTTTCACTGTGGCGAAGCGAGACATCTAGTGAAGGACTGCCCAAAGAAGGGGCAGAGGGCAGGAGCAACCTCGAGAGGACAGGTGCAGGCTCTTATGGCACCAGGGCAGGCAAGGGGACAAGTTCAGGCTTTCGCGGTCCCACTGCTGCAAGAATAAGGTAGAACCATTTCTGTTGAAAGCTTAGTTTTTCTGTTTGATCATCCTGTCCGTACCTTATTCGATTCGGGCGCATCGCATTCGTTTATCTCTACGTCATTAGTTGAATCACTGCACTTAAACACCAGTTTAGTAGAGGATCCCTTAGTTGTTTCGAATCCAATTGGGGGCTCGGCTTATTTGTCCATGATGTGTTTGGATTTGAAAATTTCTATACTTAGCGTTGAGTTTAGATGTGATGCTTATGTGTTGGGCTTCATGGGCTATAGGCTAATTTTAGGAATGGATTGGTTATCCAGAAATGGGGTCGTTCTTGATTGTGAAAGGAGAGTAGTTAGGCTTGTGACTCGCCTTGGTAACGCTCTCGAAATCTTTTGTAGTCCCATAAATTCCGTTATGCTAAGTTATTTAGAATCGTTTGACGCGTCTGAGGAAAATCTACAATCTGTTAGAGTGGTCCGAGAATACTCGGAAGTGTTTGAGGAGGTCAAGGGCTTGCCTCCGAAGCGGGAGATAGATTTTCGAATATATCTTGTGGATAATGCGAAACCAGTATCTTTGCCAGTACGCCACATGGCTCCACGTGAAAGGAGGGAACTTGATAAGCAAGTGAAGGAGTTGCTTGAGAAGGGGTTCATAAGACGGAGTATATCGGAGTGGGGTGCTCCAGTAGTATTTGCCACGAAGGCGGATGGGTCCCTTAGAATTTGTGTGGACTATAGAGAACTTAATAAGCTTACTAAGAAAAACAGACACCCACTGCCGAGGATTGACAATCTCTTCGATCAGTTATTTGGCGCCTCAGTGTTTTCGCAGTTGGACTTAGCCACTGGTTTCCATCAGTTGAGAGTGACTGAGGATAGCATAGACAAGACTGCCTTTAGGACTCCGGACGGTTTCTATGAATGGCTAGTGATGCCTTTCGGTTTGACAAACGCCCCCGCATACTTTGTTGATTTGATGAGTAGGGTGTTTAGGGAGTTCCTTAACAAATTCGTGGTAGCCTTTGTAGATGACATCTTGATCTTTTCTAAGGATGAAGAAGAGCATGCCCTACATCTTAGGGAAGTGTTGGAGACCCTATAAGCGCATAACCTTAAGACTAAATTTTCTAAGTGTCACTTCTGGAGGAAGGAAGTGCGATTCTTAGGGCACGTGGTTTCCAAGGAAGGGATAGCTGTGGATCCCGCGAAGGTGGTGGCCATCCAAGATTGGAAGGTCCCTAAAAATGCTACCGAAGTAAGAAGTGTCTTGGGGTTGGCTAGCTACTATAGGAAGTTTATCAAAGACTTCGCAAAGATATTAGCTCCATTGACACGTCTGACGAAGAAGAACCTAGTCTTTACATGGGACGTAGATTGTGATTATGCGTTCCAACGTTTGAAGAGAGCTTTGACCTCAGCCCCAGTTTTAGTGTTGCCAGACGGGAGTAAGCCATTTACTGTTTATACCGACGCTTGTGGGACAGGACTAGGCGCAGTCCTAATGCAAGAGGGAAGGGTAATAGCCTATGGTGGAAGGCAGTTGAGAGCGCATGAGAAAAATTACCCTACACATGACCTAGAGTTGGCCGCTATTGTTTTCGCGCTTAAGTCTTGGTGCCATTATTTACTTGGCGAGAAATTTGAATTATTCACTGACCACAAATCTTTAAAACACTTATTCTCTCAAAAGGACTTGAACTTAAGGCAGCAAAGGTGGATGGAGTTCTTAGCATCCTACGACTTCGAAATAGCATATACCCCTGGCAAGGGTAACGTAGTGGCAGATGCCTTAAGTAGAAAAAGATTATCCTTAAGTCCTTTGTTTGTTGAGCGGCGAAGTTTAGAGTTCATCTCTATGTTTGATTTTAAGCCTTCCGTTGACTTTGTACCCGGTTTGCTAGCATCCTTGGAGGTCAGACCTACGCTTTTGGGATGAATTGGCGAGGCACAGCAAGACGACCCACAGTTGGTTGAGTTAGTAGAAAAGCTCAAAGGAGGGGAGTCATCAAGCCATCTCCGTAGGTATACCCTGGATGATAAGGGTTGGTTACGTAGCGACGGTAGACTTTGTGTACCAAAAGACAATGACCTAAGGAAGACTATTCTTGACGAAGCACATCGTTCAAAGATGACCATTCATCCCGGCGGGGACAAGATGTACAAAGACATGAAGCGAGTTTACTTTTGGGCCGGTATGAAGAGGGACGTAGCCGAGTATGTCGCCAGATGCTTGGTGTGCCAACAAGTAAAAGCGGAGCAAAAGAAACCCGGTGGGTTGCTTCACCCATTGGAGGTTCCACTATGGAAGTGGGAGAGTGTCTCGACGGATTTTGTGGATGGATTACCGCGATCGAGGAAGGGTAATACAGGAATTTGGGTTATAGTAGATAGACTTACTAAAAGCGCACATTTCATTCCCGTGAAGAGTAAGAGGACTGCTCCATGGTTAGCTTCTGTACACGTCCGAGAGATAGTTCGTTTGCACGGTGTTCCTTCTAGCATAGTGAGCGACCGCGATCCTATTTTCACTAGCGAATTTTGGAGAAGCTTACAAGAGGCGGTAGGGACTCAGTTATGTTTGAGCACCGCATATCATCCTCAGACAGACGGCCAGACCGAGAGGGTGAATCGCATTCTAGAGGATCATTTGAGGCTATGTATCCTAGACTTTGGGGGTACATGGGAAGAGCATCTTCCATTGGTGGAGTTCGCATATAATAACAGCTTTCAATCTAGCATTGGCATGGCACCTTTCGAAGATCTTTATGGACGACCTTGTCGTTCACCTACATGTTGGTGGGAATCTACGGATAAGATCTTACTTCAGCCCGATATGATTAGGGTGACTTCGGAGAAGATTGACTTGATTCGAAGAAGGATGAAAGCAGCGCAAGATAGGCAGAAATCTTATGCGGATAAAAGGAGGACAAATCTTGAGTTTGAAGTTGGGGACATGGTCTTTATCAAAGTGTCTCCATTACGGAACGTTGTTCGCTTTGGGTCCGTTGGGAAGTTAGCACCAAGGTTTGTAGGGCCGTTTCCTATTAAGGAGAAGATTGGACAGATGGCGTATAGAGTGGAGTTGCCCGAGAGTCTGAGTGGTGTACATGACGTATTCCATGTGTCACATTTGAGGAAGTGCTTGCACGAGATCGCAGAAGTGGTAGAGCCAAGCTTGCTTAGAGAGGTGGAGATCGAGCGTGATGCGACGATTCGACGAGCTCCTACGCGCATTCTTGGGTCAGAGATTAATGAGCTGAGAAATCGAGAGGTCAGACTAGTCAAAGTACAATGGGGAGATGATGAGAGCAACACTACTTGGGAGACAGAAGAGAAGATGCATTCACGATACCCTTTCCTTTTCGAGGGTATGTCCTTTAATTTCTCCTTTATCGCTTATCTTGTACTTATCTTACCTTTACAGTATCTTCTCGCTAGTATTCTTGACCTTTAGTTAGGATAATTCTATGGTTGAAACATGTGTTTGAGACATGTTATGTGTGATGGATGCAAAGTGGATGCAAGTGTTTGCTAGTGGTTGCTCGTGGACGCATATACACACACTATTAGGCACTAGATCGGCTCAGTCACTTCATATTGCATATTGCATATATATGGCTGTATTTAGTAAAATGGATGTATGATGATTGTGCTATCATATGGATACCGCATTTTGGTGAATGGTTGTGCACACATGTAGAAATAATATGTATCGATAGGGAACTTTTGCATACATAATGGACGCATGGCACTATCATGGTTTGCATTAAGGAGGTCGACTGAATCAGTGGACCGCCTGATTTTGCATTAGATATGGACATATACACACACTGTGCATTTAAACATGAAAGCATTAGAAGCCTATAAGGACAATGGATGCATGTATTTGATGGTTGAGTAGATGGACGATTGGATGTTGGGATATGCATTTTCTTGACTTGAAGATTTCGGGGACGAAATCCTTTAAGGAGGGGAGAATGTAACACCCCGTAATTCTGTTAATATTAATATTCACAAATTAAAGAATAACTAATCTCAGACATGAGAATTATGGGAAACGGGTTGCGCCATTGTGTTTGTCTCGGAATTCTGGTCAAAATAGAGTCCGAGTTTGCGTGAATTGGACTTCGTATGAAGAAATTATGGCCATCGTAAGTTTCAGAAAATTCAAAACAGCTCGCAGGAAATTTAAAATTCAAACTGAAAATGCAGAAGCGGGCAGGGCGGGAAAAATTCCGCCAAGGCAGGTCGACTGGGGAGTCGACACTAGTGTCAACCTCCCCCCCCCCCCCCCCAGGTCGACCTGGGTGTCGACCTGGTCAGTCGGCTAGGGTTTTGACTGAGCCCAATCTTGAGCTGCTGATGTGTCTTTAGGGATGAGTTGGCAAATTAAACAGTTCAGTTTAGTTTTGAGTTGATCTGACGGTCTAAATGAATCCTAAACTCTATAAATACCTAGGTAGTCTCTCACCCTAACTCATATGAAAAATAGAATAAGATACCGTCATACCGTCGCCATGGAACTCAGTGGAGCCGCCGCCAACTAAGAAGGAAGAAGCTAATCAAAACCTAATTCTACACAACTCTAAAGCGAATCAAGACTCTCTTTTCTTCTCTAATTGTGAGTATGATAGTCTTAACAAGATTATTATTAAATTAATTAGGTTAAGTTATGAATGGATTATGAGTAGATGATGTGAATTGTCATATATGTTGTTGTAAACCTTATACTATCATGTATGTTATAAATCCTATGCTATGTGGTGATGATATCCTATATGTTGTAAATCAGGCTATGATGATGTTATGTATGTTGAGAGTTTCTATGCTAAGTTATGATGAATCATACATGTTAAAAAGCCATGATGTTACTATCTATGCTAATTAGTTCATGTTAATCAAATCATAATATTGATACTATTTGGGCTATGTTGATCTATATGACAAGTCACATATGCAAGTTTAGGTTGATTAGTAAAAGCTATGAACATATGCCATGACATCTATTATGACCTCTAGAATTATGCTATGACATATGTGAAATTCTATGCTAGTTCACACCATCATTATGTTGCCTAAAACCCCATATGCAAGTTTATACATAAATTTGGGTTATGATCATATCATGTAAATTGTGACATTTAACAAGTTGACACCTTTAGATCCTTAACATGTGTAGTTTATGCAAGTTTCACCCCTATTATGATTAGATTCATTTTAATTGTCTATATGTTGTGATAATTTATTTTTGTGCTATGAGTTAGACTATTCGAGTCTGACGTATATTCTGCGTTGAATAAGCGAACGTATAACGTGGGGTAGGGGTAATATTAAGGATTTAATAATAAGAAGTTGGGGTGCAATTGATATGATTTTGCATGCCATGAGTGGATGACCATAATTGAGTCAATTATGGACATCAATAAAAGTGGACTTAATTAATAATTTGGATAGGGAATTATTAAAACTGGGGTAAAAGATTATAAGTGATAATCAATGCTTATGATACGAGGTTGGACTCGTTTGTGACGTAAACCTGCCCGGACCCGCCCGACAAATCCAGTGGTCACAAATGTCAGCCCAATGTGAGAGGTCCTAGGCCTAAACTAAAGCATAACAGTTGTAAAGACACGAGGTTAGACTCTTTTATAGTGTAAGACTGCCCGGACCCGCCCGGCAAATCCAGCTGCAATAAATGCCAGTCTAATGTGAGAGGTCTTTATGAGGTTATGGCCTGAATGAATTAAGAAATACTTAACCAGATAAACATGTAAGGTGGGACATGGGGGTTAAGTAGGTGCCTTGGATGGCATGAGGAATCTAGGGGGTGCCCTTAGGGGCACGTGAAATACGATTAGTAAGACTTAACCAAACACACATGTAAATGAACATGACTAAGAGGGTTAAGTGGGATATACTAGTGGTGACAAGCTTAGGTGGGTATCTTGTGGGGGCCCATTTCAACTAGTATCCCAAACGTATCTTTGTGGGCTCGACCCAAGTCGAGGACGGGACACACATACTGGGTTTGACTATAAGAGGCCAAAACGGGGAGCGGTGGCAACGCAAGTCCAATGGGTTTCATAAGCGTGTGTGGACCCGGGCTGGTAGGTAAAACGTTGTTGCATTGTGTAGGTATAAGCCGTGCATTCTCAAGTTGTATCGGGTTGCCACTTTAGGGGAGTGATACACCCCACTGTGGGGCCAGCACGGGTATCTACGAGTAGGGAGCCGATCGAAAGTGGGTAGTGGGATACACCTAGTGGAGATAGGGGCAGACGACACCTATGTAGTCAGCTAGGGGTACGCAAGGTTATTTATATAGTTTCTGTGTGAAGAAAGTGGGATCAACCTTTAGGGTGACTGGTGCGGTGCAGTGTAGTAATGTGCGGTGCAATGTAGTAATTATTCGTTAGTAATTAGGTGTGCCTTTAACGTTATCTTAAACGTTATCTTTATCTGCTCTTCCATACCTAATAGTTCATAGACATTTACTTGTCTTCCAGCTTATGCCTTAGTCTAGTTATTTTGATAATAGTATTGTTAGAATTATCATACTCGCCAGACTTTATGTCTGACCCCCTCCATTTCTATCCTTTTCCCCCTTCCAGGTCCTCAGGTTGGGCCCAGCTCTAGTGGAGTTTGATTGGATTGCTTTATCTCTCTTGGAAAGCTTGGACCGTTGAAGTAAAGTCCAGCTTGTTATTTTTTTATGGCTATTTATCTAATGGGATTATGTATTTTGATTTTTTGAAGATGGATATTGTACTTGACTCTGATTTATGGTTTTATGATGTAACAAACATGTTTAATTTCCACTGCAATAAAATGAAGCTTTAGATTTCCAAGTACTACTTATTATCTGTCTTGTTGTAATTTTTCTGTTCTATATTCACTTATAACCTCCATGGAAGTTAATGCATTCTCTTTGTGAGTGACATTAATGGACTGGGGTGTTACAATCACCATTATCGTTACTCAGTTACGAATAACTTTATATGATATCAAAACACAAATATCCTAGAATAAAATTATAATGATTTCAGGTTTGACGACCATTACATCACTGTCACTATGAGAATAACTTATGATACTGTTAATTATATTCCATGTAGTTATCTCATGGTGGGTCAGCCCAATCCGCTATTCTCCAATACGTATTTATATCTTGACTTTAATATCACATATATTAATGATCAATGAGATGTGATCATCAGTCAATCAATATACTAGTCTCAACGCTTTATTGTTGCCCTATATAAACAATAAAACTCGACTAGGGGCATTTAAGAATTATAATACTTACCATATTATATAATCTCAAATTCCAGTCTTACTCGAGTTAAATAATTCCGTATTATAGTTATAAGGACTTCTATTATATTAATATTTATATTACGGAGTAAATATAATATAATACAATATTATTTTATTCCAAATAAAATAATAACAACAACATTGTTATCAATCTCATCAAATGGATTGCCTCTAGGGCATAAACTCTAAAAATATCATCCCTTGATAATAGTGAAGTCGTTCAAGTTGTGGTATTTTATTTACCTCTCAAACCTTGACCGACAACGTTCTTATCTTGAGATTGATAAAAGCTCGTAATTCAAAACCCGATATCTTATAAATCTCATCTCCTATCTCATTTGAAATATGGTTTTTAAGTACCATTTCTTATATCTGGAAAATTTGTTTCCAAATTATCTGTAACAACCCGGACTTTTTGGTAACCGAGAAGTGCAAATTTATTATGTTTTGTGATTCTTAAGATAATATGCTGGCGATGTAACACCCCACCTCCGCCAGGGTCACTCACGAGTGATTGCACTAGCTTTGGAGGGGTGTTGTCTAGGTAAACATGCACAGAGATATCACAAGACAGAACATAGATAAATAAATAAGTAAAGCAGCGGTAGAAATTTAAAAACCATAGTTAACCATTTCAAAACCAAAGTCAACTTACATCAAAATACTTAGTCATCATTTTCCAACTACCACAGGTCTAGAAACATAAACTGAAAATAACATAAAGTAAACTATCCCCAAAATAGATGTGGTGAAGCCATAGCAAGATCAAGTCCAAACAGTACATGAGCTGTCAAGAAAGCAAGCCAAATGTCCAAGCTAAGCACTAGCGTTCCCTCCCTGAGAAACAGGGGGGAATGGAAGAAAAGAGGCGAAAGAAAAAGGGTCAGTCATAAAGACTGGTAAGTCCTACCTACTATTAGTATAAAAACTAATGAAGTTAACTAGACATGAGAAACTGAGATGAAACATAAAGATGGTAACTAACTGGCATGATAAATAGATAACAAGGTAGATCAAGTGTGGCATCGCATATACAAGTATTAGTTTTGCACCAATAGTACTAGTATTCTAACCCATGTCAAGTATAAACAGGAAATGATCCCTTGGCCCAAAATCATGAGATGACCCAAGTCAAGGTCCAACTATACGGTCTAGTCGATCGGCTCCCTATAAGCCTAAATCGTCGAGTGCGGTGTCATACGGCCCAATCACGGAATGTAGTCAACTGTGCTAGGTCCACCCTAGGGTGTATCAATCCCTAGGGTGCCAACCACTCACACAAATCAAGCATGCACAGTCTAAACCTACTGGTGCCCGTGTCTGTCTTTTTCAACTCCGGACTATGTGCACGACCATAGCCTGCCTAAACCTACACTGGCGCACCTACTCAGCCATCTTTCTGGTCGCTTATAATCAGCCCAGTAATCGTGCCCCACCCTGGCCTAGTCCCTAGGGTATCGTGATACATCTAAGAGGGTTACTGCTGAAAAGGACCACGTAACTAGGGTTTCTAACGGGTTAAGTGTGGTTAACCCTATCCAATCATGTTTCAAGTTGGTTAAGTGTATCTAAGTGGTTCATGACTTAACCCTATCATGTGGCATTAATTAACTTAATGCGCCCAACCTCTCACATTAGACTTTGTTGTGGTTAGTGGATGTGCCGGGCGGGTCCGGGCAGATTTACACCACAATCTAGTCTAACCTCGGGTTTCAAGCGCGATATGACCAACTACTCACATTGGGTCCTATTGTTTGTAGCCACTGGATTTGCCGGGCGGTTCCGGGCAGATTTACGCTACAAACTCAACCCAACCTCGAGTTGGCCACTTTATGGTTTTCTACATGTCATGACCACATTCAAGTTTTCAAGCATAATCAATTTTCATGTCACATTTCAAGTCTAGTTTTTCTTGTCATTTCAAGTTCGCCTAACTACCCATAATGTATTCCCATCGCACGTAAATTCGCATCAATACAAATAGATAAAGAAGGGGAACATAACCATATGACAAAGATGGGCATATGGTGGTAAAGTTAGTCATAAGTTAAACATGATGATATTTGAGGCAAAGGTGTTCATCACAACTAGCATATAGAATTATTGGCCTCAAAACATGTATGACATCAAACTTAGCAAATAAGGTGACAACATGGTAATAGTTGACATAGAGTGATAAACTTGTGACTAGCATGTAGTTCAACATCATAGGCAAGTTAACATCAAGGTTATGAGGGTTTCTATGTTGCATTATGCATAATCCCCAAATAAAGCTCACAGCTTTCTACCCAAAAATCAAGATGAACGGTACTAGGTTCATGATAGTTCCACAATCATAGATCAAAAGAGTCATGAATGGATCTATGCATACAATGATAGACCTAAGAAAAGATTACACAAAAATTCCATTTCAACTTGCTACATGTTCATATTAATTTCATAGTTTAAATCTAAGAGTAGAGTGGGGCTTACAAATCGTGGCTATGCGAACTAGAACAAAATAGAACAAGATAGAGATGTCGTAGAAGCTCTAGGAATGACGTAGCAACACTATAATCCTTGAGAATTAAGTAGCTCCTTTGATTTGATGGAGAAAGATTGCTCCTTTTGCCTTAGATCTAGTTTAGAACTCTCAAGCTCTCAAGATGAAGATGGAGGCCATGATTAAGAAGCATTTTGGTAGCACTTAGTTGTTTGGATGATTTGTGGTGGTTTAGGCTAGGTCTTAGGGTGTTTTTATAGGAGTAGAGACAAGATTAGGCCATAGGATTAACCCTTGTTTAGATCTGAACCATCAAATCCCGTCACAGGCCAACTGAACAGACCCAAAGGAGCAAACTGGTGCTCCAGGCCAACATGGCCAACCAGGGAAGTCGACCCCCAGGTCGATACCCAAGTCGACTGGGAAGTCGACTTGGGGCTGGGCAGGTCGACTCCCCAGTCGACCTGGGGCTGGGCGGGAAATTTTCCCGCCCAGTCTGTTTGGGGCTGAATTTAAATTTCGGGCTGAATTTTGAATTTTTTGAAATCTTCTATGGGCCATAACTTGGTCATACGGACTCCGATTTACGAAATTTCGGACTCGTTTTCAAGCAGAATTTCGAGACGAACGCAATGGCGTAACCCATTCCCATTGATTCTTAACTTATAATTTAATTCTGCCCTGATTTCTTATTTTAACATGTTATAAAAATTCGGGTTGTTACATTCTCCCCACCTTAAAGGATTTCGTCCCCGAAATCTCCAAATTAGGAAGAACGTATCCTACCATCCATCATCCATCTACTCAAAACATCATCCACAAGTAATCATTGTCCTTAAAAGATTTCTAATGCTGTATGAGCATATGCAAAAGTGTGTGTATATGCACCTATCTAATGCGAAAAATCAGGCGGTTACTGACTCAGTAAACCTCCTTAATGCAGAATATGTTAGTGAAATGAGTCCAAATGTATGCAAATTCCTAACATAATTTATAATCTCTACATGAGTGCACATAACATTCATTCATATGCAACATCCACGTGACATCATAACAAGTTTCATCCATGAATAAGCATAAACACTCATGCATATGCAATATGAAAGTGTGTGAGCCGATCTTAGTGCCTAACGTGTATCATGCATCCACGAGTAACCACTTGCAACCATTTGCAACCATCAAGCATAACATGTTTCAAATGCATGTTTCATCCAAAGGGTTTCTACCTAAGGTTCTCATGACAAGATTAACGAATCAAGATAATCATGGATAGCAAAAGAAAGATATGAAAAGAGATTGAGAATGTACCCTAAAAAAGAAATGGATAAAGCCCACGCATCTTCTCCTCGGTTTCCCATGTTGCATCTTCATCGGCTTCACTCCACTGAACCTTTACTAACTTGACTTCTCGATTCCTCAGCTTCTTGATCTCCGTTCCCAAGATATGAATCAGAGCTCGCCCCAGGGTTGCCTCTTTCTCTACCTCCACGTCTTCAAGAATGCTAGGCTCAACTACGTCGGCTGATTCATGTAGGCATTTTCGGAGATGCGAGACATGAAAGACATTGTGCACTCCAGCCAGCTTCTCGGGCAATTCCACCCTATAAGCCATTTGCCCAATCTTCTCGATGATAGGGAAGGGTCCTACGAACCTTGGTGCTAGCTTTCCAATTGCTCCAAAACGAACCACATTTCGCAAGGGAGAAACCTTCACAAATACCATATCTCCAACTTCAAACTCTAAGTCTGTCCTTCGCTTGTCTGCATAGGATTTCTGTCTGTCTTGGGCCGTTTTCATCCGCCTTCGAATCAACTCAACCTTCTCGGATGTGTCCCTTATCATGTCGGGCCCAAGTATAAGCTTATCCGTCGTCTCCCACCAACATGTTGGTGACTTGCACGGCCTCCCATACAAAGCTTCGAATGGTGCCATCCCTATGCTTGCTTGGTAGCTGTTATTATAAGAAAACTCTACGAGAGGAAGTGGTCTTCCCAAGTGCCACCAAAGTCAAGAATGCATAGCCTCAACAGATCTTCTAGTACCCTATTCACCCTTTCGGTCTGACCATCCGTATGTGGGTGATAGGCTGTACTTATATTCAATCGCGTACCCATCGCTTCTTGCAAACTATTCCCAAATTGGATAGTGAAGATCGGGTCACGATCGCTAACTATGCTAGAAGGAACTCCATGCAATCGCACTATCTCTCGAAGATAAACAGATGCTAACCATGATGCGGTCCTCTTGCCCTTCACTGGAATGAAATGAGCGCTCTTCGTGAGTCTACCCACTATGACCCATATGCTAGTATTCCCCTTCCTTGATCTCGGCAATCCATCCACAAAATCCATAGAGATACTTTCCCACTTCCTTTGCGGGACCTCCAATGGATGCAGTAGCCCACCGGGCTTCTTCGACTCGGCCTTTACTTGTTGGCAAACAAAGCATCTAGAAACAAACTCTGTAACATCCTTTTTCATCCCAACCCAAAAGAAAATGCGCTTCATATCCCGGTACATCTTATCCCCTCCGGGATGTATGGTCATCCTCGAGTGATGCGCCTCCTCAAGAACTTTATTTACTAAGTCTCCCACTTGTGGGACACATAGTCTTCCATCACGCCTTAGCCACCCCTTGTCATCAATAGTATATCTAGCGAGGTGACTTGATGTCTCACCACGAATCAACTTGTCCATGATCTCGACTATCTGCGGGTCTTCCCTCTGTGAAGTCCCAACTTGATCAATAAGTTTAGGTCTAAGCTCAAGGGATGCTAACGAACTAGTCATCGACTCAATAGCAGGTGTAAAATCAAAGGTTGCCAAGAACTCTAGGCTCTTCGTCTCAACAAACAAGGGACTCAAAGTCAACCTTTTTCTACTTAGAGCATCCGCCACAACATTACCCTTGCCAGGGGTGTAAGCTATATCGAAGTCATATGATGCCAAGAATTCCATCCACCTCTGCTTCCTTAGATTCAAATCTTTCTACGAGAAGAGGTACTTGAGCGACTTGTGATTAGTATATAACTCAAACCTTTCACCTAGAAGATAATGTCGCCAAGATTTGAGTGCAAAGACGATTGCCGCCAACTCCAAATCATGAGTGGGTTAGTTCTTCTCATGAACTTTGAGTTGCCTACTCCCAAAGAATATCACTCCCCCTTCTTGCATCAGGACAGCTCCTAATCCCGTGCCACATGCATCGGTGTACACGGTAAACAACTTCCCTCCATCGGGTAATGCTAGAACTGGAGCTGTGGTGAGGTCTTTCTTGAGTCTTTGAAAAGCAAGCTCACACTCTAAGTCCCATGCAAAGACTAAGTTCTTTTTGTTAACTTAGTAAGAGGGGCTGAAATCTTAGCGAAGTCCTTAATGAACTTCCTATAAAATCATGCCAGACCGAGAAAGCTTCTCACTTCAGTTGCATTCTTCGGAACTTTCCAGTCTTGTACCACCACTATTTTAGCGGGATCCACAGCTATGCCTTGCTTAGAAACTATATGCCCAAGGAACCGAACTTCCCTTCTCCAAAAATGGCATTTGGAGAACTTGGCTTTTAACTGATGAGCTCTAAGCGTATCCATAACCTCCTTGAGATGTGTAGCATGCTCTTCCTCGTCCTTAGAGAAGATCAGAATATCATCCACGAAGACAACCACAAACTTGTTAAGGAACTCCCTAAACACCCTACTCATCAAATCAACGAAGTATGCGGGTGCATTAGTCAAACCGAACGACATGACGAGCCATTCAAAGAATCCATCTGGAGTCCTAAACGCAGTCTTGTCAATACTATCCTCAGCCACTCTAAGCTGATGGAATCCGGTGGCTAGATCGAGCTGAGAGAAAACAGAAGCACCTACAAGTTGGTCAAAGAAATCATCAATCCTCGATAACGGGTGCCTATTCTTCTTTGTCAGCTTGTTTAACTCACGATAATCAACACATAGACGAAGCGAACCATCCGCCTTAGTAGCGAATACCACAGGAGCACCCCATTCAGAAATGCTTCGCCTAATGAAATTTTTCTCAAGCAACTCCTTGACTTGCTTACTAAGCTCTCTTCTTTCTCGCGGGGCCATGTGCCTAACAGGCAATGAAACTGGATTGGCATTATCAACAAGATAAATATAGAAGTCTATCTCGTGTTTAGGGGGTAACCCCTTCACCTCATCAAAGACATCAGGATATTCTCGGACCATCCTCACAGATTGAAGATTGTCAATAGATGAGTCGAGGGATTCAAGATAACATAACATGACAAGATCCATAGGGTTACAAGAAATCTCTAGAGTATTGCCAAGGCGAGTCATAATCCTCACTACCCTATGCTCACAATCGAGAATGGCTCCATAACTGGACAACCAATCCATGCCCAAAATCAACCCGTATCCCATGAACCCGAGAACATAAGCATTACATGTGAATTCTACAGTCAAGATAGAAATCCTCAAATCCATACAAATCATAGATAGATGGGCGGAACCCCCAATTGGACTTGAAACACTAACGGGATCCTCTACTATACTAGTACTTAGGTGCAAACTTTCAACAATGTCAGAAAAAATAAAGGTATGCGATGCACCAGAATCAAATAAAGTTTGAACAGGAAAACCAGAAATGTAAACAAGGCTTTCTACAGAAATACTACCTCATTCCGGAGCTGGAGTAGTGTTGAGAGCATGCATCTGCCCTCCAGAAGGTCCTGCCCGCTGAGTCTGTCCTTGCCCATGTCCTTGCTTCTTTGGGCAATCCCTACTGTAGTGTCCAGACTCTCCGCAATGAAAGCATTCTCCCAACTTCCTTTTCTTCTTCCTACAATCTTTGGCGATGTGTCCAGTGATCCCACAGAAGTTGCACTTCCTTGTCTCCCTTACCTTGTTGTTGTTGGCCTTGTTACCCTTGTTGTTCTTGTTGTTCTGGTTGTTCTGGTTGCCTCCCCACTTGGAGTCCACCTTCTTGGTTTGAGTCTCATCAAGCTTAACTTCTTTCTTGCCATTCTTATCATCTCCTTGAAGAAAGGCCATATCCACTAAGCTCTCAAAAGTGGCCCCCATGGGTATATGAGACATGGCCAAACCTTGCAATGGCTCATTCAATCCTCGAGCAAAGCGTAGAGCCTTCTTCTGAGGTGTGTTAACCATGTCTAGACCGAATCGAGCAAGCTGGTTAAACTTATTCACATACTCCCTCACGGTCATGTCCCCTTGCTTCAAAGGTATAAACCTCTCCATTTGTAGATTCTCTTCAGCAGATGATAGAAACTTAAGCCCAAACCTCATCCTAAAGTCGGCCCAAGTCTCTATAGGCCTAGTAGCGTTGGTGACTTCCCACCAATAAGCAGCTTCCTCTTTCAATAGCCATACTTCCAAGAGAACTTTCCTACGATCTTCTACATCAAAGATAACAAAAAGGTCTTCAATTTCCCTTAACCAGTTTCTTGCCTCAACAAAAGTCTCTGTCCCAACAAAATTCTTGCCACCCATCGCCTTAAAGTCTTTGCAAATCTTAGTGAAATCCGCTTGTGGACGCTGAGGAGGAGGAGGAACCTCAGCTACGGGAGGAGGAGTGGGAGTGTCTGCTGGGCCGGCTCCATTTGCCCTAGCCTCCATGTACCTCCTAAACCAAAGAGGTACTGGTATTCCCTCCGGGATGATAAAGTTATCGGCCATATTGAAACGAAGTAAAAGATAGATTTAGAACGAGGAAACAAAGGATTGTGCTAATGGCTTTTGGGGAATAGCCTTTTAAAATAAACTAGAATTTCCTTGGAAAAATACTCAATTGGTTTTGAAAATAGTTTTTCAAAAGGGTTTTTTAAACTTTTGTCCGGTCTAGTAAACCTCATGCTCTGATACCAAATGTAACACCCCACCTCCGCCATGGTCACTCACGAGTGATTGCACTATCTTTGGAGGGGTGTTGTCTAGGTAAACATGCACAGCGATATCATAAGACAAAACATAAATAAATAAATAAAGCAGCGGTAGAAATTTAAAAACCATAGTTAACCATTTCAAAACCAAAGTCAACTTACATCAAAATACTTAATCATCATTTTCCAACTACCACAGGTCTAGAAACATAAATTGAAAATAACATAAAGTAAACTACCCCCAAAATAGATGTGGTGAAGCCATAGCAAGCTCAAGTCCAAACCGTACATGAGCTGTCAAGAAAGCAAGCCAAATGTCCAAGCTAAGCACTAGCGTTCCCTCCCTGAGAACCTTAGGGGGGGGGGAGGGGGGACAGAAGAAAAGAGGCGAAAGAAAAAGGGTCAGTCATAAAGACTAGTAAGTCCTACCTACTATTAGTATAAAAACTAATGAAGTTAACTAGACATGAGAAACTGAGATGAAACATAAAAATGGTAACTAACTGGCATGATTAATAGATAACAAGGTAGATCAAGTGTGGCATCACATACACAAGGTTTAGTTTTGCACTAATAGTACTAGAATTCTAACCCATGTCAAGTATAAACAGGAAATGATCCCTTGGCCCAATATCATGAGATGAGCCAAGTCAAGGTCCAACTATACGGTCTAGTCGATCGGCTCCCTATAAGCCTAACTCGTCGAGTGTCGGTGTCATACGGCCCAATCACGGAATGTAGTCAACTGTGCTAGGTCCACCCTAGGGTGTATCAAGCCCTAGGGTGCCTACCACTGACACAAATCAAGCACGCACAGTCTAAACCTACTGGTTCCCGTGTCTGTCTTTTTCAACTCTGGACTATGTGCACGACCATAGCCTGCCTAAACCTACACTGGCGCACCTACTCAGCCGTCTTTCTGGTCGCTTACAATCAGCCCAGTAATCGTGCCCCACCCTAGCCTAGTCCCTAGGGTATCATGATACATCTAAGAGTGTTACTGCTGAAAAGGACCATGTAACTAGGGTTTCTAACGGGTTAAGTGTGGTTAACCCTATCCAATCATGTTTCTAGTTGGTTAAGTGTATCCAAGTGGTTCATGACTTAACCCTATCATGTGGCATTAATTAACTTAATGCGCCCAACCACTCACATTAGACTGTTATGTGGTTACTGGATGTGCCGGGCGGGTTCGGGCAGATTTACACCACAACCTAGTCTAACCTCGGGTTTCAAGCGCGATATGACCAACTACTCACATTGGGTCCTATTGTTTGTAGCCACTGGATTTGCCGGGCGGTTCCGGGCAGGTTTACGCTACAAACTCAACCCAACCTCGAGTTGGCCACTTTATGGTTTTCTACATGTCATGTCCACATGCAAGTTTTCAAGCATAATCAATTTTCATGTCACATTTCAAGTCATGTTTTTCATGTCATTTCAAGTTCGCCTAACTACCCATAACGTATTCCCATCGTACGTAAATTTGCATCAATACAAATAGATCAATAAGGTGAACATAACAATATGACAAAGATGGGCATAAGGTGGTAAAGTTGATCATAAGTTAAACATGATGATATTTGAGGTAAAGGTGTTCATCACAACTAGCATATAGAATTATTGGCCTCAAAACATGTATGACATCAAACTTAGCAAATAAGGTGATAACATGGTAATAGTTGACATAGAGTGATAAACTTGTGACTAGCATGTAGTTCAACATCATAGGCAAGTTAACATCAAGGTTATGAGGGTTTCTATGTTGCATTATGCATAATCCCCAAATAAAGCTCATAGCTTTCTACCCAAAAATCAAAATGAACGGTGCTAGGTTCATGATAGTTCCACAATCATAGATCAAAAGAGTCATGAATGGATCTATGCATACAATGATAGACCTAAGACAAGTATTACACAAAAATTCTATTTCAACTTGCTACATGTTCATATTAATTTCACAATTTAAATCTAAGAGTAGAGTGGGGCTTACAAATCGTGGCTATGCGAACTAGAACAAAATAGAACAAGATAGAGATGTCGTAGAAGCTCTAGGAATGATGTAGCAACACTAGAAGCCTTGAGAAATAAGTAGCTCCTTTGATTTGATGGAGAAAGATTGCTCCTTTTGCCTTAGATCTAGTTTAGAACTCTCAAGCTCTCAAGATGAAGATGGAGGCCATGATTAAGGAGCATTTTGGCAGCACTTAGTTGTTTGGATGATTTGTGGTGGTTTAGGCTAGGTCCTAGGGTGTTTTTATTGGAGTAGAGACAAGTTTAGGCCATAGGATTAACCCTAGTTTAGATCTGAACCATCAAATCCCATCACAGGCTAACTGAACAGACCCAAAGGAGCAAACAGGTGCACCAGGCCAAAATGGCCGACCAGGGAAGTTGACCCCTAGGTCGACACCCAAGTCGACCGGGCAGTCGACCTAGGGCTGGGCAGGTCGACTCCCCAGTCGACACCCCTATCGACCTGGGGTTGGGCGGGAAATTTTCCCGCCCAGTCTGTTTGGGGCTGAATTTGAATTCCGGGCTGAATTTTGAATTTTCTGAAATCTTCTATGGGCCATAACTTGGTCATACGGACTCCGATTTACGAAATTTTGGACTCGTTTTCAAGCAGAATTTCGAGACGAACGCAATGGCGTAACCCGTTCCCATTGATTCTTAACTTATAATTTAATTCTGCCCTGATTTCTTGTTTTAACATGTTATAAAAATTCGGGTTGTTACAGGCGATAAGAGTTTGTGAGACTAACTCATATAACATTTAAATTAGAAATCGTGTTTTTGAGCATTTCTAAATCGGGTATTTAGAATAAATTAGATAACTTTGTTATAAAAGAAATTTATTCCAATCTATAATCTTAAGATCATAATTTAATAATTAAACGGGATGTTGAAAATATAATTTTGTTAATCTGTATTTAAGAGGTAATGTATTTTCAATATCAAGGGTAAATCATTGATTTAATTATTGAATTACTATTGGGGGTCTCAAATACAAGTTGTATTTTGATAATAATATTAATAGTGTAACTGGGTTTAATTTACATTAGTGAATTTAAAGTGTATGTATGGTTTTTAATATGTTAATCAATGAATAAATTGGTTAAATGATTGTATGAGGATATAAATATTGATGTGAATCAATATTTATAGTCTTGGTGCATTTTATTATCATTGATAATAAATTTAATTTGTTGAGCTAATAGATGTACAACAACATTGTTGTATTAATAAATTGGTTAAATTTGTGTTATTGAATACCGACAATACATATAAACATATATATGTATTGTATCGTTGAAATATAAAGAGAAGAAGTGTTTATGTAGGGAATATTGAGTTAAATTGGGTAGTAGTAAAACTAAAGAATTTTAAATGTTAATGAGCAATGAAGTTTATGTTAGTTTTGAAACATCAAGGGGTAAGTATTTAATAATAAGCATTTGATGAGAAAATGAATTAAAAAGGATTTAATGACAAATATTATGATATTTGGGTTTTTATAGGTAATAATGAATAGGCCTTAAAGTGTAAATTGAGTATTCTATCATAAATTATGATATATTAAATTTTCTAAAGAGAGTAAGTAAGATTGATTATTCATGGGTATATGATAAATGTAAAAATATAAGTGAAATATTTTAAAAAGGTGGAACTTAGGTACATTTGTTGTTAAATTGACAATTAGTGTAAATAATGGCTGTTTAAAGATAACAAGTTTTAAATATTTTTAAAAATAATATTTAAAAATTTATTCAACTTTGTTGGTCATTAATTTTTATTGCGTATGGTTAATAAAGTGAAATATGGTGTAAACATGGGTTAATTGGCCTAATCTTGTGTTAAAAGGGGTTAATGATCAATAATGGCTTAATGAAGGGGATTGGGGAGTTAATTACATTTTTTTACGTGAGCAGAATTATGGAAAGAGGAGAGGAACGTATTTCATCTCCTTCCCTTCTCCTCCTCTAGTAAGAAAACACAGAAAACAAAATTGGGGAAACTTCTAGCAAATTTAAAGCCTCAAATCCCCTTAAAAATATCAGATTTCGATCACTAAATTAAAAACAGCAGGTTATTTATCCTAAACCAATCTCTAATCCTAGTTTCAATTTAAATTTATGAAGAAATCTTTTTACAGTAAGTTTCTTTTGGTGCATGCATGTTGTAATTTCTTCCTCTATGGTGCTGCATGCCTCAAATCGGCCTCTCTCAACCTCAAATTGAAGGGATTTCTCACTTCTAACCAATCAAGATGATTTGACTAACTCACGCATTATAGTTTGCATTTATTTTGATTTATCGATATATTCGTTGCTGAGTTGAATTGAAAAATGTTGCTTTCATGAAGCTTTTTCATCTTATTTCGTATTGTTGAAAACATAGCCAAACCTTGATGTTGAGCCTTGATAACTTTTTGATACTTAAGTTTTTTTGTGTTATTCTTTTTGTATGTTGTTTTCCAATACCTTTTGAGTATATCTACAAATTTTAGTGTCATTTTAAGTTGATTTGTATGGGTAAACTAGTCACCGAAGTTGGGGTTTCGCTGGGATTTTGACCTGGACCAAAACAACGCCCATGTCCAGCTTATTGGTGTTGCATCTCCTTCGTTATTGATTGAAATTGAGCAATTCTTTTTGTTCTTTCAAATTTTGGGATCTTTTCAATAATTCTGCAATGTTTCATTGCGTTTTGATCATTACAAGTTGGTGAGATCTGCCCTCAAACTCAAGGTTTCATCGTGAAATTGACCTAAAATAAAACAATGCTCATGTCCAATTTCTAGATGTTGTATCTCTTTCACTATTGATTGAAATTAAGTGATTCTTTTGTTATTACAAAGTTTGGGATCTTGTCTATAAGCTTGCAAATTTATAGGCATATCCGAGATCATTTGGCTATTCAAACCAAGTCACAAAGTTGGACTTGGAAGTGACTATTGTTCATCTCATTTGTATTGCTGAAATCACCGAAAGACCATAATTTTGAGCCATAATAACTTTCGGATCCCTGAGTGGTTTTACATGATTATTTTTGCATGTTGTTGCCCATTATCTTGTGAGTATAATTGCAAATTTTAGTATTATTCCAAGTTGATTTATGTGGATAAACATGTCGCTAAATTTGGGGTTTCATCATGAAATTGACCAGGAACTAAACAGCGTCCAGGTACAACTTTAGGGTATTGTATCTCCTTCATTATTAATCGGAATTGAGAGATTTCTTTTTTGATTCAAAGTTTGGATCTTGTCTATTACCTTAAAATTTTAAGGTTAACCCGAGGTCGTTTGACTGCTCAAACCTTGTCCCAAAGTTGGACTTAGAGGTGATTTCAGCCCAGGCTGAAATTCTGTCCAGAGTCCAAGTTTGGAGCCCTATATCATTTTCGCGCAATGTCGGAATTTAGTGAATCCTTTTTCATACGAAATTCAGGTCTTTTTAGTCTATGCATATTAAATTTGAGACCATTCAGAGATAGTTTGGTGATTCAAAACAATTCTAAAAGTTGCAACCGTCATGGATTTCCGGGCATATTTCATGCCTTAGTGTAAATTTGGATGTCATTCCTCAAGTGTTTTCATGCTTTTTTTTAATCTAGTTTTAAGTCATGCTTTTTGTCTTATAATTTGGCTAACTATGTTAATGGATGCTGGAATTGTCACTAATACATAGTTTGCGTTTTAGGAATTTAGCAATTTAGCAATTGAGTTTTGATGAATTTTGAGCACACATTGCACATTTTAAACTGCTTTTCTGATACATGTATAAATAATGTCTTAGTAATAGTTTTGAGGCTACATGAGTTTTACAATTTTAGTTTTAACACTAAGTGGCCTCAAAACATTAGTAGAAAAAACTATTTTCAAATTATAGTTTTTCAAGAAAGAAAAGAATGGGTTTTTGGAAATCATTTTATAAACTTGTCCTCATAAAGCCAAGTATTTTCTTATACATAGAAACAACACCTTTCTTCACTCTTTGAGACAACGAGACTAGTTATTCCCAGTATTGTCCTATTGTTGTTATTAAGATATCATGTTGATTTGAGGATTTATGAGATTTTTTGTTGAGTTTAATTGGATCTAATTTATCCAGTGTTATGTTGATCTTTGGATTTATAATCCATATATTGAGATTTCTGAGTTTTTGCAGTGCGAAGTTGACAAGCGGCTAGTAAATCAAGTAGTGAGAATGTGTGGGATGGGACACACTGTTATCACTGTTTGGGTTACTGACTGGGAGTCAGTGACACATTCTGAGGATATCAAGCCAGTACTTGCTTCGGGGTGAAGCCGGGACAGGGGGAGAGTCAAGTATATGTATCCATTTGATCGGGATGATAAAGATACACTCGGTTGGTGTAGTCGAAGTGAGAGGCGCCTAATTTGAATAAATATAAGTACTTGGCAAACTGCTCGGGAGGGGCAGAATATATCTGGGGTAGCTATACCATGTTGGCATATGCATATTTATCTGAGTTGGATCCGCAATTTTCATGTTGTTTGAAATGTGAGGGTTTGATATTTATGATCATATCTTAGATTTGGTTTTTCATGTTGGATTTAATTGGATGGGATGATCCTACATTTGAGTTGAGTTTTGGATCTACGATACATATATTGAGAGTTCGAGATTTTTTAGTATGAAACTCCTTTTTACTGTTTTTTCTAACCTCTTGAGTTTCTTATGATGCTTTTGGAGATTTTTGTGGATTGTGGTACTCGTTTTGGGAATAGAGATGCACTTAGCCGAGGGCCTAGTGCATGGGAATTTTTAGTATCCTTTATGTGTGAAGTGTGAGTTTAACTTACCATGTTCTTACAAGTAGGTTATTCATAACTCTTGAGTAAAAGAGTTGTATATCTTGTGCTTATTTATCCCTTATATTGATTTGTAAACCAGACTGACCCGTGTATGTATACCTGAGGTCAGACCGAGATTTTTCTGGTGTAGTTGTCGAGCTTGGGTTAGCGAGTTCTCTTTGGACTGTCTTCACCATAGCTACTTTTCGAGTTCATGTAGTTGGGTTACTTATTCTTAAGATTGTATCATGTTGTATAAGTATCAGAGTAGCACATGTATAGGTTATACTCTAATAATGTAATATTGTGCAACTGTTCTATGGACTGTGATTGTGGTTTTATATGTACTATGTTCTGAGATGATCCTGTAGCCATAATCGAATCGTATTACGTAAAAATTAAGTATGTCGAGCCTCTAGAAAAAAATAGCGAGCACTTCTTCGATGTACTTAAGACTTGATAATGTAAATCTACGAGTGGTCGCCCCTAACCAGCCCTATTCTCCGCTCTAATAAATAGTACTACCAAGTAGTTCTCTTTATTAGGGTCGGTCTCAGGGTGGGGCGTAACATTATCTAACAAAAATTTACTTCGTTTCATTTATAAATGTTGTTTATAATTTAACTTCCTTATTTCATATATTAAAATGAACTTACATTTTAATAATCTACTTGAAATTTGATCCCCTGTTTTGGAGTATTTTATTTTTCCATTTAAATCTCAATGTCTCCTTTCATTCTACATTTGGTAATATTTTACTACTATAAACTTCTATTTATAAGCATGGAATCCATTTCCATATTTATAAATACTGGAAATATTAACTTCTTAAAATTTTTAATTTTAAATTTAAGTTTCTACTAAATAAAATTCAAATATCTTTCTGAAAAAACTTAATTTATTTATAAATTCGACATAATCAAATTCCGGTCATAAATCTAGATGGATTTATTTCAATTCAATTTACATTTTAAACATCGAAATAAATTTCATCGTTTCCTATTTTTGACAATTTCACTTTTAAATTCACATCTGAATTTAAATTTCCAACTTATCCAAGATAACATTGTTTATAAATTCACTGTTAGGGATTGTGGAATGGATCATGAAGGCAAAACAAACAATAGAGGGAGGGGGTGAATAGTGTTTTTGAGAATTTAAACAAAATCTAAAACTTTTGTGAACTACTATATGAATCAAACACCACAGAGACAATCACAGACACGGAATCAAACACAAATGCAAAAATAAAAAAAATTAAAGTGCAGAAAAGGAAAGATCAAACCGGATTTATACTGGTTCGGAACTGCACTTATGTATAGTCCCATGCAATGCTGGATTGCGCAAAGTTTTATTACTGTATCAAGATCCAAATACAACCCTCCTTGATTTCACGGCTTTAAGGGATACCACCGATTCCACACACACACACACACACACTTGATCAAGTATACCTTCCTTGATTTCATGGCTACAAGGGATACCACCGATTACCCGTCCTTGATTTCACGACTACAAGGGATACTACCGATTACATTACATAACCCAAACAATTACAAACAGCCCTATAACTCTTCAATAGAACTTGATTCAGAGAGTAATGAGTAGAGAGTAAGATAGAAGAAGATTAATGAAAACAGAATTGAATTTGGCGGGGTACAGGTGTAGTAATCATAAAAATGATAAAAAATAATGATGTAATGAAAAGGAATGAAGTTAGAGAAGAAGAAGTGATTAAAAATTCGAAATCAGCCCCTTTTTTATAATGTGTGAAAGGTTACAATGTCTACGAACCGTCACAAATAGTAAAAAGAAAGTTCCTTTCAAATTTGAAAAATGACAGTATGTCGACATGTATATATATGTATGTCGACATATATGTGTACAAAACTGAAAGTTGATTATTTTTCAAGTGTTTTGATATATATATATATATAATTTTGGAAATTCTTGAATTAAAACATAGTGTTATAAATGAATATTATAAAGTAGAAAATCATATGAAAACATAAATGTAAACATATTTATAAAATTATAGAGTTTAAAACTATATAAATATAAAGTATATAGAATATAAAAATATAAAACTTATAAAGTATAAATCTATAAAACTTAAGTTTAAAATCAAATAAAAATAAAAAGTAAAATAGATGAAAACAGAATTTGAAATAATTTTGAATTTGAACCTGGAGTGCTATTCAGGGTCTTACATAATCTAGACTCTTTAACTACATTTATCTCAAACTCTTGAAATCTTGAATCATGAGTCTTGAAATATTTTTGAACTCTGAATTTCTGACATCTTTAAACTGCACAGTCTTCAATAATAATTCCTGTATATAAATCCGGTATACGTGTATATATATATCTAAACAAAAATGTTAGTATATATTTTATAATCAATTAATATTGGAATAAGGTTGTTGTCATCAAACTCCAATCTCCAACAATCTCCCCCTTTTTTGATGATGACAACCACAGTTTATAAAATATCATACCTGTATGTACCTATTAATGATGATCCTTCAAATACTCCCCATGTCTATATGAATCCTATAAACTATGTTTATATTTTTAATTTCTCCCCCTTTGGCATTATAAAAAAAAATCTAACACTACTCCCCCTAAATCGTATAACTCTCTAAGTTAAAACCTATAAGTAATTAAGTAACTTCTAATTCAAAGTAGAATACTCCCCCTTAATTTATATAAACTTATAATAGTAACTCCTAACATTATGATGATCAAATACAAACCAATCCAAGTAAAATTCAAACAAATCAACCGTACCAATCAATTAAACGTTTCTTGCAACTTCAACCCACCCATCTTATTCAAAGATTGGATCCTTCTTGATGACTTCCCAATCCTTATCTTCTTTGGTTGGTGGAGCCTTTGCGAGATTATTATCTTCATCTCTGAAAAGAGAAGAGATTAGCCACCGAATTGCATCAAAATGTTTCTCTTGTTGCTCAAACATCTTTATTTGGCTTAGTTCGAGATGACACTGGTTCATAGAATTATAGAGAGGATATTCTTGAAAGAATTCAAGGTTTCTTATAGATTTTCACTAAGATTATGAATTGGATCCGCCATGGATTTGATAAGAAATGAATAAGGAAAAGGAGAAATAGAATAGTGAAATTTTCTGGAAGAAATAGGCTTATATAGGGTCTGGAATTCATTGGATTTTGAATGGACATGAGTAGTTATTTAATTTTATAATTTGAAACAATTTTAAAATCTGGCAGTTATATGTTGACATATACATAAATGTATGTCGACACAAGCTATTGATAATTTTCAAATTTTGAATCTTTTGAACTTATTTTAAACTATAATTAACTTTAAAGTTTTTACAGTAACTTAAAAACAATTACACATAGAAATTAAACTCCATTCATTAATTAATAGAAAGCAAATACATCGAACTAATCAAGACACACTAAATACGAGATTCGAAAGCAAAACATAAGCAAATACATGAGCTAATGCATAAAGATAGATTAAACTAGATAGTCTAGTTTTTTGATGATGATGAGGGAGGTGAGATACCAAGTTTTCTTCCCATCTTGACCATAAACTTAGTCATTTTGGAGAAGTTCTTCTTAAGATTCTTTTGATTATTGACAATTTTGACTTGATTTTGAACAATCGTCTCTTTGGAAATGCGTATAGTGTTGGCTGGACACTTAACACTTTCTAAAGAAGTTTCTTCTTCTTCTTCTTTGACTTTCATTGGCGCTTGTTCTTGTTGCATTCTAGCTTGTTTGGCCTCGAATGTCTCATATGGCTTGAAAGTGAGAGAAATTTTCATGAGATGCATGTTTGATGAGTTAAACACTTTTCTAGGCACAAAAACTTCTCCATGAAGATCAACTCCAAAGTTTTTGAAAATACAAGTGGGATAAACACCATAATAGAGAGTGTTTTATTTTGAGGACAATTATATGGGCTTAATTTCATTTAAAATCATGTCGGCCCAATTTATAGTATAGCCACCCATAATAGCAAAGAATGCCTTTTGGACTTTGAGAGTTGGATCGTTGAAATTTCCAGAATGGGGAGTGATGGTATATTGAAGGGGAAGGTTTATGATTATTGTTTTTGCACGAAAGAAGCAATTTTTGGGGAGTGATGGTATGTTGAAGGAGAAGGTTTATGATTATTGTTTTTGCATGAAAGAAGCGAATTTTTTTAACTCCATTGGAGCATCATCTTCAAATATGTCATGGTAAGTCTCTAAATCAGTTTCATCGATTTTGAAATCCGAAAAATCCGATCCCATGGTTCTACAATTTAGAATAGTGCCTAAGAGTTCGACATCAAGAACAATTTGAGTGCCTTTGACACTACTCCAAATTTGGCCTTCGTTGCCTTCACAAAATCCGCGATTAAGTTTGCATAGAACATTTTGACGAGCTTGGGATAATGGGATAACACACTTCGTCGTTATCACGAGAGTCAATGAGACTCAAGAGCTCGTTGTGTTTGAAGAGAGAAGTAAGTTCGTAGGAAGGAAAATCTCCAAAAACGGCGAAAGCACTCGTGTTAACTTTAGCATTTTCTAATTGGTTAGCATAGGTTTTGATAGCCTCTTTGTCATTATGAAGATAACCTTTGATGGTTTTGGTTATTTTTAGTTTTTGAGATTAACTTGAGGAAGCCATTGAATTGATAATTTTGAAGAGAATAGATATGAAGAATATTGTTTTGAATTGTGAATGAAAGGTAGAGAGAACATATGTATATAGAAATTGAATGGATATGAATTGAATAGGCACAACTTTTCAAACTTAAATGACACCTTTTCAGACCTTGGGAGTTGGTGAAAAATAGGAGGGAAGTTTGAAAGTTTAGATCTTTGAAATTCAAAATTTGAATCTCAAATTAATACTCGACATATAGACATATGTACACATTTTCATGGAAAATTTGATTTATGTGAAATGTAATTTATATTATCGATTTTATATTTCAGGATTAACGATTTCCTAAAAAATTCTAATCCTATCAAACACATAAACAGTTTATTTTATTATTTTATTTGTTATTTATTATTATATTATTATTTCTAATTTTAAAATTCAAATTTCAAATTTGAATTTCAAATTTCAAGTTTAAATTTTAAAATATAAATCAAAGCAAACAAACAAAGCAACCACTCAACCAAATAAAACTAAAAATTAACTAAGGCGTACCCGGTTTTTAATCCTTTTCTTTGAAATTTTCTGAACTTTGAATTGCCATAAAGAACATATTTGTTTTTCCGGTTTTTGGCTCTTTTATCCCTTGATGATGAATCTGAATCATCTAATGTTGTTGCGTATGCTTTCTTTCTCTTTCTCAACGAATTGTTGTTGTCTATTTGTTGAGTCGATTTATCTGGATATGGACACATTTTCTTTATATGGGCCTAGTTTGTTGCAGTTATAACATCGACCTAATTTTTGAACTTCCTTGGTTATTTTTCCTTCTACATTTCATAATTTTTTTAAAATGACTTGTCATAAGAGCTGTTTCTTCATCATCTTCACTGGTTGAGTCAGAATCATTTGTTGTTTCTTTTAGTGCAATAGATTTCTTCTCAGTTGGTCTGTTTTCCTTTCTCTTCTGTAATTGAACTTCACAAGACATCAGATTTCCGATTAATTCCTCAATCTTCATTTCATTGACATCATCGGCTTCTTCAATTGCCAAAGTTTTTTGATCCTATTCTGGAGTTAGTGAACTAAATATTTTTCTGACTTGATTTGTTTCAGAATAGGGTTTTCCAAGTGCTCTTAACGAATGCATTATCTCTTGAAATCTGCAATACATATCTGAAACAGACTCATTCTCGTTCATTTTGAATAAATCAAACTGATTAACTAACATTTCTATTTTAGTTTGTTTAACTTTATTAGTTCCTTCACGAGTAACTTGTAAAGTTCTCCAAATTTCATAAGCAGTTTTACATATTGACACTCTATTAAACTCATTCCTATCTAACGAACAAAATAATATATTCAGGGCTTTAGAATTTCTTTGTGCAGCCGTCTTTTGTTCATTTGTCCATTACGCAAAAGCAGTTGTGGGTTCAACAAATTCATTTTGTGTACTATTCCATGTGTCTAATCCTACTGACTGTAAATATATTTCATTCTACATGCCCAATATGAATAATTACTACCATTATATAGTGGTGGTCTAACAGTGGACTGACCCTCTATAAAAGAACTATTATTGCTACCAGTGTTGGTTTCCATTATTGCAATTTTCAAAAATCAGATTATGAACTTTTTGAAAGACCTTACTCTGATACTAATTATTAGTGATTACAGAATGTTTGTTTAGGCAACATAAACGCTAAAGGGGGGAGGGGCAAATAGTTTTTTCGAGAATTTAAAGAAAAACTAAAACTTATGTGAACTACTAAATGAATCAAACACCATACAGACAATCACAGACACAGAATCAAACACAAATGCAAAGATAAACAAAAGTAAAGTGCAGAAAAGGAAAGAACACACCGGATTTTATACTGGTTCGGAATTGCTCCTACGTCCAGTCCCATGCAACGCTGGATTGCGTAGAGTTTCATTACTATATCAAAATCCAAATACAATCCTTCTTGATTTCACGGCTACAAGGGATACCACCGATTCCACACACACACACACTTGATCAAGTATACCTTCCTTGATTTCACGGCTATAGGGGATACCACCAATTACTCGTCCTTGATAACACAGCTACAAGGGATACCACTGATTACTTTACACAACCCAAACAATTACAAACAGCCCTATAACTCTTCAATAGCACTTGATTCATATAGTAATGAGTAGAGAGTGTAGAGAGAAGAAGATTAATGAAAGCTGAACTAAATTCGGCAGTAGGTGTAGAAATCATAAAGTGATAAAGAATAATGGTGTAATGAAGGAGAATGAAGTTAGAGAAAAAAGTGATTAAAAATTCGAAATCAACTACTTTTTATTGTGTATGTAAGGTTGCAACATCTCAGAACCGTCAAAAATAGTGAAAAGTCAGTTTTTTTCAAATTTGAGAAAATGACAGTTATATGTCGACATGTATATATATGTATGTCGACATATATGTGTACAAAATTTAAATTTGAATATTTTTCAAGTGTTTTGGTATATATATATAATTCTGGAAAATTTTGAATTAAAACATAGTGTTATAAATGACTATTATAAAGTAGAAATCATACGGAGACATAAGTATAAACTATGTAAACATATTTATAAAATTATAAAGTTTAAAACTATATAAAATATAAAACTTATAAAGTATAAATTATAAAACTTAAGTTTAAAATCAAATAAAAATAGAGAAGAAAGAGATTGAAGATAGAATTTGAAAACAGAATTTGACAAATAGAATTTGAAATTATTTTGAATTTGAACCTGGAGTGCTATCCAGAGTCTTACATAATCTAGTCTCTATAACTATATTTATCTTGAACTCTTGGAATCTTGAATACTCATGAGTCTTTAAATATCTCTGAATTCTGAATCTCTAACATCTTTAAACTGTGCAGTCTTCAGTAATAGTTGCTGTATATAAATCCTGCATATGTGTGTGTGTATGTATTCTAAATAAAAGTGTTAGTTTACATTTTATAATCAATTAATATCGAAATAAGGCTGTTGTCATCAAAACTGCATTCTCCAACATTCATGACTTGTTTTTATTATTAAAAACAAGATAATATCTCCTAGCCTCTTAAAAATTCAAATTCTATTTTGGAAACAAAATAAATTTTCCTTTTTAAAACCCAAATTAATTTTCCTTTCATTCAAATATATTTTACGGTATTTTAAATACCAGTATTCAGGGCCAACGATATTCAGACATTCAAATCACACAATCATCAACCACATGTTATCTAACACGTCATATATAATAATATATATATGGAAATAAACAAAAAATAAATTTTGAGAATCCAGTTGGATTCCTCCAACCTGTTTTCCCTGCATCCACAAATATTAGACAACATAAATAATGTCAATACTGCTTCAAGGCAGGATAGCACGGTATAGAAGGTCATCCACCCAATATATCATAGGGTGATAGGGTCATCCACTAATGGTACTGCGGGAAATATCCAATACATATATATAATAGTGACAACTACCAAGCCAAAATATAACTAATATATATCATACATAATAGCCACAATTCGTCAACAATTATTCAATGCATCCAATTAATCAACAAAAACATGTAAAAATTATTTAAATTAAAATTCCTTTATAATAAATTTATAAACGAATTCCGAAGAGTGAGTTTATTCACCTTGATTTCATTTTCGTTCCACTCTGATTCCAATTTCTAATTCCAGATTATGCAATCCTCAGCTACAAAATTACTTGACTAACTTCGTTCAATAAAATCTCATATACCCCTAATATGATACTCCATAGTTAATATGAAATTATATAATAGTTTTACGAGTTTGGATATAAATCAAACTAATTTAATTTTAAATAATAAAACATTAACTAAACTAACTTTATTTAAATTACCTTAATCCATGTTCAACACTGCTGTAACCTCCCCTATACTTCCATTACCATTGTCGTACCTCCACCCTTCTTTCCCAAACTCCCCTCTTCACGAAAACAGCTAAAACCATTGTCAATGGATCCTTCTACCCCAACTTCAACCGACTATTACCAACAAACCGAGATCTATTTAACTTCATCACCCTGACCTGGAGGAACTCAAGTAGCCCACTAATAACGAGCGAATGTTTTAGATACAATAATCACCCAAAATATATCCCCGACCCTGTTGACTTACTGTAGAAGTCCAAGCAGAATTCGCGACCTTCCAATCCACCATATCTCAACTTCGACGCACTCAACTACCCCGAAATCCAAATCACAATATTATCAAATCATCTCCTCTGAATTGCATCACGTTTAAGCACTTGCGCAACATAGGCAACATTGATTCTCATCAAACCTCAAGAAAACCCCCGTACTCAATGTGCAATCCTTCCACACTCTCTGAATATCACTGCGACTTCGAACAATTGCAATAGCAGCTGAACCCAAATCGAACGTCTCCAATCCTCTGGTCGCGAACAACTAATTGCTTTGGTTTTCGATAATATATCTTTGTTTTGAGATTTCGAATTGATTTCCTTTTATTTTGTTTTTGAAAAGGGGAAATTTTCGTTGCCTGCTGAATGAAAGAATTAGGGAAACCCAATCATTTTAAATAGAAGAAAAATGTAGGTCAACATGGCTACTATGCAGGTCTACGATAATGAAAAGCTAGGCTGGCACCAATAAATTTGTTTTTTTCTTTGCTTTGAAGGAAAGGTACATTTAGTACGCAAATTAAAGGAGAAGCAGTGTAGATAAGTCATCGTAAAATATAGGTCAGCCTCCTTAATAATTTTTTTATTGATTTTTATTATATGTAATATTCCAAAATATCTCATGTTTTCGAACCCTATTTGGGAGGACTGACATCCTTAGGGTTATACAAGTATACTGGACACATTGCAACAGGTTTCGAAGCCTAGTTCGATCGTATGGAAAAGTTATTAATTTAAATCAATGACTTAAATAAAATTCGATTTAATTATTGAGAGTTTTCTAGCCATACAATCTAACGATAAATCCAAATGCGACAAAATTTGAAATCTGATAATAATACACTATTATGGATATGATGAAACTGGTTTCGTTGAATTCTGAGATCATTTGAAAAATCACTATTTCACATATCAATTAAAATTTATAAAAATATAATTTAAATTCAAACCAATCAAATTCATCAAAAATAACTTATTTGTATCATACTAATTCAATATAGAATTTATATTGATCTACCGAATCATTCCAATTCAGCTTTTTTTGCGAATTTAATTATTATCGTTTCATATTACGATAATTCAATATCTTCGATATTCAATCGGTACCAGCATATTAAAAATCCAATTATATTTTTAATTTAACATTTAAAATAAATTTAAATGTTCAATATAAATAGCTAAAAAACCCGTACTTTACAATGACCCAACTAGCCATGTTGCCTGCCCGATTTTTGTCATTTGCCGGTTGATGAGGCTTGAGGCTACATTTATCTTTTTAGAACATTTGGCAACCATTCACTTTGAATGACACATCGTCAAACCCGTCAAATCACTAGTTGAACTTCCCAAAAATGTTATTGGTATAAAAAGCTAAGAGAAACAAATTCCTCTACCACCAAACGTAATACCTTGAAAAGAATTGTCTTATGTGATCCGTTAGGTATACTCTGTCAGACATTCGTCCATACAAGTTGTCCTGGGACTGGACAAACCGAAGGCACTATCCTGTAAATAGAACATCCCATGCATTTTACTCCGTCTTCAATTATCTTCAAATAATCTAATTTGCAACGCCTATGCCTATACAGAGTGGTTTTCTTATAATAAATCCACCGTGTCTCTATGTATTGACAATAATGGTCAAAAATTTCGATAGTCGGTTATTTAACTATCGAAGAAAAATAAACATCCATTCAAATTTCCAATTGCAAATATTATTGACTAAGCATAAAACAATCACTGGCTCTTTCTAATATTTCATTAATTTAATCATTTCCCATATTCCTTCCGATATCTTCACTCTAATATTCTCAAAACACTTTAACCTCTTACAATATTGGGAAAACGTCCCATATCCCATTTTCTTTTATTTTATACTTAGAAAATATCTTCTCTATATGTTTGGAATTCATTTCCAATTACTTCTCCCTTTCACGACCATTTATTTATTTATTTAGGAAATATTCTTCATTTTCTTTGGAAAATGTTTCCAAATTACATTTACTTGGGTTATAATGAATGTTGCATAAAACATCGTTTCAAAAACTCAAAATACTACATTCAATCAAATATATTTAACATTGATCTTCGAGACCAAATCTTTCTATTTATCTGTTAATAATGAAATTAATCAAGTTGGAGTATAATTACCTCTCAGACTTTGACTGAATAACATTCTAAACTTCAAAACAGACAAGACCAGTTATCTCGAATAATCAACATCATATGTAGCCAATTATCCATTTTTAAACATGTATATGTTTCTCTTTCTATTCTTCCCAAATTAAATTTATAGATTTCCTTTTTGTTTATAACATTCAATTATAAGTTCGTTTCTTTATAAAATTTTATATATAATGATACATTGATTTCTAGTTATGAAATTTTCTTAAAAATATTCTAACTATTTAAATTTCCAGAGAATTTCGCCAGCATCTCCTTTGTATGGCTCACTCGGTACAACTACAAATCGCCTCTTTAGGCCCTTTCCATTCAAAAATAAAAATAAAAAAACCTAGTGGCTTGCCCTATAGGCTCATAAAATCTCATATGGAATTTAAATATGTAACTTTTTGTCGGGCATTCAAATTATAATCTTCCTTCTCTTTGTCCCATACCTGTTAACCTATGCATATTCCCATTTCCAATCTATCTCAAATCGATCCAATCATTTTAACTCAGTTTGCTAATTTATTTTCAAATTAGCTTATTTGCTTATTTCACCCTTAATTTGAATCAATCGTGTTCAAACACATTATTTTTTTAAAAAACAAATCAACTCAAATTCCATGTTTGATTCCAAATCTAATTTAAGTTTTCACATTCAAGTTCAAATCGAAATCCAAATTCCATTTTACTTAACCCCGTTAAGTTTCATTTTCTTACATACCCTTGACTAATTAAATTTTATTTTAATTAGTCATCATCATTCCATACTTCAAATTCTGATTTTCATCTCAAAGGTCAATCCATTCAATTCTCATATGTTCATATTCATTAAGTAACTCAAATCCGGATTTGAACAAAAATAATTTTGTACTTATTAAAATCCCTATATTTTATTAAATAAATCATTATAGTTTAAAATTGATTATACCATAGTTTTTCTGGAAAATTTATTTTGAATAACTCATAATCTATAAGATGACATCTAGATTTTTCTCTTCCATTAGAAAACTATCATTTAATCGGTCCGAGTGTTTCTAATTTCGTCGTATTTTGACTTATACCAAGTTCTATATACTCAATCGAAGTTCGAATTGTCAAATTACGATCTACCGCATTGTGGCGAGTTCGTTTTAATAAATTAAATATAAATGTTAAAACTTCGTTTATTAAATCAATTCCAACTTCATTTTAATGTAAATTTAGCTAGCTTTCCCAAACTTACTTGAAAACTCCGAGTATCCAAAATCACTGTTTATTTCATTTAATTTCATAACTTAGTTGTAAATTTGTTCACAACTCAATTCTATATCAATTTCCAATTCCTTTGGAATTAAGTTATTTTATAGAATTTGACCTGTAAGGACCCGTAACTTCCCCGGTAAGGGAAGAGCGGATACTTTGAGAACAACACACAAAAGAACGCAGACAGAAGAACATTTCATTGCTATTACAACAATTCCATCAGATACAAGAATATACAGAGTATAAATGAATACTATATATTCGATAAATATCAGAGATTACAATAAATTACATAGCAGCGGAAAAACAATCTAAAACACAACTGAAAGTAATACATGGATACAGAGCTTTCCGGATATCATTCCAGCTGTAAACCAGGATCCTGTGAATATAAATCTTCAAAACCAAAACTACTAGCTGCCTGTGCGGAAAATAGGGGCACTCAGAGTTTAGGTTAAAACAATAAACTCCAGGTCAGTCATGTGACTGGTATGAGCACTAAAACAGTTATTAAAACTTTATTTTAAAAGAGAGTAATTCAAGTGACCACGCCGTATGACACGGAACGGGTTTCCTCCTAAGAATACCAGTGCATAGAATAAACAGTGCAATGCTTTTTCGAAAAATGAAGCTATTATAAGACCCAGGTCCCATCACACAATGCAACGCAAGCCAGAGGATAGGGTTTTCCCTTATAATAGCCAAACATGCTTGGTACATTTAAAACAAATCATTTGATACTATAATAAGTGTATAGTTTCAAAACTATTTCAATCATAAATATCAATTATAGACGGCATGAGTACCATATATCATTTCGCCGTACTAGGCTCTACAAATAAAACCGAAATACATGTATTGGAAATTGGATTTCCGTCATGAGTCGAGGCAGGGGCAAGCTCCTCTCCGCTTTCGAGACACTCTAGCAAATGTCTCAGGACTACACACTCTGGGCAATCCTTGGATCTTCAGGGCCGGTCCACACTTACGTTAGTGGATTAGTATTCCTGAATACATGTTTCCCGGTCCTTACAAACCTAAAATCGAGGCGCCTCATCCAATAACCACATAGGTGAAAAGTATATAAATGTCAGGGCTGGTAAGTCACTGACACCACCAAAGCTAGAAAGAAACGTCGTGCTCTCCCCGCAGTCCTTATCCCGTTTTTAACTCATACCGAGATGTGAGGCCCGCGAATTCACATTATACACAAAGCTGTGCCACAAAGGCCGTGCTTTGATCATCAACCACAAGACTTTTCTTTTCAACAGAAGCCTTGATCAATTTCCACTTAGGCATGCCACACATGCAATTCATGCCATGCAACCGATGTCCATCGATATACAACCTCTGAGCTCGTACGTCTCAGAGAAGGGCGTTAAGCAAGAGAATAAATTCTCTGCCGCCAAACAGATGTATATTTAATAGAGATCAATCAACACAAAATAAAATCCAATGTCAGACACACAGTCCATTTACAAGTTCGTTCTGGGTCTGAACGAAACCGGAGGCACTTTCCTCGCATATCCATCGATCTCCAAGTACGTCTGGACGACCACCAACTATTTCCCTCCTCTTGGGTGTACAGCCCAATCAGGATCATCAGTAATTATCCAAATGATGTGAAGACTTCCGGTCTTCGACCACCGTCATCATCTTCGAATTATCGTCGAATCGGTTATTCAGAATGGGTATAAACCCGGCCTTTCTGAATAACCCGCGTATATAGTAAACAAATGTTACACAAACACAACATACGCCTCATTCCAATTCAGCAGCCACTAATCGTAAATCAGCAAGAGAGCAATTCCCTAAATATTAACCCCGATGGCCGAAACCAACATCAAATCAATACCCAGGAAACCATTCTTCTTAACTAACCTACAGCTAGTTTCTAAATTTCAATTCTTAGGGAAAGGTTCCCATTAATTTTATCAAAGATAAATTCTTTAAAATGTATTCTTTAATCTTCCATTGGATGTCATATCAAACCAAATTATGGTTTTCCAAACTAGTCGGGATTAGCGAACCACACCGAAGTAACTATTTATTTTATTTTCCAATCCCAAACTATTCATCCCATGAAGCAAAACTGGTAATACCCCATATCTAATACCACGGTGTTATCGGTAAAATTAATTACCATTTCACGTTCAAATCTAATTAAAGATTTAACTATCGCTTTGGAGCAAAACTGGTGATACTCCATTCTCGCTCATTTTCCAAATTTGATAATTTAAATTATCAATTCATATTTCAATCTAATTGCAGATTCATTAAAACTCCTTTTACTAGGTTAAAGAACTAATGTCATTTAAAACACAGTTCACGATAAACCCAAACCCCATTCTACTTATTATCGGGTTAAAGAACAAGTGCTATTTAAAACACCGTTCACGATAAACCCACAAACCAATTCTAATTCCATTCCAAAAAATATATTAGAAATTCCGGTTATTTAAAACCCATTTCAAATCCAATTTATTTATTTTAAAAATAATTGGGTTTTAATTTTAGTTCAAAACTAGTTCATTTCGATAAAAATCTATTTTTATCTTTACAAATGTGGGATTTTTCATCCCAGTTCTTCACAAATCATTTCTTATTATTTTACAAAAATTACTGATATTTTTAATAATTTTATCAAGGCCCGTACAGTCGATTTCCATCAACGGTCATCAAACTGCACTTACAGCGACCATTTCCAAATTTTATTTGGACATAATTCCAAACCCAACTGTTAGATTTCAAATTTCTAATATTCGTTAGAAAGCTCTTTTCGATGCGATCCCAACGGTTCCGGTTTTAGGAGAATCCGACGGTCGGATCTCCCGTAATGTCCGTTCGAAATCAATGGTCGAAATTCATGAACTGCCGCGGCGCGGCGCGTTCTATTCAGGCCATTATATTATATATATAATATATATAATATATATTTCATCGATTTCTATTTAAAATGAATTCTATAAATAGTTTTAAATTCGTTTCAAAAACATTTCAACTTTCATTTCCAATTCAAATCAAAATTGAATTTTTCCTTATAAATTCGTTTTAAAATTCATCTCAATTCAATTCAAATTTCAATTCAATTTGAATTCATTTCAAATTGATTTTTCTTCTATTTCAATTCGTTTTCAATTCGTTTTCAATTGAATTTGGATTCATTTTATATTCAATTCAATTTGAATTCGTTTTATATTCAATTCGATTCTAATTCGTTATATATTCAATTCAATTCGAATTTCTTTTATATTCAACTCAGTTCGAATTTGTTTTATATTCAATTCAATTCTAAAAATGAATATAATCGATATAAATTTTGTTCGCGTCAAAATAGCGCATCTCTAATCAACACGGCTTTATATATTTCAATAATTCCGTTATTCTATTCAACAAATGAATATTTATCCTATTCAATACATGAATCAATATTTTTATCAACACATGACTAATCTCAACGAATGAGTACTGTCCACGTGTAACTATTTTTGTTATTTAATATATTTTATAAAAATTATGGTATCTATCATTTGATTTCAAATCAGACTCTAACCGTAAATTAGTAAGAGAACGGTTCCCTGAATATTAACCACGAAGGCCGAAACCAACATCAGATAATTACCCAGGAAACCACTCATCTTATCTATTTTCCAGTTAGTTTCTGATGTGTTGACTAATCTCAACGAATGAGTACTGTCAACACATGAACCTTTATTTTATAAATAAGTTAGTTTCTAATTCTATATATAATAAAGATGTAAATTTTATTGTTAAAATATTTCGTTCAACACATGACTAATCTCAACGAATGAGTACTGTCAACACATGAACCTTTATTTTATAAAATTCTTTATTTTCTAAATTGGAATGAGGCCCAATCAATTACCATATAATGTTAATTATATGGATTCCATACAACACATGTATATAATAGCAACGATAAATAATCAACCATCGTCCAAAGTGCACTACACTGTATAAGCATCAAATATATATATCTAACGCTTATAACAGTCTGTCAATCCATCGATCGACATACAACCAATTATTGGGATTAGTGTATGTCGTATATTATCCCAATACCCGTGTGGGATTTCAAATCAACAAACACAGATTTTTATTTGTGCAGTTGGGCGATGTGTAAAATTTATCGTCCCAATCAATGTCCTTCAAATAGGTGTACATAAACAAACCTTCTGGTTTGTAAATGAATATTTATTTATTTACATTCACGTTAAAAATTATATTTTTAGTGACCAAATTATTTTATTCAACCTATGAATATTCTATTCGGTTCATTTATTAAATTAAATGATATCTTTATTTTTCTAACTTATTTTAGAAAATTTCGGCGGCATAACGGCACGATACTAGAAACGGGACAAGGCCTAGCCTTATCCCCGGTCTAATAATGGCCCACGCCATACACATATCAATCAAATCCATTCCATTTCACCAAACAATCAAATAATCTCACCAACTACACAACCAAAAAAACAAGTCCATGGTCTGTGGACGATGGTGTCGGGTGCTACTAAACACCGTCTGCATCATAGTATATATTTATATAGCTAGAAAAGAAAAGTTAAAGTGAGAAGTTCTCACCGACTAGCTAATCCAAACGCTTCGACTCTTCTTATGTAGAAGTCATCGCTGTTCTCGCCTTTTGTCACTTTCACTGCCCGTAGCCACTACATATATAAAAATCACATTTTTATATTGTTACTATATAGATATAAATTCTATTTTTACACCGCTATTCATATAATAAAGATTATATTTTTAACACGCTATTCTCTATATAAAGATTTCGCCTTTTCAAATATAAAGATTTCGCCTTTTCAAATATAAAGATTTCATTTTTATACTCTCTACTATATAAAAATTATATTTTATACATAGAATAAAAAATCACATTTTTATATAATTCGGAAAAACAATCCTTTATACTTCTAAAAATCCGATCCTATTTTTGTTCTTCTTTTCAAACAAAGAAAAATCCTATTTTTGTATCGCTTGTATATATACAAAAACTCTATTTTTATTTTCAAAGCAAATCTATTTCCATTTCACTACTTTCTATTTTAAAAGTCACTACTTTCTATTTTTAAAAGTTACTACTTTAAAAATCACTTCTTTTACAAAGTAAAAATCACTTCTTTTACAAAGTAAAAATCTAATCTTTCATAGCAAATTTCTTATCATAAATCATATTTTTCCATTAAAGAAAATCGTATTTTCAATTTTAAAGCAAATCATAATTTCAGTTTTTATAACTTAATAAAATCGATTTTCATAACTAAATAAAATCAGTATTTTTTTATTCAAATCTAAATCAGTTTTTAAATGAATTTAACAAAACAAAAATAAAATTAAAATTAAAGAAAACTTATTGCGAATGGGAGTGGGAAAATCCAACACTGGCGGAGACCACCGGAGGAGGGCGCAGGGACGGCGGAGGTCGAGGCAGCATGGGGGCGGAGCTCGAATTGGGGGTATCGGCTGGGGGTTCGAACTTGCAAAGGAGAGGAGGGCGATGGGGCGGAACTTGGCGGAGTTGGAGAGGGCGATGGCGCGGCGAGCGGTTGAGGGAGCGGCGGCGTTGAGCTCCTTCAATCGGAGGCGCTTCCTCCATCTCTTTTTTTTTTTATTTCATTCGATCTAAAAAGTAAATGGGGGGTGCTGAAGGCATATAGGAGAAGGGAGATATTTTTAATTATTTTAATTATTTAATTCACAAAAAGTTGACTTTTTTATTTAACTTCTAAAAGAGGCCCACCGCCTGCCGTCCATAGCTAATTACCCCCATTCCGAACACAATGGGATATGTATCGTAAGCTGATTCGATCGTTTCGACCAGTTTCCGTCAAAATCAACATATAACTCTATATATTGAATTTGAACGCACATTTCAATTTACCGGGGTCATATACTAACTCGAAAAATTCTAGAAAAATATTTTCTAGCTTCGTATCGACGATACAGTCCTAAGAAAACTAGTTTCATCGAATTCTGAGACCGTTGGAAAAATGGCCATTTTCCAGTCGATTAAAATCAACTGAAACTGGTCAAACGCGTTTTCCTTTGCCACACTCACATACTGAATCGAAAAATTAAGAAATTTGGAATCTAGCAATAATTTGACATCACAGATCCAACAAAAGTAGTTTCATCGAAATCCGAGGTCGTTTGCAAAATGGCTATTTTTAAGGGCCTGAATTCCATAACGACAATTCAGAATTTTCAACTGGACATATCTTTTGATCCCCGCTATAAAATTTCAATTTTTTGGGTTCGTTGGAAAGATAGTCACAATTAGATTCCATTATTTTTGGTTTCACTGAAATCCGGTTTATTTTGAATCCTGTACATTCATTTGAAGTTTGAAATCGAATTATCAAACTATCGCACCATTTTCAATTCCTTTTATAATTATAAATAATTATTTATATTCTAACGACGACGTATATAAATATATACGTTCGAATTCTATTTAGAATAAATTTTCTCGTCGATATTATTTAAAATAATTCATTTTAAATATTAAAAATTCGCTAAAATTGCCAAAATAAAAATTTAAACTGGCTCGCATTTCCGGTTTGTTACATGACACAACCAAATTCTAATTATAAATTATTTGGATTTAACTTACTCTGGTTATATTCTGAATTTCGGAATAAAATCTATCATCCCCTTTCCGAAATGGTTTCAATTTTCCTTTTTAAACTCACTTTTGACTTTACTTTAATAAATTATCCAACAGCAATTTCTTCTCTATTTTATAAATAAATTTCCTTGTTTTAATATATTAACAAGCTTTCATTTCAAAGTCCATTTAAAAATCCAATCCTACCTTGGAAAATAAATTTTCTTTTTATCCTCGAATTCCCTTTTGCTTTTATATTAGAAATATTTTATTATTATAACTTATATATATATAGAATCTATTTCATATGGTATAGATTCTATTTAAAACAAATTCCATACTCCTTTCTGAAGATAATTTATTTTATTGGATTTTAGTTATAAATCCATATGAATTTATTCCAATACAATTTATGTTTCGAACATCGAAATAAATTATATTATTTCCTTTGAAAATGATTTCCAATTCCCTTTTTAATTCGTACTTTATAAATTATCTAATGATTATTTCTCTCTATTATTTATAAACATCGTTTTTAAATTTCACTTCTTATTTTAAATAGTAAAACAAGTTTCTATTTCAAATTCCATGTGAAATCCAATTTCCACTTTGGAAAATAAGTTTCCCTTTTTTAAACCTAAAAATCCCTTTTTATGATATTTTTTAAATATCAATAACTAGGGCCAGTGCTATTGTAACGACCCAGATATTTAGTCAATTTTTTTAAATATTTAATATGGTTTTAAATAATGAGTTGGCAATATAAATCGATTTTTTATATTTGAGTTATCGATTTAATAATCGAAATATGATTTATTTCAATTACATATAATTATTGTAATACAAAAATGAATTTAATTGAATTCAAAATTTAAAACTGAATTGAAAACAGTTCATATGATCAATACAAACTTCTGTTTGAATTAGAATAATAATATTAATTTATTATCGAAGAATTAATTGTTTTGAATTTAATTTATATCGATTTAAAATTTTTATCTTCTCCATATGATCGAATATGGCTTTGAAACATGTCCCAGTGTGTTCAGAATAGTGGTATAACTCTAGAAATGTCAAGTGTTGTGTTTCAATTGGAGTTCGGAACCCCGAATATATTATTATAAACTTGAACGGATAAGATCGAACTCAAATCGTAGTCAAATCAAAATCAAATCGTATTTAATAACAATGTACCTTATGAAGACTATAATTCATTAATGCCAAATTTTCCCTTATTTATAAAATCATGCATATGCTCTCCTCTATATTCTTTTCTTTTGAAAACAATTCGATCAAAGCCTCATATATAAAATGGCCAATCCTTTTTCAGAAATCAATATACTTAAATCAAATCTGTTTCCTTTTTCTTGTATCAAAACCAATCCTTTAAGTAGAAAACAAAAAGAAAAAGGAGAGAAAACCGAACTCGAATTCCGACCAGCGTGAAGGCAATGACGAACTAGTAGGGGCGTTGTACCATGTCAAGTCACGATGGATCTAGTGGTTGCACGATGGATTTATGGTGCGACTGTTACTGTGGGGGGGGGGGGTCGATTTCGAACAGAGGTTACTCGAACGGAGATCACAATTTAGGATTTTGAGATATGCGTGATGCTCGACCAATGTCTAACTGCTCGCGATTTAGGGTAAGGACTGGGCATCGATTTTCTGGATTCAAAGAAGTTCTTTATTCGATTTAAAGGCACGACGTTGTTCAGTGGAGCAAGGAGGAACTAGCGTATGAATCTGGTGGCTTTTCGTCTGAGAATGGTTTTTGCGTGCTCCTGTGGCGAGCGGTGTCAGAACCAAGTTCCTAGGTACTACAAGAAATGTGCGATAGTGGCTTTATAGGGGTTTTCCGATTTGGTTATCTCGATCTTTTTGTTTGAAATTTTGGTGAACTCGAGTTCGTTAAGGGCAAGGTGTTGTGGATTTTGGTGAAGTGCTGGAAGTTGATCGTGTATTTTGTTGATGATAAGGATGCAGAATTGGTTCGTAATGGAGAAATTTATTAGTGGTGCGTGGATCTGCAGGTACAGGTTCGAACAACATACCGAGAAGAAGTAAGATTTTAAACTAAATTGTCAGGTAATAATCACTGTTTTATTCATAATTTGGATCTAAGCATGATTGAAGATAATATAAATAATTAGTGAGTTCTGATTTAAAATCAAATCCATGTAAATTAAAATGTGGTAACTTGTTGAATTTAGGTTAGAACGGAACAAGGCTTGGCGCAATACGATCGTAGCAACAAGGTGTACATTCAGAAATTTAATTCATTGGAATCAGCTTTGGGATTTTAATTTAAATCGAACATCGTTCAATTTAAGTTAGAATTGCATCGGATTAGCAAATAAAAATCACGGTGAATAAATCTCACTCAAATTTTATTTAGAATTATTTTTATTAGTTAAAAATAATTGTTCGTTGGTTGTTTGGTTGCATTATAATATTGTTGTGGCTATTATAAATATATATTAGTTATTTAGGCTTGGTGTTTGTGGCTATATATATATATATATATATATATATATATATATATATATATATTGGTGGTTGGATTCCTGCAGTATCACTAGCGGATGCCAACAGTATCATTAGCGGATGCCCCTGTGCGCCCCACGCTATGATAGTGGATGACCTTCTGTACCACGATATCCTGCCTCGAAGCAGGATACGTTTTATTTATGTTGGCTAACGTCTGTGGATGTAGGAAAACAGGTTGGAGGGATCCAACTAGATCCCTCAAGCATATTATTAATTGTTTGGTTTCATATATGTTATCATATATGATGTGTTAGAAAAAAACCGGTAATAGATAATTTGGTATTTTTGGATGTTTGAAATATAATTGGGTCGAAATGGTGATTTATAAAAATCTCGTGAAAAGAGATTTTGAGATTTAAACCGAAAATTCTATTTTTCTAAAAATAGAATTTGAAATTCGAATGGACTAGAAATATTAACTTGTTTGAATAAGTAAAACAAGTATTGAATTTATAAACGATGTTTATAAATTAAATAATATTGGAAATTGAAGTATTGAATTTATAAACAATGTTTATAAATTAAATAATACTTGAAATTGAGGTAAATTTATAAATGGTATTTATAAATAAAATGGAATGATTTTCATTGGATAATCAGGAATTGATATGAATTTATAAATAAAGTGGAAAAATTATCATTTGATAATTTTAATATTTAAATTCAATTGTGAATTTAAAAGTAGAAATGGGGAATCGTTTTAAAGAAGTAAACGATGAAATTTATTCTGATGTTCGGAATATATATTGAATTAAAAATAAATCTGTATGGACTTATGAATTGAATCGATTAGATCGAATTTGTTTAAATATAGTATTTCTAGAAAAGAATATTTAAATCGTACTAGATATAAACTAAAATTAAATATGCAAATAGATTTTATATATTGATAAGTTATAAGAGATAGAATATTCCAAAACAAGATTTTGATTTTAAATAGATTTCGAAATGGACTTGTTTAAATCTAAAACAAGTAAATTTATAAACAATCTTATAAATATGGTGAATTAATTATCAAGAGATAATTGGTAACTATAATTCAAGTGTGAATTTAAAAATAAAATTTGAAATCATTCAGAAAAGAGAATGATGGCATTTATTTCGGAATTCGGAATATAAAATGAATTGGGATTCAAATGTATTTGAAATGGAAATTTGTTTTAATATATAAAACAAAGGAGTTGAATTTATAAATGATATTTATAAGTCTGGTGAAAATAAATTATCATGAGATAATGTAGCAGTTTAAATTCAAATTTGAATTTAAAAATGAATTGGAGAGTGTTTTGAAATGGGATGATTGATTATATTTCGGAATCCAAAATACGATTTTGAATTGAGAAAAATCCAATGGATTTATAAATGAAATTTGGTTTATATCGAATTTTATAAAATAATTAGTTAGAGGGTTTTGGAATCGAAATTGGCTTTGATAAGTGAATTGGGTTAGTAAATTCATATTCGAAATCGAATATGAAACTGGAGTGAAAATGTAATTCAGTTGGTTCATAAGCAAATTAAAATCATGTATGAACGTGACATGTTTAATTAAAAAGTGAAATAGGCAAAGAGCTAATTTAAAGAATAAATTAGCGAATTGAACTAATATAATTGGATTGAGTTAAAATAAATTGGGAATGGACATATATAGGTTAAGCAGGTTTGGAATGAAGTATATGAAGATTATAATTTGTGTGCCCGACAAAAAGGTACACGTTTAAATTCCATATGAGATTTTATGCGCCGAATCGGCAAGCCACTTGGCTTTTTGATTTTCTTTTTGAATGGAAAGGGCTTAGAGAGGCGAGTTAAGGTTTGAACTATCGACCGGTACAAAGGAGGTTATGGCGAAATTTTTCGGAAATTTAAGGAGTTAGAATATTTTTTAGATAATTTGATAATTAGAAATCTATATATCAATATATATATAGAATCCGGTAAGGAAACGAACTTAAAAATAGAATATTATAAACAAAAAGGAAATCGAAAATCTGGTAAAAGAAAGAGAAATATATATATATTTATATACGTTTTAAAAATGAATAAGTGGTTTTTATGGTATTGATGATTTGAGATAAGTGGGCTTGTCTGTTTTGATGTTAAAGATGTTATTCAATCAAGGTCCGAGAGGTAATTATACACCAACTTGATTGATTTCATTACTAACTGATAAACAACAAGATTCAGTCTCAAAGAGAGATGTTTAAAGAGTTTAGTCGAATGTAGTATTTTGGTTGTTGTAAGTTGTTTTATACAACATTCATTTTAACCCAAGTAAGTGGAAATTTGGAAATATAATAATAAATATTTCCTGAGTATAGAAATAAATGAATGGTCATGGAAGAGATAAGTAATTGGAATGTTTTCCAATTATAAATAGAATATATTTTCTATGTATAGAAAATAAAAGAAGGTGATACATGGAAATGTTTTCCAAATAGCGTAAGAGGTCAAGATGATTACCGAAAATATCGTGTTAACGAATATGGATAAGGAAATGGAGAAGTGTTTTAATTAACGAAATATTAATTAAAGGGCTAAGTGATTTGTTTGATGCTTTGGTTAAATGTTTGTTTTTCTTTGATAGTTAAATAACCGACTATCGAAGTATTTGCCAATAATCGTTGTCAATATGGAGAGACCGATTGGATTATTATCCGCGAACCACTCCATATTGGCAATAATGTTACAAATCGGATTATATCAAGATAATCGAAGACGGAGTAAAGTGCAAGGACTTTTTCTATTAATAGAAATGGTGTCTTCGGTTTCATTCAATCCCAGAACGAACGTAAATGGACGAATGTCTGACAGAGTATTTCCAATGATCGCATATGTTGGTCTGTATAAATATATATGGTGGCGGAGAATTTATTCTCTTAGCACAATATCCAGAATATATTTATGCAAATCAATTAATGATTAACGGATCTGACAATGTGGCATTCATAGTGATTGTGTTATAAATGAATTGCAAGTAATCGTAGCCTCAAGCCTCAACAACCGGGAAATGACAAAAATCGGGCAGGCAGCATGGCTATGTGAGTAGCTTCCATTAGGGTGTATTATCACCTATCTAGAGAAATTCATTTAATTCCTTATTCTATTCGATGTTGTTCCATACGGGAAAACGGTTGTCGATCCCAACCGTTGGTGAAATACATTCGATACACTCAAGCGAAATGAGTGGTCGGTCATGTGTGGCCGGTTTACAAGATGTTTTTGTTGTACCCTGTGTATTCTCCTCTAGAGATACACTATCGGAAGGTGGTTCCATACCTTGTCATAGTTGGAAATGCATTACGCAATAAGTCCCGCTGTTTTGATTGTATATTATATATATGTGGAACGTGAGATGCAAACGTTCCACTGGATTTCTATTTATTTGATTTAGACACTATTATAATATCAAAAGATTTTTGATATAAAGATTATCGTTTCTTACAAAAGGATTTGGAAAGTTGAATCAAGTGTTTTAGATTCTCATAAGGGAAAAACCCATTCCGTGTTATACGGCGTTGTCTTATGAGATATTGTTTATTTTCTCAAACTGTTTTAAATTGTTTACTCAGACCAGTCCCATGACTGACCCGGAGTTTATTTTGTTTTGTTTTACCTAAACTCTTGGGTGTCCAAATTTGTACGGGCAGTCAAGTAGTTCAGGATTTTACAGATTTACTTGGAGGAGCTAGAAGCAGGAGGCTTCAGCGTTATCTAATTATTGTTATTTCCGCCGTGTTGTAAGTGTTATACTCTGATAGTGATATATTGATAATAGTATGTATATGTATATAGAAAATTTTGTATTCCAAAAGCTGTTATATATATTATATTTGGTTCCGTTGCGATGTGAGATTCTGTGTTGTTATTTTTGTTCTTCTTCTACCTTTTTCTTCTAAAAAAAATGATTCGTGTTTCTGTGGTACTTGGGTTGGACGTGTGATGTATGTAGTCAACTTAGATGGTACGGATTTGTGGTTCATTACAAGTGGTATTAGAGCTTAGGTTGAGCAAACACCTAGGCTTTGGTGGGGTTGTGCTCATTAGAGGTAGGGTCAGCAGTACCCTAGAATGAGTTGAGTGTATATATATGAGAGCACATATTTGTTAATTGATATAAAAATTGTTTTATATTGTGATGGCTAGTCTAGTTAGTGGTTTATTAATTCTGATTGAATTATGGGATGCCACGAAGTCGATAGGAATTTCTAAACACTTGAACAGAGAAATTTGACACAATATTGTTTTAAGTAGGTAAATGAAATAATTTTACCCAAAATTCTATCTCGATAAAGAAATGGATAATTTTCTGAAAATTATTATATTATATGGATGAGTTGGTTGTTAATATTATAATCAAATGGAATTATAAAATTGAAGTGGTTATATATAACCAAATAAAATTTGTATAAAAGTGGAATATACAAATAAGATGAACTAAAAATTTAATTCAAACCAGAATTAAGATTTTAAAATCCTGGGTGCTTGGAAAAATATTTTTCTGAAGTATAATAGAACAATATAGCTTTGTGTTTGAAGAATTTATGAATCAAAATCATTTTGATGAATTTTGAAAGTGATAAAGCACTGAACTCACTTCAGTGGCTGGAAAATAATTCTGATGATGATTGCAACATCATCAGTGTTCATTTTAAAGTTTCTAAGCGATGAATTGCTACTTAGAAAAGTTTTTGATGGAAATTTGTTTGAATAAAAACAAATTGGTTTGAAAATTAAAATGTTTGAATTTCAGATGTTTATAAATATGTGTAAATATTTATATGATTTCAAAAGGATTTGAATTAAAACTCAGGAATTTAAATTTAAATTTAGCAAGTAAAATGGATCGAAGTGAATAAATTGATTTAGAATCAATTCGAATGGAATATGAATTAACTGTAAATCATTCAGTTTAAATGAATATAAGTTTATGTGATGTGCAGTATGAATAATAACCAAAAGTTTTGGTAGAACAGAATTTTGTTGAAATATGAAGAGTTAAGTTCAACTAAATGAGTTTTGAAAAGTTAATGAGTTTGAAGCACTTTTCTACCTTAGTAATTTCGGGGACGAAATTCTTTTAAGAGGGGAAGAATGTAATGACCCAGATATTTAATCAATTTTTTTTTAATATTTAATATGGTTTTAAATGTTGAGTTGGTAATATAAATCGATTTTTATATTTGAGTTATCGATTTAATAATCGAAATACGATTTATTTCGATTACATATAATTATCGTAATACGAAAATCAATTTAATTGAATTTAAAATTTATAACTGAATTGAAAACAGTTCAGATGATCAATACAAACTTCTGTTTGAATTAGAATAATAATATTAATTTATTATCAAAGAATTAATTGTTTTGAATTTAATTTATATCGATTTAAATTTTTTTATCTTCTCTATATGATCGAATATGGCTTTGAAACATGTCCCAGTGTGTTCAGAATAGTGGTATAACTCTATAAACGTTAAGTGTTGTGTTTCAATTGGAGTTTGGAACCCCAAATATATTATTATATACTTAAACGGATAAGATCGAACTCAAATCGTAGTCAAATCAAAATCAAATCATATTTAATAACAATGTACCTTATGAAGACTATAATTCCTTAATGCCAAAGTTTCCCTTATCTATTAAATCACGCATATGCTCTTCTCTGTGTTCTTTTCTTCTGAAAACAATTCGATTAAAGCCTCATATATAAAATGGCCGATCCTTTTTTAGAAATCAATATACTTAAATCAAAGCCGTTACCTTTTTCTTGTATCAAAATCAATCCTTTGAGTAGAAAACAAAAGGAAAAAGGAGAGAAAACCGAACTCGAATTCGATTTCGAATTCCGACCAGCGTGAAGGCAAAGACGAACTGGTAGGGGCGCTGTACCATGTCAAGTCACGATGGATCTAGTGGTTGCACGATGGATTTATGGTGCGATTGTTACTGTAGGGGGGTCGATTTCGAACAGCAGGGTACTCGAATGGAGATTGCGATTTAGGATTTTGAGATCTGCATGAAGCTTGACCAACGTATGAACTGCTCGCAATTTAGGGTAAGGACTGGGCATCGATTTTCTGGACTCAAGGAAGTTGCTTATTCGATTTAAAGGCACGATGTTGTTTAGTGGAGCAAGGAGGAACTAGCGTATGAATCTGGTGGCTTTTTGTCAGAGAATGGTATTTGCGTGTTCATGTGGCAAGCGGTTTCAGACCCGAGTTCCTAGGTACTACAAGAAATGTGCGATAGTGGCTTTACAGGGGTTTTCCGATTTGGTTATCTCGATCTTTCTGTTTGGAATTTTGGTGAACGCGAGTTCATTAAAGGCAAGGTGTTGTGGATTTTGGTGAAGTGCTAGAAGTTGATTGTGTATTTTGTTGAGGATAAGGATGCAGAATTGGTTCGTAATGGAGAAATTTACTAGTGGTGCGTGGATCTGCAGGTACATGTTCGAACAACATACCGAGAAGAAGCAAGATTTTAAACTAAATTGTCTGGTATTAATCACTGTTTTTGTAACATCCCGCATTTTTTATCGGTTTGTATTTGAATATTTAAATCGGTTTAAATATTGAATTCGGAATGTAAGTGGATTTATATAATAATTAAATTGAAGTTGAACGTATAAAAATATATATTTAATATAATCGAGCCCGTAATATCGCGGTAGTTCGTCATTTAATGTTCTGAACCTCAACTGAGTGTACCGGACCCATTATTAGTCGGATTTCTTCGAAACAAGAAACGTTGGAATTTGTTAAACTATATCTTTCTAACAGAAGTGAAAAATCAAGATTTCGCGTTATAGATTGCAAGTTATATCCAAATAAAATTTTCAAATAGTCGCTATAAAATCATTTATCGACCGTAGCGGTTTATTTGATATAACTAGATACTGGTTGCGAATTTGGACAAGATTCCTTTGAGACGTAGTGATAATATAATTTTTAGAATTTTATTGAAATTTTTAATTAATTAAATACACAACTTTTTTTGGAGTATTTTGCACCCTATAACAACATTTTGGGGTCTCACAATATAAGTTAACCTACCGGTATTTTTATATTTTTGGGATCGTGACACATTACTCATCTCAATGGTATTTTTATTTTTGTCCATAGTGGTGTGTATATAAACGGAGTTCTACATATAACGGGGTTTGTACGCTCAACTTTATAATTCAAAACGAATTTATATTTTGATTCACATGTATACACGTCACTTTCCTCCCATACTCCATTTAATACCCCGCAGCTTCCTCTAGCTACACCTATCTTACGTTATTGTCATCACTCCATTCAATTTCACTCATCACCTTTTTATATTACCAATGTACGACCCTCTGCTCCTTGTCAATCAAGCAAAGTAAATTTTCATTTCGTGCCAATCTGTATAAAATATATAGGTATATATTATGGCGTAATGTGTAATCCATTTTGGTAAATGCGAAATACAGCCTACCCTATGAAACTTAAAAGCCAAAGTATGGAAAGCTAGCACCCTAAATAAAAATAGAAAGGATGCGACAAATGAATTTTCACATCGCAATCCAACCATTTCTTCCAGCTAATTCTATATCCTATCCTATCTTGTACTTCCTACCTACATGAACTCAAATGCTACATGACATGAGGCGAAAACTCAAAACTGCAGACCTATGAAATGAAATTTCAAAACATACCTATTTTCCCTCAGAACATCAAATCAAATAAAGTATACTGCAAATCTATGATTATATAACCTACTACCCTATTCCTTGCATGCCAAGCTTTCTAACCGTGGGTGCCAAGTTTTCTTTGATTATAAATACAGCACTACTCATTCCTTTCCGAAAGCCAAACGAAGAGTTAAATAGAAAAAAAATAAAAAAAATAGCCATAAGCATGATAGGCGCTGCTGGGTTTGGGATCAACTGGGTGCGTGGGGAGGATTTGTTCGGGTGTTGTTGGTGGGTTAAACAAGAGCATGGTGAGGATGAATGCACAGAAGCTTCCTCGGCGAAGGAGATGCACGGATGTAGGAAACATGGTGGAGTTTGGGGTTGGAGGAAAATTATGAAAGGCCATTAAAATAAAGGTCCTGTAGCTCGCGTTTTATCAGTAAGAAGCTGTGTATGGGATCCTTCCTGTTGCATGCGAATTCAGTAGGGTTGATAGGAGTAGATGGAGGTGATTTAGACGAGGCGAATGGTGGCGCAGCAGGCGTTTGTCGGCATGGGATGGACTGTATTTGCATGGGCGTGTTTAATCGGTGAAGTAGAAGAGTAGTGGGATATTGTGTCAAAATGCATGGGGGAGTGGAGCAGGTTGCGGGTCTGAGCAGTTGTGGGTGAGAGAGGAATAAAAGATATGGGCCATGGAGAATATATGCATACTGGAGTTGTTCTCCCATTTGAGGAAGTGAAGGCATTGTAGTGGGTCGGTGCTGATATGGTTCGGGCGGGCAAAAAGGACACGACCCATTAAAACAATATACATCTGGAAGATAGAAGAAATGTGAATGGGAAAAATAAAATAAAATGGGCACTAGAGCCAAGCGTTCTATCCGGGAAGAAGACTTATAGTTGTGGTTGGTTGCAAGTAAAAGAGGCGGGGCAGGGTTTTCAAAGTAGCCGATGGGCAAAGTGAAAATTTCAAGGTAAGGCCCATGGTATTTAAATTAAATAATTTTGAATTTAAATGCATGCATTAACTTGGAAACCCATACCTTATGCATACAATGTCAGAATGGAGAACCGTCGGTCACGTTGTAATCGTACGAACGTAGACTACGCTATGACATTGGGTTGAAGCGATTTGGAGCATCGTTACAATTTTAGGTAGAATTAAATGTCTGATCAGAATCAACCGACATTGATCGTTATTCAACGATTAACTGCCAAGGTGAGTAAACTCACTAATTCTGTCCAGTTTTATAATTTTATAAATGTTATTTAATATTGATGAAAATGGTTGAATGTTGTGTGTGATGATTGTTTGGATGATTTGTTAATTAATTGCATTATATAAGTTGTTAGCTAAATACTAATCCTATTTATTATTTTACTTCATATTGATCTGAAACCAGTATTATTCATGTGATTAACATCTGTGGATGAAGGGAAATAGGTTGGAGGAACCCAACTGGATTCCTCAGCAATTTTATTGTTGATTTTCACATGTTACATTATATGATGTGATGAATAATCGATGGCTGATTTTTGTGTGATAAAGATGTTTGGATAACATGGACCCTGAATTAAATTGGTATTTAAATACCGTAAAATATATTGGGAAATGATTGGGTTTTGAAAGGGGGAAAAATCTATTTTTTTTAAAATAGAAATTGAGTTTTCGAAAGGACTGGGAAGGAATAATTGTTTTAATAATAAAAGCAAGTAGTCGATTTATAAACAATGCTTAAAAATGAGGTAAAATAATTATTTTGAAATAATTTGGAAATATAAATTAAGGAATGAATTTAAAAACGGGAAATGAGAAATCGTTTCAAAAAGAAAATAAGGAAATTATTTCGATGTTCGAAATATGAATATAGCTAAATAAATTTGTAAGGTTTTGTAATTTAAATTCGATGATGTCGAATATTATTTAAAATAATTTATTTTTTTGAAATTATATATTATAATTCAGGAATTTGACAAGATTGTGAATATTTGGTTTAAAACCAATAAATTATATTTAGATATAAAATAGAGATTAAGTTAATATATAATTAAACAGAAGTTGGCGATTAAATGGAATTTATGAAATGAAATATTAAATATGAATTTATAAAATAACTCAGTTGATATGATTTGAACCTGTAATGGTAATTACAAATAAAAATCAAGATTTTGATTGGTATAACAACGTGTTCAATTTTCTGTAAAGGAATAATATTCACTTTATAAAGTGAATAACGGTTTCAAAGGCAAACGTTTGAATATTGAAATAGTGTCAAATGGGAAGTGGTAAATGTTGGAAGAAATAAATTTCAAAGGTGAATTTAGAACTGTGTTAACCTGAAACGGTAGTCTACTCCAAAATTCGGGATGTTAATCGGATATAGACCATTCGAAAGAGAGTTATAAGTTGAAATTCGATTATATCGGATTAAGGAAAGTACTATTTACTTTCCAGTTTTATCAAGATATGTTTATTGTTTATTTATTTAATTAAGTATTTCTTTAAAGTAATAATCTAAGTTATATTTTGAAATTAAACATTTCGGAAACAAGAATCATAATGATATCATTATAATCAATGTTTTTCCATAAAGAAAGTCGACTCTTAAATTGAATCCGTGAGTTACTACCCCTAAAGATCTGAAATGCTGAACTTGACTGTTTCGAAGTTGAAAGTGATGTTCAGTCAAGGTCTGAGAGGTAGTTATACCCCAACTTGATTGACTTCATGATTAGCTGAGGAATGGTTAAGGTTCGGTGAAGAGATTGGTAAAATCAGAGATGTTTTCTTAGTATAGAAATTGAAATGATTTTGGATAACGAGAAGTTAAGAAATGATATTTGGAAATTCTTTCCTAGTGTTAATGACGTATATTTTCTAAATATAGAAAATGAGAGTTATAAATATATGGAATTAATTCCCAATGTTAAAAAGGGGATATTTCCTTAATATAGGAAATAAATAGTTTAAAATAAATGGAACATTTTCTAAGGATCGGGTGAGGCAAAACATATTTTGAGGAATACTTGCGAAAATACGAGAAGCAGGGAATTGGGAAAATAAAATGATAAAATCTAATTTAAGTGGCTCAATGTTGATTGATGATTGATCGGTAGGATTTCCATTCGGAAATATAACCGTTGTTTGTTTATATGTTTTTCTTTGATTGTTAAATCACCAACTATCAAAGCTTTTGACTATTTTTCCGTTGTCAATACGGGGAGACCGGGATCAGGTCTACTATCTGAAAACCACTCCGTATGGGCATGAGCGTTGCGAATCAAATATGCTGAAGACAGTTGAAGATGGATTTTATGCAAGGGCTGTTCTATTTACAGAATAGTGCCTTCGGTTTGTCCAGTCCTAGGAAAAATTGAATGGACGAATGTCTGACAGAGTATATCTAATAGATCGCGTAAGTTGATCTCTTCAAACGTATTCACGTTTGGTGGCAGAGGAATTCGTTTCTCTTAGCTTTATACCCATGGTATTTTTGTGGAAATTCAATTTTAGATTTGGCGGGTATGACGATGTGGCATTCAAACTAAATGGAGGTGTGATCTGCCAAAAGACACGTTATGACCTCAAGCCTCATCATCCGGGAAATGACAAAAATCGGGCAGACAGCATGGCTATGTGGGTCGCCCCCATTAGGGTGTATTGTCATCATCTAGAGAAAATTCATATTTGTTACTTCATTTCGCTTCTGTATCTCCCGGGAACGGTTATGTTGCTAGCAACCGTAGGTGACAATATATTCGATACACTCAAGAGAAATGAGTGGTCGGTCATGTGTGGTCGGGTTGCAAGACGTTCTTGTTGAACCCAGGGTATTCCTCTTTAGAAATACACTATCGACAGGTGGTTCCATACCTTGTCATAGTCGGAACCCAATCTCCACTAATAGCCGGCGGTTTCTGATTGTAATATATATATATGTGTGGAGCGTGAGATGCAAGCGTTCCACTAGATTGCTAGTTATTTGTATTTAGACATTATCATAATATCAGAATAATATTGTTTTCAAAAACGTTTTGGGTTATCATAAGGTAAAAGATGTCCGTATTATGTGTGGATCGGTCTTACGATTATCTTTTCTTTTGAAAAGGATTTTGAAAAGTTAAACCAAATGATTTGAGTTTGCTCACACCAGTCCCATGACTGACCTAGAGTTTATTTTGTTTTGTTTTACCCTAAACTCTTGGGTGCCCAAATTTGTAAGGGCAATCAAGTTGTCAGGATTTTTCAGATATATCTGGAGGAGCATGGAGCAGGAGACTTCAACATTAGTTATATACAGAGTTTATTTCCGCTGTGATGTTATGAGTTGTACTCTGAAATGGTATGTATATACAGATCTAAGTTTGTATTTCAAAAGTTATGTTTTATGGTATATTTTATTCGTTCCGCTGTGAGATTCGTGTTTACTTTGAATCTTTTCAGTTGTGTTCTTCTTCTTCTTCTATTCTAAATTTCTTTCTTTCTATTTCTCGCCCTCTAACTTCTTTCTATTAATGATTTAGTATTCTCGATTTCCAAATAGTCGACATTGTTTTTTATGTTGTTTTTGGGGGTTGAAATCCCGTGGTCGTTACAGTGGTATCAGAGCTGAAGGTTAAGTAATTACCTTGGCTCTGTGGCGTGACTCAATAGAGATAGGGTTCGTAATACCCTAGATTGAGTTTGAGTGTATATATATAAGCGTGTATTTGTAAATTGATATAAACACTGTTTTATATTGTGTTGATTGGTTTGTCGAGTTGTTTATGAATTCTGGTCGATACAGTAATGCAAACTGTGTCGATAGGTGTTTCTACACTCTTGGACAGAGTAATTCGACACAGCATGTTTTGAAAAGAGGGTAAGTGAAATAATTTTACCCAAATTATATTTTGATATAAAAGAAAGTATACATATTGGAATTATTATAATATATATTGGATGTGTTGGTTGTTATTATAGTCAAATAAGACTATAAATGAAATGGTTATAAATGACCAATCAGGATTCATCTAAATAAAATTTATAAAATCAGATATAGAATTAAATCTGAACAGAATTGGAATTAATATTCTAGGATTAGGAAAAGTGTTTGTAAATGAATTTTAGGATTAAAATATGGAGATTTTAAGATCCTGGGAGAAATTTGAAAATGTTTTCAAATATTTTTGAAAAATATTTTGAAGTAAATTCAGAATCGAAGTGTTTAAAAATGGGTTTTGGAAATGATACAGTATTGAACTCACTTCGATCGCTGGAAAATAATTCTGATGATGACGGCCGCATCATCAGTGTCATTTTCGAGTTTCCAATGACAGATTACTACCAAAGATATTGTTTTTGAATTTCTTTGAGAAAACGAGTTGTTAAAAATCTGTTGTGCTTAATGTAATTATGAAATATTGCACGATAATGCCTTATAAACAAAGTAAAGCAAGAAAGTAATAAAACGGGAAATCTTTACGTTATATAAAGTTTAGAAAATTAGATTTTTTTCTAAATTAAAAATGGATGGTAAGGTCTTGGATGCGCCAATTGGATGAACTTCACTCTTATCTTGTAAGAGTGTGGGAAAATTTGGATGAAATTGCTTTCTCAAATTTTTGCATTCATTTAGAACTGCAAGTATATTTTAGGATGAGAGCATCATGTTTTCAGAAAAGAAATTTTCAAGAAATAGCATTCATATAGGTGGTACCACAAGTTAGGCATACATATTTTTCTATATTGTGATTCACTTTTGCACATGTGCACATGGTTGCAACAATTGGCTGAACACTTATGGATGATAATGTGGGGACATAAATCCTACTATTATTGAATTTCGGGGACGAAATTCCTTAAGGGTGGGAGAATGTGACACCCCGTATTTTTACGCTTTAAAAATAAGAAATTTACGTACGTATGTGATGATACGCAAGCGTATAAACTAATGAACTATGAAAATAAAAGATATTCTGTTTATACTTTTAGAATTAAGTTAAAAGGAATTTACCATTGCGTTCGTCTCGGAAAAATACGCGAAATAGAGTCCGAGTTTTCGAGAATCGGAGCCCGTATAACCCAGTTAAGGCACATATCGATTTTCAGGAAATTTCAAGTAGGAAACAACCCGAAAACTCAGAAGTTTGGTCCAGGCGGGGTAGGCGGGAATTTTCCCGCCGAAGCCCATGTCGACTAGGGAGTCGACAGGGCTGTCGAAACCCCGGGACCCAAGTCGACAGGGCTGTCGACTTGGGCGTCGACTGGGCCCAAAAACACACTTCTGTGTGTTACGACCTGGTGCACCTGGTCATCTGTTTTGGTCTAGTCTGGTGGCCTGAGATGGGTTTTAAAGGTTCAGATTGGTCCTAGGGTTAATCCTAAGGTCCTAATCACTCCTAATCTCTATAAATAAGCCCCTAACCTACCCCTAAACCCTCATTATTCATTCATGCAACTAAACTATGGCAAAATTATTACTCTCATGGCCTCCACTTTCATTCTAAAATTCCTAAGTAAATTCCTATGAGAGGTTTCATGATCATGTGAGTGTTAGAGAGTCTCTATGTTAGTATGAGAGCTTCTCAAGTTGATTTCAAGGCAAAAGCTTTGATCTTTGTTCATAAAGATGGGGTTTTTATTGATTTGGAGCGTTCATCTTTGGGTTTTTGGATGATGGCATGCATAGGCTTCATCACAATCTTTGTTTTGCATTTCGATTTGTGCCTTCATAGCAATGTAAGCCCTTTCCCTACTCTTAGATATTAACTATGAAGTTAAATGTTCATGTTGCAAGTTTGGGTTTGATCATTGAGAATGATACATGCTATCATGTCATGCAAGTTTATGAAGTCATTATCTTGATCTTGTGAGCTAAAAGCTACAACCTTTGTTTTGAAATGTTGCATTATGCAACATAAGAACCTTCATAACCTTTATGTCAACTTGCATATGAAGTCATAACCCTTATATGATGATATATGCGAGTTACTAGTCATCATTCCATGTCTTTTGTCACCATGATTCGCTTATGTGCCAAGTTTGGGTTTATGCATGTTTTTGAGGCTTAAGAATGTAACATGCAAGTTAATGAACACATTTGTGCCTCATTTGCCACCATGATTAACTTGTGGCTTAATATCCATTATTGCCATACCTTTGCCAAGTCTATTCTTTTAATCCATTACGTTGTTGCGAACGTATATGCGAGTTTAAAAGCGTTGGGTTATGTTATAGGTAATTTCTAATGACATAAAAACATAAGCTTGGGAATTTACCTATTAAGTTAGGTCTACCCATTGGGAATTTACCTATTAAGTTAGGTCTACCCAATTGCTTGAAAACTTGTAATGTGTTTTGGAAACACGATGGACATGACACTTAGAAAATATAAGTGTGACCAACTCGAGGTTGGGTTGAGTTTGCAACATAAAGCTACCCGGAACCGACCGGCCTAACTAGTAGTTGCAAACAATAAGACCCAATGTGAGAAGTTGGTCATGTTGTGCTTGGACCCGAGGTTAGACCAAGTTGTGGTGTAAAGCTACCCGGAACCGACCGGCTTAACTAGTAACCACAACAATGTCTAATGTGAGAGGTCGAGGTGCATTAAGTAATTAATGCCACATGATAGGGTTAAGTTAATTAGATTAATGACTCTTAACCAAATATGACATGGACAAATGGGTTAAGTAAATTGATTAGGATAATGATACTTAACAAAACATGACAAGGTTGGGTAGGTTAAGTAACTTGATTTGCCTAATGACACTTAACCATTTTTATACGACTAGTGGGCGGGGTTAAGTTAACCAACACTTAACCAAACCAACACGTGAATTTGGTACGGTTAATTAAGCTTTCCTAATTACGCTTAACCGTATAATACAGTTAGGGGATGTGGTTAAGTTAATCTAGACTTAACCCATCCAATTCAGTGATTTTGAAGTGGTTAAGTTAACCAACACTTAACCAATCTAACTCAGTAATTTTGAAGTGATTAAGTAACCTATACTTAAACACTCCAACTCGGTTATTTGATAAGGTTAAGTTAACCAATACTTAACCAATCTAACGTGATAACATGATAAGGCTAAGTCGCGAATCGTTTGAATACACTTGACCAATTTGACTCAGTAATTTGATAGGGTCAAGTTAATACATACTTAACCAACTTGAACATGGTTTGTAGGGTTAGGTCTTGGACTTGGATACTTAGCCAATTTTGACATGATTTGTAGGCGGGATTAAGTCATGAACTTAAGTGACACTTAATCCATTACTTAAACCCTAATTCGGAGAATTAGGTGGATAACCGTAATTAACAAGAATAACGGGAATAAGGCTAAGTGGTAAACCTTAGTTGAAGAATAGCTAAGTAATAATTCTTAGTCAAGGAGATTTGGACCAGTTCATAGATAGATGAGTAACCTGATACGGTAGGTCATCGTTTAAGCACACGAGTAGGAGCAAGTTATCTGATTTAGATAAAGGCTCCAGCGAACTGGGTAACGAAGCAACGACTTCGGGGAACGTGAGGATATTATTGGTATCCCTCTGTGAGCTGCCAGGTGATCATACTAGGCTCATGAGAGGTTAAGGTCTGCGTTAGAAGAACCAAGAGTATGCCTTGGTTGCTATACGAGCGACCTAAAGACGGGGATGGATAGGGGATAGTCGACGATACACGGTCGTGCCCTAGATAGCATTTCGTCAGGCTACCTACCATCTTTGGTCAAGCGTGTACGTACGGAAAGGTAGAGAACACCCAAAAGACCATAATTGCTATCTAATTATGGTTGCGGTAGGGCTGGATTGTGGGTTGGCCAGTAGTGTGTTCTCATACAGGATTTATCCTGTCTTGTCTTTCGCTAGTTGAGGGAGTGGTCTCGTGGGACCATAGCCACGTGTAGAAAAAAAAACAGACCTTAGCATCTGCATCGGCAGATAAATCGAAAGCTCCCGACCGATTCCTGTATTTCCTGGTCTGCCCTGTGACAGGACTCGGATGGCACGATGTGATACATGTGCATACAGTCATGGAAAAACGATTCACGATGAATGCGTGGGAAAAAGGGCGCGGTTGACGGTTAGCGTAAATCCTAGTGGCCCTGGGTGGTTGAACCAAAACCGAGATACGAAAACGTGCAATAGGTAAGCATAATCCCTAGTAGTCCTAGGTAGCATAAGTCCTAGTTGTACAAACGATGATTCATGTTGAAAGACCCTAGTTAGATATAGGGTGACAGTCCAAAACGATCTTAAGGATCATGGAACTATGTTAAAGTAGTATAGAATCTCATGGGAAAGCCCGTATGGTCTACGGCAAGGGACTGAATATTTACATGGAATAAAACATACGAATTGAGTAACCTATATATGCGATATATTAGGTTGACATGGACCATTACACGACTTTTGAGTAAGGGTCATTCATGGTTAACACATGATACGGTGGGGATACTAGTACGGTAGGTGCAGAGCTAAAAGACAGGATAGATACCATGGGATGTTATACGTGATAGATATCTTGGGGATATTATACTTGACAGGAACTTGACGATGGGATATCTTGTTTTATCTTGACACCGTAATTTATCATGACACCTTAGTTTATCTGAGTTCAGTAGTTCATCCTGTTATTTTGATTTAGCTTATCTATCTTGTCATCATGCTTATGTTCATCTCATTTTCTCTTGTCAGTTAACTTTACTAGTTTTTATGCTGATAGTAGATAGGGCTTACTCAGTCTTTTTGACTGACCCGTTTTGTTTCGCCTCTTTTCTTCCGTTTACCCCCAGGTTACAGGGAGGAAATACTGTTGTTTAGTTCGGACTTCTTCTGCTTGAAGGTCATCATGGATGGCTTGGACTTTACTTGGCTATGGCTACTTTACTGTTTTACTTGGGGAATAAATTTTGGAAAAAGTCTTTATCCTTCTTTACTTTTGCAAGACAGGTTTTGATGTACTCTGATGTAAAAGGCTTTAGACCTTAATTATTAATGTATATGAAAGTTCGATTTTACTTCCTCTATTTTATATGTTCTGTCTCGTGATATTTCTGTGCATGTTTACCAATAGTGCCCCTCTAAAGCTAGTGCATTCCTTTGCGAGTGACCCTAGCGGAGGCGGGGTGTTACAAAGTGTAGGGAAGCTAGCAACATGAAATAAGTGTGGAAATTCCTATTTTACAACTAACATGTATAAGTTGTCATATACTAAGCAAACAAGTAATGAGATTAACACCTATATATTTATATATTTATATATATAAGTATAGCATGAAAAGTATAAGCATATATATATATTTCTATATACATATGCTACGGCCTAAGTATAAATATAAGTATATATATACACCAAGTTCATTTGCAAGAAGTATAGTCCAACCTTTAAACAAAATCAAGTACAAAACCCCATCATTTAGAAATAGATTTGAATTTAATCATCACCTAATCCCTACACTATTACTTGCGGCTGAACTAATAATGAAGACAAACAAAATATCAAAGAGGAAAACTATTTTTCTCTTAAGTTTTGTGATGGTAAGTATTGAGAGCATTTAATGCAAGCAAGGGGAGCATTTAATGAAAGCATATAGTCTTGTACTTAGAAGAAACCAAGGAGACATTGGTAGAAATATCTCTTGTGGAAAGTACTTTAAAACATGCTGTATAATGTTTAGGCCATTCGAATGAGAGAGAAAGGGGTAGGTAGAAGACGTGGCTTTTTACTGTTAAAAGCATAAGTGAAAAACTATTGTTTAAAGAGAAAAGTTGGCCTATAAATACACCATCATATCCATGCAAATCGTTTTTCAAAAACACAAGAACACTTTGCTGAAACAAAAACCATCTACAGCAAGAAATTTGTGAAAGCTTTTCAAGTGAGTAAACCTCACTAAGTTCAAGTTTGATTTCATGTTTTACTGTAAACAGTTTGTGCTTTCATGTTCATATATGTCAATGCAAGTTCTATCATGTTGTTATCAACCTTATAGATGCTAGAACACCAAGTATATATCACCAGTAAACCATGTATGCAAGTGTTTATAAAATAGTAATGAGTTCATCACTTAAAACTTGATCAAAGGAATACTGCTGTTGTTTGCTGTCAAGAACAAACACCTCTGTTTATTTAACTATACCTTGATGATCTCAAAACACAAGCTACATCGGTATATTTACGAGTTAAACTTGTATACGAAAATATATATGGACATTGTAGCAAGAACAAACCTCATCTATATATATTTGAAACAAGAAAACAGCAAGAAACAGATGATTCTCTGTCTCAACTTAATCACCGAATTTTCAAACATCGTAGAATTGAATTACAGAGATATGAATGTAATCAACAAACAAAATGATGATTTTTAAAAGTGGTTTCATGATTTTAAATGTTGGGATGAGGGAGAAAGCTTGAGATGGCTGAAAATGACATATTGACCAAATTCCGACGGTCGACGAGGATGATGGCCAAGTCGTGGAGCGTGGAGGAGGTGGAGACATCGGTGATCATAGGAAAAATACCCAATGATTTTTCCAGCGAGTGATTCGAGCTAACGAGCTCGATTTGTGTTTTTGGAGGCAAAATGGGTTCGATTATTTTGGAGGCGTCGTGCGGGGTCTACAGGCGATCGAGTGGGCCAGGGTGGAGCGTGGAGCGGCGTTGGGTCATGGCGGATCTGATGGCGGCGGTGCGAGGTGCTCCGGTGGTCGGAGGAGGCGGGTCGAGGTCAGTTTAGGTGGAGCGTTTTTCGAAGCAGTTATCTGTAAACAAATCTTGGAAGGTGATTTCAAGGAGGAGGTGATGGATGGTGGTGGTGACTGGTCAGAGATGATCGGTGGTGGTAAGAGAATTTGTGGGTGGTGGTTCGGTGGCGATATGGTGACGAGTGGTGGTGTGTACGTGCACAGCCGTGCACGTTGGAGCAGGAAATCGAAGAAGGAAATGGAGAAGGAAGAGAAGGGGTTGGCACTTTGATTTTGAGTGGATTCCCCAGTGTTTTGAGGCTGATCGGGGTGGCATGACAGGAGATCTGGCACGAGTTTTTGGCAAGGGGATCACCTGTGTTTTTCGTGTGGATTCACAATGGTTTCAAGCTGATTGGAGAGGCATGGCAAGGGGCTGGGCAAGGATTTCTGGCAAGTTGGAAATCAGTTGGTTTGACAAGTAAAAACGAGTGATCACCCCTTGGTGATCACGTGATTGGAGATGCCAGATCCGACTTGGCAATGCAAGAGAAAACCGATTCTAAGATCCAAGAATTTAATTAAATCAAGTTTAATTAAATTAAATAAATAAAATGTAATTAATCAGTAATTAATTAATTAAATAAAAATAAATTTTTTCTTTAATTTGGCTTAGGCAAGTGGAACAGTCAAGACGACAGTGAGGTCAGAATCGAAGTTGTCCGAAGAAGTTCATCGAGATGGAACTTAAGTTTTAAAGATAATTTAATTTAAATAAATTATTTAACAATTTATTTAAAGTTTAAATAAAAGAAGAAATATTGTTACAAAGCGAATTGGAGTATAGAACATCGTCTAAACATCGATGAAAAGCGAGATAAAACACTGTGTGCGAAGCACGAGCTTTTTCTATACACTTTCAAATATTGATAAAAACTGTATAACATCTTGTGTGCGTCGCACACACTTTAACTATACAATTGTAAATGATATTTAAGATATCCAGATATGAACCAAAGAATTATATACTATTTATATAATTAGAAATACAGGATGTGCAACTGAATTAAAGACGATTAAGATGATAATAAATTACCGACTATAAAAGATATTTTTGTACATCGTTTCAAAGAGTCCGGAATTTCACATTTCCACTTCGACTCGAATATTACGACGTATACCGGAAATCGATAAAGATGAAGAATGCAAGAACTATTTCAAAATAGTGTCTACGGTCTGTTAAATCCCAGAACAGATCCGAACTGTCGGATGTCTGACAACATATATCGATCAGATTGTACTCATCGACTTTACATAAGTGTATTATGTTGGTGGCGGAGAGATTCGTTTCTTTAGCCTTATACCCAGAATATGTTTGTGGAAACAAATGAGTGATCTGTCAGATAGGACGGTGTGATATTCAAAGACGTTGAAGAATAACCCGTCAAACGGTAACGTGACTTCAAACCTCACCAACCGAGGAAGACAATAGTTGGGCTAGGCAGCATGGCTAGTTGGGTCATACCCAAGCAGGGTATATTATCACCATCTAGAGTAAACTCCTTTTGTTTCTTAATCTATTTTCACTGCTGTTACCTTCGGTAATCGGTGGATCATTCCCAACCGTGGAGGTGGTAATATATTCGTTACACTCAAGCTAAATGAGTGGACGGTCATGTGTGGCCGGGTTGCAGGATGTTCTTGTTGAACCCCAGTGTATCTTCTCTAGAGTACACTGATCGGTGGGTGCTCCCATACCTTGTCAGTTAGAAACCAAATTCCAATAAGCGCTCGACGGTTTTAGATTTTATTTTATGTACGTGAACGTGAGATGCAAGCGATTCACTAGATGATTATTTATTTGATAAATACTATCGTAAATATCAAACGTTTTGATATCAAAATACAAGGGTCATTTTCCATATGTTAGTTATGGAGTTGGGCTTAAGATTTCTAAGTAATTGAATCTATAAATAACGGAACACCTTATTCCTTATTTCCCTGTTTACATCTTTTTAACTGTGTTTACTCACACCAGTCCCCTGACTGACCTGGAGTTTATTTTCTGTGTTTCCCCTAAACTCTTGGGTACTCATAATATTTATTATGAGTAGGCAGGTAATTCAGGCTGGCAAATGGAACCTCACGAAGTTCAAGTTGCAGGAAAAGTCTAGTAGTTTTAACTACACCTATGTATCCAGATAGATTTGTATTTCCATATCATGATGTATTATTATGTACTATGATGATGTAAGTTGTTGATGTATTATGATGTGTCAGACCCTATGATGTAATATATTTGTATTTTTAAATTCCGCTGTGAGATTTCTGATAACTTCTTATTCTTCTATTCTATTAGTTCTATCTTTTCTATCCCATCTTCTAATTTCTTTCAATAATGACACGATTTTCGGAGGGTCGAATATCGCGTCGTTACAGCAGACTTCCACCACTAATGTAACCTAACCTCGTGTCATAAGTACAATTACAATTACTAATTGTGATTACTAAACAATCCATTTTTATTCATATCTACCTATGTCATTATAGGTAATTATTCTATGTTTTCCCCATTTGAATTATGTCTAATTCACTATTCAAATTATAGACCTTTATGCCTCTTTTTAATTCCCCTTTTAATTTTGCACCACATGCACTTTATCATAAATTAAGGCATATATATATAAATATATATGTATGTATGTATGTATAAATATATAAATTGCACAAACCCAAACCCACATATATTCCAACTTATGCCCCAAGTCCATATTCACCCCTTTCAATGCAAGTTATACCCAAATCCACCTTCACATAATTTATGCCTAAAATTCATATTCACATATGTTCAAATTTACGTTCCAAATCAATATTTAGACATGTCCATTTTATACCCAATTCCGTATTTACATATATTCCAATGCATGCATAAATTCATATTATCCAACAAGACATATGCCCCTAAACCCATCTTCGTATATTTCCAATTTTATGCCCAAATTTAGATCCATATTTTCCAATACCAGTTATGCCCCAAATTATGTCTTTTCCAATTATTTCCAATTTCGCACGTTCGCATTTTTCAGCGTTAGGCCTAGGCTCGAAGGTAGCCTGGCTATATAAAAATAAAAAGGAAAAGAAGGAGTGAAGAGAATCAGAACATGCATAATAATGAATAAACAACATAAGGATAAAAATAGGCATAAACTGATATTTGGTGATGATATAAACATATAAGAACAGATCAATGGAATATGTCATAATATAACTGATTAGGCACTGATTCAAGATTCAATTATTATATGCATATCAAGATAACTATTTAGATATTTAGATCTAAAAGCAACATGAACTCACAGTGAATTTGCTGTGAAAAACACGTTGAATAAGTTGTTGTAGCCATCGCTAAATTTGTTGTAGAAATCTTCGAATATGTATTATCTTCGTTGAATTGATTTAGAAAAAGAAGAAGGAGAAGAACCATTCTAATTCTCATCGCAGCAGAGCTTCGCCGTCACCATTATTTTTCTATGAACAAAACCTAGTTTTAGGGTTCTTTATATAGGAGTAGCGGAGCAACCAAGGCCATCAGATCGGACCAGAAACCATCAAAAGCCTCCACGTTAGAAGAAGCTTCTGGAGCCACCGGGGGGGGGGGGGGGGTCGATTCCCCTAAAGGGGGGTCGAAACCTATGTCAACACCCTTTAAGGGGGTTGACACCCTTTGAGCGGGATTTTTCCCGCTCACCGCTTTTGACTGTTTTTGAATCGGTTTGAATTCTGGAGATGATTTTGTTTATATATATACTTACTTGCGCGTATACAAACTTCTATAGCTTATAACTTCTTCATACATTATCCGTTTTACACAAATTTGGTGTCCATCTGAACCAGAATTCCGTAGTGGACACAACGGCACAGTCCGTTTCCCATAATTCTAAATATTAAATTAATTATCCTTTAATTTATCCTCTTAATGTTGTTAAATTTTCGGGGTGTTACATTTGATGACTGCTGTTGACCAAAATATATATCGAGCCGAAGGCGAGCCATGCTCCGAGCCGAAGGCGAGGCCGTTAGCGGGTCTAGGCGCAGCCAAACCGGGTCGGATCTATTTTTTCCCAAAAACAGCTGAACCGGGTCGGATCGGAATTTGCCTTCAAGTTGCGGTTCATAGATGTCTTCAAAGTTGGGTTCAGATCGGATTAGTTCTTCCGATCCGGATCAGAGCATCATCACATGGTTGGTTTGGGTGCCACTCCTGCAGCTTGTTGTTGTTCTTTAGGAGCTGAGCTTGTCGGATATGGGTACCCTGATCCAAACCGGGCTATCATCTGATCCGGGACTACCATTCAATCCGCCCAGTTAAGCTTTTGGTATGTGCAGGTAGGATCTCCTTCTCCGACACAGTCTCATAATGTTACAAAAAATGGAATTCCGATCCGCGAGGCATGTGCATCTTCATTCAAATCTTCTCCGGTTGATCCGACCCTGACTTCCAATCAAAGTGCTGTTGGTTCAGCACATCTCCAACTCCTTCAAGACCCAGAACTTTGAACCCATCAGAGGCCGTGTAGATCAAATCCATGATGGTGTGCGCATCCAAGTAGCAAGCGAATATTTCAGAATTGAATACGGATCTCCTCTCAATGAACTATGACATCCATTATTAGATGAAGAGATCTATGGTTGAGAACCAGTCCATTCTCAGTGAAAGCACCAAAATGTTAGACCAAAAAATGGCACTAACACCCAATTGTCTAGGATTTATGAAGAACAATAATCTAAAACGTAGAAAATGAAGCAAAGACACGAGATTTATAGTGGCTCAGCATTAACAAGCCTACATCCTCTTCATAGTTTCTCAATTCATTCAGAAATTATAATTACAATGAGTATAGACACTCAATCACTTGATTGCAATAAATAATGCTCTCCGAATTCATTGATTTTGTTGAAGAAGATCTTGATTCTTCATTGGCAGCCATGGCCAAGATACGTAGAGCTCCCTTAGGGCCCAAAAAAGTCTTCCTCTTGTGATGCGTTTTCATGTACTTATAGGTAGAAAATTGGTTAGGCTGAGTGGACACGTGGCAGCAGGAGGGAAGATCTCGATAGTAGTGGAGAAAGTGGGGAAATAGCCTTCAATTCGTGGGGTGACAAGTGTGTACCGATCCGGTATTATAGGCAAGAGAATGGATTCGTGGATGACGTGGCATAAATGTTTTGGAGCAGCAGGCACAGGGCAAATCGGATAGCGGGGGTACTCCTATCCGATCTGAAAGGGGGATCCGATCCGAAAGGGGGATCCGATCCGAACCAAAAAAGGGGGATCCGATCTGATCCAAAAAGGGGCTTCGATCTGGTGACATTTGCATACACAATTCATGTTTTCCAACCTTCTATCACTCCATCCAAGTGATCATCAATCAATGTAAGTTCATACTCAAATTCCGGGCTTAGGGTAGCCTGGTCACAAAACAGGCTAACAATATTCGGTTGCCAAACGAGAATATGAATTTGGTTTAGTCTTCCAAATTGACACAAACTCTAGATCTGAAATTAGCTCTCCGTAGAAGAGGTTAGAGAGTTGCTAAGACTTGTGCAATTTGGGGACCATAACCCCTTATTTATAAAGTTGGCATTTTATAATTTGACCCTTCAACAAATTAAAAAATGCCCCGGTATCCACACATTAGGTCCATGATAAATCCAGCTTTAAGCCTTTTAATTCTAATCCAAAATTAGATCACTTTAATTAGGCTTTACCCCAAAATATCACAACACATTTTATTTTACATATGTGACCCATTGTTGAAATATTCCAACAGGAATTTTATATGCTTATTGTAACAACCCGTATTGTTAATAACATGTTATAATGTAAATCAAGGTAGAATTAAATTCTAAAATCTGAATCAAGGGAAACGGGCTGTTCCATTGCGTTCGTCTCGGAAAAATACGCGAAATAGAGTCCGAGTTTTCGAAAAAAGGAGTCCGTATGACCAAGTTATGGCCCAATGAAGTTTTCAGAAAATTCCAAGCCCGAAAATAGTTCAAATTCGAATTCAGATTCGAATTACAACCAAGGCAGAATGGGCGGAAATTTTCCCGCCTCAGGCAGGGTCGACACAGGGGTCGACACCTGTGTCGACCCCCCCCAATGGGTCGACACCCATGTCGACCCATGGGTCGACCCCCCCGGTCGGACCAATTTGCCTGGTGCACCTGTTTTGGCTCCTAGGTCTTGTTTTGGGGGCTTGTGACGATTTAGATGGCTCAGATCTATCCTAGGGTTTATCCTATGGCTAAAACTAATCCTAAACACTATAAAAAGACCCTAAGACCTAGCTTAAATCATACAATTTCATTTTAGCCTCATGCAGCCGCCATTAAACCTAGAACTCTAAATAAAAAATACAAAGAACAAAATTAAAGAAGACGAAGGATGATTCTTGAAGGCTACAACTAGAAGCTACAACAACTACGACGCTTTAGACAACGGATTTGGGGCTATTTGATTTAAAGTTTTGATTTGGATTGCTTGTTTCATATTGTAAGTTCTATGTCACTTTTTTAGGCGAAAACGCTGAAATAACATTGACATGCTATGAATTGAAACCGGATTTAGGAACTATTATTAATCCATGTTTATATTGTTTAACTTTGAATCAAAATTTGGGAATATTTCTATGTTAATGTTGCAAGTTAAACTTATCATGATGTTGATGTTGTTACGAATCACTTGGGCTTAATTTTATTGCAAGTTGAACAAATACATGTCCATGGAATCATTATGTTCATTGAAATCCTCATGTTGATTAAACCATGCCTATGATGCTAATTAAACCATGTCTATGATATTAATGAAACTATGCTTGTGATGTTAATATACCTATCATGCTAATGACAAATTGGGAATTGCTAGGTCATGATGAAAAGTTGGAATCATTATGTTTATAATGCTAGATGAGAATCATTATTTTAAAAATACTAAATTGGAATCCACTATGGCTATTAGAATTACCATGCCTTTAATGTTTCATTATTATGCCCGCAATGATTATTATGCCTAGGATGTAAAGTTGAATTCATCATGTTGAACTAAGTTGGAACCATTACTATGCCAAGTTATCATCATGCTAGTATTGAAACCATGTGATATGTTATAGCCTGTTTATTATGCAAGTGATGTTGGAATTGTCACGTATGCCTATCACATGTTTGGTGTTATTCCCCTTTATCTCTTGAATTGTTTATGCTTGTGAACGAAGTACGTTTATGTACGTTGTGGATACGATTGGGTAGAATAGGAAAAACTTGAATTGATTATAATCATAAACCGTGAAATTTGGCATAAGTAGAACATGAAATATGGCACGAAAACTCGACTTGAACATGCCATAACTTGACTTGAAACATGCCTTAGTTGGGCACGAAATTGACATATGAACATGCTATGAAAATAGCACGAATCTGATAAGAACATGGGCATGACTTTAGAAAACAAGAAAGTGGCCAACTCGAGGTTGGGTTGAGTTTGTAGTGTAAACCTGCCCGGAACCGCCCGGCAAATCCAGTTGCTACAAACAATAGGATCCAATGTGGGTAGTTGGTCACATCGCGCTTGAAACCCGAGGTTGGGTTGAGTTTGTAGCGTAAACCTGCCCGGAACCGCCCGGCAAATCCAGTGGCTACGAACAATAGGATCCAATGTGAGTAGTTCGGTGCATTAACGAATCAATTAATGCCAATTAGGGTTAAGTCATGAACATGAAAAGACAACTTAACCAACTTGAACACGATTCGTAGGGCTAAGTCATGAACTTGAAACGACAACACTTAGCCAACTTGACATGACACGTAGGCGGGTTAAGTCACGAATTTAAATGTTATACTTAACCATCTTGACACAACTAGACTGGAAAAGGATTAAGTCATGAATTACATGACTTAATCGGTTAGGCGGGTTGGGTCACGAATTACAAGACCTAATCTGTTAGGCGAAACCCTAGACACGACCCTTTTCAGCAGTAACCCTCTAGATGTATCAAGGTACCCTGGGGCTAGGCCAGGTGGGGCACGATTACTGGGCTGATTGTAAGAGGTGAACGACGGTAGTGGGGTATGCCAGTGTAGGTTCGGTGGACTACGGTCGTGCATGTATTCCGGGGCAGGCACTGGGTGTCCGTAGTCGTGTCAGGGGTTGACACCCTAGGGCTGATACACCCGAAGGTGGACCCAGCACAGTTGACTACATTCGTGATTAGCCGTATGACACGGACACTTGACGAGCTAGAACTTGTAGGGAGCCGATCGACTAGATAATCGCTCCGTAGGACCCCGTACTTGGGTCAGACCCCGTTTAGGGTCATTTCAAGATATTGGGCCGTGGGATTTATTTCGTGATTAACTTGTGATATGGGCTTACTATACTAGTACAGTCGATGCAACGAATCTCGAACATGTGATGCTTTACTTGACTTGTCTTGACTTATCCTGATCGCCTTAGTCTATCTTGTTCACCTTGACACCATTCTTAAGTTTAGTTCCAGTTCATACATGATAGTTTGTTTTAACCGTTTTTACACTGAAAGTCACTAGGACTTACTCAGTCTTTATGACTGACCCTTTTCCTTTCGCCTCTTTTTCTTTCGTTCCCCCCCCCCCCCAGGTTCTCAGGGAGGAAACACTAGCTCTTAGCTTGGATATCACTTGCTTTGGCTCAGCATATACGGTTTGCTATGGCTGCTTCTTTTTACTGCACTTGGGGAATAAGCTGTTTTTCTATTTTTAAGTTATTGCTTCTTTGGCTATTATTACAAGACAGTTGTAATGAAGTTATTTGAAATGTTTGTAAGAGACATGGTTTATTTTGGAATAAAATGAAGTTCTATTTTGCTCATAAATTCTTCCGCTGTTTACTTAATTTTTTTTTATTAATGTTCTGTCTTGTGATGATTCTGTGATGTTATCTCGATAATACCCCTCCAAAACTAGTGCATTCCCTTTGTGAGTGACCCTAGCGGAGGTTGGGGTGTTACACTTATTGCTACATCAAGGTTTACATATGTGTTTGCAGACACTGCTCTTCCTTCTCAAAATATGGCTTAACTAACAAATCCTAAACATTCTAAGAAAAAGTTGGTGAATTTGCCATGATCAACCTTGTTGGAAGTAAGTAGCAATTTTTTTATGCTCGGTAAATTAGAAAGTATCTATAAACATCATAGGAAAATATGCATTGATCTCACCGCACAGTCTATAGGTTTTCCAATGGAGTTATATAGTCACTAAGAATCAATCTATGCACCTTTCGTTTGACATTTCTCTGTTCTGATCAGGTTAGCTACCTCTTTTGGCTAACTAGCAAGTTTGTGCGCAGTAAATAAGTATAAGTTTTGGATATCAGTCATAAGATCACCTTATCTATTTTGGCAATTAAATATCATTAATTTAGTTTATTATTATCCAGAATATGCTGATTAGAGTCAATATCTAGGATTCTTACTATAAACAACTATTATACGTCATTTTGTCCTCTTAGCGCTCGTTTGCATTGAACTTTTCTTGTACAAGTTTAGGACTTTTTGAAAATGTGCAAAAGTAGGTTTCATGCCATTGAAAATGAATAGAAAATTTCATATTACTATTTAGTTTATTTTCCTATCTCTTCAGTGAGCATGCTTTAAAATTGTATAATAAAATTTCATTGATTTACTTCTTATACAAAAAATAAATAAATAACTAATTTTCTTGGGAACATTTGAGATATTAGATGGAAATTTTACCAAGGAGTACGAGCTCATCTTTCTTGAGATGTAAACCCCAAGGTTGTTAACTTTTGCAAAATTTCAGCAGAAAAATTATAATTTTAGGAGTTATCATTTGGTAAAGCATGGCCGAAAATATTCATGTAATTGCCACTTGGTAAAGTATCCAAGATCACCGAGATGCCCTAATCGTGGTTTCTCAATTTAATGCCTAATCAGTGTACAAAGAGCCTGAGGAATGAGCAGGAACACATACCAGGATTTGATGACCTGAGTCTGGGAAACATCGAGCCTTCAAATTTCTCTTTATTTATAGGTCAATCATCATTAGCAGCAACCCGATCCCCGATAGAACTATTTCTACAAGGTTAGCTTGGATAGGGAATGTCCTTCAACAAAAACCCACCAATAGTACACTGATAGTTGTCTATGCTTGGTGCATCAAAGTGTTTAGTTCATAAGGCTACCAGAAAAATCGATAGTCAGGATCCTTGGGTTATATTTGTCCGTACTGCAAGGCCCAGATTTCTGGACAGTTTGGTTGGTTCAGTAATGGGTTTCCTTAGGTAAGGATATTTTCTGTTATTTATTGTTTTTGCAAGACATCAGACTTTTATTGTTGTGCTATATACTGTGAAATTGGTACGTTTTTGCCATGGTCAATCATTTCCTCAATGTCGTGGTAAAAAAAAGGAGAAAAATATAGATTAGATGACTAGTGAGTTTCAATGGCCAAACAAAGGAAAACTAAATTGTTATTAAACTAAAAATAAAAAATATATTTTATTAGCCTAGTGAAGCTTTATGCCAACAGTAAATATACTTAAAATAAGGAAACATTCATTATTTCTTACACTTTCTATGCACTTCCGTGGAATTATCATTTTTTCCAATATTTTCTTTCTTTTCTCCTTATGTTTTTTGATAATTTGCCAGAGTTTAAAAATCATAGATGCACATTTCTACACATAGTTGGTTCTCATTTTGCTGGCCTGTTGTTCAGACTTGAGGAAAATTTGACTAATCTTCTCAGAGAAGGTATTGCTCAAATCCTGGCTATAACAGGCAGAACCTTACATGAACAACTGGACACTAAGTCAAGGTATAATAGTGCAAATCCTATATAGGAGTTTAAGTACCACTTGTTGATATTTCATCATATCCCCTTTTTCTTTTCTTTTTTTCTTTTTTTTCTTTTTATACTTTGTTTCAGTTCATTAAACAACTATTGAAAATACTGTGCCTAGAGGGCACTCGAAAATAGGCTAAATTTTTTGTGCAAGCAGTGGAAGCCATCAACAAAGATGATGGTATCAGCTCTCTCTGAATTATACAAGGTTGGACTATAAATTTGTATGTTTATTTTTTATAACCATTAAGCAGTAACTTGAAGCCAGGTGACTGTGGAATGTTAAAGGAAAAACACATATGCCTACCAAACTGCACTCTCTTATTTGTATGGCATAATTTTCAACGTCAATTATAGAGTGAACTGTATATGTTAAAGGTAGGTAACCTATAGCCTTTTATAGAGTGCATTCTCGTGTGTGTGTGTGTGTATCTATGTGTGTTTATGTGCATGATAACAAAACAAAGTTGTTCTTTCAAATATGTTGTTCTGTTTCAGTTTTCCAGCATAAATATTATGATGAAAAGCTACCTACCTATCGAAGATTCTCATTGAAGGCTAGGAATAGAAAAGTTGATAGAGATTCTAAAAACATTCTTCCTCTTATGGACTTCTTAGACAATGCAAATTTAAGGTAATGATTATAATTTATAGATTAGGTTGGAAATGTTATGATTTACTGATTCAGTACTTTAATAGTTTTTGTGTGGTTATATGACACCTAGTTTGCGTTGTAGTACCACAAACATGGCATGTTTATGTTATGTAACGACGGTCGGAACAAAGCCCCCTTTCTTGCACGCATATGAGCTGGCACACAACTCCCATATAACAAAAGGAATCCCTATTGTTACGTGCCTACCAACTCATATTTTTACTCAACTCCTTCAATTTATTCCATGATATGGGACTATTAATTACAGCCCATCATTCCTCCTTAACAACATGCAAGGAATTCCTAACAGTCTCCCCCTTGACTCGCACCGTGCGAGTATCTTTTGAGAGCACTGCCTTGTCCGCATGGCCCAGTCCGTATCCTTCGGCTCTGATACCACTGTTATGTAACGACGGTCAGAACTGTTAGAATTTAGATCCAGAGAGGAGAGAGGTACAACGATAAACAATTAAAAGACTACATTTTTATTTATTATTTGATTGATATTACAAAAGAAATGCTTGATTAATTGCTATTACATAAACAAGATACAGAAGAGATTAAGTCTAACAATAGAAGAGAAAGCCTTTATATATAGGCAAAACTAGAATAACAAAAAGTACTGTACTATGACTGTACTAAAGGGTAGTACAGAAAAGTACTATACTACCACTGTACTACCCTTTTAGCATATTAAGTATGTTAACATCCCCCCTCAAACTCACGATGCGGAAAATCGTGAGTTTTCCAAATAGAAGCTGCCGAGTGAAGAGTAGCAAGATCGAGAAACCATTTCACTTTGTTAGAGAGTAACACCAAGCACCAAATACTAAAAACTCAACAGCAATCTTTAATCAACTCAACAATCTTCTACATCTGCCAACAAACACCAATGCAACCAAATCCACCTTCAGAACTTCACAAAACATGCCCTTCTATCACCATACACTGACCGTCCATCATATTGTAGTATTCATATCAAAAGATTTCAGATTCAACAAAACCAATAGGAGTGAGACAATGAGAAGTGAGATAAGAACTAATAGATTCAGATTCAACAAAACCAATAGGAGTGAGACAATGAGAAGTGAGATAAGAACCAACAGATTCAAATTCAACAAAACCAATAGGAGTGAGACAATAAGAAGTGAGATAAGAACCAATAGATTCAGATTCAACAAAACCAATAGGAGTGAGACAATGAGAAGTGAGATAACAACCAACAGATTCAGATTCAACAAAATTGCTACTGAACCATAGAAAACTGTCATACCCTCTGGTTCATTCCCCATTCAACATACAAACCAAGTTTTCTCCACTTTTAAGACAAACATCGGACCTTTCAAAATAGTCTCCATCTCTAAATGCAGTCACCTAAAACACCTTCCTCTCTTTTTTTCTGCCAAAACATCCATTAACCATCACCATCGTGCAAACCTCCCCATCATTAGTCACAAATACAAACATCAAGTGGAGAAAACTTACAGATGAAACTACAAGTACTGCAGATGCATAAGAAATTGCAAGAAGAGGAGACAAAGGAGAAATTGCAAGCAGAAGAAAGGTTGATGAAATTACATGAAGAAGATACTAAGAAAATATTACAGGAGGAAGAAGCACTTATTGAATCCCTGGAGGAAGAGGCATCATTGATTGAATTACAGGAGGAGGAAACCCAGAAGATTAATAAGAAACAGAAATCAACAAGAAAATCCAAGAAGAAGAAGCATTGAAGAAATCTTACCACAGGAAGAGAAAATTTCAGGTGATGAGATTGTTAAACAACTTAGAGCTCTGATACCATGTTAGAATTTAGATCCAGAGAGAAGAGAGAGAGACAACAATAAACAATTAAAAGATTACATTTTTATTGATTATTTGATTGCTATTACAAAAGAAATGATTGATTAATTGCTTTTACATAAACAAGATACAGAAGAGATTAAGTCTAACAATAGAAGAGAAAGCCTTTACATATAGGCAAAACTAGAATAACAAAAAGTACTGTACTATGACTGTTCTAAAGGGTAGTACAGAAAAGTACTGTACTACGACTGTACTACCACTATACTACCCTTTTAGCATATTAAGTATGTTAACAAGAACAAAGCCCCCTTCCTTGCACACATATGAGTTGGCACGCAAATCCCATATAACAAAAGGAATCCCTAATGTTATGGGCCTGCCAACTTATATTTGTACTCAACTCCTTCAATTTATTCCATGATGTGGGACTATTAATACAAACTCGTCATTCCTCCTTAACAACATGCGAGGCAATCCTAACAGTTTAAAACGAGCTTCAGCTGAAGCCAACTTTAACTTATTTACATAATGGGATAACAAGATTCATTGGGGTTTCTCTTCTCCTTCTAGTGTAGTGCATTTCAATGAGCAATATTTATAGATACATAGTATTAATGCCTATGATTTATCGATGTTGATACCTATATGATAATAGTAAAAATTTAGAAATTATACCAGGGTCGTTAAGGCAATAAAAACTATTATATTCTGTAATCTTTATGATTAGTTTAAGGGTTCAGGTGCTCATTCATTTAATGTATTATCCTTCTCATTGAGTTTCATGACGTAGAGATAAATGTGAAATTATGTGTTTCAGGAAATTGATTATATATTTATTATACAAAAGTACCGCATAGCTAGGAAGTTTAATAACACTCTGGTTGCGTAGCTAATAAAGTCTTTTTAATGGTACCTTTGCTTAGCCTTTTTTTAATGTAGGGCGTTGATGCTCAATGCAGTAAAACATTTCGGATTTGGCATGGTCTGGCTTGTAATTCCTTGACACGTTTTTCCTTTGCCTTACCTCGGGCTTAAGGTGTATTAAGTGATACAAATTACATGCATCTTTGATTGATCTCTTCAACCAGTTATAACTTACACAAGTTCCCCTCATAGCTGGATTTGAAAAAAAACAAATTCCAGATGATAAATATAATAATAGTTAGCAGCTTAACCTAAACCTCAACTCTTCTTTTGTATATTCTTTAGTACTTTTATTTATCTTTGGTTTTGGAAATTTCAAATTATAAATAGAAAAAAAACTCACGGTTTCATAATGCTAAGTTCGATCTTCCCCTAATAAAGGTATTCATGCAATTTTTTTTATTTCTAATAATTTGATTTCTATGCAGTTAGTCTTTAGAGGAAATTTACAATCTAGTTATCATGATTCGTCTCATAGGTTCAAATGGGAAAGCAAGAACATTAGAGGATGATGAAAATGATGATGCTGATAGCAAAGACGATGCCAAAGACTAAAATGATGATGAGACTTAATGTTCAACCAGAATAGTCGACCAACCATTACTTATCCTCACACTTGTTAAACAATATATTGTAGCATTGTTTGTTTAGCATATGGTGTGTATCTTTAACTTACAGTTAGAAGTATGTAATATGACAGCTAACCATAACACAAAAACTTAAATATTTTCTTCCATGTAACAAAGTTAGTCTACCTCATCAAATATTGTATGTATTTTCTTAATAAATTTGCAAGTATATACAAGTTGAGTTCACTTATTGACTTACTCAGGTCGGTGCATGCTTTGATAAAAAATGTATGTTATAAAAATATTACTAAATATTTGTACTAATAGCATTTCGATTCAATGCGTTTTGACCTGAACTAATTGAATCAAAAAAATATTTGTACTAATAGATCATAATTTGAAGAAAAAAAAAGAAGTTGCCTGAAAATCCAGTAAAGTTTTCTTAAATCTTCCAATATTTATCACCAGCACTTTCATTTTCCGCTCCTTTCACAAAAAATCATTTTATGCAACTCAAAACCGTTCCCATTGGCCAAAACCATGGTCTGATTCCAATCATTCTATAAATATGTAAATAATAGAGTTAAGATGTAGTAAATTGATATTACATGTAAATTCTTACACTACAAGTAAATGTGTATATATCATTACCTAATAAGCTACATCTATTAAGTAGTGTATGAATGAATGCCAACCATCTAGACGGTCTTGTTTATTTGCAAATAGAGAACAAGGTGTGAGAATTATTAAACGATAAAAATAAAACCACTTTTATAAATGTTGATAAGATATATAGTACATATGCCTAATTAAAACAAAATACAATATTTATTTTATTATGGAAAAATAAAAGTAGAATAACATCTTAAATATGTCTAAACCCAAAAGTACTTGTTTAAGTTCACAATGCAGCATATTGTGCTAAGTATATCTAAATTTGCAGCATTTCATAGTAATTATCTTATAGATTGTAAAATACTAAAAATCATCATAGATTGAACGAATATCGTGTTCTTAGTTATTTGTTGCTACAAATTGTACACCAATGTAAGTACATCCACACAAACAAGATTCTGACCCCCTTATGAACAAATTACTCCAATTCATATACTAAATCAAAACTCTACAAATTCTGAGACTACTATATTATTTAAAAGGCCTGATTCATTAATCACCGTTATCTACACTAGTACATAACATACGTATATGCATCTAACAATTAGATATATTTACTTTTTATATGAAAAAGAATGAACCAATGTGTGTTATAAGAGCAAATTTTTTAGCACTCACAACACATTCATTTCATGTTATTTTATTTGTGGTATTTCATAGAAAATTTATGTAACGACCCAAATTTTTAGTTAATTTAAAATATGGATTTAGATAAGATTAGTAGACTTTTAAAAGTAATTTAGAGGTAAATATACTAAAATTTGATATTTTAATATTATTTTAATAGACTAAAAATAGACATTTTGCAAACAACCCCAGATTTTGATGAAACCACTTTCATCGGATCCGGAATAGTAAATTATTGTTAGGTTTAAAATGTTAAGTCAATCAGAGTTAGTGTGTTAGCATACGTAATATATACGCGTGCTAACAAATCAGTCAGAATTCAATTTAAGCTAGAAATAAGTGACATTTTTCAAGCGTTCTCATAATTCAACGAAACTAATTTTGTCAGATCCATAACGTTAAATAATGGTAATATTTTAAATTTCATGATTTTCGGAGTTAGTATGTGAGCGTACGAAAAATAAATGCATTTCGGGTAAACTAGTCAAATTTAAGTGATAACGTAATAAAATAATAATACAGATGGTTAAATGGACTCCAAATTTGACGAGACCTATTCCATTGGGTCCGTAACTATGAAATATGCTAGGGTTCAAATTTTCATGTTAATCGGACTAACTGTTTGATCTTACGAGCATTAAACGCTTGAAAAAACTTAGAAGAACTTCACTTTAAACAAGAGAAGAAACACACATTGTTCAAGTTGAGATGTCAAACCATGACCATACTATATTGTGATTCATCTTCTTAGATCCCTACCCAACACCTCATTTATCCATGTCCCTCCTCCTATTACAAAAGCAAGCCTTTTCTTCCATTTTTTCATTTACATTTTCACCTCCTTTTCATTTCACTTCCTCTCTTCCTCCTTTCTCTGATGGCCTCCACCGTACCCACAAACAGCCTGACCTGAACGCCGCCCCTCCACCACCTTCTCCTCCTCCCCTCTGGCCAATGTTGACCCCACTCCATCCCCTTCTCAAGCTGTGGCCCTCCACTTGCTCCAAAACCCTAAATCCACCATTAAAAACCCTAAATCACTACCCCTCTTCATAAATCTACACAAATCTCCACCCTCCTTGGCCCCTACAACCCAAACTACCTACAACAGTCCCACCTCTGACACCATAGCACTCCTATAGCCCACTCCCCTTAAGGACGAACCCCCTAAGCCCGATACCCTTTCCCATTTGCTCTACAACCCCAAAAACTTGTTTGTTTGTTCGTATGTAAATTTAGAAACCCCGATGAGTCAAAATGCTCCCAAATTTGTTTCCAAAAACATCTAGTGATGTCGAGAGAATGCTAAAATCTTCTGGGAACATTCAGATACCATCCAATTAAAGATTGGCAGAGTGGAGTACTAGGTGAGAACTCTTAAACGATTATTAAGGGCTAGTTTAAAATTAATCATTGTTATGAATTGTTTGAGTTATATACTGATGTGTGATGGATGATTTGGGATCATTATAGTGTTTAATGATGTTTAGCATGATAAAAATGTGATTGTTAAGTAATATACATGTAGTTGTTTGGGTATGCGACACCTAGAACTAATAGTGTTGACCTGGAAATTGATTGAACCTTAAATGGTCATTAAAAAGTAATAAACTAAAAGCGGTTAATGGATATTGATGAGAACCCTTTTAAGGAAATTGAACAATGATTGATTAGACATTGATGATTGATATTACGGTTAATCTGTTGATTGACAAACCTATATAAGCTTTAATGGTTTAAGGCTTATATGGTATATACCACGATATGTGGTAACTAGATGTTAGTGGTTAGTAATAACAATTATTGGATATTAATGATGTGTGAAATCCATATAAATTGAATTATATTGTGATTGATTGAATCTTATTCTAATTCAAAATTAACTTGAATAGTTTATTAATAAAATATTCAGTGAAAATTAAAAGTATGAATTTGACGTTCCATTTTGGATTGACACAAAGTTTGTGTTATTATGATGAATATTTGTAAAAGAAATAAATTGATTTGAATTTATTTCCATATAATTATGGTCTGTTCAAGATTTATTTTAAAATGTATAGTAATAGGTAAAGTGATGTTCGGTTAGGATATATAGAAAAGGGTTCAACAAAAGATCCTTTTCAAAACTATCTTATTTATTTTTATAACGCGCTTCAGGAAAATTTAGACTTAAAATAATAAGTTTTGAAAAATAATATTATTTTAATGATTAAAATAATATTAAAATGGTTAAATAGTAGAATATTTGAATTTCAAGAGAAATAATTGAAATATGGTTTCCAAAAATAATTATATATGTTTTATATAATTAATAATTATTTTGGAAGGGTTTCGATTTAATTTTAATTATAAATCAAATTTGGTCCGAATAGGACTTATCGCGCAGCAGTAGTTCGCGAACTTCGACCATTAACTTCGAATTGATATACCGGGAGATCCGACCGTCGGATTCTCTCGAAACAAAAAACATTGGGTTTAAAATGAAAACAGATTCCAAATGAAATAGAAAGTGTTAAATCCAATGGTTAGATTTTAAGATAAATTTAAATTTATTTTTGAAAAGGTCGCTACAAATGCAGTTCTGTGACCGGAATTGGAAACCAACTGAAAGGGCCTTATAAAAAATATTAAAAATATGGGAAAATCATGATAAATCATAATTAATGTTTTTAAAAAAAATTTGAAGGAAAAGGTAGTGAATCAGCATGATTCACGCCTAATATATATTAGCATCCATAAATTAGCATAAAGTAGCAGTACGTGTATGTACAACATATATACAGCCAAAAAAACAGGCCATCGCTACAACCCAGCGACAATATACAGCCTGAAAAAAAGAAACTAAGCATCATAATTTACATTACACAACAAAATACATAACAACAAAAGCCAGTGAAAATCCCCATCAAGTGTGTGGACCAGTAATGCACCGCATCGGCTTGCGCACACGGTCAATAATGCTTTCAAACTGCTCCTTGCGCTCCATGCCTGCCCAGTCATAGAAAAAATTGAGAATAGAGTAAATGATATTGTTAGGGGCTTTTCAGTTTGTGGTTAAATTTTCTGGAATTGCGTTCATGCCAAAGCAACCAAATGTAAGCAAAGTTCAACAAAGCAAAAAGAAAACTATCATGAGAAGCATGCAAGGTTGGGTAAATGTTGTGTCAAAAAACAAATTGGTCAGCAATGAAGTCGCTCCAGTGCAAATCAAGGTTAAGCGCAACCAAACATTTCGTCCAAATGTAAAAAGCAAAGTCACAAGCTAAAAAGAGATGATGATAGTCCTCGCCGTCGCAACCACAAAATACACAGCCACCCGTAACGTACACGCCTCTCTGACGGATTCTGCTAACCATGTTCAATCTACCATGTATCACAATCCACATGTGAATTTTAACTTTGTCAGGGACTTTGAACCGCCACATATGTTCGAACCCCAGCCTCCTAATCCCAGCAAAGTTGAACAACTTGTAAATGCTTCGAACGCTAAACAGCTTTCTTTCTCCTTCCAACATCCAAATAAACTCATCCCTCTCATTAGTTAAAGTCACCCCTTCAAGCAAAACAAACAAGCTGCATAACTGAGTCAATGCATTACCAGCCACCAGCCTCGAAAAAGACAATCTCCATTTGCAGCCCGCTGCTTCATTATCATACATCTCTCTAACAGTGAAATTTTTGTTGCGTGCAATACAAAAAAGCTCAGGAAACTCCGCACAGAAAGGGACATTAGTTAGCCAGCTGTCTAACCAAAATGATGTGTTGCGTCCATTCTTCACCACAATCTTAGTACCCAGCTTCATCCATTGTGCATGAGCCATAACATTGCGCCAAAACACGGAGCACAATGAGAAATCAGTATTCCAGCTAAAATTGCCATTATAACATGTACTGATAATCCATTCTTTCCATAGAGCGTGCTTGTCAGAGATCATTAACCATAGCCACTTACAAAGTAAAGCACGATTCATTGTCTTCAAGTTAATGACATCGAGTCCCCCTTGCTCTTTAGACTTCCAAACTTGATCCCAAGAAATCAAACAACTAAGTTTCTTTGTCTCTTTAGTACCAGTCGAGAAAAAATTACGACGAATTGCATCAATCTTCTCCAGCACCCAACCAGGAAGTTAGTAGAAGGACATCCAGTACAACGGAATTGACGACAGAGCAGAATTGACAAGCACGAGACGACCAGCTCTTGATAATGAGTTGCCTTTCCACCTCACCAGTCTTGTGTCCACCTTCTCTACCAAGTGCTGCCAGTCTTTCTTCATTAATTTCTTGGGGCGGATGCACATACCCAGATAGTTCAAAGGAAAAACATCAGCCTTGCAATTAAACATCTCAGCACATGACCTGCGTAAATCATCACTACAACCCAACGGGTAAACACTGCTCTTATGAAAGTTAATTTTTAAGCCAGATAAGCTTTCAAAAGCATAGAGAATAAATTTAAGTGCAGCAAGGTATTTACAGTCTGGTTTGCTAAAAATGATAGTGTCATCAGCGTATTGCAGAGAATTGATGCCCCCAACCACATGATCACTTCCAAAGCCGCTAAGAATCCCATTTGCACAACCCAGCTTCAGAATTTTTGAAAAGACATCTGCCGCCAAATCAAAAAGAAGAGGGGAGATTGGGTCGCCCTGTCTCAGACCACGCATGGAGTGGATAATAGAGCCAACAACTCCATTGACACAAATGTTAGATCTAATTGATGAAAGAATCATAGAAATCCATTCACTCCACTTGGTGGGGAAGCCTCTCGCCTTCAGCACTTCAATCATAAATCACCAGTCAACTGTGTCAAAAGCTTTGGCGAAGTCCAACTTGAGAATAGCACAAGGGACATCAAATCTATGATTGTTGGATTTTCGGAGCAAGAATTGTGAAGTTTTGAACTATGATTTGAATTTTTGGACTTTTGACCTGATATACTCAACATAGTAAATCAATGTTTTGGAATTTAGTTCTAGATTAAACTAAAAAATTTCAAAATTATGATTGTTGGATTTGAATAGAAATAATCTTTGAATATTTTAATATTGGATTCCATGGTTACACAGATACTGTTTAAGTAATTTGGAAGATATAGATATAGTTATTCCCTATACGGTATTAGTTTATTTCAGTACTTGATGTTGAATGTAAGTTGAGATGATTTTTATATAAAGCCTTATATTTGATACCAAATTGGATTTTGAGTTTGTTGTGAATGATGTCTTGAATAACATCTATTCTTTAACCCAGATAAAGACAAGATTGGCTTCGAAAGCTAAGTAATCGTTAAATAATGATTTTTGATATTAAAACCATGTTAGAGTTTTGATGAATCTTTTGATAAAGATTTGATTGAATGAAATGAAGATTAGAACTATGTTAGAGTTTTAATAAATCTTTCAACAAAGATGTGGAATGAAAGAAAGTATTTAAACTTACCAAATACGAGGTGTATTAGATATGGAGTACCACTAGTTTTTCTCTATGGAATGAATAGGATGGAATAGGGAAAATGATTTCCAAGGAAAGATTTAAACAAGAAGTTTAAAGAATGTATATCTTTGATAAGATTTAAGGGAGTAACTCCAATGTAAAGAATGAATTGAGTAAGAAGAGTACTCTGAATTGGAATGAGACTTATGATATGTTTATATATTACTTGATTTTAATGATGCGATAGTTATTCAGAAAGACCGGGTTTCAACCCATTCTGAATAATTAATATGACGATTGTCGAAGATATTGAAGACAACGGTCAAAGACCGGAGATCTTCACATCGTTTGGATTATTGTTGATGCCTTGGGTAGCTCTCGTTATAAGGTTAAAGTGGTGGTCATCCAGACGTACTTGGAGATCGACCGGATATGCAAGGTCTCTCTCCCTTAGGGGACGAGGAATAAGGTGCCTTTGGTTTCATTTAGACCCAAAACGAACTTGTAAATGGATGTGTGTCCAATGTTGTATTTCATAACATAACCAATTAATTTTTATTGATGATATATTTGTGGTAGCGGAGAATTTATTCTCTTAGCTTAACACCCTTCTTTGAGACATATGAACTCAAAGGTTATATTATTCATAGAAACTGATCATATGTGTGAATTGACAATGTGGCATGCCAAATTACTGATAGATAAAAGCTAATGTTTAAAAGCAGAGTTTTGTGGATAATGATCAAAGCATGGCTGACATACCATAGCTTTGTGTCAAATTGTGACTTTAGCAAGCCTCATAACCTGGGAATGGCCGAAAACAGGATGATGGACTACAGAGTAAGGACTAACATTCCCATCTAGCTGAAAAGTAATGCCATGGTATGGAGCCCAGACAATTTATTTTTGTGGATGATGGATTTAGGCACCTAGGATAATGGTCAACCAACAACCAAGATGACGATCAGATACGACCAGGGAACGTTATGCTCAAAAGTAACCCGAACTCACCGCGAATTGGTGGGGCAATTATGCCGCTCCGAAGGACTATGCGTTGAGTCCTGGGACATGTGCTAGAATGTCCGGAACGGTTAAGGAAGATCAATTTCCTTGGTCATTGATGGAAATTCAACTTCCAATACAAACCTTGCATTTTCAAATGTAAACCTATATGTCGACATAATAGGATAGGGTATTATGCAAATTGGATCCAGAATGTCAAATTGTTGCAAGATTCCAATTTTCATAAATTTTAGAATTAATATGTGAGCGTGGCCAAAGAAAATGTGTTTTGTCAGTTTTAGTCAAATTGGATCGACTAGAAAATGGCCATTTTTCAAACGGTCTCCAAATTCGACGAAATTAATTTTGTTAGGACCGTATCATCAAAATATAGCTAGATTTATTTTTCGTGAAATTTTTAGAGTCAGTATGTGGCCCCGGTGAATTTAATTGTATGATCAAATTAAATAATCAAATTATTTATATTTTAAATTAAAGAAAACAAGCTGAAAACAATTGTCTGGGCTGACGAAACTAGCCCATTGTGTCCGGAACGGGGGCATTTGGCTGGGGACGACTTTCGTTGTGCTAAAATTGGAGTTGAAAGGGATTAACGGGCTTAAACCTAGTAATTAAAGGAATTAATATTATTTTATTATAAATATAGATTAAAAATCAGAAACCCTAATCCTAAAAACTAAAGCCGTCGCCGTATGCATCTTCAATGGCCCCAAATGCATGAAACTTCATCTCCTATTTGTGCTCAATCCGTTCAATGAATTCCAAAATTCCCAAAACAAAATTAGAGAGCTAAGAGAGCTCTATTATATCAACGATGGTGATCAGGATTAAAGCTGGAGAGAATTTTCGAGACAAAGTCTCAACGTTGGGTGCGGATTTCGAGGTGGCTTAGACTGTAACAACCCGGAAAATACGAGCCAATTTAAATTTTTTTAATTTAGTTATTTTAATAAATTTAGGGTAAATGAAATAATATATTTCAATTAAATAACGAGTTAGAAATAGTGCGGCACTTTAAAATTTTGAATTTGAACTTTGACTAAACATACATGATGCAAAATAAAACGGATTTTGGTGAAACCAAAAATATTTAAATCTGTTTAAGAATATCTTTCTAACGAATATAAAAAATTGAAATTTCATAGAGGGAATCAAAAGTTATGGCCAGTTGAATATTCAGAATGGTCGCTGTGGAATAAATATAGCCCTTGAAAATAGACATTTTGCAAACGACCTCCGTTTTCGATGAAACCACTTTTGTTGGATCCGGGATGTCAATTTATTGCTAGGTTTCAAATTCCATAATTTTGGGATTGATATGTGAGCGTGGCAAAGGAAAACATGTTTGGTTGATTTCAGTCAATTTGGATGGACCAGAAAATGGCCATTTTTCAAACGTTCTCAGAATTCGACGAAATTAGTTTCGTTGGGACCGTATCATTCCAACATAGCTAGATAAATTTTTCGGGAATTTTTTGACTCGGTATGTGGCCCCGACAAATTAAAATCTACGATCAAAATAAATTTTGAATGTTTTATATTTTAATTTGAAGAATAACTAACTATAACAGTCGAATTGGCTTACGAAACATATCCCATTGTGTTCGTAATGGGGGTACTTAGCTAGGGGCGACAGTCATTGTGTTTGATTTCGGGTTCATATGGAAAAACCCTAAATTTTGAATTAATATAAATATCGACCAATAGAATTCATTCATTCATTAATTAATTTTATAAAAAAATCAGAAAAACCCTCGTGCCCCTCTCTGTATCGTGCGACGGTGAACCTTCCTCCGTTCCCGATCATTTTTCGGCCAAACCGCTTCGAATTAACCTCGCCCCTTTGCAACTTTTTGACACTCTCCTCCTCCTCTTCAAATCAATACCAACTACGGATTTAAAGTTATTGCAAAACCTAGTTTTGAACATTCAAAGAAGGTAACAGCCTGATGTTTATTTAAAGGGCTATAACACTTCTAAGTGTTGCAAATAATGATTTTCAAATAAATATCATATCTTTTTGCTATGTCGACGAAATTCGATGAAACAGGAAACATCGGACTCGTAGCGACTTCATCTACATTCTAGAATAAGATAGAACGTGTTCCGAGCTCGCTACAAATTTCAGAAGGATTAAAATCAATGTGAGACATCTGAATTCAATATGGAATGGAAATGCATTGTATAAATTATATGAGCGAAATATAAATTATAAATCATTGTACACCACATATATGAGCGATGTATAAATTATGCAGGCATTGTAAAAATCATATATGTGTTGAAATGGAAATAAAATATATTTATATACGTATATATATATATACACACACATACTTCCCTCGTCCATAGACCATAGACGATATGAATTGATTATGATTGACGTGAAATTGATTGATAATGCGAATGGTTGAAAATTAGTTGAAATGTGAATGGTTGGAAATAATTGATTGTGGTTGAAACAATGGGAATTATTGTGGAAAATTCATATGATATGAAATTGATCTTAGATCATTTAGATAAGCCTCTTATGGAACGCCGCGAGGCCTAAGGTAGTGCGATGAGCCGTACTCGGGACGGTGCCAGTTTTTAACCCCCTACTGGTATGCTACCGAAGTTTTCAGCAATATCTATGTGTTTGAATTATCTTCATGTATTGAATTATATTCATGTGTTGAATGAATTGTTTAGATAATAAAAATCACATTTTTATTATGCGAGTGAAGCATATGAAGTATGCGTGTACGAGATATTCATGCGTTTAATGACATTCATGTGTTGAATAAATTGTTTGAAAAGTAAAAATCACATTTTCATCAAATATGTGGACTATATAAAATACTTGTGTTCTAAGAAAATTATTTTAACTTCAAAAATATCATTTTTATCTTATGTATAAACTATATAAAATATTAGTGTTACTAATAAATTGTTTTAATGATAAAACCACATTTTTATTATATGTATGAACTATTTAAAATATTCAAGCGTTGAAAAGGATTTATGTGTTGAATAAAAGGATTGAACAATAAAATTTACATTTTATTGTGAATATGAAGTGCTAAAAACATTCATGTGTAGAATAAATATTTTGAACGATAAAAATAATATTTTTATCATGTATACGACTTGCTAAAAATACACATGTGTTGAAACATATTTTAGTTCGCCAAAAATATCATTTTATCCTATGTATGAAGTGCTAAAAATAACCGCATATTGAAATAAACATTTGTTCGCTAGAAATATTATTTTTAGTTTAGTTCTGCATATATATATATATATATATATATATATATACATGGTTTGAACAAGAATATGGATTAGCTGTTGAGTAAAGAATATATTTGCGTGCCCGACAAATAGGTAAACCTTAATGAGTTGGCCGCGCGATTTTATTATTATATAAACTCCTGTGAATGTCATTATATGCGAAGTGCTTGTTGTTCTATGTGAATAATAAATGTCGCCATAGGATCGTAACAATTAATGTTGAACTACACTACATGGCATACTTCTTGAAGATAGCATACCCTATCATATACCACATAAGCATTTGGAGCTTATGTGATGACGTGGAAGATTTACCATACAAGCGAGAAGCTTGTATAGCGATGACTATATTTCAGGTTGATCTGAAGACTGATATGGACTATATAAAATATAACGATAAATTGCCAGATTAATAAAAACCCCACACGGGTCTGGAGATGATAATAAACACGTCTCTCTAGTCATTAAGGCACAAAAACCATTTATAGGGTGACTAGAATTTATTCTCTGGAGTTATGATCTATACACACTCCCCTGTGGACACAAGAATATATCAATATAAATATGTGCATGCTTTTTAGGATTTATTGGGTGCCTAATACGGCCCAATAAGTATCTAAACCCCTCCCCGTACAAAGGAGGTTATGGCGAAACTTTTTGAAATTTAAAGTCGTTAGTGAAATATTTGAAGTGAAAAACGATATGGAAATCGTCGAATGAATTATATATATATATATATATATATAAAAATTAAATAAACGAATCGTGCAGCGGCAGTTCGTGTTTTGGAATCTTAATTTTAAACGATTATATAGAGAGATCCGACCATCAGATTTCCATGAAACCGGAACCGCTGGGTTCGCTTTGGAAAAATCTTTCCAATGATATAAAGTTTGTTAAAATCCAACGGCTGTATTGTGTGAAATATTTAATTCAAATATGAATAAAAACAGTGCCAGAATGAATTATATTTATATATATAAATATAAATTAAATAAAACGAATAACCATGCTACAGTTTGTATTTTGAAATCCTAGCTTTAAATGATTATATCGAGATATCCGACAGTCGGATTCTCCCGTAACCGGAAACGTTGGGTTCGCTTTGAAGAGATCTTTCCAACGCATTAACGTCGTTAAGATCCGTCGGTTAGATTTTGAGAAATGTGTAAATTAAAATTAGAGAAAAATAGCGATATATCGTTATAAAATATTATAGGCGATATGGAATGGAAATAAACCGATTCTACTTGGTTTGCTTGATATTAGATGGTTGAATGTGTTTGACATTAAAATTATATAAAGAACGTAAATGTGGATGTCGAATAATCTAACAATGGACAGAATTGTTTTGAATTCTAAAATACGTGAATTATTTGAAAAGGCCGAGTAATTCTCATTTCAAATAATTGATTGACGAATAAATGTCGAAGATATGAAGACAGTGCAAGACCGGTGATCTTCACATCGTGTAGATTACTACTGATGCCTTTGAGATGGGTAGCTCCCTTGACGAGGTTAATGTGATAGTAGTCTGAACGTACTTGTTGATCGTCCGGATAGGCGAGGGCCTCTCTCCTGTATTGGACATACGGGAGCATGAATAAGGTGCCTCCGGTTTTGTTCAGACCCGGAACGGACTTGTGAATGGATGTGTGTCTGACGTGTATTCTGTGCTGTATTCTTTGATCTCTAATAAATATACATCTGTTTGGCGGCGGAGAATTTATTCTCTTGCTTAACGCCCTTCTCTGAGACATACGAGCTCAGAGGTTGTATATCGGTAGACATCAGTGGTATGGTTTGGATTGACAGCGTGGCATGCAAAGATGCAAATGATCAAGGCTTTTGTTGAAAAGCAGAGTGTTGTGGTTGATGATCAAAGCACGGCTTTAATATAGCATAGCTTTGTGTATAGCGTTGATTCGCGAGCCTCGCACCCCGATATGAGTTAAAAACGGGATATGGACCGCTGGGAGAACACGACGTTTCTTTCTAGCTATGGGTGGTGTCAGCGTTTTACTAGCCCTGACATCATTGATTATTATACCTTTGTGGATGTTGGAGTATGAGGCGCCTCAATTATATCGGTCTCTACGGGGCCGATAGATAGGTCCGATAGGACCGGGAAACGTGTGTTCAGGAATTGCCAATCCACTAACATAAGTGTGGACCGACCCAGCTGATTCCAAGGGCTACCCAGAGTGTGTAGTCCTGGGGCATTTGCTAGAGTGTCTCGAAGCCGGTGAGGAGCTTGCCCCTAGCCTCGACTCATGACAGAATCCAAATTTCCAATATGAAATCACAGATTTGATTGTAATTTATATATGGCGACATAGTGGTATGGGGCACTTATGCCGTCTAGGATTGATATTTTTGATTGAATTTGCTTTTGAAACATATATGCACTAGTAATAATATCAAATGATTTTTCTTTACACGTATTAAGCATATTTTGACCGTTATAAGGTAAAACCCTATCCTCCAGTTTGCGTTGCATTGTATGACGGGACTTGGGTCTTATAATGGCTGCACTTTTATAAGAAGCATTGCATTGTTTAAATAATTTACCTTGTTTAATGCACTAGCAATCACTGGAGTAAACCCGTTCCGCGAAAGTGGCGTGGTCCTATGATTTGCCTTGTTATTGTTGTTTATCCAGTTAGGTAGATTTCTCATACCAGTCCCATGACTGACTCGTAGTTTGTTTCACTTTGCAAACTCGGGTGCCCTTATTTTCACACGGGCATCCTATTGACAGGTGACAGGGTATATTTTGGCTTTTGCACTACAGCATGGAGTGCACCTTTTGGCTTGTATGGCGAGGACTTGACTTCTCAGTATTTTGGCTATTTTATATTCCGCCATTAGTACCTTATATATATGATTTCTGCTTATCGCGATGTAGACAGATTTACTTCTATTATGTATCTATGATGTATATGTACCAGTGATCTTGATGTAGACTGATCATTTCCTTTCATGCACTAAGTTGTATCCTACACTGTGCTACTCTGATGTTTATTACATGTTACGATTCCTCTGTCATATCGATATAAATTATTCTAATTTCTGTTTATGCTATTATCTGTTCTCTGCTAATAATGATTAATGTGTTATATTCCAATGATTATCCTTAATTCCGTCGTACGGAGTTTTGAGATCGTCACAGGTGGTATTAGAGCTTTGGTTAATCTTAGTTCTGAAATTTAACACATTAAACACCTCGTCAAGATAGAATCAGTAGTGTTCTAAGACGAGTAGCTCATTAGAGATAGGGTTAGTAATGTCCTAGAATGAGCTAAGTAGAATAGCGAAATAACTTGATCATTACATCGATATCTTTTCATATATTCTTCTGCTTTTTCCATATCTTAAATTTATCATTTCTGTGAGCTTGACTCTTTTCTTGCTTATACAGAACTTGACCAGATGGCTACCCGAGCAGCTGCAGCTAGAGGTAAAGCAGGCCGAGGAGGCCGAGGACGGGGGGAATATCCCTGTTGTCCCAGAGCCATTTTTTCAGTCACCACAACCCCCCTCGACCGTTTGAGTTAGACTGAGTGGGAAAGACATATAGGAATCTGGGAGGCAAGCCATTTTCGGGCACTGGTACTGCAATTGAAGCCTTGGGCTGGTTGAACACTTGTGAGAAGATCTTCAAGGGCATGGGTCTTGAGGATCAGAGGAAAAGCTTTACGGGCGCTTAGCTATTGCAGGACAAGGCCCAACTCTGGTGGGACGCCATCACCTTAAATGAGGAAGAGGTGGAGATGACATGAAATGAATTCAAAATACTATTCAAAGAGAAGTTCGTTCCAGAGCAAGAGATGGAGCGCTTGCATGATGAGTTTGCCAATCTCCAGCAAGGAGATCGCACCATCCAGGAGTACCTCAATAGGTTCACTCAGCTATCCCGCTATGCTCCAGAGCTTGTTCAGACTTTTAAGGCAAAGAATAAGAGGTTCATTCATGGACTTCAACGCAAATATCAGGATAGGGCAATGAGTCATGTTAACCTTATACTCGCCGAGATGGTGGATATGGCTTGCAATCATGAGATCCTGGATATGAGGAACATGCAAATAGACCGCACAAAGAATAAGGCGGGAAACAAGTGCAAGACTTTAGAAAGTCAGCCCAAATCCAGCAACATAGCAACTAATGCCAAGCCACAAACGAATAGGCCACCCAGAGGAAGCTGCTACAACTGCGGTCAAGCCGGTCATTACTCCAATGTGTGCACCGCTCCAAAGCGGTTGAAGACCAACCAACCCAGCTCGATCCAGAACCCTTGCAAACCTGTTGAGTGTTTCAACTACCACCAGGCGGGGCACATCAGAAGGAACTGTCCTTTGCTGAAGAATTAATAGGTTGCGCATGTATACGAAGGGGCGAATCCGCCAGCTATTACAGATGGGGCAAGTAAACCTGATGTTTTGGGAGGTACCCTTACTATTAAAAATATTCCTGTTTCCGTACTATTTGACACTGGTGCATCACAAAGTTTTATTGCAAGTAACACTGTTAAAAAGTTAAAGTTAAATCTAAGAAAGCTTAAAGAATCGGTTAGAGTTCATAATTCAATAGGAGGTTCTATTGTTCTCGGTTCATATTGTAAAGTACATGTTTCTTTTTCTCGATATCGGTTTCATTTTGATTTGACCATTATGGATTTTTCCAAGTTTGATATTATACTTGGACTGGACTGGTTAACCAAATACGAGGCCTAAGTGAAATGTGCCGAGAGTATAATTACAATTAAAACAAAGCTTGGTTATATTACTATACCATGCCACGGCTCAGATTCAGATCCTAATAGGAAAAAAATTTGGTCTGCGCTAGAAGTTATTCCCACTTTGTTAGCGAATATTCCTATCGTTAAACACTATGCAGATGTGTTCGAAGAAGTTGAAAGCTTACCTCCGCAAAGAGAAATTGAATTCCGAATCGATCTAATTCCGAATTCCAGGCCGGTAGTGCATTCAATTCGAAGGATGACTCTAAAAGAAAAGGAAGAATTAGGCAATCAAACTCGTCAACTTTTATGGAAAGGTCTAATCAGACCTAGCTTTTCTAATTGGGGTGCAGCTGTAGTGTTTGTTCCTAAATCAGACGGTACTCTCCGATTGTGTGTTGATTACCGAGACCTCAACAAGCAGACGCTCAAGAACAAATATCCATTACACCGCATCGATGATTTGTTGGATCAATTGAATGGAGCGCGAGTATTTTCCAAAATGTACCTAGCTACAGGTTTCCATCAACTGAGAATTTCCGAAGAGTGTGTTCCTTTAACAGCTTTCAGAGGTCCAGACATATTTTATGAGTGGTTAGTAATGCCATTCGGCTTGTGTAACGCTCCAGTGTACTTCGTCGATTTAATGAATAGAGTGTTCAGAGAAGTCTTGAATAAATTTGTTCTAGTATTCATCGATGATATTTTAATCTACTCCAAGTCAGAAAGCGAGCATGTAAACATTTAGAACAAGTGTTGGGGATCCTGAGAAAGAATGTCTTCAAAGCTAAATTCTCTAAATGTATCTTCTGGCGGGAGGAAGTGAAGTTCCTTGGCCACGTAGTGTCAAAGAAAGGAATTTCTGTAGATTCAAGCAAAATTACAGCAATTCAAGAATGGAAGCAGCCTACTACACCCATTGAAGTCCAAAGTTTTATGGGCTTGGCTAGTTATTATCGGAAATTCGTTAAGGATTTTTCGAAGATATCCGGCTCATTAACCAAGCTTACAAAGAAGCACGAAAGATTTAAATGGACTCCAGAATGTGAGGGAGCTTTCCAGGAACTGAAATTAAAATTGACAACCGCTCCAGTATTAACCATTATCGATGGCAATCAGGATTTGACGGTTTGGATGGATGCTTCTATTAGACGTCTTGGTGCAGTGTTAATGCAAAGAGGCCAAGTAGTCGCTTATGCTAGCCATCAGTTGAAGCCGCATAAGAAGAATTATGCAACTCATGATCTTGAATTATTAGCCATCGTGTTCGCTATGAAAAAATGGAGGCACTATCTATTGGGTGAGAAATTTGAATTATATACTGATCATCAATCATTGAAGTATTTGTTCACTTAGAAAGACTTGAATATGAGACAACAACGTTGGCTAGAATTTCTTGCAGCGTATGATCTAGACATTCTGTATACGCCGGGAAAAGCCAATGTGGTAGCGGATGCGCTTAGCAGAAAAACCGCAATCATCGCCAACCTTATTATTACGCCTTCATCAATCGACAAGATCGTCGTTCTTCAAAAAGATGATAATTTTGTTAAGGAGAAGATCAAAAGAATTCAAAGGGGCAAAGTCTCCAGTTTCAAAGTAGATAGTGAAGGAGTTCTGAGATTAAAAGGAAGAATCTGTGTTCCAAACATCCCAGAGCTCAAAAGAGAAGTGCTTGATGAATGTCATAAATCCAAGCTTTGCATTCATCCTAGGGTAAGTAAGATGTACAATGATCTCAAACGCACATTATGGTGGAAGGCGATGAAGGGAGACATTTCTCTATATGTTAGCAGGTGCTCTACTTGCCAACTAGTCAAAAGCGACTAACAGAAACTTGCCGGATTATTGCAACCATTGGAGATTCCAAATTGGAAGTGGAAGCAAATTTCCATGGATTTCATAGATGGTTTACGTAGAACCAAGAAAGGAAATGACAGTATTTGGGTAATCGTAGATCGCTTCACGAAGACCGCCCATTTCATACCCGTCAGATCCAATAGAACCACTCAATGTCTAGCACAGATTTATTTCAGAGAAAGCTACATGGAGTGCCAATCAGCATAGTCAGTGATAGAGATCCAATATTTACTAGCAAATTCTGGGAGGCATTTCAAGTAGAACTGGGGACAAAGATGAACCTGAGCACCGCATATCACCCTCAGACAGATGGCCAAACTGAGAGGGTGAACCGTATTCTAGAAGATTTATTGTGGGCTTGTATTATTGATTTTGGCGGATCATGGGAAGATCACTTGCGTTTGGCTGATTTCTCGTACAACAACAGCTATCAAGCAAGTTTGAAAATGTTGCCATTTGAAGCGTTATACGGTAGACCGTGCAGATCTCCCGCATGTTGGGTAGAACCTGACAATAGACTTGTATTGGGACCCGATATGATTCGTGAAGCTTCAGACAAAGTCGATTTCATTAAGAAACGATTGCAAACCGCTCAAAGCTGACAGAAAAGTTATGCGGATTCTAGGAGAAGAGATTTAGCATTTGCTGTTGGTGATTATGTTTATTTGAGAGTTTCTCCGATGAGAGGAGTAGTCCGATTCGGTAAAACTGGGAAATTGGCACCCAGATTTATTGGCCCCTTTCCTATACTTGAACGAATTGGAACTCTTGGTTATAAGGTTCAATTACCTGATTGGTTGCCTGGAGTACGTGATGTGTTTCACGTATCTCAACTTCGAAAACATGTGCATGATCTAGATCTTGTTGTGGAAGAAGCAGCGCAACAAGACTTTGAAATTACTCCAAAATTAGCAGTCAGAAGAGAACCGGTAGAGATTATTGGCAAAGAAACTAAAGCGCTAAGGTACAAGAAGGTTCATTTAGTTAAAGTGCAGTGGAGTGGAGATCCTAGAGACTGTACTTAGGAGACAGAAGAAAGCATTAAGCAAGCTTATCCAAATTGCAGAGTGGACATCTCTGACTAACTCCGGTGCAAGGTACATTTACAATACTTTGCATTTCCGGTTGTTTCCTACTTTACTGTTGTTTCCTTTTCGGGGACGAAAAGTTTTAAGTGGGGGATACTGTAACAACCCGGAAAATAAGAGCCAATTTAAAATTTTTTAATTTGGTTATTTTAATAAATTTAGGGTAATTGAAATAATATATTTCAATTAAATAACGAGTTAGAAATGGTGCGGCAGTTTAAAATTTTGAATTCGAACTTTGACAGAACACACAGGATGCAAAATAAAACGGATTTTAGTGAAACCAAAAATATTTAAATTTGTTTAGGAATATCTTCCTAATGAATCTGAAAAATTGAAATTTCATTGCGGGAATCAAAAGTTATGGCCAGTTGAATATTCAGAATGGTCGCTATGGAATAAATATAGCCCTTGAAAATAGACATTTTGCAAACGACCTCCGTTTTGGATGAAACACTTTTGTTGGATCCAGGATGTCAATTTATTGCTAGGTTTCAAATTCCATAATTTTTGGGATTAATATGTGAGCGTGGCAAAGTAAAACGTGTTTGGTTGATTTCAGTCAATTTGGATCGACCAGAAAATGGCCATTTTTCAAACGGTCTCAGAATTCGACGAAATCAGTTTTTTTGGGACCGTATAGTCCCAACATAGCTAGATAGATTTTTCGGGAATTTTTTTGAACCAGTATGTGGCCCCGGCAAATTAAAATGTACGTTCAAAATAGAATTTGAATGTTTTATATTTTAATTTGAAGAATAACTGACTGTAACAGTCGAATTGGCTTACGAAACATATCCCTTTGTGTTCAGAATAGGGGTATTTAGCTAGGGGCGCATGTCGTTTGGTTTGACTTGGGGTTCGTATGGAAAAAACCCTAAATTTTGAATTAATATAAATATTGACCAAAATAATTTATTCATTCATTAATTAATTTTATAAAAAAATCAGAAAAACCCTCGCACCCCTCTCTGTATCATGCGACGGTGAACCTTCCTCTGTTCCCGATCATTTTCTGGCCAAACTGCTTTGAATTAGACCTCGCCCCTTTGTAACTTTTTGAAGCTCTCCTACACCTCTTCAAATTAATACAAGCCTCTCCCTCCCTCGCTCCGTATTTCGTGAGAACCACACCATTGAAGTCTTGGACTTCGTCGCGCCGCCAAGCTCACTAGAGACCGTCGATCAAACGGTGACCACCGGCGCAAGGTGCGGATTTCCAGCCTCTTCGACGTCGTATAACTCGATCTTGTCATTGAGTTACAGATTTAAAGTTATTGCAAAACCTAGTTTTGAACATTCAAAGAAGGTAACGGCTTGATGTTTATTTAAAGGGCTATAACACTTTTAGGTGTTGCAAATAATGATTTTCAAATAAAAATCATATCTTTTTGCTATGTTGATGAAATTCGATGAAACAGGAAACATCGGACTCGTAGTACATCATCTACATTCTAGAAGAAGCTAGATCGTGTTCCGATCTCGCTACAAATTTCAGAAGGATTAAAATCAATGTAAGACATTCGAATTCAATATGGAATGGAAATGCGTTGTATAAATTATATGAGCGAAATATAAATTATATATGCGTTGTACACCACATATATGAGCGATGTATAAATTATGCATGCGTTGTAAAAATCATATATGTGTTGAAATGGGAATGAAATGTATTTATATACATACACACACACACACACACACACACACACACACACACATATATATATATATATATATATATATATATATATATATATATATATATATACTCCCCTCGTCCATGATATGAATTGATTGTGATTGACGTGAAATTGATTGATAATACGAATGGTTGAAAATTAGTTGAAATGCGAATGGTTGAAAATAATTGTTTGCGGTTGAAATAATTGTTTGTGGTTGAAACAATGAGAATTATTGTGGAAAATTCATATGATATGAAATTGATCTTAGATCATTTAGATAAGCCCCTTATGGAACGCCGCGAGGCCTAAGGTATTGCGAGGAGCCGTACTCGGTATGGTGCCGGTTTTTAACCCCCTACCGTTATACTGCCGAAATTTTCAGTAATATCTATGTGTTTGAATTATTTTCATGTATTGAATTATATTCATGTGTTGAATGAATTGTTTAGATAATAGAAATCACATTTTTATTATGCGAGTGAAGTATATGAAGTATGCATGTATGAGTATTCATATGTTGGGATATTCATGCGTTGAATGACATTCATGTGTTGAATAAATTGTTTGAAAAGTAAAAATCACATTTTTATCAAATATGTGGACTATATAAAATACTGTTGTTCTAAATAAATTATTTTAACTTCAAAAATATCATTTTTATCTTATGTATAAACTATATAAAATATTAGTGTTACCAATTTAACGATAAAAACCACATTTTTATGATATGTACGAACTATTTAAAATATTCATTTGTTGAAAAGGATTCATGTGTTGAATAAAAGGATTGAACAATAAAATTTACATTTTATTGTGAATATGAAGTTCTAAAAACATTCATGTATTGTAATGACCCGGAATTTTAGCAACGTAATAATGAAGTTATTTAACTATTTAAATAACGGATATATTTAATATGTGGCGTCAGAACGTATAATTTATAATTATAATTATAATCGAGCTCGAAATGGCGCTGCAGTTCATTGTTTGGCGATTTGAACTTTAACTGAATGTACAGAATTCGTTTTAAGCCGGATTTCTGTGAAACAAGAAACGCGTAGAGCTGGTGGAGTATATCTTTCTAGTGGAAGAGAAAAATCTGGATTTCATCGTGTAGATTTTGAGATATGTCCAAATCAAATTTTAGAAAAGTCGCTATGGAATTCCTTTGAAATTTATTAATATATTTATTTATATTATAAATGGATATTCAATATAAATTGAATATCGGTTCAACCGGGATTTGAATATCGAACTATAAACCCAATTGGATCTGTATGGTATTCCACTGTGAATATAGACGATAATATTTATTTTTAAATATTAAATTTAATTACATTTAAATATATTTATATATTTAAATAGGCTATTTAGAGCTTTAAAAATAGCCGGTTTTGCAAACGAAGTCGGAATTTGACGAAACCAGCGTCATCGAGTCCGGAATATTTTGGTGTAGCAGAATATCAAATTTCATGTTGATTGGGTTTGATATGAAGTCGTAGGAGCTTATAACGCGTGACAAGGATATAAACGAATATAAGATTTATAAATATCTTCACAAATATCTTCACAAATATCTCCCCACAAAATATCTACACTATAAAACATCCTTAAGTCTCCTTTCCTTAAGACCTAACCTCATTTGTCTTCAGCAAAACTAGAAAGAATCGGCCGCCACTTCCTTTTCTTTCTCCAGTAAATGATCGGTCTTCAAAAATCCATATGAATTAAAATCAATCCCCATAAATCACGAAATACACATTTTTGGGATCCTCAAGGGTTCTCTTCAAATCGATGTAGGTTCCAGCATGTTCGATCTTGGTTTTTGTAATGACCCGAAAATCCGGTCCAATTTGAGCTGACTAAATAACACAAGTCCAACCCCAAATTGCACTGAAAATTCAAGAAATTAATAGAAAGAAGATAGAGGGTGAGGATAGATAAGATAGAACTAGTAGAATAGAAGAAGAAGAACATCATCATCAGAGTAAACACGAATCTCACAGCGGAACGAATAAAATATAAACATAACTTTTGAAATACAAACAGTTATATATACAATAGCACTTATCAGAGTACAGCACTTACAACAACAGCGGAAATAAATATAGCTATAGAATCCTGAAGCCTCATGCTCCAAGCTCTTCCAGTATATCTGTAAAATCCTGAACTACTTGACTGCCCGTACAAATTTAGGCACCCAAGAGTTTAGGGAAAACAACAAAGTAAACTCCGGGTCAGTCATGGGATTGGTATGAGTAAAACATTTCAAAACAGTTTGAACAAGTAAACGATATCTCATAAGACCACGCCGCATAACGGAACGGGTTTTTCCCTTATGAGAATCCAAAATATCTTTATATCAAAAACCTTTTGATATTATAATAATGTCTATGTACAAATAGATATCAACTAGTAGAAACGCTTTCATCTCACGTTCTACATATATAGTATACAATCAAAACCGCAAGCACGTATTGGGTAATGGATTTCCAACTATAACAAGGTATGGATCCACCTTCCGATCAGTGTACTCTAGGAACGATACACTAGAGTTCAACAAGAACATCTTGCAACTCAGCCACACATGACCGACCACTCATTTCTCTTGAGTGTATCGAATGTACATCACCAACGGTTGGGATCAGCAACCGTTCCCGTAAATATATATGGGACAGCATTGATAGATTTAAGAAGCAAATGAATATTCTCTAGATAGGTGATTATACACCCTACTTCGGTGCGACCGACTTAGCCATGCTGCCTACCCGATTTCTGTCATTTACCGGATGTGAGGCTAGAAGCTACGCTTACTTTCCATTCATTTATAACACGATCACTTTGAATGCCACATTATCAGATCCGTAAATCATTAGTTGGTTTATACAAATATCCTGGATGTTATGCTAAGGGATTAATCCGTTGCAACCATATATATTTATACAGACCAACCCATTCGATCATTGGAAATACTTTGTCATACATTCGTCCATTTACGTTCGTTCTGGGACTGAACGAAACCGAAGGCACTATTCAGTACATCCATCTTAGTCCATGTTATCTAAGACTTATACAATAGCCCTTGCACTTTACTCCATCTTCAATTTTCTTTGGCATATTCGCAACGCTTATGCCAATACAGAGTGGTTCTTTGGATAAGAATCCAACCGGTCTCTCCATATCAACAACGTAAATATGGTCAAAACTTGATAGTCTGTGATTTAACTATCAATGAAAACATGTCGGTGTACAAACAACGATCTAAATTCCAAATGGAATTATCGATCCAATCATCAACCATATATATATATATATATATTTTCATATTTCCTTATTTTCTAAAATTAGAAAATATATGTTTTCAACATTGGAAAACATTTCCAATCCTCATTTACGCCTCACTACCATTCCACAACTATTAGTCCCTAACTGTAAACTAGTAAGAGAACAATTCTCTAAGTATAAACCCCGAAGGCCGAAACCAACATTAGATCAACACTCAGAAAAATATTCAACTTACCAATCTCTAGTCAGTTTCTAATATTGTTTAACTCTATTTGATTTACTCTTATTCGAATACTATAAGTCGATTAACTCTATTGATTAACTCTATCGAATAACTAAATTCGATAAACTCCTTTTGATTAACTCTATCGAATAACTAAGTTCGATAAACTCCTTTTGATTAACTCTATCGAATAACTAAGTTCGATAAACTCCTTTTGATTAACTCTATCGAATAACTAAGTTCGATAAACTCCTTTTGATTAACTCTATCGAATAACTAAGTTCGATAAACTCCTTTTGATTAACTTGTATTCAGTTACTAAATTCGATTAGCTAATATTAGACTATTCTTATTCGATTAACTAATATTAGACTAACTCAAATCAGGTTATTTCTAATTGAATGACTAACATTCAATTACTCTATTTAGATTATCTCTTTTATATCTCATCAATTTCCTTTTTATAACGTTTACCTACCGTTACAAATATTTCCTATTTACAACTTCTATTTACCGTTACAAATATTTCCTATTTACAACTTCTATTTACCGTTACAAATATTCCTTATTTATAACTTCTATTTACCGTTACAAATATTCCTTATTTACAACTTCTATTTACCGTTACAAATATTCCTTATTTACAACTTCTATTTACCGTTACAAATATTCCTTATTTGCAACTTCTATTTACCGTTACAAATATTCCTTATATACAACTTCTATTTACCGTTACAAATATTCCTTATTTACAACTTCTATTTACCGTTACAAATATTCCTTATTTACAACTTCTATTTACCGTTACAAATATTCCTTATTTACAACTTCTATTTACCGTTACAAATATTCCTTATTTACAACTTCTATTTACCGTTACAAATATTCCTTATTTACAACTTCTATTTACCGTTACAAATATTCCTTATTTACAACGGTTTATTTATCTTCTAAATAAATATTTCTTATTTATATTTATTTTCTAAATAAATATTCTCCTTTTCAATTCTATTTATTTTCTAAATAAATACCCCTTTTATAAAACTCTATTTGTTTTATAAATAATTTCCTTTTATAAAACCGTGTTCGATTTATAAATAATTTCCTTTATTTCAATATACATTGAAATATTCCTTTTTACAACTCAGGGTTTCTTATGATATTCAAAATATCAAACAACGATGGTCAATATCGTTCTAACATCCATAATCAATAACAGAATATAAATCACAACATATATCACAATATATGAAAATAGTAAAATAATTGTTGAGGAACCCAGTCGGATTCCTCCAACCTGTCTCCCTGCATCCCCAGATGTTACACAGTATAATATATATCATATTTCATTTTGAAATGAAATATCCTGCTGTACAGAACCATTTTTGATTAACAGTACATAGATTAACTATAACTACGTTTTCAATCAAATCTATTTAACAGTCCAGTTTAACAATCAATATACAGCAGTCAATAAATAAAGTACAATTTATATTAAAATACAAATTTGAGGAGAGTTAGTGAGTTTTACTCACATTGTCCGTGTATCGTTAAACAACGATAACCATTTAGCAGTCATGTTCTGACGATATTTTCCCATCATATTTTCCAATAAATCTCCAAATCATTCTAACTGATCTCCTGTTGTAGCCCCCGTCCGTGTGATCCTGTTGGATCCTATTCGGTCGGATTTTCTCTTTTCTTTCTTTATTTCCAGCCCATTCACCCACTTTTTAAAACACACTACTGTGCTTCTTCCTCAATATTGCCAAACATGAGCTTCAGCAAATTCGAACACGTAAAACCCAATTTCTTCATATCACCAAGGACTCACCACGCACCTGCCATTTATTATTAAACTTCCCTTGTAGTATTCACGCCACTAATTCCTGAACCTTTCTTCACCGCTAAAACCAACATAAGCCCATTTTAACATCCACGGCCCGTACCCCATTTGTTGAAACTTCAAACCCGTATGATTTCCACCATGCTGCTACTGTTTTCTTCACTCCTCTTTGAACAACCGTACTCCATCTCTCTTCCTTTCTCTCCACAGATACTTCTCTTCCCTTATTATTTACACATCCTGCTTTACATTTTTAAATCCGAGAGCCTCCTACTTCATTCACGAAACAAACCCCCCAGCATTTCAAATGCCATTGCGACTAATTCAGATGCTTTTATCCACCTCAATACTTTATTTTAAAACGAAATGAAAATACCACCGTCCTCCTCACCTGCATCTCCTTTATCTCATATAAATCATACAGAACCCACTCTATACCTTCGAATAGCCTTCAACAGTCATGCGCGACACTCGTAGAAGGTCATGACAGCTTTCAGATCGAGTTTCCCCCGAATACTCAACTGCAGTTCGAACGCCTGGAACGAACTCCGCCTGGCCGCACTTCATACCGCTCGTGCATCCCCTTGCCAACATCCCAGATCGAACTTAAATACATAAATCCCTACCCCCTACTCCTCAAATCAATTTACCCTAGAACCCAAAGGGCCACGCTGCATACTTTTCCAGTGTACAAGCCTGAAACCGAACCCATCTAAGCAGATACCAGAACGAAGAGATTGTCCTCAGAAATGCCAATATATATGTGATAAGATTTATGAAATTTTATTTTGATTTGTGGGAATTTTGAAGACCGATTTCCATGTTTGGAAGATAGACATCCGGCGGCCTACATTTCGTTGACTAACAGAGGGGTTAAATTAGGTTTTAGTGTTAAAGGGGGGTGTATTTATAGAGGAATTTGGACCAATTAATGAATATTAAATTCTATTATAACTTAGCTACGAAGTACCACCTTAAAATCAGTTCATACGATCTCTGTTTTTGACAAACTAAGCTATTCCTAGCATAGAAAAATATTCCGGATCCAATGGGACAGGTTTCGTCGAATTCCGACCCCGTTTGCGAAAATCCCTTAGAAAATATCGATGAAAAACACCGAGCATTAATTCCTTAAAATTACAGAAAAAATCCTAAAAATATGAGGCCTTGACGTTTCACTAGACCTCTCCCTAAGGTTTCGTATGAAACTTGTTTCGTTGAATTCTGAGTTCGTTTGACCAGTTAACCATTCAGTTTAGTTTGTTTTAAGTTAAAAACATAGCGTACCCCACTATGAAATATTCTGTTCATGTAGGGACAGTTATGGACAGAAACAAAAATACCATTTAAATGAGTGATGTGCTCTGGTCCCAAAAAAGTAATAATACCGGTAGATGAACTCATATTGTGAAATCCCAAAATATCGATATAGGGTGCAAAATACTCCAAATAAAGAGTTGCTTATTTAATTAATTAAAAATTACAGTAAAATTCTAAAAATTAAATTATCGCTATTTCCCAAAAGAACCTTGTCTAAATTCAAACCCGATCTCTGGTTATATCGAATAAACCGTTATGGTCGATAAACGGTTCCATAGTGACTATTTTAAAATTTGATTTGGACATATCTCAAAATCTACACGACGAAATCCCGATTTTTCTCTTCCACCAGAAAGATATACTCCACCAGCTCAACGCGTTTCTTGTTTCACAGAAATCCGATTTAAAACGAATCTTGTACACTCAGTTGAAGTTTGAATCGCCAAATTACGAACTGCAACGCCATTTCGAGCTCGGTTTTAATTATAATATAATTATACGTTCTAACATCGTCGATTAATTAATATATTCGTTATTTAAATAATTAAATAAGTTATTTATTACACCGTCAAATATCCGGGTGTTAGCCTACTTTGTGAACTAGGCAACACAAAGTCAAGAAACCAACCATTGAAGAGTATTTCAAGTTATAAGACTCCGGTTCGGATCGGAAGGAAACACCACAATTCAGATTGATAGCAGCATATCGGTTCGGATCGGGTAGAATTCTCTGTTCGGATTGGATGTCTCTTACTGGATAAATTGGCAAAGCATATCTGATCGGATCGGAAGGCCAATAAATCTCAAGTGGATCGGAAAGTCATCTGCTTGCCACGACGCTGGAGCGGAGCGGAGTATGATTAGAGAAGGAGAGACGTCCAAGCTACTCCGGTTCGGATCGGGTATTCCGATCCGAGCCCCCAACCTGCACGTCTCCGACCCGCACCCATGGTCTAGGAAAATCTCCTATGAAATCGCCTGGAGAACCGGACCGGATATGACTAATTCCTACCCCTAACGTCCGTCTCTTTGATGTGTTGTCAGCTTGATAGTCCATCCGAACCCGAAGAGAGTGCGATGGGTGACACGTGTTCCGACCCGGATTGAATCTCAGGCAAATTCACACCTATAAATACCCCATCTAGAGACAAAGAGAAGGATCTTTTTCAGCACTTTTGAGAATCCAAGTACCTCCATCATCCGAATTCTTTTACTCCCGGAAAATCCAAACCATCTTTCATTTCTTGTTTTAATCATTTGAGTGAACAAAAGTGAGTTGTGAGTGAATCTTACATTGCCTTTGTAACTGAATTACTGAATATAGTTAGAACTAAGTGGAAGTAGGCATTTCTTCGCCGAACCACTATAAATCTTGTGTGTTCATTTTTATTTCTGTTTTATTTTATCTTGTTTCTAATCAATTTGGGTGTTAGAACCACATTTGGGTCTAACATTTTGGTGCTTTCACTGAGAACAACCTCATCTAAATTCTTTATTTTCCGGGATCTCTTTCTACTTTTTGGACCGTTGAGTTCAAAGAAGTGAATCCTTAAGTTTCTCCACTTTTTTACATTCGTTGAAGCAATTGTCAAAGACTAATGGCCAAAGGAAAAGGCAAGGAAGTTCAGTCTGTTCAAGGAAATGGAGCTGGCGAAGATCAGCAACATGCTGTTGTAACAAGGTCTCGGGGGCAGAGTTCAGCAGCAAGAAGAATCAATGCAGGAAATCCAAACCGACAGCAAGGGGAGAGCTCCGATCCGATCCGGGTAGGGGACTCCGAAGCAGTGCACTCCCCCAGTCTGAACCGACCCGACTTGCTCGCTGCACACCGATCCGACCAGGCACCCCAGCTCCGATCCGACCCGACTTCCTACCTCCGATCCGACCCGATGCTTGGTGAAGCTGGAACATCTACTCGAGTCCCCGCGAATGCTCCAATTCCAGCTGCCAGGGTTGGAGACCAGGTCAATCCATCTGCTCCCATCACTCAAGGAGATTTCTCGCGCTTGCTTGATATGCTTGAGAGCACGAGGGAAGCTATGAGAGTTCATGAGCGCACCAACCTCATGATGTAGGAAAATATGAGGCTCATGAGTCGGGAAATCAATGAGCTCCACCGGCAAAGAACTCCATCACCGGTTCGTCACACACCCGTAGATCAATCTTCATCTTCCGAGGAAGAGAGGCCCCGTGAACGAAGGCCACTCGAACGACCTCAGAACGTGGAGCAGCTAACGTTTGGATCTTTGGGATCTCGCGAGGATATCGCACGAGCATTAGGAAACGATAGCCCTACTCGGGGGCAAAGACTCCAGTCCCCTCTTCCCGAGATCGACCGGGAACACAGGGAAAGGAATCGAGTAGAGGCAGCTCGAAGAAGAAGGGCATCTCCAGAGCAAGAGCCCCGAAGGAACTCGGACACTAGGGCCAGGGAGCCTGAGCAGCCCCTAACTAGTGCCGATGTGCAGGCAATGGTTCGCCGAATTATGTCCGAGAGCCGGAATTATACAAATGAAGACTATGGCATTGAGCGAAGCCATACACCGTTCACTGATGATATCCTAGATTTCCAGTTTCCCCGACGCTTTAACTTGCCGCAGATGGACAAATACAACGGAAGGACTGATCCGGGACAGCATTTGATGCGGTATTCGTGGCTCATGAACGCCGCTGCTGCCCCTGATAAAGTAAAGTGCAAAGCATTCACAATCTACCTGGAAGATGTGGCATTGTTCTGGTTTACCCGGCTTCCTCCTCGTTCAATTTCTAATTACAAAGAACTAAGCGAGCGTTTCATGAACCAGTTTCGACTACATGCCCGCAAGTCCAAGAGTGTTATTGAATTGTCGAGGATCAAACAGGCACCAGGAGAATCTTTAAGGGCATATCTAGATCGTTTTAACCAAGCTGTAACTGAGGTCAGTGACCCGCATGAGCCCACTATTCTAATGGCATTGAAGGAAGGAGTCGATCCTGAATCTGAGTTTGGAGACTACCTTTCTGGGAAGACACCCCCCACAAGGGCGATATTCTACGAAAAAGCCGACATTTATCTAAGACGAGAAGAGGCCCGGGCAAACCGGAAGAGAAAGTCTGAGATAGCTTCAAAGGAGAATGTGCAGAGTAATATTGCCGTGAAGCAGTCTGGGGAAAGTTCTGGCAAGGTCGAAGTAAATGTAGGAAACAAGGGTGGAAACAGCAATACTGGAAACGGGGGAAACAACAACAACCGTAATTCGAACGGCAACAGGAGAAACAGAAATAGGGGAAGCGACCCTAACAAAAGGCCCCGATTCCAAAACTACGAGAACTATACACCATTGAATGACACCCTGGAAAATATTTACCTGGATACATACAACGTGTTGCAGTATAAAAGACCGCCACCTCGTGATTCGACCGAGAAAGAAATGGCAACAGGGAAATTTTGCTTATTTCACGGAACACATGGACATTCGACCAATGAGTGTCGACATTTGAGGGATGTAATTGAAAAGCTGCTGCGTGAAGGAAAGTTGGATGAGTACAAGGTTGCCCCGAGGGACAGGGGGCAAGGAGAGCAGGCTCCAAAACAGATTCTACCTGCTCCTAAGCCTACCACGCAGCAGAAAGGTAAAGGGATCGTCATCAACTCCATAGTAGGTGGACCTCACCCGGCAATCCGAAGTTTTAGGTCAATGGACCAATATGTGAATACTGCCAAGCATCTGGATGTGAACGAAGGTGACGATTTGGAAGATGTCACCCCCATAAAACAACAAAAAACCATGTTCGATGACGTGGTATTTCGCAGCCGAGACAATACGGGGATACAATCTCCCACCAATGATCCGTTGGTTATTACTACCACTATTGGGCCGGCCTTGGTCCATAAGGTATTAGTAGACAACGGAAGTTCCGTTAATATTTTGTTCAAGAAGTCATTTGATCAGATGAAACTTGAGCCCGAAGATCTGAAACCTTGTGAAGGATGGATTAGAGGCTTCAACGGAGCGACGACAGCCCCCATGGGATATATAGAGTTGCCCGTGACCCTAGGGCAAGGAGAACGTAGAAGAGTGCGAATGCTTCAGTTTGTAGTACTGGACGTAGATTCGCCATATAACGCATTTTTAGGGAGACCTGCCCTCGCTGAATTTAGAGTTTGTATTGCCCCTTGGTGCTTGTTACTAAAGTTCCCAACCGAAGCCGGAACTGGAGTAATAAGAGGGGATCAGGTCTCTGGACGGGCCTGCTATGTGGCCGAACTGAAGATGTTGATGAAAGGAGTAAATGCTGAGAGTAAGGATGCCTCATCTCCCTCAAAGGGGGACTCGGCATAGCAATTAGAGAGATTGAACCCAAGGGAGTTGCCCAAAGGAACGCCTGAAGACCTGGATCCTAGAAAAGACGAGGAACCAGAGGCTAGAAATGCAACTCCTAATGAAGCGACAGTGGAAATTCCTGTTGATAAAGCTGATCCGACGAAAGTTTTGAAGATTGGTTCCCAATTGGATCCACGTCGTGCTGAAGAACTGACGGACTTCTTGAAGGCAAACTTAGATGTGTTCGCCTGGACCCATGCTGACATGTGTGGGATATCGCCTTCCATTATCAGTCACAAACTGAATGTAAATCCGAAGCATCTGCCTGTGAAGCAAAAGAGACGCATGCTGGGCCCAGAGAGGTCGGCTGCTCTCAAAGAGGAAGTAGAGAAATTGAAGCAAAATGGATTTATTCGAGATTCGACTTATCCCAACTGGATATCGAATCCTGTCTTGGTAAAGAAGCCAAACGGAAAGTGGCGAACTTGTATTGACTTTTCAGATTTAAATAAGGCTTGCCCAAAAGATAGTTTCCCACTTCCCAGGATTGACCAGCTTGTAGACTCGACAGCAGGTCATGAACTTCTCTCTTTCATGGATGCATACTCTGGATACAATCAAATTCCTATGTATGTACCAGACCAAGAGCATACAAGTTTCATTACGAATTTGGGATTATATTGTTATGTTGTAATGCCGTTCGGATTAAAAAACGCTGGAGCTACTTATCAGCGGTTGGTAAATAGAATGTTTTATGATCAAATAGGAAAAACTATGGAAGTTTATGTGGATGATATGCTTGTTAAATCAAAGCAGTCCTCCAGTCATACGCAAGACTTAGCAGAAATGTTTGGTATCTTGCGAAAATACCGTATGAAATTGAATCCTTTAAAATGTTCATTTGGCGTGGCGTCGGGAAAGTTCCTTGGCTTCATTGTGAGTTCCCGAGGAATTGAGATCAACCCTAGCCAGATAGCGGCGATTAGAAATATCAGAGAACCAAGGAAAATTAAAGACGTCCAAAGTCTGGCAGGGAAGGTAGCGGCGCTAAGTAGATTCATCTCCAAAGCCACCGATAAATGTGTTCCATTTTTTGATTTGATAAAAAGGGGAAAGAAGAACTTCCAGTGGACTCCCGATTGTGTCGAGGCTTTTCAAAATCTGTTGGAGCTGTTAGAGAAACCGCCAATCTTATCAAAGCCCGTAGATCACGAAGAACTATTTGTTTATCTAGCAGTCTCGGCTCACGCTGTCAGCACAGTTCTGGTTCGAGAAGAAGACAAAGTACAAAGGCCAGTATACTATGTGAGTAAGAAATTAGCAGCGGCAGAGCGCAACTACCCAAAGATCGAGAAGCTCGCTTACAGCCTCCTGATTGCATCCCGAAAACTTCGTCACTACTTCCAAGCCCATCCAATAACCATATACACTGATCAGCCGTTAAGACAGGTGTTGCAGAGACCCGAAGCGTCGGGAAGGTTGATTAAATGGAACATAGAACTAAGCCAGTTTGATTTGAATTTTCAACCACGAAAGTCAATCAGGGGGCAAGCTCTAGCAGACTTTATTGCGGAGTTCACCATTCCAGAGGAAGAAATAATCAATGACCGAGTGGTTAAATCCGAGGATAAGCTAGAGATGAATCCGTGGAAACTATATACAGATAGAGCTAAAAATGACCGAAGATCCGGAGCTGGAATTGTCTTAGTCACTCCGGAGGGACGGTCATTATATTACGCCCTGCGATTAGAATTTTCGGCAACAAACAATGACTCTGAGTATGAAGCCCTGATTGCCGGGCTGAAACTCGCTAAAGACCTCGGAGTAAAAGTGATGGACATATTTTGTGACTCTAAGATTGTTGTTTGTCAAGTGCGAGAGGAGTTCGCGGCTCGAGGACCTCGACTTGTCGCTTACCTCAAGAAAGTGAAAGAGCTATTAAGTAGCCTAGAACGGTACAACATAACACATATTCCCAGGGTAGAAAACCAGAAAGCGGATAGATTAGCAAAGTTGGCTAGTTCCGACAATCCAGAAGAGACTGAGGTAATTCCAATTGAAACGTTGGAATCGCCAAGCTTTGAGTCAATGGAAATTGAATTCGTTCATGAAGCGGAATCAGAGAAGGAGTCATGGATGACTCCAATCAAGAGTTTTCTTAAGAATGGGACTCTCCCATCGAAGAAAAGTGAGAAAAGAGCTGTAGTTCGCAAAGCTGCCAGATATGTTATGCAAGACGATACCCTCTATAGACAGGGATTTTCTATGCCACTATTACGATGTATCGCACACGACGACATCAAGCGTGTACTGAGAGAAGTGCACGAAGGTGAGTGTGGAGATCATACAGGAGGTCAAACTTTAGCAAAGAAAATATTGCGGTATGGATACTTCTGGCCTACGATTAACAAAGATGCAGCTGATTATTCACGACGCTGCGATAAGTGCCAGAGATTCGCCAAAATCCCTAGGGCACCGTCAACTCAGGTTAAATCGATGGTGAGTCCTTGGCCATTTGCCACATGGGGAATCGATATCATTGGAGTTTTACCGATTGCTAAAGGGGGAGCTAAGTATGCCATAGTAGCCGTGGATTATTTCACAAAGTGGGTGGAAGCTGAACCCTTGACTAAGATCACCACAAGAAAGGTGATAAGTTTTGTGGTCCGAAATATTATATGCCGATTCGGGATCCCAAGGACGATTATTACCGACAATGGGACCCAATTTGATAGCACTGAATTCAGAAACTTTTGCCAGAAATATAAGATAGACAAACGATATACTGGAGTTGCCTATCCACAATCTAATGGGCAAGTAGAGGCAATAAACAAGGTAATAAAATCCATCCTCAAGAAGCGATTAGAGCGTGCAAAGGCAAAATGGGTTGATGAATTGCCCCTAGCTTTGTGGGCATATCGAACAACGTTTAAAACGGCTACCGGTCATACCCCTTTCTCTCTCTCCTTTGGCTCAGAAGCAGTAATTCCAGTTGAACTGGAAGTTCCTTCCCACAGGGTTACGTATTATGACCCGATGACGAATCGGGCACTTTTACTTGAGTCTCTTGATGAAGTCGAAGAGAAGAGGGACGAAGCAGACTTGCGTGCAGCAAGACATCGGCGTCAGATGGCGCGCTATTATGACAAAAAAGTTCGCCTCAGAACTTTTGAACCAGGAGATTTGGTGCTAAAGAGAGTTTTTCCACCTCTTCCTCACCTCGGCCCAAAATGGGAAGGACCCTTTGTCATCCAACGGAAACTTGATAAAGGAACATTCAAGTTAACGACCGTAGATGGCGAAGAAGTCCCTCGAGCATGGAATGCCCAACACTTAATGCGATATTTGGATTAGAAATGCTATACTTTTTGCTGTTCTTCCTGTAAACTCTGTAATAAGGCACGACTTGCCTTTGGAAAATATGACGATATGAATAAAGGACTATAAAGTGGATGTAGGCTATGACTTAGCTGAACCACTATAAAATATTGTGTGTTATTTACTTTTATGCATTTACATTCGTTAGTTGTTCTGTTGTGATTATAAAATACAGGATAACTTAGAGCCTAAAAAGGTTGAAACAGTTTGGGCATAAAAAGAAGCACAATGATTATTTGTGCAATAAGACATAAAAGAATGAGAAAACGACATTCTGAACTCTAACTCTCCAGAGAAAGAGAGAGAGTATAAAAGCGTCTCCGACTGAGCGCTGAGAAAGGAGGATCAACTCCGAACTCTAACTCTCCAGAGAAAGAGAGAGAGTATAAAAGTGTCTCCGACTGAGCGCTGAGAAAGGAGGATCAACTCCGAACTCTAACTCTCTAGAGAAAGAGAGAGAGTATAAAAGCGTCTCAAACTGAGCGCTGAAAAAGACATTCTATTCTGAACTCTAACTTTCCAGAGAGAAAGAGAGTATAAAGGCGTCTCCGATCGAGCGCCGAGAAGGAAATCTTTTCCCGTTGAACGACCGGGGGATAAACAAATAGCTGAACTCGAACTCTAACTCTCGAGAGAATGAGAGGGAGTATAAAAGAAATGCTAGGAAAAACAACAGGTGTTGATGACACAGGAAATGCTATCCCGTTAGAGAATCGGAAGCATTCAGATTGCATGGTTAAGCACTGAATAACTTGTGGAAACTGACTGGGGACACATACACATACACATAACTCCCCTCTCCACAACTTTGTTTCATAACTATAGATATGCATTTTTTACATAAGTGCAGAACTGCTAACAAATAAACATTGCAGAAAGTGAATTATTTTTATTTACAAATGAGTGAATTTGTACAGGGAAATAACTGAAAAAGAAAGTGCGGAAGCTACTGGTGTAGCAGCACTTATTGATTTACAAAAATGCTGAAAAGATACAGGAGAACCCACTATTTGGGTTTGGGATGAGCCTTTGATTTCTTGGCAGCTTTTTCCGCATCTTTTGCTTCCCTCTCGGCTTCAGTCAAGATTCGCTTTGATTTCTTTTTCCCTGAAGGTGTAGTACTGGAGCCGGCAGACTTCTTCCCGGAGGGCTGAGCACTGGAATCAAGAGAAGATTTTTTAGCAAGTTCTTCGGTAATAGATCTAGTTGAGAGCTTAACAACTAACCTTGAACCTGCATCCACAACTGCGAGGGGCTTGAGGACCTCAGGATCTAACTCTTCAGCTTTTAATTGCAAGCGCTTGTCTTGATCAGCCTTCATGGCCGCCAAGGTAATGTCATCGGCACTTTTTGACTCCCCGGTTATTGTAACCTCTGGTTCCTCATCATGCCCCTCGTCTCCTCCGTCGTCTTTTAGAGCTGCAATCATTTCTTCATCATGGGGAGTAGTGACCTTAGTTGGCTCACTTCTTTCCCCCAGGTCTATTGAAGCAACCTTGTCTTCCCCCTCCTTGACCCTATCAGCGGGCTTTGTCCCAGTGGTAGTTCCTTGAACAACATCTGTCTTCGCGGAGGATTCAACGCCTACAAAATGAGAAACATCGGTTATCAACTCAGGCAAGAGCAAAGGATTTCTCATCGAACGTTCAGCCATGTAGCCAAAGGTAGTAGTAGCCTTGACAAATTGAGGAGAAAAGATAGGGATACCTTCTGAAGACTTTTCAGCGGGGGTGACTACTACCTCTGGAGTTATTTCAGGAATGGGAGATAGTAAAGTTGATCGGGGAATTCCCGGGTTTTCGGGATCATACCCTTCTACTTCAGGAGTTACGGGAGCAGAAGAAGAGGAACCAGCTTCAGGAATGGTTTTCTGTTTGGACTTCCGCCTCTCTTCTTCTATGGCCTCAGCAATTAGGCGGCGCCCTTCAGCTAGGCGCTCCGGTTCGTCGTCTCTCAAATATTTCTCCAGCAGCTTATCTTCATCGAGGGAATCAACCTTAAGCTCTTCTTTTTCCCACTCGACGATTTGATTCCACACATGAACCAAAGTGGATGGATAGTCCTCGATCCAGGAAATGTTCCGACGACGAATAATGTGCGCGAAGAATTCGATCATTAGCTCGCCGAAACCCTGAATATCGGCCTCCGCCTCTGATAATTGTTTGCGGGTTTCCTCCGCAGATTTAATAGCGCATTCCACATTGCCTTCAGCCAGAGCAGCCCTGTTTTCCGCCTCTAACAATTTTGAAGCCAAGTCAGCGTTTTTCTTTTCTAACTCAGCACTCCTTTTCGCTAACTCGGCATTTTTCTGCTCAAGCTCAGCATAAGCGAGACGTGTCTTAGCAGCCTCTGATTTGGCTTCGTCAGCTTGCTTCTTCAACTCGGAACGTTCCTGAGTGTGGGATTCTAGCAAATCATGATAGCGCTTTTGCATGTCCTCAAACTGTTGTTTGAAGTTAGAAGCGTTCTTCTGAGCGATAGCTAGTTGAGCTTGAGTATCTTCTAAATTTTTTCCTAAGGTTTTTAGGGCCTTAGCATCTTCCTCTGCAGTTTTGTGCATTGAGTCAGCATTTGTCATTAGCGTGCGGATGATTCTAGAAAGAGTGCGGGAATACTTGAACATTTCGGTATATTGTTTTTCCACCAAATCAATCTTTGCTCTGGCCTCCTCTGCCCAATTAGAAGAAATAGGTTCAAGGGAAGGTAGAAAGGTCAGAGTCTCGAAGTAGTGCTCGGGAAATTGCTCCTTTAAGTATGCCAGCCTTACGGCGGTTCCCGCATCTGGTGGAGGAGGGGCGAGGATTGTTAGTTCAGTGTCCCTTCCTGAAGAAGATTCTGTAGAACCCTTGTCTGTCCGAGGTCGCTTAGTAGCAGGGACTTTTTGCTTACTTCTAGACCCAGTTTCCTTTGGAGGTGTCTTCTCTCTACTCCGCTTTTCATGGGAGGAAGTGGAATCCCTAGATTGTGGTCTATCCTCCTCCCTACGACCTTGATAGCTTTTGTATTTTTCTTGTTCCGGTCGAACTGGTGAGCGGGAGCGTGAGGATCGAGATCGATAAGGATCATAGGGTCTTCTCTCCTCCCTGCCGCGGTCATCCCGGCGGTTATATTCGGCATCCTGGGGAGGATTGGACATGCTGCGGCGAAGCTTTCTTATATCATAAGAGGATCGAGACATTGTACCTGCACGATAAGTTAAACGAAGTTTAGAATCGACGGATCCATGGAAAAAGAAGTGCAATGAATGCTAGTGCTACGGTGCAAAGTGCATCCTATGTGGTGTGTGTGTCCCCCCAACCAACCCGAGTCTGAAGCTAGACTGGTGCGGGCAGGCTCTTTGGCCTTAGCAGGAGTAGTCTCTTCAGAAGAAGTGAAGACTAAAGGGTCCTTTCTGAAATCTTCTGAAGTATATATAGTCTCGGGTAAGGGGAGATCCCCCAAACCCTGAAATATGTGCTCGTCGGTGCTAGGAACATCCCCTTCGGAAGCGTGAAGTGGCGACCCTTGGGGAGATTTTGATTTGTCTACCGAGGTAGTTTCCTCGGGGGCAACATACCCTTCACGATGTTTTTTGGCCAGATTAGCCAGTTCATCGTCTTGAGTGGAAGAGGGAGAGGGTGAAGTTTGAAGAGAAGCTGCAGGAATTCCCGAGCCTTCTCCTATTTCTGGGACTGTTTCCACTGGAGGAATATATGCATAAGGGACCGTCCCATGACCGATGCTACGGAAAACGGATAGCAGCCCGTGAAAATGAAGGTACTCATCTTTAAGAACCTCGTCAATAGTAAGGAATTTTTGGTCTCCATTGAGGAGACGGTGCATTCGATCAAAGAACGCTTGGTCTGATACCTGTTTGGGATTGTCGACTGCAAATAAAAAGGAAAACAGGTCAGGGTGATGATTCAAGTGTATAGAGTCCAGGGTCAGAAAATCAGTGCTTTACTTGATTTTGTCCATCTTCTGGCGCATCCAGACTGTTGCTTTATATAGAACCACTCTAGTCTGGAATCTCCAGCTTTGCTGCTAAACGGCGTAGAGATTATCTTCCTCTTTGGGACCGACTCAAAGTAACAGAAAGAAGGGGTTTCTCTAGTCCGATGTTTGAAATTATAGAAGAAATGAACATCGTCAAACGTAAGCTCCACGCCTAGAATTTCACGATATGCTATGAATAAGGTATGCAGATAGGCATATGAATTGGGATGCAGCTGCATGGGGGCAATCCGCATTTGTCTTAAGAAGTCGACGATGAAAGGCGAGAATGGAGGAATGGCGCCAACCATGCACATCAGACGAGTGACCGTCATATATCCTTCTGGAGGGTTATGGGGACGGTCAGAACGTGAGGGCACTAAAGTGTCTCTCTTCATTATTCCGTACTTCAAGCAAATTCTCACGAGTCGGTCATTGTCAATTGTTGATTCTACGGAATCTGGAGGTGATTCCAATATAATGGCTGAGTCAAATTCATCGGGTGCTCGATTGTCACCTATCCCTCCTTCCTCCTCAAAGCCTAGGGAAACTTCATTTTCTGAAGACATTTCATCGCTTTCCCGATGACCAACTCCGTAATCCGGACCCTCGCTGTCCCATTCTGGGTCAGATGAAGAAGATATATCCTCGAGAGTGGTCTTGTTGGAAGTTTCTGGAGCTTCTTTCCTCTCAGCTAAACGAGAAGAGCGTCTGGGCCTCATTGTCATGGAACTATTAAAGAAGCAATAGCACCGATTAGAGTGAATTATCACGTGTCCCCTTTTTGTGTATGTGTGTGAACTAAAGTGTGTGCAACAAATGTGGGAAATACAAAATAGAAGTACGGCAATGCAAGACGAAGCTTTAAAGAGAAAGTAATAGTCAGAGTTGTCCTTGATTCTCGTTTATGTTCGCAAGGCACTATCCTAACTGTTCGCGAAGCATATTCGTCTAGAGTAAGCGTTAGTTGAATTAATTGGGTAGTCATTATGTGCCAAGTTTGATATGTTCGGTTCGGATCGGATATACGTGTGATGGCTGGCTCAATACAAACACAGATAGTAATCGGTTCGGATGCGTCATTAGAGCAGGGCCAGTTCAAGACAAGGGAAGCAATGGGTTCGGAAGCAGGACTGATCTGATCGGATCGGATGGCCCGATCCGAACCGAATTAGCACCACTCAACCGATCCATTTACTTCAACCTTCACTTCTCCGACCCGAACCGACGTTTTCTGTCCTCCCTGTCTTTCTAAAGTGTGTAACCCGGTCCGACCCCTTATCCTACTTCTTCCTTTCCGCTCTTCCGTCTTCTACCCGAACCGACTTCAGTTGGTCACCACGCTCCTCGTCTTCTTCCTCTTTCCCCCCTTTCTCACAAACAGGTTCATGTTATCACCAAAGCTATCGTCAAGGGCAGAAATTTGCCCTCTCCAGCTTCGCAACGCCTCGAAGCGACGGCGCGTCCACCAGTAACGATGTGGAGTTCAAGCGAAGCCTGTGGCTAAACCATCCCAATCCAACGCAAATTGAAATCAAGAACAATTACTATGAAGCTATTCGAGATTAAAGAGCTACCTACGTGTTCAAGTTAGGAAATCTACGAGGGATAGTTTCAGAATATTTGAGTTTCTGATGTTTTCAATACTTAGGTCCGAGCGGCAATAGAAACGAAGAAGGAAGAAATGAAGACGGTGATGGGTTTATATAAAGAATGGAGTTGACTCCTCGTCTCCCTATTTTGTCTCGCCCGATCGGACCGGAGTGGAAGCCCAGTAGCACAACTCTCTCTGAAGGCCCAATGTTTAAGAGATAAATCCTCGAATACGCTTCAGATCGGAATCCGAACCGAGTGGAAACTTCACACGTTGATTTAGCATCCGACTCGAATTGAAGAGAAGGAGAGTAAAGGAGGAGCATACCTGCAAGAAGCATTACATGGCGAGATAAGTTCCCAAATTTGCTCAGAAATGAAGAAAGTGTGTTCGGGTCGGACGCCGAACCGAACAGAAATCTATGCATTACTCTTGACAATTCTGGTTAAACGACATCAAAGCACGCTTTGTACAACGAAAGCATCCTTTGAGGGGGCAAAATGTTAGCCTACTTTGTGAACTAGGCAACACAAAGTCAAGAAACCAACCATTGAAGAGTATTTCAAGTTATAAGACTCCGGTTCGGATCGGAAGGAAACACCACAATTCAGATTGATAGCAGCATATCGGTTCGGATCGGGTAGAATTCTCTGTTCGGATTGGATGTCTCTTACTGGATAAATTGGCAAAGCATATCTGATCGGATCGGAAGGCCAATAAATCTCAAGTGGATCGGAAAGTCATCTGCTTGCCACGACGCTGGAGCGGAGCGGAGTATGATTAGAGAAGGAGAGACGTCCAAGCTACTCCGGTTCGGATCGGGTATTCCGATCCGAGCCCCCAACCTGCACGTCTCCGACCCGCACCCATGGTCTAGGAAAATCTCCTATGAAATCGCCTGGAGAACCGGACCGGATATGACTAATTCCTACCCCTAACGTCCGTCTCTTTGATGTGTTGTCAGCTTGATAGTCCATCCGAACCCGAAGAGAGTGCGATGGGTGACACGTGTTCCGACCCGGATTGAATATCAGGCAAATTCACACCTATAAATACCCCATCTAGAGACAAAGAGAAGGATCTTTTTCAGCACTTTTGAGAATCCAAGTACCTCCATCATCCGAATTCTTTTACTCCCGGAAAATCCAAACCATCTTTCATTTCTTGTTTTAATCATTTGAGTGAACAAAAGTGAGTTGTGAGTGAATCTTACATTGCCTTTGTAACTGAATTACTGAATATAGTTAGAACTAAGTGGAAGTAGGCATTTCTTCGCCGAACCACTATAAATCTTGTGTGTTCATTTTTATTTCTGTTTTATTTTATCTTGTTTCTAATCAATTTGGGTGTTAGAACCACATTTGGGTCTAACACCGGGTCATTACAGTTTTTGTTCGTTGGACTTCCTGAACCGCGAGCTAGTTGAGGGAGGGTCGTCTCCGACCATCGGTTACGCCAGCAAAGAGGAAGCTCAAATAGGAAGGAAGAATAGTTCATGGCAGTATGTATGGGATCAGAAGTTGAAGGACTGGCCCCTGTCAGCAACGTTGGTGATTTCTGGAGGCAGCTCGTGTGGGGAAGAGCTCAGGGTGGTCTCTAGTGCCGAGGCGTTGGTCTATGAGGCGGAGTCAGTTAAGGTTGGACGAGGTGAAGTTGGCTGTGACGGGTTCATCAGTACGGCTGTTCCAAGATCTGGGTGCGTATGTGCATTTAGTACAGGAGACTTACGTGTTTTTGTTTTGGGTAGGAGATTGAAATCGGTGGTGGCCTGGTTGTCTGAATACTGGAGTTAGCGTATGATATATGTTGAGGAGGAAAATCTGTCGTGCTTTTTCTTGGGTGACAGGAAGAACCGCGATGGAGTACAGGCAAATGCGAGTTTAAGGGATGAGGAGACTGCAAATAACTGCAGTGTGTATATGTGATAATGGGGGTTAGTAAGCACATGATTTCTGGGTTTAACGGAGATGCTGTGATCAAAATAGGATGGAGTATGGCAGTTTGTAGGGGGCGGCACTGTTAGCAGTTGGGTCTGGGTACGTTGAAGATGGTGTGGAAGGAGATTAAGGTTGGGCTTTAAGATGTGAAGAGGGGACGAACCCATATAAGAATCAAAAAGAAAAGGGATGAAAGAAAGAGTGCACAGGGAAAACATAACGTTTTACTGAAGGGGGAAGCTTTGGTTCAACGGGGAAGCAATGACACTTGCGAGTTTGGATTTTTAGTAATGGGCCAGAGAGAATTCAAAAGGGTAAGTGAGACGACCCGAATTCCCGTTCTCACGGAAACAAGGTTATCTTTGGAATATAACACAGAAACAGATAATAGCAGAACAGAATTAAATAAATACACCCGATAATGAACAATAAAATATACTAGATAAAAGTATCATCAGAGTTACACAGTATACAGGATCTTACTTAGTACAAATACAGTTCAGCTATACATAAATGTCTACAGCGGAAATAAACAAAATATGTACAATAGGAGCCGAACAACATAAAAAGAAATAAATGATAGAATCCATCTTCAGCTCCAGCTATCCAGAAAGAACCAGCTAAACCTGAATACAAGGCTGCCCGTGTAGAAAAAGGGGCACCCGAGTTTGAGAGTGAAACAAACTACGAGTCAGTCATGGGACTGGTATGAGAAATCCACTCAACACATATATAATTGGCTAATCACAGGACCACGCCACTTTCGTGGAACGGGTTTACTCCATTGGATTGTCAGTGCTTTAAAACAAATCTTTCTTTTAAACATCGCTATGCTTTTTATAAAATGAAGCCGTTATAAGACTCAGTTCCCATCACACAATGCAACGCAAACCGGAGGATAGAGTTTTACCTTATAACGGCCAAAATATGCTTGATACGAATAAAACAAAGGCATTTGATATTATTGCTAGTGTCTATATGTTTTGAAAACAATTTCAAATCATAACTATCAATCATAGACGGCATGGGTACCATATATCATGTCGCCATATATATATACAATCAAAACCGCACGATGTCGTATTTGGAAATTGGATTTCCGTCATGAACCAAGGCAAAAGATAGTCCTTACCGAATTCGTGACTCTCTAGCCCGAGCCACCGGAACAGCCGCAACTGCCCCTTAGAGCGACAGGGCCGGTCCACCGATGTGGATTATAGTGCCTGAACAATACGTTTCCCCGCCCTTTGGGGCGTAAATGAGCCAACGAATGACTCCATCGGACCCGGATCGTCCGACCAAACCGAGGCGCCTCGCAACAGCAACAACCACATAGGTGAAAAGTATATAAATGTCAGGGCTGGTAGGTCACTGACACCACCCTAGCTAGAAAGAAACGCATGCCCTCCCTGAGGTCCTTCTCCCGTTTTAGGTTCATACCGGGGGGTGAGGCTCGCGAATTCACGTTATACACAAAGCTACGCCACACAGGCGGTGCTTTGATCATCACCACAAGACTTTGCTTTTCAACAGAAGCCCTGATCACTGCATCTTAGCATGCCACACAGGCAATTCACGCCATGCGATTGATGTCCATCGATATACAACCTCTGAGCTCGTACGTCTCAGAGAAGGGCGTTAAGCAAAAGAATAAATTCTCCGCCGCCAAACAGATGTATATTTAACAGAGATCAATCAACACAGAATAAAATCCAATGTCGGACACACAGTCCATTTACAAGTCCGTTCTGGGTCTGAACGAAACCGGAGGCACTAAATACCTCGCAAACCCTTCGATCAACACGTACGTCTGAACGATCACCACTCATTATCCGTATTTCGGGATGCCTCCCAATCAGGACCTCGGTTACCATCCAAACGAGGTGAAGATCTCCGGTCTTCGACCACCGTCTTCATCTTCGACTTTCAATCGTCGGTCAATTATTTGAAATGAGAATTAACTCGGCCTTCTCAAATAATTCACGTATATTTAGAATTTCAAATCAATTTATTTCAATGGTTAAATTATTCGACAACACCAATATTGTTCTTTAATGTAATTTTCACACCAAACACATTCAACCATCAAAAGCCACACAAATCAAGCAAGTTTCAGTTTATTTCCATTCCATATCGCTTATGATATTTTATAACTATTTATCGCTATTTTTATTTATTTTAAAATAGCACATTTATTCAAAACGACGCTTCGGGCCATAACGCGGCCGTGGCGCTGTTTTTCTTCAGATTTGATTTACACTTATCTGAAAATCTAACCGTTGGATCTTCACAAAATTTACATCATTAGAAAGGTCTTTTCAAAACGAATCCAACGGTTCCAGTTTCGGGAAAATCCGACGGTCGGATCTCCCGGTACACTCGTTTGAAATTTCGATTTCAAAATACGAACTGCAGCGTCGTTATTCGATTAAATATAATTATATTTATATATATAAATAAATATAATCGTTTCTGGCGCTGTGTTTCTTCAGATTTGAATTAAACATTCCAGACAATCCAACCGTTGGATTTCTACAAAGTTGGTGCCGTTGGGAAGATATTTCCAAGGCGAACCCGACGGTTGAGGTTTCGGGAAAATCCAATGGTCGGATTTCCCGCACTAGTCGTTTGAAATCACGGTTTCAAAATACGAACTGCACGGCCTCGTTTCGTTTTAATTTTATTTATATTTATATATTTATATAAATATAGTTCATTCAACAATTTCAATATCGTTTTCACTTCAAAAAAATTTCTAACACCTTAAAATTTTGGAAAATTTCGCCATAACCTCCCCTGCACCGGGAGCATCGGGAAATCGCAAATAGCGTTCCCGGTCCTTCTAATCTCAAAAAGAAAAAGCCAAGCGGCTAGCCAACAGGCTCAAAATCATCACCCAAACAAATCAGTAAATGTGTACCTATTTGTCGGGCACAAAATTTTATTCCTCTTCTCTAGCCCCTTTGATATAACCTGTTCAATGAATATTGCATGTACATATATATACAGTTCTTATCATTTATCAATTTCTATTCGACTTCATATTTGATTTCTATTTGGTTTAAAAACTCCATTCATTCTAATGTTACATAAATAGGTGCAAATCATTTCATTTGCTAATTAATGAATATTTCAACTCATATATGATTATTTTGAACAAGTGGCTATTTTTAACACTTCACATTTCAACGATTTATGCATACAATAAAAATGTGATTTTTATTGTAAAACAATTCATTTCAAAACACTATTTTTCTATATAGTTCATATAGGTGACAAAATAGGATTTTTTTTATCATAAAACAATTTATTTCAAAATATGAATACCATTCAACACATGAATTTCTAAACAACGAATGAATATCAATTCAACACATGAATGTTTTCTATGGTTTCTATATATAGATAAAAATGTGATTTTTTATTATCGAACAATTTATTTCAAAATATGAATACCCTTCAACACATGAATTTCTAAACAACGAATGAATATCAATTCAACACATGAATGTTTTCTATGGTTTTTATATATAGATAAAAATGTGATTTTTATTATCGAACAATTTATTTCAAAATATGAATACCATTCAACACATGAATTTCTAAACAACGAATGAATATCAATTCAACACATGAATGTTTTCTATGGTTTTTATATATAGATAAAAATGTGATTTTTATTATCGAACAATTTATTTCAAAATATGAATACCATTCAACACATGAATTTCTAATCAACGAATGAATATCAATTCGACACATGAATGTTTTCTATTCAATGAATAAATATAGTTTAAGCAAATGAAAATAATTCAAACACACGAATATTATTCAAAATTTCGGCAGCATAACGGCAGGGTAGTTAAACCGGCACCGTCCCTAGTACGGCTCCTCGCTCTACCTTAAAACCTCGCGGTTTTTGACAATGGGGTTCATGCATCTAGTTCGCACGCAGGCGGCATGTATATATTTATTTCATTTCCACAAACTAATCCTATGTGGTTTCAACCAAATATTTCACAATCACAAACGGGTATTTTTCAACCACCATCAACCAATATCAATCACAAACAATCCCAAACAACCATTCGCTATCAATCAATTTTCACAACAATTTCAACCAATAAATATCGTCCATGGTTTGTGGACGAGGGGCGTATATATATATATATATATATATATATATATATATATATATATATATATATATATATATATAGCAATTCACTTTTACTTCACACATATATATATAAATTTTAAATCAGAAATCTCACCAATAGCTATCCAACTTCACGACACTTCCTTTAGAGAAATCTTCGCCTTTTTGTCGCTTTCACCCGTATCCTCTACATATGTAAAAATCGAATTTTTACGATGCTATTCAATACATAAAAATATGATTTTTCCCACGCTATTCAATATATAAAAATATGATTTTTCCCACGCTATTCAATATATAAAAATATGATTTTTCCCTCGACTTTCAATATCTAAAAATCTGATTTTTACTTCTTAAAGTTCAGATCCTTTTTCTCTTTAAAGATTAAACCTTTTTCCTATTTAAAGTTTTTACTTTTAAAACAAAATCAGTTTTTATTTAGTACTCTTAAAAATTCAGTTTTATACTTTTTAAAAATTCAGTTTTATACTTTTAAAAATTCAGTTTGAATACTTTTAAAAATTCCAGTTTTTATACTTTTAAAAATATCTAGTTTTATACTTTTAAAAATATCCAGTTTTTAAGAATTTAAAAATAAAAATACTTACAGATAGGGGGGGTTTCTGCAGTTCGTCGGCGGCAAGGCGGCAAGGCGGAGGGGTCTCGAACGGGGCTCGCGAATTGGTGTCGCGATGGCTTCTGGGGGCTCGTCATTGGTTCGACGAACGGGGGGGGGGGGGGGGAGCGGGTGCGGTGATGGGCGGCGGTGGCGTCGATGCTCCAGGGGGCGTCGATCGATAGTCCTAGGGTTTTCTTTTTTTTCTTTTTTTTTCTCTGCCGATTTTATTTTTGAGGGGGGGGGGCCAGAATGAATAAAGAGAGGGAATGAAAATTTATTTATTTATTTATTTATTATTTTATTATTTAATTTTTCAAAAGGGTTGACTTTTACATACGACCTCGAAACGAGGCCCACCGCCTGTCGTCCATAGCGTTTCACCCCCATTCCGAACACAATGGGATATGTATCGCAAGCTGATTTGATCGTTACAATCAGTTTCCTTTTGAATTTTCATTTAAATCACTATATTGAATTTTAAACGCACATTTCAAATTACCGGGGTCACATACTAACTAGAAAAATTCCAGAAAAATATTTTCTAGCTTCGTATTGACAATACGGTCCTAACAAAACTAGTTTCGTCGAATTCTGAGACCGTTTGAGAAATGGCCAATTTCCATTCGATTAAAATCAAGTGAAACCGGTCAAACGCGTTTTCCCTTGCCACGCTCACATATTGATTCGAAAAATTATGAAATTTGAAACCTAACAATTACTTGACACTGCGGATCCAACAAAAGTGGTTTCGTCGAAATCCGAGGTCGTTTGCAAAATGTCCATTTTTAAGGGCCTGAATTCCATAGCGACTATTCAGAATTTTCAACTGGACATATCTTTTGATTCCCGCTATCAAATTTCGATTGGTCGGATTCGTTAGAAAGATATTCACTAACAGATTTAAATATTTTTGGTTTCACTAAAATCCGGATTGTTTTGCACCCGGTACAGTCTGACAAAGTTTGAATTCAATTTTTGAAACTACCACGCCATTTCAGGCCTTGTTTATAATTATAATTAATTATATTCGTTTTCAAATGTTGATTCAAACTCAGTTTTCATCGCCGATATTTAAAATATTTATTTTAAATATTTAAAATCCATTATTTTAGCCAATTTAAAATTTTTAAATTGGTTCAGATTTTCTGGGTCGTTACAATCTCCCCCACTTAAAACTTTTCGTCCCCGAAAAGGAACAAAGTCGAAAGTGGTTTGATAAATCTACGATCACACAACACTCATTTTCTTGTTCTTCTGCAAATAGCAGATCAAGTGTCAGGTCAACAGAAAAGATATTTCAAAATATAGAGACAAATACTTGAATGTAAATGTGTCTATCGAGGTGTAACTTCATTCTGCTACTCATACTAGGATATTGCTGATCCTATCTGTATGGAGTGACCCGTCCTAGAACACTACTGGTTCTATTTCTGACGAGTTCGTTCAAATGTTATATTCCAGAACTAAGCTTAACCAAAGCTCTGATACCACGATGAGACGTTACCGCGAAATCCGGTAGGCTTTGCAACCATCCCTTCATCCTCCAGTACAGCAGGTAAAACCCACCGTGGCTCTCACATGGTCCCCCAACCACTTGTTTTACGGCGACCCTCTCGAGTCTCGCGCCCACTGGCGAACCAACCCTCAACAGGGACATGTAGGGGTAAGAGTCTCCCGTTCGCCACCAAACTGCGAAGCGAGAACCCCCTATCACGCGTACCCAGCCCACACAGGGCCAGCAACAAGGACTGGTATAAGAAATCCACTCAACACATATATAATTGGCTAATCACAGGACCACGCCACTTCCGTGGAACGGGTTTACTCCATTGGATTGTCAGTGCTTTAAAACAAATCTTTTTTTAAACATCACTATGCTTTTTATAAAATGAAGCCGTTATAAGACTCAGTTCCCATCACACAATGCAACGCAAACCGGAGGATAGAGTTTTACCTTATAACGGCCAAAATATGCTTGATACGAATAAAACAAAGGCATTTGATATTATTGCTAGTGTCTATATGTTTTGAAAACAATTTCAAATCATAACTATCAATCATAGACGGCATGGGTACCATATATCATGTCGCCATATATATACAATCAAAACCGCACGATGTCGTATTTGGAAATTGGATTTCCGTCATGAACCAAGGCAAAAGATAGTCCTTACCGAATTCGTGACTCTCTAGCCCGAGCCACCGGAACAGCCGCAACTGCCCCTTGGAGCGACAGGGCCGGTCCACCGATGTGGATTATAGTGCCTGAACAATACGTTTCCCCGCCCTTTGGGGCGTAAATGAGCCAACGAATGACTCCATCGGACCCGGATCGTCCGACCAAACCGAGGCGCCTCGCAACAGCAACAACCACATAGGTGAAAAGTATATAAATGTCAGGGCTGGTAGGTCACTGACACCACCCTAGCTAGAAAGAAACGCATGCCCTCCCTGAGGTCCTTCTCCCGTTTTAGGTTCATACCGGGGGGTGAGGCTCGCGAATTCACGTTATACACAAAGCTACGCCACACAGGCGGTGCTTTGATCATCACCACAAGACTTTGCTTTTCAACAGAAGCCCTGATCACTGCATCTTAGCATGCCACACAGGCAATTCACGCCATGCGATTGATGTCCATCGATATACAACCTCTGAGCTCGTACGTCTCAGAGAAGGGCGTTAAGCAAAAGAATAAATTCTCCGCCGCCAAACAGATGTATATTTAACAGAGATCAATCAACACAGAATAAAATCCAATGTCGGACACACAGTCCATTTACAAGTCCGTTCTGGGTCTGAACGAAACCGGAGGCACTAAATACCTCGCAAACCCTTCGATCAACACGTACGTCTGAACGATCACCACTCATTATCCGTATTTCGGGATGCCTCCCAATCAGGACCTCGGTTACCATCCAAACGAGGTGAAGATCTCCGGTCTTCGACCACCGTCTTCATCTTCGACTTTCAATCGTCGGTCAATTATTTGAAATGAGAATTAACTCGGCCTTCTCAAATAATTCACGTATATTTAGAATTTCAAATCAATTTATTTCAATGGTTAAATTATTCGACAACACCAATATTGTTCTTTAATGTAATTTTCACACCAAACACATTCAACCATCAAAAGCCACACAAATCAAGCAAGTTTCAGTTTATTTCCATTCCATATCGCTTATGATATTTTATAACTATTTATCGCTATTTTTATTTATTTTAAAATAGCACATTTATTCAAAACGACGCTTCGGGCCATAACGCGGCCGTGGCGCTGTTTTTCTTCAGATTTGATTTACACTTATCTGAAAATCTAACCGTTGGATCTTCACAAAATTTACATCATTAGAAAGGTCTTTTCAAAACGAATCCAACGGTTCCAGTTTCGGGAAAATCCGACGGTCGGATCTCCCGGTACACTCGTTTGAAATTTCGATTTCAAAATACGAACTGCAGCGTCGTTATTCGATTAAATATAATTATATTTATATATATAAATAAATATAATCGTTTCTGGCGCTGTGTTTCTTCAGATTTGAATTAAACATTCCAGACAATCCAACCGTTGGATTTCTACAAAGTTGGTGCCGTTGGGAAGATATTTCCAAGGCGAACCCGACGGTTGAGGTTTCGGGAAAATCCAATGGTCGGATTTCCCGCACTAGTCGTTTGAAATCACGGTTTCAAAATACGAACTGCACGGCCTCGTTTCGTTTTAATTTTATTTATATTTATATATTTATATAAATATAGTTCATTCAACAATTTCAATATCGTTTTCACTTCAAAAAAATTTCTAACACCTTAAAATTTTGGAAAATTTCGCCATAACCTCCCCTGCACCGGGAGCATCGGGAAATCGCAAATAGCGTTCCCGGTCCTTCTAATCTCAAAAAGAAAAAGCCAAGCGGCTAGCCAACAGGCTCAAAATCATCACCCAAACAAATCAGTAAATGTGTACCTATTTGTCGGGCACAAAATTTTATTCCTCTTCTCTAGCCCCTTTGCTATAACCTGTTCAATGAATATTGCATGTACATATATATACAGTTCTTATCATTTATCAATTTCTATTCGACTTCATATTTGATTTCTATTTGGTTTAAAAACTCCATTCATTCTAATGTTACATAAATAGGTGCAAATCATTTCATTTGCTAATTAATGAATATTTCAACTCATATATGTTTATTTTGAACAAGTGGCTATTTTTAACACTTCACATTTCAACGATTTATGCATACAATAAAAATGTGATTTTTATTGTAAAACAATTCATTTCAAAACACTATTTTTCTATATAGTTCATATAGGTGACAAAATAGGATTTTTTTTTATCATAAAACAATTTATTTCAAAATATGAAAACCATTCAACACATGAATTTCTAAACAACGAATGAATATCAATTCAACACATGAATGTTTTCTATGGTTTCTATATATAGATAAAAATGTGATTTTTTATTATCGAACAATTTATTTCAAAATATGAATACCCTTCAACACATGAATTTCTAAACAACGAATGAATATCAATTCAACACATGAATGTTTTCTATGGTTTTTATATATAGATAAAAATGTGATTTTTATTATCGAACAATTTATTTCAAAATATGAATACCATTCAACACATGAATTTCTAAACAACGAATGAATATCAATTCAACACATGAATGTTTTCTATGGTTTTTATATATAGATAAAAATGTGATTTTTATTATCGAACAATTTATTTCAAAATATGAATACCATTCAACACATGAATTTCTAATCAACGAATGAATATCAATTCGACACATGAATGTTTTCTATTCAATGAATAAATATAGTTTAAGCAAATGAAAATAATTCAAACACACGAATATTATTCAAAATTTCGGCAGCATAACGGCAGGGTAGTTAAACCGGCACCGTCCCTAGTACAGCTCCTCGCTCTACCTTAAAACCTCGCGGTTTTTGACAATGGGGTTCATGCATCTAGTTCGCACGCAGGCGGCATGTATATATTTATTTCATTTCCACAAACTAATCCTATGTGGTTTCAACCAAATATTTCACAATCACAAACGGGTATTTTTCAACCACCATCAACCAATATCAATCACAAACAATCCCAAACAACCATTCGCTATCAATCAATTTTCACAACAATTTCAACCAATAAATATCGTCCATGGTTTGTGGACGAGGGGCGTATATATATATATTTATATATAGTAATTCACTTTTACTTCACACATATATATATATAAAATTTAAATCAGAAATCTCACCAATAGCTATCCAACTTCACGACACTTCCTTTAGAGAAATCTTCGCCTTTTTGTCGCTTTCACCCGTATCCTCTACATATGTAAAAATCGAATTTTTACGATGCTATTCAATACATAAAAATATGATTTTTCCCACGCTATTCAATATATAAAAATATGATTTTTCCCACGCTATTCAATATATAAAAATATGATTTTTCCCTCGACTTTCAATATCTAAAAATCTGATTTTTACTTCTTAAAGTTCAGATCCTTTTTCTCTTTAAAGATTAAACCTTTTTCCTATTTAAAGTTTTTACTTTTAAAACAAAATCAGTTTTTATTTAGTACTCTTAAAAATTCAGTTTTATACTTTTTAAAAATTCAGTTTTAAACTTTTAAAAATTCAGTTTGAATACTTTTAAAAATTCCAGTTTTTATACTTTTAAAAATATCTAGTTTTATACTTTTAAAAATATCCAGTTTTTAAGAATTTAAAAATAAAAACAAAAATAAAATAAAAATACTTACAGATAGGGGGGGGGTTTCTACAGTTCGTCGGCGGCAAGGCGGCAAGGCGGAGGGGTCTCGAACGGGGCTCGCGAATTGGTGTCGCGATGGCTTCTGGGGGCTCGTCACTGGTTCGACGAACGGGGGGGGGGGGGGGAGCGGGTGCGGTGATGGGCGGTGGCGGCGTCGATGCTCCAGGGGGCGTCGATCGATAGTCCTAGGGTTTTCTTTTTTTTCTCTGCCGATTTTATTTTTGAAGGGGGGGGGGCCAGAATGAATAAAGAGAGGGAATGAATTTTTTTTTTATTATTATTATTTAATTTTTCAAAAGGGTTGACTTTTACATACGACCTCGAAACGAGGCCCACCACCTTTCGTCCATAGCGTTTCACCCCCATTCCGAACACAATGGGATATGTATCGCAAGCTGATTTGATCGTTACAATCAGTTTCCTTTTGAATTTTCATTTAAATCACTATATTGAATTTTAAACGCACATTTCAAATTACCGGGGTCACATACTAACTAGAAAAATTCCAGAAAAATATTTTCTAGCTTCGTATTGACAATACGGTCCTAACAAAACTAGTTTCGTCGAATTCTGAGACCGTTTGAGAAATGGCCAATTTCCATTCGATTAAAATCAAGTGAAACCGGTCAAACGCGTTTTCCCTTGCCACGCTCACATATTGATTCGAAAAATTATGAAATTTGAAACCTAACAATTACTTGACACTACGGATCCAACAAAAGTGGTTTCGTCGAAATCCGAGGTCGTTTGCAAAATGTCCATTTTTAAGGGCCTGAATTCCATAGCGACTATTCAGAATTTTCAACTGGACATATCTTTTGATTCCCGCTATCAAATTTCGATTGGTCGGATTCGTTAGAAAGATATTCACTAACAGATTTAAATATTTTTGGTTTCACTAAAATCCGGATTGTTTTGCACCCGGTACAGTCTGACAAAGTTTGAATTCAATTTTTGAAACTACCACGCCATTTCAGGCCTTGTTTATAATTATAATTAATTATATTCGTTTTCAAATGTTGATTCAAACTCAGTTTTCATCGCCGATATTTAAAATATTTATTTTAAATATTTAAAATCCATTGTTTTAGCCAATTTAAAATTTTTAAATTGGTTCAGATTTTCTGGGTCGTTACAATCTCCCCCACTTAAAACTTTTCGTCCCCGAAAAGGAACAAAGTCGAAAGTGGTTTGATAAATCTACGATCACACAACACTCATTTTCTTGTTCTTCTGCAAATAGCAGATCAAGTGTCAGGTCAATAGAAAAGATATTTCAAAATATAGAGACAAATACTTGAATGTAAATGTGTCTATCGAGGTGTAACTTCATTCTGCTACTCATACTAGGATATTTGCTGATCCTATCTGTATGGAGTGACCCGTCCTAGAACACTACTGGTTCTATTTCTGACGAGTTCGTTTAAATGTTATATTCCAGAACTAAGCTTAACCAAAGATCTGATACCACGATGAGACGTTACCGCGAAATCCGGTAGGCTTTGCAACCATCCCTTCATCCTCCAGTACAGCAGGTAAAACCCACCGTGGCTCTCACATGGTCCCCCAACCACTTGTTTTACGGCGACCCTCTCGAGTCTCGCGCCCACTGGCGAACCAACCCTCAACAGGGACATGTAGGGGTAAGAGTCTCCCGTTCGCCACCAAACTGCGAAGCGAGAACCCCCTATCACGCGTACCCAGCCCACACAGGGCCAGCAACAAGGACTGGTATAAGAAATCCACTCAACACATATATAATTGGCTAATCACAGGACCACGCCACTTTCGTGGAACGGGTTTACTTCATTGGATTGTCAGTGCTTTAAAACAAATCTTTTTTTAAACATCACTATGCTTTTTATAAAATGAAGCCGTTATAAGACTCAGTTCCCATCACACAATGCAACGCAAACCGGAGGATAGAGTTTTACCTTATAACGGCCAAAATATGCTTGATACGAATAAAACAAAGGCATTTGATATTATTGCTAGTGTCTATATGTTTTGAAAACAATTTCAAATCATAACTATCAATCATAGACGGCATGGGTACCATATATCATGTCGCCATATATATACAATCAAAACCGCACGATGTCGTATTTGGAAATTGGATTTCCGTCATGAACCAAGGCAAAAGATAGTCCTTACCGAATTCGTGACTCTCTAGCCCGAGCCACCGGAACAGCCGCAACTGCCCCTTGGAGCGACAGGGCCGGTCCACCGATGTGGATTATAGTGCCTGAACAATACGTTTCCCCACCCTTTGGGGCGTAAATGAGCCAACGAATGACTCCATCGGACCCGGATCGTCCGACCAAACCGAGGCGCCTCGCAACAGCAACAACCACATAGGTGAAAAGTATATAAATGTCAGGGCTGGTAGGTCACTGACACCACCCTAGCTAGAAAGAAACGCATGCCCTCCCTGAGGTCCTTCTCCCGTTTTAGGTTCATACCGGGGGGTGAGGCTCGCGAATTCACGTTATACACAAAGCTACGCCACACAGGCGGTGCTTTGATCATCACCACAAGACTTTGCTTTTCAACAGAAGCCCTGATCACTGCATCTTAGCATGCCACACAGGCAATTCACGCCATGCAATTGATGTCCATCGATATACAACCTCTGAGCTCGTACGTCTCAGAGAAGGGCGTTAAGCAAAAGAATAAATTCTCCGCCGCCAAACAGATGTATATTTAACAGAGATCAATCAACACAGAATAAAATCCAATGTCGGACACACAGTCCATTTACAAGTCCGTTCTGGGTCTGAACGAAACCGGAGGCACTAAATACCTCGCAAACCCTTCGATCAACACGTACGTCTGAACGATCACCACTCATTATCCGTATTTCGGGATGCCTCCCAATCAGGACCTCGGTTACCATCCAAACGAGGTGAAGATCTCCGGTCTTCGACCACCGTCTTCATCTTCGACTTTCAATCGTCGGTCAATTATTTGAAATGAGAATTAACTCGGCCTTCTCAAATAATTCACGTATATTTAGAATTTCAAATCAATTTATTTCAATGATTAAATTATTCGACAACACCAATATTGTTCTTTAATGTAATTTTCACACCAAACACATTCAACCATCAAAAGCCACACAAATCAAGCAAGTTTCAGTTTATTTCCATTCCATATCGCTTATGATATTTTATAACTATTTATCGCTATTTTTATTTATTTTAAAATAGCCCATTTATTCAAAACGACGCTTCGGGCCATAACGCGGCCGTGGCGCTGTTTTTCTTCAGATTTGATTTACACTTATCTGAAAATCTAACCGTTGGATCTTCACAAAATTTACATCATTAGAAAGGTCTTTTCAAAACGAATCCAACGGTTCCAGTTTCGGGAAAATCCGACGGTCGGATCTCCCGGTACACTCGTTTGAAATTTCGATTTCAAAATACGAACTGCAGCGTCGTTATTCGATTAAATATAATTATATTTATATATATAAATAAATATAATCGTTTCTGGCGCTGTTTTTCTTCAGATTTGATTTAAACATTCCAGACAATCCAACCGTTGGATTTCTACAAAGTTGGTGCCGTTGGGAAGATATTTCCAAGGCGAACCCGACGGTTGAGGTTTCGGGAAAATCCAATGGTCGGATTTCCCGCACTAGTCGTTTGAAATCACGGTTTCAAAATACGAACTGCACGGCCTCGTTTCGTTTTAATTTTATTTATATTTATATATTTATATAAATATAGTTCATTCAACAATTTCAATATCGTTTTCACTTCAAAAAAAATTCTAACACCTTAAAATTTTGGAAAATTTCGCCATAACCTCCCCTGCACCGGGAGCATCGGGAAATCGTAAATAGCGTTCCCGGTCCTTCTAATCTCAAAAAGAAAAAGAAAAAGCCAAGCGGCTAGCCAGCAGGCTCAAAATCATCACCCAAACAAATCAGTAAATGTGTACCTATTTGTCGGGCACAAAATTTTATTCCTCTTCTCTAGCCCCTTTGATATAACCTGTTCAATGAATATTGCATGTACATATATATATACAGTTCTTATCATTTATCAATTTCTATTCGACTTCATATTTGATTTCTATTTGGTTTAAAAACTCCATTCATTCTAATGTTACATAAATAGGTGCAAATCATTTCATTTGCTAATTAATGAATATTTCAACTCATATATGTTTATTTTGAACAAGTGGCTATTTTTAACACTTCACATTTCAACGATTTATGCATACAATAAAAATGTGATTTTTATTGTAAAACAATTCATTTCAAAACACTATTTTTCTATATAGTTCATATAGGTGACAAAATAGGATTTTTTTTTATCATAAAACAATTTATTTCAAAATATGAATACCATTCAACACATGAATTTCTAAACAGCGAATGAATATCAATTCAACACATGAATGTTTTCTATGGTTTCTATATATAGATAAAAATGTGATTTTTTATTATCGAACAATTTATTTCAAAATATGAATACCCTTCAACACATGAATTTCTAAACAACGAATGAATATCAATTCAACACATGAATGTTTTCTATGGTTTTTATATATAGATAAAAATGTGATTTTTATTATCGAACAATTTATTTCAAAATATGAATACCATTCAACACATGAATTTACTCTGATGATGATGTTCTTCTTCTTCTATTCTATTAGTTCTACCTTATCTATCCTCACCCTCTATCTTCTTTCTATTAGTTTCTTGAATTTCCAATGCAATTTGGGGTTGGACTTGTGTTATTTGGTCAGCTCAAATTGGACCGGATTTCCGGGTCACTACATGTATGGAATAAATATTTTGAATGATAAAAATATCATTTTTATCATGTATACGACTTGTTAAAAATATACATGCTTTAAAACATATTTTTGTTCACCAAAAATATCATTTCATCCTATGTATGAAATGTTAAAAATAACCAGATATTGAGATAAACATTTGTTCGCTAGAAATATTATTTTTAGTTTAGTTCTGCATTCATATATACATGTGTTGAACAGGAATATGGATTAGCTGTTGAGTAAAGAATATTTTTGCATGCTTGACAAATAGGTAAACCTTAATGAGTTGGCCGCGCGATTTTATTATTATATAAACTCCTGTGAATGCCATTAGATGCGAAGTGCTTGTTATTCTATGTGAAATAATAAACGTCGCCATAGGATAGTAACAATTAATGTTGAACTACACTACATGACATAATTCTTGAAGATAGCATACCCTATCATATACCACATAAGCATTTGGAGCTTATGTGACGAGGTGGAAGATTTACCATACAAGCGAGATGCTTGTATGACGATGACTATATTTCAGGTTGAAATGAAGACTGATATGGACTATATAAAATATAACGATAAATTGCCAGATTAATAAAAATCCCATACGGGTCTGGAGATGACAATAAACACGTCTCTCTAGTCATTAAGGCACAAAAACCATTTATAAGGTGACGAGAATTATTCTCTGGAGTTATGATCTATACACACTCCCCTGTGGACACCGGAATATATCACTATAAATATGTGCATGCTTTTTAGGATTTATTGGGTGCCTAATACGCCCAATAAATTTCTAAACCCATCCCCATACAAAGGTCGTTATGGCGAAATTTTCTAAAATTTAAAGGCGTTAGCGAAATATTTGAAGTGAAAAATGATATGGAAATCGTTGAATGAATTATAATTATATATATATATATATTAAATAAACGAATCACGCAGTTACAGTTCGTGTTTTGGAATCGTAATTTTAAACGATTATATAGAGAAATCCGACCATCGGATTTCCCCAAAACCGGAACCGCTGAGTTCGCTTTGTAAAAATCTTTCCAACGATGTAAAGTTTGTTAAAATCCAATGGTTGGATTGCGTGAAATGTTTAATTCAAATATGAATAAAAACAACTTCAGATTGAATTATATTTATATATATAAATATAAATTAAATAAAACGAATAACGACGCTGCAGTTCGTATTTTAAAATCGTAACTTTAAACGATTATATCGAGAGATCCGACCATTGGATTCTCCCGAAACCGGAACCGTTGGGTTCGCTTTGAAGAGATCTTTCCAACGGACTTAACTTTATTAAGATCCGACGGTTAGATTTTGAGAAATGTATAAATTAAAATTAGAGAAAAACAACGCTAGGGCCTGAAATGTCGTTTAATTAAATGGCGCTATTTTTAAATAAATAAAAATAGCGATATATTGTTATAAAATATTATAGGCAATATGGAATGGAACTAAACCGATTCTACCTGGTTTGCTTGATATTAGATGGTTGAATGTGTTTGACATTAAAATTATACAAAGAACGTAAATGTGGATGTCGAATAATTTAACCGTGGACAGAATTGATTTGAATTCTAATATACGTGAATTATTTGAAAAGGCCGAGTAATTCTCATTTCAAATAATTGATCGACGAATAAATGTCAAAGATACGAAGATGGTGCAAGACCGGTGATCTTCAAATCGTGTAGATTACTACTGATGCCTTTGAGATGGGTAGCTCCCTAGACGAGGTTACAGTGGTAGTAGTCTGAACGTACTTGTTGATCGTCCGGATGTGCGAGAGCCTCTCTCCTGTATTGAACATACGGGAGCAGGAATAAGATGCCTCCGGTTTTGTTCAGACCCAGAACAGACTTGTAAATGGATGTGTGTCTGACGTGTATTCTGTGCTGTATTCGTTGATCTCTACTAAATATACATCTGTTTGCGGAGGATTTATTCTCTTGCTTAACGCCCTTCTCTGAGACGTACGAGCTCAGAGGTTGTATATCGGGAGACATCAATGGTATGGTGTGGATTGACAGCGTGGCATGCAAAGATGCAAATGATCAAGGCTTTTGTTGAAAAGCAGAGTCTTGTGGTTGATGATCAAAGCACGACTTTAATATAGCGTAGCTTTGTGTATAGCGTTAATTCGCGAGCCTCACACCTCGGTATGAGTTAAAAACGGGATAAGGACCGCTGGGAGAACACGACGTTTCTTTCTAGCTATGGGTGGTGTCAGCGTTTTACTAGCCCTGACATCGTTGATTATTATACCTTTGTGGATATTGGAATGCGAGGCGCCTCGATTATATCGGTCTCTACGGGGCCGATAGATAGGTCCGATAGGACCGGGAAACGTGTGTTCAGGAATTGCCAATCCACCAACGTGAATGTGGACCGGCCCAGCCGATTCCAAGGGCTACCCAGAATGTGTAGTCCTGGGGCATTTGCTAGCGTGTCTCGAAGCCAGTGAGGAGCTTGCCCCAAGCCTCGACTCATGACGGAATCCAAATTTCCAATACGAAATCACAGATTTGATTGTAACTTATATATGGCGACATAGTGGTATGGGGCACTTATGCCGTCTAGGATTGATATTTATGATTGAATTTGCTTTTGAAACATATATGCACTAGTAATAATATCAAATGATTTTTCTTTACACGTATTAAGCACATTTTGACCGTTATAAGGTAAAATCCTATCCTCCGGTTTGCGTTGCATTGTTTGATGGGACTTGGGTCTTATAATGGTTGCATTTTTATAAGAGGCATTGCGTTGTTTAAATAATTTACCTTGTTTAATGCACTGGCAATCAGTGGAGTAAACCCATTCTGCGAAAGTGGCGTGGTCCTATGATTTGTCTTGTTATTGTTGTTTATCCAGTTAGGTAGATTTCTCATACCAGTCCCATGACTGGCTCGTAGTTTCTTTCACTTTGCAAACTCGGGTGCCCTTATTTTCACACGGGCAACCTAGTGACAGGTGACAGGGTATATTTTGGCTTTTGCGCTACAGCATGGAGTGCACCATTTGGCTTGTATGGCGAGGACTTGACTTCTCAGTATTTTGGCTATTTGATATTCCGCCATTAGTATCTTATGTATATGATTTCTGCTTATCGCGATGTAGACAGATTTACTTCTATTATGTTTCTATGATGTATATGTACCAGTGATCTTGATGTAGACTGATCATTTCCTTTCATGCACTAAGTTGTATCCTATATTGTGCTACTCTGATGTTTATTACATGTTATGATTCCGCTTTCATATTGATGTAAATTATATATTTTCTGTTTATGCTATTATCTGTTCTCTGCTAATGATGATTAATGTGTTATATTCTAATGATTATCCTTAATTCCGTCGTACGGAGTTTTGAGATAATCACATAGACCATCGAGCTCGGTGGAATTCATGGCGTGGGGGCGGCATCTGTAGGGCATCACGGTGGTGTGATCAGATCGAGGTCCAATGCCTCATACGGCGTGCGCGTAGAGAGGAAGACGATTAAAGTTTTGGGTTCTCGTTTGAACAGAGAAGCGACAGAGAAGAAGTGATTAAGGGTAAATTATAACCTTAATTAAATTATTAATAATATAATTAATTTATGTAAAAACTTATATCGGTGATAACTTTTGCAAACTGAATCAGAATCGAACGATTTTCGTTGCGTTGGACTCGTGTTGTCCAGATCTGCACGATGAAACAAACCAGAACTGAAAGGAGAAAATCAAAATTTAGGGGAAAATTCAAATCTGAACTGTACAGAATTTAGATCAAGGTGAGAATTCTATTTTATTTATTTGTTTTTCTTAATAATTAAAATTAATTATGATTGTGTTATCGCAAATCCGCTGTTAAATTCTAATTGATTATCATACGTGATTTGATCTGGAATTGTCATTGTTACGTAGATCTATTGATTTGACGATTGTTATGTTGAAAATAAATATATCATGTTTGTTATAATAAGATTATTGAAAATAAATATATCATGTTTGTTATAATAAGATTGTTGAAAAAAAAAATATCATGTTTGTTGTAATAAGATTGTTGAAAGTAAATATATCATTTTTGTTATAATAAAATTGTTGAAAAACAAAAATATTCATTTTTGTCGATATAGTTTAGTTAAACAAAAATATTCATTTTTGTCAATAAAGTTTAGTTAAACAAAAATATTCATTTTTGTCGATATAGTTTAGTTAAACAAAAATATTCGTTTTTGTCGATATAGTTTAGTTAAACAAAAATATTCGTTTTTGTCAATATAGTTTAGTTAAACAAAAATATTCATTTTTGTTAATATAGTTTTTTAAACAAAAATATTCATTTTTGTCAATACAGTTTAGTTGAACAAAAACATTCATTTTTGTCAAATTAGAATTGTTGAACAAAATATACATTTTGTCAAAAACACATTAGTTAAAACAAAATATACACTTTGTCAAAAACACATTAGTTAAAAACAAAATGTACATTTTGTCAAAAACACATTAGTTAAAACAAAATATACATTTTTGTCAAAACACATTCGTTGAAACCAGATTTGTCACTTTTGTCAAATTATAAAAGTTGAAACCGAATTTGTCACTTTTGTCAAAATGCAATAGTTGAAACAAAATTGGCATTTTGGTCAAAATATAATGGTTGGAACAAAAATTACATTTTTTTTATTAGAATTGAGTTAGAACAAAAATTACAATTTTTTCATATAGATTTGTGTCTAAATACAAATAACATTTTTGTCAAATAAATTTGTATCAAAACACAAAATAACATTTTTTTTAAGGAGATTTATGTTAAAACAAAAATAACATTTTTGTTAAATTGATTTGTGTTAAAACAATAATATCATTTTTGTTAGATAGAGATTGTAAACAAATAAAATTATCATTTTTATTTGTTAAGTTGAAATAGAAATTGTAAACAAATAAAATTACCATTTTTATTTGTTATGATGAATAGAAAATGTATGCAAATAAATTATTCTTTTATTTATCATTAGAATACATAGAAAAATGTATGCAAATAAATTATTCTTTTATTTGTCATTAGAATACATAGAAAAATGTATGCAAATAAATTATTCATTTATTATCATTAGAATACAAATGTATGTAAATAAATATGTCATCTATGTTGGAAAACATATTTTGTAAATAAATATGTCATTCAGTTAGAAAACATATTTTGTAAATAATCATGTCATTTAGATAAGAATATGTTTTTGTTAATAAAAATATCATTTAGTTAGAATATGTTTTTGTCAAAGTATAAATTGTCATTGTTATTGAATTAAAATTGTCAAAATAGAAATTGTCATTTGTATTGAATTAGAATTGCAAAAATATAAAATGTCTTTTTTGTTATATTGGAATTGATAAAACAAAATATCATTTTTGTTGAATTAAGTTATCATTAAACAAATGAAGTTGTCACTTTAATTCATTTTGTTAAAATAGAATTGTTAACAATATGAAGTGTTCATTTTTTTTCATTTTGTCAAAATATACATTTTTGTCAAAACAGGATAATTGAATCAAAATATATATTTTTGTCAAAATATATATTTTTGTCAAAATATACATTTTTGTCAAAATAGATTAGTTGAATCAAAATATATATTTTTGTCAAAATAGGCAGTTTTGGTCAAAATAGATTAGTTGAACCAAAATATTCATTTTTGTCAAAATATAATAGTGGAAACAAAATTTTACATTTGTCAAAATATGATGGTTGAAAACAAAAATTACATTTTTGTTAAATAGATTTGAGGTAAACAAAAGTAACATTTTTGATAAATAGGTTTGTGCAAAAATATTAATTTTTGTTGAAATAGAATTGTCAACAAAAATGAAAAGGCCATTTTTATTCAATTTGTTAAACTAGAATTGTTAACAAAATGGAATTATCACTTTTTATATATTTTGTTAAACTAGAATTGTCAACAAATTGAATGAATCACTGTTTAATCATATTGTTGAAATAGAATTGTCAACAAAAATGAATGTATCACTTTTTATGCATTTTGTTGAAATAGAATTTGTATGCAAGTTAAGAATCATTTTACGGTCAAAACATACAATATAATTTGTATGCAAATTTAGGAATCATTTTTATTTGCAAAACATATATAATTTTTATGCAAATTTAGGAATCATTTTTATTTGCAAAACATAAAATATAATTTGTATGCAAATTTTGGAATCATTTTTATCTACAAAACATACAATATAATTTGTTTGCAAATTTAGGAATCATTTTTATTTGCAAAACATACAATATAATCTGTATGCAAACATAGGAATCATTTTTATTTGCAAAACATACAATATAATTTGCATGCAAACATAGGATTCATTTTTATTTGCGAAACATACAATATAATTTGTATGCAAACATAAGAATCATTTTGTTTGCAAAACATACAATATGATTTGTATGTAAACATAGGAATCATTTTTATTTGTCATTAGAAAAAATGTCATGCAAATAAAATACGCATTTATTTGACAATATGAATATGTAGATGTGATATGCCAATAAAACATTCTTTTATTTGGCGTGTTAAATACGTTAGTGGAATCGTCGAAAGATTTATATTTATATATAATTATGGATATATATATATATATATATTAAAATTAAACGAATCGCGCACGATAGTTCGCGTTTCGGAATCGTAACTTTAAACGATGATACCGAAAGATCCGACTGTCGGATTTTCCTAAAAATGGAACCGTTAGGTCCGCTTTGGGAAGATCTTTCCAATGATATAAAATTCGTTAAAATCTAACGGTTAGATTTCTAGAAAAGTGTAAATCAAATTTGGGTAAAAACAGCGCCAGGGCCGCCTATTGACCCGAATCGTCGTTAAATTAAATTGAGCTATTTTTACATAAATAAAAATAGCGAGAAATCGTTATAAAGCATTATTAACGATATCAAATGATTTGAAATAAAAGAAATTGGGGAATAAAGTCCAAAGAAACAATTTCTGTAAAGTGAATTGGATTTTGAAATCTAAGTTTAGGGATTAAGCCTAAATGGGTAGACTAAGGAATTGCATGTTCATTGATGCAATGTAGACCCATATGTTTATTTATGGTTGTTGATTATGCACTGGCAATCCAATAAAGTAAACCCATTCCGCGTTAGCGGCTTGGTCCTGTGATTTGCCTTATTATTAGATAAGTTAAGAAAGATTTCTCATACCAGTCTCATGACTGACTCGTAGTTTGTTTCACTTGCAAACTCGGGTGCCCATATTTTCCACACGGGTAGTCGAGTGGCTTGTTTTTGCAGATATTTATTTATTGAGCAGGATTCTGGATCGAAGCTTAAAGCTGTGTCCAGAGCATTGATAGTCGTCCGCTGCGTTGTATTAAATTTGTTGTAAATTTATCTTCCGTTGTATTATATTCGATGTACTCTAATATTATGCACACTGATGTAACATTATTATAATGTTTATAAAAGTATTTTGTTATTTGTTCTAATGTGTTGTATGCCCAGAGTTAGAGTATGCGGGATTCGTACGGTCTTGGTCGATTTAGCGATCGATTAGGTCCGGGTGAAATCCGTGTCGTTATAAGAACTTTCGCGTATCAAGCATGTTCGACTATTATAAGTTAAAACTCTATCCTTTGGTTTGCGTTGCATGTGTGATGGGGCTTGAGTCTTATAATAGCTTCATTTTTCAAAAAGCATTGCGAGTTTTTATGATTGGTATTCATGCGGAAAAAACACTTTTCGTGTTATACGACATGGTCTCGTGATTTACCCAACTTTGAAATAAAGTACATAACTGTTTTGGTTCTCATACCAGTCCCATGACTGACTTGGAGTTTATGGTTTCCCACTTAAACTCTGAGTGCATATTTTCCACATGAACAACTAGTAGTTTTGGTTTTGCATGTATTTTTAAAGAAGGATCATGAATTATGGCTGGAATTATACTCTAGATTATTTGGTAGTCTTCCGCTAAATGTATTTATGTTTTCGTTCGGTTGCAATTTGTTACTCCCTAATATTTTCCTCTATGTATTGACTATTTGTACTCTGATATATTATGTACTCTAATGTAGAATATTGTAATAACAATGAAATGTTCTTTTGTGTTTTGTTTTGATGTGCTGTATCCCATAACGGTTCGAGGATTTCTGTCTTTTGGATCGAACCGGCGTGGCATATGGTTGATTTTAAAGGTATGGACTTTTGGGAAGTTACAATTTATAGTAGCATTCTATTGATGAATAAACAACAAGTGGATGGTGTTAGAGGTTGCAAACCGATAGTGCGATTTGGTTGATGGATGGAGGATATTTTGGAATTTCAAAAAGATACCATCAAAATATTATTCATTTTATTATCATTATTAATTAGTGAGACGACCCCAAACCCCGTACTGACGGCGGCAAGGGTAATCCGTGGAATATAACACAGAAACAGACAATAGCAGAACAGAAATAAATAAATACACCAGATAATGAATGATAGAATATACTGGATAAAAGTAATCATCAGAGTTACACAGTATACAGGATCATACTTAGTAAAAATACAGTTCAGCTATACATAAATGTCTACAGCGGAAATAAACAAAATATGTACAATAGGAGCAGAACATCATAAAAAGAGATAAATAATAGAATCCATCTTCAGCTCCAGCTATCCAGAAAGAACCAGCTAAATCTGAATACAAGACTGCCCGTGTAGAAAAGGGGCACCCGAGTTTGAAAGTGAAATAAACTACGAGTCAGTCATGGGACTGGTATGAGAAATCTATTCAACACATATATAATATGGCCAATCACAGGACCACGCCACTTTCGTGGAACGGGTTTACTCCATTGGATTGCCAGTGCTTTAAAGCAAATCTTTCTTTTAAACATCGCAATGCTTTTTTTATAAAAATGAAGCCATTATAAGACTTAGTTCCCATCACACAATGCAACGCAAACCGGAGGATAGAGTGTTTACCTTATAACGGCCAAGATATGTTTTATATGATTAAAACAAAGGCATTTGATATTATTGCTAGTGTTTATATGTTTTGAAAACAATTTCAAATCATAACTATCAATCATAGACGACATGAGCGTCCCATGCCACTATGTCGCCAAATATATATACAATCGAAACCGCACAGTCACGTATTTGGAAATTGGATTTCCGTCATGAACCAAGGCAAAAGATAGTCCTTACCGAATTCGAGACGCTCTAGGCAAGCGCGCAGGCAAGCCTTGGATCGTCAGGGCCGGTCCACCGATGTGGATTATTATGCCTGAACAATACGTCTCCCCGCCCTTTGGGGCGTAAGTGAGCCAACGAATGACTCCATCGGACCCGGATCGTCCGATCTAACCGAGGCGCCTCGCAACAGCAACAACCACATAGGTGAAAAGTATATAAATGTCAGGGCTGGTAGGTCACTGACACCACCCTAGCTAGAAAGAAACGCATGCCCTCCCTGAGGTCCTTCTCCCGTTTTTGGTTCATACCGGGGTTTGAGGCTCGCGAGTTCACGTTATACACAAAGCTACGCCTCACAGGCGGTGCTTTGATCATCACCACAAGGCTTTGCTTTTCAACAGAAGCCCTGTTCACTGCATCTTAGCATGCCACACAGGCAATTCATGCCATGCGACTGATGTCCATCGATATACAACCTCTGAGCTCGTGCGTCTCATAGAAGGGCGTTAAGCAAAAGAATAAATTCTCCGCCGCCAAACAGATGTATATTTAATAGAGATCAATCAACACAGAATAAAATCCAATGTCAGACACACAGTCCGTTTACAAGTCCGTTCTGGGTCTGAACGAAACCGGAGGCACTAAATACCTTGCAAACCCATCGATCACCACGTACGTCTGGACGATCACCACTCATTATACATATTTCAGGATGCCTCCCAATCACGACCTCGGTTACCATCCAAACGAGGTGAAGATCTCCGGTCTTCGACCACCGTCTTCATCTTCGACTTTCAGTCGTCGGTCCATCATTTGAAATTAAAATTAACTCGGCCTTTTCAAATAATTCACGTATATTTAGAATTTCAAATCAATTTTATTTCAATGGTTAAATCATTCGACAACACCAATTTTGTTCTTTAATGTAATTTCCACACCAAACACATTCAACCATCAAATACCACATAAATCGAGCAAATTCAGTTTATTTCCATTCCATATCGTTTATGATATTTTATAACAATTTATTGCTATTTTTATTTATTTTAAAATAGCCAATTTAGTCAAAACGACGCTTCGGGCCATAACGCGGCCGTGGCACTGTTTTTCTTTAGATTTGATTAACACATATATGAAAATCTAACTATTGGATCTTCACAAAATTTACATCATTAGAATGGTCTTTTCAAAACGAATCCAACGGTTCCAGTTTCGGGAAAATCCGACGGCCGGATCTCCCGGTACAATCGTTTGAAGTTTCGATTTCAAAATACGAACTGCAGCGTCGTTATTCGATTAAATATAATTATATTTTTATATATATATATATATATATATATATCAATATAATCGTTTCTGGCGCTGTTTTTCTTCAGATTTGAATTAAACATTCCAGACAATCCAACCGTTAGATTTTTACAAAGTTGGGGCCGTTGGAAAGATATTTCCAAGGCGAACCCAACGGTTGCGGTTTCGGGAAAATCCAATGGTCGGATTTCCCGCACTAGTTGTTTGAAATCACGGTTTCAAAACACGAACTGCACGGCCACGTTTCGTTTTAATTTTATTTATATTTGTATATTTATATAAATATAGTTCATTCAACAATTTCAATATCGTTTTCACTTCAAATATTTCACTAACGCCTTTAAATTTTGGAAAATTTCGCCATAACCTCCTTTGTACGGGAGGGGCTGGGAAAATTCCCAAATAGCCACACGGGCGTCTCATGTCAAAAAAAAAAAAAAAAAAAAGCCAAGCGGCTAGCCAACAGGCTCATAAAATCATCACCCAAACAAAACAGTAAATGTGTACCTATTTGTCGGGCACAAAATTTTATTCCTCTTCTCTAGCCCCTTTGCTATAACCTGTTCAATAAATATGCATGTACATATATACAGTTCTTATTACGTATCATTTTCCATTCAACTTCATATTTGATTCCATTTGGTTTAAAAATACCATTCATTCTAATGTTGCATGCATAGGCAAAAATCATATCATTAGCTAATTGATGAATATTTCGACTCATGCATATTTATTTGAACGAGTTGCTATTTTTAACACTTCACATTTCAACGATTCATGTATATAATAAAAATGTGATTTTTATTGTAAAACAATCCATTTCAAAACACTATTATTTTATATAGTTTATATAGGTGATAAAAATAGGATTTTTCTTATAAAACAATTTCTTTTAAAATGAGATTATTTTACATAGCCTATATAGTTGATAAAAGGTGATTTTTATTATGAAACAATTTATTTCAAAATATGAATACCATTCAACACATGAATTCCAATTCAACGAATGAATATCGATTCAACACACGAAGGTTTCCTATAGTTTCTATATATAGATAAAAATGTGATTTTTATATTTAAAACACGAATACCATTCAACACATGAATTTCTAATCAACGAATGAATATCGATTCAACACATGAAGGTTTTCTATTCAACGAATAAATATAGTTTCAGCAAATGAAAATAATTCAAACACATGAATATTATCCAAAATTTCGGCAGCATAACGGCAGGGTAGTTAAAACCAGGACCGTCCCTAGTACGGCTCCTCGCTCTACCTTAAAACCTCGCGGTTTTTGACAATGGGGGTCATGCATCTAGTTCGCACGCAGGCGGCATGTATATATTTATTTCATTTCCCACAAACTAATCCTATGTGGTTTCAACCAAATATTTCTCAACCACAAACGGGTATTTTTCAACCACAATCAATCAATATCAACCACAAACAATCCCAAACAATCATTCACTATCAATCAATTTTCACACCAATCACAATCAATAAATATCGTCCATGGTTTGTGGACGAGGGGCGTATATATATATATATATATATATATATATATATATATATATATATATATATATATATATATATATATAGCAGTTCACTTCTATTTCAACACATATATAATTTTTACAACGCATATACAACTTATACATCGAACGTACAACTTATACAACGCTTATACAAGAGGTGTACAACGCTTATATAACTCATACATCGACTATATAATTTATACATCGTCGTTTTCCATATTGTTTATAAATTAGAAATCTCACATTGGGTTCCACTCCACCAAAAATAGCAGAAGGCTTAGAAAAATTTGCGGTCTTTTCTAGAATGTAGAAGACGTTCACATGGTCACGATGTTTCCTGTTTCATCGAATTTCGTTAACGAACGAAAAAGATATGATTTTTCAAAGGTTTGCAACACTTTAAAGGTGTTAAAATCAATTTAAATAAAATCAGCTGATACCTGCTTGATTTCTTAAAAACTAGGTTTTTATTTTTCTTTCGATCCGTGCAACTTGGAGACGATCGGAGTACACCACCTTGTAGTGCTCGGAACAACGCTTAGGCGGAGGTAGGTGGGGCCCACTTCGACGCAGGGAGGAGGATGTGGCGGCGGTTCGAAGTGCTGAACTTCGTGACGTCGATTCTTCCAATCCACACAATGAAAAAATCCAAACTATATATGGATTTGAAGATCTTCTCGTGCTCTTCAAAATCTTCGACAGGAGGAAGGCGTAATTTTGATTGTAGGAGGAGGAACGGAGGAGAGAAGGCACGAGCGGTTTTCCGCCGTGAATCGATATCGGGGAGAGAGAAAATTAAAGGATTTTTTTTTAAAAAAAAAATTTGATTGGCCGGTGGGTTTTATAAGGGGTTTTCTGACGCGACCACCAATCTAAACCCAACGACTGTCGTCCCTAGCGTTTTACCCCCATTCCGAACACAATGGAATATGCTTCGTTGGCCCATTCGACTATTTCAGTCAGTTTTCCTTCAAATTAAAATATATAACATTCAATATTTAATTTGAACGTACATTTCAATTTACCAGGGCCACAAACTGATTCGAAAAATTCCAGAAAAATAAATCTAGCTATGTTTTGACGTTACGGTCCCAACAAAACTAGTTTCGTCGAATTCTGAGACCGTTTGCAAAAAGGCCCATTTCTAGTCGATCCAATTTAACTGTAATTGACCAAAACACATTTTCCTTTGCCACGCTCACATACTAGCTTCAAAAATTATGAAATTTGAAACCTAGCAATAACTTCACATCCCGGATCCAACAAAAGTGGTTTTGTCGAATTCCGAGGTCGTATGCAAAATGGCCAATTTCCCGGGCTATATGAATTCCATAGCGACCTTTCTGAAAATTCATTCGGCCATAACTTTGGCTTTCCGCTATGAAAATTCGATTTTTCAGATTCATTAGAAAGGTATTCACTAACAGATTTAAATATTTTTGGTTTCGCTAAAATCCGTTTTGTTTTGCACCCGGTACAGTCCGACAAAGTTTGAATTCAATTTTTGAAACTGCAGCGCCTTTTCAAGCCTTGTTTATAATTATAATTAATTATATTCGTTTTCAATTGTCGATTCAAACTCACCTTTCATCGCTATTATTTAAAATATTTATTTTAAATATTTAAAATCCATTATTTTAGCCAATTTAAAAAAAATATTGGTTCAGATTTTCTGGGTCGTTACAATCTCCCCCACTTAAAACTTTTCGTCCCCGAAAAGGAACAAAGTCGAAAGTGGTTTGATTATTCAACTCTACGTTCGATCTGGCTTCAATTCTCCAACTTTTCAGTTTCTGAGAAATTTCAAATTCTTCAAAAAAAAATGGCTAACACCCGGAATTTTCAAAAAATTTCTCCATAACCTCCTTTGTACGGAGAGAGGTTTGGAAATTTATTGGGCCGTATTAGGTACCCAATAAATCCTAATAAGCATACACATATTTATAGTGATATATTCTGGTGTTTATAGGGGAGCATGTACTGATAATAACTCCAGAGAATAAATTCTCGTCACCCTGCCCCGTGTGGGAAATAAATAGTCCATGTGTTGTATCTAATAAATAGAGAGACGTGGTTATTGTCAACTCCAGACCCGTGTGGGGTTTTTATTAATCTGGCAATTTAATCGTTACAATTTAAATAGTCCATATCAGTCATCAGTTCAACCTGTAAAATATAGTCATCGCCATACAAGCCTCTCGCTCGTATGGTAAATCTTCCACCTCGTCACACAAGCTCCAAATGCTTATGTGGTATATGATGAAGTATGCCTATCTTCCAGAAGTATGCCATGCGGTGTAGTTCAAAATTAATTGTTACTATCCTATGGCGACGTTTATTATTTCACACAGAAAAACCAGCACTCCGCATCCAATCGCATTCACAGGAGTTGATATAATAATATTTCGCATCCAACTCATTAAGGTTTACCTATTTGTTGGGCACGCAAATAAAATCTTTACTCAACATCTAATCCATTTACCTGTTCAAACATATATAGTATACATGTATATATATTTCTATTTATTTTCTAATCAGTTCAATGTGTGGTTTAATCGAATAAACTCGACCATTATTCTATTGTTGATTAAATTAACTATCGTTTCAACAATTTTAATTAATCAAATCTACAATCACGCAACACAACCAACAATCAAATTGTTTTTAACTTTTCAAAATCATGCAAATTAATTTCTATATTCCTTTAAAATCATTCAGACTATAAAGTTAAAAGTGCCCATCCATGGAAAGAAAATAACAATAGAATAAAGAATTAAATGGTGATGCAAAGTAGGGTGAATGTACCTTGCACAAGAGTCAATCAGAGATATCCACTCGACATCTGGGATAGGCTCTCTGAATGCTCTCCTCAGTTTCCCAAGTACAATATCGCGGATCTCCACTCCGTTGTACTTTGACTAAGTGAACCTTCTTGTTCCTCAGCTCTTTGGTTTCTTTGCCGATGATCATTAGCGGCTCTCTTCTCACAGCTAATTCTGGGGTTATTTCAATATCCTTTTGAGCTGCTTCTTCCACGATCAAGTCTGGATCATGAACGTGCTTTCGAAGTTGAGATATATGAAATACATCATGAACTCCAGGCAACCAATCTGGCAATTTAACCCTATAAGCGAGAGTCCCGATCCGTTCCAGAATAGGAAACGGACCAATGAATTTGGGCGCCAACTTTCCAGTTTTACCGAACCGGATAACTCCTCTCGTCGGCGATACTTTTAAATATACATAGTCGCCAACAGCAAAGGATATATCTCTTCTTCTTCTATCGGCATAGCTCTTTTGTTGGCTTTGAGCGGCAAGTAATCGCTTCTTAATAAAATCGACTTTGTCGGCGGCTTCTCGGATCATATCAGGGCCCAACACAAGTCTATTACCAGGTTCGACCCAACAAGCAGGAGATCGGCACGGTCTACCATACAATGCTTCGAATGGCGACATTGTCAGACTCGCCTGGTAGCTGTTGTTATAAGAGAATTCATCCAAATGCAAATGGTCTTCCCATGGTCCACCGAAGTTTATAACACAAGCCCGCAATAGATCTTCTAAAATACGATTCACCCTCTCAGTCTGACCGTCTGTCTGAGGATGATAAGCGGTGCTCAAGCTCAACTTCGTTCCCAGCTCGACTTGAAATGCTTCCCAGAATTTGCTAGTGAATATTGTATCTCTATCACTGACTATACTGAGCGGCACTCCATGTAGTCTAACTATTTTCCTGAAGTATATCTGCGCCAGACTCTGAGCAGTTCTGTTTGATCTGACAGGTATAAAATGGGCGGTCTTCGTGAAGCGATCTACGATTACCCAAATACTGTCATTCCCTTTTCTGGTTCTGGGCAAACCATCAATGAAATCCATAGAAATATGTTCCCACTTCCAACCAGGAATTTCTAGCGGTTGTAACAATCCATCCAATTTCTGCTGGTCGCTTTTGACTAGCTGGCAAGTAGGGCATCAACTAACATATATCGAGATGTCTCTCTTTAACGACTTCCACCAGAATGTGCGCTTGATATCGTTATACATTTTACTCACACCCGGATGGATACCGAGTTTAGATTTGTGGCATTCATCAAGCACAACTCTTCTGAGTTCAGGAATTTCTGGAACACAAATTCGTCCTTCTAACCTCAGAATCCCTTCGCTGTCTAGCTGGAAATCTGAAGCATTGCCTTCACGAATTCGCTGACTCGTTCCTTTGATAAATTGGTCGTCTTCTTGGAGAGCCGATATCTTGTCAATCAACGAAGTCGCAATGATGAAACTCGCGATCATTTCATTCTTTCGGCTTAACGCATCGGCCACGACATTGGCTTTCCCTGGAGTGTATAGAATTTCAAAATCATATGCTGCAAGAAACTCCAGCCAACGTTGCTGCCTCAGATTCAGGTCTTTCTGAGTGACCAGATACTTTAGCGACTGGTGATCTATAACAGTTCAAATCTCTCACCCAGAAGATAGTGTCTCCAGATTTTCAAAGCGAATACTATAGCCAATAACTCAAGATCATGAGTTATGTAGTTCTTCTCGTGTGGCTTCAGTTGAAGGCTAGCATAAGCAATCACTTGGCCTCTTTGCATTAACACTGCGCCAAGGCCTTCTCTAGAAGCATCAGTCCAGACCTTTAAATCCTGGTTGCCATCGATGATGGTTAACACTGGAGCAGTCGTTAGTCTTAACTTTAGCTCTTTAAAAGCCTCCTCACTTTCCGGAATCCATTTGAATTTAGAGTGCTTCTTTGTAAGCTTTGTTAAATGACCGGATATCTTCGAAAAGTTTTTAACGAACTTCCAGTAATAGCTAGCCAATCCGAGAAAATTGCGGACTTCAGTGGTGTAACTGGGCTGTTTCCAATTCTGAATAGCCGTGATTTTACTTGGATCCACAACAATTCCTTCTTTTGATACGACGTGGCCCAGAAATTTCACTTCATCTTGCCAGAAGATACATTTTGAAAATTTGGCTTTCAATACATTCTTTCTTAGTATTTCTAGAACCTGTTCCAGATGCTTTTCATGTTCGGCTTTTGATTTAGAGAAGATTAGAATATCGTCAATGAAAACCAGAACAAATTTATTCAAAACCCCTCTGAACACTCTGTTCATTAGATCGACGAAATAGACTGGAGTGTTACATAAGCCGAACGACATTACTAACCACTCGTAGAATAAGTCGGGACCTCTGAATGCTGTCATCGGAACACACTCTTCGGCAATTCGAAGCTGATGGAAACCTGTAGCTAGGTCCATTCGTGAAAATACTTGTCACCATTTAATCGATCCAACAAATCATCAATCCGCGGCAATGGATATTTGTTCTTTATCGTCTGTTTGTTCAAATCACGATAATCCACACATAGATGTAGAGTACCGTCAGATTTTGGGACAAACACCACTACTGCACCCCAATCAGAGAAACTAGGCCTGATCAGACCTTTCCATACTAGCTGTCGTGTTTTATTGTCTAATTCCTCTTTCTCTTTCAAGGACATTCTTCGAATAGCATGAACTACCGGCCTTGCATTCAGAATTAAAGCAATTTTAAAATCTATTTCTCTCTGCGGAGGTAAGCGAACAACTTCTTCGAACACATCCGCATAGTTCTTGACGACATGAATGTCTTTGATGAGGTCAGGAATATTCTCTGTGACTTCAGGGATATTTTCTATTTGGGCTGGAGAAACATTCAAAGCTGCCCAGAAGTCTTTTCTATTAGCATTCTGACCTTCACAGGGAATGGTTATATAATCACCTGATTTAATCTTTGCCTTTACGACTCTGTCGGCGCATTTAACTTCAGCTTCGTATTTGGTCAGCCAGTCTAATCCCAAGATAAGATCAAACTCTTTAAAATTCATGACGACTGCGATGGTAGGAAACCGATAACGAGAGAAAGAAACCGGTACTCCACAAACCCAACTGAGATCAATGGAACCCCCAACCGGATTCTAGACAGTCATTGGTTCCCTCAGCTTTTTCAAATTCAAATCCAACTTCTTAGCTGCATCCTTTGCAATAAAGCTTCGCGACGCGCCGGTGTCAAATAGTACTTTAACTGGGATGTCTTTGACAGTTAGCGTGCCTTCTAAAACATCTGGCCTTTCCTGAATAGACGAGGAGACAGGCACTTCTGCCACTTCATTTACCTGAGCCTCTTTTGTCTTTTTTAACAGCCAACAATCTCGCTTTATATGACCGGGCTGATGACAAAGATTGCACTTTCAAGTCACAGGAAGCTTGCCCTTAGATTTAGACTCATGCTCTTTTCTCTTCTTTAAGGGTACGCAGTTTATCGACAAATGCCCAGTTTGATGGCAGTTATTGCATCCGGTTGTCGTTACTGGCCCTTTCTCAGATTTAGCCCATTTTCTCTTAGCACTGGGCTTCTTACTGACCTCGGACCTCGTACTGGCTTCAGGAATGTCAGTTTCCGACTCTTCTTTGTCACTAGAACTGACTTCTTCTTCGACGCGTAACATTCCTTTCTTATGGAGATCTTCATACTGATAAGCCATGTATATCATTTCAGAAAAAGGAAGCTTGACATTTCTCAGTACACTATTCTGATATCTCCTTTGCAGGCCATGAATAAATCTCAGATTTTTCCTCTTTGGATCTTGAATCAGATGAGGAGCAAAGTGAACAAGTTCGTTGAATTTCTTGTGATATTCTGGGATGGTCATATCACCTTGTATTAGATAATAAAATTCATCACATAATCTCTCGGTTGCTTCGAGAGGAGTAAATCTTTCAAAGAAAATCACTTTGAATCTGTCCCAGGTGATATCACCTTCTGGATTATCTTTAATAATTGGATCCCACCAAAACAAAGCTTCCTCTTTGAGTGCCCAAGATGCCAGCAATCTTTTCTGATCGTCTCTCAGCTTTAAACCCTCAAAGATTTTCTCTGCAGAACGAATCCAAGCTTGTGTTTCCATAATGGATTCCTTGCCTAAGAATGGCGATCCACCCAGATTTCGAAATCTCTTGAATAGAACTTCTCTATCGACTTCTGACTGCGGGAGCACAACTGGCTCATTAGCTGGTCGAGCCATACGATTTTTTCTTCTGTTCCTGTCACTCATTTTCTAGTGCGTCTGCAATTAGCAGACAAAGTGTCAGGTCAACAGAAAAGATATTTCAAAATATAGAGACAAATACTTCAATGTAAATGTGTCTACTGGGGTATATTCCATTCTGCTTTACTTATACTAGGATATTACTAATCCTATCTGTATAGAGTTACCCGTCCTAGAACACTACTGGTTCTATTTCTGACGAGTTCGTTCAAATGTTATATTCCAGAACTAAGCTTAACCAAAGCTCTGATACCAAATGAGACGACCCCAAACCCCGTACTGACGGCGGCAAGGGTAATCCGTGGAATATAACACAGAAACAGACAATAGCAGAACAGAAACAAATAAATACACCAGATAATGAACGATAGAATATACTGGATAAAAGTAATCATCAGAGTTACACTATATAAAGGATCATACTTAGTAAAAATACAGTTCAGTTATACATAAATGTCTACAGCAGAAATAAACAAAATATGTACAATAGGAGCTGAACAGCATAAAAAAAGATAAATAATAGAATCCATCTTCAGCTCCAGCTATCCAGAAAGAACCAGCTAAACCTGAATACAAGGCTGCCCGTGTAGAAAAGGGGCACCCGAGTTTGAAAGTGAAACAAACTACGAGTCAGTCATGGGACTGGTATGAGAAATCTATTCAACACATATATAATATGGCCAATCACAGGACCACGCCACTTTCTTGGAACGGGTTTACTCCATTGGATTGCCAGTGCTTTAAAGCAAATCTTTCTTTTAAACACCGCAATGCTTTTTTATAAAAATGAAGCCATTATAAGACTCAGTTCCCATCACACAATGCAACGCAAACTGGAGGATAGAGTTTTTAACTTATAACAGCCAAGATATGCTTTATACAAATAAAACAAAGGCATTTGATATTATTTCTAGTGTTTATATGTTTTGAAAACAATTTCAAATCATAACTATCAATCATAGACGACATGAGCGTCCCATGTCACTATGTCGCCAAATATATATACAATTGAAACCGCACAGTCACGTATTTGGAAATTGGATTTCCGTCATGAAGCAAGGCAAAACATAGTCCTTACCGAATTCGAGACGCTCTAGCCCATGTCTCAGGCAAGCGCGCAGGCAAGCCTTGGATCGTCAGGGCCGGTCCACCGATGTGGATTATTATGCCTGAACAATACGTCTCCCCGCCCTTTGGGGCGTAAGTGAGCCAACAAATGACTCCATCGGACCCGGATCGTCCGATCTAACCGAGGCGCCTCGCAACAACAACAACCACATAGGTGAAAAGTATATAAATGTCAGGGCTGGTAGGTCACTGACACCACCCTAGCTAGAAAGAAACGCATGCCCTCCCTGAGGTCCTTCTCCCGTTTCTGGTTCATACCGGGGTGTGAGGCTCGCGAGTTCACGTTATACACAAAGCTACGCCACACAGGCGGTGCTTTGATCATCACCACAAGGCTTTGCTTTTCAACAGAAGCCCTGGTCACTGCATCTTAGCATGCCACACAGGCAATTCATGCCATGCGACTGATGTCCATCGATATACAGCCTCTGAGCTCGTGCGTCTCAGAGAAGGGCGTTAAGAAAAAGAATAAATTCTCCGCCGCCAAACAGATGTATATTTAATAGAGATCAATCAACACAGAATAAAATCCAATGTCAGACAACAGTCTGTTTACAAGTCCGTTCTGGGTCTGAACGAAATCGGAGGCACTAAATACCTCACAAACCCATCGATTACCACGTACGTCTGGACGATCACCACTCATTATCCATATTTCGGGATGCCTCCCAATCACGACCTCGGTTACCATCCAAACGAGGTGAAGATCTCCGGTCTTCGACCACCGTCTTCATCTTCGACTTTCCATCGTCGGTCCATTATTTAAAGTGAGAATTAACTCGGCCTTTTCAAATAATTCACGTATATTTAGAATTTCAAATCAATTTTATTTCAATGGTTAAATCATTCGACAACACCAATTTTGTTCTTTAATGTAATTTCCACACCAAACACATTCAACCATCAAATACCACATAAAACGAGCAAATTCAGTTTATTTCCATTCCATATCGTTTATGATATTTTATAACAATTTATCGCTATTTTTATTTATTTTAAAATAGCCAATTTAGTCAAAACGACGCTTCGGGCCATAAAGCGGCCGTGGCGCTGTTTTTCTTCAGATTTGATTTTCACATATCTGAAAATATAACCATTGGATCTTCACAAAATTTACATCATTAGAAAGGTCTTTTCAAAACGAATCCAACGGTTCCAGTTTCGAGAAAATCTGACGGTCGGATCTCTCGGTACAATCGTTTGAAGTTTCGATTTCAAAATACGAACTACAGCGTCGTTATTCGATTAATTATAATTATATATATGTATATATATAAATATAATCGTTTCTGGCACTGTTTTTCTTCAAATTTGAATTAAACATTCCAGACAATCCAACCGTTGGATTTTTACAAAGTTGGGGCCGTTGGAAAGATATTTCCAAGGCGAACCCAACGGTTGCGGTTTCGGGAAAATCCAATGGTCGGATTTCCCGCACTAGTTGTTTGAAATCACGGTTTCAAAACACGAACTGCACGGCCACGTTTCGTTTTAATTTTATTTATATTTATATATTTATATAAATATAGTTCATTCAACAATTTCAATATCGTTTTCACTTCAAATATTTCACTAACGCCTTTAAATTTTGGAAAATTTCGCCATAACCTCCTTTGTACGGGAGGGGCTGGGAAAATTCCCAAATAGCCACACGGGCGTCTCATGTCAAAAAGAAAAAGAAAAAGCCAAGCGGCTAGCCAACAGGCTCATAAAATCATCACCCAAACAAAACAGTAAATGTGTACCTATTTGTCGGGCACAAAATTTTATTCCTCTTCTCTAGCCCCTTTGCTATAACCTGTTCAATAAATATGAATGTACATATATACAGTTCTTATCACGTATCATTTTCTATTCAACTTCATGTTTGATTCCATTTGGTTTAAAAATACCATTCATTCTAATGTTGCATGCATAGGCAAAAATCATATCATTAGCTAATTGATGAATATTTTGACTCATGCATATTTATTTGAACGAGTTGCTATTTTTAACACTTCACATTTCAACGATTCATGTATATAATAAAAATGTGATTTTTATTGTAAAACAATCCATTTCAAAACACTATTATTTTATATAGTTTATATAGGTGATAAAAATAGGATTTTTCTTATAAAACAATTTCTTTTAAAACGAGATTATTTTACATAGCCCATATAGTTGATAAAAGGTGATTTTTATTATGAAACAATTTATTTCAAAATATGAATACCATTCAACACATGAATTCCAATTTAACGAATGAATATCGATTCAACACATGAAGGTTTCCTATAGTTTCTATATATAGATAAAAATGTGATTTTTATATTTAAAACACGAATACCATTCAACACATGAATTTCTAATCAACGAATGTATATCAATTCAACACATGAAGGTTTTCTATTTAACGAATAAATATAGTTTCAGCAAATGAAAATAATTCAAACACATGAATATTATCCAAAATTTCGGCAGCATAACGGCAGGGTAGTTAAAACCGGGACCGTCCCTAGTACGGCTCCTCGCTCTACCTTAAAACCTCGTGGTTTTTGACAATGGGGGTCATGCATCTAGTTCGCACGCAGGTGGCATGTATATATTTATTTCATTTCCCACAAACTAATCCTATGTGGTTTCAACAAAATATTTCTCAACCACAAACGGGTATTTTTCAACCACAAACAATCCCAAACAATCATTCGCTATCAATCAATTTTCACACCAATCACAATCAATAAATATCGTCCATGGTTTATGGACGAGGGGCGTATATATATATATATATATATATATATATATATATATATATATATATATATATATATATATATATAGGAGTTCACTTCTATTTCAACACATATATAATTTTTACGATGCATATACAACTTATACATCGAACGTACAACTTATACAACGCTTATACAAGAGGTGTACAACGCTTATATAACTCATACATCGACTATATAATTTATACATCGTCGTTTTCCATATTGTTTATAAATTAGAAATCTCACATTGGGTTCCACTCCACCAAAAATAGCAGAAGGCTCAGAAAAATATGCGGTCTCTTCTAGAATGTAGAAGACGTTCACACGGTCACGATGTTTCCTGTTTCATCGAATTTCGTTAACGAACGAAAAAGATATGATTTTCAAAGGTTTGCAACACTATAAAGGTGTTAAAATCAATTTAAATAAAATCAGCCGGTACCTGCTTGATTTCTTCAAAACTAGGTTTTAATTTTTCTTTCGATCCATGCAACTTGGAGACGATTGGAGTACACCACCTTGTAGTGCTCGGAACGACGCTCAGGCAGAGGTAGGTAGGGCCCACTTCGACGCAGGGAGGAGGATGCGGCGGCGGTTCGAAGTGCTAAACTTCGTGACGTCGGTTCTTCCAATCCACACAATGAAAAAATCCAAACTATATATGGATTTGAAGATCTTCTCGTGCTCTTCAAAATCTTCAACAGGAGGAAGGTGTAATTTTTATTGTAGGACGAGGAACGGAGGAGAGAAGGCACGAGCGGTTTTCCGCCGTGAATCGATATCGGGGAGAGAGAAAATTAAAGGATTTTTTTTTTAATAAAAATTTTGATTGGCCGATGGGTTTAATAAGGGGTTTTCTAACGCGACCACCAATCTAAACCCAATGACTGTCGTCCCTAGAGTTTTACCCCCATTCCGAACACAATGGAATATGCTTCGTAGGCCCATTCGACTGTTTCAGCAAGTTTTCCTTCAAATTAAAATATATAACATTCAATATTTAATTTGAACGTACATTTCAATTTACCAGGGCCATAAACTGATTCGAAAAATTCCAGAAAAATAAATCTAGCTATGTTTTGATGATACGGTCCCAACAAAACTAGTTTCGTCGAATTCTGAGATCGTTTGCAAAAAGGCCCATTTCTGGTCGATCCAATTTAACTGTAATTGACCAAAACACATTTTCCTTTGCCACGCTCACATACTAGCTTCAAAAATTATGAAATTTGAAACCTAGCGATAACTTCACATCCCGGATCCAACAAAAGTGGTTTCGTCGAATTCCGAGGTCGTATGCAAAATGGCCAATTTCCCGGGCTATATGAATTCCATAACGACCTTTCTGAAAATTCATTCGGCCATAACTTTTGCTTTCCGCTATGAAAATTCGATTTTTCAGATTCGTTAGAAAGGTATTCACTAACAGATTTAAATATTTTTGGTTTTGCTAAAATCCGTTTTGTTTTGCACCCGGTACAGTCTGACAAAGTTTGAATTCAATTTTTGAAACTGCAGCGCCTTTTCAAGCCTTGTTTATAATTATAATTAATTATATTCGTTTTCAATTGTCGATTCAAACTCAACTTTCATCGCTATTATTTAAAATATTTATTTTAAATATTTAAAATCCATTATTTTAGCCAATTTAAAAAATTTTAAATTGGTTCAGATTTTCTGGGTCGTTACAATTAGTAAAGGCATTATTGATATTTTAACGTAATGAGAGGCTTCTAAAGCTTACTATATGTAGGTGCGTCGATAGGTGCTAAAAAGGTTTCTTTTACCATATATTTCTTTTAAAAAAGGTACTTGTTTATCCTAATTTTATTATTTATACTATGTCCCCACCCACCAATAAATGTTGCAAATATCCAAAATCCAAATAAGGTAGATTCCAAAGTAATCTCAATAGCACCACGGCCTATAAATCCTCTCATTCAAATACAGAGCTAGAAACAAAAGCCAATTAACAACAAAAAAGGCTAATCCAAATCTCTTTACATACAACAAATCTTTCTCCTACCACTTAACTCAATCAAAACCATTACAAACATCACCCACCTCCTACAAAAGGTGCATCTTACTCATTAAATGCATTACGCAAAAACCAATGGTTTAAAAACGTTTGTAATACCACAAAGATCTCCGTCTTATCTTCGAGGATTTTCCAAATCAACATCCGTATAATCACTTGAACTGAGCTCCTTTTTTGACCGTCTTGGATCCCTCGAGCATCATCACATGAAGGCCACTATCTGAAACATGATCAAAAGTTCCCAAATCCAATGGTCCCTTCAACACACTAAACTTCTTATCACGTCAAAGTTCTAAGACCGGAACACTCTTCTCCCTTAACATAATCTCCTTCACCAAAGTCTTCCTTTTCCCCCAAAATAGTACTATAATAATTACCAGTATACTTTCCGTTCTTCCTTGAAGCTATTAACGCGTAATCTAAACAAATCTCCTTGTCCCGATACCAATTTGTTGTGCAAATAACTAAAAAGATGCGGAAGCGTAATAAATAGGATCTAAATTTGCCAATTAAACATCAAACTAATATGATAACAGTTATTTTATTACTCCAATTAAATAGTAAATAACTATAAAGAAGAAAATGAAGACATAGTATATTTATACTGGCTCCACTAACATCAGTATGGTAGTGTACGTGCAGTCCAAAGGAGAGAGATTTTATTGCACATAAGAAAGAGATATACAAGAGATTACAAGGTAAGAGTTTACATAACCAAAACTTCAAATTGGGCTTAATAAGAAGAGACACTCCATTTGGGGATCGCTGGCTCCCCATGCCAAGACGGGTTTACAATGAAGCCTACCCCCAATATATAGCCAGCGAAATAGATGGGTGAATCATCAATCGAATTACCGTGATATGTTAATGAATAATGGACGTAAATTGATGAGGTAACAAATGGTGCAAACATAGAAATTAAATCACCAATTACTTTCCTTACCATAGATGGAAGAAAATAATGTCTGCATTTATTTCTTTGTCATCCGATGCAAATTCAATCCAATAATTTATGAAAAATACATGTGATTACTTCTCACTTTGCATATTTGTTTCCATTCATTTGTGATTTTGTATCACAAAAATTTAACATAATGTTGTAAAATCGAGTACTACCATGTTTTTAATACCAAAATATGTTTTACATAGAATGATAATGCACGTACATTGTACATTACAAATGACATTAATATAGAGTAAAATTTGTTACATATCAAAATAATATTGAAAAGAGGTACAACCATGGTATAAACCATGAATCATATCTTATGGAAAACCATATATGAGTTATAGCTTCTTTGTTTGAATGTTTATTATTAAAAATATGTATATAGTAAGGAAGAACAGCTTGATAAGAAAAGAGGTACGAACATGATACTGAACCATTAGTCATACTGTATGCTAAACTAAATATTGATTGAAGCTTCGTTATGAATGCCTTATATTGAAATATGTATACTAAATCAAATCGGTAAGTAGTGCATGGCAAAATAATTGGCTATGGAACATGTAATAATTTTGCAATTGCAAGTTGATGTAGTCAAATGTAATTAAACTAAATTTTCGGCAAAAATCAATTTTCTAAATAAGAACAATTATAAGTTTTTTTAAATGTAATAAAGAAGGATAATGTGACTAAGAGAAATTCATAGCTATAACTGGTGGTACGATGCATGCTTAAGACCACCTATTTGTCGATACTGCAAGAAAGAGGGGCAGAGCATTATGTTGTTTAAAAGAAAATAGGAACCAAGATAAGGGAATACTTGGAGTAGAAAAGGCTGCTGGTGGATCATTTTCTCAACTGTGAGGAATTTATAGTTCTATACCTGAGAGCATTCTTGTCTTTTATAATATTCTATTCTGATTCTCTTCGGTATGGGTGCTTCACATCCGATCACATCGTAGAAGATTGACAATGTTTTATTTATTGATGTCAAATGCTCAGCTACTTCACCGAGGATTGCAAATCTTATTAGATGGTCCGCAACTCTTAGTTTTATGTGTGAAAATAAAAGCTTATTTTTGGTGATTATTCTTTCTATGTGGACTTATATATGATGCAATATTTTGATTTGAAATAATTTTGTGTCTTGATTGACATGGAAAATATGAAGCCACATTCTTTGTTCTGAGAGAATTATCTATATGACACATTATCATGTCAAGGTTCCCTTCTTTATCTCTCGCATTCCAATATTTAATGAGTTCTATAATTGGTTTGAACCTATGTCGGGTTCACCGCCCAAGCAAACGAAATTTGAAATGATCTCATTACTGGTGCTCAGCCCGTTAGCTGCCCTTCTATACATATTTGGCTAAAGAAAATAAAGAGATGAGAAAACAATTATATAATCTTGCAGCTAAATAGTTCATTTAGTCTAGCTTTTCGCCCTGTGGTGTAGTAGCCTTTATTCGTAAGGCCAATGGGTTTCTTCGGTGATGCATTGACTATCAGAAGCTCAAACAACATAGATAAATAACAAGTATCATTTATCCTATATAATTGACTTACGTGATGTAACAACTCGTATTTCGATAACATGATTAAAGACGAGAATCAAGGCAGAATTTAATTTTAAATTCTGAATCAAGTGAAACGGGCTATGCCATTGCGTTCGTCTCGGAAAAATACGCGAAATAGAGTCCGAGTTTTCGAAAATCGAAGTCCGTATGACCAAGATATGGCCTCGCGAAGTTTCACGAAAAATTCCCAAATTAAACTATACTTAATTAAGTGAAATGGGTTGCGCAGAAAAATATATATATTGATATATATATATAATTGAAAAATAAATAAATAAATATGCAAAAATGTTCAAAACAGCGAATTGGGAGAGGGGAATAACCGAACCGGCCGATTTTTGAGGTCGACCCGAGCCTGCTGGGTCGACTAGGGGTTAATCCAGGGTGTTTGGCTGTCAACCCGTGGGCCGATTCGCTCAAATGCAGATTTTGCATTTGGATGGTTCTCATGGTTCATCTTTAATCTAAAGGCCCTAGATGGTTCCTACACTTGACTTCTTCCCCAAGACATGCTTTGATGGCTTGGATTGAATCTAGGTTTAATCCTATGGCCTAAAACACTTGCCTAATCTATAAATAAGACCCTAACCTATCCTAAATCCTCATTATTCATTCATGCAACTAAACTATGGCAAAATTTCTACTCTCATAGCCTCCACTCAACTATCCTAGCCTCCATTTCATTTCTATGAAAGGTTTCATGATCATGAGAGTGTTAGAGAGTCCCTATGCTAGTATGAGAGCCTCTCAAGTTGATTTCAAGGCAAAAGCTTTGATCTTTGTTCATAAAGATGGTGTTTTTGTTGATTTGGCGCATCCATCTTTGGGTTTTTGGGTGATGGCATGCATAGGCTTCCTCGCAAGCTTTAGTTTAATCGATTTAGGCCTTCAAAGCAATGTAAGCCCTTTCCCTACTCTTAGATATTAACTATGAAGTTAAATGTTCATGTTGCAAATTTGGGTTTGATCATTGGGTATGATTTGTGCTATCATGTCATGCAAGTTTATGAAGTCATCATCTTGATCTTATGAGCTAAAAGCTACAACCTTTATGTTGAAATGTTGCATTATGCAACATGAGAGCCTTCATACCTTTTATGTCAACTTGAATATGAAGTCATAACCCTTATATGATGATATATGCGAGTTTCTAGTCATCATTCCATGTCATTTGTCACCATGATTCGCTTATGTTGCAAGTTTGGGTTTATGCATGTCTTTGTGAGGCTTAAGAATGTAACATGCAAGCTAATGAACACATTTGTGCCTCATTTGCCACCATGATTAACTTGTGGCTTAATATCCATTTTTGTCATGCCTTTGTCAAGTCTCTTCTTTTAGTCCATTACGTTGTTGCGAACGTATATGCGAGTTTAAAAGCGTCGGGGTCACATTATGAGGGAAATATAATGACATGAACATGATTTGGGTAAATGGGTATAAACATGACAACATGTAACGTTAAATATGACATGTGTTTATACTTGAAAACACGACTTGAAATATAACATGAAAGTTGACATGTATGTATGCTTGAAAACATAAGCTTGGGAATTTACCTATTAAGTTAGGTCTACCCATTGGGAATTTACCTATTAAGTTAGGTCTACCCAATTGCTTGAAAACTTGAATATGAACATGACACTAGACTAAACATGAAAGTGGCCAACTCGAGGTTGGGTTGAGTTTGCAACATAAAGCTACCCGGAACCGACCGGCCTTACTAGTAGTTGCATACAATAGGACCCAATGTGAGAAGTTGGTCATGTTGTGCTTGAACCCGAGGTTAGACCAAGTTGTGGTGTAAAGCTACCCGGAACCGACCGGCTTAACTAGTAACCACAACAAAGTCTAATGTGAGAGGTTGGGGTGCATTAAGTAATTAATGCCACATGATAGGGTTAAGTTAATTTGATTAATGACTCTTAACCAAATATGACATGGACAAACGGGTTAAGTAAATTGATTGGGCTAATGATACTTAACAAAACATGACAAGGTGGGGTAGGTTAAGTAACTCGATTTGCCTAATGACACTTAACCATTTTGACACGACTAGTGGACGGGGATTAAGTTAACCAACACTTAATCAATCCAACATAATAATTTGGTAAGGTTAAGTAAGTTTTCTTAATGACACTTAACCAAAAGATACAGTAAATGGATGGGGTTAAGATTAGACTCAACTAGTCTAAACATGATAATCGGATGGGGTTAAGTTAGCTTAGACTTAATCAATCCCACTTGGTAGTTGAAAGGGGGTTAAGTTAAACACTTAACTAATCTAACTCGTTAATTTGATGTGGTTAAGTGACCTATACTTAACCAATCTAACTCGTTGATTTGATGTGGTTAAGTGACCTATCCTTAACCAATCTAACCCATTAATTTGATGTGGTTAAGTGATTTATACTTAACCAATCTAACTCGTGAATTTACTGAGGTTAAGTTAACCCGTACTTAACCAATATAACGTGAAAACATGATAAGGCTAAGTCACGAATCGCTTGAATACACTTGACTGGTTTAACTAAGTAATTTGATAGGGTCAAGTTAATATATACTTAACCAATTTGAGCATGGTTTGTAGGGTTAAGTCTTGAACTTGGATACTTAGCCAATTTTGACATGATTTGTAGACGGGTTAAGTTTTGAACTTAAATACTTAGCCAATCTTGACGTGATTCGTGGGCGGGTTAAGGCATGGACTTGAACGATAACACTTAACCCAATAAGACCAACACTAGTTAGAGGAACTAGGTAGAGACTCGTGGTTGATCAAGGATAACGGGAAAGGAAGCTAAGTGGTAAACCTTAGTTAAGGGTAACTAAGTAATAATTCTTAGCTAAGGACATAGGACTAATTCACAAAACGATGAGTAACCTGATACGGTAGGTCATCGCTTAGTATACGAGGGGGAGCAAGTTATCTGACTTGGATAAAAGCTCCAGCGCACTGGGTGCCGAAGTGGAAGCTTCGGGGGACGTGAGGATATTCTTGGGATCCCTCTGTGGGCTGCCAGGTAATCATACTAGGCCCATGAGAGGTTAAGGTCTGCGTTAGAAGGACCAAGAGTATGGCTTGGTTGCTATGCGAGCAACCTAAAGACTGGGATGGATTAGCGTGGAGTCGACGATTCTTGGTTTTTGCCCTGGATATCACATCGCCGACTACCTACCATCTTTAGTCAATCGTGTACGTGCGGAAAGGCAGGGAACCCCCAACAGACCATGTGCTTGCTATCGAGTCATGGGTGAGGTTGGCCCGTAGGGAAGTGGGCTATAGTGGGGCCGGGGAGTGGTTCTTATACATGATTTTTCTTGGATTGCCTTTCAGTAGTTGAGGTAGGGGTCACGTGGGACCATAGCCACGGGTACAAAAACAGACCTTGATATCTGCATCGGCAGACGATTTAAAGCTCCCGACCGAGTTCCGTATTTCTTGATTTGCCCTGGCACGGAACTCGGATGGCACATTGGGGAACATGTGCATCTAGACATGGAAAACGATTCACGATACATACGTGGGATCAAGGGCGCGGTTGACGGGTGTCGTAATCCCTAGTGGTCCTAGGTGGCCAAAACCCAAACCGAGACACGGAAACGTTCATTAGGTAGCATAATCCCTAGCGGTCCTAGGTGGCATAAATCCTAAGTGGACGCGCGATAGTTCATGGTAAGGAAACACAACTAGATCAAGGGTTGCAGTCCAAAACAACTTCAAGGATAAACCGTTTACATGGGAAAGCCCGTACAGCTTACGGCAAAGGACTGAACTTATACATGGAAAGAAACATATGAGTTGAGTAACCTATATATGCGGCATATTAGGTTGACATGGACCATTACACGATTTTTGAGTAAGGGTCATTCACGGATAACACGTAATACAGTTGGGATACTAGTACGGTAGGTGCAGAGCGGATATACAGGATAGATGCCATGGGACGTTATACGTGATAGATATCTTGGGGATATTATACTTGATAGAAACCTGACGATGTGATACCTTGTTTTATCTTGACATCGTAATTTATCATGACACCTTAGTTCACCTGAGTTCAGTAGTTCATCCTGTTATTTTGATTTAGCTTATCTATCTTGTTATCATGCTTATGTTCATCTCAGCTTCTCATGTCAGTTAACTTTACTAGTTTTTATACTAATAGTAGATAGGGCTTACTCAGTCTTTTTGACTGACCCGTTTTGTTTCGCCTCTTTTCTTCCGTTTCCCCCCCAGGTTATAGGGAGGAAATACTGCTGTTTAGTTTGGACTTCTTCTGCTTGAAGGTCATCATGGATGGCTTGGACTTTTCTTGGCTATGGCTACTTTACTGTCTTTATTTGGGGAATAATTTATGAAAAAGTCTTTATGCTTCTTTACTATTGCAAGACAGGTTTTGATCTACTCTGATGTAAAAGGCTTTAGACCTTAATTATAAATGTTTATGAAAGTTCGATTTTACTTCCGCTATTTTATATGTTCTGTCTTGTGATATTTCTGTGCATGTTTACCAATAATGCCCCTCTAAAGCTAGTGCATTCCTTTGTGAGTGACCCTAGCGGAGGCGGGGTGTTACACGTGGTATCAGAGCAGAAGGTTACCAGACTGGGCAAAAGTTTTTAAAGACCTTCTGAAAACTATTTGAAAATCGTTTATAAAGAAGCATTTTTCAAGAAAATTTTCTTTTAAAAGAAAAAGGCTATTCCCCAAAGGCCATTAGCACTATCCTTGTTTCCTTAATTGAATCTCTTTTCCTTTCTTTCCTCCATCTGTAGTCACAGTGGTTTTAACTGCGACTAGTCTTTTCTATCTACGAAAGTGTTTTCCTTACGATGGAGGTGGTTCTCGAGAGACCAGTGGCCGCGTTATAAGAAAGGATAGTGAGGAAGAGGATAAAGGATACGAGTTTAAGGATGAACAACTTGTTGGTATGGCTCAACCCAGAATGAGAGAGAAAGATGAACAATGAAACCCATGACGAGAGAGTACCTTTGGCATGGTAAAACGGGACGGATAGTTAAGTATTATGGGAAAAGGACAAGATCATCGGGAGGGCAGCAATATGCTCTCATTTCTAGGGTACCTCGGAAGGAGGGTGACGATCTTGTTAAAGGTTTAGCTTTTCTTCTCTATCATCCCGTTAGGACTTTGTTTTGATCATCGTATCATTTAAGTCTGCTTCGATAGTTGAGTCTCTGCACCTTAAGTACTAGCGTAATAGAGAATCCCATTTTTGTCTCAAAGTCCTATTGGAGAATCAGTCCATTTATACATGACTTGTTTGGATTTGGGAATGTCTATGCCAAGTGTTGAGTTTGGAAATAATGCTTATGTTTTTAAGCTATGGATGGATTCTAGGGATGAAGTGGTTATCCAGTAAGGGGTGCCACTCTCGGTTTTGATAGGAGGGTAGTTAGACTCTTGACTAGCCTTGGTAATACCCTCGAAGTCTCGTGTAACCTTTTGGGTTCGGTCATGGTTAGTTACTTAGAATCCCTTGATGCCTTTATGGGAAATTGGAAGCCCAATCGAGTGGTGTTCGCCGATAAGACGGATGGTTTATTTCACTTATGCATGGTTATAGAAATCACCTTAGTAAGTGCGCTTGATAACCTGGTTGGCATCTGTTTACTTTCAAGAGAAAGTTCTTCTATGTGGAATACCTTGTGGTACGAGGTCCGAGATTCATTAGTGAATTTTGGAAAGCTTGCATGAGATCATGAGTACGCAGTCATGTTTGCGTCAAGTATTTTAGGAAAAGGATAAGTGCAAGTGGAACGAGAGGCGACGAAGAAATGAGTTTCAGCTCATGTTATGGAAACAGGAAATAAGAAGCTACGAAATCGCGAAGTTAAAGGACGGTCAAGGCACAATGGAATTAAGCTCAAGGAAATACGACTTTGATGGTCAAAGACTAGATACGCGCATGATATCTCTTTTAGGGAGTATATCCTTGATCCCTGTTTTCTGTAGAGCTTACTTGTAGGCTATCTTTTGTGGACATCCTCTCGGTCCTATTCTCCGTTACAAACCCTGTAAGGAGTTTGTCCTGTTTATCTTCTCGACCCTGTTTCAGGGAATTCTAGGTAGAACCCTATGGATGTAAACATGTATTTGAAACATGTTATGATTGATATGGTTGCAAGTGGTTGCTCGTGGATGCGCGAATACACATTAGATACTAGCTCGACTCGGTCACATTTCATATTGCATATGCACGAGTATTTATACTTGTTTATGGATGAAATTGAATATGTTATCATGCGGTTGTTGCATATGAATGAATGATTGTGCACGCATATAGTATCTATATGACTAGGACTATTTGCATATATGTTGGATTCATGGCACAATACATATTTTGCATTAGAAAGATTATTCAGGCATGATCATTAACATTAGCTAAGGAACATGTACACACACATCTTGCATATATTCATACAGCATTGGAAATCATCTAAGGACAATGGTTGCTCGTGGATGATGTTTTGAGTAGATGGATGATGGATGGTAGGATATGTTCTTCCTAACTTGGAGATTTCGGGGACGAAATCCTAAAAGGTGGGGAGAATGTAACAACCCGTATTTCGATAACATGATTAAAGACGAGAATCAAGGCAGAATTTAATTTTAAATTCTGAATCAAGTGAAACGGGCTATGCCATTGCGTTCGTCTTAGAAAAATACGCGAAATAGAGTCCGAGTTTTCGAAAATCGGAGTCCGTATGACCAAGATATGGCCTCGCGAAGTTTCACGAAAAATTCCCAAATTAAAGTATACTTAATTAAGTGAAATGGGTTGCGCAGAAAAATATATATATATATTGATATATATATATATAATTGAAAATTAAATAAATAAATATGCAAAAATGTTCAAAACAGCGAATTGGGAGAGGGGAATAACCGAACCGGCCGATTTTTGAGGTCAACCCGTGGGCCGATTTTAGGGGTTAATCCAGGGTGTTTGGCTGTCAACCCATGGGCCGATTCGCTCAAATGCAGATTTTGCATTTGGATGGTTCTCATGGTTCATCTTTAATCTAAAGGCCCTAGATGGTTCCTACACTTGACTTCTTCCCCAAGACATGCTTTGATGGCTTGGATTGAATCTAGGTTTAATCCTATGGCCTAAAACACTTGCCTAATCTATAAATAAGACCCTAACCTATCCTAAATCCTCATTATTCATTCATGCAACTAAACTATGGCAAAATTTCTACTCTCATGGCCTCCACTCAACTATCCTAGCCTCCACTTCATTTCTATGAAAGGTTTCATGATCATGAGAGTGTTAGAGAGTCCCTATGCTAGTATGAGAGCCTCTCAAGTTGATTTCAAGGCAAAAGCTTTGATCTTTGTTCATAAAGATGGTGTTTTTGTTGATTTGGGGCATCCATCTTTTGGTTTTTGGGTGATGGCATGCATAGGCTTCCTCACAAGCTTTAGTTTAATCGATTTAGGCCTTCAAAGCAATGTAAGCCCTTTCCCTACTCTTAGATATTAACTATGAAGTTAAATGTTCATGTTGCAAATTTGGGTTTGATCATTGGGTATGATTTGTGCTATCATGTCATGCAAGTTTATGAAGTCATCATCTTGATCTTATGAGCTAAAAGCTACAACCTTTATGTTGAAATGTTGCATTATGCAAAATGAGAGCCTTCATACCTTTTATGTCAACTTGCATATGAAGTCATAACCCTTATATGATGATATATGCGAGTTTCTAGTCATCATTCCATGTCATTTGTCACCATGATTCGCTTATGTTGCAAATTTGGGTTTATGCATGTCTTTGTGAGGCTTAAGAATGTAACATGCAAGCTAATGAACACATTTGTGCCTCATTTGCCACCATGATTAACTTGTGTCTTAATATCCATTTTTGTCATGCCTTTGTCAAGTCTCTTCTTTAAGTCCATTACGTTGTTGCGAACGTATATGCGAGTTTAAAAGCGTTGGGGTCACATTATGAGGGAAATATAATGACATGAACATGATTTGGGTAAATGGGTATAAACATGACAACATGTAACGTTAAATATGACATGTGTTTATACTTGAAAACATGACTTGAAATATAACATGAAAGTTGACATGTAAGTATGCTTGAAAACATAAGCTTGGGAATTTACCTATTAAGTTAGGTCTACCCATTGGGAATTTACCTATTAAGTTAGGTCTACCCAATTGCTTGAAAACTTGAATATGAACATGACACTAGACTAAACATGAAAGTGGCTAACTCGAGGTTGGGTTGAGTTTGCAACATAAAGCTACCCGGAACCGACCGGCCTAACTAGTAGTTGCATACAATAGGACCCAATGTGAGAAGTTGGTCATGTTGTGCTTGAACCCGAGGTTAGACCAAGTTGTGGTGTAAAGCTACCCGGAACCGACCGGCTTAACTAGTAACCACAACAAAGTCTAATGTGAGAGGTTGGGATGCATTAAGTAATTAATGCCACATGATAGGGTTAAGTTAATTTGATTAATGACTCTTAACCAAATATGACATGGACAAACGGGTTAAGTAAATTGATTGGGCTAATGATACTTAACAAAACATGACAAGGTGGGGTAGGTTAAGTAACTCGATTTGCCTAATGACACTTAACCATTTTGACACGACTAGTGGACGGGGATTAAGTTAACCAACACTTAATCAATCCAACATGATAATTTGGTAAGGTTTAGTAAGTTTTCTTAATGACACTTAACCAAAAGATACAGTAAATGGATGGGGTTAAGATTAGACTCAACTAGTCTTAACATGATAATCGGATGGGGTTAAGTTAGCTTAGACTTAATCAATCCCACTTGGTAGTTGAAAGGGGGTTAAGTTAAACACTTAACTAATCTAACCCGTTAATTTGATGTGGTTAAGTGACCTATACTTAACCAATCTAACTCGTTGATTTGATGTGGTTAAGTGACCTATACTTAACCAATCTAACCCGTTAATTTGATGTGGTTAAGTGATTTACACTTAACCAATCTAACTCGTGAATTTACTGAGGTTAAGTTAACCCGTACTTAACCAATATAACGTGAAAACATGATAAGGCTAAGTCACGAATCGCTTGAATACACTTGACCGATTTAACTAAGTAATTTGATAGGGTCAAGTTAATATATACTTAACCAATTTGAGCATGGTTTGTAGGGTTAAGTCTTGAACTTGGATACTTAGCCAATTTTGACATGATTTGTAGACGGGTTAAGTTTTGAACTTAAATACTTAGCCAATCTTGACGTGATTCGTGGGCGGGTTAAGGCATGGACTTGAACGATAACACTTAACCCAATAAGACCAACCCTAGTTAGAGGAACTAGGTAGAGACTCGTGGTTGATCAAGGATAACGGGAAAGGAAGCTAAGTGGTAAACCTTAGTTAAGGGTAACTAAGTAATAATTCTTTGCTAAGGACATAGGACTAATTCACAAAACGATGAGTAACCTGATACGGTAGGTCATCGCTTAGTATACGAGGGGGAGCAAGGTATCTGACTTGGATTAAAGCTCCAGCGCACTGGGTGCCGAAGTGGAAGCTTCGGGGGACGTGAGGATATTCTTGGGATCCCTCTGTGGGCTGCTAGGTAATCATACTAGGCCCATGAGAGGTTAAGGTCTGCGTTAGAAGGACCAAGAGTATGCCTTGGTTGCTATGCGAGCAACCTAAAGACTGGGATGGATTAGCGTGGAGTCGACGATTCTTGGTTTTTGCCCTGGATAGCACATCGCCGACTACCTACCATCTTTAGTCAATCGTGTACGTGCGGAAAGGCAGGGAACCCCCAACAGACCATGTGCTTGCTATCGAGTCATGGGTGAGGTTGGCCCATAGGGAAGTGGGCTATAGTGGGGCCGGGGAGTGGTTCTTATACATGATTTTTCTTGGATTGCCTTTCAGTAGTTGAGGGAGGGGTCACGTGGGACCATAGCCACGGGTACAAAAACAGACCTTGGTATCTGCATCGGCAGACGATTTAAAGCTCCCGACCGAGTTCCGTATTTCTTGATTTGCCCTGGCACGGAACTCGGATGGCACATTGGGGAACATGTGCATCTAGACATGGAAAACGATTCACGATACATACGTGGGATCAAGGGCGCGGTTGACGGGTGGCGTAATCCCTAGTGGTCCTAGGTGGCCAAAACCCAAACCGAGACACGGAAACGTTCATTAGGTAGCATAATCCCTAGCGGTCCTAGATGGCATAAATCCTAAGTGGACGCGCGATAGTTCATGGTAAGGAAACACAACTAGATCAAGGGTTGCAGTCCAAAACAACTTCAAGGATAAACCGTTTACATGGGAAAGCCCGTACAGCCTACGGCAAAGGACTGAACTTATACATGGAAAGAAACATATGAGTTGAGTAACCTATATATGCGGCATATTAGGTTGACATGGACCATTACACGACTTTTGAGTAAGGGTCATTCACGGATAACACGTAATACAGTTGGGATACTAGTACGGTTGGTGCAGAGCGGATATACAGGATAGATGCCATGGGACGTTATACGTGATAGATATCTTGGGGATATTATACTTGATAGAAACCTGACGATGTGATACCTTGTTTTATCTTGACATCGTAATTTATCATGACACCTTAGTTCACCTGAGTTCAGTAGTTCATCCTGTTATTTTGATTTAGCTTATCTATCTTGTTATCATGCTTAAGTTCATCTCAGCTTCTCATGTCAGTTAACTTTACTAGTTTTTATACTAATAGTAGATAGGGCTTACTCAGTCTTTTTGACTGACCCGTTTTGTTTCGCCTCTTTTCTTCCGTTTCCCCCCCAGGTTACAGGGAGGAAATACTGCTATTTAGTTTGGACTTCTTCTGCTTGAAGGTCATCATGGATGGCTTGGACTTTTCTTGGCTATGGCTACTTTACTGTCTTTATTTGGGGAATAATTTATGAAAAAGTCTTTATGCTTCTTTACTATTGCAAGACAGGTTTTGATCTACTCTGATGTAAAAGGCTTTAGACCTTAATTATAAATGTTTATGAAAGTTCGATTTTACTTCCGCTATTTTATATGTTCTGTCTTGTGATATTTCTGTGCATGTTTACCAATAATGCCCCTCTAAAGCTAGTGCATTCCTTTGTGAGTGACCCTAGCGGAGGCGGGGTGTTACACGTGACTAGCGTTGTGGTGCTATAGACTTTTCTTAGTTGGATCTGGACACAAGTATCCATCAACTTCAAGGGGCACATGATAACATTCTTTTGACTGCTTTTCAGATACGTTATGGCTGGATCATAATGGTCTTCGGGCTTACAGATGCTCCTGTTTGTTTTGTTGAGATATGAATCGAGTCTTCCAGGAATTTTTAGATAAGATTATTTTTGTGTTCATTGATGTTACTTTATTCCAAATCTGAATTGTATCATGCTAATGACCATTGAATTGTTCTTGAAACTCTATGAAAGAAGCAATGAAAGACAAATTTTCTAAATGTCATTTTTGTCCAAGGCACGATTGAGGTGATTCAAAATTAGAAACATGCGTAGAATATTATGGAGGTTATGAGTTTTCTTAGGTTAGTAGGCTATTACCATTGATTTATCAAAGATTTCTCTAAAATTTCAGTGCCTCTTATGAGTTCATCTCGCACAAGATTGAAAAATGTATAGTAGGACAAGTGTAAATCCGCACCATAGCATCTCATTTTTTTTCACATGCTCATATTTCTATGGTTCTTGAGGGGATCCAAGAACTCGTAGTCTGCATTGATGCTAGCAGATTAGGCAATGACACTATTCTCATGCAAAAATATCGGGTGGTTACCTATGCATCAAGGCAAGTGAGATCAAATGTGATTAGTATGCTATGAACGACCTCGAATTAGTAGTCATCATCTTTTCACTTAAGATATGGCATTATTACCTACTTGATGAGAGATTTATTATTTTCACTCAAACAGAGCTTAACATGCCTCAGCAACGGCGACTTAAATCCCTCGCATCTTATGAATTTTATATTCAATATGCTCCTAGAAAGTAAAACAGAGTCGCTGATGTGCTTAGCAAAAAGCATACGACTATAGTTTCTTTGATGATTGAGGTGCAACAAAGTTGAAGTTTCTTGGTAATTGCGATATTCGAGATCGAGCTCATGGTCACCCTTCTTCTTTGATATTAGCGAGTTTAGAAGCTCGTCCTTCTTTTCTTAAGCTGATTACTGAAGCTCAAAACCCATAATGTAATTATATTTCTCTTAAATGCAAAGGTCAAGAAGGATTCAAAGATAATGCATTAAAAGAGTTTGAAGTTGATTCAAAAGCCTTTGTTCGTACAGGAGGAAGGATTGTCGTGCCTATTTATACGAATCTCTAGTAAGCTATTTTTAATAAGTGCCATTTTAATAAGTATACTATTCATACTATTGGGATGGAATAAAAAGGGATGTCGTGGAGTGTGGGAGGAGTTGCTTGACCTTCCAGCTTATTAAGGAATAACATAAGAGACCTAACAGACTTTATCAACCCCTGGATGTCCAGTTTGGAAATGGGATTAGGTATATAGTTAATTACATAAATTCAAATATCTTTTTTATGATCATGTAATGGTCGACTGTTTTATTTCCTTTCTTTTTCCTTTTTTAGGTCTGTGCAGATTTCACTAATGGGCTCTTTAGATCACTATTAAAATACAACAACATCTAGGAAATTATTGATGGATCGACTAAATCAACTTATTTTATCCTAGATAAGTTCAAGCATACAACATTGTAGCTTGCCAGACTATATATTTGTCAGACTTCATGGTGTTGCTTATGCCTTTATCAGCGATTGAGATCCAGTATTTACTAGTAGATTATAGCAGAACCTTCAGAAGGCGATAGGTACTAAAATTAATTACAACACTTCCTATCATTGCAATCAGATGGGCATACATAGTGAGTAAATAAGTATTAGAAAATTTTCTCTAAGCTTGCGCTTTTTATTTTGATGATAGTTTAGAGGACAACCAGCCTCTTGGAGAGTTATCCTAGAATAACATCTTTCAGTCTAGCAATGGTATCGGCCTTTCAAAGCTCTTAATGGAAGGTCATGCCGATTGTCAACTTTGGTTAGTGTAACGATTCAAGCGATTCGACGCTCGAATTTCGACAACAATACTTAAATCCGTATTACTTGCCAAAACCCGAGTATCGAAAACATCAGATAGTTAATGAAAGAAAATAGAGAGTGAGATAAGAAAGAAAGATATATTAGAATATAAGAAATAAGAAGAAGAAACACAACAGAATCAGAGTCTCACATCGCAGTGGAACACAAATATAATATAGAAATAAATCTGTGTTGAGAGCTTGAAATAATACTTACAATCATCAGAGTACATCAACGCATCTGGACAGTTGTCCATATATACAACACGCAGCGGAATACACATTAAATACATATCATACATCTAAACTCCTCCAGCCTGTCTTTTGAAGTCCGTATCATCCAAACCTGAACCTGTAAAACTCGGTCTGACCTGAGCATTTCAAACGCTCGGATCAGTCTAGTGCAACCGAGTTAGAAAACTAAGTTTACAAGTATCATCCAACTTGATTTTAAAGTTAAAACCAATTATTTTCGAAAGAAAAGTATAACCGTAAAACCAATCCACACATAAACACGGACGGTTTTTACATTACAATAACCCAAAACATTTTGAAATCATATCTTATTCTGATATTATAATAGTGTCTAATTACAAATAAATAGCAATCTAGCGAAATGCTTGCATCTCATGCCCCACATACATAGTATACAATTAAAACCGCGGGCTGGCGATTGGATTTCGACTATGACAAGGTATGGAACCACCTGCCGATAGCGTTTCTCTAGAGGGGAATATACTGGGTTCAAGAAGAACATCTTGCAACCCGGCCATACATTACCAACCACTCATTTCACTTGAGTGTATTGAATGTATATCACCAACGGTTGGGGTCAGTAATTGTTTCCCGAAAGGGACAACATCGATAGATTAAAGAAGGAAATGGAATTTCTCTAGATAGTTTATAATACACCCTAATTGGGAGCGACCCACTTAGCCATGTTGCATACCCGATTTTTGTCATTTCCCAGTTGAAGAGGCTTGAGATTTAATTTATCTCTTTAAGATAGCACAATACCATTCACTTTGAATACCTCATCATCATATCCTCCAGAAATCACTAATTGATTTCCACAAAAATACTCTGGTTGATAAGCTAAGAGAAATGCCCTCCTCCGCACTAACCCGGTATATTTGTAGAAGTCAACGCACGTGATCCCTTTGGAAATAATCTGTCAGTCATCCGTCCATACAAGTTGTCCTGGGACAGGACTAACCGAAGGCACTCTCCTACCGCATCCTTGAATTACCATATGGATAAGTAGCGAGTAGTCCTTGCAATCCGCAGATTCAATCACGACCGAATTACCATCAAAATACTCTAGTTGCAATACAGAGTAATTTATCAAGTAGCCCTTTCGTTTATGAACCACGGTCTTCAACTGCTCCATCTTCAATCTGTATCTTCTACGATTCCGTGTTTGCTGGTTCGGAATGGTTTTCAAATACAAAATCCAATCCCGATCTTTCCATACCAACAATCGTATAGGTCAAATTTGATAGTCGGTTTTTAACTATCAAATAAACAATCATTCAATGATGAAAATAAAAATGATTTAACTGATTCAGTGTTCAACATTATTAGGCCCTTTTTAATTAAAAACTAATTAACTTCTTAATCTTTCAATATTTTAAAATACAGTATTTACTTTTTATTATATTATAAGATTATTCTCAAAACCATTTTAAATATTTAGAAATAAATCATATATATATATATATATATTCCCAACTTTGATTTTAACAAATTTCTTGTAAAACATCATTACAAAATTCTTTTGTTTCATTCCTCGAAAACAAAAACTAACACTTCCCCTTTGAATGAACTTATTCAAACTCATCTCGTAAATTTCGTAAATCGCGAAAATATCGTTATATTTCACAAAATCTCTTTTTATTTCAGCTACTTCAACATTAGTTCCTGACCGTAAATTGGTAAGCGAATAGCCCCTTAAGTATCAACCCCGAAGACCGAAATCAACATCAGATTAACACTCAAAAAATCTCTCAACTTAACGAATCTCCAGTAAGGTTCCAATTCTGTAATTTCTCATCTTAACTCCTTATCAACCTATATTATTCCACTTCTGATCCATTTAACCATCTTCACCTTTGGAAATCTCATTTCAATTTCATTCGTTTGAATTCTATATTATTCCCAAATCTTTCAACTAACGTTGCATTATTATTTCTCTTATGGAAATAATAAACTTTTTCTAACATTTTTACCATTACCAACTAATATCATCCTTAGATAATCTTGAAGTCGTTCAAATTGGCGTATTTTAATTACCTCTCAGACATTGATCAACAATATTCTTATCTTAAGATAAACATGAGTTGTAATTTAAAAACCGATATTCATTCTAATATCAAAACACATCCAATTTAACTATTTTATTAAAAATGTAGTTTGATAACCCTTCTTATCTTTTTGGAAGTCTTCATTTTCAATATAACTATTATTACTTAATTCTTTGATTTAAATAATTGCTTACTAAACATAACCTTTTAACTTTCAACTTATTTAAACAATTTGTTTTATGAACTGGACTTTTACAACAAATCCTATTACTAACACCATTACCGAATCTAATTACAAATCCTTTTTTAACAAATCCATTTAGACCTTCTGATAAATAAATTTATAATATAATTAATTTAAATAATTCCATTTAACTGTTTCTTAGGAATAATCAATCCAACTCTTAACTGTTAGGTTAGTTTCTACACATTCGCTTACAAAATCATTAACATAAACATTCACTTTATAAAATCATTTAATAATTTCTTATAATCTTAAATAATAAATTTTTATTTTTATTTTAAATAAACTTTTTATTCAAAATAATAGATTTCAAAATCTATCTTCAGTTATAAAATAAATTTTATAACTTCATTTTTATCGATTTACCTGACGGTGAATCAATATTTATAAAACAATTGATTTATCGTCCATATGCTGCCAATTACTCAAACAATATTGCCCATTGGTTAAAACAAAACAAACATTGGATTTTCAGTCAATGATTAACAACTAACTAAATCATCCAATCAGAACAGTACATATAATGATAATACGAAAATAAATAACATTTAATATATTTGAGGAATCCAGTTGGGTCCCTCCAACCTGTTTTTCCCTGCATCCAAATAGGTTACCTCAAATAATATCATTCAATTCAATATTCAGATAAAATTTCAATAAGCAACCAATAACAGCAATCTAAACATCCAATTTTTAATTTTATACGCTTATATTATTATAAACGTGACCAATAAGGTAAGTTATCTCAATTGGTTACAATCGTTAAAAATATCGATTGAATTAAATTAAAATAAACAAATTTTTAATTTAATCAGTTCAGTCAATATAAGTAGTATATGCAGTAAACATCCAACAATAAACAACCATAGCTCACAAATATTAAACCCTACTTATATAAATATAAGTGGGACAAAACTGAGTGGGTTGTACTCACCTTGGGTTTCCATTCTTCATGAAAAAGGTTTGTTTTAATTAAATCAAACAAACATTTAATTCAATTAGAACTTCCAGCTGCAACCAATTCTGATCAAACCAACTCCGTAATGTTACACTCATTAACACGGTACCAGCGCTCCCTGTTTTGTTCAATTCCGTTATTGTATGACCAAGATATAAATTTAACACGTTATGCACTTAAATAATATTTTTTAAAAATTAACAACATCTATTATCATAATTTATAATTACCGTTATATATAAACCTTGATCAGTGCACGTTTAATCATGATTGGGTATACTTGATCATTCTTCTCCAGGTTGCGTTATGTATATACAATTTAAAGCAGTATTATTAACAACCTAATATATATATATATTATTAACTAATTTTCTGGCTACGTTTAAACAAAACTTGATTAGGCCTATTTAAAAAGTGATTAGGCATTTTAACCATAACTGGGCATATTCGAATTCTTACTGTTCATCATTCTTTCCTGTTCTAACTACCTGTTTTGCTTTCTTCGTTCACGAACTTCATCCAGCTCTGCCATGACAATCCCCACTCCTTACCGCCAACACCTTCGTACGTTAGCCGACGCCACAACACCAGTGCCTCGTTACGCCGGCTGCATGGAAAGTCGAAACCCACGTAAACCCCTCCTGCAATTACATTTTCGAAACTATTATTCCCCATACAAACCCCTTCCTCATACACATGGCTCACTTCTGCCTAATTCCAATACCACACTGCCTTCCGACTCTTGCTTCATACTCGCGCAAACCTCCGTAGTCTTCTTTTTCAAATACACCGATTACCATGCTAAAAACCACAACAGGCCTCCATCCTATGAAATTTGAAACACACTGACCCAACATCATTATTGTTCACTTCTGCTCGCATGCTACAGTGTTTTTTCCTCTTCTTCTGTTTTACTGGATGCAGCCCTCCCAACTTCACTGTTCCAAACCTTTGCTTTCCTACACCCTCGTTCGTCCTCTGACCACCCACTAACCTCTACTCGCTCTTGCTGACGAGCATTCCTGGCCAATGACGATCCTCCCACTCCCACGAAAACTCCTTCTGCCTCGCTTACGTCCAACAGACCATACTAGAAAACAAACCCATCACAATTGTGACTACGGTGAACTGCACCACCAACTTTCCTGACTCGGTCCCGCCCCGTCGGTTCCTTGAGCTCACTGCCAGCTTCAATAATGTTGTCGATGCTATCATCTAACTCGAAATTCTTGTGGAATTTAAAATGGAATGGAGGTTTAATTCATGAACTGGAAAAAGAATAGGAAGGGTTGGTTTTGGTGATGGTAGAGTTTCCATTCGTTTGCAGGAGATGAGAGAATTGAATGAAGTGTGGGTACGTACATATAGGAGAGATATATTGGCCATCATGCCTTTTGTTTGGCAAGCACGCAAAGGAAAAAGACAGGGTCTATCATCTATAGGGTAGCTGCGCGTTTTTCATGTTTAATCTGTATGATATTGGGTGAAATTTGGGGTAGGTTATATTTATGAAACTTTGGATCCAAGTAATAGTTTGAATATTTCCATATATATTTACTTTTGATTTGTTTTGGGTATGTTCATTTATAAACGGTTATTAAATCCTACCGCTATTTATGTGTCACATTAAATATATGCATCGCCATTAATGAGTTCTAAATGCGATGAAAATGGACGTACTGCTACATCTTGACGTTTCGATCCCAATGAAATTAATTTCATTGAAAACCAACTCCATTTGCATAATGACGTTATTTTAATTTATCGTTTCACCTTTAATTTGCACACACAAATAGAATAACTCTGTTTGGCTCCAAATAAGAAATCTAGGAATAACTAGTTATACGTATTCCAATAAAATTTGTTTCGTCCAAAACGGAGGTTGTTTGAAAAACGACTATTTTTAAAGCCTATATAATATCGATAAAATATAATTAAATCCAAAACAATTCTATTTACATAATAATAAATTATTATTATTGTTTATCTCCAAATGAAATCTTATACAACTTCAAAATAAACCCAAATAGGTTTGAAACTCAATATTTAAAATCCTGGATCGAACGATATTCCAATTATATAAAAAATCCTTTATATAAATAAATAAGTCGTTATAGTTTGTAAACGATTCCATAGCGACTATTTAAAAATTTGAATTAGACATAACTCACAATCTACAATATGAAATCTCCAATTTTCTCTTTTATTATAAAAATATAATCAAGTAGATTCAAACATTTCTTGTTTCTATAATCTTGTATAGATACAGTGGACGGAACACCATAAACACCGTATGGTGGATGGTCCACCTTAAAAACCGAATTAGTTGATTGTAACCACAATCACCTGTACCGTTACTGTACTTTTATTATTGGTTATAATAAAAAAGTGTTAAGGATCGCTATAAAAACCGGTCGGCTATGCAAAAAAAACATTTCTTATTTTTATGAATTATAACTTAAATCGTATCTTGTATATTCAATTGAAGTTCAAATCGTAAATTACGAACTACCGCAATGTTACGAGCTTAAATTATAATTAAAAATAAATTTAACATTCAAACTTCGTTATATAAACGAATTCTATGTTATAAATTCATTTATAATTCCAAATCAATATTAAAAAAAGATAAAAATTAAATTAAATATCTAATTACCAAAGATACGAGATGTTAAATTCCTTCTCCTTTGAAAAAACTTCGTTCCCGAAATTATTAAGTAAAAAGAATGCACCAAACCCAATTATTTTCAAAATAATTATTACAAAACTATCTTCAAAAATATTTCTTTGTTTTAGGTATCTATGAAAATTTCGCCAGCATCTCCTCCGCACGGTTCGATCTGAACAACTACAATTTCCACTTCGGGCCTCACATCGATCAAAAGAAAATAAAAGTCAAGTGGCTACCCAACTCAGGGGTATAAAATCAACCATCCAATTAACAATATTAAGGTTTACCTATTTTTTGGGCAACCAAACTCCAATAACCAAGCAAAGCAACTAGCAACTGTTCCGACCTGTACTTAACTCAAAATTCCAATGCAATAATAAATACAAGATTAAATCATCTAATTTCATTTCATATTTGATTCTATTCAAATTATATTAAAATTTATCACCTTTAGTTTTTAATTCATTCAACTTCTTTAACTGTTGAGGAATTTTATTTCAACCAATCTAGCATCCAAATAACAAATAATAAACAACCAGTTTTACTAAATTAAGTTCAATTTCCATATTCAATTAACCAATTGATTTTCTAATTAGTTCATTCTCGTTTTAATTCCAATCAATTAATCAATCCAACAACCAATTTCAATAATTTGATAAAATTATTCCTTTTCTATACAAAAATATAATTTAGGTTAAATTATTTCATTTACACTCTTTACAAAACAATATTGTATCAGTTGTTAGTTCAATATTGAACCGATTAAATAACACAATACAAAATATTTTTATACAAAATCTCTAAATAAGCTCTCATATATATATGTACACACACACACACATAGACACACACACAAAATCAAACTTAATCTAGGGTATTACAAACCCCATCTCTATCGAATTACGCCACAGAGCCAAGGTGATTACTAAATCTTTTGCTCTGGTACCACTGTAATGACCCAAGCAACTCGACGCCCGAATTTCGACAACAATACTTAAATTCGTATTACTTGCCAAAACCCGAGTATCGAAAACACCACATAGTTAATGAAAGAAAATAGAGGGTGAGATAAGAAAGAAAGAAATATTAGATTAGAAGAAATAAGAAGAAGAAACACTACAGAATCAAAGTCTCACATTGCAGCGGAACAAAAATATAATATAGAAATAAATCTTTATTTAGAGCATGAAATAATACTTACAATCATCAGAGTACATCAACACATCTGGATAGTTATAACAATCTGTCCTTATGTACAACACAGAGCGGAATACACACTAAATACATATCATACATCTGAACTCCTCCAGCTTGATTTCTGAAGTCCGTATCATCCTAACCTGAACCTGTAAAACTCGGTCTGATCTGAGCATTGCAAACACTGTTTGGTGAACCAGAGTGAGAAAACTCACTAAGTTTATAGGTATCATCCAATTTGATTTTGAAGTTAAAACCATTTCTTTTCGAAAGAAAAGGATAATTGTAAGACCAATCCACACATTAAAACGGACGGGTTTTACCTTACGATAACCCATAACATTTTGAAATCATATCTTATTCTGATATTATAGCAGTGTCTAATAAATAGCAATCTAGTGGAACGCTTGCATCTCTTGCTCCGCATACATCTTATACAATCAAAACTGCGGGAGCTTATTGGAGATTGGATTCCGACTATAACAAGGTATGGAACCACCTGCCGATAATATATCTCCAGAGGGGATAAACTAGGTTCAACAAGAATGAAGTGACCCGGACTTCCAGTGAAGGAAAGCCCGGATTGAGTTGAGAACGCGAAATAAGAACACAGTCAGAAGAACATTTCATTGCTTATTACAACAATTCCATCAAAGTACACGAATATAACAGAGTATGAATAAATATTATACATCAGAAAAATATCAGAAATTTAAATTACATTTAAATACATAGCAGCAGAAAAATAACACAAAACACAACTGAAAGAAATACACGGATACTGAGCTTTCCAAATATCCTTTAAGCTATAAACCAGGATCCTGTGAATATAATATCTACAAAACCAAAACTCCAAGCTGCCCATGTGAAAAATAGGGGCACCCAGAGTTTAGGTTAAAACAATAAACTCTAGGTCAGTCATGTGACTGGTGTGAGAACTAAAACAGTTATTATTTTGATTTTTAAAGTTACGTAAATCAAGGGACCACACCGTATAACACAGAATGGGTTTCCTCCAAAGAATACCAGTGCATAAAACAACAGCGCAATGCTAATTAAAGAATAATGAAGCTATTATAAGACCCAGGTCCCATCACATAATGCAACGCAAGCCGAAGGATAGGGGTTTACCTTATAATAGCCAAATAATGCTTGATACGCGAAATTTAATCTTTTATTATTACTATAAGTGAAGAAATCAACATCAAATATAAATGTATCAATCATAGACGGCGTGGGTACCATATATCATGTCGCCATACTAGTTCTACAATTAAAATTGCAAAATGTCGTATCGGAAAGTTGGATTTCCATCATGGTGGCTCCTGATCCGAAAGATCGATCGCGTAGTGCAATCCACAACAGCTTACGTCCCAGCGAGTGAAAACACCGTAATGCACATCCGCACTTTTGGGAAATCAAGTATCACTGCGGCTTACGTCCCGGCGAGAGAAAACACCGCTTAATATACTGAATCCATGACACCACTAAGGTGTCTATCCTCATCTCAAAAGCATATTGATCTTACCATCAGTTTACCACCATACTGGTGTGTGAGGCTCGCGAATTAGCGCTACACAAAGTTGTGGTATATTAAAGCTGCGCTTTGATCGTCATCCACCAAACTTTGCTTTTCAACAAAAGTTTGGATCACTGCATCTCAGCATGCCACACTATCAATCCATACCGTACCACTGATTTCTGCCGATATATAACCTCTGAGCTCGTACGTCTCAGAGAAGGGTGTTAAGCTAGAGAATAAATTCTTCGCCACCAAACTGATATATATTTAGCAGAGATCAACGAAAATACTATAAAGGAATACATTGTCAGACACACCATCCATTTACAAGTCTGTTCTAGGTCTGAACGAAACCGAAGGCACCTTGTTCCTCGTCCGTATGTCCAATATAGGAGAGAGGCCCTCGCATATCCGTACAATCAACAAGTACATCCAGACGACTACCACTTTAGCCCCTTCAAGGTAGCTACTCCAATCATGAGCTTTAGTAGCACCCATCCATTCGATGTGAAGATCGTCGGTCTTGCACCGTCTTCAATCCCTTCGACTTATCATCGAATTAGGTATTCCGAATGGGTATAAACTCGGCATTTTCGAATAACTTGCGTATATAGTAAACAAGTGCTATAAAACACAACATATGCCTCATTCCAATTCTGAATATTCTTTTATTTAAATATTCATATCCTTTAGGAAAGGTTCCCATTAAATTTATCAAAGATAAATTCTTTAGATTTATTCTTTAATCTTCCTTTGGATATCATTTCAAACCATATTAAGGTTTTCCAAACTAGTCGGGATTAGCGCATCTTACCGAAGTAATCATTTGTTTAGTTTCCCAATCCCAACCTATTCATCCCATGGATCAAAACTGGTAATACTCCATATCTAACACCACGGTGTTATCGGTGAAATTAATCACCATTTCACATTCAAATATACTTAAAGATTTAAATATCGCTTGGAGTAAAACTGGTGGTGCTCCATTTTTGATCATTTTCTTGAATTGATAATTTTAATTATCACATTCACTTTTCAATCTAATTAAAGATTCATTAAAACTCCATTTAGTTTTAATCTTCCCAAAAATCAATATTAATGATTATTCAAAGCTAAGAAATTAATCTTATCTTTAACTAGGTTAAAGAACCAATGTTATTTAAAACACAGTTCAAGAAAAACCCAGATCACATTCCATCAGTCTCTAACCATAAATTAGTAAGAGAACAATTCCCTAAGCATTAGTCCCAAAGGCCGAAACCAACATCAGATCAATACCCAGGAAACCATTCAACCTAGCTAATCTCCAGTTAGTTTCTAATTTTCTTAACTCCATTGGGTTTAAGAACAATATTATTAAAGATACCACTCACGACAAAACCAAAATCTCATTCCAATATTAATCGGGTTAAAGAACAAGTGGTATTTAAAACATCGTTCACGATAAGCCCAAAAACCAATTCCCATTAATAATCGGGTTAAAGAACAAGTGTTATTTAAAACACCGTTCACGATAAACCCTATTATTAATTCCCATTAAATTCCAATTAAATGTTAATTAATTGGTAAACTTCATTAAATCTTAATAAAAAGATTTAATCTTTTCTCAACTGGGTTTAAGAACCGTGTTAATGAAGACACCGTTCACGACAAACCCAAAATCCAATTCGATATTAAATACAAGGCTCTGAATAGAAAATATATCGGCTTATATTCAATATCATATTCTAAAATCAACAAATATCGTACTGGAATAACGATATATATATATATATATCTTCCAAATTCCTCCACAATATCTGTATAATCACGAATAATTTCGATCCATATCCATTACAATTCATATATTGGAAATTCCGGTTATTTTTAAGACCATTTCAAATCCAATTTATTTATTTAAAGATATTGGATTATAAATCTAGTTCATAACTTGTTCATTTCAATAAAAAAATATTTTTATCTTTTCAAATATGGAATTTTTCATCCCAGTTCTTTCCAAATCATTTATTATGATTTTACACAAATTATTGATATTTTTAATAATTTTATCAAGGCCCGTACAGTCGATTTCCATAAACGGTCATCGAACTGCACTTATTGCGACCCTTTCTGAAATTGATTTCGACATATTTCCAAATCCAACCCTTAGATTTCAAATCTCATATACTCACTGGAAAACTCTTTTCGATACGAACCCAACAGTTCTGGTTTTAGGAGAATCCGACAGTCGGATCTCCCGTAACATCAATTCGAAATCAATGGTCGAAATTCGCGAATGGTCGGTGCGCGGAGCGTTCTATTCAGGCCATTATAATATATATATAATATATATATATATATATTATATTTCGTCTATTTCCATTTAAACGAATTTTATAAATCGTTTTAAATTCGTTTTAAAAACGATTTCCACTTCCATTTCAATTTCAAATCAAAATTGAATATTCCATTATAAATTCGTTTATAAATTCCTTTCAAATTGATTTCAATTTAAATCGATTTCAATTACATTGCAATTCATTTTAAATTCATTTCAAATCAATTTCAATTTTATTTTCAAATTCAAATAAAAATTGAATATTCCATATCATTTCAATATTAAAATGATAATATTTTCAAAATATCAGATTTTGAAATCACTTTTCGATATTCATTATAAAATGAATAAAATCGACAGAAAATCCCGTTCGTGTTAAAATGGCGTTTAACTACTTAACACGGCTTCACATTTCAATAATTACTGAATATTATTTTAAAATATTCTTTAATTCTGAACTGGAATCAGACTCAATCCATTACCATATAATTTTAGTTATATGGATTTCAACATCACATTTATACGACAATAACGATAAACAATCATTAAAAATTCATACAACATCCAGAGTGCATTCTACAACTGTATAAGCATTAAAATAAATAAATAACGCTTATACAGTCTGCCAACCCATCGATTGACATACCACTAATTATTGGGATTAGTGTATGTCAAATATTATCCCAATACCCGTGTGGGGTTTTCAAACAACAAATACTGTTTATTATTTTAGCAGTTGGGCGATGTGTAAAATTTATCGTTCCAATCCATCTCGGTCAAATCAGTGTACATAAACAAACCGTCCGGTTTGTAAATAAATATTTATTTTATTCATATACGCGTTAAAAATTATTTTTTTAACGATAAAATATTTTTTTTCACACATAAATGTGTTATTATCCATTTCACATCAAAATCACAAACAAACATCACAACACATCATAATCAAACAAGTTGTCCATGGTCTTTGGATGACGGTGTCGGGTGCTGCTAAGCACCGTCTGCATCCTAGTATATATTTTTAACTAGAAATCAAATTTAAGTGAGAAGTTCTCACCTTGCTTTCGACTTCGCCTAAAATTGTAGCAAGCACTAAAAATTCTCCGGTCTCTTCTAGAATGTAGAAGACGATGCCACCGTCCCGGTGTCTCATGTTTCACTGGATTTCGACCACAAATGAAAAAAATATGATTTTTATTTTAAAATAAAAATTTGTGACGGTTTTAAAGTGTTTAAAACACTTTAAATTACTTCAGCCGTTACCTCTCCAGTTCAGTTCGAAACTAGGTTTCGATTTTGCGTGAAATCCAAGCTGCGATTGGACGATCAAACTTCACCACAGTGGGGTGCTTCGAACGGCGCGTCGGCGGGTGGTACTTTGGTTGAACTCGAACTGGGCCAGGAGGAGCTCCGGCGAGTTGAAGTTGGTGACTTCACGAGCTTGATTCGAGCTCAATTCTCCACGAAAAATTCTGAATTTGGTATGAATTTAATGCTCGTGGAGAGCACTACAAATTCTTCAACTAGAGTGTCAAATTTTATTGAGGGATTCGCGATATAAGGAGGAGAGAAGAAAGGGAGCAGTTCCGTCATCGTTTGGCGCGTTATGGGGGAGACAGAAAAGAGTTAACTCGAATTTGATTGGCCCCTTTTATTTTATATTTATTTTTAATTTCGTTAAATCCAAAAATACCCCTTACCACATATGAACTCCAATTCAAACCCAACGAGTATCGCCCCATACTAAATACCCTCATTCCGAACACAATGGAATATGTTTTGTAAGCCCATTTGACTGTTTCATTCATATATCCTTCAAATTAAAATATAAAACATTCAATTTTAGATTTGAACGTACATTTTAATTTGCCGGGGCCACATATGGACCCCAAAAATTGTTCTAGCTATGTTTTGACGATATGGTCCTAACAAAACTAATTTCGTCGAATTTCAAGACTATTTGAAAAATGGCTATTTTCTGGTCGATCTAATTCAACTACAATGGTCAATACACGTTTTCTTTTGCCTCACTCACATATTGATTTCAAAAATTATGAAAATTGGAATCTAGCAATAATTTGACATCCCGGATCCAACAAAAGTGGTTTCATCAAAAACAGAGGTTGTTTGCAAAATGGCTATTTTTAAGGCCTTTATATATATAAAAATATATATAAATTCCATAGCGAATTTTCTGATGTAACTCTCAACTTTTAAAATGAAATCTCAGTTTCTTACATCTGTTAGAAAGATATAGTTAAACAGATTCGAATATTTCTTGTTTCGCCGAAATCCGATTTAATTTGAATCCTGTACATTCATTTGAAATTTGAAATTGAATTTTCAAACTACCGTGCCATTTCCAATTCCTTTTATAATTAAAATAAAATTTTATATTCTAATTTCGATTTAAATAATTCATACGTTCCAATTCTATTCAAAATAAATTTATAGTCGTTATTATTTAAAATAAATCATTTTAAATATTCAAAATTCATTAAAATTGCCAAAATAAAAATTTTAAATTGGTTCTGATTTTCCGGGTTGTTACAATCTCCTCCACTTAAAACCTTTTCATCCTCGAAAAGGAATGGAGCTGAAAGTTGTTTAACTAACAAACTCAACTTTCATTCTGGCTTTCATTCTTCAACTTTTCAGTTTCTAAGAATTTTCCAATTCTTCAAAAATTTGGCTAACACCCGAAATTTTTTAAAAATTTCGCCATAACCTCCTTTGTACGGAGAGGGGTTTGGAAATTTATTAGACTGTATTAGGCACACAATAAATCCTAAACAGCATACACATATTTTTAGTGATATAACCTTGTGTCAACAGGGGAGTGTGTATAGATCATAACTCCAGAGAATAAATTCTCGTCACCCTATAAATAGTTTTTGTGCCTTAAAGACTAGAGAGACGTGATTATTGTCAACTCTAGACCCGTGTGGTTTTTTTTATTAATCTGACAATTTACCGTTACATTTTATATAGTCTGTATTAGTCTTCAGTTCAACCTAAAATATAGTCATCGCCATACAAGCCTCTCGCTGGTATGGTAAATCTTCAACCTCGTCACACAAGCTCCAAATGCTTATGTGGTATATGATAGAGTATGCTATCTTCATGTTGTATGCCATGTAGTGTAGTTCAAAATTAATTGTTACTATCCTATGGTGACGTTTATAATATCACATAGAATAACCAGCACTCCGCATCCAATGGAATTCACAGTAATTTGTATAATAAATAAAATTGTGCATCCAACTCATTAAGGTTTACCTATTTGTCAGGCACGCAAATAAATTCTTTACTAAACAGCAAATCCGTTTACCTGTTCAATGTATATGCATGTATATATAGGAAACTCTAACAAAACTTCAGTCTAGTTTAATATTTGGTCGAGTTGGCTAAATTTACCTTTCATTCTCATGTTGGTTTTATTATTCCAATGTTATTAATTAGTTAAACGAATAATCAAACAACACAAGTAGCAATCAATTTGTGAATTAAATTTCCAAAACATATAACTTTTGTATATATGTTCAAAAATCATATTTCTAGTGTCAAACTCCAAACAATAAATTCAAAATAAGGTTTTGGTTCTCACACCAATCAATTGGAAATATATAGATATTCACTTTCGAAACTCGAACATACATGCTGGTGATGCTATAACGATCATCAGGATCATCTCCGGGAGACTAGAGTGTGATCTTATATCTACCCAGTATATTCGAGACTTCAAATACACATGGATCAGACATATATCAGAAATCTCTTTATACCGGATAGTCCAAATCAATTTAAAATAAAATATTCAAATACGTATAATTTGATATAAAATTTTCAAATCTAATTTGATTTTAAAAATAACACTCTTCCAACTCATTCTAGGATACTACTGATCCTATCTCTAACGAGTCATCCTCACTGGATATTACTAATCCAATCTCTGATGAATTCTTTTGTTAGGTTCTAATATGTCATGTTCTCTAGCTCTGTAAACCAAAGCTCTGATACCGAATGTGGCGACCCAAACTTCCCCGTGAAAGAAAGCCCGGATTGCTTTGAGAACATGACAAATCAGAACACAGACAGAAGAACATTTCATTGCTTATTACAACAATTCCATCAGTGTACACGAATATAACAGAGTATGAATAAATATTATATGTCAGAAAAATATCAGAGATTTAAATTACATTTAAATACATAGCAGCGGAAAAATAATACAAAACACAACTGAAAGAAATACACGGATACAGAGCTTTCCGAATATTCCTTCAGCTATAAACCAGGATCCTATGAATATAATATCTGCAAAACCAAAACTCCAATCTACCCGTGTGGAAAATAGGGGCACCCAGATTTTAGGCTAAAACAATAAACTCTAGGTCAGTCATGTGACTGATGTGAGAACTAAAGCAGTTATTATTTTGATTTTTAAAGTTAGGTAAATCAAGGGACCACGCCGTATAACATGGAACGGGTTTCCTCCCAAGAATACCAATGCATAAAAAAACTGCGCAATGCTAATTAAAGAACAATGAAGCTATTATAAGATCCAGGTCCCATCATACAATGCAACGCAAGCCGAAGGATAGGGTTTTACCTTGTAATAGCCAAATAATGTTTGACACGTGAAATTTAATCTTTTATTATTACTATAAGTGAAGAAATCAACTTCAAATATAAATGTATCAACCATAAACGGCATGGGTACCATATATCATGTCGCCATACTAGTTCTCCAATTAAAACCGCAAAATGTCGTATCGAAAAGTTGGATTTCCATCATGGTGGTTCTTGATCTGAAAGATCGATCGCATAGTGCAATCCGCAACGACTTACGTCCCAGCGAACGAAAACACCGTAATGCACATCCGCACTTTTGGGAAATCAAGTATCACTGCGGCTTGCGTCCCGACGAGAGAATACACCGCTTACTCTATCCCTCTGGGAATCGGGGAGGTGTGCCCTATCCCTCCTGAGCGTGGGGCGACCACACTCAGCTCATCTCAGTCGACCGAATCCATGACACCACTAAGGTGTCTATACTCATCTTAAAAGCATATTGATCTAACCATCAGTTTACCACCATACCGGTGTGTGAGGCTCGCGAATTAACGCTACACAAAGCTGTGTTATATTAAAGCTGCGCTTTGATCATTATCCACCAAAATTTACTTTTCAACAAAAGTTTGGATCACTACATCTCATCATGCCACACTATCAATCCATACCGTACCACTGATTTCCGCCGATATATAACCTCTAAGCTCGTACGTCTCAGAGAAGGGTGTTAAGCAAGAGAATAAATTCTCCGCCACCAAACATATATATATTTAGCAGAGATCAATGAATACAGTATAAAGGAAAACAATGTCAGACACATCATTCATTTACAAGTCCGTTCTAGGTCTGAACGAAACTGAAGGCAACTTATTCCTCGTCCATATTTCCAATACAAGAGAGAGGCCCTCGCATATCCGTACAATCAACAAGTACATCCGGACAGCTACCACTTTAGCCCCTTCAAGGTAGCTACTCCAATCATGAGCATCAGTAGCACCCATCCATTCGATGTGAAGATCGTCGGTTTTGCATCGTCTTCAATCCCTTCAAATTATCGTCGAATCAGTTATTCAGAATGGGTATAAACCCGACATTTCCGAATAACTCGTGTATATAATAAACAAGTGCTATAAAACACAACATACGCCTCATTTCAATTCTGAATATTCTTTTATTCAAATATTCATATCCTTTGGGAAAGGTTCCCATTAATTTTATCAAAGATAAACTCTTTAAATTTATTCTTTAATCTTCCTTTGGATATCATTTCAAACCATATTAAGGTTTTCCAAACTAGTTGGGATTAGCGCACCTTACCGAAGTAATCATTTGTTTAATTTTCCAATCCCAACCTATTCATCCCATGGAGCAAAACTGGTAATACTCCATATCTAACACCACGGTGTTATTGGTAAAATAAATTACCATTTCACGTTCAAATCTACTTAAAGATTTAACTATCGCTTGGAGTAAAACTGGTGGTACTCCATTTTCGATCATTTTCTTGAATTGATAATTTTAATTATCGCATTCACTTTTCAATCTAATTAAAGATTCATTAAAACTCCATTTAGTTTTAATCTTCCCAAAAATCAATATTAATGATTATTCAAAGCTAATAAATTAATCTTATCTATAACTGGGTTAAAGAACCGATGTTATTAAAATCACAGTTCACGATAAATCCAAATAACATTCCATCAGTCTCTAACCTTTAAATTAGTAAGAGAACAATTCCCTAAGCATTAATCCCAAAGGCCGAAACCAACATCAGATCAATACACAGGAAACCATTCAACCTAGCTAATCCCCAGTTAATTTCTAATTTTCTTAACTCCATTGGGTACAAGAACAATGTTATTAAAGATACCACTCACGACAAACCCAAAATCTCATTCCATTGTCGGGTTAAAGAACAAGTGTTATTTAAAATACCGTACACGATAAACCCAAAAACCAATTCCCATTAATAATTGGGTTAAAGAACAAGTGTTATTTAAAACACCGTTCATGATAAACCCTATTATTAATTCCCATTAAATTCCAATTATATGTTAATTAATTGGTAAACTTCATTAAATCTTAATAAAAAGATTTAATCTTTTCTCAACTGGGTTTAAGAACATTGTTTATGAAGACACCGTTCACAACAAACCCAAAATCCAATTCGATATTAAATACAAGGCTCTGAATAGAAAACATATCGGCTTATATTCAATATCAAATTCTGAAATCAACAAATATCGTATTGGAATAACGATATATCTTCCAAATTACTCCACAATGTCCGTATAATCACGGAATCCAATATCGAAATATTCTGAAGATATTTTGATTCATATCCATTCCAATTCATATATTGGAAATTCCGGTTATTTTTAAAACCATTTCAAATCCAATTTATTTATTTAAAAATATTGGATTATAAATCTAGTTCATAACTAGTTCATTACAATAAAAATATATTTTTATCTTTTCAAATATGGAATTTTTCATCCCAATTCTTTCCAAATCATTTGTTATGATTTTACATAAATTATTGATATTTTACATAATTTTATCAAGGTCCGTACAGTCGATTTCCATAATCAGTCATCGAACTGCAACTAACAACGACATTTTCTGAAATTGATTTAGACATATTTCCAAATCCAACCGTTAGATTTCAAATCTCTTATACTCATTGGAAAGATCTTTTCGATACGAACCCAACGGCTCTAGTTTTAGGAGAATCCGACTGTCCGATCTCCGGTAACATCAATTCGAATTCAATGGTCGAAATTCGCGAACGATCGCTGCGCGGCGCGTTCTATTCAGGCCATTATAATATATATATATATATATATATATATATATATTATATTTCGTTGATTTCCATTTAAAACGAATTTTATAAATTCGTTTTAAAAACGATTTCCACTTCCATTTCAAATCAAAATTGAATATTCCATTATAAATTCGTTTATAAATTCCTTTCAAATCGATTTCAATTCCATTTCAATTTGTTTTAAATTCATTTCAAATCGATTTCAATGTTATTTTCAAATTCAATTCAAAATTGAATATTCCATATCATTTCAATATTAAAATGATAATATTTTCAAAATATCAGATTTTGAAATCACTTTTCGATATTCATTATAAAATGAATAAAATCGACAGAAAATCCCGTTCATGTTAAAATGGCGTTTAACTACTTAACACGGCTTCACATTTCAATAATTACTCAATATTATTTTAAAATACTCGTTAATTCTGAACTGGAATCAAACTCAATCCATTACCATATAATTTTAGTTATATGGATTTCAACATCACATATATACAACAATAACGATAAACAATCATTAAAAATTCATACAACATCCAGAGTGCATTCTACAACTGTATAAACATTAAAATAAATAAATAACGCTTATACAGTCTTTCAACTCATCGATTGACGTACCACTAATTATTGGGATCAGTGTATATCAAATATTATCCCAATACCCGTGTGGGGTTTTCAAACAACAAATACTGTTTTTTATTTGTGCAGTTGGGCGATGTGTAAAATTTATCGTCCCAATCCATATCAGTCAAATCAGTGTACATAAACAAACCGTCCGGTTTGTAAATGAATATTTATTTAATTATGAATATTTATTTTATTCATATACACATTAAAAATTATATTTTTAACGATAAAATATTTTTTTTCACACATGAAAGTTTTATTATCCATTTCACATCAAAATCACAAACAAACTTCACAACACATCATAATCAAACAAGTCGTCCATGGTCTGTTGACGATGGTGTCGGGTGCTGCTAAGCGCCGTCTGCATCCTAGTATATATTTTTAACTAGAAATCAAATTCAAGTGAGAAGTTCTCACCTTGCTTTCAGCTTCGCCTAAAATTGTAACAAGCTCTAAAAATTCTCCGGTCTCTTCTAGAATGTAGAAGACGATGCCACGGTCCCGGTGTCTCTTGTTTCACTGGATTTCGACCACTAACGAAAAAGTTATGATTTTTATTTTAAAATCAAAATTTACAATAGTTTTAAAGTGTTTAAAACAATTTAAATTACGTCAGCCATTACCTCTCTGGTTCAGTTCGAAAATAGGTTTCGATTTTGCGTGAAATCCGAGCAGCGATTGGACGATCAGAATTCACCACAGTGGGGAGCTTCGAACGGCGAGTTGGCGGGTGGTACTTTCGTTGAACTCGAACTGGGCCAGGAGGAGCTCCGGCGAGTTGAAGTCGGCGACTTCACGAGCTCGATTCGATCTCAATTCTCCACGAAAAATTCTGAATTTGTTATGGATTTAATGCTCGTGGAGAGCACTACAAATTCTTCAACTGGAATGTCAAATTTTGTTGAGGGATTCACGAGATAAGGAGGAGAGAAGAAAGGGAGCAGTTCTGCCGTCGTTTGGAGCGTTATCGGGGAGAGAGAAAAGAGTGAACTCGAATTTGATTGGCCACCTTTATTTTATATTTATTTTTAATTTCATTAAATCTGAAAATACCCCTTACCATATACGAACTCCAATTCAAACCCAATGACTGTAGCCCTTAGCTAAATACCCTCATTCCGAACACAATGGAATATGTTTCGTAAGCCCGTTCGACTGTTTCAGTCAATTATCCTTCAAATTATAATATAAAACATTCAATTTTAGATTTGAACGTACATTTTAATTTGCCGGGGCCACATACGGACCCCAAAAATTCCCGAAAAATAATTCTAGCTATGTTTTGACGATACAGTCCTAACATAACTAATTTCATAAAATTTCGAGACCGTTTGAAAAATGGCCATTTTCTGGTCGATCCAATTTAATTGAAATGGTCAAAACACGTTTTATTTTTCCACACTCTCATATTGATTTCAAAAATTATGAAAATTGGAATCCAGTAATAATTTGACATCCCGAATCCAACAAAAGTGCTTTCGTCGAAAATGGAGGTTGTTTGCAAAATGGCTATTTTTAAGGCCTTTATGTATACAAAAAAATATATAAATTCCACAATGACTTTTCTGAATTTTAAATTGGACATAACTCTCAACTTTAAAACAAAATCTCAGTTTCTTACATCCGTTAGAAAGATATACTTAAACAAATTCGAATATCTCTTATTTCGCCGAAATCCGATTTATTTTGAATCCTATACATTCATTTGAAATTCGAAATCGAATTTTCAAGCTACCGTGCTATTTCCAATTCCTTTTATAATTAAAATAAAATTTTATATTCTAATTTCAATTTAAATAATTTATACGTTCTAATTCTATTCAAAATAAATTTCTAGTCGTTATAATTTAAAATAAATCATTTTAAATATTCAAAATTCTTTAAAATTGCCAAAATAAAAATTTTAAATTAGTTTTGATTTTCTGGGTTGTTACAAAGAACATCTTGCAACCCGACCACACATGACCGACCACTCATTTCGCTTGATTGTATCGAATTTATATCACCAATGGCTGGGATCAGCAACCGTTTCTCGAAAGGAATAACACCGATAGTTTAAAGAAGAAAACGGAATTTATCTAGATATGTGATAATACACCCGAATTCGGAGCGATCCACTTAGCCATGTTGCCTGCCCGATTTTTGTCATTTCCCCGTTGAAGAGGCTTGAGGTTTAAATTACCAGTTAAGACAGCACATCATTATTCACTTTTAATGCCACAATATCAGTTATTCCAGAAATCACTAATTGATTTTCACAAAAATACTCTGGTTGATAAGCTAGGTGATGTACCCTCCTCCGCCACTAATGGTATGTTTGAAGTAATCAATGTATATGACCCCTTTGGAAATACTCTGTCAAACATCCGTCCATACAAATTGTCCTGGGACTGGACAAACCGAAGGTACCCTCCTAACGCATCCTTGAATTACCCTATGGATCAGTAGCGAGTAGTCCTTAAAATCCGCAGATTCAATCACGACCAAATTACCATCAAAATACTCTATTTGCAATCCTGAGTAATTTACCAAGTAGCCCTTTTGTTTATGAACCACGGTCTTCCACTGCTCCATCTTCAATTTGCATGCTCTATGATTTCGTATTTGCTGGTTCAGAATGGTTTTCGAATATAAATTCGATCCCGGTCTTTCCATACCAACAATCATATGGGTCAGATTTGAAAGTCGGTTATTTAACAGTGAAATAAACAACCATTCAATCATGAAAATAAAAATGAGTTAACTGATTCAGTATTCAGCATTACTAGGCCCTTTGTAATTGAAAACTAATTAACTTCTTAATCTTTCAATATTTTAAAACACATTATTTACTTCTTATTATATTATAAGAGTATTCTCAAAACCATTTTAAATAAATAGAATTAAATATTATATATATTCTCCCAACTTTGGTTTTAACAAATTTCATGTAAAACATCGTTATGAAATTCTTTTGTTTCATTCCTCGAAAATAATAACTAGCACTTCTCCTTTGAATAAACTTATTCAAACTCATCGCGTAAATTCCGCAAATCTCGAAAATATCATTATATTTCACAAAATCTCTTTTTATTTCTGTTACTTCAACATTCATTATTTCCTATCCGTAAATTGGTAAGCGAATAACTTCCTAAGTATCAACCCTGAAGACCGAAATCAACATCTGGTTAACACTCAAAAAATCACTCAACTTAACCAATCTCCAGTTAGCTTCCAATTATCATCTAAAATCCTTATAAACCCATATTATTCCACTTCTAATCCATTCAACCTTTTTCCACTTTGGAAATCTCGTTTCAATTTCATTCATTTAAATTCCATATTATTCCCAAATCTTTCAACTAATGTTGCATCATTATTTCTCTTATGGTATTTGTAACAACCCGCACCTCCGTTCACGCAAGATATTGTCCCCAACTTAGCCACCGTAAAGGTGTGGGGTTTTGTTCCTCAAAAAGCCTCAGCGTAAGTAAGAGATGGGCTCTACTATATAAGTACCCACTTCACACAAGCTTCCACGATGAGGGACTTAGGGGTGTTACATTCTCCCCTCCTACAGAGCCCAACGTCCCCGTTGGCTCACAAACACCTCACCCAGGCGCTGTGGTCCGCACAAGAGCCATAATTCCGACTGGGTATTGGCTCTGATACCACTGTGATAACCCCAAACTCCCATAATACGAAAGCAAGGATAATCATTGGAATATAACACATAACAATAACAGTAGAATAGAAACATAGAATTACAGCAGATAATGTTCATCAAATTACACTGGAAATAATATATCATCAGAGTTACACAGCATAATAGGATCATACTTAGATCATAATACAGTTTTCAACTTAATATAAAATCAAGATTTGAAAGTCTGGACAGATGCTTCTAGAGAAGGTATTGGTGTAGTGTTAATGCAAAGAGATAAAGTAGTTGCATATGCTAGCCGTTAATTGAAACCGCATGAGAAGAAATACCCCACTCATGATCTTGAGCTGATGGCTATCGTGTTTGCTTTAAAGATATGGAGGCACTATCTTTTGGGTGAGAAGTTAAATACCTGAAGTATCTGTTCACCCAAAAGGACTTGAATTTAAGGCAGCAGCGTTGGGTAAAATTTCTTGCAGCCTATGATCTGGACATTTTGTATACTCCAGGGAAAGCCAATGTTGTGGCAGATGCACTTAGCAGAAAGAATGCAGGCGTCGCCAATCTTATCATTACACCTACATTGATTGACAAAATCTCTGCTCTTCAGAAGGATGACGAATTTATTCAGAGGATTAGTAAAAGAGTCCGGGAAGGAGAACCCTCCAGTTTTCAAATTGATAACAAGGGAGTTATGAGGTTAAAAGGCCGAATTTGTGTTCCGATATCTCTGAGCTCAGAAGAGAAGTAATGGATGAATGTCATAAATCCAAGCTTTGTATTCATCTAGGGTTGAGCAAGATGTATCATGATCTCAAGCGCACGTTCTGGTGGAAATCTATGAAAAGAGACATTTCCGGTTATGTCAGCAGGTGTTCTACTTGCCAGCAAGTCAAAAGTGATTAGCGAAAACCTGCCGACTTGTTACAACCACTAGAAGTTCCAAGTTGGAAATGGGATCAAATTTCCATGGATTTTATCGATGGCTTGCCCCGAACTAGGAAAGGTAATGACAGTATTTGGGTGACCATAGATCGCTTCACGAAGTCTGCCCATTTTATTCCTGTTAGATCGATTAGAACAACACAAAGTTTGGTGAAAATTTATTTCAAAGAAATTGTCCGACTACATGGGGTCCCCAGTAGCATTGTAAGTGATCGTGACCCTATATTCACTAGTAAATTCTGGGAAGCATTCCAAGAAAAGATGGGGACAACATTAAATATGAGCATCGCTTATCTTCCTCAAACAGATGGCCAAACTGAGAGGGTGAATCGTATACTGGAAGACTTATTGCGGGCTTGTATTCTTGACTTTAGCGGATCATGGGAAGATCATTTGCATTTGGTCGAGTTCTCTTATAATAAAAGTTACCAAGCAAGCTTGAAAATGTCACTATTCGAAGCATTGTATGGCAGGCCATGCAGATCTCCCGCATGTTGGGTGGAACCAGGCAATCGATTAGTGTTGGGTCCCGACATGATTCGTGAAGCATCAGATAAAGTTGATTTTATTAAGAAGCGATTACTGACTGCTCAGAGCCGACAGCAAAGCTATGCAGACGCATGAAGAAGGAATTTATAATTCTCTGTTGGTGATTATGTATACTTGAGGGTTTCCCCACTGAGAGGTGTAGTTCGTTTTGGGAAGACTGGGAAGTTGGCACCGAGATTCATTGGTCCATTTCCTATTCTTGAAAGGATTGGAACTCTCGCTTATAGGGTGCAGTTGGCTGACTTGTTGCCAGGGGTACATGATGTATTCCATGTGTCTCAACTCCGAAAGCATGTACATGATCCAGACTTGGTTGTGGAAGAAGCAGCGCAACAAGATTTGGAGATTACCCCGAGCTTAGCAGTAAGGATAGAGCCAGTGAAAATCGTTGGCAAGGAGACCCGAATTCTGAGGAACAAAATAATTCATCTAGTCAAAGTGCAGTGGAGCGGAGATCCCAGAGACTGTACATGGGAGACCGAGGATAACATCAAACCGGCTTATCCCCATTGCAGAGTGGATATCTCTGACTAGCTCTAGTGCGAGGTACATTTACAATAACTTACATTTTCCGTTTTGTTTCCTACTTTACTGTTGTTTCCTTTTTGGGGACGAAAAGATTTTAAGTAGGGGAGACTGTAACAACCCGTACCTCCGTTCACGCAAGATATTGTCCCCAACTTAGCCACCGTATAGGTGTGGGGTTTTGTTCCTCAAAAAGCCTCGACATTAGTAAGAGATGGGCTCTACTATATAAGTACCCACTTCACATAGGCTTCCACGATGTGGGACTTAGGGGTGTTACAGTATTAATAAGCTATTTCTAACATCCTTACCATTACCAACTAATATCATCCTTAGTTAACTCTGAAGTCGTTCAAGATGGAGTATTTTAATTTCCTCCCAGACCTTGATCAACAACGTTCTTATCTTAAGATAGATATGAGTTGTAATTTAAAAACCGATATTCATTCTAATATCAAAACACATCCCATTTAACTATTTTATTAAAAATGTAGTTTTATAACCCTTCTTATCTTTTTGGAAGTCTTCATTTTAAATATAACTATTATTACTTAATTCGTCGATTTAAATAATTACTTACTAAACCTAACCTTTTAACTTTCAACTTATTTAAACAATTTGTTTTATAAACCGGATTTTTACTACAAATCCTATTACAAACACATTTACCAAATATAATTACAAATCCCTTTTTTAACCAAATCCAATTAGTCCTTCCTTTTAATAAACATATAATATAATTAATTTAAATAATTCCATTTAATTGTTTCTTAGAAATAATTAATCCAACACTTAACTGTTATGTTAATTTCTGCTCATTCACTTATAAAATCTTAGTAACATAAACATTCGCTTTATAAAATTATTTAATAATTCCTTATAATCTTAACTAATAAATATTTATTTTTCTTTTAAATAATCTTTTATTCAAAATAATATATTTCAAAATCAATCTTCAGTTATAAAATAAATTTTATAACTTCATTTCCATCGATTTACCTGATGGTGAATCAATATTTATAAAACGATTGATTTATAGGAAATATGCTGCCAATTACTCAACCAATATTGCCCATTGGTTAAAATAAAACAAATGTTGAATTTCCAGTCAACGATCAACAACTAACTCGATCATCCAATCCGAATAGTTTATATAATGATAATATGAAAATAAATAACATTTATTATATTTGAGGAATCCAGCTGGATCCCTCCAACCTCTTTTTCCTTGCATCCAAATAGGTTACCTAAAATAATATCATACAACTTGATATTTAGATAAAGTTTCAATAATCAACCAATAACAGCAATTTAAACATCCAATTTTTAATTTTATGCGTTTATATTATTATAAACGTGACCAGCAACGTAAGTTATCTCAATTGGTTACAACCATTAAAAATAACGATTGAATTAAATTAAACTAAACGAATGTTTAATTAGTCAGTTCTGTCAATATAAGTAGTATATGCAATAAACATCTAACAATAACAAATGTAGGACACAAATATTAAACCCGACTTATATAAATATAAGTGGGACAAAACTGAGTGAGTTGTACTCACCATGGGTTTCCATTCGTCGTGAAAACAGTTTGTTTTAATTAAATTAAACAAACGTTTAATTCAATTAGAACTTACAGCTGCAACCAATTCTGATCAAACCAACTCCATAATGTTATGCTCGTCGACACAGTCCCAATGCTCCTTGTTTTGTTTAGTTCCATTATTGTATGACCAAGATATAAATTTAACACGTTCTGCACTTAATAATTTTTTTTTAGACTTAACAACATCTATTATCTTAATCTATAATTAACGTTATATATAAACCTTGATTAGTGCACGTTTAATCATGATCGGGCATACTTGATCATGTTTCTCCAGGTCGCGTTATGTACATACAATTTAAAGCGGTATTATTAACAACCGAATACATATATATATACATATATTATAAATTAATTTTCAAGTAACGTGTAAACAAAACTTGATTAGGCATTTTAACCATAAGTGGGCGTATTTGAATTCTTACTGTTCATCATTCTTCCCTATTCTAACTACATTTTGTGCTTTCTTCGTTCACGAACTTCATCCAGCTCCGCCATGAAGACCTCCCCACTCGTCATCACCACCACTTTCGTACGTCGGTCGATGCCACCTCACCAGTGCCTCGTCATGTCAGTTGCGTGGAAATTCGAAACCCACGTAAACCCCTCCTGCAACTATATTTTCCAACCCATCATTCCCTATACAAACCCATTCATCATACACATTCCTCACTTCTGCCCAATTCCAATACCACACTGCCTTCCCATTCCTGCTTCATACTCGCACAAAATTCCCCAGTCTCCATTTCCAAATTCCCCGATTACCACACTAAAAACCACAATAGGCCTCCATCCTTTGAAATTTGAAACACACTGACCCAACATCACTACCGTTCCCTTGTGTTCGCACGCTACAGTATTTTTTCTCTCCTTTCGTTTTACTACATGCAACCTTCCCAACTTCACCGTTTCAAACCTTTGCTTTCCCATACCCTCGTTCATCCTCTGACCACCCACCAACCTCCACCCTCACTTGTCGATGAGCTTTCGTAGCCAATGATGATCCTCCCGTGTTTGGAAAATAAGCTACTCGACTGCCCGTGTGAAAAAGAGGGCAACCGAGTTTGCAAGTGAAACAAACTACGAGTCAGTCATGGGACTGGTATGAGAAATCTTACTTAGCTTATCAACAATAAGGCTAATCACAGGACCACGCCGCTAACGCCGAACGAGTTTAATCCATAGGATTGCCAGAGCATAAATAAAGTAAATTGTTAAACAACGCAATGCTTTTTAGAAAAATGAAACCATTATAAGACTCAAGTCCCATCAGATAATGCAACGCAAAATGGAGGATAGAGTTTTACCTTATAATGGTCAAAAATGCTTGATACGATAAAACGGATTTGATATTATTATTAGTGTACATATGTTTCAAAAACATTTCAATCATAATGTATCAATCATAGATGACATAGCTACCATATACTATGTCGCCATACTAGTTTTACAATCAAAACTGCATGGTGTCGTATTGGAAGTTGGATTTCCATCATGAGTCAAGGCTTGCGACGATCTCCGTACCGATTCGAGACACTCTAGCAAATGTCTCAGGATTCAGACACTGGGGAACCCTTGGATCCTACAGGGCCGATCTAGAAATACTTTAGTGGATTGGCAATTCCTGAACAAATGCTTCCCGGTCCTATTGAACCTATAAATTGGTCACTATCGACCAATATAACCAAGGCCTCGTAATCCATCATCCACATAAGTAAAATGCCTGGGCTTGCAAAACCATGATACCACTTCTAGCTAGAAAGAAACATGTGCACTCCCTGCCTTCCCATGTCCCATTTTTGACTCATACCGGGGTGTGAGGCTTGCGAAGTAATGCTATACACAAAGCTATGCCTAAATGGGCTGTGCTTTGATCATCAACCACATGGTTCTGCTTTTCAACAAACGCCTTGATCATTTGCATCGTGGCATGCCACATTGACAATTCACGCCTTGCGATCGATAACTATCAATATATAACCTCTGAGCTCGTGCGTCTCATAGAAGGGTGTTAAGCAAGAGAATAAATTCTCCGCCACTCCAATCGCCACAACGTCGCCTCCTCCCACCCACAACCGTGCACAGCTCGACGGTACCAGCCACCAGAAAAATGCATTCCAACCTATTGCGTTTGGACTCCAGAAATCTCCCAATTCTCAAAGCTAGAAGCGATCATAACCGTTGATGTCGTCGAGCTCCTTGAGTTCTTCGATTTTCACTTTGGGTTTGGGTTTTAATTTGATTTGGATTGGAAGAAATTTGGTATTAAAAAAGGGATGAAATCAGCCATTGAAAACAAAAGAGGGGCGGCGGCTGTGTTGAGTTAGATTTGGGTTAGGGTTGGCATGAAAATCGAGGGTATTTTTAGAGTGTATTTTATATTATTTAATTCAAAAATAACTTGTTAAACCATCCGAATTCCAAACAAAACCCAACGATTGTCGCCTCTAGCTAAATACCCCCGTTCTGGACACAATGGAATATGTTTCGTAACCCTGTTCGGTTGTTACAATATGTTTTCCTTTAATTTAAAATATAAGTCATTTATTTATTTAATTCGATCGTACATTTAAATATACCGGGGCCACATACGGACTCCAAAAGTTCCCAAAAAATAAATCTAGCTATATTTTGACGATACGGTCCTAATAAAATTAATTTCGTCGAATTTAGAGACCGTTTGAAAAATGGCCATTTTCTGGTCGATCCAAATTGATTGAAATTGACAAAACACGTTTATATTTACTGCGCTAACATATTAATTCCAAAAATTATGAAAATTTGAATCCTGCAATAATTTGACATCCCGGATCCAACCAAAGTGGTTTCATCGAAAACGGAGGTCGTTTCTAAAATGGCTATATTTTATATAAATATATATATATATATATATATATATATATATATATATTCCCTAGCGACTATTCTGAATATTCAACTGGCCATAACTTTTGATTCCCGCTATGAAATTTCAATTTTTCAGATTCGTTGGAAAGATATTTCTAAACAGATTCTAATATTTTTGTTTTCACTAAAATCCGATTTATTTTACATCTTGTATATTCAGTCAAAGTTTAAATTCAAATTTTCAAACTACCGCGCTATTTCTAACTCCTTTTATTCGTTATACTTCAATTTAAAATAAATTTTTCATCGTTATTAGTTAAAATAAAATATTTTAAATATTAAAATTTCTAAAATAAAGTTTTTAAATTGGTTCTAAAATTCCGGGTTGTTACATTCTCCCCCACTTAAAATCTTTTCGTCCTCGAAAAGGAACGGAGCTGAAAGTTGTTTACATAACCAACTCAACTTTCATTTTTTTATTGGATTTAATAATTTTATTAGTTGAACTAATAATTACACAACACAATCATCAACCAATTAGTTGATTAGCTTTTCAAATATATATATAACTTTTATATATTTAAAAATCATATTTTCTAAGATCGGATTATATATAATCGCAAATACGTTAATTATATACTTGTCACTCTCAACTCATTCTAGGGCATTTCTAACCCCATCTTTAATGAGTTTTCTCATTCTAGGATACTGCTAATCCTATCTCTAATGAATATTTTTTTATAGGTTATTTCTAATCCTACCTCTGATGAGTCTTTTGTTCAGTTCTAACGAGTTATACCCCAAAGATTTGAATTAACCAAAGCTCTGATACCAACTGTAACGATTCGGGTTTCACCCGGACCTAATCGATCGCTAGATCGACCAAGATCGTTCAAAACCCGAATACGCTAACTTTGGTCATACAACACATCAGAACAAATAACAGAAGACTTTTATAAACATTATAATAATGTTACATCAGAGTACATAATATATCAGAGTACCATCGAAATATAATCGCAACGGAAGATAATTTACAATAGACTTCATATAATGCAGCGGAACTCAAAATCTAACACAGTGGAAGACTAATAATGCTCTGGACGCAGCTTTAAGCTTTTATCCAGAATCCTGCTCAAAATATCTGTAAAATAAGCTACTCGATTGCCCGTGTGAAAAAAGGGCACCCGAGTTTGCAAGTGAAACAAACTACGAGTCAGTCATGGGACTTGTATGAGAAATCTTACTTAACTTATCTAACAATAAGGCTAATCACAGGACCAGGCCGCTAACGTGGAACGAGCTTAATCCATAGGATGGCCAGTGCATAAATAAAGTAAATTGTTATACAACACAATGCTTTTTAGAAAAATGAAACCATTATAGGACTCAAGTCCCATCACACAATGCAACGCAAACCGGAGGATAGAGTTTTACCTTATAATGGTCAAAAATGCTTGATACGATAAAACAAATTTGATATTATTATTAGTGTACATATGTTTCAAAAACATTTCAATCAAAATGTATCAACCATAGACGGCATAACTACCATATACTATGTCATCATACTAGTTTTACAATCAAAACCACATGGTGTCGTATTGGAAGTTGGATTTCCATCATGAGTTGTAAAAACCCAGAAAATCAAAAACAATTTAAAATTTTTATTTTGGCAATTTTAATGAATTTTGATTATTTAAAATGATTTAGTTTAAATAATAACGATAAGAAATTTATTTTGAATAGAATTAGAATGTATATATTTATTTAAATCGAAGTTAGAATATAAATATTTATTTTAATTATAAAAGGTATTGAAAATGGCACGGTAGTTTGAAAATTCGATTTCAAATTTGAAATGAATGCACAGGATTCAAAATAAACCAGATTCTAGTGAAACCAGAAATACTCGAATCTGTTTGAAAATATCTTTCCAACGAATCTGAAAAATCAAAATTTCATAGCGGGAATAAAAAGTTATGCTCAGCTGAAAATTCAAAATAGTCGCTATGGAAATATAGCCCTTAAAAATAGCCATTTTGCAAACGAGCTCCGTTTTTGACGAGACCACTTTTGTTGGAATCGGAATGTCATATTATTGCTACATTCTAATTTTCAGAATTTTTGGAATCAATATGTGAGCGTGGTGAATTTAAACGTGTTTGGCACTTTCGGTTTGAATTTAATCGATTGGAAAATGACTATTTTTCAAACGGTCACCAAATTCAACGAAATTAGTTTTGTTAGGACCGTATCGTCAAAACATATTATTTTTCTGGAATTTTTTGGGTCCTTAGGTGGCCCTGGTAAATTAAAATGTGCATTCAAATTAAATATATATTGATTTATATTTTAATTTAAAGGAAAACTAATCGAAATGATATAATTGGCCTGCGAAACATATTCCATTGTGTTTGGAATGGGGGTAATTAGCTAGGGGCGATAGTCGTTGGGTCCAATTTGGAGTTTGAAAGAAAATTTGACTTTCTGGAATATAAAATAATTTAAAATAAAAAAATAATATAACTCTACCCTCCCCCCCCCCCCCAAACACTTTCTCTCCCCCGACATATTACAAAAACGAAAAAAAACCTAGCTTAAATCGCTACCCTCCCTACGTTGCCATCGCCAATCGCACGGACCGCCGCCACCTCCCCAAGCTGCGCTGCCCCTCCCCGACCCCTCTCTCCTCTTCACGGCGCTCCAATCGACGACCAAGACCCTAAATCGAATGCGAATCGCCCCTGGCTGCTGCCGACTGCTGCAACAGCCCACCACCACACCTAGCAGCCACCTCCAATCAAGTCGCCACTCCCCTGCACTCCGGTGCCGTCATTTTCCCCATCCCCATGTCCACCGTGAGTTTTTTCTTTATTTATTTTTATTTGTATTTGTTTCAGTATAGAAATATGTTTTATATATAAATAATTTCGATATAAAAATATGGTTTAAAATTATGAAAAGACGAGATTTTTAAATTAGAAAATGTTAGATTTTTAAATTGAAAAATGTTAGATTTTTAAATAGAAAAAGGTTAGATTTTTAAATTAGAGAAGGTTAGATTTATAAATAGAAAAAGATAGGATTTTTAAAATGGAAAAGCTTAGATTTTTAAAATAGAAAAGCATGATTTTTAAATATATAAACATTAGATTTTTACGAATATAAAGATGAAATCTTTATAGATGTAGCGATATAAAAATATGATTTTTAATGTATGAATGGCATATTAAAAATACGATTTTTATTATGAAGTTAATAAAGATTTGATTTTTATTACATGTATAGAGATATAAAAATATGATTATTATCTTTATAGTGTTAAAATAAAAATGTGATTTTTAATATATAATCATTATAATACAAATTTGATTTTTGTTTATGAACAGCGTGGAAAGAACTGGGTTGGAATTTGGACAAATCCAAATCCAAACCATTCAGATATAAAGAATGGATGAGTGGAACCCAAAGGTGAGAACTCCTCACTATAAATTTCTTTGTATAGCTATTATTTTTATAACTACATATATGAACTGCTCCCCGTCGTCCACAGATCTTGGACGACTTGTCTGTTTGATTGTGTTATGAAATTTTTTTGTGATGTGAAATGAACTGTAAATAATATTCATGTGTTGAAATAAAATGTTGAATCATTAAAAATTTAATTTTTAACGTGTATAGGAATAAAATAAATATTCATTTACAAATCAGACGATTTGTTATGTACACCCATTTGACTAATATGGATTGGGACGATAAAATTTTACACGTCGCCCAACTGCACAAATAATATTCAGTATTTGTTGGTTGAAACCCCACACGGGTATTGGGATGATATTTGACGTACGCTAATCCCAATTGTTTAGTTGTATGTCAATTGATTGGTTGACAGACTGTTGTAAGCATTATTTATATTTAATGCTTATGCAGTGTAGAATGCACTCTGGATGATGGTTGATTGTTTATCATTGTTGTCATGTACATGTGTTGTATGAAATCCATATAATCAACATTATATGGTAATTGACTGTGTCTGATTCCAGCTCAAAAAGAATAAATATTTTAAAATAACGAATATTTTAAAATAATATTCTGTAAAGGATTAAATGATGATTTTGATGCCCGATTTTGGATGGACACGAAATTATTGAAATATATAAAGCCGTGTTGATTAGATTAACGCTATTTTGACATGACCGATATTTATATCAATTTATTTCATTTTTATAATGAATATCGAAAGGAAATGATTTCAAATTTGAAAATATTATCATTTATATATTAATGATATGGAATATTCAATTTTGATTAAAAATTGAATATGAAGTTGAAATCGTTTTTAAAACGAAGTTGAAACGATTTATAAAATACATTTTAAATATAAATCGATGAAATATATATAATATATATATTATACATATTAAATGGCCTGAATAGAACGCGCCGCACGCGGTAGTTTGCGAATTTCGACCGTTGATTTCGAATTGACGTTACGGGAGATCCGACCGTCGGATTCTCCTAAAACCAGAACCGTTGGGTTTGTATCGAAAAGAGTTTTCCAACGAATATGAGAGATTTTAAATCTAATGGTTGGATTTGGAATTATGTTCAAATCAAATTTGGAAAAGGTCGCTGTAAGTGCAGTTCGATGGCCGTTTATGGAAATCGACTGTACGGGCCTTGATAAAATTATTAAAAATATCAATAATTAGTGTAAAATCATAATAAATGATTTGGAAAGAATTAGGATGAAAAATTCCATATTTGAAAAGAGAGAAATATATTTTTATCGAAATGCACTAGTTTTGAACTAGAATTATAATCCAATATTTTTATATAAATAAATTAGGTTTGAAATGGTTTTAAAAATAACCAGAATTTCCAATATATGAATTGGAATGGATTTAAATCGAAATTATCTTCGGTATATTTCGGTATTGTATTCCGTGATTATTTGGATATTGTGGAGGAATTTGGAAGATATATATATCGTTATTCCCAATACGATATTTGTTGATTTCAGAATTTGATATTGAATATAAGCCGATATAATTTCTATTCGGAACCTTGTATTTAATATTGTATTGGATTTTGGATTTATCGTGAATTGTGTTTTAAATGACACCGTTCTTAAAACCAGTGTGAAAAGAATAAATCTTTTAATTAAGATTTAAATAAGATTTATCAATTAATTAATATTTAATTGGAATTGAAAATGTAATGTGAATTTGGTTTATTGTGAACTGTGTTTTTAACGACATTCGTTCTTTAACCCGATTTACAGTGAAATGTGATTTGGAATTATAAATCTTTATATTAAGATTTAACGGGAATTTTCGAAAATAAAGTTCTCCAATTTAATATACTAAATTGGAATTGATTGGAATTCGATTTGATAATAATCGAAATAAGCTTCTGTGGAGGAAGACTGTTAATATGTATGGAATTTAAAAGGCGTTGTTGTTATTCCATTTATATTATTAGTTGGATACGAAAATTGATATCGATTTTATATATTGATCTGTTTTCCGTGGAGATTCCATAATTAATGGAATGTGATTTAGGTTTGTCGTGAACTTTGTTTTAAATGACATTAGTTCTTTAACCCAGTTAAAGACAGGATTGCATGTCTAACATTGTATTTCAAACTTCATGGTTGATATCTGCTAAATATATATCTGTTTGGTGGGGCATGATTTATTCTCTTGCTTAACACCCTTCTCTGAGACGTACGAGCTCAGAGGTTATGTATCGGCAGAAATCAATAGTACTGTGTAGATTGTCGATGCGACATGTTTGTGTTTCCAAAGTTAAATAATCATTAACATTGATTTTTGGAAAGATTAAAACTAAGTGGAGTTTTAATGAATCTTTAATTAAATTGAAATGAGAATTGATAATTTAAATTATCAAATTTGGGGAAATGATCGAGAATGGAGTATCACTAGTTTTGCTCCTAGCGATAGTTAAATCTTTAATTAGATTTGAACGTAAAATGGTAATTAAATTTACCGATAACACCGTGGTGTTAGATATGGGGTATGACCAATTTTGCTCCATGGGATGAATATGTTGGGATTGGGAAATTAAACAAAGGATTACTTTGGTAAGGTGCGTTAATCCTGACTAGTTTGGAAAACCTTAATATGGTTTGAATGATATCCAAAGGAAGATTAAAGAATAAATTTTAAAGAATTTATCTTTGATAAAATTAATGGGAACATATCCCTAAGAATGTGAATATTTGAATAAAAGAATATTTTGAATTGGAATGAGGCGTATGTTGTGTTTTTATAGCACTTGTTTATTATATACGCGAGTTATTCGAAAAGGCCGGGTTTATATCCATTCTGAATAACTGATTCGACGATAAGTCGACGATGAAGACGGTGGTTGAAGACCGGAGGTCTTCAAATCGTTTGGATGATTACTGATGTCTTGATTGCGTTGTACACCCAAGACGAGGTAATAAGTGGTGATTGTCCAGACGTAGTTGGAGATTGACCGGATATGCGAGGACCTCTCTCCTGTATTAGACATATGGGACGAGGAATAAGGTGCCTCCGGTTTCGTTCAGACCCAGAACGAACTTGTAAATGGATGTGTGTCTGACAATGGATTTTATTCTGTGTCGATTGATTTCTATTAAATATATATCTGTTTGGCGGTGGAGAATTTATTCTCTTACTTAACGCCCTTCTCTGAGACGTACGAGCTCAGAGATTATATATCGATAGACATCAGTCGCATGGCGTGAATTGCCTGTGTGGCATGCTGAGATGAAGATGATCAAGGCTTCTGTTGAAAAGCAGAGTCTTGTGGTTGATGATCAAAGCACGGCTTTAATATAGCATAGCTTTGTGTATAGCGTTAATTCACGAGCCTCACACCTCAGTATGAGTTAAAAACGGGATAAGGGAGCCAAGGAGGACATGACGTTTCTTTCTAGCTATGGGTGGTGTCGGGGTTTTGCAAGCCCTGACATTTTTAGATTTTTACCTATGTGGTTGTTGGATTGTGAGGCGCCTCGGATATATTGGTTACTACAGAGCCGATGGATAGGTCCTATAGGACCACGATCAGGAATACTAATCCACTAACGTAAGTGTGGACCAGCCCTGGAGGATCCAGGGGTTACCCAGAGTGTGCAGTCCCGAGATATTTGATAGAGTGTCTCGAAGCAGAAAGGAGTATATCCCTTGCCTAGACTCATGATGGAAATCCAATTTCCAATACGTGACATTTTGGTTTTGATTGTAGAGCCTAGTATTGGTGACAAGATAGATGGTACCCATGCCGCCTATGATTTATACATTTATATTTGAAGTTGTTTCCATGCACTTTACACTATAATAGTATCAAAATGATTTGTTTTAAACGTACCATGCATTATTGGCTATTATGAGGTAAAACCCTATCCTCCGGCTTGCGTTGCATAGTGTGATGGGACCTGGGTCTTATAATAGCTCCATTTTTTCAAAAAGCATTGCATTGTTTATTCTATGCACTGGTATTCTTGGCAGGAAACCCGTTCCGTGTTATATGGCGTGGTCCCTTGATATACTATATTTTAATGTAAAGTTTTAAATAACTGTTTTAGTTCTCATACCAGTCACATGACTAACTTGGAGTTTATTGTTTTAACCTAAACTCTGGGTGCCCCTATTTTCCTCACGGGCAGCTAGTAGTTTTGGTTTTGCAGATTTATATTCACAGGATCCTGGTTTACATCTGGAACGATATTCGGAAAGCTCTGTATCCGTTTGTCTCTTTCAGTTGTGTTTTTGTATTATTTTCCACTGCATTGTAATTTGTAAATCTCTGATTTTTTACAATGTATATTATTTGTTCATGCTCTGTATATTCTTGTACTCCAATGTAAATTGTTGTAATAAGAAATGAAATGTTCTTCTGTCCGTGTTCTAATTTGTCGTGTTCTCAACTCAATCGGGGCTTTCCTTTACAGGGAAGTTTGGGTCGTGTCATGAGTTAAGGCTAGGGTTGATCTACTTACCGATTCGAGACACTCTAGCAAATGTCTCAGGATTCGGATGCTGGCGAACCCTTGGATCGTGCAGGGCCGGTCCACAAATACTTTAGTAGATTGGCAATTCCTGAACACACGCTTCCCGGTCCTATTGAACCTATAAATTGGTCACTATCGACCAATATAACCAAGGCCTCGTAAATCATCATCCACATAAGTAAAATGTCAGGGCTTGCAAAACTCTAATACCACTTCTAGCTAGAAAGAAACGTGTAACGAACCAGGATTTTCAATGATTAATATATAATAGTAATTCTGATTTTTCTGAATATCAAGTAAAGTTAATAGGATTTAAGTACAAATATTGTTTTAAAATTTATTTTTATATGTGAGTTGAATAAATACTTTTGTTTGATTTATTTTGATATGAATAACTTGTTTTAAAAATCACTTTTAAGATTTTATTGATTTTTTTTTTCCAATGATAATAAGTAATAAATATTTTGAATATTAATAAATGATAATATCGTTTAGTGTATAAATATATTGATTTCCAAAAAAAAAAAACTTATTGTGTGTGCAAATCTCATTTGTATGAATGATATTGGATAAATAATTTGTATAATTATTTTGAAATCTTAAGTAACATTTTATTACACTCATAAGCATAGAAAACTTCTTACATTTATAATTGTTTCTAAAGTGTAACTAAAAATAAAATTAACAAATAAATAAATAAGTTAAAAATTTTAAAACATGCATTGGTTAAATATTTTAATTAAGTAAACATATGCATTTTTGGCTTTATGCATGTGTTTTGAATGCCAAGTGTCTTAGATTAAAGGAGATGTGTTGGAATTAATAAATATAAAGAAGAATAAGTTTCCTCCTCTTCACTTCATCTTAAATCATTTTTTTTAACCACGACAGTTCTTCCTCTTTCACGTTTTAAAGTTTCCTGTAAATGAAAACATTGTCTCCCCTCCCTTTTAAAAATCCAAACCTCTTAAACCCTTCAAAATTTGTTTTGCCTCCAACACGAAAGTTGTTCGTAGTATCCCTTGTGATTTTTAGAAGCCGACAGATCAAGGTTTCACTGAGCCACGAAAGGGATATATCCGTTTTATTTTAAATATATGAAATGGGTTCAAATTTTCGAAAAATCATTACACAAAATCCAAGGAGAATTGATCAACGCCATCAGCGTCATTGCAATCAGCAGGCAACGTAGTATTTTTGGTGTGATTTTGGTTGGATTCCATGTCGATGATTTCGAAAGTTGAAAGTTAGGGTTGGAGATTGCCGGAGGATGGAGCAACGCTTGGCAAATCCGGGTATGGAGCGGTGGCGAGGACGGAGAGAGCTTCGAAGCGGTGTAATTTGGTGGATTTCGGGAAGAAAAAGTGTCGATGTTTCTTTGGTTGTGCGTGCGTAACCTGGAGCAGACGCACGGGTTCGAGATCCGATTTTTGTAGATGGCTCCGAGGCGCAGACGAGTTGGTGCAGTCGAATGACGGTGTGGAGAGAAGTTTGCTGGTGGATTCGATTTGAAGTTTGGTGGAGTATTGGACTCGTGCATGTGCACAAGTTGCACGGTCGAAATGGGTTCTGTGCGAGAATAGAAGAAGCGTGAGGGAGGAAGAAGAGAAGGGAGTGCGGGCTGGGATCGGAAGTTATTGGGCCAGGCCTTCTGAATTTGGGGTATAATTCCTTTTATTTATATTTAGTTTAAAATTTTAGTTTGGAAACTTTAGAAGTTGATATCTAATTCATTTCAACTTGGATTTACGCACCGTTGGGTCCGTTAGATTCGTGTCTGAAATTAGAATCCGTCTATATATATGTTTGGTAATTTTGATAAGTATAAATTATGAAAAAAAAGAGTTCTTGTATATAAATATATATACAAACGATGTTGTATTAATTAAATTCCATAATATATAATTAGCAGAAAAACCACTGAATGCTAATGGGATAGGTTGGAAGCTATATGAGTAGCAGTGTTTGTGTTCGTGGCTTGTCTATCTTGGTTACGAAGTCGTGGAGCTATCTAGGTGAGAATATCTAATTTAATTATTTATTAAATTAGTTAAATCATAATTAGTTGAGATTAATTATAAATAGTTGTTGATTGGATATGGATGTTCTTGTGTAAACGGATGTGCATGTAATTAGATGACACTAAACACTGAAGCGTTATCGACCGTAACGCTTGTGCACAGCTGAATTGTTTTGTGTATGGGTGATGATTACAATTTATGATCATCCGATTCTATGATTTTTTTATTTTGTTTGCATGAATACACACACAACACCGTAGTTGGGAATTGTACAGATGATCGATTCAAATCTCCTTCCATAGGAATAAAAATCGATTTTCAAAATTATTAAATATTGTTTATCCTGTGATTTGAAAAGTGGTTTGAAATTTAAATATAATATTCGATAATATTATATACCAGACCGTTCTAGGATGACATAGAGGATGGTGTCTAGGCTTGGGTTTGGAAATCCAGTTTCCTGCTCTCCCTGGCTATCCCTAAATGGTCCGATGGATGGAACAGTTAATTCAAATATAATTTGAATTTAAAGTTGTGTAAAAGAAAAAAAGAAAATGGAAAAAAATACGATGGACCATTTTTTAAATTCAAATTTAAATTTGAATTTAAATAAAAGGGTTTTAAATTCCTATGGTTGCAACCCTTTAAAATTTAATTTAAAATAAAATTTAGGAATGATTTTGGAATAAACTTCATAATCGTTTCTGAATTTAAGTTGTTTTGAATTTTGATTTAATTCAAAGAGATTTGAAGGAATTTTATTTAAATCGATTTATAACGTGCTATGGCGTGACAGTTTGTAAATATCGATTTAAATTTCAAATGATTATAACTTGACCATTTGAAAACGGTTTGACCTGAAACAAGAAACGTTGATTTTCAAATAATAACAGTTTTTGAATAGAAAAGAAATTTTCAAATTTCTACGTATGATTTTCAAATTATATTCAAATCAAAAATTTGGAAAGGTCGCTGTAAGTGCAGTTTGGCAACCATAACGGAATTTAAATATAACAAGTTTAACACTTGAGAAAATTTATGATAAAGTTTACTTTATTAATTTAAAGTACTTTGAAATGATTTATTTGGATTTTTGAATTGATTTGGAGTCGATTTGAATTAAATGGCTATTGCAGCGCTTTTAGTAACGTTCAAAACGTTATTATATATTTTCCAAATTACAATGGTTTTGAAATTTAGAAATCATAAACCATTATTTTAAATGGTTAAAGGATTTGAAATGGTTTGGAAAATTTTGAGTAATTTAATATGGATTATTTATAAATTCTAAAAAGTTAGAATTTAAAAAGGGGAATGAGTTGGATAGAGTTGCGTCGGATATTCGATATGAAATTCCGGGATTGAACAAATGCTATCAGAAGCATTTGAAGATATTACCTCGAGATTTCCGATAGTGTTTGATTGAGTTGTGAATTTATATTGAATGTAAGTCAATTTAACTCTATCAAACTTATGTTCGAATATAAATTGTTTAGATTATCATATATGAAATTTGTAATCCAAATAGAGATTTGTAAATTGAATGACTTGAGGAATTAAATAAAGAAGGGTGAGAATTGAAAGGTATGTTTGAAATAAAAGGGTTGGTAAATTGAATATTTGTGTTCAAAGGAGAGTTAAGATTTTATGATCAACCCAACTTTGACTTGTAGACAAATGAATAATGATTGGAAGGAGATTGAATGGGAAAATCTGTGTGGTCCATGACAATTGTTTTATGAATACGCTTATTACTTGGGAAGACCGGGATCAGATTTAAGTCCAAAAACCATTCCAAGTGATATTACGACGTATGAAGTAATCGAAGACTTGGAAAGCGACGAATGAAGACCGGGAATCCTTGAATGTACCCGGATTTATTGCTCTTGTGTCTCGAATCCGGCCGTACACCTGATTCGAGATTTTAAGTGGCATGAGGTCTGAGTATATTCAGAGATTTTTGGATTTGTTCCGTTCAAACCCAGAATGGACTTGTATGGATGGTGTGCCTGACATTGTAATTGACGGCATATCACTGATTCCTATTGATATGTTTCTGGTTTGTGACGTACGAGCTCAAATTGGTTATGCAATGATGGGAATCAGTGGTCATGTTGTGAATGGACAATGTGACATACTTAAGATGTGAAAATGAGCTTGTATGATCGAGGCATTGCTTATCTAGGCATGCTTTGTGTATGACGTGACATCGACAAACCTCACAGCCCGGATGATGAGAAACTGGCGGTTAGGTTTTGTATATATATGTGAATTGATGATGAAGCTGCTGCAGTGGGAAACCACTTATGACCTGGGGAAGTTGGGTATGTTCGCGGGGCCGTGTCTGGTTGGAAACCGTTGATCTGCCCTGACGAGGTGTAGTTGGTGTCCGCGATGGTCGAAAAAGCCGTGAAGCACCTCGTTTTGTATCCCTAATTGATCTTTCGTGCCAGGAATCATCAAGTTGGGCATCCAAATCTCCAATACGAACCTTACGATTTCGATTGTGTGTATATATATATATGGCGACATATATTATAGTGTATCATGCCGCATAGGATTAATACATTTATTTGCGAAATTGTTTTCCACGCTATATGATAGTATTGAAAGAGGATTTTCACGTATGAAAACATATTTGGTTATCATAAGATAAAACTCGCCCATCTGGTGTGCGCTTGCATTGTGTGATGTGGGACGAGCTTATGTTAGCTTCATTTTTTCAAAAGTCATTGCGTATTTATATGCATGGGTGTTCACACGGAGTAAACCCGTTCCGCGTTAGCGTTGTGGTCCGGTGAAATTCCCAACTTTAAAATGAATCCTAAAAGTAATTGTTTTATGTTCTCACACCAGTCCCATGACTGACCTGGAGTTTATTGTTCCTTCCTAATCTCTGGGTGCCCATTAATTTTTTACACGGGCAGTCAGTAGTTTAGTTTTTCAGTTTAGTTCATTGGAGCAAGGTTCAGAACACTTTCTGAGTTGGAGTTTACGCTAGAGTTGAAGCTTCCGCCGTGTTATGTTCTTCCGCTGAGAGTTTGTTTTCATGTTTTCTTCCGCTGTGTATGCAATGAAAAGTTCTGTTATTTTGTCCAATACATATCAGTACCCATAACAATTCGTCTTTGTGAATGATTTAAGTTGGTTTAATTACCGGCGAGAATCGGGCAAAAAGGCGGGTCGTTAAAGTTGGTATCAGAGCTTTGGTTATACAAAGCTATGGGGTACGACATGTTTTGAAAAAGGATAGAACTCATCAAGAGTTATAATATCTCATTAGAGATAGGGTTATAAATGCCCTAGAATGAGATTTTGGCATATTAGGTCAAGAGAGCGTATTTTGAAATCAATACAAGGTATTTTTGAAACTAGTAAATCGCTTTGATAATGACAACCATTTTTGAAATATGATTAAAGATGAGGGTTATGAGGTTTATTCGACGTTGTAATTGGACTATCGAGTATGTAAAGATTTTGAATATACGTGTGATCAACGTATATACGAAGTCCAGTATATATTAAATAGATATAGAATCACACTCTAGTCGCCCGGAGATGATTCTGATGATTGATGCATCATCATCAGAAATTTATTTTCGAGTCTCCAAGGTGGGATGACTATATAATTCCGATTTAGACATCGAGGGATGCTTAAAATCATCTAACTAAGTATTTTGATGAATGAACTTCAAAAAAAAAGGTTTGGTAAATTAATATAGGAATTAATTTGGGAAAAACCAAACTAGAAGTTTTGAAAAGGAGAAAAGCTGAGATTAACTTAAAATACTTCAGGTCTATGAACCCCTTAAACTTAGGATATGTTAAAAGGGATATTTTAAGAGTAAATCTCACTTAAAGAATTGGGAAATAAATTGTTGAAATTGCACGTAAGAAAGATAATTACCCGTACCTCAAGTTGACAAGAATAATGGATCAGGTTATAATGAACTCTTGAATATTTAATTTTAGGATCTAGTAAGTTGTAATTATAGAAGATATCATACTCCTCGATGAGTGATAAGTAATAAAGTTAAAATTATACCTAACAGGAATGGTAAGGAATAGTATACAAGTTAAATTATTTTGCTTGGGAGTATATTTTAGCCAAGCAAACCACTTAAGAAGGTTAAAGGTAATTTTGAATTAAGTTAAGGATTGGTCCAGAAAGATGACTTAAATTGTAACTAACATTCAAAGTGGGGGAGGAAACTTCTCTTCCCTATTGAGATGGTATGAGGTAAGACAACTAGAAATTATCTAGCCAGCAATCTCTAATGACGTAAAGAAAATATCAAGTAAAGTTTACCTTAATTGGATTGTCCATAATTGTATCGTTAGATGCATTCGACCTTCCTATCTTGGCCTAGTTAGTCCCATCATTTAAATTTGAACCTTTCGCAACCTTTTGTCTTATGAACTTGGTTGAGCCTTTGATTGGGATGATCATACTTTCGGTGCTTATTTGATATCGAATTTTTGGGCATACCTACTTGGCTTGAACACATGAAATTTGACTAGTTCCATGTGTATATAATTTTCTGTACCACATATTGAACATAACCAAGATTGAATTCAAACTAGATAACTTTGATTTATCCAAGACATTTTGTCAACAGAACTTAAACAAAAGAGCTTTTGACTGGAAGTGTTTGGGACTTAAAATTTTAGAAAATCAAAAATTTTAAGGTTTTGGAATAAATGTTTGGGCAATACTAGTTGAAACATTTTATATGCATAATCAGAGTGTCCAACGGAAGCATGGTGATATCTTGGAATAAAGTATTTAAGAGTTTCGTCCAACGAGTGAATAATGTAACCTTTTTAACAAGATATGATTTTTGAAAATGACTATGAAGCCCAAAATTTTGTGAAAAGGATTTTTAATGAATTTGAAAAGTAGGTTATTCAACTATATGGGTTGTAAATAATTTCTATGATATTGATTTGAAGCTCTTGAAAATTTTATATTATGAAAATATGAAATTTGTTTATCTTAGAAATGTTTTGGAGCTAATGTTTGAAAGAGAATTTCGACGACTAGAATCCCGATACCTTGAAATTTTGGAAAGCAATAAGTATTTGCAAATTATGGTTACAAAATGATTTACAACTTCGGGATATGAATGATTTAGTAGTTCGAGTAGCCATGACTAAAACTGGATTGTGATAAGAGATTTGGATGTTTGCGATGGGTGATACTCAGTTGCCGTTTCATGAGGATGAACTTCTCGAACTAATTACATATAGATTTCATCATAATATATTTGAAAATTTGAAAGCAAATTTGGTTTTGGAAATCCCGAAGTGAAGTATGATTTTTATATGAAAGGAGTATGTAGTATTTCAATAGTTTGAAATGGAAAATGGGACTCTAAGTCTAAGAGATTATCTTGAGTTTTCAAAAAATTTAAAATTTATAAGGAAGATTTATTTTACTTATGTATAATTTTACGAACTTTCCTTTTCGAGGACGAAAAGTCTCAAGTGGGGGAGATTGTAACGAACCAGGATTTTCAATGATTAATATATAATAGTAACTCTGATTTTTCTGAATATCAAGTAAAGTTAATAGGATTTAAGTACAAATATTGTTTTAAAATTTATTTTTATATGTGAGTTGAATAAATACTTTTGTTTGATTTATTTTGATATGAATAACTTATTTTAAAAATCACTTTTAAGATTTTATTGAATTTTTTTTTCCAATGATAATAAGTAATAAATATTTTGAATATTAATAAATGATAATATCGTTTAGTGTATAAATATATTGATTTCCAAAAAAAAAAAGAAACTTATTGTGTGTGAAAATCTCATTTGTATGAATGATATTGGATAAATAATTTGTATAAGTATTTTGAAATTTTAAGTAACATTTTATTACACTCATAAGCATAGAAAACTTCTTACATTTATAATTGTTTCTAAAGTGTAACTAAAAATAAAATTAACAAATAAATAAATAAGTTAAAATTTGTAAAACATGCATTGGTTAAATATTTTAATTAAGTAAACATATGCATTTTTGGCTGTATGCATGTGTTTTGAATGCCAAGTGTCTTAGATTAAAGGAGATGTGTTGGAATTAATAAATATAAAGAAGAATAAGTTTCCTTCTCTTCACTTCAGCTTAAATCATTTTTTTTAACCACGACAGTTCTTCCTCTTTCACGTTTTAAAGTTTCCTGTAAATGAAAACAATGTCTCCCCTCCCTTTTAAAAATCCAAACCTCTCAAACCCTTCAAAATTTGTTCTGCCTCCAACACGAAAGTTGTTCGTAGTATCCCTTGTGATTTTTAGAAGCGGACAGATCAAGGTTTCACGGAGCAACGAAAGGGATATATCCGTTTTATTTTAAATATATGAAATGGGTTCAAATTTTCGAAAAATCATAACACAAAATCCAAGGAGAATTGATCAACGCCGTCAGCGCCGTTGCAATCAGCAGGCAACGTAGTATTTTTGGTGTGATTTTGGTTGGATTCCATGTCGATGATTTCGAAAGTTGAAAGTTAGGGTTGGAGATTGCCGAAGGATGGAGCAACGATTGGCAAATCCGGGTATGGAGCGGTGACGAGGACGGAGAGAGCTTCAAAGCGGTGTAATTTGGTGGATTTCGGGAAGAAAAAGTGTCGATGTTTCTTTGGTTGTGCGTGCGTAACCTGGAGCAGACGCACGGGTTTGAGATCCGATTTTTGTAGATGGCTCCGAGGCGCAGACGAGTTGGTGTAGTCGAATGAGGGTGCGGAGAGAAGTTCGCTGGTGGATTCAATTTGGAGTTTGGTGGAGTATTGGACTCGTGCATGTACACAAGTTGCACGGTCGAAATGGGTTCTGTGCGAGAATAGAAGAAGCGTGAGGGAGGAAGAAGAGAAGGGAGTGCGGGCTTGGATCGGAAGTTGTTGGGCCAGACCTTCTGGATTTGGGGTATAATTCCTTTTATTTATATTTAGTTTAAAATTTTAGTTTGGAAACTTTAGAAGTTGATATCTAATTCATTTCAACTTGGATTTACGCACCGTTGGGTCCATTAGATTCGTGTCTGAAATTAGAATCCGTCTATATATATGTTTGGTAATTTTGATAAGTATAAATTATGAAAAAAAAGAGTTCTTGTATATAAATATATATACAAACGATGTTGTATTAATTAAATTCCATAATATATAATTAGCAGAAAAACCACTGAATGCTAATGGGATAGGTTGGAAGCTATATGAGTAGCAGTGTTTGTGTTCGTGGCTTGTCTATCTTGGTTACGAAGTCGTGGAGCTATCTAGGTGAGAATATCTAATTTAATTATTTATTAAATTAGTTAAATCATAATTAGTTGAGATTAATTATAAATAGTTGTTGATTGGATATGGATGTTCTTGTGTAAACGGATGTGCATGTAATTAGATGACACTAAACACTGAAGCGTTATCGACCGTAACGCTTGTGCACAGCTGAATTGTTTTGTGTATGGGTGATGATTACAATTTATGATCATCCGATTCTATGATTTTTTTATTTTGTTTGCATGAATACACACACAACACCGTAGTTGGGAATTGTACAGATGATCGATTCAAATCTCCTTCCATAGGAATAAAAATCGATTTTCAAAATTATTAAATATTGTTTATCCTGTGATTTGAAAAGTGGTTTGAAATTTAAATATAATATTCGATAATATTATATACCAGACCGTTCTAGGATGACATAGAGGATGGTGTCTAGGCTTGGGTTTGGAAATCCAGTTTCCTGCTCTCCCTGGCTATCCCTAAATGGTCCGATGGATGGAACAGTTAATTCAAATATAATTTGAATTTAAAGTTGTGTAAAAGAAAAAAAGAAAATGGAAAAAAATACGATGGACCATTTTTTAAATTCAAATTTAAATTTGAATTTAAATAAAAGGGTTTTAAATTCCTATGGTTGCAACCCTTTAAAATTTAATTTAAAATAAAATTTAGGAATGATTTTGGAATAAACTTCATAATCGTTTCTGAATTTAAGTTGTTTTGAATTTTGATTTAATTCAAAGAGATTTGAAGGAATTTTATTTAAATCGATTTATAACGTGCTATGGCGTGACAGTTTGTAAATATCGATTTAAATTTCAAATGATTATAACTTGACCATTTGAAAACGGTTTGACCTGAAACAAGAAACGTTGATTTTCAAATAATAACAGTTTTTGAATAGAAAAGAAATTTTCAAATTTCTACGTATGATTTTCAAATTATATTCAAATCAAAAATTTGGAAAGGTCGCTGTAAGTGCAGTTTGGCAACCATAACGGAATTTAAATATAACAAGTTTAACACTTGAGAAAATTTATGATAAAGTTTACTTTATTAATTTAAAGTACTTTGAAATGATTTATTTGGATTTTTGAATTGATTTGGAGTCGATTTGAATTAAATGGCTATTGCAGCGCTTTTAGTAACGTTCAAAACGTTATTATATATTTTCCAAATTACAATGGTTTTGAAATTTAGAAATCATAAACCATTATTTTAAATGGTTAAAGGATTTGAAATGGTTTGGAAAATTTTGAGTAATTTAATATGGATTATTTATAAATTCTAAAAAGTTAGAATTTAAAAAGGGGAATGAGTTGGATAGAGTTGCGTCGGATATTCGATATGAAATTCCGGGATTGAACAAATGCTATCAGAAGCATTTGAAGATATTACCTCGAGATTTCCGATAGTGTTTTATTGAGTTGTGAATTTATATTGAATGTAAGTCAATTTAACTCTATCAAACTTATGTTCGAATATAAATTGTTTGGATTATCGTATATGAAATTTGTAATCCAAATAGAGATTTGTAAATTGAATGACTTGAGGAATTAAATAAAGAAGGGTGAGAATTGAAAGGTATGTTTGAAATAAAAGGGTTGGTTAATCGAATATTTGTGTTCAAATGAGAGTTAAGATTTTATGATCAACCCAACTTTGACTTGTAGACGAATGAATAATGATTAGAAGGAGATTGAATGGAAAAATCTGTGTGGTCCATGACAACTGTTTTATGAATACACTTATTACTTGGGAAGACCGGGATCGGATTTAAGTCCGAAAACCATTCCAAGTGATAATACGACCTATGAAGCAATCGAAGACTTGGAAAGTGACGAATGAAGACCGGGAATCCTTTAATGTACCCGGATTGATTTCTCTTGTGTCTCGAATCCGGCCGTACACCTGATTCGAGATTTTAAGTGGCATGAGGTCTGAGTATATTAGGAGATTTTTGGATTTTGTTCCGTTCAAACCCAGAATGGACTTGTATGGATGGTGTGCCTGACATTGTAATTGACGGCATATCACTGATTCCTATTGATATGTTTCTGGTTTGTTACGTACGAGCTCAAATTGGTTATGCAATGATGGGAATCAGTGGTCATGTTGTGAATGGACAATGTGACATACTTAAGATGTGAAAATGAGCTTGTATGATCGAGGCATTGCTTATCTAGGCATGCTTTGTGTATGACGTGACATCGACAAACCTCACAGCCCGGATGATGAGAAACTGGCGGTTAGGTTTTGTATATATATGTGAATTGATGATGAAGCTGCAGCAGTGGGAAACCACTTATGACCTGGGGAAGTTGGGTATGTTTGCGGGGCCGTGTCTGGTCGGAAACCGTTGATCTGCCCTGACGAGGTGTAGTTGGTGTCCGCGATGGTCGAAAAAGCTGTGAGGCACCTCGTTTTGTATCCCTAATTGATCTTTCATGCCAGGAATCATCAAGTTGGGCATCCAAATCTCCAATACGAACCTTACGATTTCGATTGTATTTATATATACGGCGACATATATTATGGGGTATCATGCCGCATAGGATTAATACATTTATTTGCGAAATTGTTTTCCACACTATATGATAGTATTGAAAGAGGATTTTCACGTATGAAAACATGTTTGGTTATCATAAGATAATACTCGCCCATCTGGGGTGCACTTGCATTGTGTGATGTGGGACGAGCTTATGTTAGCTTCATTTTTTCAAAAGTCAAGTCGTATTTATATGCACGGGTGTTCACACGGAGTAAACCCGTTCCGCGTTAGCGGTGTGGTCCGGTGAAATTCCCAACTTTAAAATGAATCCTAAAAGTTACTGTTTTATGTTCTCACACCAGTCCCATGACTGACCTGGAGTTTATTGTTCCTTCCTAAACTCTGGGTGCCCATTAATTTTTTACATGGGCAGTCAGTAGTTTAGTTTTGCAGTTTAGTTCATTGGAGCAAGGTTCAGAACACTTTCTGAGTTGGAGTTTACGCTAGAGTTGAAGCTTCCGCTGTGTTATGGTCTTCCGCTGAGAGTTTGTTTTCATGTTTTCTTCCGCTGTGTTTATATGTGTAACTCTGATATTCTATGTAACTCTGATGTAATATTGTATTATGCAATGAAAAGTTCTGTTATTTTGTCCAATATATGTCAGTACCCATAACAATTCATCTTTGTGAAAGATTTAAGTTGGTTTAATTACCGGCGAGAATCGGGCAAAAAGGCGGGTCATTAAAAAACGTGTGCACTCCCTACGTTCCCTTGTCCCATTTCTGACTCATATCGGGGTGTGAGGCTCGCGAAGTAATGTTATACACAAAGCTCTGCTTTTCAACAAAAGCCTTGATCATTTGCATCTTGGCATGCCACATTGACAATTCACGCCATGCGATCGATAACTATCAATATATAACCTCTGAGCTCGTGCGTCTCAGAGAAGGGTGTTAAGCAAGAGAATAAATTCTCCGCCACCAAACAGATATATATTGAATAGAAATCAATTTACATAGAATGAAATCCAATGTCAGACACACATCCATTTACAAGTCCGTTCTAGGTCTGAACGAAACCGTAGACACCTTGTTCCTCCCCCGTATGTCCAATACGGAAGAGAGGTGCTCGCTTATCCGGACAATCAATAAGTACGTCCGGAGAAATACCACTGTAACCCTTTCCTGGGAGCAAATCAGTCCAGGGAATAAATAGTCATCCATTCGATATGAAGATCGCCGGTCATCAATCACCGTCTTCAATGTCTTCGACTTTAAATCATCGTATAATTATTTGAAATGAGATTAAACTCGGTCTTTTCAAATAATTTACGAACAATTATAATTTAAAATCATTTCATATTGTTAATATTGTTTTATAACGATTTATCGCTATTTTTATATAAAAATAGTCCAATTTAATTTAACGACTCTTTGGGTTAAAGGGCGGCACTTGCGCTGTTTTTACCCAAATTTGGTTTACACATTTCTCGAAATCTAACCCTTGGATTTTAACAAAAAAATTATCGTTGGAAAGATATTCCCAAAGCGGACCTAACGGTTCCAATTTTGGGAAAAATCTGACAGTCGGATCTTTCGGTATAATTGTTTAAAGTTACGATTCCGAAACGCGAACTACTCCGCGCGATTTGTTTAATTTTAATTCATTTATATATATATATATATAATTGTATATAAATACAGATCATTCGACGATTCCACTAACGTATTTAACATGCCAAATAAAAGAATTTTTATTGGCATATCATATCTACATGTTCATAATGTCAAATAAATGTGTATTTTATTTGCATTCATTTCTATTTATTTCTAATGGCAAACAAGTATGTATTTTATTCACACGACATCTTTGTTAATGACAAATAAAAAGATAATTTTTATTTTCATTATTTGTATGCAATTTCTATTTTTAACTTTAACAAATAAAAAAGAACGATTTTATTTATATATGTATTTTCAATGTATAAGATAACATATAAAAATGCCTCTTTACTTTGTATACAAATTCTAATGTGTAATTTGACGATACAAATGATTCTTTAACTTACATACAAATCCTATTTCAACAAAATGCATAAAAAGTGATACATTCATTTTTGTTGACTATTCTATTTCAATAAAATGATTAAAAGTGATAATTTTATTTTGTTAACAATTCTAGTTTAACAAAATAAATAAAAATGGTCTTTTCATTTTTGTTGACAATTCTGTTTCAACAAAATTAATATTTTTGCCCAAAAACAAACCTATTTAACAAAAATGTTACTTTTGTTTTACCTCAAATCTATTTAACAAAAATTTAATTTTTTTTTCAACCATAATATTTTGAAAAAATGTAAACTTTTGTTTCCACTATTATATTTCGACAAAAATGAATATTTTGGTTCAAATAATCTATTTTGACCAAAAATGCATATTTTGTTTCAACTAATCTATTTTGACAAAAATGAATATTTTGACAAAAATGTATATTTTGATTCAACTAATTTATTTTGACAAATATGTATATTTTGACAAAAATATATATATATTGATTCGACTAATCTATTTTGACAAAAATGTATATTTTTACAAAATAAAGAAAAATGACAACTTCATTTTGTTAACAATTCTATTTTAACAAAATGAATAAAAGTGACAACTTTATTTTGTTAACAATAACCAAATTCAACAAAAAATGATATTTTGTTTTATCAATTCCAATACAACAAAAATGACATTTTATGTTTTGACAATTCTAATTAAATAAAAATGAAAATTTCTATTTTGACAATCCTAATTCAATAACAATGACAATTTCTAAGTTAAATTAACAAATAAAAATATTTTCTAACATACATTTTCCTATGTGTTCTAATGACAAATAAAAAATAATTTATTTGTATACATTTTCTATTCAACTTAACAAATAAAAATGATAATTTTATTTGTTTACAATTTCTATTTAACAAAAATGATATTATTGTTTAACACAAATCTATTTAACAAAAATGTATTTTTTTTTAACATAAATCTCCTTAACAAAAATGTTATTTTGTGTTTTGACACAAATCTAGTTGACAAAAATGTTATTTGTATTTTGACACAAATCTATTTGACAAAAATGTAATTTTTGTTCTAGCTCAATTCTACTTAACAAAAATGTAATTTTCGTTCTAACTAAATTCTAATTAACCAATAATGTAATTTTAGTTTTAACTAAATTCTAATTAACCAAAAATGTAATTTTAGTTCTAACTAAATACTAATTAACCAAAAATGTAACTTTAGTTCTAACTAAATTCTAATTAACCAAAAATGTAACTTTAGTTCTAACTAAATTCTAATTAACCAAAAATGTAATTTTAGTTCTAACTAAATTCTAATTAACCAAAAATGTAATTTTTGTTCCATCTATTATATTTTGACCAAAAATGCCAATTTTGTTTCAACTATTACATTTTGACAAAAGTGACAAATTTGGTTCCAACTTTTATAATTTAACAAAAGTGACAAATCTGGTTTCAACTAATGTGTTTTGACAAAAATGTATATTTTGTTTTAACTAATGTGTTTTTGAAAAAAATGTATATTTTGTTTTAACTAATGTTTTTTGACAAAGATGTATATTTTGTTCAACAATCCTAATTTGATAAAAATGTATATTTTTGTTTCAACTATACTAACTAACAAAAATGAATGTTTTTGTTCAACTAAACTATATTGACAAAAATGAATATTTTTTTTTAACTAAACTATATTGACAAAAATGAATATTTTTGTTTCAACAACTATATTGACAAAAATGAATATTTTTGTTTAACTAAACTATATTGACAAAAATGAATATTTTTGTTAAACTAAACTATATTGACAAAAATGAATACTAAAATTCAACTATTCTATTTTATTAAAATGACAATTTCATTTCAACAATTGTATTTTGACAAAATTGACAAACTTAAATCCAATAATTACATTTTATTCAACACAACAACATCAAATCAACGGATCTACATAACAACATCAATTCTAGATCAAATCACGAATCACATAAATAGAATTTAACAGCGTAGGGGTGATATCACAATCATGATTAAGTATTTTTAATTATATAATTAAAAAAAATAGAATTTCTCACCTCGATCGGGTTCAGAAATCGTTTATATAACGATTGATTTTAATAAAATTAAATAGTGTTTAATTCTATCAAAAATCCCCATAGCTTCAGTTTTTGTTCTGATCTGTTCTGAAATGTAGTGCTCTTCAAGATGATTGCAACTCAATTCGTTTCGTAAATTTCTGATTTCATATGAAAAAGATACAAGGATTTAAATTTTTAACATTTTATTAAATAATTAGTTATTAAATATAATCACTTCCTTCATTACATTTTTAATTCCTCACCCCCATTTCTCTCTGTCGTTCATACTCCAAACCAAAAACCCCATCGCTCAATGATTAGGGCGCCACTCCGCACGTCGTACGAGGCACCAGAACCTCATCAGAACACGCCACTCCAATCGCCACAGCGTCGCCTCCTCCCACCCACAATCGTGCGCAGATCGACGGTGCCAGCCACCAGAAAAACGCGTTCCAAGTTGATGTATTTGGACTCAGAAATCTCCCAATTCTCGAAGCTAGAAGCGATCATAACCGTTGATGTTGTCGAGCTCCTTGAGTTCTTCGATTTTCACTTTGGGATTGGGTTTTAATTTGATTTTGATTGGATGAAATTTGGGACTAAAAAGAGGATGAAATCAGCCATTGAAAACAAAAGAGGGGCAGCAGCTGTGTTGAGTTAGATTAGGGTTAGGGTTGACACGAAAATCGAGGGTATTTACAGAGTGTATTTTATATTATTTAATTCAGAAATAACTTGTTAAACAATCCGAATTCCAAACAAAACCCAAAGACTGTCGCCACTAGCTAAACACCCCCATTCCAGACACAATGGAATATGTTTCGTAACCCAATTCGGCTGTTACGATATGTTTTTCTATGATTTAAGATATAAGTCATTTATTTATTTAAGTTGATCGTACATTTAAATTTACTGAGGCCACATACGGACTCCAAAAATTCCCGAAAAATAAATCTAGCTATGTTTTGACGATACGGTCCTAACAAAATTAATTTTGCCAAATTTGGAGACCTTTTGAAAAATGGACATTTTCTGGTCGATCCAAATTGACTAAAATTGACAAAACGCGTTTATATTTACTGCGCTCACATATTAATTCCAAAAATTATGAAAATTGGAATCCTACAATAATTTGACATCCAGGATCCAACAAAAGTGGTTTCGTCGAAAACGGAGATCGTTTGTAAAATGGCTATATTTTATATATATATAAAAAAAATATTCCCTAGCGACTATTCGGAATATTCAACTAGCCCTAACTTTTGATTCCCGCTATGAAATTTCAATTTTTTGGATTCATTGGAAAGATATTTCTGTAAAGATTCTAATATTTTTGGTCTCACTAAAATCCGATTTATTTTGCATCCTGTACATTCAGTCAAATTTCAAATTCAAATTTTCAAACTACCGCGCTATTTCTAACTCCTTTTATAATTATAATAAATATATTCGTTCTAACTTTGATTTAAAATAATTTTTTCGTCGTTATTATTTAAAATAAAATATTTTAAATATTAAAAATGCATTAGAATTTCTAAATAATTTTTTTTTAAAATTGGTTCCAAAATTCCGGGTTTTTACAACAGAGTTTCCATTCGTTTGTAGACGATGAGAGAATTTACTGAAGTGTGGGTATGTATATATAGGAGAGATAGATTGGTCGGCATGCCTTTTATTTGGCAAGCATGTAAAAGAAAAAGATAGGGTGTCTCCTTAATAAGGTAGCTGCACATTTTCCATGTTTAGTTTGTACGATATTGGGTGAAATTTGGGGTAGGTTATGTTTACAAAACTTTGCAGCGATGAAATAGTTTGAATAGTTATATATATTTACTTTTTATTTGTTTTGGATATATTCGTTTTTAAACGGTTATTAAATACTACCGTTATTTATGTAACAACCCGAATTCCGACGGATCGAACTTTTTTCAAAATTCTAATCCATCGAAACCCATGTTGGTTGCTCTGGTATCCTACAGAAAAAACAGAGTTATAAAATTTATCAGAGATAAGAAAATATCTCACTGCGGAATGGATAAAGTATAATATAATAATATATAGCCTTACTGTATTAATAATACTACCTAACCAGTATCCAAAGCTATCATATCCCTACCACAAATCTAACCCGCGAGTATGTTATGAAGAGGGGGGCAGAACACAAGTTCTGGTGATTGGATTTAAACTATACACTTTGGATAATCCTACATATATTGTTTAATCACATTTTCTTATTTATTATGTTACTTGGGTTAACAACACTCAAGGCTTACACACACGTCATACCTATTTACTTCCCAGTGGATTAACCTAATACAACATATATGTAGCTACCCCCAACATTAAGGTACACCCCATGGTACCCCACTCGCACGGTCACCACCGTAATGCCACAGAAATGTACGTAGTCCCTCATCCTACGCCATAGTGATGAACGGATTTCTATATAACAATGTTACATTTCACATATATCTGCCATTACTACGCTATGTAAGCGTATGGACTGCCACCTTCGATCGAATCAAATTCCCTTACAGAGTAATGCCCTTAAGTCTATGATACACCACCCAGAGTAGACATGCATGTATCTAGACTTTCCCACGTACGTATCAGCAATCGTATTCGATGCCTTAACCACACATAACCTATAATGTGCACCGAGTTCCGTGGCAGGGCTATGTAAGAAACATGGAACTTGGTCGGGAGCTTTTTCATATCTGTACGGGCCCGCCTTTAAGGGCATCAAAATACAGATATCCCAAGGGTCTGTTTTTCATGGTGGCTATGGCTCCACCTCGGCTCCTCCCTCAACTAGTAAGGACAATAAGAGCTAAGCGACTTACCCCTAACATACAATCTAATCATCCTGTTGGCGTCTCCCCTCAACCACTGTACCTCGATAGTGAAAGGTAAATGGTCTATTGGTTTTAGCTCTAGTCTTTTCGCATCCTACCGGCTGTCGATGATGGGTACCCGACGATCTACTATCCTTATTGGTCCTGACCTCGCCTCCCGTTGAGGCGATCGCCGAATCACCCTAGTATCACCTTGTAACAACATTTTGACTGCAAAGCTACTTTTGCAGTCAAGGCCCACCTACCTAGTAGTAATGCACAGACCAAACCTCTGTGAGGACATCCTAAACATCTACCACCACACAGAGGACTACCAGGAGCACCTTACGTATCTCAGGAAGTCGCGTGCCTCCTTTTTCATTCCTTCGAAGCTAACAGAATAATTAGATAGACGTGCACTCCCCTCGTGCCTTGTGACATCGCGATGGTCTACCCCATTGGGTTATTCACCTTAAACGTGCAGACTAGTCCAAGTGCCTTATTTTAATATGTTATTAGACCCTATGTCTAAACATTCAATTTTGCGCTTGCTCTACCACATCGGGTTTCCATTTAACTTGGTTATTCCGATTCACATTAACTTCTTAATCAAGTTACAAAGTTTCTCTTGCTTATTAATTTTAGTCATATAACTTAACCCATTTAAGTTTATTAATAAGCCCACAACATGTTATTCTCTAGATTGTGATCCAAGGTTTGTAATCCACAATCCCTTTATATTCTTGTTTGATTTCAAGGTTACAATATCATGTTCTACTTAATATGTAATTAAGTATATCTCCATTCACATGTTTCCTATTTAACATGTCACCTATCATTTATGATTAAATATAATTTATTTCAGTTCATAAGTTGCCTCATTCTTTCTTATTTAATCATAATTCCACCTTATACTGTCACTACAACTTATCGTTGTTTACTTATTAACTTATTTCTCTTAACTAAGGTTTACTAATAAGTCTCTTTTGCATTTATTATAACCTATGTTATAATTTCCTCTTGTCCCTAGGACAAACATTAACATGTTAGCATATTTCAGATTTCCAAGTTTTCAAATCACTTAATTTATAATTAAGTACAACTTCTTTCATTTCATAATTTTCCCCCATTTACTAACTACTTAATTTACAATTAAGTACCACTTATCTCATTACACAAGTTATCTCATTTTCTTTATCGTGTATTATAAACTAAGTTATAATAACCACTTGTCCCTAGGACAAGTCTACCTATTATACAACATTCTCATTAATGTAATTAATTATAATAGGTTATTATCATTCCCCGTTCATTCACTTCTTTTACCGTTGTAACTTCCATTTATTTCCTTATTCATTTCCATTAATCACAATTAATGCCATTTATTCCTATCCTTTTATATACATGTATTTATATATATGCTCATGTACTAAACCTCTCACATTAAGCCTACCACTTGTGGATACTGGATTTGTCGGGCGGTTCCGGGTAGACTTCTTCCACAAGTTGACTTAACCTCGTGTCTTAGCACCGTTACATGTTTTATTTACGCACTAGACGTCTCACATTAAATTAACAACTTGTGGATGCTGGATTTGCTGGGTGGTTCCGGGCAGACTTCTACCACAAGCTGAATTTAACCTTGTGTCTAAGTGCGTTACAGTTTTCTATTTTACTTAAACTTAGGCATAGTATTATTTCCACATTTTTACTGCAACATATTTTACATATCATCATATTGAGCCCATTTTATGACATATGTTCTTCCTAACATATATTTAATTATATTCTAACATGTAATCATTTAATCCTGTAATTATTCCAATTCCCACAAATCAGGGTTCAAGTACATAAATGTCAACAGTAATGGCTACACATATATTTTAACAAGTTTATATTTCAACATGTGAACATTTCAGCACATTAAACGTTTCAACATATGAATTTTCCAACATATTCATATTAATACTTCAACATGTCCTAGTGGCATTTCAATACTTTTAATTATTCTTGCAAGTTCACACTGTATAATAACAGGGAATTTTAAACGATAATATATCATTATAAAAAATGATATAACTTAAATCCACTCACCTAATTTGCTTTCCAAATCCTGGATCTGGTCCAGATCTAGCACTTCATGGTTTCCCCTAACTGGATTTAGAACCTAACAACCATGGATCAAAAATTCTTACTAAAAGAAAAAGAAAAGAAAGAGGAAGAAAATTGTATAGACCAGATCTAAGAAATTACCTTACTTCGAATACGATTTTGAACACCTTCTTAATAATATTCATTCCTTTCCTCCAGATCTTGATTTAGAATTTCCTAAACTAATTATCTTATTTTTCTGAAGAGATTTGAGGCGGAAGAAGAATAGCAGAGCTTCGGCGTTGTCTTAGAAATATGAGATTTAAGGTAGGCTCTACAGACTTATTTATAGGTGCTCAGCAATGAATATAGTCCAGAAAACATTCCATATTCGCAGAACGTCCGAAAACCGTACATGTTCATTGAATAACGCCTAGATCTGGGGTGGGTCGACCCCCCTCTTGGTGGGTCGACCCCCAACGGTCTATTTTCCCGCTCATACCTCCCGCTTTGAAAATTTGATTTTCTGGATAAATTTATTTAATATATGTACATATATGCTCCTTATATGTATACAAACTTCCACCGTCCATAATTTCTTCATACGTTATCCGTTTTACGCAAACTTAGGGTCTATCTTGTAACACCCCACCTCCGCCAGTGAAACTCTTGCAAGGGCACTAGCTTTGGAGGGGCGTTAAATAAGGTAAACATGCATGCAGATATCACAAGACAGAACATATAAGTAAAAAAAAAACAGAGTAAATAAAGCAGCGGAATAAACTAGCATTTCAAAACCATAGTCAAGTTACATCAAAGTACTTGGTCATTATTTTCCCATAAAACAAAGTCTAAAACATAAACTGAAAACTGAAAAAGAAACATAAAGTAATTATCCCCAAGGTAGAATACAGCCATAGCGTGCTCAGGTCCAAACCGTACATGAGCTATCCAGAAAAGCAGCTAAAGATCCAAGCTAGGTACTAGTGTTCCCACCCTGTAAACCGGGGGGGGGGGGGAACGGAAGAAAAGAGGCGAAAGAAAACGGGTCAGTCAAAAAGACTGGTAAGTCCTATCTACTATTAGTATAAAAACTAATAAAGTTAACTGAACATGTAAACAGAGATGAGGTGTAGGGTGATAATTGGCATGGTGAAAAGTTAACAAGATAGATCAAGTGTGGCATCGCATATACAAGGTTAAGTTGCACCAAGTGTGTACTAGTATCCCCATTCCATGTCAGGTATAAACAAGAAATGATCCCTTGGCCCAAAGCTGGCCCAAACCCATGAGATGACCTAAATCAAGGTCCAACTACTCGGTCTAGTCGATCGGCTCCCTATAAGCCTAACTCGTCGTGTATCGGTGTCATACGGTCCAAACATGAAATGTAGTCGACTGTGCTAGGTCCACCCTAGGGTGTATCCGGCCCTAGGGTGTCAACCACTGACACGAAACAAGCACGCACAGTCAAAACCTACTGGTGCCCAAGTCTGTCTTTCATCCCCGGACAATGTGCACGACCATGGTCCGTTGGAATCTACTATGGCGCACCTACTTTTGCCATCTTTTTGGTCGCTTACACTCCAGTCTAGTAATCGTGCCCCACCCTAGCCTAGTCCTTAGGGTATCCGATACTCCCTAGTGGGTTACTGATGAGAAGGACCACGTAACTAGGGTTTTCTAGTGGGTTAAGTGTGGTTAACCCCATCCAATCAAGTATCAAGTTGGTTAAGTGTATCCAAGGTTCATGACCTAACCGCGTCAACCCATCATGTCTAATTGGTTAAGTATTCAAGTGGTCCATGACTTAACCCTACCATGTGGCATTAATTAGTTTAATGCACCCAACCTCTCACATTAGACCTTGTTGTGGTTACTAGTTAAGCCGGGCGGGTCCGGGTAGCTTTACACCACAACTTAGTCTAACCTCGGGTTTCAAGTGCGACATGACCAACTTCTCACATTGGGTCCTATTGTTTGTAGCCACTAGTTAAGCCGGTCAGTTCCGTGTAGATTTATGCTACAAACTCAACCCAACCTCGAGTTGGCCACACTCATATTTTCTAAGTGTCATGTCCATCATTATGTTTACAAACATAATCACAAGTCAATGTTTATGTCATATTTTAAAACCATGTTTCATGTCATTAATATTACCCAACCCATCGCATTCCCATCGCATGTACGTTTCGCATAACATAACATAGATCAAAAGAGGGAACTTGGTAAAAGCATGACAAAAGGGCTTAAGGTAATAAGGTTGGCCACAAGTTAAACATGGTGGCATATGAGGCATAAATATTTTCATAAGCTTGCATACTACATCATGGGCCTCAAAACATGCATAATATCAACTTAAGCAAATAGGTGAAACATGATCATAAATGATATAGGATGGTGGCTAGAAGTTCGCATATAACATTATATTCAAGTTATCATAAAGGTTATGAAGGTTCTCATGTTGCGTAATGCAACATTTCAACATAAAGCTTATAGCTTTTAGCCCACAAGGTCAAGGTGATATGCATAGAATATATTCATGCATAACATGATAAGATCATAGGTTTACAAACATGCATAACATGATAAGATCAAAGCATATATCATACTTAGGCCCAAACTCAACTTGCAACATGTCACATTTAACTTCATAGTTAGAATCTAAGAGTAGTATAGGGCTTACAATGAGCGGTTATGCGATCTAGATCAATATATATAAAGATTGAGACGAAGCCACAAGCAAAATCCGCAAAGAAAATAATAAGCTCCACTTAAACGCCTTGTAACAAGAAGTAATAACTCTAATGACAAAGAAAGAAGGCTCTTTTACTTAAGAAAGATGGCTCTTTTATGACATAGATTGATTTGAGACACTCATGCTTTCATGAAGAAGATGGAGGCCATGATTGGTGAATATTTGGACAGCATTTAGTTGTAGGAATGATTAATGAGGGTTTAGGCTAGGTCTAGGGGTCTTTTTATAGGTGATTAGGTTAATTTAGACCATAGGATTAACCCTAAATCGAATCTGAGCCATCAACTCCCGTCAGAAACTTCCAGAGCAAGACCTAACCTGTCAAAATGGTGCACCAGAAAAACTGGTCCGACCGGGGGGGTCGACCCCTGGTCCGACCGGGGGGGTCGACCCCTGGGTCGACATGGGTGTCGACCCATGGGTTGACATGGGTGTCGACCCATTGGGGGGGTCGACACTGGTGTCGACCCCTGTGTCGACCCTGCCTGGGGCGGGAGAAATCCCGCCCATTCTGCCTTGGTTGCAATTCGAATCTGAATTTGAATTTGAACTGTTTTCGGGCTTGGAATTTTCTGAAAACTTCATTGGGCCATAACTTGGTCATACGGACTCTGTTTTTCGAAAACTCGGACTCTATTTCGCGTATTTTTCCGAGACGAACGCAATGGCACAACCCGTTTCCCTTGATTCATATTTTAATTTTTAATTCTGCCTTGTTTTATGTTATAACATGTTATTCAAAATACGGGTTGTTACATTCTCCCCACCTGAAAGGATTTCGTCCCCGAAATCTTCAAGTTAGGAAGAACGTATCCTACCATCCATCATCCATCTACTCAACACATCATCCACGAGCATTCATTGTCCTTAAAAGATTCTAAATGTTGTATGATCATATGCGAAAGGTGTGTTTATATGTACTTATCTAATGCAAAAATCAGGCGGTTACTGATTCAGTAAACCTCCTTAATGCAAAGTATGTTAGTGAAATGAGTCCATATGTATGCGAATTCCTAACACAATTTATAATCTCTACATGAGTGCACATAACATTCATTCATATGCAACATCCACGTGATAGCACAACAAGTTTCATCCATGAATAAGTATAAGCACTCATGCATATGCAACATGAAAGTGTGTGAGCCGATCTTAGTGCCTAATGTGTATCATGCATCCACGAGTATCCACTTGCAAACACTTGAAACCACTTGCAACCATCAAGCATAACATGTTTCAAATACATGTTTCAACCAAGGGTTTCTACCTAAGGTTCTCTTGACAAGATTTACGAAACAAGATAAACTAGATAAACATCGATAGCAAAAGGAAGATATACCAACTAGGAAAAGAGATTGAAAATGTACCCTCAAAAAGAAATGGATAAAGCCCACGCATATTTTCCTCGGTTTCCCAAGTTGCATCTTCATCGGCTTCACTCCACTGAACTTTCACCAACTTGACTTCTCGATTCCTTAACTTCTTGATCTCTGTTCCCAAAATACGAATTGGAGCTCTCCTCAAGGTTGCCTCTTTCTCTACTTCCACGTCTTCAAGAATGCTTGGTTCAACTACTTCAGCGGACTCATGAAGGCACTTTCGGAGATGCGAGACGTGAAAGACATTATGTACTCCGGCTAGCTTCTCGGGCAATTCCACCTTATAGGCCATCTTTCCAATTCTCTCTATGATAGGGAAGGGTCCTACGAACCTTGGTGCCAGCTTCCCAATTGCTCCAAAACGTACCACATTACGCAAAGGAGAAACCTTCACGAAAACCCTGTCTCCCACTTCGAATTCCAAATCTGCCCTTCGCTTGTCAGCATAGGATTTCTGTCTATCTTGGGCCGCTTTCATCCGTCTTCTCACCAATTCAACTTTTTTGGATGTGTCCCGTATCATATCGGGCCCAAGTATAAGCCTATCTGTTGTCTCCCACCAACAAGATGGTGACCTACACGGCCTCCCATACAAAGCTTCAAATGGTGCCATCCCTATGCTGGCTTGATAGCTATTATTATAAGCAAACTCTACAAGAGGAAGGTGGTCTTCCCAAGTACCACCAAAGTCAAGAACACAAAGCCTCAAAAGATCTTCTAGCACTCTATTCACCCTTTCGGTTTGGCCATCTGTCTGGGGGTGATAGGCTGTACTCAGATTCAATCGCGTACCCATCGCTTCTTGCAAACTATTCCAGAACTGGCTAATGAAAATTGGGTCACGATCGCTAACTATGCTAGAAGGAACTCCATGCAACCGCACTATCTCTCGGAGATAAATAGATGCCAGCCATGATGCGGTCCTCTTGCTCTTTACTGGAATGAAGTGAGCACTCTTCGTAAGTCTATCAACTATGACCCATATGCTCGTGTTCCCTTTCCTTGACCTAGGCAATCCATCCACAAAATCCATAGAAATACTCTTCCACTTCCATTGCGGGACCTCCAATGGATGTAATAGCCCACCTGGTTTCTTTGACTCGGCTTTCACTTGTGGGCACACCATGCACTTTGAAACATACTCTGCCACATCTCTCTTTATTCCAGCCCAAAAGAAAATGCGCTTCATATCTCTATACATCTTATCTCCTCCCGAATGTATAGTCATCTTCGAGTGATGTGCTTCTTCAAGAACTTTATGCACCAAGTCTCCTACTTGTGGAACGCATAGCCTTCCATCACGCCTTAGCCAACCCTTGTCATCAATAGTATATCTGGCAAGGTGACTAGACGTCCCACCACGAATCAACTTATCCATGAACTCGACTATCTGCGGATCTTCCTTCTGCGAAGCCCCAACTTGATCAAGAAGTGTGGGTCTAAGCTCAAGGGATTCTAATGAACCCGTCATCGACTCGACAGCCGTTGTGAAATCAAAGGTTGCGTTCCTAGGAGCTTTCCAGTCTTGAACTACACCCACTTTCGCGGGATCCACAGCTATACTTTGCTTAGGAACTATGTGCCCAAGTAATCGAACTTCCCTTCTCCAGAAATGGCATTTGGAGAACTTGGCTTTCAACTGATGAGCTTTAAGCATATCCCTAACTTCCTTGAGATGTGCAGCATGCTCTTCCTCGTCCTTTGAGAAGATCAGAATATCATCCATGAAAACGACCACAAACTTGTTAAGGAACTCCCGAAACACCCTACCCATCAAGTCCACGAAGTATGCGGGTGCATTAGTCAAACCGAATGGCATAACAAGCCCTTCAAAGAATCCATCTGGAGTCCTAAACGCAGTCTTATCAATACTATCCTCAGCCACTCTAAGCTGACGGAATCCGATGGCTAGATCGAGTTGAGAGAAAACAAAAACACCTACAAGCTGGTCAAAGAGATCATCAATCCTCGGTAACGGGTGCATATTCTTCTTTGTCAGCTTGTTCAACTCTCGATAATCAACACATAGGCGAAGCGAACCGTCCGCCTTAGTAGCGAATACCACCGGAGCACCCCATTCAGAAATGCTTCGCCTAATAAAATTCTTCTCAAGCAACTCCTTGATTTGCTTACTGAGCTCCATTCTTTCACGTGGGGCCATGTGCCTAACGGGCAATGATACTGGCTTGGCATTATCGACTAGATAAATACGGAAATTTTTCTCTCGTTTAGGGGGTAACCCCTTAACTTCTTCAAAGACATCAGGATAGTCTCGGACCACCCTTACAGATTGTAGATCATCGATGGATGAGTCAAGAGATTCAAGATAACATGACGGGACTTCTAGGGTTACAAGAAATTTCTAGGGAATTACCGAGGCGAGTCATGAGCCTCACCACCCTATGTTCACAATCGAGAATGGCTCCATAACTTGACAACCAATCCATGCCCAAGATCAACCCGTATCCCGTGAACCCAAGAACATAAGCATTACACGTGAATTCTATGGTCAAGATAGAAATCTTCAAATCCACACAAATCATAGATAGATGGGCGGAACCCCCAATTGGATTTGAAACACAAACAGGATCCTCAACTAGACTAGTACTTAGGTGTAAACTTTCAACAATGTCAGAAGAGATAAAACTATGCGATGCGCCAGAATCAAATAAGGTGCGAACAGGATAATCAGAAATATAAACAAGACTTTCTACAGAAATACTACCTCGGTCCTGAACTGGAGCAGCGTTGAGAGCATGCACTTGCCCTCCAGAAGGTCCTGCACGCTGATTCTGCCCTTGCCCTTGCTTCTTGGGGCAATCCTTGCTAAAGTGTCCAGTCTCTCCACAATGAAAGCATTCGCCCCGCTTCCTCTTCTTCTTTCTGCAATCCTTGGCTATGTGCCCAACAATCCCACAGAAGTTGCATTTTCTTGGGTCCTTTGCCTTGGCCTTGTTGCCCTTGTTGTTCTTGTTGTTCTGATTGCTCTGATTTCCTCCCCACTTGGAGTCTGTCTTCTTGGCTTGAGTCTCATTAGCCTTGACTTCCTTCTTGCCATTCTTATCGTCTCCTTGAAGCAATGCCATGTCTACTAGTCCTTCAAAAGTGGCCCCCATGGGTATATGAGATAGGGCTAAACCTTGTAATGGCTCATTCAACCCTCGTGCAAAGCGTAAAGCCTTCTTCTTGGGGGTATTAACCATGTCCAAACCGAATCGAGCGAGCTGGTTAAACTGATTCACATACTCCCTCACTGTCATGTCCCCTTGCTTCAAAGATATAAACTTCTCCAATTGCAGATTCGCCTCAGCTGATGATATAAACTTAAGCCCAAATCTTGTCCTAAAGTCGGCCCAAGTCTCTATAGGCCTCGTAGCATTGGTGACCTCCCACCAATAAGCAGCTTCTTCTTTTAATAGCCATGCTGCCAATAAAACCTTTCTATGGTCTTCCACATCAAAGATAGCGAAGAGATCCTCAGTTTCTTTCAACCAATTTCGTGCCTCCACAAAAGTCTCCGTCCCAATGAAATTCTTGCCACCCATCGCCTTAAAGTCTTTGCAAATCTTAGTGAAATCTGCTTGTGGGTTCTGAGGAGGAGGAGGAGGAGGAGGAACCTCAGTTACGGTGGGGGTGGTTGCTGGGCCCACATTGTTGGCCCTAGCTTCCAAGTACCTTCGGAACCATCCGGGAATGGTCACTCCCTCGGGAAGATTAAGATCGGCCATACTGAAAAGGAAAAGATAGATTTAGAACTAGGAAACGAAGGATAGTGCTAATGGCTTTTGGGGAATAGCCTTTTAAAATAACTAGACTTTTCTTGGAAAATACTGAATTGGTTTTGAAAATAGTTTTTCAAAAGGTAAGTTTTAAAAATCTTTTGCTCAAATCTTGTAAACCTTATGCTCTGACACCAAATGTAACACCCCACCTCCGCCAGTGCCACTCTTGCAAGGGCACTAGCTTTGGAGGGGCGTTAAACGAGGTAAACATGCATGTATATATCACAAGACAGAACATATAAGTAAAAAAACAGAGTAAATAAAGCAGCGGAATAAACTAGCATTGCAAAACCATAGTCAAGTTACATCAAAGTACTTGGTCATTATTTTCCCATAAAACAAAGTCTAGAACATAAACCGAAGACTGAAAAAGAAACATAAAGTAACTATCCCCAAGGTAGAATATAGCCATAGCGTGCTCAGGTCCAAACCGTAGATGAGCTATCCAGAAAATCAGCTAAAGATCCAAGCTTGGTACTAGTGTTCCCAACCTGTAAACCTTGGGGGGGGGGGGGGGAGGGGGGAAACGGAAGAAAAGAGGCGAAAGAAAACGGGTCAGTCAAAAAGATTGGTAAGTCCTATCTACTATTAGTATAAAAACTAATAAAGTTAACTGAACATGTAAACAGAGATGAGGTGTAGGGTGATAATTGGCATGGTGAAAAGTTAACAAGATAGATCAAGTGTGGCATGGCATATACAAGGTTAAGTTGCACCAAGTGTGTACTAGTATCCCCATTCCATGTCAGGTATAAACAAGAAATGATCCCTTGGCCCAAAGCTGGCCCAAACCCATGAGATGACCTAAATCAAGGTCCAACTACTCGGTCTAGTCGATCGGCTCCCTATAAGCCTAACTTGTCGTGTATCGGTGTCATACGGTCCAAACATGAAATGTAGTCGACTGTGCTAGGTCCACCCTAGGGTGTGTCCGGCCCTAGGGTGTCAACCACTGACACGAAACAAGCACGCACAGTCAAAACCTACTGGTGCCCAAGTCTGTCTTTCATCCCCGGACAATGTGCACGACCATGGTCCATCGGAATCTACTATGGCGCACCTACTTTTGCCGTCTTTTTGGTCGCTTACACTCCAGTCCAGTAATCGTGCCCCACCCTAGCCTAGTCCCTAGGGTATCCGATACTCCCTAGTGGGTTACTGATGAGAAGGACCACATAACTAGGGTTTTCTAGCGGGTTAAGTGTGGTTAACCCCATCCAATCAAGTATCAAGTTGGTTAAGTGTATCCAAGGTTCATGACCTAACCGCGTCAACCCATCATGTCTAATTGGTTAAGTATTCAAGTGGTCCATGACTTAACCCTACCATGTGGCATTAATTAGTTTAATGCACCCAACCTCTCACATTAGACCTTGTTGTGGTTACTAGTTAAGTCGGGCGGGTCCGGGTAGCTTTACACCACAACTTAGTCTAACCTCGGGTTTCAAGTGCGACATGACCAACTTCTCACATTGGGTCCTATTGTTTGTAGCCACTAGTTAAGCCGGTCGGTTCTGGGTAGATTTATGCTACAAACTCAACCCAACCTCGAGTTGGCCACACTCATATTTTCTAAGTGTCATGTCCATCATTATGTTTACAAACATAATCACAAGTCAATGTTTATGACATATTTTAAAACCATGTTTCATGTCATTAATATTACCCAACCCATCGCATTCCCATCGCATGTACGTTTCGCATAACATAACATATATCAAAAGAGGGAACTTGGTAAAAGCATGACAAAAGGGCATAAGGTAATAAGGTTGGCCACAAGTTAAACATGGTGGCATATGAGGCATAAATATGTTCATAAGCTTGCATACTACATCATGGGCCTCAAAACATGCATAATATCAACTTAAGCAAACAGGTGAAACATGATCATAAATGATATAGGATGGTGGCTAGAAGTTCGCATATAACATTATATTCAAGTTATCATAAAGGTAATGAAGGTTCTCATGTTGCGTAATGCAACATTTCAACATAAAGCTTATAGCTTTTAGCCCACAAGGTCAAGGTGATATGCATAGAATATATTCATGCATAACATGATAAGATCATAGGTTTACAAACATGCATAACATGATAAGATCAAAGCATATATCATACTTAGGCCCAAACTCAACTTGCAACACGTCACATTTAACTTCATAGTTAGAATCTAAGAGTAGTATAGGGCTTACAATGAGCGGTTATGCGATCTAGATCAATATATATAAAGATTGAGACGAAGCCACAAGCAAAATCCGCAAAGAAAATAATAAGCTCCACATAAACGCCTTGAAACAAGAAGTAATAACTCTAATGACAAAGAAAGAAGGCTCTTTTACTTAAGAAAGATGGCTCTTTTATGACATAGATTGATTTGAGACACTCATGCTTTCATGAAGAAGATGGAGGCCATGATTGGTGAATATTTGGACAGCATTTAGTTGTAGGAATAATTAATGAGGGTTTAGGCTAGGTCTAGGGGTCTTTTTATAGGTGATTAGGTTAATTTAGACCATAGGATTAACCCTAAATCGAATCTGAGCCATCAACTCCCGTCAGAAACTTCCAGAGCAAGACCGAACCTGTCAAAATGGTGCACCAGAAAAACTGGTCCGACCGGGGGGGTCGACCCCTGGGTCGACATGGGTGTCGACCCATGGGTCGACATGGGTGTCGACCCATGGGTCGACATGGGTGTCGACCCATTGGGGGGGTCGACATGGGTGTCGACCCCTGTGTCGACCCTGCCTGGGGCGGGAAAAATCCAGCCCATTCTGCTTTGGTTGCAATTCGAATCTGAATTTGAATTTGAACTGTTTTCGGGCTTGGAATTTTCTGAAAACTTCATTGGGCCATAACTTGGTCATACGGACTCCGTTTTTCGAAAACTCGGACTCTATTTCGCGTATTTTTCCGAGACGAACGCAGTGGCACAGCCTGTTTCCCTTGATTCAGCTTTTAATTTTTAATTTTGCCTTGTTTTATGTTATAACATGTTATTCAAAATACGGGTTGTTACATATCTGAACCAAATTTCCAAGAAGAATGCAACGGTGATACTAGTTCCACTTAATTTTGAATATCTAATTAATTTATTCTAATTTTAATTATCTTAAAAAATGCGGGGCATTACAATTTACGTGGCACGTTAAACATATGCACCGCCATTCACGAGTTCCAAATGCGATGAAAATGGACGTACCACCTCATCTTGACGTTCTGATCCCAATGAAATTAATTTCGTTGAAAATCGACTCTGTTTGCACACCAAAATTGTTTTAATTTATCGGTTCACCTTTAAATTGCACATACAAATAAAACAACTCTGATTTGCTCCAAACTGGAAATCTGGCAATAGTTAGTTATACGTATTCCAATAAAATTTGTTTTATCGGAAACAGAGGTTGTTTGAAAAAGGGATATTTTTAAGGCTTATAAAATATAATTAACTCCAAAACAATTCTATTTAAATAATAATAAATTATTTTTATCGTACATCTCAAAATGAAATCTTATACAACTTCAAAATAAACCCATATGAATTTGAAACTCAATATTTAAAATCCTAGGTCAAACGATATTCAAATTATATAAAATATCCTTTATATAAATAAATAAGTCGTTATAGTTTATAAACGATTCCATAGCGACTATTTGAAAATTTGAATTGGACATAACTCACAATCTATAAATGAAATCCCCAGTTTTCTCTTTCAATAGAAGATTATAATCAAGTAGATTCAAACGTTTCTTGTTTCGAAGAATTACGACTTAAATCAGATCTTGTATATTCAATTGAAAGTCAAATCACAAATTACTAACTACCACAACGTTACGAGCTCAAATTATAATTAAATATAAATTTAATGTTAAAACTTTGTTATATAAACGAATTCTATATTATAAATACATCTACAATTCCAAATCAATATTTAAAAAAATAAAATAAAATAAATACCTGATTACCAAAGATACGGGACGTTACAGTTAGAGATTGGAGAGTGGCTCTTCTTGGTCCTGATAATGTTCATGAAGATTTAAATAAGATAGATATTATTTGAAAAAGGATAAAGGAGAAACAAGATAGGCACAATTAATATGCCAATAATCGATGGAAGGATTTGTAGTTTTCTATAGGCAATTTAGTTTTCCTTTGGATTTCTCTTGTAAAGGGAATTATGTGTTTCAATAAAAAGAAAAATTTAGCTCCTTAATATATAAATCTATACCCCTTTACTAACGACATTGTCTCCTTAATATAGGGGGTGTATGGTGACTAATATGTGGCATCTTGAAGTTTTTGTAATAAATGGATAGACCAAGTGATCAAAATGTGATTTATCAGGTGGAAAGGATTGATAAAGATTCAAATGGTTATTTAATTTGAGTTAGGATGAACGGTTACGGTCCAAGACATCATGGGAGGACAAGCGAAAGACTAAAAGTGCCAAAGCCAAAAATTTGGCCAACTATATGGGTTGTCGTCAAACCATGGACTATGGATAAGCGTCGGTCCATCGTGCTTCAAGATGGGATGGTATGATCAATGGTGGTGATAGGGATGTTCTTCAGGGTCATGTTGGAAGTTGTACCTTGCTGATTTCTTCTAGGAGATGGAAACTATGGCATGATAAAGTTTTGACTCTTTGATTGTAAACTAGAGAACTGGGATGAATCGAAGGAATAGTGGATTGGAAGCTTGGGAAAAAGTTGAGGCTGTGGTATACTGGAATTGGCAAGTGATAAGGCTCAGACAATGTTTGAGGACTCTAGTGGTGACTCGAAGCAAGGTAGTGTAGGGACACCCATTAAAGTTGGTAGTGATGATCATGTACCCTATATTGCCCTAATAGGGAAATCTAATTGCTTGACATTTTAGTCTTAAAAGAAAATGCGTAGGATAGATTGGTCTTGCAAGCACGGTAGTCAAACCGAATAAAGAATTTTCCATTAGTCTCTGGTATAAACAAGGATTTCCATATGGATTATAGTGCTGTGTAGTTAATACCCCGATATTACCCTGTTATATCCCCGCTATAACCTGTAGCGGGTTACTACCGCTACTTTTTTTCCTTAATAGCCTTTAATATTGCCTTTTAGCTTTAAGCCCCGCTATATTCCGCTATTCCAAATATGTCCCGTTATTTCTGCTATATTACGCCTTTCCTTCTATATGTTTGATGAAAGAATTGAACAGAAAAATGATATTTATACCTATAAAAATTATGAAATTGGGTTTTTTTTTAATATACATGTTGACGGCTAAACTTGTCTCACACCCAAAGATTCTCAATTACTTGATTATATTGTTTCGCATACGAAAATTTAAAGTGTGGAAAGCAGAAATACCACAACGATTTATAATGGTTTGATCCGTAAGGAATCTATGTCCACTTTGAAGGTGTTTGAGGATTTTATTGATTATTGAGGATTACAAGTATATGTCATCATCATAGGAATATTGGCTAAGTTTGAGGATTTTGTTCCTTCTTGGGTTCTAGACAGCCATTAATGAATTCCTATGACCATGTAGATCTCTCAAATCAGCCAAAATCCAACCCTTATAAAAAACGAGTACGGGGGTATAAATAGGTGGTGGATTAGGTGGGTGTAAGTGAGCTGTAGGGCCTACAATAGTAAATTTTGCATCTCGAAGAGCAGCAGGAGCATTAAATTGCCTCCTAGGGTGCACAGATGCAAAATTTACATCCACATCTATGACGACGCAAACTTCCCCGTAAAGGAAAGCCTGAATTGCTTTGAGAACAACACACACCAAAACACAAACTGAAGAACATTTTATTGCTGATTACAACAATTACATCAGAGTACAAGAATATAACAGAGTCTGAAAATTCATTACACAATAGAAATACAATGATATCAGAGATTTAAATTACATTTAAATAGCAACGGAAAAATATTACAAATATACAACCGAAAGGAATACACGGATACAGAGCTTTCCGAATACCGCTTCTGCTATAAACCAGGATCCTGTAAATATATCTACAAAAAGCTACTCGACTGCCCGTGTGGAAATTATGGGCACCCGAGTTTGCCAGTGAAACAAACTACAGGTCAGTCATGGAACTAGTATGAGAAATCTAAATTAACTTATATAATAATGAGGCTAATCACAGGACCACGCCGCTAACGCGGAACGGGTTTACTCCATTGGATTGCCAGTGCATAAAATAAAGTAAATCGTTAAACAACGCAATGCTTTTTAGAAAAATGAAACCATTATAAGACCCAAGTCCCATCACACAATGCAACGCAAATCGGAGGAGAGGGTTTACCTTATAATGGTCAAAAGATGCTTAATACGATAAAACGGATTTAATATTAGTGTATATATGTTTCAAAAACAATTTCAATCATAATGTATCAATCATAGACGACATAGTACCCCATCCTACTATGTCGCCATACTAGTTCTACAATCAAAACCGCATGGTCGTATTGGAAATTGGATTTCCATCATGAGTCGAGGCTAGGGGCAAGCTCCTCTCCGATTCGAGACACTCTAGCAAATGTCTCAGGATCACACCTATGGGAAACCCTTGGAGGCGGTAGGGCCGGTCCCCACCTAACGGTAGTGGATTGACAATTCCTGAACACATGTTTCCCGGTTCCTTTGAACCTATAGTATGACCACTTCCGACCTATAAATCCGAGGCGCCTCAAAATCCATCATCCTCATAAGTAAAATGTCAGCCAGTTTAAGCACTGACACTACCCCTAGCTAGAAAGAAACGTGTGCACTCCCTAGGTCCATATCCCCTTTTTTACTCATACCGGGGTGTGAGGCTCACGAAGTCACGCTATACACAAAGCTCCGCCTAAACAGGCTATGCTTTGATCATCCCACAAGGCCTTTCTTTTTAACAAAAGCCTTGATCCCTGCATCTTGGCGTGCCACATTGACAATTCACGACATGCGATCAATCACTATCAATATATACCAGGTGTTAAGCAGAGAATAAGTTCTCCACCACCAATCAGATATACATTAATAAAAATCAATTTAATTCACATGGGACGAAATCCAATGTCAGACACGCATTCATTTACAAGTCCGTTCTGGGTTTGAACGAAACCGGAGACACCTGAGAGGTCCTCGCATATTCGAAACAATCAACATTAGTCTGGACGGCTACCACTGAAGCCCCTTCAAGGTAGCTACTCCAATCATGGCTCTCAGTAGCAACCAATCCATCCAATGTGAAGAACGTCGATCTTCAATCACCGTCTTCAACTTCGACTCTTCATCGTCGTGGTAATTATTCGGAATGGGTTACACCCGGTCTTTCCGAAGAACTCGCGTATTTTTATAATTAATAATCAAGCGCTTATAAAAACACATCCAACGCCTCATTCCAATTCAGAATATTCTTTTAAATAAAATATTCACACTATCTTAACAAAGATAATTTTTTCCAATTTATTCTTACATCTTTCTTTTAAAGATTTATTAAAACCCCAATTTGGTTTTAAATATCAAAAATCATTATTCAATGATTATTTAAATTTAAGAAATAAATCTTATCTTTAACTGGGTTAAAGAACTAATGTCATTTTAAAACATAGTTCACGGTAACCCATAATCATCTCCCATAAATATGGAATCTTCACAGAAATCAAATCAATATATAATCGTTTTAAATTTCTGTATCCGACCAATAATATAAATGGAATAACGGCAAAGCCTCTTAAATTCCATATGTAGTATCGGTCTTCTTTTACAGAAGCTTATCTCGGTTATTATTAATTCGGATTCTATTCAATTCCAATTTAATATATTAAATTGGGAAACTTTACTTTTAGAAAATTTCCATTTAAATCTTAATAAAAGATTTATAAATTCTAAATCCTAATTTCACTGTCAGTTGGGTTGAAGAACACATGTCACTTAAAAACACCGTTCACAATAAACCCAACTCACATTTCATCTTATTTCAATTACTAAATATAATTGAAAACTTTAATAATCTAAATTAAAAGATTATTCTTTTCATACGGGGGTTTAAGAACAGTGTTATTTAAGACACTATTCACGACAAACCTAAAATCCAATTTATTTAATTCAATTTGAATTAAATATTAAATAAATTGGAAAACTTCATTAAATCTTAATTTAATGATTTATTCTGGTTAATAACTAGTTCATTTCAATAAAAATATATTCTTCTAAAATATATTCTTTTTCTAAAATGTATTCACTTTCTAAGGATATTCTTCATTGGAATGTGACTCACTCATCAACCATACATTGCATATAATCAATAGTCATGATAAATAATTATCAAGCATCCAAATTACACCCAAAGTGGATTCTACACTAAATATTGGGACTAGTGTAGATCAAATATCATCCCAACACCCGTGTGGGGTTTCATCCAACAATCAAATAATAAATTATTTGTGCACTTGGGCGATGTGTAAAAATTATCGACCCAATCACATAAACAAGTCGGATGACTTGTAAATGGAAGTGTAATATTCAGTTTGAATGTACTAACAATATATTTAACACATCAAAATACAACATCACAGACAAACATCTCAATTCTTTTTATTGTGAACAAATAACAATAAAAATCTAGACTCTTATTTCCATTCTTTTTAATGTATAGAAATATGCATTCCTAACTCATTCTTTTTAATGTACAAAATATGTATATTATTAGCATCTTCCTTTTAATGTACAAAAATATACAGTTTTAGATTCTTCTTTTTAATGAACAAAAATATACATTTTTAGATTCTTCTTTTTAATGTACAAAAATGTTTATTTGGGTTTAACTCTATTTAATGCCCAAAAGTGATTATTTTAGTTTAACTCCATTTAATGACCAAAAATGATTATCTTGATTTAACTCTTTTTAATGACCTATTTTAATTCATTTCTTTTAAATGACAAGAATGTCCTTTTATTTTAATTTACATTTTCTATCCGAAATGTACTTTTTGTTTTAATATGCATTTTCTAGAAAAAATGTATATTTTATTCTAATTTTCATTTTCTAACAATAATGTATATTTCAATCCAATTCTTCTAATGTAACAAAAATGTACATCTTTGTTTTCATTCTTTTAAGGTGATAAAAATGTCCATTTTTACTTCATTCTTTCAAAGTGGCAAAATGAATGTTTTCTAATTCATTTTTCTAAAGTGAAAAAAATGAATGGATTTACTTCATTCTTTTTAAAGTGACAAAAATGTCTCTTTTACTCTGATCCTTTTAATGTACAAAATATGATAATTTTGTAACATTCCTTTTAATGTACAAAATGTGATACTTTTGTTTATTTCTTTCCAATGTACAAAAATATGATAATTTTGCCCAACCTTTTCAATGTGACAAAATATGATAGTTTTGTCTAACTCATCTTTAATGTACGAAATATGATAATTTTGCTTAATCTTTTTGATGCAACAAAATATGATAATTTTGCTTAATCTTTTCAATGGTCAAAATATGCATTCCTAGTTCATTCTTCTTAACGTACAAAAATATTCATTTTTGTATAATTCCTTTTTAAAGTACAAAATATCCAATTTTGTATAATTCCTTTTGACTAATCAAGTTTTGACAAAAATGTTATTCTTTTCACAAATCAAGTTTTGACAAAAATTGTGTCTTTTATTTCTATAAACATCTTTGGACAAAAATGTGTCTTTTATTTTAATATTCATTTCTAGTAAAATGTACTTTTTATTCTAATACTTTTTAATGTATAAAATATACATTTTCAATTCATACTTCTTTAACGTATAAAAATATACATTTTCATTTCATTCTTTTACATGTGACAAAAATGAATCTTTTTATTTCTATAACTCTATTTGACAAAAATGTGAATTTTTGTCTAGTCTTTTAAATAAAAAAAATTGTGAATTTTTGCTTCATTCCCTTTTAATTTACAAAAATGTCCATTTTATCATCATTAACATTTCTAAACAAAATGTTCCTTTTTATCACATTTAGCATTTCTAAAGAAAATGTTTTCTTTTAAAGTAATTAAAATATGAATTTTTATACATCCTTTTTAATGTAATCAAAATGTGAATTTTGATATATCCTTTTTAATATATAAAAAAAGTTCATTTTCTAATTCACTAACATTTTTAACACAAAATGTTATTTTATCTCAATAACCATATTTTGACAAAATTGTCAATTTTGTTTAACATAATCTAATCAACACAAAATTGTTAATTTAGTTTAAATCATCATTTCTAACCAAGGTGGTATCTTTAATCTACTTTAACAAAACATTATCATTCATCACAAACAAAAAACAGAGAAACACAAATTTGAATTTATCGCATTCATAACATCGACTTCAAATAGCAACAGAATAATTAAATTTTAATTAATTATAAAAATATAGAAATCTCACATTTATTTTTATCTGAATTTTCCACTGTCCCCATTTCCGATCTGGGCTCTTCCATCGTCTAGATCTCAGAAATACGAATCCAACGCATCTTGTCTTGTTGAATTCTGATTTGATTTGTAAAAGTTATTTAAGTTTATAGCTAATACAATTTAATAAAGAATTAATCAAAATAATAACCTTTTTAACAAAACATAGAAGAAAAACCGTTGCCTTTTTGTTTTCTTCCTCACTGTTGCCTGTACAGAACCGAACCCAACGTCGAAGCCTAGGGCTTCACCTCCATGTCGCCACAGCCCGCCAGAACCCGATCCGACGACGCCACTCCGAAACCCACGCCGCCGCCACCCTGCGCCATCAACGACGCCGAACTCGCCGCTACCATGGCCCCACACGACAGCCACAAACCCGCGACCTTCAAATAGAAATTCCGACCACCTCAGTTCACAAGCGGTGATCACCACCGTCCATCATTAAGAGCTCGGGAGCCTCCTCGATTTCGTGTATTAGGTGTTTCGAATGGTTGAGTAGATGTAGAGAAATCAAAGGAAGAAGATGAGAACGATATAGCCATTGATTTGGTTGAACGGCGACGGCTGTAATAGGAATAGGGTTTCGGTATTTAGAGTGTATTTATACGCGTATTCTGAATTTTATTTTATTTATTTAATTCAATTAATTCAATTTTTATTTGTTTATCACAGTTAACTCTAAATCAAACCCAATGAGTGTCGCCCCTAGCCAAATACCCCCGTCGCGGACACAATGGAACATGTTTCGTAACCCAATTCGGCTGTTACTATATGTTTTTCTTTAAATTAAATTATAAATCTTTTAATTATTAAATTCAAATGTATATTTTAAATTACCGGGGCCACATACGGATTCTAAAAATTACAGAAAAATTATTTCTAGTTATGTTTTGACGATACAGTTCTAACAAGACTAATTTCGTCGAATTCTGAGGCTGTTGAAAAAATGGCTATTTTCAGGTCGATTAAATTTGATCGAAACTGACAAAACACGTTTTCCTTTGCCACGCTCACATATTAATTCGAAAAATTATGAAAATTGAAACATAACAATAATTTGACATTTTGGTTCCAACAAAAGTGGTTTCGTCGAAAACCGAGGTCGTTTGCAAAATGGCTATTTTTAAGGGCTATATATTTAATTAAAATATATATAAATTCTACAACGACTTTTCTAAATTTTAAACTGGACAAAACTTTTGATTTATAAAGTGAAATTTAGATTTTTCAGATTCGTTAGAAAGGTATGATCAAATAGATTAAAATATTTCTTGTTTCGCTCAATTCTGATTTAAAATGAATCCTGTGCAGTCAGTCAAAATTCAAAATCAAAATTTCAAACTGCAGCGCTGTTTTAAACTCCTTTTATAATTAAATTAAATTTATTCGTTTTAAAATAAATTTTTAGTAGTTATATTTAAAATAAATTATTTTGAATATTAAAATCCATTAAAATATTAAAAAAAAATTAAATTGGCCCCAAAATTTCGGGTTGTTACAACATCCCTCTTTAGGAATGCGAATTTAGTATCCCCCGGAGGTGATAATCAGCATCCCGTTGGGGTGCGCGATGAAGCATCTAGGGGGATGCGGATGATCGCATCCCGGAGGGATGCAGATTTTCCCATTCCAGAGGGATGCGAGACTTCTTGGATTCGTGGCCGACAGGAGTACAAAGTTATGGCTGTGGCCTTTATTTCGTAGGATGCGATATTTCAAGCTCGAGGGTTTGCGACGCCTTCGCTCGCACGACTTCTCTTAGGTTTGGATCCTTAATGTTTTGGTGACACTTTAGGCCTTGATGTCGCGTGATGGGTCGAGTCGAGCGGGTCAAATACGCTTCTGGGAACTAGACCAAAAGGCCGGTTAACATATGCCCCCCCAAAGTATGTCGCGTCTTGACATGATGTGCTTTGAGCTGAATTTATCGCTTCTGGCAGCTAAAAAAGATATTTAGGCTGTTTTTTATGCTTGGTTGTAACCATTTCCCTGGGTGTGTTGAGAATCATGATTCTCTGGTAGCTCCCTTTAAAGAACTATTTCCTACTAATTCATGAAATTTAACGTTAGTCATCGACTCTCATTACTTCAAAATGTAAACGAATCGCTACCGACATAGAGTCGCGCATACGCTCACATGCTTTCACGTAATTTTGCACGATGTGATCAAATGTCTTAAAATAGAGCATAAACAGTAAACATGTTGTCGGTTTATGTAACAACCCGTATTTTCTGTGAATATTAATGTAACGAATTAAAGAATACTTAATTTAAAAAGTGGGAATTAAGGGAAATGGGTTACGACATTGCGTTCGTCACGGAATTCTCCTTGAGGTAGAGTCTGAGTTTGCATGAATCGGACTCTGTATGAAGAAGTTATGAAGTTCAGAAGATTTCAAGTTTAAGCAGAAAATAAATATAAATAATAATTAAATAATAAAAACAGTTTAAAACTCAAAAATCGGCTGAACGGGAAATTTCTCGCTCAGGGTGTCGACCCCCTCAGGGGAGTCGACATAGGTGTCGACCCCCTTGTAGGGAGTCGACCCCTTTGAGATCCAGCTCCTATGATGAATTTTAATAGCGCTGTGCTATTGGCCTTCTCTGATTGGCCAATGACTTATTTCTGAGGTATTAGGGCATATGTGTCATGCTATGTTTGGTTAGATGACACATCTCTTTGGTTTGATGGCTCTGATTTCTCCTAGACTAATCTAAAGGCTAGAATTGAACATAGACTTCTGTATAATCACCCCAAACCTCAACCCTAGAACTCATTCTATGAAGCCGTCATGTTGTTCGTCCACAAACTGGCCTAGCCTCCATTCATCTACCCCAAACTAGGAATCAATTAGAAGAACTAGAGAATCAAACGTCTACATCAAAGGATAGCTTCTCATATTCAGAAATCAAGATCCGTCCTTTTTCTGTAAGTACAATTATTGTTTAGATGTGAACACCTAATAAGAAATCATGACTGTAATAACTAGTTCTAGAACTATGCCTAATTCTATTTGTGCCTATCCTTTTGTCAATTTTGAATTGCCTATGCCTATGAGACTATTGTGATTGATGTAATGACACTTATCGTTCCTATGAGACTATTGTGATTTACATAATGAAACCTAACATGCCTATGATACTGTTGGATTGACAAAATGAAACCTATCATGCCTGTGGGACTGTTGTGATTGATTTATCATGTTGTACATCCTATGCCTATGAGAGTATTGGACTAACACAATTGAACCTAGCATGCTGTATATGCAAATTACATGATAAGTTATGTTCATACCTGCTTACATGTTTAGATCCAAGCTAGTACCCATGTTTAAGATCTGTATAAGTTCAAGCTTATACAATTAGATCTATGCTAGTTCGCATAATTGGATCTAATTTAAATGTAAGATCACGTTCATGTGCCTAATTAAGTTTGTGTCGTTCTATCCCAAATTTATACTACGCGTGTTGATCTATATTGTTTATGCCTGTTGGAATGTTACATGTCCCTTTCTTTTCCCTTTTGTTTATAAGTTAGGCTAATTTGCGAGCCTAACGTTCTATGTGAACTATGCGAACGAATAATGGGGGAGACGTCGTGAAAAAAATATTAAACTACATGCTATTGGCATAGATTGGCTCATAATCATGTAAATGATTAGTAGCATGAAATGGTAGAATTTATATACCTAGAATTATGGACATAATTTAGAGGGTAAATGGGGCATGACTTGAATTGACAACACTTGTGAATAATTTACATATGAACATAAATTGTAAATATCTAAATTAATTAAAAGATGAATATGCCTAACCGGAGGTTAGATTGAGTTACGGTGTAAGACTGCCCGGAACCGCCCGACACATCCAGCAACCGTAACAATATAGATATAATGTGAGAGGTTAGCGCATTAAGCCCAAAAACCCGAGGTTAGATTGAGTTGCGGTGTAAGACTGCCCGGAACCGCCCGGCACATCCAGCGACCGCAACAATGTAGATCTAATGTGAGAGGTTGGTGCTTTAATGAATGAATTAAAGCTAACAAACAGACAGGCTAAGAATGGTAGGGTTAAGTTAATTAAGGAAACACTTAACCAATAAAACATGTTAATGTAACAGATGGGTGGGGGTTAGGTTAATTTGAGAACACTTAACCATTATAACATGTTGAGTAGGAAACCCTAGTAACGGGGACCCACTTCAGCACTAACCCACATAGATGTATCACGGTACCCTGAACTAGGTAGGGTGGTGAACGATTACTGGGCTGATTATAAGCGGTCAAAATTGCGGCGGGTGGTGCGGTAATGTAGGTCTCGACGGAGTACGGGCGTGCACGTGCTCTGGAGCGGGAAAAGCAAGCACTGGGCATTAGTAGTATACACTGTGCATCTAGAATTTGTGTCGAGTTGCTACTATAGGAATTGATACACCCTATGGTGGGACAAGCACAGGTATCTACAATCTAGCGTGGCCGAATGACACAAGTAATAAATGCATGCGAGTAGAAGCCGATCGGGAAAGGGATCACTTTTTTATGAACACATGATGGTAGTTGAAACCTTCGTAGTAGGTGCAGAGAAATAAAAATGAGTGCGATAGCATATTCAGTTTATCTTATCTTTTGTTATCTTATTTCTATGGTATTGTCCTATGTTCAGTTTATTCATGCAAAGATCATTTTACCTGTTTACATGCTGGATAATCACTGGACTTACCAGACTTATGTCTGATCCGTTTTCTTTTGCCTTCTTTTCTTTTGTCCCCCCGCCCCCCAGGTCCGCAGTGAGGGAATACTTCAACTTAGTGCAGACCTTTTCAAGCTTGAAGAGAGTAGATGTATTGCTTGGATTCTCTTTTCTTGGCATATGGCTGTGGTTACACTTTTATTGGGGATTTATGCTGCTTTACTTCTGTTTTATGTTTCTTTATGTACTTGGAGATTTAAATCAAGACAGATGTTTTGTTGTAATAATTTAAAAGTTGGGTTTTGAGACTATGCTTATAATGTTTTGACTGAACCACGCTATTTAATAAATAATTTCAATTTTCCGCTGTTTATATGTCTGTCTTGTAAATTATCTGTGTCTTTTACCTAAAATGCTTCACTAAAGTTAATGCATTCCCTTTATGAGTGACCTTAACGGAGGTGGGGCGTTTCACTTGCTATCAGAGCAATGGTTTACCAGATCAGACAAAAGTTTTGTAACTATTTTTTTTTCAAAAAAGAAGTTTAAAGAAGCATTTTAAAGAAAAGTGTTGTTTTATTATAAAGGCATAATCCCCAAAGCCATATGCATTATCTTTCTATCCTTTGTTTTGAACCATTTCTTTTCATTTCAGCATGTCTGGGGATCTTAATCTTCCTGAGGGCGTACCGGTACCTGGTTCGTTCAGAAGGTACCTGGAGGCTAGGGATAATGACGCCGGCCCAGCAGATGTTCCTCCTCCCCCAGTTGCAGCTGTTCCTCCTCCTCCTCTTCCTCGTGTGAATGCTTTCTCGAAGATATGTAGAGACTTTCGAGCCATGGGTGGAAAGAACTTTAATGGGACTAAGTCATTTATGGAAGCAGGAAATTGGCTCAAGGAAACAGAAGATTTGTTTGTTATCTTCGAAGTGGACGATAGGCAGAAGATACAATTGGCGGTATGGTTACTTAAGGACGAGGCTTCTTACTGGTGGGAAGTTACTAATGCTGAGAGACCAGTTGAAACTTGGGAGGATTTCAGAATGAGATTTGAAATGAGGTTCCTCTCGCAAGCTGAATGAAGCCTATAGATGGAGAAGTTCTTAGCACTCCAACATAGAAGCCTATCGGTTAGGGAATACGTCAACCAGTTGGCTAGATTCGCACTGGGGTTAGTAAACACTCCACATAAAAAGGCTCTCCGGTCCGTTAAATGGTTAAATGAGCCACTGCACAGCCTAACTATGACCATATACCTATGGGTGCGACTTTTGAGAGACTGGTGGACATGGCACTGTTACAGGAGGAAGACAAGAATGGAAAGAAAGAGGCAAAGGTGGAAGAACCTCTGGACAAGAAAGTGGAGGGATCGCAGAATAAGAAGACGGATTCCAAGAAAGGCGGGAAGAATAACAAACCCCATGACAAGAGGAAGTGCAAATTTTGTGGCATACCTGGACATCTAATTAAAGACTGCAGAAAGAAGGAGAGGAAGATGGGTAGTTGCTTTCAATGCAGCGAGATAGGACATATGTCTAAGGATTGCCCGAAAAGGCAAGGGCAAGGGCAGAGGAATGGATCTACTTCTGGAGGACAGATTCACGTTCTCACTGCACCTCTGCAAGAAAGAAGTAGGAATATTTCTATTGAGAGATTAGTTTATCTTTCTAATCATCCAGTTTGTACTTTTTTTTGATTCTGGCGCATCGCACTCTTTTATATATACTTCTTTACTTGAATCTCTACACCTAAATACCAGTATAGTAGATGATCCCATGGTTGTTTCAAATCCAATTGGGGGTTCGGCTTACTTGTCAATGATTTGTTTGGATTTGGAAATTTATATACTAAGCGTTAAGTTTAGATGTAATGCTTATGTTTTGGGCTTCACGGGCTGTGGGTTGATTCTAGGCATGGATTGGTTATCCAGTAATGGTGTCATCCTAGATTGTGAAAAGAGAGTAGTTAGACTTATGACTCACCTCGGTAACACTCTCGAAATCTCTTGTAATCCCATGAATTATGTTATGCTTAGCTATCTAGAATCTCTTGATGCGTTTGTTGAAAACTTGCAATCTGTTAGAGTAGTCCGTGAATACTCGGATGTCTTTGAAGAGGTGAAAGGTTTGCCTCCTAAGTGAGAGATAGACTTCCGCATATACCCTATTGACAATGCAAAACCTGTTGCTTTACCTGTTAAACACACGGCTCCTAGGGAAAGGAAAGAGCTCAGCAAGCATGTTAAAGAGTTGTTTGAAAAGGGGTTCATAAGGCGGAGTATTTCTAAATGGGGTGCTCCAGTGGTGTTTGCAACCAAAGCAGATGGTTCACGTCGTCTGTGCGTGGACTATAGGGAGCTAAACAAGCTGATCAAGAAGAATAGGCACCCACTTCCTAGAATAGACGACTTGTTTGACCAACTCGTAGGTGCCTCAGTTTTCTCCCAACTAGATCTAGCCACCGGATTTCATTAGCTAAGAGTGGCTGAAGACAGCATAGATTAGACCGCGTTCAGGACCTCGGATGGTTTCTTCGAATGGCTATTCATTCCTTTCGGCCTGACAAATGCACCGGCCTATTTCGTGGACCTGATGAGTAGAGTATTCAGAGAGTTCCTTAATAAATTTGTAGTGGTCTTCGTGGACGACATTTTGATTTTCACAAAAAGTGAGGAAGAACATGCTCTGCATTTAAGGGAAGTTATGGATACTCTTCGTGCACACCAGCTGAAAGCAAAGTTCTCCAAATGCCATTTTTGGAGAGAAGAAGTAAGGTTTCTTGGACATGTGGTGTCCAAAGAGGGGATAGTTGTAGATCCCGCAAAAGTAGTTGTGGTGCAAGATTTGAAGATTCCACGGAATGCAACCGAAGTACGAAGTTTTCTCGAGCTAGCAGGCTTTTACAGAAAGTTCATTAAGGACTTTGCGAAGATCTCAGCCCCACTTACTAGACTGACAAAGAAGAACCTAACTTTTTCCTGGGATTTGGATTGCGACATTGCTTTACAACGATTGAAAAGGGCTCTGACAATAGCCCCAGTTCTGACATTGCCTGATGGGAGTAAGATGTTTACTGTATACACAAACGCATGCAGTACAGGATTGGGAGCTGTCTTGATGCAAGAGGGCATAGTAGTTTGTTATGGAGGAGGACAGTTGAAGGTACATGAAAAAAACTACCCAACTCATGATTTAGAACTAGCTGCTATTGTTTTCGCTCTTAAGTCATGGCGTCATTACCTGCTAAGAGAAAGGTTTGAATTGTTTAATAACCATAAATCGTTAAAGTACCTTTTCTCACAGAAAGATCTTAACTTGAGACAACATAGGTGGATGGAATTTCTTGCCTCATATGATTTTGAGATTGCTTATACCCATGGCAAGGGAAATGTTGTAGCAGACGCCTTGAGTAGGAAAAAGCTTACCTTAAGTCCTCTCTTTGTAGAAAGGCAAAGCTTGGAGTACATAGAAAACTTCGACTTTAAACCCTCCTTTGAATTTGTGCCTGGCTTGTTAGCATCGCTAGAGGTGCGGCCTACACTTTTGGACTCAATAGGAACGACACAACGCGAAGATCCTCAGCTAGTTGATGTGGTGGATAAGCTAATTAGAGGTGAGACTTCTAGTCAACTCAATAGATACTCCATCGATGACAAGGGTTGGTTGAGACGGGATGGAAGACTATGCGTCCCACAAGCAAGGTATTTGGTGAAGACGGTTCTCGAAAAAGCACACCAGTCTAAGATGACCATACATCCAAGTGGAGACAAGATGTATAAAGACATAAAAAGGGTTTTCTTTTGGAATGGCATGAAGAAGGATGTAGCTGAGTTTGTCTCTAAATGCTTGATATGCCAGCAAGTCAAGGCGGAACAGAAGAAGCCTGGTGGTCTGCTTCATCCTCTAGAGGTCCAACAGTGGAAAAGGGATAGCATTTCAATAGACTATATTGATGGGTTACCTAGGTCAAGAAGGGGCAATACCAGCATTTGGTTAACAGTGGACAGGCTCACTAAAAGCGCTCACTTTATACCTGTTAAAAGTAGGAGTACTGCCTCATCGTTAGCATTCATTTATCTTAAAGAGGGGGTTCGACTGCATAGAATACCCTCTAGCATAGTAAGTGATCGAGATCCTATCTTTACGAGCGAATTTTGGAATAGTTTGCAAGAGGCTGTAGGCACACAGCTATGCTTAAGCACTGCCTATCACCCTCAAACCGATGGTCAGACGGAAAGGGTGAACAGAGTATTAGAAGATCTCTTGAGATTGTGCATTCTTGATTTCGGGGGAACATGTGAGGATCACGTTCCTTTGGTGGAGTTCTCCTACAACAATAGCTACCAAGCCACCATAGGCATGGCACCCTTTGAGGCTTTATACGGAAGACCATGCCGATCACCAACTTGTTGGTGGGAGTCTACAAACAAGCTCGTACTTGAGCCTAACATGATCAGAGAAACTTTAGAGAAGGTGGACCTGATACGAAGACGAATGAAGACCGCACAAGATAGAAAGAAGTCCTACGCTGATAAAAGAAGGACCAACCTTGAGTTTAAGGTTGGAGACAGAGTTTTTCTTAAAGTATCTCCTTTGAAGAATGTCGTTCGCTTTGGGTTCATAGGAAAATTGGCACCAAGATTTGTAGGGCCGTTTCCTATCATTGAGAGGATTGGGAAGATGGCTTATAAAGTAGAGCTGCCCGAAAGATTGGCTGGAGTACATAATGTCTTTCATGTATCTCATCTACGAAAGTGCTTACATGAGTCTGCGGAAATTGTGGAGCCAAGCATACTAGAGGAAATAGAAGTGGAACGAGAAGCAACGGTGAGAAGAGTTCCAACTCGTATCTTGGGTACAGAAGTTAAAAAACTACGCAATTATGAGGTCAAGCTAGTTATAGTACAATGGAGTGATGCTGAGGAAGACACGACTTGGGAAACTGAGGACAAGATACGCGCAGCCTACCCTTATCTTTTTGAGGGTACATCTTTGATCTCTTTTTCCATAAGTTTATGCATGCTTGTATCTATCTCTTAAGTATATCTCCTCGATCCTATTCTTAATCCCTAGGTAGAAATCAATGGATGTAAACATGTATTTGAAACATGTTATGATTGATGGTTGCAAGTGGTTGCTCGTGGATGCATATACACACACACTAGGTACTAGATCGGCTCCGTCACTTTCATATTGCATATGCATATATGTATTTATATATGGATTGGAACTTGATGTGTTATCATGTGGACGTTGCATTTGTATGAATGATTGTGCACTCATGTAGAAAGTATAATTAGGAATAATTGCATACATAATGGACTCATGGCACTGACATGATTCGCATCAAGGAGGTCAACTGAATCAGTGGACTGCCTGATTTTGCATTAGATAAGGACATATACACACACTATGCATATGATCATTAAAGCATTAGAAATATTTTTAAGGACAATGGATGCCTGTGATTGATGGTTGAGTAGATGGATGATGGATGTTAGGATACATTCTTCTTAACTTAGAGATTTCGGGGACGAAATCCTTTAAGGAGGGGAGAATGTAACACCCCGTATTTTCTGTGAACATTAAAGTAATGAATTAATGAATACTTAATTTTAAAAGTGGGAATTAAGGGAAACGGGTTACGCCATTGTGTTCATCTCGGAATTCTACTTGAGATAGACTCCGAGTTTGTGTGAATCGGACTCCGTATGAAGAAGTTATGAAGTTCAGAAGATTTCAAGTTTAAGCAGAAAATAAATATAAATAATAATTAAATAATAAAAATAGTTTAAAACTCAAAAATCGGCTGAGCGGGAAATTTCCCGCTCAGGGTGTCGACCCCCCTATAGGGGAGTCGACATAGGTGTCGACCCCCCTGTAGGGAGTCGACCCCTTTGAGATCCGGCTCCTGTGACGAATTTTTACATCCTTATGCTGATGTGGCCTTCTCTGATTGGCCAATGACTGATTTCTGAGGTATTAGGGCATATATGTCATGCTATGGTTGGCTGGATGACACATCTCTTTGGTTTGACGGCTCTGATTTCTCTTAGACTAATCTAAAGGCTAGAATTGAACCTAGACTTCTATATAATCACCCCAAACCTCAACCCTAGAACTCATTCTATGAAGTCGTCATGTTGTTCGTCTATAAATTGTCTTAGCCTCCATTCATCTACCCCAAACTAGGAATCAATTAGTAGAACTAGAGAATCAAATGTCTACATCAAAGGATAGCTTTTCAAATTCAGAAATCAGATCCCAAAAATTAATATCCGTCCTTTTACTGTAAGTACAGTTATTGTTTAGATGTGAACACCTAATAAGAAATCATGACTGTAATAACTGGATCTAGAACTATGCCTAATTCTATTCGTGCCTATCCTTTTGTCAATTCTGAATTGCCTATGCCTATGAGACTATTGTGATTGATGTAATGACACCTATCGTACCTATGAGACTATTGTGATTGACATAATGAAACATAACATGCCTATGAGACTGCTGGATTGACAAAATGAAACCTATCATGCCTGTGGGACTGTTGTGATTGATTTATCATGTTGTACATCCTATGCCTATGAGACTATTGGACTAACACAATTGAACCTACCATGCTGTATATGCAAATTACATGATAAGTTATGTTCATACCTGCTTACATGTTTAGATCCAAGCTAGTACCCATGTTTAAGATCTATATAAGTTCATGATTATACAATTAGATCTATGCTAGTTCGCATGTTAATTGGATCTAATTTAAATGTAAGATCACGTTCATGTGTTTAATTGTTTATGTCGTTCTATCCCAAATTTATACAACGCATGTTGATCTATATTGTTTATTCCTGTTGGAATTTTATATGTCCCGTTCTTTTCCCTTTTGTTTATAAGTTAGGCTAATTTGCGAGCCTAACGTTATATGTGAACTATGCGAACGAATAACGGGGGAGACGTTGGGGAAAAAATATTAAACTACATGCTATTGGCATAGATTGGCTCATAATCATGCAAATGATTAGTAGCATGAAATGGTAGAATTTGTATACCTAGAATTATGGACATAATTTAGAGGGTAAATGGGGCATGACTTAAATTGACAACACTTATGGATAATTTACATATGAACTTAAATTGTAAATATGTAAATTAATTAAAAGATGAATATTCCTAACCCGAGGTTAGATTGAGTTACGGTGTAAAACTGCCCGGAACCGCCCGACACATCTAGCAACCATAAAAATATAGATCTAATGTGAGAGGTTAGCGCATTAAGCCCAAAAACCCGAGGTTAGATTGAGTTGCGGTGTAAGACTTCCCGGAACCACCCGGTACATCCAGCAACCGCAACAATATAGATCTAATGTAAGAGGTTGGTGCTTTAATGAATGAATTAAAGCTAAGAAACAGACATGCTAAGAATGGTAGGGTTAAGTTAATTAAGGCAACACTTAACCAATACAACATGTTAATGTAACAGATGGGCGGGGGTTAGGTTAATTTGAGAACACTTAACCATTATAACATGTTGAGTAGGAAACCCTAGTAACGGGGACCCATTTCAGCAGTAATCCACATAGATGTATCACGGTACCCTGAACTAGGCAGGGTGGGGCACGATTACTGGGCTGATTATAAGCAGTAAAAATAGCGGTGGGTGGTGCGACAATGTAGGTCTCGATGGAGTACGGGTGTGCACGTGCTCTGGAGCGGGAAAAGCAAGCACTGGGCATCAGTAGTATACACTGTGCATCTAGAATTTGTGTCAGTTGCCACTATAGGAATTGATACACCCTATGGTGGGACAAGCACAGGTATCTACAATCTAGCATGGCCGAATGACACAAGTAATAAATGCATGCGAGTAGAAGCCAATCGGGAAAGGGATCACTTTTTTATGAACACATTATGATAGTTGAAACCTTCGTAGTAGGTGCAGAGAAATAAAAATGAGTGCGATAGCATATTCAGTTTATCTTATCTTGTGTTATCTTATTTCTATGGTATTTTCCTATGTTCAGTTTATTCATGCAAGGATCCTTTTACCTGTTTATATGCTGAATAATCACTGGACTCACCAGACTTATGCCTGATCCGTTTTCTTTTGCCTTCTTTTCTTCCGTCCCCCCGCCCCCCCCCCCCCCCCCAGGTCCACAGGGAGGGAATACTTCAGCTTAGTGCAGACCTTTTCAAGCTTGAAGAGAGTAGATGTATTGCTTGGATTCTCTTTTCTTGGGCTATGGCTGTGGTTACACTTTTATTGGGGATTTATGATGCTTTACTTCTGTTTTATGCTTCTTTATGTACTTGGAGATTTAAATCAAGACAGATGTTTTGTTGTAATAATTTAGAAGTTGGGTTTTGAGATTATGCTTATAATGTTTTGACTGATCCACGCTATTTAATAAATAATTTCAATTTTCCGCTGTTTATATGTATGTCTTGTAAATTATCTGTGTCTTTTACCTAAAATGCTTCGCCAAAGTTATTGTATTCCCTTTGTGAGTGACCTTAAAGGAGGTGGGGTGTTTCAGTTTATGACTGCGCGAGTTGGATTTCGTAACGATATCGAATCGTGGATTCGATCGCTCGTCATATGTTCTTGAGTTGTTTTAGACTTACGAGCATGCGATTTGTTAGCGACTCGAATTGGTGTCTATTATCGTAACATCAAAAACACGTGCATGCGGCCGCTACCGAAGTTACGAGTCAAAAATTTCCGAAGTTTGGAAATTTCATTCTCGTAATCATCATTGTATGTGGGCATACATATACATATATAAATTATTATATATATATATATATTATTTTAAAGTACTTTGTATCCCGTAGAGATGTGAAATTTCGTATCCCTGATGGGTTGCAAGCAATTACATGGGCCAGGCCTAATCTCCCTACCCCCATATAAAAACTGAGAACAACCCTCTTCCCCCTCTTTCGTTTACTTTTCTTTTTCACATCTCAATAATTGTGCAAGTCGCATGAATGGGAATCCTTCAAACTGATAAGCTCTAGGTGGGTGAACACATTGTTTTCTCGAATCGAATCAGGTCGAGAGTGCGAGTTTCGGATTCCAATGACCTTCGAGGGTGCTCGAGTGTCAATTCTGGTGGGAGTAGGAATATGTGGCGGTAGGAAATAGAAAAGAGGAAGATGGAAGGGGAGAAGCTCACACCTCCTCCCTAGGTATGTAGGTCTTCGCACTGAATCAGATGCAAAATTTCACACCATGAGGGTGCGATTCTTCGTATCCTAGGGATACGATTTTTCACATCCGAGGGATGTGATTTCTCCCATTCGAGAGGTGCGAGATTTCGCATCCAAGGGATTCAAAATTTCGCATCATGAGGGTGCGATTCTTCATATCCCAGGGATGCGATTTCTCACATTCGAGGGATACGTTTTCTTGCATCCGTGCGGTGCGAGATTTTGCATCCGAGGGAAGAAAGATTTTGCATCCATGGGATGCGATTTCTTGCTTCCTGTGGGGGTGCGATGCAAGGTTTCATCGGCCTGGAGTGGGATGCGAATTCTTATGGAAAGAAGTTGTGTTACGTGATTTGAGCCAGAGAGGGGATGCGATTCTTTGACATGGGGATGAGAATTTCGCATCCTTGGAACATAGAAAATTTTATACCCTCCTGGCTGTTATGCATTCAATTGGTCCCGACGAGGAGTTCGAATCTCAGGTGGTCCAACCATCAGGCTTGCACCGTTTTCGTGACATTTCGTGATTGGATTAGACTTAGGCTTGCACATAGGATTAGGGCATAAAATCGTACTATGAACACATGACCGAACCATCAAACCTTTAGGCTTGTTCTCCGATCACAACCACAATGTAGTCGCGACCCGACGCTAATGTAATCGTATCGGTTGATGACGATTATGGTTATAGTCACAAGGACTAGCAATCGTCAACATGTCCCAATTTTTTTTATAATCATACCGGCATCTAACTTCACTACACGTACATGTTAGTTTACACTAACAAGTGGGGTTCAGGTAATTCGATGCAATGTCTAATGCAACTATGTTGAAAGTATAGCAAGCAATGTAGGCGAGATCATCCAAGATACAACAGGCTCAGGAAGTCGAAGCCTCTCAGCATTCATCGTCCTACTCTAGATCATATGGCAATACTTAACTGGAGGACAACAAGCTTGAGACCTCAGAAGCGTTTACCTCCTCCTAGCTCATGATATCAAGGCGCCCGACCAGGGTTTGCATTCGAAAGACCCACAACAAGCATTCGACTGAACCATCGGTGCTGGAAAGGACTACCGCAACTGAAGATAATCCCGAGGAGGAGAAAGACAGAGATATTGAGGAGGGAGACACTCTTAAGGCACCGGATTCGGTGCTATCGCATATGAATGAAGGTACGCTGAGGCATATTTGGAAGAGATTCAACATACCTTAGGGCGACGTTTGCGTTCCCCGGGAGGGGGAATATGGCGTACAACCTCTAGAACGATATACTGCCTGGAATAGGCATATGTTCGTTTCTGGATGCATGCCCCCATCTTGCGAATTTGTCTGAGATATGTTGTGTTACTTTTGTCTGGCGCCCATGCAGCTTCATCTGAATGTGTATGCCTTCCTCTTTGGTACCTATGTCTTATTCAGGAAGCATATGCTCATAGAACCGACCAGAGAGGACATCCGGTCCCTTTTCCAGATTAATAGAGGGACTACTAGTCGCCTTCCTGTATTACCTGGAGGCACAGACCATCACCTGATTCATCCTGGGGTCATGGAGCAGACTTGGTATATTTAAGCATGATTGGTTCTTCATATGATGTCCTGTTGGTTTTGTGGGGCAATGGTTGGTCGGAAATAAGTTCCTTTATTACTTTTGGATTGAAGTTAATCGAGTCGTAAGCTCGAGACTAACTTAGCATCTTTGTAACAGGCATTCCTCCAACACCCGAAGGCACAGGATATCAAGAGAGTCTAGAGCTGTTAAGGGCCATCTCGGTCGGAGCTCGCTCTATTGAGAGCATCCTAGATGAATAAGTTCTTCGTTGGATGGGCTTACTAACCGCACAATGTTCTGGCCGACTGCTGCTGGAAGAGGGAAAACTGAATCTGAAGGACAAAGGAATTCTCCGGAAAAAAGTAAGTTGCCCCCTGTTGTGTCCAAGCGACAGAAGGCCTCGAAGACTCAGGAAGGAACCGGTGGGGGCACTGGTGACAAGGAGATTTTCATTAGAGATGAGGGTCTACCACTCACTCCCGTTCCATCTACAACAATTGAGACGAGGATGGAAGCATCATCCAGATCGGCTTCTCTAGTAACTACCTCTAAAGCCATCGCGTCACTAAAAAAGGAGGGTTAGTTTGATTACATGAATAACCTTCCACTTGACGATACATCGTCTGGGCCTAGCTTCGCAAGTATAGAAAGCTTATCGCTTACCATTGGAGAGAATACTCCTTCAAGCGGACAGATATCTGGTCTGTTGAGAGAACACTTAGGACATACACTCATAAAAACTACATGACACATCATTTTTTTGTGTGCATAAGGCGTTCGAATCTAACCTTGAATCTGTTCGATGCAGGTGAAATAGAATGATAAGGCGATAGGAATAGAGGCCGAGGATCCGGGGGCCACTGACCTCAAAGGAGCGGCTCATAAGGAAATTTAGGAGAGACACTGACTTGCTTATTGAGCCCCTACACTCTCATGATCACGGCAGCGATCATCGTCACATATCGATCTCGACGTTCAGAACCCCCTCCACCCATCCTTTGGTCTTCCAACACAGACTCGAAGCTAGACGTAGCAAGCAACAGGCAGCTGTCGTCGACCCCCTTTATATTCCACCCTCAGCGCCCGTAACCACTTCTAAAGGAAAGGAGTTGGCACCTATGAATAAAGGAAAAATGGGAGTGTCGAAGAAGGGGCCTTATTTGCTGGACATGTCCGAGATTTTGGAGCTCACCCCTGAATGGAAGAACGCGATCTTGAGGGAGGAGTTCTGCAGGCTTTACTTTAAGGAGCTAAAGTGGTTGCCAAACATACACTCAATCCTCTGGAATGTGGGCAAAGAAATGGTGGATAGAATATTTGACGTCTTACTCCAGTATTGGGAAATTCATAGGTACGCGAGGAACCTCTCTGAGCTAAGTTTCAAGAATAATGTGGAGATCCAAAACCTAGTGCTAGCCCTCAAAGATGAACAGGACAATGTCCAAAATCAGGACAACGAACTGGGTAAGACAAGTCTTCAGTTTGCAGTTGCTTCTACGTTTACGAGTAACATATTTAAATGATTACCCTCTGTTACTAAAATGGTGCTACTAAGGTGGGATTACAAGAAGTGTGAAGAGGACGTGAAGAGAGAGAGAGAGAGAGAGCGAGAGCGAGATACATTCAAGGACATGTATCGATGGTCTCGATGGAGAATGCAACTCTTAAGCGCGACAATGATGCTTTTAAAGAGAGGAACCTTGAGCAGGAGAAAGAAAATGAGGAACCACAGTAGCTCTGCTCAAATTTCGAGGCTCTTGCTATGGAGAACAAGAGGATGAAGGAGGAAAATGAGCAAGCACAGCGTGTCATGAAAAAGAATGAGGACCTTAAGAAGACACTAGACTGAGGAATGCTGAAATTGCTCAGGCTATAAAAGAGAAGGCTGATACGGAGACTACAAGCAGAGATGTATTGGCTCAAATGGAGGGTATCAGGACTGAGCAGTAGGTTGAGGTGGAAAGGCTCAAGGAAAGTATTGAGGAAGTTGAGGCCAGAGTTGAGGAGTCTCTAGAGCCATCTATTTGTGGCATGTACGTTACAACACTCCGATTCCGTAGAATCTTGTGGGTCAACTATTACCCTCGGATGATGGCCCAGACTTGGGAAAAACTATTGCAGTTTGAGGCTCAGAGGCTATAGGTGGAGGTCGTAGATGAATTCCTACTAATGGCGACTCACCTGACCAAAGAGGGGTGCACCGTGTTGCAAGAAGGGAGGAGTTTGTTACGTGAGGATGCTGAGAGGGAAAGTTTGGTGGAACTCCTGCTGCTAGGAGGAAGTCTGCAACTACTGAGAGCGTAATCGTCGCTCGTGCGTTTGCAAAGGGGAGTTCCCGTCAATAACAAGTTACGCCATCCGACACTGCCAGCAATCCAATGGTTCCAGCCTACGATACTACTGAGTATAACCCCAATTTCCGAGGGCTGGGACTAGGAAGATCCTTTCAAGTAACAAGTGAGGGCACCATGCCTATTGCCCCTACGCCGCAAGTTTCTGGTGGTAAAGTCTCATTATCACGAATGCTCAGTAAGGATGTGAACACTAAGTTAAAGCAGACTGACTAGTCCACTTCTTTGTCGTGCGGGCCCCTCTGGAGCAGAAGTGACAACAGGCTTTTTCACGACACTCCCCTTATTACGTGAGGTTGAATTAGGACTGTAGGGAATACAATTTGGAGAAGGAGGTGGCACACTAGATACATTTTCCGATGTGGATCTAGCGACTAGTGTTTATAAGGACATTCTTTCTGAGGATCGGGAGATAATTGATGGTTAGAGGATCCAGGTGACCAGACCGGTGGATGTAGGCGTGCAAACAATGCATGAGTTGGTGGAGTCCTAAAAAGCTAAACTCTTGCTAAGTCTGAGGGCTAGGAGGAGAAGGGGAAGGCTAATGAGGAAGCCCTGCATGAAGCCCAGGATGAGGCCAGAAGAAGGCTGAGGAGAAGGTCAAGGTTGAGGTGGAAAGGAAGAGGGCAGCCGATGAGGTGGAGAAGAAGAGGGCCGATGAAGAGGCCAAAAATGAAAAGGCTGACGAGGTTTCCAAGAAAAAGGCCAAAGAGGCATTCAAGAAACTTCAAGCAGATGTGGACAAACAGCTTAAGGTTGGGAAGCTGGATAAACAGAAGAATGCAATGGAAGCCAAGAAGAAAGTTGAGCTAGAGGCGAAGGAGGCCAAGGGGACTGGGGAGAAGGAGGGTACCGAGGCAGTCCTAGTCCTTACCACTGGCGTCACTCCGAAACCTCTACAAGTCATTCTACCCATATATGGGGACATTACAAAGATCAAAGTGCTGAGGATGACGATGGGAAGTCCAAGTTGTTATCTCATAATTCGGTCTCACTAGTCAAGCGTAAGGGAGGAATAGGCGGAGGCAGCTCTGGGAGGAAGAGGACGAAGACTGGCGGTGGCCTGCCTAGTGCCAAATCTGCTAAGAAGAAAAGGAGGGGAAAGGACGGGTCGTCCAAGTGATTGTTATAGGTCTTTTGGTTATCTAGACTGATAGAATACGCTAGTACGGCCCTAGCTTTTGGAGGCATGGTGTGGTTTTCATTTACACCATGTCGTTAGATAGAAAGATAAACAGTTGTTACACCCTACGTCCGTTAATGTCACTCATTAAGAGAATGCATTAAGTTTCTTGAAGCGTTATAGGTAAACAGAAACAGAAATATTACAAGACAGAAACAAAATAGCAGCGGAATTAAAAACTTTGTTAATCATAAAGCATCATAGTTCAAAAAATGGTTATATCATATGTCTGAAATGCATAAAACCCAGGACATCATTAAAAATTATGTCTTGTAATTAAAATATCAGAGTACAAAAATAAAAGAAGCATCATCCATAAAATGTAGCCATAGTACAGAGACAAGAAATCGAGCAATACATCTAAGCAGCTCCAAGCAAGATGAAAGCAGAGAATCCAAATCAAGCTCGAGTATTCCCACCCTGAGAACATGGGGAGGGGGGAACGGAAGAGAGAGAAGAGGAAACAAGATGGGTCGGACATAAAGTCTGGCGAGTCCAGTTACTTTTAGCATATAAATAAGTAAAAGTATCAGGACAGACATATAAACTGGAAGAGAGAGATAATAGTATCACAAGATAGGTATAACAGGGTAAACAGGATAATAGAACTTGATATGTTGCGCTTCTTAAGTACTTTTCCCTGCACCAATACTAGTATAACAGATATGTAACAGGATTACATACTCCCAATTTGCTTAACAGAAACAGGATGATCCCAACAGAAATATAATGGTAATTTTAGGTGTACTCTAGTAACGGGTTTTAACCCAAACAGAATTAACCATTACCTAAACAGAAATAATGGGTGTTAACCCATACAAAAATACAGGTTCCTCACAGAAACAGACAGGGCTAGACGTATCCTAATTACTACTCTTCCCCAATCGATCGGCCCCCTATCCCGTAAATACCCTGTGTCGGCCCCACAGTAGGGTATATTACTTCCTAAAGTGACAACCTACAGAAGGATACATACCTATTTACTGATGCTACAAAGGCTTAATTTCCCAGATGCAGGTTGTACTCATGCACGCAAATGAGTCCGTTGGAACGCGCCAGTACACACCTCCTCTCAGATGAACCTCTTATAACCAATTTAGTAAGCGTTCCCTGACCCCTACCTAGTGCGGGGTCCCCCTTCAATACCAGAATGGATTACTGACTAATATGGTCCCACACAACAGATGACACAAGCCGACCCTTACAGATCTTGTGTCCCCAATTAACTAGGATTTTGACATGTTATGCCTAACAATTTTAACCGATTCACATAACCCACTACTGATTTATGGGTTAAACTTTACAAGTTAACTGGTCCATATAACCCCAACAAATTTAACAGGTTAAGTTTTCTAGATTAACAGGTTCATATAACCCCCTCCCCACAGATTTTACAGGTTTACTTAACCCCACAGAATTAACTAGTTTACTTAATCCCACAGATTTAACAGGTTTACTTAACCCCACAGATTTAACAGGTTTCCCCATAGATTTAACATGTTTACTTAACCCTATGGATTTAATAGGTTTACTTAACCCCACAGATTTAGCAGGCTCATACAATCCATATGGATTCATACAGGTTAAGTATTACAAGTTCATTACCGTATGGTTATAATGCGCTAGACCTTCCACATTAAGTCGACCACTTGTGGATGCTGGATATGCCGGTTGGGTCCGGGCAGACTTCTTCCACAAGTCGTACTTAACCTCATGTCTTATCACCGTCACATCTTTATGCACTTAGACCCCGCACAATATATTCACCACTTATGGTTGTTGGATATGTTGGGCGGGTCCGGGCAGACTTCTACCACAAATGTAATCTAACCACGTGTCTAAGCGCGGTTACAATTACTTATTACTGTAAATCTAGGCATTTCCATTATTAACCAATTATACTTATTTCATTAAGGTTTTCATTCCCCTTTCCCAAGTCATGTTCATCATGTACCGCATGCCCAAAATTAGGATATAAATCACTATTTGATTTATGCCCAGATCCATATTCATATTTTCAATTCAAGTTATGCCCCAAATTTAACGGATTAAACAAGATTTATAGATTCCTTACAGTTCCATTAACATGTTTCTCTTAATCTTAAATTAAGCCTACTGATTTATATGTCCCAAACCACAATTCATAATTCACCATATAAATCATGCCCCAATTTTTAGTCCAATTTCACAATATAGTTTATGCCTCCAGATCCCAATCATGATTCAAAGTACAAGTTATGCCCCCAAATTACCATTTCCAATCATTCCCAATTTAACCCAATTTCGTTCGTATGCATATTTTAGCGATATAGGCCTGGACTTGAAATTAGCCTGGCTATAAAAATAAAAAGGGAATGAGAGAGAGAAGGACAGAATAGGCATAAAACCAACAGTAATAGAAATGGGCATATGATAGCAGAAATAGGCATATAAGAACAGATTTGATGAATATAAATAGGCATATAAGAACAGATCTGATGAACACGTAATAACAGGACTGATTATGCATAGTGTCATGATCATAAACAGGCATGATGAGATCTAATCAGTGAATTAGATATACAAATATAGAAGATCTGATATGATTCCAATAGTCATAGGCTTAGATCTAATTCATAGGCATGTCAAAACTGCATTTTAATTATTTCTACCTAAAAATAACGTAAACTCACAGAGAATAGATCTAAGAGATAGAAGAATAGTTGCAGATGTTGAAGTGTAGATCTCTAAATTTGTCTCTCATGTTGTAGTAGAAATATAGGCTATTTTAATCTAGGAAGAGGCAGTATCTAGTTCTAAATTGTTTTAGAATGAATAAAACACTGAGAATGGGGTCTTACTTATAGCCTAGGGTTCACGAATCTCGCTCAAAACTGTGTCCAGGTGCAGAAACCGAATTCTGCCTAGATCTGTATAGGGGTCGACCCCCCTTTGACTCCAGGGTCGACCCATGTGTCGACCCCGAAGAGCCTGGGTCGACCCCTGGGTCGATCCCGCGGGGTCTCGGGTCGACTCCCAGGATGGGTCGGTTCCACGTTTCGGCTTCCCGCTTGTTGTCTTGAATTTTTTTTATATTTTGATTTGTTTGTATATATATAATTCTCTTGTGCGCATACAAACTTCGAACCTCAATAACTTCTTCACAAGATGTCAGTTTTACGCAAACCAGGTGTCTATTTTTACTAGAATTCCGAGACGAACGCAATGGCGTAGTCTATTTAACTTAATTATAAATATTAAATTAATTATTCTTTAACTTATCATCATTAGTGTCATTAAAATTATGGGGTGTTACATTCTCCCCTACTCAAAGGATTTCGTCCCCGAAATCTCTAAGTCAAGAAGAATGTATATCCTACCATCCATCACCGATCTACTCATCCACCAATCACAGGAATCCATTATCCTTAAAAGATTTCTAATGCTTATATAAACATATGCAAAGGTGTGTGTGTATAGCCCTAATACTAGTGCAAAGATCAGGCGGTCTACTGATTCAGTCGACCTCCTTAATGCAATGTATGTTAGTGCCATGAATCCAACATGTATGCAAATAATCCTATTATAACATGTAAGTTCTATATGCGTGCACAATCATCCATCCAAATGCAACATCCATATGATGACACACCCACTTTCATCCATTAAAAGATAAAAAAAATGCACACGCATCCATATGTGGTATGGGAGTGACTGAGCCGATCTAGTGCCTAATGTGTGTGTATATGCATCCACGAGCAACAACTAGCAACCACGTGCATCCACTTGCATCCATCAAACATAACATGTCTTAAACACATGTTTACATCCATGTGATTCCTACCTAAAGGTCAAAGATTCGATCGATAGGATACACACGAATGACAGAAGCAAGCACGAATAAAAAGCTTGGAAAAAGAGGTTAAGAACATAGCCCCAAAAGGGGTATGAAGCGCAATTCTTGTCTTCAGTCTCCCAAGTCGAATCCTCGTTGTCTTCTTCCCATTGAACTTTTATTAATTTAACCTCTCTATTGCGTAGTTTTTGTTAACCTCCGATCTAAGTATATGGGTAGGAACTCATCTAACTGTCGCCTCCCGTTCTACCTCTACTTCCTCAAGCATGTTCGGCTCAACTACCACTGCTGTATCATGCAGACACTTCCATAAATAAGAAATGTGGGAAAACATCATGAATATCCACACATAAGAGAAGCGACCTGTGCGCCTTAGTTATAAAGACAACCGGAACACCCCATTTTGATATGCTTCGCCTAACCAACACCTTTTCAAGTAGCTCCCCTACTTGCTTGCTGAGCTGTCTCCTTTCCCTAGGAGTTATATGGTGCATAGGTAATGCGATTGCTTCGCATTATCTACCAAGTATATCCAGAAATCAATCTCACGCCTCGGAGATAAACCCCGAACCTCCTCAAAACATCCGGATATTCAGAGACTACTAGTACAAATCATAAATCATCGATAGATGCATCAAGAGACTCTAGGAAACTAAGCATGACAGACCCCTTAGGGTCACAAGAAATCTTAAGGGTCCTCCCATGGCAAGTCAAAAGTCTAACGACCCTTCTCTCACAATCCAGAATGGCACCATACATGGCTAGCCAATCCAACCCTAAAATCAGACAGTATCCCATAAAATCAAACACATATGCATCACATTCAAACATGATGCCTAACACAATATTCCCAAACCTCAACAAATCATAGACAAATGAGCCATATCCCTAATGGGATTTGAGACAACAACGGGATCCAAAACAATTCTAGTACTAAGGTGCAGAGGCTCAACTACAGAATCAGATATAAAGAGTGAGAAGCACCAGAATCAAAAAGAGTTCTAACAGGATGTTCGGAAAGAGAAATCAAACCTCCAACAGAAATTTTCCTACCTCTATCTGGTACATCAGCCATGAGAGCATGCACTTGCCCTCCAGAAGATCCTTCCCTTTGACTTTACCATTGCTTCTTCGGGCACTCCCTAGTATAGTGTCCGACATCACGACAGTTGAAGCAGGCATTCTTCCTTTTTCTGCAGTCTTTGACCAAATGATCCACGTTCCCACTACCATGACATTTCTTTTTGCCTTGAGCTTTGCCGTGCTTTCCTCCCACTTGTTGTTGTTCTTTCTTGGGCCACACTTTCTTGTTTTTGTTTCCTCTTAACTTCTTTTCAGTTTTATCTTCCTCATGCATTAAGGCCATATCAATGAACCTCTCAAAAGTTGCTCCCATTGGAATATGAGACATGGATAACCTATGAAGGGGTTCATTCAGTCCTCTAGCAAAACGCAAAGCTTTCTTATGTGAGGTATCTACTAGCTCCAACCCAAACCTTGCTAGTTGGTTGAATTTGTTAACATACTCTTTAACAGTCATGCCTCCTTGCTTGAGCGCCAAGAACCCTTCCATTTACATGCTTTTCTCAGCTTGAGAAAGAAACTTCATTTCAAACCTTGGCCTAAAATCATCCCAAGTCTCCACCGGATGCTCTGCTTGCATTACTTCCTACCAGAATGAAGCTTCATCTTTAGTAGTCAGGTGGCTAACGGAATCTTCCTACGATCGTCCACTTCGAAAATTCCAAACAAGTCCTCCGTCTCCTTGAGCCAATTTCTTGCCTCTACGAACGTCTCGGTTCCACGAAATGGCTTTCCTCCCACAGCACAGAAATCTTTGCAGATCTTGGAGAAATTATCTGCATGTGAAGGAGGAGGAGGAGGAACTATGGGTGCAGCTGGGCGAGGAACGTCAGCTTGGCCACCGGCAGGCATCGTGGCCTCTAGATACCTATGGAACTAGCCTGGTATCGTTACGCCCTCAGGAATATTTGGTTCCCCAAACATGCTGAAAAGAAAAGGAGAAGGGATTTAAATAGATAATCAAAAGATATTACATATGGCTTTAGGGAATATGCTTTTCAAAACAGACCTTTTTTTTATCAAAATGCTTTCTTTTAAAACCTTTTTAAAATAATTTTCAAAAACTTTATCCAATATGGTAACCTTCAACTCTGATACCAAGTGTGACACCCCATGTCTGTTAATGTCACTCATCAAGAGAATGCATTAAGTTTCGTGAAGCGTTATAGCTAAACAGAAACAAAAATATTACAAGACATATATAAAATAGCAGCGGAATTAAAAACTTTATTAATCATAAATCATCGTAGTTCAAAACATGGTTACATCATATGTCTGAAATGCATAAAACCTAGTACATCATTAAAACTTTTGTCTTGTACTTAAAATATCAGAGTACAAAAATTAAAGAAGCGTCATCCCAAAAATGTAGCCATAGTAGAGAGACTAGAAATCGAGCAATACATCTAAGCATCTCCAAGCAAGATGAAAGCAGAGAATCCAAATCAAGCCCGAGTATTCCCACCCTGAGAACCTGGGGGGGAACGGAAGAGAGAGAAGAGGAAACAGAATGGGATATACATAAAGTCTGGCGAGTCAAGTTAATTTAGCATATAAATAAGTAAAAGTATCATGATAGGCATATAAACTGGATGAGAGAGATAATAGTATCACAAGACAAGTATTAAAGGATAAACAGGATAACAGAACTGGATATGTTGCACTTCTTAAGTACTTTTCTCTGCACCAATACTAGTTTAACAGATATGTTACATGATTACATAATCCCTAATTGCTTAACAGAAAAAGGATGATCCCAACAGAAATATAATGGTAGTTTTTGGTGTACTCTAGTAATGGGTTTTAACCCAAACAGAATTAACCAGTACTAAAACATAAATAATGGGTGTTAACCCAAACAGAAATACAGGTACCCCACAGAAACAGACAAGACCAGATGTACCCTAATTACTACCCTTCCCCACTCGATCGGCTCCTTATCCCGTAAATACCCTGTGTCGGCCCCATAGTAGGGTGTATTACTTCCTAAAGTGGCAACCTACAAAAGGACACAGACCTATTTACTGGTGCTATAGCGGCTTATTTTCCCAGATGCATGTCGTACTCATGCACGCACATGAGTCCGTTGGAACGCGCCAGTACAAACCTCCTCTCATATGAACCTCTTATAATCAGTTCAGTAAGCGTGCCCTGACCCCTACCTGGTGCGGGGTCCCCCTTTAATACCAGAATGGATTATTGACTAATATGGGTCCCACACAATAGATGACACAAGGCAAACCTTACAGATCTTGTGTCCCCAATTAACTAGGATTTTGATAGGTTATGCCTAACAGTTTTAATAGATTCACATAACCCAGATTTACGGGTTAAACTTTACAAGTTAATGAGTCAATAAAACCCCAACAGATTTAACAGGTTAAGTTTTCTAGACTAACAGGTTCGTATAACCCCCTCCCTACAGAGTCAATAGGTTTACTTAACCCCACATATTTAACAGGTTTACTTAACCCCATAGATTTAACATGTTTACATAATTCCACATATTTAACAGGTTTACTTAACCCTACAGATTTAACAAGTTTACTTAACCCTACAGATTGAACAGGCTCAAAGAATCCTTATGGATTCAAACATGTTAAATACTACAAGTTCATTACCGTACATTCATTTATGGTTATAATGCGCTAGACATCCCATATTAATTCTACCACTTGTGGATGCTGGATATGTCGGTTGGGTCTGGGAAGACTTCTTCCACAAGTAGGACTTAACCTCGTGTCTTAACACCATCACGTCTTTATGCATTTAGACTCCTCATATTAGATTCACCACTTGTGGTCGCTAGATATACCGGGCGGATCCGGGCAGAGTTCTGCCATAAATGTAATCTAACCGCATGTCTTAACGCAGTTACAGTTACTTATTACTATAAATCTAGGCATTTCTATTATTAACCAATTATACCTATTTCATTATAGGTTTTCATGCCCCTTTCCCAAGTCATGTTCATCATGTACTACATGCCCCAAATTAGGATATAAATCACCATTTGATTTATGCCCAGATCGATTTTCATGTTTTCAATTCAAGTTATGCCCCAAATTTAACGGATTAAACAGGCAGTACATATTCTTTATAGTTCCATTAACATGTTTATCTTAATCTTAAATTAAGCCTACATATTTACATGTCCCAAACCACAAGTCATAATTCACCATATAAATCATGCCAGAATTTTTAGTCCAATTTCACAATATTGTTTATGACCCCTAAATCCCAATCGTGATTCAAAGTACAAGTTACGCCTCCAAATTACCATTTCCAATCATTCCCAATTTAACGTAATTTCGTTTGTACGCATATTTCAACGATATTGGCCTAGGCTCAAAAGTAGCTTGGCTATTAAAATAAAAAGGGAATGAGAGTGAGAAGGACATAATACTCATAAAACCAACATTAACAGAAATGGGCATATGATAGCAGAAATAGGCATATAAGAATAGATCTGATGAACAGAAATAGACATATAAGAACAGATCTGATGAACATGTAATAACAGGACTGATTATGCATAGTGTCTTGATCATAAGCATGCATGATGAGATATAATCAATGAATTAGATATACAAATATAGCAAATCTGATATGATTCCAATAGTCACAAGTTTATATCTAATTCATAGGCATTTCAAGATTTCATGTTAATTATTTCTATCTAAAAATAACGTAGACTCGTAGAGAATAGATCTAAGAGACAGAAGAATAGTTGCAGATGTTGAAGTGTAGATCTCTAAATTTGTCTAACTCTTGTATTTGTAGAAATATAGGCTATTTTAATTTTGGCAGAGGCAACATCTAGTTCTCCATTGTTTTAGAATGAATAAAACACCGAGAATGGGGTTTTATTTATAGCCTAGGGTTCAAGAATCTCGCTCAGAACTGTGTTCAGGCATAGAAACCGAATTCTGCCCAGATCTGTATGGGGATCGACCCTTCCTTTGGGTGTCGACCCCGAGGTCGAGCCATGTGTCGACCCCGAGGTCGAGCCATGTGTCGACCCCAAAGAGCCTAGGTCTGGGTCGATCCCCGGGATGGGTCTGTTCTGCGTTTTAGCTTCCCATTTGCTATTTTAATTTTTTTATGTTTTGATTTGTTTGTATATATATAATTCTCTTGTGCGTATACAAACTTCAAACCTCAATGACTTCTTCATACGGTGTCTATTTTGACCAGAATTCCGAGACGAATGCAATGGCGTAGCCCATTTCACTTAATTTTGAATATTAAATTAATTATTCTTTAATTTATCATTTTTTAATGTCATTAAAATTATGGGGTGTTACAACAATTGTAGCTTGCTTTAGATGTAAATGAAAGCTTTTGGTTGACTTTGCTTATATCACGTGTTATGTTGAGTGTTTAAACTTTTTTTTTTTGGGCCGACCGGTTTTTATAGTGATCCGTAACACTCTTTTATTTATCACAAAATAAAAAGTACAGATAAGTCCAGGTGATATGTAGTTAACATATCAGCTATAGGTTCTTCCACACACGAAAGAAACCAACCTAAAACTCCAAATGCTAACAAATTTGACATACAATTCCATAACACGTTAAACAAAAAACAATTTGACATGCAGATTATGAAAGAAAGGAGCTCTCAGCTGTAACACGCCACCTCCGCCAATGCCACTCTTGCAAGGACACTAGCTTTGGAGGGGCGTTAAACGAGGTAAACTTGCATGCAGATATCACAAGACAGAACATATAAGTAAAAACAGAGTAAATAAAGCAGCGGATAAAACTAACATTTCAGAACCATAGTCAAGTTACATCAAAGTACTTGGTCATTATTTTCTCATAAAACAAAGTCTAGAACATAAACTAAAAACTGAAACAAAAACAAAAATTAACTATCCCCAAGGTAGAATAAAGCCATAGCGTGCTCAAGTCCAAACCATACATGAGCTATCCAGAAAAGCAGCTAAAGATCCAAGCTAAGTACTAGTGTTTCCACCCTGTAAACCTGAGGGGGGAAACGGAAGAAAAGAGGCAAAAGAAAACGGGTCAGTCAAAAAGACTGGTAAGTCCTATCTACTATTAGTATAAAAACAAATAATGATAACTGAACATGTAAAACAGAGATGAGATGTAGGGTGATAACTGGCATGGTGAAAGGTTAACGAGATAGATCGAGTGTGGCATCGCATATACAAGGTTAAGTTGCACCAGGTGTGTACTAGTATTCCAATCCATGTCAAGTATAAACAAGAAATGATCCCTTGGCCCAAAGCTGGCCCAAACCCGTCAGATGACCTAAATCAAGGTCCAACTATTCGGTCTAGTCGATCGGCTCCCTATAAGCCTAACTCGTCGTGTATCGGTGTCATACGGTCCAAACATGAAATGTAGTCGACTGTGCTAGGTCCACCCTAGGGTGTATCCAGCCCTAGGGTGTCAACCACTGACACGAAACAAGCACGCACAGTCAAAACCTACTGGTGCCCAAGTCTATCTTTCATCCCCGGACAATGTGCACGACCATGGTCCGTCGGAATCTACTATGGCGCACCTACTTTTGCCGTCTTTTTGGTCGCTTACACTCCAGCCCACTAATTGTGCCCCACCCTAGCCTAGTCCCTAGGGTATCCGATACACCCTAGTGGGTTACTGCTGAGAAGGACCGCGTAACTAGGGTTTTCTAGTGGGTTAAGTGTGGTTAACCCATCCAATCAAGTATCAAGTTGGTTAAGTGTACCCAAGGTTCATGACTTAACCGCATCAACCCATCATGTCTAATTGGTTAAGTATTCAAGTGGTCCATGACTTAACCCTACCATGTGGCATTAATTAGTTTAATGCACCCAACCTCTCACATTAGACTTTGTTGTTGTTACTAGTTAAGCCGGGCGGGTCCGGGTAGCTCTACACCACAACTTGGTCTAACCTCGGGTTTCTAGTGCAACATGACCAACTACTCACATTGGGTCCTATTGCTTGTAGCCACTAGTTAAGCCGGTCGGTTCCGGGTAGATTTATGCTACAAGCTCAACCCAACCTCGAGTTGGCCATACTCATATTTTCTAAGTGTCATGTCCATCATTATGTTTACAAACATAATCACAAGTTATTGTTCATGTCATATTTTAAAATCATGTTTTCATGTCATTAATATTACCCAAACCCAACGCATTCCCATCGCATGTACGTTTCGCATAACATAACATAGATCAAAAGAGGGAACTTGGCAAAAGCATGACAAAAAGGGGCATAAGGTAATAAGGTTGACCACAAGTTAAACATGGTGGCATATGAGGCATAAATAGGTTCATGAGCTTGCATATTACTTCATAGGCCTCAAAGCATGCATAATATCAACTTAAGCAAATAGGTGAAACATGATTATGAATGACATAGGATGATGTCTAGAAGTTCGCATACAACATTATATGCAAGTTATCATAAAGGTTATAAGAGTTCTCATGTTGTATAATGCAACATTTCAACATAAAGCTTATAGCTTTTAGCCCACAAGGTCAAGTTGATATGCATAGAATATATTCATGCATAACATGATAAGATCATAGGTTTACAAACATGCATAAAATATATTCATGCATAACATGATAAGATCAAAGCATATATCATACTTAGGCCCCAAACTCAACTTGCAACATGTCACATTTAACTTCATAGTTATAATCTAAGAACAGTATAGGGCTTACAATGAGCGGTTATGCGATCTAGATCAATATATATAAAGATTGAGACGAAGCCACAAGCAAAATCTGCAAAGAAAATAATTAGGTCCACTTAAACGCCTTGAAACAAGAAGTAATAACTCCAATGACAAAGAAAGAAGGCTCTTTTACTTAAGGAAGATGGCTCTTTTATGACATAGATTGATTTGAGACACTCATGCTCTCATGAAGAAGGTGGAGGCCATGATTGGTGAATATTTGGACAGCATTTAGTTGTAGGAATGATTAACGAGGGTTTAGGCTAGGTCTAGGGGTCTTTTTATAGGTGATTAGGTTAATTTAGACCATAGGATTAACCCTAAATCGAATCTGAGCCATCAACTCCCGTCAGAAACTTCCAGAGCAAGACCTAACCTGTCAAAATGGTGCACCAGAAAAACCGGTCCGACCGGGGGGGTCGACCCCTGGGTCGACATGGGTGTCGACCCATTGGGGGGGTCGACAGGGGTGTCGACCCCTGTGTCGACCCTGCCTGGGGCGGGAAAATTCCCGCCCATTCTGCCTTGGTTGAAATTTAAATCTGAATTCGAATTTGAACTGTTTTCGGGCTTGGAATTTTCTGAAAACTTCATTGGGCCATAACTTGGTCATACGGACCTCGTTTTTCGAAAACTTGGACTCTATTTCGCGTATTTTTCCGAGACAAACGCAATGGCACAGCTCGTTTCCCTTGATTCTGATTTTACAGTTTAATTCTGCCTTGATTTATGTTATAACATGTTATTCAAAAATACGGGTTGTTACATTCTCCCCTCCTTAAAGGATTTCGTCCCCGAAATCTCTAAGTTAGGAAGAACGTATCCTACCATCCAACATCCATCTACTCAAAACATCATCCACGTGCAGTCATTGTCCTTAAAGGATTCTAAATGCTGTATGATCATATGCAAAGGTGTGTGTATATGTACTTATCTAATGCGAAAATCAGGAGGTTACTGATTCAGTAAACCCCCTTAATGCAAAACATGTTAGTGAAATGAGTCCATATGTATGCAAATTCCTAACATAATTTATAATCTCTACATGAGTGCACATAACATTCACTCATATGCAACATCCACGTGATAGCACAACAAGTTTCATCCATGAATAAGCATAAACACTCATGCATATGCAACATGAAAGTGTGTGAGCCGATCTTAGTGCCTAATGTGTATCATGCATCCACGAGTATCCACTTGCAACCACTTGCAACCATCAAGCATAACATGTTTCAAATACATGTTTCATCCAAAGGGTTTCTACCTAAGGTTCTCACGACAAGGTTAACGAGATAACAAGATAGACAGGATAAACATGGATAGCAAAAAGAAAGATATGTTGATTAAGAAAGGAGACTGAGAATGTACCCTCAAAAAGGAATGGATAAAGCCCACGTATCTTCTCCTCGGTTTCCCAAGTTGCATCTTCATCGGCTTCACTCCATTGAACTTTCACCAATTTGACTTCTCGATTCCTTAACTTCTTGATCTCTATTCCCAAGATACGAATCGGAGCTCTTCTCAAGGTTGCCTCTTTTTCTACCTCCACGTCTTCAAGAATGCTCGGTTCAACCACCTCAGCGGACTTATGTAGGCACTTTCGGAGATGCGAGACATGAAAGACATTATGTACTCCGGCTAGCTTCTCGGGCAATTCCACCTTATAGGCCATCTTTCCAATTCTCTCTATGATAGGGAAGGGTCCTACGAACCTTGGTGCCAGCTTCCCAACTGCTCCAAAACGTACCACCTTACGCAAAGGAGAAACCTTCATGAAAACCATGTCTCCCACTTCGAATTCCAAATCTGCCCTTTGCTTGTCAGCATAGGATTTCTGTCTATCTTGGGCCGCTTTCATCCGTCTTCTCACCAATTCAACTTTCTCGGATGTGTCCCGTATCATATCGGGCCCAAGTATAAGCCTATCTGTTGTCTCCCACCAACAAGATGGTGACCTACACGGCCTCCCATACAAAGCTTCAAATGGTGCCATCCCTATGCTGGCTTGATAGCTATTATTATAAGCAAACTCTACAAGAGGAAGGTGGTCTTCCCAAGTACCACCAAAGTCAAGAACACAAAGCCTCAAAAGATCTTCTAGTACTTTATTCACCCTTTCGGTCTGGCCATCTGTCTGGGGGTAATAGCCTGTACTCAGATTCAATCGCGTACCCATCGATTCTTGCAAACTATTCCAGAATTGACTAGTGAAAATTGGGTCACGATCGCTAACTATGCTAGAAGGAACTCCTTGCAACCGTACTATCTCCCGAAGATAAATAGATGCTAGCCATGATGCGGTCCTCTTGCTCTTTACAGGAATGAAATGAGCACTTTTTGTAATTCTATCAACTATGACCCATATGCTTGTGTTCCCTTTCCTTGACTTAGGCAATCCATCCACAAAATCCATAGAAATACTCTCCCACTTCCATTGCGGGACCTCTAGTGGATGTAATAGCCCACCTGGTTTCTTTGACTCGGCTTTCACTTGTTGGCACACCATGCACTTTGAAACATACTCTGCCACATCTTTCTTCATTCCGGCCCAAAAGAAAATGCGCTTCATATCTCTATACATCTTATCTCCTCCAGGATGTATAGTCATCTTCGAGTGATGTGCTTCTTCGAGAACTTTATGCACCAAGTCTCCTACTTGTGGAACGCATAGCCTTCCATCACGCCTTAGCCAACCTTTATCATCAATAGTATATCTAGCAAGGTGACTAGACGTCTCACCACGAATCAACTTGTCCATGACCTCGACTATCTGTGGATCTTCCTTCTGCGAAGCCCCAACTTGATCAAGAAGTGTGGGTCTAGGCTCAAGGAATGCTAATGAACCTGTCATCGACTCAACAGTCGTCGTGAAATCAAAGGTTGCCAAGAACTCTAAGTTCTTCATCTCAATAAACAAGGGACTCAAAGTCAACCTCCTTCTGCTTAGTGCGTCTGCCATAACATTACCCTTGCCAGGGGTATAAGCTATCTCGAAGTCATATGATGCCAAGAATTCCATCCACCTTTGCTGCCTTAAATTCTGATCTTTCTGCGAGAAGAGGTACTTGAGTGACTTGTGATCAGTATACAACTCAAACCTTTCGCCTAGAAGATAGTGGCGCCAGGATTTGAATGCAAAGACGATCGCCGCCAACTCCAAATCATGAGTGGAATAGTTCTTCTCATGAACTTTAAGTTGCCTACCCCCATAACATATCACTCTTCCCTCTTGCATTAGAACAACACCTAACCATGTACCACATGCATCGGTGTACACGGTAAACATCTTACCGCCATCGGGTAACGCCAAAACTGGAGCTGTGGTAAGGGCTCTCTTGAGCCTTTGAAAAGCAAGCTCACACTCCAAGTCCCATGCAAAGACTAAGTTCTTCTTCGTCAACCTAGTAAGAGGGGCCGAAATCTTAGCGAAGTCCCTGATGAACTTCCTATAGTAGCCTGCTAGACCGAGAAAGCTTCTTACTTCGGTTGCATTCCTAGGAGTCTTCCAGTCTTGAAGCACGACCACTTTCGCGAGATCCACCGCTATGCCTTGCTTAGAAACTATATATCCAAGAAACCGAACTTCCCTTCTCCAGAAATGACATTTGGAGAACTTGGCTTTCAACTGATGCGCCCTAAGCGTATCCATCACTTCCTTGAGATGCCTAGCATGCTCTTCCTCATCCTTTGAGAAGATCAGAATATCATCCACGAAGACAACAACAAACTTGTTAAGGAACTCCTTGAACACCCTACTCATCAAATCTACGAAGTAGGCAGGTGCATTAGTCAAACCGAATGGCATGACAAGCCATTCAAAGAATCCATCTGGAGTCCTAAACGCAGTCTTATCAATACTACTCTAAGCTGATGGAATCCGGTGGCTAGATCGAGCTGAGAGAAAATAGAAGCACCTACAAGCTGGTCAAGGAGATCATCAATCCTTGGTAACGGGTGCCTATTCTTCTTTGTCAGCTTGTTCAACTCTCGATAATCAACACATAGACGAAGCGAACCATCCGCCTTAGTAGCGAATACCACCGGAGCACACCATTCAGAAATGCTTCGCCTAATAAAATTCTTCTCAAGCAACTCCTTGATTTGCTTACTGAGCTCCCTTCTTTCTCGTGGGGCCATGTGCCTAACGAGCAATGATACTGGCTTGGCATTATCGACTAGATAAATGCGGAAATCTATCTCTCGTTTAGGGGTAACCCCTTAACTTCTTCAAAGACATCAGGATAGTCTCGGACCACCCTTACAGATTGCAGATCATCGATGGACGAGTCAAGAGATTCAAGATAACATAACATGACGGGACCTCTAGGGTTACAAGAAATTTCTAGGGTATTACCGAGGCGAGTCATGAGCCTCACCACCCTATGCTCACAATCGAGGATGGCTCCATAAGTGGACAACCAATCCATGCCCAAAATCAACCCGTGTCCCGTGAACCCGAGAACATAAGCATTACACGCGAATTCCACGGTCAAGATAGAAATCTTCAAATCCACACAAATCATAGATAAATGGGCGGAACCCCCAATTGGATTTGAAACACTAACGGGATCCTCAACTAGACTAGTACTTAGGTGCAAACTTTCAACAATGTCAGAAGAAATAAAACTATGCGATGCGCCAGAATCAAATAAGGTGCGAACAGGATAACCAGAAATATAAACAAGACTTTCTACAGAAATACTACCTCGGTCCTGAACTGGAGCAGTGTTGAGAGCATACACTTGCCCTCCAGAAGGTCCTGCACGCTGATTCTGCCCTTGCCCTTGCTTCTTGGGGCAATCCTTGCTAAAGTGTCCAGTCTCTCCACAATGAAAGCATTCGCCCCGCTTCCTCTTCTTCTTTCTGTAATCCTTGGCTATGTGCCCAACAATCCCACAGAAGTTGCATTTTCTTGGGTCCTTTGCTTTGGCCTTGTTGCCCTTGTTGTTCTTGTTGTTCTGATTGCTCTGATTTCCTCCCCACTTGGAGTCTGTCTTCTTGGCTTGAGTCTCATTAGCCTTGACTTCCTTCTTGCCATTCTTATCGTCTCCTTGAAGCAATGCCATGTCTACTAGGCCTTCAAAAGTGGCCCCCATGGGTATATGAGATAGGGATAAACCTTGTAATGGCTCATTCAACCCTCGTGCAAAGCGTAAAGCCTTCTTCTGGGGAGTATTAACCATGTCCAAACCGAATCGAGCGAGCTGGTTAAACTGATTCACATACTCCCTCACTGTCATGTCCCTTTGCTTCAAAGATATAAACTTCTCCAATTGCAGATTCGCCTCAGCTGATGATAGAAACTTAAGCCCAAATCTTATCCTAAATTCGGCCCAAGTCTCTATAGGCCTCGTAGCATTGGTGACCTGCCACCATTAAGCAGCTTCTTCTTTTAATAACCATGCTGCCAATAAAACCTTTCTATGGTCTTCCACATCAAAGATAGCGAAGAGATCCTTAGTTTCTTTCAAACAATTTCATGCCTCACAAAAGTCTCCGTCCCAATGAAATTCTTGCCACCCATCGCCTTAAAGTCTTTGCAAATCTTAGCGAAATCTGCTTGTGTGTTCTGAGGAGGAGGAGGAACCTCAGTTACGGTGGGGGTGGTTGCCGGGCCCACATTGTTGGCCCTAGCTTCCAAGTACCTCCGGAACCATCCGGGAATGGTCACTCCCTCGGGAAGGTTAAGATCGGCCATACTGAAAAAGGAAAAGATAGATTTAGAACAAGGAAACGAAGGATAGTGCTAATGGCTTTTGGGGAATAGCCTTTTAGAATAACTAGACTTTTCTTGGTAAATACTTAATTGGTTTTGAAAATAGTTTTTCAAAAGGTAAGTTTTAAAAACCTTTTTCTCAAATCTTGTAAACCTTATGCTCTAATACCAAATGTAACACCCCACCTCCGTCAATGCCACTCTTGCAAGGACACTAGCTTTGGAGGGGCGTTAAACGAGGTAAACATGCATGCAGATATCACAAGACAGAACATATAAGTAAAAACAGAGTAAATAAAGCAGCGGATAAAACTAACATTTAAAAACCATAGTCAAGTTACATCAAAGTACTTGGTCATTATTTTCTCATAAAACAAATTCTAGAACATAAACTGAAAACTGAAACAGAAACATAAAGTAACTATCCCCAAGGTAGAATAAAGCTATAGCGTGCTCAAGTCCAAACCGTACATGAGCTATCCAGAAAAGCAGCTAAAGATCCAAGCTAAGTACCAGTGTTTCCACCCTGTAAACCTGAGGGGGGAAACGGAAGAAAAGAGGCGAAACAAAACGGGTCAGTCAAAAAGACTGGTAAGTCCTATCTACTATTAGTATAAAAACTAATAAAGTTAACGGAACATGTAAAACAGAGATGAGATGTAGGGTGATAACTGGCATGGTGAAAGGTTAACAAGATAGATCGAGTGTGGCATCGCATATACAAGGTTAAGTTGCACCAGGTGTGTACTAGTATTCCAATCCATGTCAAGTATAAACAAGAAATGATCCCTTGGCCCAAAGCTGGCCCAAACCCGTGAGATGACCTAAATCAAGGTCCAACTATTCGGTCTAGTCGATCGGCTCCCTATAAGCCTAACTCGTCGTGTATCGGTGTCATATGGTCCAAACATGAAATGTAGTCGACTGTGCTAGGTCCATCCTAGGGTGTATCCGGCCCCAGGGTGTCAACCAATGACACGAAACAAGCACGCACAGTCAAAACCTACTGGTGCCCAAGTCTGTCTTTCATCCCCGGACAATGTGCACGACCATGGTCCATCGGAATCTACTATGGCGCACCTACTTTTGCCGTCTTTTTGGTCGCTTACACTCCAGTCCAGTAATCGTGCCCCACCCTAGCCTAGTCCCTAGGGTATCCGATACTCCCTAGTGGGTTACTGCTGAGAAGGACAACGTAACTAGGGTTTTCTAGTGGGTTAAGTGTGGTTAACCCATCCAATCAAGTATCAAGTTGGTTAAGTGTACCCAAGTTTCATGACTTAACCGCGTCAACCCATCATGTCTAATTGGTTAAGTATTCAAGTGGTCCATGACTTAACCCTACCATATGGCATTAATTAGTTTAATGCACCCAACCTCTCACATTTGACTTTGTTGTGGTTACTAGTTAAGCCGGGCGGGTCCAGGTAGCTTTACACCACAACTTAGTCTAACCTCGGGTTTCTAGTGCAACATGACCAACTACTCACATTGGGTCCTATTGCTTGTAGCCACTAGTTAAGCCTGTCGGTTCCGGGTAGATTTATGCTACAAGCTCAACCCAACATCGAGTTGGCCATACTCATATTTTCTAAGTGTCATGTCCATCATTATGTTTACAAACATAATCACAAGTCAATGTTCATGTCATATTTTAAAATCATGTTTTCATGTCATTAACATTACCCAAACCCAACGCATTCCCATCGCATGTACGTTTCGCATAACATAACATAGATCAAAAGAGGGAACTTGGAAAAAGCATGACAAAAAGGGGCATAAGGTAATAAGGTTGACCACAAGTTAAACATGGTGGCATATGAGGCATAAATAGGTTCATAAGCTTGCATATTACTTCATAGGCCTCAAAGCATGCATAATATCAACTTAAGCAAATAGGTGAAACATGATTATGAATGACATAGGATGATGGCTAGAAGTTCGCATACAACATTATATGCAAGTTATCATAAAGGTTATAAGAGTTCTCATGTTGTATAATGCAACATTTCAACATAAAGCTTATAGCTTTTAGCCCACAAGGTCAAGGTGATATGCATAGAAAATATTCATGCATAACATGATAAGATCATAGGTTTACAAACATGCATAAAATATATTCATGCATAACATGATAAGATCAAAGCATATATCATACTTAGGCCCCAAACTCAACTTGCAACATGTCACATTTAACTTCATAGTTAGAATCTAAGAATTGTATAGGGCTTACAATGAGCGGTTATACGATCTAGATCAATATATATAAAGATTGAGACGAAGCCACAAGCAAAATCCGCAAAGAAAATAATAAGGTCCACTTAAACGCCTTGAAACAAGAAGTAATAACTCCAATGACAAAGAAAGAAGGCTCTTTTACTTAAGAAAGATGGCTCTTTTATGACATAGATTGATTTGAGACACTCATGCTCTCATGAAGAAGGTGGAGGCCACGATTGGTGAATATTTGGACAGCATTTAGTTGTAGGAATGATTAATGAGGGTTTAGGCTAGGTCTAGGGGTCTTTTTATAGGTGATTAGGTTAATTTAGACCATAGGATTAACCCTAAATCGAATCTGAGCCATCAACTCCTGTCAGAAACTTCTAGAGCAAGACCTAACCTGTCAAAATGGTGCACCAGAAAAACTGGTCCGACCGGGGGGGGGGGGGGGGGGGTCGACCCCTGGGTCGACATGGGTGTCGACCCATGGGTCGACATGGGTGTCGACCCATTGGGGGGGTCGACAGGGGTGTCGACCCCTGTGTCGACCCTGCCTGGGGCGGGAAAATTCCCGCCCATTCTGCCTTGGTTGAAATTTAAATCTGAATTCGAATTTGAACTGTTTTCGGGCTTGGAATTTTCTGAAAACTTCATTGGGCCATAACTTGGTCATACGGACCCCTTTTTCGAAAAATCAGACTCTATTTCGCGTATTTTTCCGAGACGAACGCAATGGCATAGCCTGTTTCCCTTGATTCAGATTTTACAGTTTAATTCTGCCTTGATTTATGTTATAACATGTTATTCAAAAATACGGGTTGTTACATCAGCAGATCAGCCCATATCATCGTCGAGTCCTTTGAGTAGCTCAATCTTTTTGCTTCTTGTCATATGCACATTACCCATCGTACGACCAGACGTAGATACTGCTATCGAGGTGCTAACGTTCTCCTCCAGAGGCGCTTTGTATCCTGGAGGTGGTTTAATGTGATCATACGGACCCGGTTTTATCTTGAATTTGTCATTTTCTTTGGTTCCAGTAATTGGAGTTCTGCTGTTATGAGCGTTTTTCGACGATTTTTCTTCCTTTGAGCTTTCTGGGGTCCTGCTTTCCTTGCCACTACAGTTCAAAAAACCCGGTTTGAAAGCTGGCGTCATAGCCTTGGAAGAGCATGGTTCATCCTGAATTAAACCCAACGTTTCACGTTCAACTGCATATATTTCCATCGTATTATACTTATGGATCATATTATCCATGCATTTTTCTTCTCAGTACTGACAATTGGTTCTAACTTGCCACTGTTTATCTCCATCCGCAGTGCTTCTATAATTTCTCGCACCCCTTTATCTTGATGTCTGGTGTAAGTTTTGGTATTTTCATTAGTGTGCTGCTCCCCCACCTTTTCACTCACATTAGAACAGTCAAAATTTGTTTGCAAAAAGCTGTCAAGCTCATTCACTGCATCATTATGCCCTTCTCCAGAATTGCGGTCTTCCTTGCTTTCAGGTGGAACTTGTCCTCCCTCTTTTGTTATCACTTGGACGCTAGACAGATCAGCATCATCCTTTTTTGCTTCATTCACAGCGGAAGCTTTCGTAACATGCAAACAAAGATTGCCTGGACTAGTGTTTTCAACTATGGCTTCAGGCATATTGCTAGAGCAAGCTCTTCGCAGAGAGTCTGTACATTCTTTTTCATTCTCAAAAGGCGGGAAAACACACGAAAGAAACTCACTAACTTGCCTTATTTCACCCTCCTCACCTTCATCGTTTTCATCAATCAAATTATCCTCCTCTTGTAGTGCAGAAAGCACATCATACCTACCATTACTTGTTTCCCCTTCACTTGATATCTCTTTATGTTTCTGATTACTCTTATTGGAGTTTCTACCCTTTTTCCAATTACTTCCGTCCACTCAGGACTAGGTCGGACCATACTTGGACCTGATCTCTCATGCGTATTAAAAGGCTCACTTGCCCGGTTCGAAGTTGAGTTCATTCTATTGTTTTCCGCTTTCGGGTTTCTTCTGATATTAAGATCCCTGTCCTTCATACACTTTAACGTGGTATGCCCAAAGCTACTACACTTAACACATATTGCTGGCCGCCACAAGTAGGAGACATACACGATTTGCTCACTACCATCCGGTAATAACACTGGAAATTCATACGGAAGCTCATCATGAGGAGAAACCTCGACCATACATTTCACATACTCGAGTCTATCAAGCTGCTCTGTTGATAAATCCATGCAAAGAAATTTTCCAATTCGCATAGCCAAATAACTGATTCGGATTTTAGTCAAATAAACTAGTGGCAAGTTTGATAATTTAATCCAAACCGGAACAGAATTAAAGGCTTTGTTCAGATCTCCCAAATCCGTCGCCCACGGACGCACAATATATAATTTGTTGTAAATCAGTACTGGATTTGCTTGCAATATTTTTTCACGGTCCTCATCTTTATCGAAATAAAAGAAGAAAACGCTACCTGTCGATAATATCTTAATTCCCCCTGAAGGATTCCAGAGCTTCCTCAGATGCGTTGTGACAACCGAATAAGGAAGCGGTCGATCTAGAAAGTGGCCGATGAGGTAACCACTCCACTGCTCCTCTGCAGCGTCAATGATTTGAGCTGTTGTTTGGATCGCTTTACCTTTGAAGATAAGCTTCATAGGCGGGGGAGAGTAAGATCCGGCATTACGAGGCTTTGATTCAAAAAGGGAAGACCGTTTCTTGTTAGGAGGACCGGCGGCTAGAGGAGGGTTACAGGCAGGCGGCGGAATTTGTGTCGGAGGCGGTTCCGGAGGAGGAGGATAAGGTAGAGGCGGTCTGCTTTGGATTGGTGGAGATAGATGGAGGTTGATTTGAGAGGGGAAAAGTATGGAGGAGAGATTTAAGGGAGGAGAGAAAGGATGGCATGCCTTAGCGGGGAAGCTAGGGTTTGAGGAAGGGGGAAACGGAGGAAACGATGGTGGGTTCGGTTCCGGCGGCGGATCCGGAGGCGGAGGAATCAGAGGTGGAGGGAAAGGTAGAGGCGGAGGAGCTAAGTGGGAGTTGAATTGGGTTGAGGACAGGCGTGAAGATAGGTTTGGACGAGGAGAGAACGAACGGGGAAAGGAAGCAGCCGCCATGATTTCCAAATTTAGACGTTATTGAAAACATTGTGGACACGAACACTGATTTGAGCTGTTGAGTGTTTAAACTTTTGTCTACACTTTCTAGTATTTGTAATTACGTAAATATACTCGTATTCACACTTGGACAAGCTTTGTCTGAGGATTTTCTCTTGAGATTCACAAGTTGTGCCAAGATTGTATGTACCGACTCTGCTCTTGGGATTTCCCTTGGTCGGGAATTCTTAGTCGTGCGGAGTTCGGATTTTACATCTTCCCCCTTAGGACCTGTTGGCACGTTTTTGGTAAAGTTGTCACACATCAAGATATTGGTTAGCAACGCGCTCAAGTTTCGAGAACGTCATCATAAAACACAAAGCGATTTGGTTGAAGTCATGACATGTTTGGAAAAGGATTGGAAATGACATTGATTTGTAAAATCGTCATCGACGGATTTGGAAAAACTGGCATGGTGAAAATATGTGATCGACTTGGTCCAATCAACTCAAAAAAATTTAGCGTGTCGTTCTGATCATGTGGAAAAACCCATCGTGAAAAAATATATGGATTTTGGTAAAAAGCAGTGTCGCGCACTCAAAAATAGCTGATCTCCGCAGTTGGATCTGGCACTTGACAAAGTTGGATTTAGCAAGTTAAAAATTTAGTAATCAACACGGGTCGATCATGCAAAACCACATATAAAACACGGTCCGATCACGTTAGCAAGTTTGGCTTGGCAACTCTAGAATATGGCACCCCTATATTTTATATCCCATCTGGGATACGACATCTCGGAGTGCGACTCTGCCGTGGCTCATGTTTTCTTGAGTCGGGCATAAGATTATGGGATGCGAAAAAATGGCTAATCGAAGGTGCGAAATTTCGGAGATACAAAAAAGGCTGAGCACCACGGAATGATGTGAGATTTTCACGTCTCCGCATCATGGCTTTCGAGAGTCGATTCTTTGGGGTTGACAAGGATATGAATTTAGCAAATGCCAAGCTGCTTTTGGTAAAGGAGAATTTCACATGTAGATCATGTATATTCACCTGAGCACACCATGTTTGGCATGATATTTTTGGATGTGAGATTCTAGAGTATAGTAAAGTGGCAGATTATTTAGCCATGCATTTTCACCATGTTGATCATGTGTTTTCGGTTGATTGACACACGTTTTCACCTAGCATTTGGGATACAAAGTTTCTTGACTTCAGGATGCCATTTTTTGAGATCGCCTTGGTTTTTTAGCTTCATTTTTGGGATGTGAATTTCGTATCCCCAAGGATATGAAATTATGGAAGTTTATCCTAAAACTCACCTATAAATACGCCCAAGCTTGACATTTAAAGAGGTTGGCTCATTTGCACTCTTCATACAGTTTGGCATACGAGATTGAAGCTCTTAAGCACCATTAATGGCTGCCTTCATCTTCCCTATGGAATTTGGACTTCTAAATGTTGCATAAATGTTTGCCTACAACATTTGGAAATTTTCTTGGACATTTACACTATTTTTGGACTGTTTTGGATTTCTTTGGAATTTCTTGGACATTGAAGCTACTTTTTGGACATTGCATCATATTTTTGCTCAACGAAGAAAAACAAGGGCATTTTAGTCAAAGTTTAGAATTAACAAATATTTTTTTGTTCTATTGTAATACTTTGCACGCATATATTGTTCGAGCTTGTACAACAATTGTGATCAGCTATTATATGATGAGTGGTTACTATAAAGTGGACATTGGCGTTAGTGACGAACCACTATAAAAAGTTGTGTTCTCCTTGCATTTAATTACTTTGGATTATCGTTTTTATACAAAATGTACACTTGGGAGTAGGCATGTAAATAGCGAAAAGTCCCCACATTAACAATTTGGCATGCCGGGAAGGAGGCACATAACTTTAGCCTCTGCTTTGGATTGGATTCCCGGATTTGTGTTCGGATTTTGGCTTCGGATTTGTATTTGGTTTTCGACTTCATTTTCAGTTTCGTACTTCGACTTTGTTACTCGCTTTTCATCGTGGTTAAGCGCAAGAAGCTCGACGCTATTGCTGAAGCTTAAGGTGCAGGAGGTGAAGGAAGTCAAGAACTTTTTTCGATTGGAGTTCCCTCAAATTACATCACTCGTGAAGACGATGATGGAATGATTAAGACTTGGCCATAGATTTTAACGCTTGACTCAAGCAATAGGAAGAAGCTTTTACTACCTTTCTCGCTCGAATAGAGGGTAGGATAAATAGTTCTGGAAGGCCGAAACTAATCATCAGGTCGACGCCGATCCTCGGATCGGTGCTGGCCCTGCTACACTTGGGACGCACCAATAATCCCAACATCACTCCAGACGGTGACGCTTTGGTTGGTTAGGTCTCAGGCTCCGCTGCTGATAATGTGGTTCAAGAACTAGTGCACACAACTTTGGATGGTAGTGTTCCCGCATTTTCGGGAGTTAGGATTATGCTCGATGCGACACTACAGGTTGGAATTCAACTAAATATTCTTCTCGCTAATCAACTGAATCCTAATTTGGACTTGAATTGAACATTAAGGGCACCGGTGTCGCTTTGGATAATCTGAATTAGTTGCTTTCTTTTAGTAAAGGATATCAAATCGTTAATGTTATTCGTCGATTAACTCGAGGCGATGGCACTTCTTCGGACTTGGATTGTGTTAGTCGCAGTCCGTTCTCTTTGGATATAACGAATTCTCACAACCCACTGAATTTCAAACTGTCGATGTTGGAAGCTTATGATGGTCGGAAGGATCCAACTGCTCACTTAACGCGACATATTCGACATATGGAAGTTCTCTCCACTTCGGAAAATTTCATGGCAAAGTGTTTCCTGCTTTATTTGATAGATATTGCTGCCATGTTATTTAGGTATTTGAAGATGAACTCTATCACTTCTTGGAATGGTTTGGTTAGTAGGTTGGTGGAACAATTCAGCGTCAACATCGCTCATCCAAAAAATGTTATGACTCTAAATGGAATTAAGAAGAAGTCCAATGAGACTCTATGCAAGTTCTTGAAATAGTTTAATGCTTTGGTGGCTTTGGACGACAGACTAGACTCATCTATAGTTTCGTTGGCCGCAGTTTCTGGTGTTTGGGATAAGTCTGACTTCAAGACTTCTCTGCATCGGTACTCCTCGAGGGATCTTGGTGAGTTCTATTTTGAAGCTGAAAGACTCCTCCGGGAAGAGGATGCGAGAACTGATAAAAAGGTTCTCGAAGCTAATGCGGTTAAGGGCGAGAAACCATCCAACTCTGGTAAAACTAAGGATTTTGGTGCTACTAAGCCTTCTTCGGGGAACGATCGTAACATGGCTTGGAGGCAACCTAAGTTCTTGACTTACTCTAAACTTACTCACACCCTCGAAGAAATTTACCAAGAAGTTCATCACACTACTCTTTTTAAGATGCCCTCAGTCAGGGAGCCTACCCAGAAAGAGAGGGATTCTGGCTAGAACTGCTTGTTTCATGATCTCGACGGTCACAATACAAACGAATGTCGACATTTTAAGCATATGGTTGAGGAGCGTGTCAGATGCTGAGAGCTAGCACGGTTTTTTTGGAATCAGGTTGTGGTGGCAGGATAGGCATAGCTCCCTCATGGAAATCAGGATAGGCCTGGGACCAGAACTCGCTCCAACGGCATTGTTATCAATTAAACCCTTACTGGCTTTGATGTCTCGAATAGGAGTCTTCCAGGCATCGGTATCTTGTGACTTACGGACTCTGTTCTTCTGGCTTCGTGGATATTTTGGGTTCTTTGTTTTGGTCTTCTCAAGTCTCTTGGATTTGGTTTTCTTACCTTCAGTGCTTAGGCTTTGGATTTGGCTTTCTTTGATTTCTGGGTTTTGTGGCTCTTGGATAATGGGCTTCTCACTCTTGGCTTTCTCAGAATTTGGATAATCGGGCTCTGGCCCATGGATTTTGCTTTGTAGGCTCCGAGCCTCCTTGATTTATATTTTAGCTTTCTAAATTGTAGTTGGTTGAGTCAACGTACCTAGTATGGAGCTGTAATAATCTCTAGGCATGCTTTTTTGCTTGACAACACACCATCATCCCCTAGTCATCAATAAAATGGATATGATTTTACTTTCCTTGGTCATCTTACTTTGGTAAGGTCGCCTTGGAAATTTTGGCCTATCTCGGTCATCTTGCTTCGGATGGATTGCCTTGAACCTTTCTGGCAACTCTTGGTTTCTTGCTTTGGTAAGATCGCCTTGGGGTAAACCTTGGTTTTGGAACTGAAATAGCTAAGCTTGCTTATCTGTGCATGGGAACTGGTATCCTTAGGCAAACTCTTCGTGAACGATAAGCCATCCAGTTTCCTTTACGAATGAATTTGAAAGCAGAAACACTAAGTCTTCATACCTATGTATGGGAACATGCATTCCTAGGCATGCTCTATACGGACGACACACCGTTAGGTTTTCCTTTTGGTTTTACTAAAAATTCCAAGGTTTTATAACTTTAATAAGATTCCTTCGCAAAGTAAGGACGCTTCCTTGTGGAGTATGAAATTTGAAATTGAATTGCAAACTTTAAGTAAGCATATGGCAATCCATGGTCGTCTTGCTTCGGCAAAGTCACCTTGGGAGAAAATGGCAAACTTTGGTTGTCTTATTTCGGCAAGATCGCCTTGGGAAAGGATATAACAATCATTGGTTGCCTTGCTTCGACAAGAGCACCTTGGAAAGCAATGGCAATTGTAACACCCCCGTCCATTAATGTCACTCACAAAGGGAGTGCATTAATTTGCATGGAGCATTATTAGTGTATAGAACAGAATATAACAAGACAGATACATATATTGGTACTTGAAAAATTTAAAACAACTTTTAGTGCAGTGGAGAAATAGTTTGATTACAACAACTTCATAAACCAAGTACACTTAATATCCATCTTGACAAATTGTTTTCAGAGTACACAAAGTAAAAAAGCATAACCCCAAACACAAGTAGCCATAAAAAATATGAGCTGAACTTTAGTTTCATCAATCCAAGCACTTCCAAAAGAGAGAGAAAGAGATCCAAGATCAAGCTCCACTAGTACTAGTCCCACCCTGAGAACCTGGGGGGGGGGAAGGAAGAAAAGAGGCGAAAACAAGAGGGGTCAGACATAAAGTCTAGCAAGTATAATAACTTAAACAATATAATTATTAAAGTAACTAGGATAAGGCATAAACTGGTAAGATAAGGTATGACCATGAAACAAGTGGGCAAGACAAAACAAACAAAGGAATATTTTGGCGTTAGTTGCATTCCTGATCACTATAGGATAATTACTATACTGCACCAATGCTAATTACACCGCACCATTACTAGTCACCCTAAAAGTTGATCCCACCTACAAAACATAATAATGATAATGGTAGTTTTGTGTACCCCAAGTTGTCTTCATAGGTGCCGCCTGCCCCTATCTCTACTAGTTTACCCACTACCCTCCCCATTCTAATTACAATGTTTATTCATAATATGGTAGTTATACTCCTAGGTGTCTTCATAGTTGCCGTCTGCACCTATCTCCGCTAGTTGTACCCACTACCTTCCCCATTCGATCATCTCCCCTATCTCGTAGATACCCGTGCTGGTCTTAACCCTATCCACTTATATATCATGCTTTACTTAATTTATAATTAAGTACATCTTAGTTCACAGATACATTGGTTAAGATAATAACTCCCTAAGTATCAACCCCGAAGACCAAAATCAACATCAGATTGGTACTCAGAGAATTATTCACTCAACCAAATTTCTGTTTGTCATTCATATTCGTCTTTGATCAGCATTAATTAATTATTAATGCATAGACCTTTCAGATTAAGTCAATTGCTTGTGGCTGCTGGATATGCCGGGCGGTTCCGGGCAGACTTCCACCACAAGCAAGACCTAACCTCGTGCCTAAGCATCTTTTAATTTATGCCTTTGACCTCCCACATTAGACTGCCATTTGTGGTTTCTGGATTTGTCGGGCGGGTCTGGGCAGTCTTACACCACAAACGAGTCTAACCTCGTGTCTTAGGCCTTTATTACCCATTTTATTTATGCCTTTGACCTCTCACATTAGATTACCATTTGTGGTTGCTAGATTTGTCGGGCGGGTCCGGGCAGTATTACACCACAAACGAGTCTAACCTCGTGTCTTAGGAACTTATTATTACACACTATTATTCAATCCCCAATTTGAATTAATATCCCTATTTCAAATTGCCAATAACTTCCAATTTTAATCCATGTCCATAATTGTCACTTAAATTATGTCCATAATTACTATGCATATAAATTAGGCCAATTAATGTCTCAAATTAATTATATGCCTTTTAAGACCATTATATGCCAATTCACAATATTAATATTTAATATTTTCTCATTGTCCCCACGCTATTCGCACGTTTTAATATGACATTTGTTAGACTCACAAATAGTCTAACTTATAAAAAGAAAAAGCAACATCACAACTTGCATAACACACAAAATAGATCTAAGAATCATGACATAAGTTTACATAGCCAATAACTTACATATGAATTTCATTCAAACTAGCATATGATTCGCATACAAAACTAGCATAGGCAATAAGCATAAACTAGCATAACTTATGTACTTCCATGGATCTAAATATAGATCTTAACATAAAGATGCGAACTTGCATATAGATCTAAACATAAAGATGTGAACTGGCATATAGATCTAGACATAAAGATGTGAACTTGCATATAGATCTAAACATAAAGATGTGAACTTGCATATAGACCTAAACATAAAGATGTGAAACTTGCATATAGATCTAAACATGTAAATTAATGTCACATGTTTTTGCATACAAACTAGCATATGTATATAATTGATTCACATATGTTTTAACATCCCAAACTTGCACAAGATTCATATAAGAACACATGATCCAACATCACAAACTTGCATATGATTCATATAAGAACTATCATATGATTCAACTTCACAAACTTGCATCAGATTCATATAAGAACTATCATATGATTCAACTTCACAAACTTGCATAAGTTTCACATGATAACATATAATCCAACACCACAAACTTGCATATAATTCAACATCACATGATTCAGAATCATATTCTCATAATCTCAATTATAACTTATCATAATTAAATTAATTAATTAATTTGTGAAAGCTATTATACTCACAAACAAAAGAATAGTCTTGTCTTTCTGGGATCTATATTCTGAAACTGAATCGCTCGCCTTTGATGTAGACTTAATTGTTATTTAGACTAGATTTGATTCTAGATTCTATCTTGTTTTTGAGTTGAAAGAGACGGCGGCTACTCTAAGTTCTCCATTGACGGCATGCCGGCTCTTGGTATGAATTTGTGTGATTAGGGTTGAGGGTTTGAGAGTGTTTTTTATAGAAGTTTAATTAATTAAGAGCCGTCAGATTAACCTAGAATCAATCCAGACCATCCAGTCAGGATAGAATGACACCTCAGCCTTAATGACTTAGCGACAAGTCAAAACAGCGTCATATTTCATATCAGCCCGGGAGGGGGGGAGGGGCAGGTCGACACCCAGGTCGACCCCCTGGTCGACCTGTATGGGTAGATCGACCCTTTGGTCGACCTGGCCTTTGGGCGGGAATTTTCCCGTGCAGCCCGCTTCCCTGTTTTGAATTTGAATATCAGATTCGAGCTGTTTTCAGTTTATTTAAATTCCGAAACTTCTGAAGGCCATAACTTCATACGTAGTCCAATTCACACAAACTCGGACTCTATCTCAAGCAGAATTCCGAGACAAACGCAATGGCGCAACCCGTTTCCGTTAGATCTCACATTAACAATTAGGTATTCTTTAATTCATTAACTTTAATATTTAAAATTATGGGTTGTTACATTCTCCCCTCCTTAAAGGATTTCGCCCCCGAAATCTCCAAGTTAAGGAGAATGCATATCCTAACATTCAATCATCCTTCTACTCAACCATCAAACACAGGCATCCATTGTCCTTACAAAATTTCTATTGTTGTATGAACATATGCAAAAAGTGTGTGTATATGTTCCTTGTCTAATGCAAAATCAGGCGGTCTACTGATTCAGTTTACCTCCTTGATAAAAATCATGATAGTGCCATGCGTCCATTTTGTATGCGAGAGAATCCTATCGATACATATTATTTCTACATGTGTGCACAACCACTCATCAAAATGCAGCATCCATATGATAACGCAACCATTATACATCCATAAATTTAGATATGCACACACATTTATATGCAGTATGAAGGTGATTGAGCCGATCTAGTGCCTAATGTGTGTGTACATGCATCCACGAGCAATCACTTGCATCCACCAAACATAACATGTCTTAAACACATGTTTGCAACCATAGGGTTCTTCCTAACTAAAGATCGAAGATATCATTGCAAAGACATAATAAACGATAGGACAAGTATCAACAAAGCGGTGGAGAAAGGAGAAGTTAAAAAAACATATCCTCAAAAAGGAAAGGGTACAGCGTACGCATTTTGTCTTCCGCCTCCCAAGTCGCGTCTCCTTGATCATCTCCCCATTGTACTTTGACCAGCCTGGCCTCTTTGTTGCATAGTTTTCATACCTCCGACCCAAGGATGCATGTAGGAGCTCGTCTAATTGTGGCGTCTTACTCCACTTCCACTTATCTAAGCATGCTCGGCTCCACTACTTCCGTGGTATCTTGTAACACTTATGTAAATGCGATACGTGAAACACGTCATGAACACCACTAAGCTCGTTGCCTCTTCTCATGTCCCTCAAAATCCTAACCTCAAAAGATCTTCAAGGATTCTATTCACCCCTTTTTGTCCGTCCATCCGTCTGTGGATGATAAGTTATGTTCGTACTTGCCGCCTTTTGCATATCACCTTTTTCCCTTGCATCGAAAATTGCTCCAAGCCCTGTCCCGCAAGCACCGGTATACACTGCAAATGGCTTACTTCCATCTGGCAAAATTAAAACTAGAGTTGTCGTCAACATCCTTAAGCAAAAGTCAAGTTCTTCTTCACTAACCGAGTAAGTGGGGCTGACATCTTCACGAAATCCTTAATGAACTTCCTATAATAACCAGCTAGCCTTAAAAAGCTTCTTACTTCTGTTGCATTCTTAGGAATTTTCCAATCTTGGATTGTCACCACCTTTGCGGGATCCACAGTTATCCCTTCCTTAGATACCACGTGTCCTAAGAACCTCACTTCTTTTCTCCAAAAATGGCACTTGGAGAACTTAGCTTTGAGTTGATGTACTCGTAGGGTCTCTAAGACTTCCCTAAGATGTAGGGCGTATTCTTCTTCGCTTCTGGAGAAAATCAAGATATCGTCCACAAAGACTACCAGCAACTTGTTTAGAAACCATAAACACCCTACTAATTAAGTCAACAAAGTATGCGGGTGCATTCGTCAAACCAAAAGGCATGACGAGCCACTCGAAGAAACCGTCAGGAGTTCTAAATGCAGTCTTATCTATGCTATCTTCAGCCACCCTTAGCTGATGAAATCCTGGAGCCAAATCCAGTTGCGAGAAAACCGAAGCACCCACTAACTGGTCGAATAAATCATCTATCCTCGGCAATGGGTGTCTGTTCTTCTTTGTGAGCTTATTCAGCTCTGCACAATCTAAGTGAAGCATCAGCTTTCGTAGCAAAAACGACTAGAGAACCCCACTCTAAAATACTTCTTCTTATGAATCCCTTCTCAAGCAACTCCTTTGCTTACTGAGTTCTCTTTTCTCTCTCGGAGCCATGTGGCGCACCGTAATGCAACTGGCTTTGCATTATTTACAGGGTATATATGAAAGCCTATCTCGCGCCTCGAGGGTAAACCTCGAACCTTATCAAAGATGTCACTATATTCACGGACCACACGAACTGATTCCAAATCGTCATTGGATGCGTCAAGGGATTCTAGGTTGCTAAGCATTAACGGACCTCTAGGGTCACAAGAAATATCGAGGGTCTTTCCACAAGGAGTCAACAATCTAACTACCCTTCTTTCACAATCTAAGATGGCCTTCTCTCTAGCTAGCCAATCCATGCCTAGAATCAAGTCGTAGCCCATGAAGCCAAGAACGAAGGCGTTGCACTCAAACCCAACGCCCAAGATAGACACTCTCAAATTCCGAAAAATCATTGAAAGATGAGCCGAACCACCAATAGGATTTGAGACTACTATGTGATCTGTAACTAGACTAGTATTTAGGTGCAGTGTTTCAAATAACGAAGCAGATACAAACGAGTGTGAAGCGCCAGAATTCAAACAAAGTTCGAACAGGATGAACAAAAAGGAAAAAAAACCAAACTTCCAACCAAGATATTTCTACCTCTATCAAGCATGCCAGCCGTGAGGGAATGCGTCTGCCCTCCATAAGATCCCGTACTTTATCCTTTTGCCTTTTGCTTTTTTGGACGATCCTAATAAGATGTCTTGTTTCTCCTTAGCGATAACAACTAGTCTTCTCTTTCTTTCTAACATCTTTATTTAAGTAGTCAAGTATTTCACAAGTGTGGCCCTTCCTTTTCTCTTGGCCCCTTGTTATCCTTATCGCCTTTCCTTGGATCTACTTTATCTTGTGTCCTTTCCATTTCTCTCCTACACATTCTCTGTTCATGACCTCCTACAAAATGAGGCTTCGTTCTTCATTAACCAAGCAGCTAATTGAACCTTCCTCCCATCATCTACCTTAAAGGTACCAACAAGTCCTCCACTTCCTTCTAGCTTTGACAGACGTCCCAAGCCCATGAAGTGGTTTTCTGCCCATCGTATGGAAGTCCTTACATATCTTAGAAAAAGCGTCTATATGTGGAGGAAGAAATTCAAAAAGGAAAGAGGAATAGATTTAAAACGGAGATTCGAAGGAAAGATATCTGGCCCTTGGGGGTTATGTTTTTAAAACAAACTTTTTATCTTAAAAATACTCTCCTTAAAACATACTTTTGAAAGTATTTCTTTATAAAATGCTTTTGAAAAACAGTTTTTCAAAATTCATATCTGTTCTGGTAACCTTCAGCTCTGATACCACGTGTAACACCCCACGTCCATTAATGTCACTCACAAAGGGAATGCATTAACTACCATAGAGCATTATTAGTGTATAGAACAGAATATAACAAGACAGATACATATATTAGTACTTGAAAATTTTAAAACAACTTTTATTGTAGCGGGGAAATAGTTTGATTACAACAACTTCATAAACCAAGTACACTTAATATCCACCATGACAAATTGTTTTCAGAGTACATAAAGTAAAAAAGCATAACCCCAAACACAAGTAGCCATAAAAGAAATGAGCTGAATTTTACTTTCAGCAATCCAAGCACTTCCAAAAGAGAGAGAAAGAGATCCAAGATCAAGCTCCACTAGTACTAGTCCCACCCTGAGAACCTAGGGGAGGGAAAAGGAAGAAAAGAGGTGAAAACAAGGGGGGTCAGACATAAAGTCTGGTGAGTATAATAACTTTAACAATATAATTATTAAAGTAACTAGGATAAGGCATAAACTGGTAAGATAAGGTATGACCATGAAACAAGTGGGAAAGACAAGACAAACAAAGGAATATTCTGGCGTTAGTTGCGTACCTGATCACTATAGGATAATTACTATACTGCACAAATGCTAATTACACCGCACCATTACTAGTCACCCTAAAAGTTGATCCCGCCTACAGAACATAATAATGATAATGGTAGTTTCGTGCACCCCTAGCTGTCTTCATAGGTGCCGCCTGCCCCTATCTCCACTAGTTTTACACACTACCCTCCCAATTCTAATTACAATGTTTATTCATAATATGGTAGTTATACTCCTAGTTGTCTTCATAGGTGCTATCTGCTCCTATCTCCGCTAGTCATACCCACTACCTTCCACATTCGATCGGCTCCCTGTCTCGTAGATACCCTGCTGGTCTTAACCCTATCCACTTATATATCATGCTTTACTTAATTTATAATTAAGTACATCTTAGTTCACAGATACATTGGTTAAGAGAATAACTCCCTAAGTATTAACCCCGAAGACCGAAATCAACATCAGATTGGTACTCAGAGAATTATTCACTCAACCAAACTTCTGTTTGTCATTCATATTCGTCTTTGATCAGCATTACTTAATTGTTAATGCACAGACCTCTCACATTAAGTCGATTGCTTGTGGCCGCTGCATATGTCGGGCGGTTCCGGGCAGACTTCCACCACAAGAAAGACCAAACCTCATGTCTAATCATCCTTTAATTTATGCCTATGACCTCTCACATTAGACTGCCATTTATGGTTGCTGGATTTGCCGGGCGGGTCTGGGCAGTCTTACACCACAAACGAGTCTAACCTCGTGCCTTAGGCACTTATTATTACACATTATTATTCAATCCCCAATTTGAATTAATATCCCTATTTCAAGTTGCCAATAACTTCCAATTTTAATCCATGTCCATAATTGTCACTTAAATTATGTCCATAATTACTATGCATATAAATTAGGCCAATTAATGTCTCAAATTAATTATATGCCTTTTAAGACCATTATATGCTAATTCACAATATTAATATTTAATATTTTCCCATTGTCCCCACACTATTCGCACGTTTTAATATGACATTTGTTAGACTCGCAAATAGTCTAACTTATAAAAAGAAAAGCAACATCACAACTTGCATAACACACAAAATAGATCTAAGAATCATGACATAAGTTTACATAGCCAATAACTTACATATGAATTTCATTCAAACTAGCATATGATTCGCATACAAAACTAGCATAGGAAATGGGCATAAACTTGCATAACTTATGTACTGCCATGGATCTAAATATAGATTTAAACATAAAGATGCGAACTTGCATATAGATCTAAACATAAAGATTTGAACTGGCTTATAGATCTAAACATAAAGATGTGAACTTGCATATAGATCTAAACATAAAGATGTGAACTTGCATGTAGATCTAAACATAAAGATGTGAACTTGCATATAGACCTAAACATGTAAATTAATGTCACATGTTTTTGCATACAAACTAGCAAATGTATATACTTGATTCACATATGTTTTAACATCCCAAACTTGCATACGATTCATATAAGAACATATGATCCAACATCATAAACTTGCATAAGATTCATATAAGAATTATCATATGATTCAACTTCACAAACTTGCATAAGATTCATATAAGAACATACAATCCAACATCAAAAACTTGCATAAGATTCATATAAGAACTATCATATGATTCAACTTCACAAACTTGTATAAGTTTCACATGAGAACATATAATCCAACATCACAAACTTGCATATAATTCAACATCACATGATTCAAAATCATATTCTCATAATCCTAATTATAACTTATCATAATTAAATTAATTAATTATTTTGTGAAAGCTATTATACTCACAAACAAAAGAGTAGTCTTGTCTTTCTGGGATCTATATTCTGAAACTGAATCGCTCGCCTTTGATGTAGACTTAATTGTTATTTAGATTAGATTTGATTCTAGCTTCTATCTTGTTTTTGAGTTGAAAGAGACGGCGGCTACTCTAGGTTCTCCATTGACGGCATGGCGGCTCTTGGTATGAACTTGTGTGATTAGCGTTGAGGGTTTGGGAGTGTTTTTATAGAAGTTTAATTAATTAAGAGCCGCCAGATTAACCTAGAATCAATCAAGACCATCCAGTCAAGATAGAATGACACCTCATCCCTAATGACTCAGCGACAAGTCAAAACAGCGTCATCTTTCAGATCTACCCGGGAGGGGGGAGGGCAGGTCGACCCCTTGGTCGACCCCTTAGTCGACCTGTATGGGTAGGTCGACCCCGAGGTCGATCCCCTGGTCGACCTGGCCTTTGGGCGGGAATTTTCCCGCCCAGCCCGCTTCCCTGTTTTGAATTTGAATTTCAGATTCGAGCTGTTTTTAGTTTATTTAAATTCTGAAACTTCTGAAGGCCATAACTTCTTCATACGAAGTCCAATTCACAAAATTCGGACTCTATCTCAAGCAGAATTCTGAGACAAACGCAATGGCGCAACCCGTTTCCCTTAATTCTCAATTTAACAATTAAGTATTCTTTAATTTGTTAACTTTATTTAAAATTACGGGGTGTTAGAGCAACATTTAGTCATCTTGTATCGACAAGATCGCCTTGGAAGAGGATACGGCAACCCTTGGTCATTTTGCCTTGGTAGGATTTCCTAGGAAAACTCAAGCTACCCTTGGTCATCATGCCCCAACAGGATTACCTTGGAAAACTCATGAACCATTGGTCTTACCTCAACAAGATCTCCTTGGAAAACTCAGGCTATCCTTAGTCATCTTGCTTCGGTAGGCCCATTTTGAAAAACACTAGCTACCCTGGCTGTCTCGTCGGTAACACGACAAGATCATACACTTCTGGTTATTGGTTACTCTAGATTCATAAATTTCGGGTTTTCACGATTTCCAGGCTATGGATTTTCTGGTTATTTAGGTTATTGGACTCGTTCAGTCCTCCGGTTATTTTTTCTACTCTGATTGTTTGGTTGTTCTGGCTATCACTAAACGATTCAGAGTGATCATCGGCTTTCATTGGATTTAAGGCTTTCTAGTTCATGGATAATACAATCCACACCGATCGTGCAATTCTGGTTTATTGGATTTGGATATCTACTTAATACGTTCAGGTGCGATCGTGGCTCTTCAGCATTCTGGCTATAGAAGTTTGCTTCGGACTTCTCCTGGCTTTGATTTCTGGATTTTGGTTTTCTCACATATACGCTTTTTGGTAAAGCTGTCACACGTCAAGATTTTGGTTATCTACATGCTCAAATTTCGAGAACGTCGTTCGAAAACACAAAGAAATTTGGTCAAAGTCGCGACGTGTTTGGAAAAGGAATGGAAATGGGATCGATTCATAAAATCATCATTGATGGACTCGGAAAAAATGGCATGGCGAAAATACGTGATCGATTCGGTCCGATCAGCTCAAAATGTTTCCGTGTGTCGGTCTGATCACGTGGCAAAAGCCATCGTGGAAAAATATATGGGTTTTAGTAAAAAGCAGTATCGCGCACTCAAAAAAAGCTGATCTCCACGGTTGGATCAGGCAAAAATATTTGATCTGGCATATGGCAAAGTTGGATTTGGCACGTTCAAAATTCAGTGATCGACACGGGTCGATCACGCCAAATCACGTGTAAAACTCGGATCGATCACATTAGCAAATCTGTCTTACTAATTCTATAATTTCGCATCCCTCTATTTCGTATCCCATTTGGGACACAAAATCTCGAAGCAAGACTCTGACCTGGCTCCTGTTTTCTCATGTCAGGCACATGATTCTTGGATGCGAAAATTGGTTATCGGGGATGCGAAATTTCGGAGATACGAAAAAGGTTTAGCACCATAAAGGGATGTGAGATTTTCACGTCTCCACATTGTGGCTTTCGGGAGACATTTTTTGGGCTTGGCAAGTGATACGAATTAGGAAAATGCCAAGCCTCCTTTAACAAAGGAGATATTCAAATGTAGATCACACATTTTCACTTGAGCACACCGTATTTGGCACGATATTTTAGGATCGAGATTCTATAGTATAGTAAAGTGGTAGATCATTTGGCCATACGTTTTAACCATATTGATCACGTGTTTTTGGCTGATCGACACATGTTTTTACCCAGTCTTTGGGATACGAGATTTCTTGACTTCGATATGTGATTTTTAAGCTTTGCCTTGGTTTTTGGCTTCTTTTTTGAAATGTGAATTTCGCATCCTCCAGGGATACGAAATTCTGGCAGTTGGTCTCAAAACTCACCTATAAATACCCCTAAGCTTGACATTCAAAGGGTTTGGCTCATTTGCACTCCTCCTACACATTGGCATATGGGATTAAAGCTCTCAAGCACCATTAATGGCTACCTTCATCTTCCCTATGGATTTTAGACTTCTTTTGGACTTCTAAATGTTGCACAAACATTTGCCTACAACACTTGGACATTTTCTTGGACATTTACACTGTTTTTGGCTATTTTGGATATCTTTAGAATTTCTTGGACATCGAAGCTACTTTTTGTACATTGCTCCATATTTTTGCTCAATGAAGGAGAAGGGAAATTTGGTCAAAGTTTATGCATGTTTCTCTCTAATTGATTTGTAAAATTAAATGACCCATACGTGTAATGCTCGGGTTATATTAAGTTGTTTCAAGTTTAGCTAATTGTTTGCTTGGGTCTATAATTTTCATCTTTGGGCTATCTCCTAAAGCTATTTGTATTTTTTTATTTGTTTTCTTGTATATCTATTTTGTTAGAGATTGTCATATTTCTTGTATAACCATTCGTAATTATAGCACATGTATATGTTGTATTTCCGTGATTATACCTAAATATAAATGTTTTGTGATTTGTTAACTGTAATGAGTTGTACATTTTTCTGAATACAATCCTCAATCATCATAACTTTATATTAACAGTATTGAGTATGTCAATCCATTTAAAATATGAAAGATTTTTTTACACCCAATCGATGTATGCAATACTCGTCTAATATGGAATTATGGATGGTCGCCCATTAACCAGCCATATTCTCCTATCTACTAGACGACATTATTCTTTAATTCTATTTATTAGGATGTGTCTTAGGGTGGGGTGTCACATTTGGTATTAAAGAGAGGTTCAGAACAAAATACAATAAACACGAAATAGAATTGGAATAGTTCATGTGTTACGATAGGAAGGATAATAATTGTGCCTACTTCATTGTCATTACTGTAACACCCCCTATTTTTAACAACACTAAAAGAGGATATATTAAATAATAATTAATTTAATATTCAGAACTAAGGAAAACAGACTACGCCATTGCGTCCGTCTCGAAATTCTGGTTAAGATAGACAATTGGTTTGCACAAAATGAACACCGTATTAAGAAGTTATGAAAGTTTTAAGTCTGTATACGCGCAAAAGAATTATATATACACACATGAGTCAGAGATGAGTCAGAATCTTATCCAAAACAGTTCGAATTTGAAAAATAAAAAGTGGCAGCAGATTTCCCGCTCTAGGGGTTTGACCCCCCTAGAGGGGTGTCGACACCGGGGTCGACCCCCGTGTCGACACTAGGGTCGACCCACCCACAGTGGTGTCGACACCCCTAGGGCTGACACGGCAGTCAGTTTCAGAGGGTCTGGCAGCTATATATATATGGTCATTTCTCTTGTTTTCTTCATTGAGAATTCATGGTGGCCAAACTCTGCCGGTATCTGAACTGATCTGGATCCGTTATTGTAACAACCCGGAAAATCTGAACCAGTTTAAAATTTTTAATTTGGCTATTTTAGTGGATTTTAAAATTTTAAAATAAATTATTTTAAATAATAACGATGAAAAGTATGTTTGAGTCGATGTTTGAAAATAAATATAATTATTTTAAATTATAAAAATGGCATGAAATGGCGCGGTAGTTTCAAAATTTGAATTCAAACTTTGACTGACTGTACCGGGTGCAAAATAAAACGGATTTTTGTGAAACCCAAAATATTTAAATCTGTTAGTGAATATCTTTCTAACGAATCTGAAAAGTCGAAGTTTAATAGCGGGAATCAAAAGTTATGGCCAGATGAATTTTCAGAAAGGTCACTATAGAGAATATATAGCCCTTGAAAATAGACATTTTGCAAACGACCTCAGAATTCGACGAAACCACTTTTGTTGGATCCAGGATGTCAAATTATTGCTAGGTTTCAAATTCCATAATTTTTGAAGTTAATATGTGAGCGTGGAGAAGGAAAATGTGTTTGGTCGATTTAGATTAAACTGGATCGACCGTAAAATGGCCATTTTTCAAATGATCTCAGAATTCGGTGAAACTAGTTTTGTTGGGACCTTATCATCAATACATAATAGATTTATTTTTCTGGAATTTTTGGGATCAGTATGTGGCCCCGGAAAATTGAAATGTACGTTCAAATCAAATATTGAATGTTTTATATTTTAATTTGAAGAAAAACTGGCTGAAACAGTGAAATGGGCCTACAAAACATATCCCATTGTGTTCGGAATGGGGGTATTTAGCTAGGGATGACAGTCGTTGGGTTTGGATTGGAGTTAATATGTGAAGAGAGGTATTTTTGATTTTTTAAAATTATATAAATATAAAAAAATCCAGCGTCCAATCACATCTCGCCAACCACAATTCTCTCTCCCCGATAATACCCTAGGTGACGATGGAAAGAGGTTCCAACCTTCCAGCTCCGATTCCCTTCAAACTGCTCCATGAAACACCTCGCCCCAGTTGTGTTTTTTTAAGAGCTCGATCTCCTCTTCACATCCATATAAATATCGCTCCTCAACTTTGTGTATCGGAGGAGATCCGCCGCCGTGAAGTCCCATACTTCAAGCCGCCGCCCAGCGCTACCACGGCCGTCGAGTGCATAAGGATGGGACCCCCCTGGCGCGCCTCTCCGCCCTCTTCAACGTCGCACCAGCTGATTGACCTCACGCTTCACGGATTCAAAGAAAAATTCATACCTAGTTTTGAACGTTTCCAGAGAGGTACGGGTTTATTAATTTAAACTGTTTTCAACTCTTAAAAACCGTCGTGAATCATGATTTCACTATAAAAATCATATCTTTTTCGTTTCTTGTCGAAATCCAGTGAAACAAGAGACTGTGGACTCGTGCGGATGTCATCTACATTCTAGAAGAGACTGTTTATTTTTCTGAGCCTTCTGCAATTTTTGGTGGAGTGGAACCCAATGTGATATTTCTGAATTATAAACGATATGGAAACAACGATGTATAAATTATATAGTCGATGTATGAGTTATATAAGCATTGTACACCACATGTATAAGTGTTGTATAAGTTATATGTTCGATGTATACGTTATATATGCGTTGTAAAAATTATATATGCGTTGAAATGATTGAAATGTAGTGAAATGAAATTGAAATATATTTATATACGAATATATATATACTCCCCTCGTCCACAGACCATGAATGATATATATATTGGTTGTGATATTGTTTGGATTATTGGTTGATGAGAAATTTGATGAATATCATGAATGGTTGATTGGAAATGATTGATTATGGTTGAAATCCCAATAGGATTATTATATGGGAAAATTCATCTGCGTACAAACTAGATATTGAAATCCCCATTGTCAAAAGCTGCGAGGCTATAAGGTAGAGCGAGGAGCCATACTCGGGACGGTGCCGATTTTAACTACCCTACTGTTATGCTGCCGAAATTCTCTGAAATATTTCTGTGTTTGATTTATTTTCATGTGTTGAAACCAAATTCATGTATTAAATAGAAATTCATGTGTTGAATAGAAATTCATGTGTTGAATAAATTCTTTTAAAGATAAAATTCACATTTTTATCACCTATATGACCTATATAAAATAATCATGTTTTCAAATAAATTATTTTACAATAAAAATCACATTTTTACCTTATGTATGTAGTATAGAAAATAATCGTGTTTTGAAATAAATTATTTGACAACAAAAATCATATTTTTATCATGTATATGAATTGTTAAAAATAGTGATGTATTGAAATAATTATCTGTTGGATAAAAATACCATTTTTATCAAATGTATGAAATGAATATGGTTTTGAAATCGAAGAATCGATTATATATATATATATAATTAAATTAAATCGAATACCGAAGCTGCAATTCATATTTTGAAACCATGATTTCAAACGAATATTGTGGGATATCCGACCATCGGATTTTCCCAAAACCGCAACCGTTGGGTTCGCTTTGGAAATATCTTTCCAACGAAACCCACTTTGTAAAGATCCAATGGTTGGATTGTCTGCAATGTTTAATTCAAATCTGAAGAAAAACAGCGCCAGAATCGATTATATATATATATAATTAAAATAAATCGAATAACGACGCTGCAGTTCGTAATTTGAAATCGTAACTTCAAACGATTATACCGGGAGATCCGACCGTTGGATTTTCCCAAAACTGGAACCATTGGATTCGTTTTGAAAATATCTTTCTAATGATATAAATTTTGTGAAGATCCAACGGTTAGATTTTCATATATGTGTAAATCAAATCTGAAGAAAAATAGCGCCACGACTGCGTTATGGCCTGAGGCGTCGTTTGAATGAATTGGCTACTTTTAAATGAATAAAAATAGCGATAAATCGTTATAAAATATTACAAACGATATGGATTGGAAATAAACCGAATTTACCCGGTTTATTGGATATTTGATTGTTGAATGTGTTTGGCGTGAAAATTACATTAAAGAACAGAATTATTGATGTCAAATAATTTAACCATTGAAATGAATTGATTTGAAATTCTAAATATACGTGAATTATTTGAAAAGGCCGAGTTAATTCTCATTTCAAATAATTGATCGACGATTAAAAGTCGAAGATATCAAGACGGTGCAAGACCGATGATCTTCATGTCGAATGGAGGGGTGCTACTGATGCTCAAGATGGGAGTAGCTACCTTGAAGGGGCTGAAGTAGTAGCCGTCCGGACGTACATGTTGATTGTACGGATGTGCGAGGGATAAAGACCCTCCGGTTTCATTCAGACCCAGAACGGACTTGTAAATGGATGTGTGTTTGACGTTGTATGTTGACAACGTGGCATGCGGAGATGCTGTGATCAAAGCTTTTGTTGAAAAGCAGAGATTTGTGGTTGATTATCAAAGCATGGTTTTGAATAGCTAGCTTTGTGTTTAGCATTGTTTCGCGAGCCTCACACCCCGGTATAGGCCAGAAACGGGAGAGGACTTCAGAGAGGACCTGCATTTCTTTCTAGCTAGGAGTGGTGTAAGATTTTACACGGCCTGAAATTTTACTTATGTGGATGATGGATTGCGAGGCGTGTCGGTAAGATCGGTCTCTTCGGAGAAGATGTGTGGTCAGATATGACCAGTTTATGCCCCATAAGGTGGGGAAACGCAGTATTCAGGGTTTAAGTTTAATCCACATCGAGTGGACCGGCCCTGTTGCTCCAAGGCTTGCCTGCGTGCTTGCCTGAGGCTCGGGCTAGACAGTCTCGAAGCAGTAAGGACGATCCCTGGCCTTGGTTCAAGACGGAAATCCAATTTCCAAATACGACATCGTGCGGTTTAATTGTATAGCTATATATGACGACATATTGGTATGGGGCATTAATGTCGTCTATGATTGATACTTATGATTGAAATTGTTTTTGAAACATATAAACACTAGCAATAATATCAAATGACTTGTTTTGCTCGTATCAAGCATATTTTGGCCATTATAAGGTAAAACTCTACACTCCAGTTTGTGTTGCATTGTGTGATGGGAATTGAGTCTTATAATGGCTTCATTTTCATAAAAATCATAGCGATGTTTAAATGATTTACTTGTTTTAAAGCATTGGCGATCCAATGGAGTAAACCCATTCCATGTTAGCGGCGTGGTCCAATGATTAGCCATATTGTAAAATATGTTAAATAGATTTCTCATACCAGTCCCCTGACTGACTCGTAGTTTGTTTCACTTGCAAACTCGGGTGCCCCTTTTTCTACACGGGCAACCTTGTATTCAGGTTTTAGCATGTTCTTTCTGGATAGCTGGAGCTGAAGATGGATTCTATCATTTATCTCTTTTCATGCTGTTCAGCTCCTGTTGTACATATTATGTTTTCTTTTCCGCTGTAGACGTTTTATGTAAAGATGAACTGTATTTGTACTAAGTACGATCCTGTATACTGTGTAACTCTAATGATTATTATTTCCAGTAAATTCTGTTGTACATTTTCTGGTGTATTTATTTATTTCTGTTCTGTTGTTATCTGTTTATGTGTTATATTCCAAAGATTACCCTTGCCGCACTGGAACGGGGTTTATGTCGTCACAGTTGTCTTCTTCAACTAAAGCAAATCAATTGGAGATTCAAGATCTAATATTTTCTAGTTCTATTTTCTAATCCTAACTCTTTGAGTTTCTAGTTGCTTTTAGATTTGAATATTTAAAAGTAAATATGACACGCCTATGACTTGGACTTGTTCATATGCCTAGATTATATCAGATCCATTGTAAATTGTGATTATATGACATTTCGAATTGATTAGGATTTGGATCTAAATCTCTATCTAGTCAAATCTATTATAACTTCTATGACATGCCATTATGTGAACCTTAAACCTTATTTGTGTAGATCCACATTTAAACTAATTGATCTAAATTATGTGGACATTTAATTTGTTAATCAGATCTAGTTTATCATCTTGTGCCTATTATGTTATATCTGAATAGTTGGACATCTAAATGGTTAATTTAGAACTTATTATGCTCACTACGACATCATAGTTATATTAGAACTAGTATATCTAAATGGTTAATTTAGATCTTATTATGCTCACTATGACATCATAGTTATGTTAGAACTAGTAACTGCTACAAGTTCGTCAGATTTATGATCATATATCCACCTTATCACTATGCAAGTTTATGTTTATGTCAAGTTATGTTAAAACAATCACTTTGGTTATATTCCTATTATTTTACCTATTATCGTTTATGACTAGGCTATTGTCTAGCCTAGGCATGCTGCCAATTTTGTGAGTGCGCTAGTTAAGGAACGGGGAAAAAGGTTAATATTGGCATAATTTGAATATAAACATCATTGGACATATAATTCAAATTGTTGGGTAAAATGGGAATTAACACCTATAAGGGCATAGGTTTAATTAATTGATTAATTAATAATGAATACCTAGGATTACAATTAGAAATTGTAATTGCACTTATGACACGAGGTTAGGTTGCATTAGTGGTGGAAGTCTGCCCGGACCCGACCGGTATATCCAGCAGCCACTACTGTTGAACCTAATATTAGAGGTCTAAGTGCACAAATACGAATCGGGCTATGACACGAGGTTAGGCTCAACTTGTGGAATAAGACAGCCCGGACCCGACCGGCATATCCAGCATCCACAAGTTGTAGGCCTAATATGGGAGGTCTAGCCCAATATAAACCATAAATGGACATGGTAATAAATTGGACTACTTAACCAAATCTAATCCATAGGGATTGTATGATTGTGAACTAAAGTAAGGGTTAAGTAAAATTGGTTGGATAGTGGATGGGTTAAGCAAGTCTGGAGGGGGTGGGTAATATTTACATATAGGCCCACAAACTTAACCCGATAAGGTTATGTAATTAAAGACACCTAGTGGTATACATGAACGGCTGGAATAATAAAGTTATGTAATTAAAGACACCTTTTAAGATAAGGATAACTTGTAGAAATAATAGGGTTATGTAATTAAAGACACCTAGTGGTATACATAGCCAAAGAAAACCTAGTGGGGATACAAGACAAGGGGGAGAGCTTGTATCATATTATGTGGGATCTGTTTCATCCAGTAACCCAGAGTAGGTATCAAAACATGTACTCTATACTAGGTCGGAGAAGGGGCATGCTTACTGGACTGATTGTAAGAGATCCAAACATGGAGGACGCTGTGGGCGGTGCAAACCGACCGGGCCATGTGCGTGCATGAGCCGGGCAGAAGGGGATAAGACGACCGTGACACCTGTAGATATGGGACTGTGCACATCAACGAGGGGCTGCCACTTTCGGACGTGATACATCCTACGGTGGGGCCAACAATGAGTATCTATGTGGATTTGGGAGCCGATCGATTAGGGTAGTAGATAGGATACATTTGGACGTATGCCTAAGTCTACCACCTTATAGTGGAAGGGATGATCTCATTCTGTTTATACTAGTAATAGTGCAGAGCAATTATTAGAGAAGCATATACACCTTATCCTGTCTACCTTGTCACCCCTGCCATTTTTGTAGTGATCTCTCATATCCACTTTATATGCCTGTCATTCTACTTTTATTTATTTACTTGTTAAAAGTCACTAGACTCGCCAGACTTTATGTCTGACCCTTTTGTTTCCTCTTCTTTCTTCCGTCCCCCCTCCAGGTTCTCAGGGAGGAAACACTCAGGCCTAGTCAGGACTCAAGTATCATCTTGCTAGAGCTGCTTTCGAAGTATGGCTCAAGTTTTTGTCTCTACTATGGCTTTGTCTCTTTTGTTTGGGGAATTGTATTTTCTTTTAAGTCTTTATGTAGTCTGATGGTAAAAGACAGAAGTTATATTGTTGTAATTGTTTTTGTGACTTATGGTATTTTAGACCACGATGTATGATTTGTGTTTGAAATAAAAATTTGAATTTCCGCTGCTATCTTATTTATATCTGTCTTGTAATATTCTGTGTCTGTTTACCTATAACGCTTCATGAAACTTAATGCATTCCCTTTGTGAGTGACATTAACGGACGTGGGGTGTCACAATTACACTTCTATCATGATCCGTGTTAGTCGAGTTTAGTATAAGCCTAAGGTTTTTTGATACGGTTAGGAATATATTTTATTCCATAGTATTCCTTGTGTGGTGCCCTATCATTTGTAGTCAATCTTGATGGAAAATTTCCATCCTTCAATCTTCTTTATGTTTAATCCTTAGGTTTATAATTTTTGAGAAAATTTTTAAACCTCATCCATCCCTTTATGTTTAACTTTTTAGGTGAGTCAAATAGATGAGTTGGAGATGGGTTATTGAATTTGCTCCAATATTTAGATAAGAGAAAAATTGCTATTTTGATAATAAATCAGAGTGCACAACGGAAATAGGTGGGTTGTTTTGGCTGTGTAAAAATTCAATAGAACTAAAAGAGGGATTTAGGGACGATAATTAATATTAATAATTAAATGGTTATTGAAAGATTAATTAACTTAGAATGTAACTCAAGTAAATAATTAGAAGATCATAGTGTTGGGTTGTTTCTATTTGATGTATTGGTGAAATATATATAAAAAATAGAAACAACAACATACAAATCAAGAATTTGATGATTATTTTTTTATAAGTTTGTCTATTGGGTATTTTAGAGAGTTCTGATCAGTGCGTCTGATTAACGATATAGAAAAGAATTTATTAAACACTTATATGAGATGATAGAACACATTCTTCCTTGGATTGAGAATTGCTATGCGAGGAGATAGAAATTTGGTGTCGACATCGCAGCTAAGTAATAACATAAATCATGATGAGTGGGTGGGGAGAGCGTAACAACCCGCATTCTACGCATCAGAAGATCGTAGAATATTTATTTTATTTTCATACAAAGTCGTATGGCGTGTAGCTTTGGGGAATGACTATTGGGGTCATTTCCCATGTTCACATTTTTTGCCGAATTCTAAATGACCGTTTTGCCCTGGGCGAATCTTGTTTCGCCTATAACTTTTGATTGGTAAGGAGTTTTGACCTAAGACCACATCCATTGGATCCAGATGATGGTTTTGTTGGGGACTGCAGAATGGATCGTTCAGGCAAAGAAAACACTAGAGGGGGCGAATTGTGTTTGTAAGAATTTAAACAAAACTTAAAAAGAAAGAGAATTATGGAATGAATCAAACACCGCAAACACAATCACAGACACAGATTCAAACACAAATGCAAAATAAACAGAAATAAAAATGAAGAAAAAGGAAAGAAAACATCTTGTTCTATACTGGTTCAGATCACTCCTACGTCCAGTCCCACACAATGCTGGATTGTGCAGAGTTTTATTACTATTTCCAATAATCAAATACAACCTCCTTGATTTCAAGGCCCAACAAGGAAACACCAACTCCTATCCCTTGATTTCACGGCTCAAAAAGGGAACACTGACTCCTATTCCTTGATTTCACGGCTACAATGATACACCGATTCCTCTTTGACTTACGAACAAGGTTTATTCATCCCAGCAATTACAAAATAGCCCTATAACTCTTCAATAACGCTTGATTCAGAGAGTAGAGAGTGTAGAGAGAAGAAGTTTGATCAAAACAGAAGCGAATTCAGCAGAGTATAAGTGTAAGAATCATAAAAATGATTAAGAATAATGGTGGGATGAAAGAGTATGAAGTTAGAGAATAAGATGTGTTAAAAAATTCGGTTTTAACCTCTTTTTACAGAGTATGAAGGGTTGCAACGGCTCTGAAGCGTTTCAAAAAGTGAAAAGACACTTCCCTTCAAAATTAGAAAAAATAGCAGTTATATGTCGACATACACTTTTTGCTATGTCGGCATACTCATGTGTATTTTTCATTTTCAAAACATTTTTCAAGTATTTTGATATAAAACTAATTATGGTAATTCTTGAGTAAAATTCTAGTGTTGTAAATTAATTTTAAATGATAGAAAATCATATGAAAACATACTTTTAAACTATATAAATATATTTATAAAATTATAAGGTTTTAACTATATAAAGTATAAATATAAAGTATATAAAAAAATTAAGTTTGAAAAACCAAGAAGAATAAAAATAGAAACAAAATAGAAAAACAAAATAGAGATAATTGAGGATAAATAGAAAAATAAAATGGAGAGGATTGAGGATAAAATTGAAAATCCAAATTTGAAAATTAGAATTAGAACTTGAACCTGGAGTGCTATTTAGAGTCTTACAAAACCTAGACTCTATAAATATATTAATCTTGAACTCTTGAACTCTTGATTACTCATGAGTCTTGAAATTTCTTTGATCTTTGAATCTCTATCATCTTTATAACTGTACAATCTACAGTAATATTTCCTGTATATAATTCCTACACACACACACACACACACACACACACATATATATATATATATATATATATATATATATTCCTGCACATATATATATATATATATGTGTGTGTATATGTATATGTGTATACATATATTCTATACAAAAAGTGTTAGCATATACTTTATAATCAATGATAATTGAAATAAGGTTATTGTCATCAAAACTCCATTCTCAAACAATCTCCCCCTTTTGATGATGACAACCTTAGTTTTATAAAATATCATACCTGTATACCTGTTTGAGGATGTTCCTCTTATACTCCCCAGTCTATAAGTTTCCTATAAACTATTCCTATATTTTATAAATTCTCCCCCTTTGGCATTATTAAAAAGAAATCTTAAAGCTACACTCCCTAAGGTATATAACTGTTGGACCTAAGGAATATTCCTAAAATTACTCCTCCTAAATTATATAATTCTCTGAATAGAACATAAGTAACTATACCTAATAAAAATACTCCCCCTTAATTTGATATTTATATAAGTATTGTTTTAGAAGGTTATAACTATGTTAATCATAAATGACAATTTTATTAAACAAACACGTGTACATAAACATGGATTTATACACATACGACACATCGTAAGAACGTAATAAAACGAAATCTAAAAAAAATTTAAACACTTAATTATTTAACAATGGGAGATTTGTGAATTGGACAGTTCAGATAATGGAGACAGAATTCTCAATTCTTTTCAATCGCATTCTCATTTTCGTCAAATATAACTTCTCCTACGCACTCAACGTTATCATCTTCGTCCGCAACCATTGGTTAAGTTTCATCTTTGTAACGTCTCACATTTTTATCGGTTTGAATTTGAATATTTAAATCACTTTAGATATTGAATTCATAATATAAGTTGATTTATATATTAGTTAAAACGAAGTTGAATGTATAAAAATATATATTAAATATAATCGAGCCCGTAATATCGCGGTAGTTCGTAATTTAATGTTCTGAACTTCAACTGAGTGTACAGGACTCGTTTTAAAACGGATTTCTACGAAACAAGAAACATTGGAATCTATTGAACTTTATCTTTCTAACAGAAGTGAAAAACCAATATTTCGTGTTATAGATTGTGAGTTATGTTCAAATCAAATTTCCAAATAGTCGCTATAGAATCGTTTATCGACCGTAACAGTTTATTTGATATAACTAGATATCGGTTGCAAATCGGGACAAGATTCTTTTGAGGTGTAGTGATAAATTAATTTTTAGAATTTTACTGTAATTTTTAATTAATTAAATATGCAACTTTTTATTTGTAGTATTCTGCACCCTTAATCAACATTTTGGGGTTTCACAGAATAAGGTAACCTACCGATATTATTATATATTTGAAGTCGTGATACGTCGTTAGTCATGATGGTGTTCTTATTTCTGTCAGTAACAGATCTTACGTAAGCGAAATTGGGTATATCAGAGTGCATACTTTCAAAACGAATAAAGACAGCCTAACCTATTTAGCAACATATACTTGCACTTTCAACAACAGTTATATGAAGTGAAAACTCCAACGATGGGCTCATATGTAATCACAATCACATTCCTGGAAACCAAGCTCAAACCTCAAATTTCATTCCACATTAACCCCATGCACATGTATTCGTTCACATCAGCATAGGAGAATGGCAGCCTACATTTGAAAAATAAACCTACCCTTAGCTCATGTAGATCTGAAATGGCTAATACTTCATAGCAAAGGGACCTTTAAATATATATATATATATATATATATATTTCATTCCTTCTAAACTAAGTCTTCATAACACCATCCCTTCAATCCCTTGAATCAAGTGCAATATAATTTCACCATACACATATAACCTATATTGCTATTACTTCACACCGAAGGAAATGCAAATCTAAATCTATATGCATGCCCTATGGTCCACATCTCTTAAGCACTAAGTATATTACCCAATATATATACTCACGCAAATCGGGTTCCTTTTTCTATTAGCAAGGCTTCAACAGCAAGGCTCAAAAACATAAAAAAAGAAAACCATGACTTAGATCTTGGCTTCAAATATATCTATATATAAAAACTCCAACAAGAAGTTATAAGATCCAAAATATATATAATGTCAGTCTCCTGTACACGCGGAGAAAACCTGGAGGACGAGACAGCAAAGGATGGGTGCGCAAGCTTGATGAAACGATGATGGGGAGTGTATAGCGTTTTCTGGAGACTGCGTTTAAGTGGAGAACGCAAAATGTCAAGGGAGGATTCACGAGTCTGTTTTGAAGTGTAGATGGAGTAGGAGCTGTTTCACACACGATGGACTGTAGGGTCGAAGAACGGTGGGTGGGTGACTTGAAGTTTTGGTGTGATGTTGGTTTAATGGTAACGACTGTAGTTATGTGGGATTGTGGGTTCTTCACATGAGCAGGCGGGTTCTTTTTGCATGGATGGGAAGTATACGGACCTCGATATATTTAAGATCTGATGGGTCAAAAGATGAAGTCCATCAGAGGGTTAAGAGCAGGATACTAAAGAAAAATGGAAATACTGGAGCTTGTTGGGTGGAATAGTTAATGCATGGAAGGACGTTTGGAGATGTATACCAGCGTGTAATCGCATGGAAAGGGATGTGAAATGTGCATGGTCAGAAAAAGCAGGAAATATGGGACGTGTTAATGCAAAAGGCGGAAGTGTATGGTGGACTGGGTAGCGCATTTGTTTTGAAATGGGTTCAGGTTTATGGAAACATGAAAGGTTTTTGGTATGAAGTTTTATGTCAGGAGCTAGAAGTCCATATTTGAGGGAAGAAAACTGTTGGTGGCAGATTAATTTAGTATGATGGACTGACTTAAAGAATTTTGCTAAGGCCCAATAGCAAAGTAGAAGATGACATTGAAGCACTTATCATATGAAGGTGGGGTGAAGGGAGTTAGAGCACGGGACGTCAGCTCATATTTTGTGAAATGCATGGGCGGAAACACAAAACGTGTATACAGCTGGAGCAAATGTTTGTTCTGGAGAAGGATTCTCGATGGCAACTAATACGAGGTTCGAATTAATGGGATGAGGTCGGGTATTTGGACCGTATGTTCTTTAGGCCTTGCGGAAAAAGACTCCGTTAGACCGACGGGTTTGGACGTTAAATCCATACTACGAATGCAACAAGTTAGGGTGGCGAAAATGGAGCGACAACGATATGAGTTCGAAATAATAAATGGTGGAAGAAGTTTGAACGAAGGTGGAGAGATTAGCAGGTTAACAGGAATCTGACAAAACAAGATTTATTGGAATCATACGAGCGCAAGCTACACTATGCAGCTGATCCAGAACCATTTGGAGATCGTTCATGGCGAGATTAAATGCCTGATTTAATTGACTGACGCAAATCGTTATCTAACGGTTAACGCACGAAGGTGAGTAAATTCATTCACTCTATTTTATTTTTAAAATATTTTAATTATATTTTAATGTTGTTTGAATGCTGTGTGATGGTCGTTTAGGTAGATCAAAATTAAATTGGTTGAAATATATATCGTTGCATATGTTGGATACTGATTCCATCGACTTTAATATCCCCTAGTACGAAATCAGTGTTAATTGTTTGACTAACATCTGTAGATGCGGAAACCGGTTGGAGGAATCCAACCGGATCCCTAAATATTTATATGTACTATTTGTTTTATAGTATTTAGATATGCACTGTTTGAAACCAAAGGACATTTAAAACCCCGTGTGAATATTGATGTTGAATGGAAACTCAACATTTGTTTTGATGAACTCAATAAAACGATATCAATTAAGGAAGTGACAACAGTTGACCATAAACCCATCATTTTGTTAAGAAGTTGATTGGCCATCAGGAAAATCAACGAAGTTAATTATAAAGATTATATTTTTATAATTAAAGCGAAATAGAAGTTCTATTATAAACTGTTATTTTATAGTTCATTTTATAAAATAAATATAAACGATTTTTTAGTTAAATAAGTATGAAGCTATAATTATCCAACAAGTAAATAATTTGGATAATTATTTTAAAGCAATCAATTGAGAAATATTATTAGATTAATTATATTAACCTAATGGTAAGAAGTAATTAAAATCAGTTCACGAATTAACTGATGGAATGAAGTTGATTTAATCAACTGTTTATTTGGAAATAAATTATTAGAATAATTGGTTTTAAATTAATATAATGAAAATAACTTAGCGGTAAACTAATCAAAAATTAAGGATATAGCGTAATAAAACCATATTTAAATTAAAGATAGAAATATGATTTGATGGAATATAAATAATAAGGAGTTAGAGTTACAAACTTATATCTGTTCTAAGGTAAGAACGTTGTCGATCAAGGTCTGAGAGGTAAATAAAATACCGCAACTTGAACGATTTCACTATTGTCAAGGAATGGTATCAGTTTGTAACGGAAAGGGAAGTTAAGATTAGTTATAAAGTGGCGTATAGTAGCGTATTGCAAGTTTTGAACTATAGCGATAAAATAAACGATGTTGACTAGGCTTAAGCGTGACTGTTATGTCAAGATTAGTTATAAAGGAGAATATTACAGCGTATGACAAGTTTTGAACTATAACGATAAATTAACGTTGTTAACCAAACTTAAGCGTGATTTTTATGTATAGCAGCACTAACAGTTAGTTTGAAATCCACTTATTCGAAAGAAATAGGTAACGATGTTGTAAGAAAATATAAGCATAAGTTTAGAAAGAGAAACTGGAGAGTCGTGTTAGAAAACGATGGCAGCTTTTCAATACTCGAAGTGTGACTAGAATTAAACCATTAGGAGTTGGAACTATAATTTGATGATATCGAATGTATTAAAGTAAATTATTTTTAGGGATTATGTAACGTCTGGGATTTTCGACCCAGAAAATCAACATGAATACTCTGTTAATTTCTCGAGCATCGAAAACACCGGAACATTAATGGAAAGAATTAAGAGGATGAGAAAGATAAGATAGAACTAATAGAATAGAAGAAGAAGAACACTGAACAGAATCAGAGTAAACACGAAACTCACAACGGAATGAATAAATGGTATTATAACATAACTTTGAAATACAAAATCTGTATTTGTACTTACATATCATATTAGAGTACAATACATCATATCACAACGGAAAATAATCTCTAATTACTAACGGTGGAGCCTTCTGCTTCGAGCTCCTCCAAGTGAAATTTGCAAAGCCTGAAACACTTGACTGCCCGTATAAATTTGGGCACCCAAGAGTTTAGGGAAAACACAAACAAATAAACTCTGGGTCAGTCATGGGACTGGTGTGAGTAATTCCAATCATATACTTTAACTTTGAAATTTTATTTTTCAAAACAAGAAGATGATAGTAAGACCAGCCCACACATAAACATGGACGGTTTTTACCTTACTATAACCCAACATATTTTTATATCAAACATCAGTGATATTATAATAATGTCTAATCAAATAAATATCTAAGTAGTAGAACGCTTGCATCTCACGCTCCACATATATATAGTATAAAATCATAAACTGCAGGGTGCTTATCGGAGAATGGATTCCAACAGACAAGGTATGGGAGCACCTTCCGAATAGTGTACTCTAGAGGGGATACACTCAGGGTTCAACAAGAACGTCTTGCAACCCGGCCACACATAACCGCTCACTCATTTAGCTTGAGTGTCGCGAATATATTATCACCACAGTTGTAGGCCATCCAACCGTCATTCGAAGATACAGAATCGAAAAGAAGTATAAATATGAATTTTCTCTAGATTGGTGACAATACACCCTGCTTGGGGATGACCCAACTAGCCATGCTGCCTAGCCCAACTTTTGTCACTTCCTGGTTGTGAGGCTTGAGGCTACGTCTATATTCAGAACATCAGATCACCATTCACTTTGAATGCCACATCGTCAGATCCGTAATCACATATTGATTACACAAATGCACACTGGGTATAGAATAAAGAGAAGTTACCTTCTCCCCACCAACTTGGTATATTCGTAAAAATCAACGGCGTGACAGTGGGAAATACTTTGTCAGACACTCGTCCGTACAAGTTGTCCTAGGACTGGACAAACAAAAACACCATTCTAGAACTGGACGACCCTTGCATTTAACTCCGTCTTCAATTATCTTCAGTACATCTAATTCGCAGCGCTTATGCCTATACGGAGTGGTTTTCGGATAATAAATCCAACCGGTCTCTCCGTATTGACAACGATTGTCAAACACTTCGATAGTCGGTTATTTAACCATCGAAGTAAAAACAACATCCATTCTAATGTATAACTAACATCACACAACCACGAAACTTAACATTCATTTTTATCATTCGAATTCCCATATCTCCCTAGATATTTCTCAAACTCTGTTTTTTCCTTTAACACTTTTTGGAAAGCATTTCCAATTATTATAAACTTTTATTCTTTCATGTTCCAGAAAATATACGTTATTATCGTTCGAACTATTTCCATTTTTTTCACATTCTTTATTTCTATACTTGGATAATCTACCTATTTACATTGGAAAATATTTCCAATTTCGTTTTATCCTTTTAGTTGGCCCAACATTCACTTTTAAAACATTATTCACTTTGAAATGTGAATACCATACTATTATAGAAATCTGAACACCTTTACCAAATAACTTCTTTATTTAGAAAATCAATATCATCATCTCGTTTACCGAAATCCCTTTCACACTTTATATTTCCAATCCACTTTATAAACTCTGTTTCTAAGTCGATTTCTTATTAACCACATATCGAGTTTATAACTAAATACTGAATCCTATCCTATTAACATTTATTTGTTTAAAACTAAATGTTAATTATCCTCTCAGATTATAATTCCTAAAAATGACTTACTTTAATACATTTGACATTTGTCGAATTCTAGTCCCAAATCCTAATGGATTAATTCTAATCACATCTCGAACATCGAAATGTTGTCATCGTTTTCTAACATGATTCTCCAATTTCTTTTTCAAAAACTGGTTCTTATATTTTCTTACGACATCGTTAATTATCACTTTCGAATAAGTGGATTTCAACTAAACTGTAGCATTTTCCTAGGAGGTGATGCCATATAAAAAAAATCACGCCTATGTTTGGTTAACAGCGTTAATTTATCGCTATAGTTCTAAACTTGTCATACGCTGTAATATTTTCCTTATAACTAATCTCAACAATACAGTCACACTTACCTTACCAACAGCGTTATTTTATTGTTATAGTTCAACTTGTCATACGCTGTAATATTCTTTGTTATAACTAATCTTGACATAATAGTCACACTTATCTTATCAACAACGTTATTTTATCGCTATAATTCTAAGACTGGCAATACGCTGCCGTATTCCTTTTATACACATCTTGACATCTCTTTCCGTTACAAACTGTTATCGTTCCTCGATAATAGTGAAGCCATTCAAGTTGGAGTATTATATTTACCTCTCAGACCTTGATCGAAAACGTTCTTATCTTAGAACAGACATACGTTCGTAACTCTAAACTCCTTATTTCTTATAATCTACATCAAATCGTATTTCCTTGTGTTATTTTGGGATATGGTTTTATAATACCACTTCTTTATTTGGAACTCGGTTGTTTTGCGATTATTTATATTCCACATTAACTTTTCGCTTTCTCTATTCCACAGTTCTATTGATAACTTATTAAATTAAAAGGTAATTAAATCTCATTTATTTCTAAACTGTTCTCATTAGATTAATTAAAGGCCAATTAATCTAATAATCATTTTCCAAATAACAGTTGATTAAATCAATTTCATCAGTAAATTCGTTAACTGATCTTAATTACTTCTCATTAGATTAATATAATTAATCTAATAATATTTCTAAAATTGTTTATCTTAAATATAATTACCCAAATACTTAATCATCGGATAATTTCTGCTTTATAAACTTATTTAAATATCAACAATCGTTTTTATTTATTTTATAAAAACGAACTCTAAAATACTGGTTTATAATAGACCTTCTATTATAAATTTAAATCTTCTTTTTAATTATAAAAATATAATTTTTATAATTAACCTCGTTGATTTGCCTGACGGCCAATCAACTCCTTAACAAAACGATTGTTTTACGGTCGATTATTATCACTTTCTAAATTGACATCGTTTATTTATTTATCGAAACAGATGTTGAATTTCCGTCCAACTTCAATATTCACATGGGGTTTTAAATATAGTTCGGGTTCATACAAAACAAACAGTACATATAATTATCAAGGAATCCGGTCGGATTCCTCCAACCGGTTTCCGCATCCACATATGTCAGTCAATACAATTTTCACTAACTCTATACTAGGGGATATTCTAATCGATGAAATCAGTGTCCAACCGATGATGTGTACATATGTAACGGTATATGATATTCAACCAATTTACTTGTAATCTACCTAATCGACCATCAGACAACATTCAAACAACATTAAAATATAATTAAAATATTTTAAAAAGATCAGAGTGAGTGAATTTACTCACCTTGGCGCGTTAACCGTTAAATAACGATTTGCGTTAGTTGATTATACCAGGCGTAAAATTCTGCCACAACTTTGACTAGCTCCAAATTGCTTCAAATCAGTTCCACTGTGTAGCCGCCGTCCATATGATTTCAACAGAACTGACTACGTCAAATTCCTTAACTGTATTGATTACGCGATAATATCTGTCCTCGTTCTTTTCTTCAGTACCCGGTTCCATGACTCTGTTTGCCATCATTTTCGCAACCTTTTCTTCCTTTAAAAATCACAACAGACCTCGCCAAAGCTTATCTAATGTCATTCTCCTCTCCCTCATTAAAACGCACCCCGATTATCAGTCATGCATATTTTATATACTCCTAAATGCAAGCTACTGTAATGTATACTCCACGGCAGCATTCAGTCTTCACCAAATGAAGCCTGGCATCACGGAAATCCATCCTCACTTTAGTATATATCAGCCCCGTCATATTCTCACGCCAATGTCCCTTTTTTCTACTTACATAACAGTACAAACCCATTTTCGTTTTGTTTCCTTTTATAATTAATCTGGGCTTCATGACTTTGGCCCAATCCCATCACTAAAACCCTCAAGACCCGCAACAGTATATAGGAGCTTTCTTCCCTGAAAACAAAGTCTCACTTCCAGCTTATATAATACCACCATTTTTCGAGACTTTGCACTTCCTTGGAACATTGTTAATCCATGAAACCCAAGAAAACAATGTTACCACTCCCTTTGCTAACGCAAATACATCCGCTCCATGCTCCCTCACGAGAGAACAAGCTATTACTGCTGATAACTCACGCTGCAGCTCTTACATGTGTCAATTACCATTTCGCCATACCCATCTCAGATGCAGCAACTTTCACTTGTTGCTTATGCATGGAAAACGCATGTAATTCTTCCTTATTTCTCACTTAAACCCACGTCCGTACTCTCCCTCCAAGTCCACCTTGTTCGTAACCCCTTCGCCACCCTTGTCCTTCCCATTATCCCTTACGTTCAGTACAAATCTCCACATCAAAATGAAACAATCCCACTTCTAAACCCATGCAACTCCTTACTATTTAGTCTCCCAAGAACTCACGTGCCCTCCCCCTCACAACACAGCACCGGCCGAACCCTCTTCTACCATTTCCGCAACTTGTTCCAACCCCTCACACCACACAACAAACTCACTTGAATACTTCTTCCACCGATACCACCGTGAGCTCCCTGTTACACACCTAAACGCGCATGCATGAACTCCCACTTTCTCAATCACTGTTGGACACAAAGCCACAACTCCCCACTCTCTTCTTTTCTATGTTTTTCTTGCTTTTTGGCTTGCGGCAAGGAAGAGATACTGAAGCTATTTATAATATAAGAGAATACTTAGTTGTTAAGGCATAGGAAATATAGGGTTAAGGCACTTGCACGTTCATAGGTGAAGCTTCAGGACTAAGGAACGTGGGTGTAGGGTGTAGCATAGGGGAATGGTTTTAGGTAAGGGTCTACGTTAGTCTGAATTAGGGTAGGTTAAAACGCAGTAATGAATTTGACTTTTGCATGTGCTCTTGTCTATACGAGGATAGGTCTAAGTATGGGTTTTGGTATATAGGAGGTTATGGTGAAGGTGTACTGTATATGCATGTTACAGATGGCATTTTGGGAGGACTGTTTCCACATGCGTTTGCATCATGAATGTATTTATTGACTTTTACTCTTCACGTTTTATTTTTATGATTCATGAATACCGCGTTGCATAAATCTTTTGTTCATGTCCGAGCTGCTGCGGACAGAAATATGATTACATTTGTGTCCAGCGAGGTGCCACGGTCCCAAAAATATAATAATACCGGTAGTTTAACTCATATTTTGAAATCCCGAAATACCGATGCAGGGTGTACAATACTCCAAATAAAAGTTGCATATTTAATTAATTAAAAATTATAGTAAAATTATAAAAATTAAATTATCGCTGCGCCTCAAAAGAACCTTGTCCCGATTTGCAACCGATATCAAGTTATATTCAAATAACCGTTACGGTCAATATACAATTTTACAACGACTTTCTGAATATTTGATTTGGACATATCTTGCAATCTACACGACGAAATCTCCATTTTCCACTTTCGTTGGAAAGATATAGTTCAACAGATTCCAACGTTTCTCGTTTCGAAGAAATCCGATTCAAAACGAGTCCGGTACACTCAGTTGAAGTTCAGAACGTTAAATTACGAACTGCAGGGTCGTTCTGAGCTCGATTATAATTAATATATATTTATATATGTTCAACTTCGTTTTAATATAAATCCACTTATATTCTGAATTCAATATTTAAACTGATTTAAATATTCAAATTCAAACCGACAAAAATGCGGGTCGTTACACTCCTTCCCCCTTAAAATAATTTCGTCCTCGAAATTGCTAAGATAGGGAGAATGCTACAATCTCTGTTATAAACAGGTTAAAAATCTTTTTGGTTTACTTCATAATTTCAGTTTCAACTGAACTGATTAATTCCAATTAAAATATTAATTTTTTTTTTCTTATTTCGAATATTTTTCAAAATTTTGAAATTTTCCTAACAGCTTAAATTTTCAGAGAATCTTGTCAGCATCTCCTCTGCACGGCTTACTCAGTACTACAACAACTTGCCACTCTGGGCCCTCTCCAATTCAAAAGAAAATCAAACAGCCAAACGGCTTTTCAAACGCACTCAAAAATCTCATACTCCATATTATTCAAACATGTACCTTTTTGGTTAGGCATCCAATTCTAACTCTGCCCTTTGCTATCAAGCCAGCATGTATCGAAACATTTCCAATTGATCTCCGATTAATCAAATCGAATCATTCTCTTATCCAAGTTGAATTCCATTTCAATTTCCAATTCCATTTGCTGATTTATTTCTCAAATCAGTTATCTTCATCTCTAAATTCGAAATTTGATTCTTATTCTCCAAGAATCAGTTCATTTTAATAACTCGAATTTCCAATATTTCTCTTTTACAATCTCCATTCTGGATCGTTCCCAAATTCAGTCCAACTTTGTTTATCTTAGTTTATGTTCCACTTTTACCCTTTTAACTCCAAAAGTTAAATTTTTATTTCAGAATTCAAATTCCTGGGATTTAATTCAAATCAGTTTGAAATCATATATAATTCAAAACATTTGAATTTCTAACAATTTGTTTCTCAAAAAAATCAAAAACAAAATCTTTAGTAGTAATCCGTCACTTGGCAACTCGAAAATTAACACTGATAATGCGGCCGTCACCATCAGAATTTATTTTCCAGTGATCAAGGTGAGTTCAATACTATATTACTTTTCGAAATTCATTTTAAACCCTTTATTTTGAAATTACATCAAAATATCCTTTCAAAATGGTTGGAAAAACAATTTTAAATTCCCAGGATTTAAAATTCCATTCATTTACAATCCTTTTTCCAAGTTACCAGAGTTTTATTTCAATTCTGGTTTTAAATTCAGATTCAGTTCATCTGATTTTGTATAATATTTCGAGTGGTTATTTATATAACCAACTCAATTATAAATCTTATTCGATCATAATAATGATCATACATCCAATATATTATAATAATATTGAGATATATACTTCTTTTTATATCAAAATATATTTTTGGGTAAAATTATTTCATTTACCCTCTTCTCACAACATACTGTGTCGAATTACTCTGTTCAAGAGTTTAGAAACACCTATCGACGCAGTCTGCATTACTGTTTCGACCAGAATTCATAAACCACTCGACTGACCAGTCAACACAATATAAAGCGGGTTTTATACTAAATTACAAATACGCGCTCATATATATACACTCAACTCAATTTAGAGTATCACTGAATCCATCTCTATTGAGTTACACCACAGAGCCAAGGTAATCACTTAACCTTTAGCTCTGATACCAATTGTAACGTCTCGGATTTTCGACCCAGAAAATCATCATAAATACTCTGTTAATTTCTCGAGCATCGAAAACACCGGAATATTAATGGAAAGAATTAAGAGGATGAGAAAGATAAGATAGAACTAATAGAATAGAAGAAGAAGAAGAACACTGAACAGAATCAGAGTAAACACGAAACTCACAGCGGAATGAACAAATGGTATTATAACATAACTTTGAAATACAAAATCTGGATTTGTACTTACATATCATATCAGAGTACAATACATCATATCACAGCGGAAAATAATCTCTAATTACTAACGGTGGAGCCTTCTGCTTCGAGCTCCTCCAAGTAAAATTTGCAAAGCCTGAAACACTTGACTGCCCATACAAATTTGGGCACCCAAGAGTTTAGGGAAAACACAAACAAATAAACTCTGGGTCAGTCATGGGACTGGTGTGAGTAAATTCCAATCATATACTTTAACTTTGAAAAATTCTTTTTCAAAACAAGAAGACAATAGTAAGACCAGCCCACACATAAACATGGACGGTTTTTACCTTATTATAACCCAACATATTTTTATATCAAACATCAGTGATATTATAATAATGTCTAATCAAATAAATATCTAAGTAGTAGAACGCTTGCATCTCACGCTCCACATATATATAGTATAAAATCATAAACCGCAGGGCGCTTATCGGAGAATGGATTCCAAAAGACAAGGTGTGGGAGCACCTTCTGAATAGTGTACTCTAGAGGGGATACACTCAGGGTTCAACAAGAACGTCTTGCAACCCGGCCACATATAACTGCTCACTCATTTAGCTTGAGTGTCGCGAATATATTATCACCACGGTTGTAGGCCATCCAACCGTCATTCGAAGATACATAATCGAAAAGAAGTATAAATATGAATTTTCTCTAGATCGGTGACAATACACCTTGCTTGGGGATGACCCAACTAGCCATGCTGCCTAGCCCAACTTTTGTCACTTCCTGGTTGTGAGGCTAGAGGCTACGTCTATATTCAGAACATCTGATCACCATTCACTTTGAATGCCACATCGTTAGATCTGTAATCACATATTGATTACACAAATGCACACTGGGTGTAGAATAAAGAGAAGTTACCTTCTCCCCACCAACTTGGTATATTCGTAAAAATCAACGGCGTGACATTTGGAAATACTTTGTCAGACACTCGTCCGTACAAGTTGTCCTAGGACTGGACAAACAAAAACACCATTCTAGAACTGGACGACCCTTGCATTTAACTCCGTCTTCAATTATCTTCAGCACATCTAATTCACATCGCTTATGCCTATACGGAGTGGTTTTCGGATAATAAATCCAACCGATCTCTCCGTATTGACAACGATGGTCAAACACTTCGATGGTCGGTTATTTAACCATAGAAGTAAAAACAACATCCATTCTAATGTATAACTAACATCACACAACCACGACACTTAACATTCATTTTTATCATTCGAATTCCCATATCTCCCTAGATATTTCTCAAACTCTGTTTTTGCCTTTAACACTTTTTGGAAAGCATTTCCAATTATTATAAACTTTTATTCTTTCATGTTCCAGAAAATATACGTTATTATCGTTCGAACTATTTCCATTCTTTTCACATTCTTTATTTCTATACTTGGATAATCTACCTATTTACATTGGAAAATATTTCCAATTTCGTTTTATCCTTTTAATTGGCCCAACGTTCACTTTTAAAACATTATTCACTTTGAAATGTGAATACCATACTATTATAGAAATCTGAACACCTTTATCAAATAACTTCTTTATTTAGAAAATCAATATCATCATCTCGTTTACCGAAATCACTTTCACACTTTATATTTCCAATCCTAAACTCTGTTTCTAAGTCAATTTCTTATTAACCACATATCGAGTTTATAACTAAATACTGGATCTTATCCTATTAACATTTATTTGTTTAAAACTAAATGTTAATTATCCTCTCAGATTATAATTCCTAAAAATGACTTACTTTAATACATTTGACATTTGTCGAATTCTAGTCCCAAATCCTAATGGATTAATTCTAATCACATTTCGAACATCGAAATGTTGTCATCGTTTTCTAACATGATTCTCCAATTTCTTTTTCTAAAACTGGTTCTTATATTTTCTTACGACATCGTTAATTATCACTTTCGAATAAGTGGATTTCAACTAAACTGTAGCATTTTCCTAGGAGGTGCTGCCATATAAAAAAAAATCACGCCTATGTTTGGTTAACAACTTTAATTTATCGCTATAGTTCTAAACATGTCATACGCTGTAATATTCTCCTTATAACTAATCTCAACATTACAGTCATACTTACCTTACCAACAGCGTTATTTTATTGCTATAATTCAACTTGTCATACGCTGTAATATTTTTTGTTATAACTAATCTTGACATAATAGTCACACTTATCTTATCAACAGCGTTATTTTATTGCTATAATTCTAAGACTGGCAATACGCTGTCGTATTCCTTTTATACACATCTTGACATCTCTTTCCGTTACAAACTGTTATCGTTCCTCGATAATAGTGAAGCCATTCAAGTTGGGGTATTCTATTTACCTCTCAGACCTTGATCGACAACGTTCTTATCTTAGAACAGACATACGTTCGTAACTCTAAACTCCTTATTTCTTATAATCTACATCAAATCGTATTTCCTTGTTTTATTTTGGGATATGGTTTTATAATACCACTTCTTTATTTGGAACTCGGTTGTTTTACGATTATTTATATTCCACATTAACTTTTCGCTTTCTCTATTCCACAGATCTATTGATAACTTCTTAAATTAAAAGGTAATTAAATCTCATTTATTTCTAAAATGTTTTCATTAGATTAATTAAAGGCTAATTAATCTAATAATCATTTTCCAAATAACAGTTGATTAAATCAATTTCATCAGTAAATTCGTTAACTGATCTTAATTACTTCTCATTAGATTAATATAATTAATCTAATAATATTTCTAAAATTGTTTATCTTAAATATAATTATCCAAATACTTAATCATCAGATAATTTCTGCTTTATAAACTTATTTAAATATCAACAATCATTTTTATTTATTTTATAAAAACGAACTCTAAAATACTGGTTTATAATAAACCTTCTATTATAAATTTAAATCTTCTTTTTAATTATAAAAATATAATTTTAATAATTAACCTCGTTGATTTGCCTGACGGCTAATCAACTCCTTAACAAAATGATGGTTTTACAGTCGACTGTTATCACTTTCTAAATTGATATCGTTTATTTATTTATCGAAACAGATGTTGAATTTCCGTCCAACATCAATATTCACATGGGGTTTTAAATATAGTTCGGGTTCATACAAAACAAACAATAATTATAATTATCAAGGAATCCAGTGGGATTCCTCCAACCGGTTTCCGCATCCACAGATGTCAGTCAATACAATTTTCACTAACTCTATACTAGGGGATATTCTAATCGATGAAATCAGTGTCCAACCGATGATGTGTACATATGTAACGGTATATGATATTCAACCAATTTACATGTAATCTACCTAATCGACCATCACACAGCATTCAAACAACATTAAAATATAATTAAAATATTTTAAAAAGATCAGAGTGAGTGAATTTACTCACCTTGGCGCGTTAACCGTTAAATAACGATTTGCGTTAGTTGATTATACCAGGCGTAAAATTCTGCCACAACTTCGACTAGCTTCAAATTGCTTCAAATCAGTTCCACTGTGTAGCCGCCGTCCATATGATTTCAACAGAACTGACTACGTCAAATTCCTTAACTGTATTGATTACGCGATAATATCTGTCCTCGTTCTTTTCTTCAGTACCCGGTTCCATGACTCTGTTTGCCATCATTTTCGCAACCTTTTCTTCCTTTAAAAATCACAACAGACCTCGCCAAAGCTTATCTAATGTCATTCTCCTCTCCCTCATTAAAACGCACCCCGATTATCAGTCATGCATATTTTATATACTCCTAAATGCAAGCTACTGTAATGTATACTCCACTGCAGCATTCAGTCTTCACCAAATGAAGCCTGGCATCACGGAAATCCGTCCTCACTTTAGTATATATCAGCCCCGTCATATTCTCACGCCTATGTCCCTTTTTTCTACTTACATAACAGTACAAACCCATTTTCGTTTTGTTTCCTTTTATAATTAATCTGGGCTTCATGACTTCGGCCCAATCCCATCAATAAACCCTCAAGACCCGCAACAGTATATAGGAGCTTTCTTCCCTGAGAACAAAGTCTCACTTCCATCTTATATAACACCACCATTTTTCGAGACTTTACACTTCCTTAGAACATTGTTACTCCATGAAACCCAAGAAAACAAAGTTACCACTCCCCTTGCTAACGCAAATACATCCGTTCCATGCTCCCTTACGAGAGAACAAGCTATTACTGCTGATAACTCACGCTGCAGCTCTTACATGTGTCAATTACCCTTTCGCCATACCCATCTCAGATGCAGCAACTTTCACTTGTTGCTTACGCATGGAAAACGAATGCAATTCTTCCTTATTTCTCACTTAAACCCACGTCCGTACTCTCCCTCCAAGTCCACCTTGTTCGCAACCCCTTCGCCACCCTTGTCCTTCCCATTATCCCTTACGTTCAGTACAAATCTCCACATCAAAATGAAACAATCCCACTTCTAAACCCATGCAACTCTCTACTATTTAGTCTCCCATGAACTCACGTGCCCTCCCCCTCACAACACAGCACCGGCCGAACCCTCTTCCACCATTTCCGCAACTTGTTCCAACACCTCACACCACACAACAAACTCACTTGAATACTTCTTCCACCGATACCACCGTGAGCTCCCTGTTACACACCTAAACGCGCATGCATGAACTCCCACTTTCTCAATCACTGTTGGACACAAAGCCACAACTCCCCACTCTCTTCTTTTCTATGTTTTTCTTGCTTTTTGGCTTGCGGCAAGGAAGAGATACTGAAGCTATTTATAATATAAGAGAATACTTAGTTGTTAAGGCATAGGAAATATAGGGTTAAGGCACTTGCACGTTCATAGGTGAAGCTTTAGGACTAAGGAACGTGGGTGTAGGGTGTAGCATAGGGGAATGGTTTTAGGTAAGGGTCTACGTTAGTCTGAATTAGGGTAGGTTAAAACGCAGTAATGAATTTGACTTTTGCATGTGCTCTTGTCTATACGAGGATAGGTCTAAGTATGGGTTTTGGTATATAGGAGGTTATGGTGAAGGTGTACTGTATATGCATGTTACAGATGGCATTTTGGGAGGACTGTTTCCACATGCGTTTGCATCATGAATGTATTTATTGACTTTTACTCTTCACGTTTTATTTTTATGATTCATGAATACCGCGTTGCATAAATCTTTTGTTCATGTCCGAGCTGCTGCGGACAGAAATATGATTACATTTGTGTCCAGCGAGGTGCCACGGTCCCAAAAATATAATAATACCGGTAGTTTAACTCATATTTTGAAATCCCGAAATACCGATGCAGGGTGCACAATACTCCAAATAAAAGTTGCATATTTAATTAATTAAAAATTATAGTAAAATTATAAAAATTAAATTATCGCTGCGCCTCAAAAGAACCTTGTCCCGATTTGCAACCGATATCAAGTTATATTCAAATAACCATTACGGTCAATATACGATTTTACAACGACTTTTTGAATATTTAATTTGGACATATCTTGCAATCTACATGACGAAATCTCCAGTTTCCACTTTCGTTGGAAAGATATAGTTCAACAGATTCCAACTTTTATCGTTTCGAAGAAATCCGATTCAAAACGAGTCCGGTACACTCAGTTGAAGTTCAAAACATTAAATTACGAACTGCAGGGTCGTTCTGAGCTCGATTATAATTAATATATATTTATATACGTTCAACTTTGTTTTAATATAAATCCACTTATATTCTGAATTCAATATATAAACTGATTTAAATATTCAAATTTAAACAGATAAAAATGCGGGACGTTACAGATTATAATCTGATAGGATAATTAATATCAGTTTTAAGCCGATAAATTATAATAGGATATATAATCAATATTTAGTTATAAACTTGATATTGATTTAACCAGAAGTGGATTTAGGAACAGAGATTCTAAAAGTGGAATGGGAATATAAATTATGAAAGAGATTCCCATAAATAAGATAATGGTATTTATTACTTGAATAATGAATTATTTGATAAAGGTGATCAGATTACTATAATAGAAATGATATTCACATTTTAAAGTGAATATTGTTTTAAAGTGAACGCTTGGCAGATTAAAATGTTTATAATGAAATTGGAAATATCTTTCCAAATTAGTTAGGATATATTATCCAAGTGTAGAAAATAAAGAACGTGAAAAGAATGGAAATGTTTCGAACATTAATAACGTATGTTTTCTAGAACATGAGAGAATAAGAGTTTATAATAACTGGAAATGTTTTCCAAGAAGTGTAAAAAGGCTAAAACGGGATTTGAGAAATATCTAATAAGATATGGGTATTCGAATAATAAAAAAGAATGTTAAATAAAAAGTATCCGTGTTTATGTGATGTCTATTTAAACATTTGAATAAATGTTTGTTTTTACTTCGCTGGTTAAATAACCGACTATCGAAGTGTTTTGACCATCGTTGTCAATATGAAGAGAACGGTTGGATATATTATCCGGAAACCACTCCGTATAGGCATAAGCGCCGTGACTTAGATTATGTTGAAGACAATTGAAGACGGAGTAAAATGCAAGGGTCGTCCAGTTCCAGAAATGGTGTTTTCTGTTTGTCCAGTCCCAGGACAACTTGTATGGACGAGTGTTTGACAGAGTATTTCCAACGGTCACGCCGTTGATTTTTACGAATATACCAAGTTGGTGGGGAGAAGGTAACTTCTCTTTATTCTACACCCAGTGTGCATTTGTGTAATCAATATGTGATTACGGATTTGACGATGTGGCTTTCTAAGTGAATGGTGATCATATGTTCTGAAAATAGACGTAGCCTCTAGCCTCTCAACCAGAAGTAACTAAAGTTGGGCTAGTCAGCATGGCTAGTTGGGTCATCCCTAAGCAGGGTGTATTGTCACCGATCTAGAGAAAATTCATATTTATACTTCTTTTCGATTCTGTATCTTCGGATGATAGTTGGATGGCCCATAACCGTGGTGGAAATATATTTGATACACTCAAGCTAAATGAGTGGTCGATCATGTGTGGCTGGGTTGCAAGACGTTCTTGTTGAACCCAGGTGTATCCCCTCTAGAGTACACTGTTCGGAAGGTGCTCCCATACCTTGTCTGTTGGAATCCGTTATCCAATAAGAGCCCTGCGGTTTATGATTTTATACTATATATATGTGGAGCGTGAGATGCAAGCGTTCCGCTACTTGGATATTTATGTGTTTAGACATTACCATAATATCACTGGTTTTGATATCAAAGTATTTTGGATTATAGTAAGGTAAAAACCGTCCATGTTTATGTGTGGGCTAGTCTTACTATTATCCTTTTGTTTCAAAAGGATTTTCAAAGTTTAACTGTATAGTTGGAATTTACTCACACCAGTCCCATGACTGGCCCAGAGTTTATTTTGTTTTTGTTTTTCCTAAACTCTTGGGTGCCCAAATTTGTATGGGCAGTTAAGTGTTTCAGGCTTTTACAAATTCACTTGGAGGAGCTGGAAGCAGAAGGCTTCACCATTAATTTGTTAGAGATTATTTCCGCTGTGATATATATGAGTTGTACTCTGATATATGGTATGTATATATACAAATTCAGATTTGTATTTCAAAGTTATGTTATAATACATGTTATTCGTTCCGCTATGAGATTCGTGTTTACTCTGACTCTGTTCAGTTGTTGTATTCTTCTGCTTCCATTCTATTAGTTCTATCTTATCTTTCTCACCCTCTAAATTCTTCTATTAATGATCTGAATTTTCGTGCAATTTGGGTTGAATGTGTCGAATATTAGTCAGCTCAAATTGGCACGGATTTTCGGGCCACTACAGTTGGTATCAGAGCTGAAGGTTAAGTGATTACCTTGGCTCTGTGGCGTGACTCAGTAGAGATAGGGTTAGTAGCACCCTAGACTGAGTTTGAGTGTATATATATGAGTGCGTATTTGTAAATTAATATAAAAACTATTTTATATTGTGTTGACTGGTCAGTCGAGTGGTTTATAAACTCTGGTCGAAACAGTAATGCAAACTGTGTCAATAGGTGTTTCTAAACTCTTGAACAGAGTAATTCGACGCAGTATGTTTTGAAAAGAGGGTAAATGAAATAATTTTACCCAAAAATATATTTTGATATAAAAAGGAAGTATATATCTTGATATTATTATAATATATTGGATGTATGATTATTATTATGATCGATCAGGATTATAATTGAGATGATTATATAAATAACCAAATCAAAATATTATATAAGTATAACATGCAAAATCAGATGAACTGAATCTGAATTTAAAACCAGAATTGAAATAAAACTCTAGAAACTTGGAAAGTAAATAAATTTGGATCAATATAAGGGAATTTTAAAATCCTAGGAGAATTGAAATTTGCTTTCCAAGTGCTGTGAAAGATATTTTGAAGTAAAATTCAAAATGGAAGCGTTTTAAAATGAATTTTGAAAGATATATTATTAAACTCACTTGGATAACTAGAAAATAAGTTCCGATGATGAAACGCGGCATTATCGGTGTTCATTTTCGAGCTGCTAAGTGACGATTACTACCAAAATTTTTGTTTTAACTTATTGTGAGGAAACAAGTGGTTAAAAATTCAAATGTTTTGAATGAATATGATTTCAAACTTACTTGAAATGAAGACCCAGGAATTTAAATTCCGAAATTAAACTTAGAAAGATAGTGGATTAAAATGGTAAAACTAAATATATAAATTTGAATTCAATAAAATTTGGATTGGGTTAGAGATGATCCCGAACAGAATTGAATTGATGAATAGGAATTAGGAATTAAGATTGGAACTAGAGTTTTTGAAATGGAATGTGGCTTAGGTGTAAGAAAGTACCTGTTTGAGGATGAATTAATTAGAGATCACTTGAGAATGCATGGATATGTGCGAAAGTGATAGAAAGTGGAAGAAATAGAGTTGAATGGCCGACAAAAAGGTACGAGCTTATTTTATTTATGAGATATTATAGCAAGCCGCTAAGCTGTTTGGTTTCTTCTGGATTGGAAAATGCCCAGTGAGGCAAGCTATAGTAGTACCGACTGAGCCGTGCAGAGGAGATGTTAGCAAAATTCTCTGAAAATTTAAGCTGTTAAGAAATTTTCAGAATTTTGAAAATAATCGTTAATTAGGAAGAATTAATATTGAAATTAATCCAATCAAAACTGAATTTAAGAAATTAAGAAATTTTAACCTAGTTATAATGTGGATTGTAGCAATTTCCCTATCTTAGCAATTTCGAGGACGAAATTATTTTAAGGGGGAAGGAATCTAACGTCTCGCATTTTTATCGGTTTGAATTTGAATATTTAAATCAGTTTAGATATTGAATTTGTAATATAAGTTGATTTATATATTAGTTAAAACGAAGTTGAACGTATAAAAATATATATTAAATATAATCGAGCCCGTAATATCGCGGCAGTTCGTAATTTAACGTTCTGAACTTCAACTGAGTGTACAGGACTCGTTTTAAAACGGATTTCTGTGAAACAAGGAACATTGGAATCTATTGAACTGTATCTTTCTAACAGAAGTGAAAAACCAATATTTCGTGTTATAGATTGTGAGTTATGTTCAAACCAAATTTCCAAATAGTCGCTATAGATTCGTTTATCGACCGTAACAGTTTATTTGATATAACTAAATATCGGTTGCAAATCGGGACAAGATTCTTTTGAGGCGTAGTGATAAATTAATTTTTAGAATTTTACTGCAATTTTTAATTAATTAAATATGCAACTTTTTATTTGGATTATTCTGCACCCTTAATCAACATTTTGGGGTTTCACAGAATAAGGCAACCTACCGATATTATTATATATTTGAAGTCGTGATACATCGCTCGTCACGATGGTGTTCTTATTTCTGTCAGTAACAGATCTTACGTAAGCGAAATTGGGTATATTAGAATGCATAACTTTCAAAACGAATAAAGACAGCCTAACCTATTTAGCAACCTATACTTGCACTTTCAACAACAGTTATATGAAGTGAAAACTCCAACGATGGGCTCATATGTTATCACAATCACATGCCTAGAAACCAAGCTCAAACCTCAAATTTCATTCCACATTAACCCCACGCACATGTATTCGTTCACATCAGCATAGGAGAATGGCAGCCTACATTTGAAAAATAAACATACCCTTAGCTCATGTAGATCTGAAATGGCTAATACTTCATAGCAAAGGGACCTTTAAATATATATATATATACATATATATATATATATATATATATTTCATTCCTTCTAAACTAAGTCTTCATAACACCATCCCTTCAATCCCTTGAATCACGTGCAATATAATTTCACCATACACCTATACACTATATAGCTATTACTTCACACCGAAGGAAATGCAAATCTAAATCTATATGCATACCCTATGTACCCTATCTCTTAAGCACTAAGTATATTACCCAATATATATACTCACGCAAATCTGGATCCTTTTTCTTTCAGCAAGGCTTCATCAGCAAGGCTCAAAAACATAAAAAAAAACTGTGACTTAGATCTTGGCTTAATATATATCTTTATATAAAAATTCCAACAAAAAGTTATAAGATCCAAAATATATATAATGTCAGTCTCCTGTACACGCGGAGAAAACTTGGAGGATGAGACAGCAAAGGATGGGTGTGCAAGCTTGATGAAACGATGATGGGGAGTGTACAGCGTTTTATGGAGACTGCGTTTAAGTGGAGAACGCAAAATGTCAAGGGAGGATTCACGGGCCTGTTTTGAAGTGTAGATGGAGGAGGAGCTGGTTCACACACGATGGACTGTAGGGTCGAAGAACGGTGGGTGGGTGACTGGAAGTTTTGGTGTGATGTTGGTTTAGTGGTAACGACTATAGGTATGTGGGATTGCGGGTTCTTCATATGTGCAGGCGAGTTTTTTTTGCATGGATGGGAAGTATACGGACCTCGGTATTTTTAAGATCTGATGGGTCAAAAGATGAAGTCCATCATCAGAGGGTTAAGAGAAGGATACTAAAGAAAAATGGAAATACTGGAGCTTGTTAGGTGGAATAGTTGATGCATGGAAGGACGTTGGGAGATGTATACCAGCGTGTAACTGCATGGAAAGGGATGTGAAACGTGCATGGTCAGAAAAAGCAGGAAATATGAGACGTGTTAATGCAAAAGGCGGAAGTGTATGGTGGACGGGGTAGAGCATTTTTTTGAAACGGGCTCAGGTTTATGGAAACATGAAAGGCTTTTGGTGATGAAGTTTTATGTCTGGAGCTAGAAGACCATATTTGAGGGAAGAAAACTGTTGGTGGCGGAATAGTTTAGTATGATGGGCTGACTTAAAGAATGTTGCTAAGGCCCAATAGCAAAGTAGAAGATGACATTGAAGCCCTTATCATATGAAGGTGGGGCGAAGGGAGTAAGAGCACGGGACGTCAGCTCATGTTTTGTGAAATGCATGGGCGGAAACACAAAATGTGTATACAGCTGGAGCTAATATTTGTTCTGGAGAAGGATTATCGAAGGCAACCAATACGAGGTTCGAATTAATGGGATGAGGTCGGGTATTTGGACCGTATGTTCTTTCAGCCTTACGGAAAAAGACTCCGTTAGACCGACGGGTTCGGACGTTAAATCCATACTACGAATGTAACAAGTTAGGGTGGCGGAAACGGAGCGACAACGATATGAGTTCGAAATAATAATTGGTGGAAGAAGTTTGAACGAAGGGGGAGAGATTAGCAGGTTAACAGGAATCAGACAAAACAAGATTTATTGGAATCATACGAGCGCAAGCTACACTATGCAGCTGATCCGGAACCATTTGGAGATCGTTCATGGAGAGATTAAATGCCTGATTTAATCAACAGACGCAAATCGTTATTTAACGGTTAACGCGCGAAGTTGAGTAAATTCACTCACTCTGTTTTATTTTTAAAATATTTTAATTATATTTTAATGTTGTTTGAATGCTGTGTGATGGTCGTTTAGGTAGATCAAAATTAAATTGGCTAAAATATATATTGTTGCATATGTTGGATACTGATTCCATTGACTTTAATATCCCCTAGTACGAAATCAGTGTTAATTGTTTGACTAACATCTGTGGATGCGGAAACCATAACGACCCGAACTTCCCCGGTAAGGAAAGCCCGAATTTAGATGAGAACAAGCCACATCGAAACGCAAACAGAAGAACATTTCATTGTATATTACAACAATTCCATTAGATACAAGAATATACAGAGTATAAATGAATAAATTACATTCGATAAATATCAGAGATTACAATAAATTACATAGCAGCGGAAAAATAATAAAAGTACAACTAAAAGTAATACACGGATACAGAGCTTTCCGAGCATCGTTCCAGCTGTAAATCAGGATCCTATGAATATAAATCTGCAAAACCAAAACTACTAGCTGCCCGTGGAAAATAGGGCACCCAGAGTTTAGGTTGAAACAATAAACTCCAGGTCAGTCATGGGACTGGCGTGAGAACTAAAACAGTTATTTAAAACTTTACTTTAAAAGAGAGTAATTCAAGGGACCACACCGCATAACACGGAACGAGTTTCCTCCCAAGAACACTAGTGCATATATCAAAACAGCGCAATGCTTTTTGGAAAAATGAAGCTATTATAAGACCTATGTCCCATCACACAATGTAACGCAAGCCGGAGGATAGGGTTTTCCCTTATAATAGCCAAACATGCGTAGTACATTTAAAACAAATCATTTGATACAATAATAAGTGTATAGTGTCAAAACAATTCAAATCATAAATATCAATCATAGGCGCATTGGTACCATCTATCATGTCGCCGTACTAGTTCTACAATTAAAACCGCAATATCACGTATTGGAAATTGGATTTCCGTCATGAGTCGAGGCAAGGGGCAAGCTCCTCTCCTATTCGAGACACTCTAGCAAATGTCTCAGGACCCCACTATGATCCTTGGATCTTCAGGGCCGGTCCTCTCTTTCTTTTGAGGATTAATTATTCCTGAACACACGTTTCCGGTCCTAACAGACCTATATCCGAGGCGCCTCGTATCCAACAACCACACAGGTGAAAAGTATATAAATGTCAGTCAGTTTAAGCACTGACACCACCCATAGCTAGAAAGAAACGTCGTGCTCTCCCTGCAGTCACTATCCCGTTTTTGACTCATACCGAGGTGTGAGGCTCGCGAATTCACGTTATACACAAAGCTGCGCCACACAGGCCGTGCTTTGATCATCAACCACAAGACTTTGCTTTTCAACAGAAGCCTTGATCAATTGCCACTTACGCGTGCCACACTGGCAATTCACTCCATGCGACTGATGTCCATCGATACACAATGTCTGAGCTCGTACGTCTCGGAGAAGGGCGTTAAGCAAGAGAATAAATTCTCTGCCGCCAAATATATGTACATTTAATAGAGGTCAATCAACACAGAATAAAATCCAATGTCAGACACACAATCCATTTACAAGTTCGTTCTGGGTTTGAATGAAACCGGAGGCACTTTCCTCGCATATCCATCGATCTCCAAGTACGTCTGGACGATCACCAACTGATTCCCTCATCTTGGGTGTACAGCCCAATCAAAATCATCAATAATCATCCAAATGATGTGAAGACTTCCGGTCTTCAACCACCGTCTTCATCTTTGACATATCGTCGAATCGGTTATTCAGAATGGGTATAAACCCGGCCTTTCCGAATAACCCACGTATATAATAAACACGTGTTACACAAACACAACATACGCCTCATTCCAATTCAGAATATATTTTTATTCACAAAATCACATTCTTATGGAAAGGTTCCCATTAATTTTATCGAAGATAAATTCTTCTAAATTTATTCTTTAATCTTCCTTTGGATATCATTTCAAACCATGTTATGGTTTTCCAAACTAGTCGGGATTAGCGAACCACACCGAAGTAATTATTTATTTTATTTCCCAATCCCAACCTATTCATCCCATGGAGAAAACTGGTAATACTCCATATCTAACACCACGGTGTTATCGGTAAAATTAATTACCATTTCACGTTCAAATCTAATTTAAGATTTAACTATCGCTTTGGAGCAAAACTGGTGGTACTCCATTTTCGATCACTTTCCAAATTTGATAATTTAAGTTATCAATTCACATTTCAATCTAATTACAGATTCATTAACACTCCACTTAGTTTTAATCTTCCCAAAAATCAATATCCTGTCTTTAACTGGGTTAAAGAACCAATGTCATCTAAAACACGGTTCACGATAAACCCAAAATCACATTCAAATTCAATTCCAATTAAATATTATTTAATTGGTACACTTCATTAAATCTAAATAGAAAGATTTAATCTTTTTCTCTATTGGGCTTAAGAATCGGTGTTAATGAAGACACCATTCACGACAAACCCAAATCACATTTGATATTAAATACAAGGCTCTGAATAGAAAATATATCGGCTTATATTCAATATCAAATTCTGAAACCAACAAATATCGTATTGGAAATAACAATATAAAATATATCTTTCAAATTTCCACAACCATATCTGTATAATCACGAAACCCAACATCAAAATATTCTGAAGATAGTTTCGATTCAAATCCATTTCATTTCCTATATTGGTAATTCTGATTATTTTAGAAACCACTTTCAAATTCAATTTATCTATTTCAAAAATAAATTGATTTTAATTCTAGTTCAAAACTACTTCATTTTGATAAAAATTTATTTTTATCTTTTCAAATATGGAAACCTTCATTCCAATTCTTCACAAATCATTTATTATGATTTTACACAAATTATAGATATTTTTAATAATTTTATCAAGGCCCGTACAGTCGATTTCCACCAACGGCCATCGAACTGCACTTACAACGACCCTTTCCAAATTTAATTTGGACATAATTCCAAATCCAACCATTAGATTTAAAATTTCTAATATTCATTAGAAAGCTCTTTTCGATACGAACCCAACGGTCGGATCTCCTGCAACATCAATTCGAAATCAATGGTCGAAATTCACGAACTGTCGCAGCGCGGCGCGTTCTATTCAGGCCATTATATATATAATATATATATTATATATATTTTGTCGATTCCTTATAAAACGTATTTTATAAATTGTTTTAAATTCGTTTTCGAAACGATTTCAACTTCATATTCAATTTCGAATCGAAATTGAATTTTCCTTTATAGATTTGTGATGAAAAAGAATTTCGCTCGGTCCGAATCAGTCGCTAAACCGATCCAGGCCGTTCGAAACGCCTGATCGTTTGAGAACACGATAAATCAGAACGCAGACGGAAGAACATTTCATTGTATATTACAACAATGCATCAGATTACAAGAATATACAGAGTATAGATGAATAAATATTACACAGAAATTATCAGAGATTACAATAAAGTACATAGCAGCGGAAAATAATACAATACACAACTAGAAGAGATATACGGATACAAAGCTTTCCGGATATCATTCCAGCTGTAAACCAGGATCCTATGAATATAAATCTGCAAAACCAAAACTACTATCTGCCCGTGTCAAAATAAGGGCACCCAGAGTTTAGGTTAAAAACAATAAACTCCAGGTCAGTCATGTGACTGGTGTGAGAACTAAAACAGTTATTAATCTTTATTTTAAAGTTAGGTAAATCAAGGGACCACGCCGTATAACACAGAACGGGTTTCCTCCCAAGAATACCAGTGCATAAAACAACAGCGTAATGCTAAATAAAGAAAAATGAAGCTGTTATAAGACCCTGGTCCTATCACACAATGCAACGCAAGCCGGGGGATAGGGTTTTCCCTTATAACAGCCAAAGAATGCTTGATACGTTTAAAACAAATCGTTTGATACTATTATAAGTGCATAGTGTATAAAACAACTTCAAATCATAAGTATTAATCATAGGCGGCATGGGTACCATATATCATGTCGCCATACTAGTTCTACAATTAAAACCGCAAATGTCGTATTGGAAGTTGGGTTATCATTTATGGTATGAACCGAGGCTAGGGGCAAGATCCTCACCGATTCGAGACGCTCTAGTCCGCCCCTCAGGAACAGCCGCAACTGCCCTTTGGATCGTCAGGGTCAGTCCACCGATGTGGATTATTATGCCTGAACACTGCGTTTCCCCGCCCTTTGGGGCATAAGCCTGGCCCGTCAGCCGACCAGAAGCATCGGCCGAAACCGATGTCACGAGGCGCCTCGCTTTTCAGCAAGTAATAATAAGCAACATCCACATGAGTCAAACTCGTCAGCCAGTTCAAGCACTGACGCCACTCCTAACTAGAAAGAAACGCATGCCCTCCCTGAGGTCCGTCTCCCGTTTTTGGTTCATACCGGGTGTGAAACTCGCGAAGTAAACGTTACACAAAGCTACGCCACAAAGGCCGTGCTTCGATTATCAACCACAAGACTTTGCTTTTCAACAGAAGCCTCGATCAATTGCCACACAGGCAATTCACTCCATGCGTTTGATATCCATCAATATATAACCCCTGAGCTCGTACGTCTCAGAGAAGGGCGTTAAGCAAGAGAATAAATTCTCCGCCGCCAAACAGATATATATTTAATAGAGATCAATCACACAGACTAAAATCCAATGTCAGACACACAGTCCATTTACAAGTCCGTTCTGGGTCTGAACGAAACCGGAGGCACCTAGTACCCCGCATATCCATCGATCTCCAAGTACGTCTGGACGATCACTAACTGTTTCTATCTTCTTGGGTGTACAGCCCAATCAAGATCATCAGTAATCACCCAAACGACGTGAAGACCTCCGGTCTTCGACCATCGTCTTCATCTTCGACTAATCGTCGTATCAGTTATTCAGAATGTGATAAACCCGGTCTTTCCGAATAACTCGCGTATATTTTAAATAAGTGTTACAAACCCAACATACACCTCATTCCAATTCATCAGTCACTAACCGTAAATTAATCAAGAGAATAATTTCCCAAATATTAACCCCGAAGGCTGAAACCAACATCGGATCAATATCCATAAAACCATTCTGTTTGGCTAACCGACAGTTAGTTTCTAAATTTCACATTCATAGGGAAAGGTTCCCATTAATTTTATCAAAGATAAATCTTTCAAATTTATTCTTTAATCTATTTTTGAATATCAATTCAAACTAGTCGGGATTAACGAAACTTACTGAAGTAATCATTTGTTTTAATTTCCCAATCCCAACCTATTCATCCCATGAAGTAAAACTGGTAACACTTCATATCTAACACCACAGTGTTATCGGTAAATTCAATTACCATTTCACGTTCAAATCTAATTAAAGATTTAACTATCGCTTGGAGTAAAACTGGTGATACTCCATTCTCGATCTTTTCAATCTAATTAAAGATTCATTAAAACTCCACTTAGTTTTAATCTGTGACTGGGTTAAAGAATCAGTGTCATTTAAAACACAGTTCACGATAAACCCAAAATCACATTCCATTAATTATCGGGTTAAAGAACGAGTGTTATTTAAAACACTGTCCACGATAAACCCAAAAATCAATATCAATTCAATTCCAATTAAATATTATTTAATTGGTACACTTCATTAAATCTAAATAAAAAGATTTAATCTTTTCTCAAATGGGTTCAAGAACAGTGTTAATCAAGACACCATTCACGAGAAACCCAAATCACATTTGATATTAAATACAAGGTTCTGAATAGAAAATATATCAGCTTATATTCAATATCAGATGCTACGACCAACAGATATCGTATTGGAAATAACGATATATATATATATATCTATATCTTTCAAATTTCCATAACAACATCTGTATAATCACGAAATCAAACATCGAAATATTCCGAAGACAATTTCGATTCAAATCTACTCCAATGCAATCATTGGAAATTCTGGTTATTTTTAAAACCCTGTTTACATTCAATTTATTTATTTTAAAAATAAATAAATTACTATTCTAGTTCAAAACTAGTTCATTTCGATAAAAAACTATTTTTATCTTTTCAAATATGGAGTTTTTCATCCCAATCCTTTCTAAATCATTTCTTATTATTTTACACAAATTATTACTATTTTTAATAGTTTTATCAAGGCCCGTACAGTCGATTTCCATCAACGGCCATCGAACTGCACTTACAGCGACCTTTTTCAAATTTGATTTGGACATAATTCCAAATCCAACCGTTAGAATTCTAATTTCTCTCATTCGTCAGAAAGCTCTTTTCGATACGAACCCAACGGTTCCGGTTTTAGGAGAATCCGACGGTCGGATCTCCCGTAATGTCCGTTTGAAATAAATGGTCGAAATTCGCGAACTACCGCGACGCGGCGCGTTCTATTCGGGCCATTATATTATATATATATAATATATATTTCGTCGATTTCTTTTTAAAACGAATTATATAAATAGTTTTAAATTCGTTTCAAAAACATTTTCAACTTCCATTTCAATTCAAATCAAAATTGAATTCTTCCTTATAAATTCGTTTTAAAATACATTTCTATTCAATTCATTTCGAAATCGTTTTCAATTCAATTCATTTCGAAATCGTTTTCAATTCAATTCATTTCAAAATCGTTTTCAATTCAATTCATTTCATAATGAATAAAATCGATATAAATATCGTTCCCGTCAAAATGGCGTCAATCTAATCAACACGGCTTCATATATTTCTATTTTCATATATTCTATTTCAAATATTTCTTTTTCAAAATAGTTGTTATTATCAAAATATTTCGTTCAACACATAACTAATCTCAACGGATGAGTACTGTCAACACATGAACCTTTATTTTATAATATTCTTTATTTTCTAAATTGGAATGAGGCCCAATCAATCATCATATAATATTAATTATATGGATTTTCATACATCACACGTATATAATAGCATTGAAAAATAATCAACCATCAACCAAAGTGCACTACACTGTATAAGCATCAAATATAGATATCTAATGCTTATAACAGCCTGTCAATCAATCAATCGACATATTTAATCAATCAAGATGAGTGAACTTCAAATTTCATCCCAACACCCGTGTGGGGTTTCAAACAATCAAACACATATTTTATTTGTGCAGTTGGGCGATGTGTAAAATTTATCGTCCCAATCAATGTCCTTCAAATAGGTGTACATAAACAAACCGTCCGGTTTGTAAATGAATATTTATTTATTCACATTCACTATATTCATATTCACGTTAAAAATTATATATTTTTAACGATAAAACATTTTATTTTAACATATGAATTTCTATTCAGTTCATTCTTTAAATAAAATGATATTTTTATTTTCTAACTTATTTTAGAAAATTTCGGCGGCATAACGGCACGATACTAGAAACGGGACGAGGCCTAGCCTTATCCCCGGTCTAGTGAAGGCCCACGCCATTCACACATCAATCAAATCAATTTCATTTCACCAAACAATTCAATTCAAACCAAATAATCTAACCAACTACACAACCAAACAATTAAACAAACAAGCCATCCATGGTCTGTGGATGACGGGTGTCGGGTGCTACTAAACACCATCTGCATCCTAGTATATATTTATAACTAGAATAATTAAATTGAAAGGTGAGAAGTTCTCACCGATAGCTATCCAATACCACGACTCTTCTTTTATAGAAATCTTCTTCATTCTCGCCTTTTTATCATCTTCGTTGCCCGTAGTCACTACATATATAAAAATCACACATTTTTATATTTTGATGTTTTTAAAATAAAAATCACATTTTTATTTGTTCCCTTTCAATTTAAAAATCATATTTTTATAATCGCTTCATACATTTCAAAAATCGAATTTCCACTTCGCTATTCAATATATAAAAATGATATTTCTAATTCTCTACATAAACAAAAATCATATTTTTCCACTTTCTACATAATAAAGATTATATTTTTAATACTTTAAAAATATAAAAATCATATTTTTAATACTTTGAAAATATAAAAATCATATTTTTAACTCACCACTTGAATGAAAATTATATTTTTATCTTTTAGACCATCCCTTTTTAAACAATAAAAATCATAACTTTGTCTAGTTAAAAATCACTTCTTTGTACATTTAAAAAATCGCTTTTTTATATATTTAAAAATCGAATCTTTTCACGATAAAAATCCCATCTTTACCCGAAGAAAGATCCTATTTTTATACCGCTATGTTTAAACGTATAAAACTGGTTTTATTTAAAATATATCTTAACGTTTAAAAACTGATTTTATGAACTGAAAATTCAGATTTTTATAAACTAAAACTCATACATAAAAATCTGAACTTAAATCAAGGACTGATACAAAATAAAACTGATTTTATTTAAAGGCTGTAAATCACCTTTATTTCCCGTCAATCTCGCTGAGGGCCGCTGGAGGAGCTTGCGGGTTCAAAAGGGGCTGCTGCATCCGAGGGGGGGTCGTCTTCGGCGAGGGCTCCATGGGTTTGGGCTAGGGTTTTCTTTTGGGGAGGGTACAGATTCAGAAGGGGACAAGAGAAGGGGGGGCGAGGCAGTCTTCTGTGGCACGGCGGTGAGGTCATCGGAGGAGGAGGGGCTCCGGCTAGTGGCGGCGTCAATCCGCATTGGGGGGGGGGGGGCTGAGCGCTATAGCGGTGTTTTTTTTCTTCCTGGTATTGAATTCTACGGGGAGGGCAAATGAAAGAGGGGGTGTTTCGGGCTGAAGAAGATAGAAGGGGAGGGGATTTTTGCAAAGAGGGTTTTATATATTTAATTTATATTTAATTTATTTTATTTTTCAAAAAGCAACTTTTTATTTTGACCTCGAAACGAGGCCCACCGCCTGTCGCCCATAGCGTTTTACCCCCATTCCGAACACGATGGGATATGTATCGCAAGCTGATTCGGTCGCTTCGATCAGTTTCCGTTAAAATCAACACATAACTCTATATATTGAATTTGAACGCGCATTTCAATTTACCGGGGTTACATACTAAGTAGAAAAATTCCCGAAAAATATTTTCTAGCTTCGTATTGACAATACGGTCCTAACAAAACTAGTTTCATCGAATTATGAGACCGTTTGAAAAATGGCCAATTTCCAGTCGATTAAAATCAACTGAAACTGGTCAAACGCGTTTTCCTTTGCCACGCTCACATATTGATTCAAAAAATTATGAAATTTAGAATCTAGCAATAACTTGACACTGCGGATCCAACAAAAGTGGTTTCGTCGAAATCCGAGGTCGTTTGCAAAATTTCCATTTTTAAGGGCCTGAATTCCATAGCGACTATTCAAACTTTTCAACTGGGCATATCTTTTGATTCCCGCTATGAAATTTCGATTTTTCGGATTCATTGGAAAGATATTTTCAATTAGATCCTAATGTTTTTGGTTTCGCTAAAATCCGGATTGTTTTGCACCCGGTACATTCAATTGAAGTTTGAAATCGAATTATCGAACTGCCGCGCCATTTTCAATTCCTTTTATAATTATATATAATTATTTATTTTCTAACGACGACGTATATAATATATACATTGGATTTTCATTCAAAAACAAATTTCTCGTCGATATTATTTAAAATAATTCATTTTAAATAATCAAAATTCGCTAGAATTGCCAAAACAAAAATTTTAAACTGGCCCAGATTTTCGGGTTGTTACAATCTCCCCCACTTAAAACTTTTCGTCCCCGAAAAGGAATAAAGTCGAAAGTGGTTTGATTAATCAGCTCTACGTTCGATCTGGCTTCCATTCTCCAACTTTTCAGTTTCTGAGAATTTTCAAATTTTTCAAAAATTTGGCTAACACCCTAAATTTTCGAAAAAATTCGCCATAACCTCCCCTGCACCGGGAGCCACGGGAAAATCCCGAAATTGCCATATAGGCCTTCTGATCTCAAAAAGAAAAAGAAAAAGCCAAGCGGCTAGCCAATAGGCTCATAAAATCATCATCACCCAACAAAACAGTAAATTATATAGTAAACATGTACCTATTTGTCGGGCAAACAAATTTTATTCTCTGCTCTAGCCTCCTTACTATGACCTGTTCAATGTAAGTATGTGTATATGCAAGCAAATGCGACCAATTTTCAGTATAGTTCAATATTTGATGTAATTAGGCATAATGGTTCAAAATTAGCAAACAAATAGGCAAACAACACAAACATCAATCAATTAGTGAATTAGAGTTTCAAATTCATTATCTTTGATACATATACAAAAAATCATGTTTTTGATGCCAAATCACAACAATAAGCCCTATCTAGTTTTGGTTCTCACACCAGTCTAATGGAAATATATAGATATCACACCTTCGACACTCGAATATAAATGCTGATGATGATGCACCATCATCAGGATCATCCCCGGGTGACTAGAGTGTGATTCTATAACTATCCAGTATATTAAAACTTCGAATACACGTTTGCAAGGCGCATATGCAAAATCTATATATACTGGATTGTCCACATCAATATAAATAAATAATCAAATACGAATAATTGATTTAAATTTTCAAAACAAAAATTGTTTTCATTTTTAAAAATATACTCTTCACACTCATTCTAGGATACTTCTGACCCCATCTCTAACGAGTCATTCCCGTTGGATATTACTAATCCAATATCTGAAGAATTCTTTCGCATGGTTCTAATGTGCCTTGTTCTCTGAGCTTTGTAAACCAAAGCTCTGATACCACGTGTGACGAAAAAGAATTTCACTCGGTCCGAATCAGTCGCTAAACCGATCCAGGCCGTTCGAAACGCCTGATCGTTTGAGAACACGACAAATCAGAACGCAGACGGAAGAACATTTCATTGTATATTACAACAATGCATCAGATTACAAGAATATACAGAGTATAGATGAATAAATATTACACAGAAATTATCAGAGATTACAATAAAGTACATAGCAGCGGAAAATAATACAATACACAACTAGAAGAGATATACGGATACAAAGCTTTCCGGATATCATTCCAGCTGTAAACCAGGATCTTGTGAATATAAATCTGCAAAACCAAAACTACTAGCTGCCCGTGTCAAAATAAGGGTACCCAGAGTTTAGGTTAAAAACAATAAACTCCAGGTCAGTTATGTGACTGGTGTGAGAACTAAAACAGTTATTAATCTTTATTTTAAAGTTAGGTAAATCAAGGGACCACGCCGTATAACACGGAACGGGTTTCCTCCCAAGAATACCAGTGCATAAAACAACAGCGCAATGCTAAATAAAGAAAAATGAAGCTGTTATAAGACCCAGGTCCTATCACACAATGCATCGCAAGCCGGGGGATAGGGTTTCCCCTTATAACAGCCAAAGAATGCTTGATACGTTTAAAACAAATCGTTTGATACTATTATAAGTGCATAGTGTATAAAAAAACTTCAAATCATAAGTATTAATCATAGGCGGCATGGGTACCATATATCATGTCGCCATACTAGTTCTACAATTAAAACCGCAAATGTCGTATTGGAAGTTAGGTTATCATTTATGGTATGAACCGAGGCTAGGGGCAAGATCCTCACCGATTCGAGACGCTCTAGTCCGCCCCTCAGGAACAGCCGCAACTGCCCCTTGGATCGTCAGGGTCGGTCCACCGATGTGGATTATTATGCCTAAACACTGCGTTTCCCCGCCCTTTGGGGCGTAAGCCTGGCCCGTCAGCCGACCAGAAGCATCGGCCGAAACCGATATCACGAGGCGCCTCGCTTTTCAACAAGTAATAATAAGCAACATCCACATGAGTCAAACTCGTCAGCCAGTTCAAGCACTGACGCCACTCCTAACTAGAAAGAAACGCATGCCCTCCCTGAGGTCTGTCTCCCGTTTTTGGTTCATACCGGGTGTGAAACTCGCGAAGTAAACGTTACACAAAGCTACGCCACAAAGGCCGTGCTTCAATCATCAACCACAAGACTTTGCTTTTCAACAGAAGCCTCGATCAATTGCCACTTAGGTATGCCACACAGGCAATTCACTCCATGCGTTTGATATCCATCAATATATAACCCCTGAGCTCATACGTCTCAGAGAAGGGCGTTAAGCAAGAGAATAAATTCTCCGCCGCCAAACAGATATATATTTAATAGAGATCAATCACACGGACTAAAATCCAATGTTAGACACACAGTCCATTTACAAGTCCGTTCTGGGTCTGAACGAAACCGGAGGCACCTAACCCCGCATATCCATCGATCTCCAAGTACGTCTAGACGATCACTAACTGTTTCTATCTTCTTGGGTGTACAGCCCAATCAAGATCATCAGTAATCAACCAAACGACGTGAAGACCTCCGGTCTTCGACCATCGTCTTCATCTTCGACTTATCGTCGTATCAGTTATTCAGAATGGGATAAACCCGGTCTTTCCGAATAACTCGCGTATATTTTAAATAAGTGTTACACAAACACAACATACGCCTCATTCCAATTCATCAGTCACTAACCGTAAACTAATCAAGAGAATAATTTCCCAAATATTAACCCCGAAGGCTGAAACCAACATCAGATCAATATCCATAAAACCATTCTGCTTGGCTAACCGATAGTTAGTTTCTAAATTTCACATTCATAGGGAAAGGTTCCCATTAATTTTATCAAAGATAAATCTTTCAAATTTATTCTTTAATCTATTTTTGAATATCAATTCAAACTAGTCGGGATTAACGAAACTTACCGAAGTAATCATTTGTTTTAATTTCCCAATCCCAACCTATTCATCCCATGAAGTAAAACTGGTAATACTTCATATCTTACACCACAGTGTTATCGGTAAATTCAATTACCATTTCACGTTCAAATCTAATTAAAGATTTAACTATCGCTTGGAGTAAAACTGGTGATACTCCATTCTCGATCTTTTCAATCTAATTAAAGATTCATTAAAACTCCACTTAGTTTTAATCTGTGACTGGGTTAAAGAATCAGTGTCATTTAAAACACAGTTCACGATAAACCCAAAATCACATTCCATTAATTATCGGGTTAAAGAACGAGTGTTATTTAAAACACTGTCCACGATAAACCCAAAAATCAATATCAATTCAATTCCAATTAAATATTATTTAATTGGTACACTTCATTAAATCTAAATAAAAAGATTTAATCTTTTCTCAAATGGGTTCAAGAACAGTGTTAATCAAGACACCATTCACGACAAACCCAAATCACATTTGATATTAAATACAAGGTTCTGAATAGAAAATATATCAGCTTATATTCAATATCAGATTCTACGACCAACAGATATCGTATTGGAAATAACGATATATATATATATCTATATCTTTCAAATTTCCATAACAACATCTGTATAATCACGAAATCAAACATCGAAATATTCCAAAGACAATTTCGATTCAAATCTACTCCAATGCAATCATTGGAAATTCTGGTTATTTTTAAAACCCTGCTTACAATCAATTTATTTATTTTAAAAATAAATAAATTACTATTCTAGTTCAAAACTAGTTCATTTCGATAAAAATCTATTTTTATCTTTTCAAATATGGAGTTTTTCATCCCAATCCTTTCTAAATCATTTCTTATCATTTTACACAAATTATTACTATTTTTAATAGTTTTATCAAGGCCCGTACAGTCGATTTCCATCAACGGCCATCGAACTGCACTTACAGCGACCTTTTTCAAATTTGATTTGGACATAATTCCAAATCCAACCATTAGAATTCTAATTTCTCTCATTCATCAGAAAGCTCTTTTCGATACGAACCCAACGGTTCCTGTTTTAGGAGAATCCGACGGTCGGATCTCCCGTAATGTCCGTTTGAAATAAATGGTCGAAATTCGCAAACTACCGCGATGCGGCGCGTTCTATTCGGGCCATTATATTATATATATAATATATATAATATATATTTCGTCGATTTCTTTTTAAAACGAATTATATAAATAGTTTTAAATTCGTTTCAAAAACATTTTCAACTTCCATTTCAATTCAAATCAAAATTGAATTCTTCCTTATAAATTCGTTTTAAAATACATTTCTATTCAATTCATTTTGAAATCGTTTTCAATTCAATTCATTTCGAAATCGTTTTCAATTCAATTCATTTCAAAATCGTTTTCAATTCAATTCATTTCATAATGAATAAAATCGATATAAATATCGTTCCCGTCAAAATGGTGTCAATCTAATCAACACGGCTTCATATATTTCTATTTTCAAATATTCTATTTCAAATATTTCTTTTTCAAAATAGTTGTTATTATCAAAATATTTCGTTCAACACATGACTAATCTCAACGGATGAGTACTGTCAACACATGAACCTTTATTTTATAATATTCTTTATTTTCTAAATTGGAATGAGGCCCAATCAATCACCATATAATATTAATTATATGGATTTTCATACATCACACGTATATAATAGCATTGAAAAATAATCAACCATCAACCAAAGTGCACTACACTGTATAAGCATCAAATATAGATATCTAATGCTTATAACAGCCTGTCAATCAATCGATCGACATATTTAATCAATCAAGATGAGTGAACTTCAAATTTCATCCCAACACCTGTGTGGGGTTTCAAACAATCAAACACATATTTTATTTGTGCAATTGGGCGATATGTAAAATTTATCGTCCCAATCAATGTCCTTCAAATAGGTGTACATAAACAAACCGTCCGGTTTGTAAATGAATATTTATTTATTCACATTCACTATATTCATATTCACGTTAAAAATTATATATTTTTAACGATAAAACATTTTATTTTAACATATGAATTTCTATTCAGTTCATTCTTTAAATAAAATGATATTTTTATTTTCTAACTTATTTTAGAAAATTTCGGCGGCATAACGGCACGATACTAGAAACGGGACGAGGCCTAGCCTTATCCCCGGTCTAGTGAAGGCCCACGCCATTCACACATCAATCAATTTCATTTCACCAAACAATTCAATTCAAACCAAATAATCTAACCAACTACACAACCAAACAATTAAACAAACAAGCCATCCATGGTCTATGGATGACGGGTGTCGGGTGCTACTAAACACCGTCTGCATCCTAGTATATATTTATAACCAGAATAATTAAATTGAAAGGTGAGAAGTTCTCACCGATAGCTATCCAATACCACGACTCTTCTTTTATAGAAATCTTCTTCATTCTCGCCTTTTTATCATCTTCGTTGCCCGTAGTCACTACATATATAAAAATCACACATTTTTATATTTTGATGTTTTTAAAATAAAAATCACATTTTTATTTGTTCCCTTTCAATTTAAAAATCATATTTTTATAATCGCTTCATACATTTCAAAAATCGAATTTCCACTTCGCTATTCAATATATAAAAATGATATTTCTAATTCTCTACATAAACAAAAATCATATTTTTCCACTTTCTACATAATAAAGATTATATTTTTAATACTTTAAAAATATAAAAATCATATTTTTAATACTTTGAAAATATAAAAATCATATTTTTAACTCACCACTTGAATGATAATTATATTTTTATCTTTTAGACCATCCCTTTTTAAACAATAAAAATCATAACTTTGTCTGGTTAAAAATCACTTCTTTGTACATTTAAAAAATCGCTTTTTTATATATTTAAAAATCGAATCTTTTCACGATAAAAATCCCATCTTTACCCGAAGAAAGATCCTATTTTTATACCGCTATGTTTAAACGTATAAAACTGGTTTTATTTAAAATATATCTTAACGTTTAAAAACTGATTTTATGAACTGAAAATTCAGATTTTTATAAACTAAAACTCATACATAAAAATCTGAACTTAAATCAAGGACTGATACAAAATAAAACTGATTTTATTTAAAGGCTGTAAATCACCTTTATTTCCCGTCAATCTTGCTAAGGGCCGCTGGAGGAGCTTGCGGGTTCAAAAGGGGCTGCTGCATCCGAGGGGGGGTCGTCTTCGGCGAGGGCTCCATGGGTTTGGGCTAGGGTTTTCTTTTGGGGAGGGTACGGATTCAGAAGGGGACAAGAGAAGGGGGGGCGAGGCAGTCTTCTGTGGCACGGCGGTGAGGTCATCGGAGGAGGAGGGGCTCCGGCTAGTGGCGGCGTCGATCCGCATGGGGGGGGCCTGAGCGCTATAGCGGTGTTTTTTTTTTCCTGGTATTGAATTCTACGGGGAGGGCAAATGAAAGGGGGGGTTTCGGGCTGAAGAAGATAGAAGGGGAGGGGGTTTTTGTAAAGAGGGTTTTATATATTTTATTTATATTTAATTTATTTTTCAAAAAGCAACTTTTTATTTTGACCTCGAAACGAGGCCCACCGCCTGTCGCCCATAGCGTTTTACCCCCATTCCGAACACGATGGGATATGTATCGCAAGCTTATTCGGTCGCTTCGATCAGTTTCCGTTAAAATCAACACATAACTCTATATATTTAATTTGAACGCGCATTTCAATTTACCGGGGTTACATAATAACTAGAAAAATTCCCGAAAAATATTTTCTAGCTTCGTATTAACGATACGGTCCAAACAAAACTAGTTTCGTCGAATTCTGAGACCGTTTGAAAAATGGCCAATTTCCAGTCGATTAAAATCAACTAAAACTGGTCAAATGCGTTTTCGTTTGCCACGCTCACATATTGATTCGAAAAATTACGAAATTTGGAATCTAGCAATAACTTGACACTGTGGATCCAACAAAAGTGGTTTCGTCGAAATCCGAGGTCGTTTGCAAAATTTCCATTTTTAAGGGCCTGAATTCCATAGCGACTATTCAAACTTTTCAACTGGGCATATCTTTTGATTCCCGCTATGAAATTTCGATTTTTCGGATTCGTTGGAAAGATATTCTCAATTAGATCCTAATGTTTTTGGTTTCGCTAAAATCCGGATTGTTTTGCACCCGGTACATTCAATTGAAGTTTGAAATCGAATTATCGAACTACCGCGCCATTTTCAATTCATTTTATGATTATATATAATTATTTATTTTCTAACGACGACGTATATACATTGGATTTCCATTCAAAAACAAATTTCTCGTCGATATTATTTAAAATAATTCATTTTAAATAATCAAAATTCGCTAGAATTGCCAAAACAAAAAATTTTAACTGGCCCAGATTTTCGGGTTGTTACAAGATTCGTTTTAAATTCATTTCAAATTGATTTCAATTCAAATCGATTTTTAATTCAATTCAATTCAATTTGAATTTCAAATTAATTCAATTCACATTCATTTCTATTAAATTTCAATTCGAATTCATTTCAATACAATTTCAATTCGAATTCATTTCAATTCAATTTCAATTCGAATTCATTTCAATTCAATTTTGAAATCATTTTTCAATATTCATTATAAAACGAATATAATCGATATAAATATCATTCACGTCAAAATGACGCAACTCTAATCAACACGGCTTTATATCTTTCAATAAATTCGTTATTCTATTCAACAAATAAATATTTATTCTATTCAACACATGAATATATATTTTATTCAACACATGGATACACTTTCAACACATGAATATCGTCAACACATGACTATTTTTGTTATTTAATATATTTTCTAAAATTATGGTATCTATCTTTTGATTTTCAAATCAGACTCCAACTGTAAAGTTGTAAGAGAATGATTCCCTAAATATTAACTCATAAGGCCGAAACCAATATCAGATCAATACCCAGGAAACCACTCATCTTATCTATTTTCCAGTTAGTTTCTAACTTTAAATGTGATAAAGATGTAAATTTTATTGTTAAAATATTTCTTTCAACACACGTCAATTTTCAACACATGATTATTCTTTATTTTCCCAATTGGAATGAGGCCCAATCAATTACCATATAATGTTAATTATATGGATTCCATACAACACAGGTATATAATAGCACTGACAAATAATCAACCATCATCCAAAGTGCACTACACTGCATAAGCATCAAATATAGATATCTAACGCTTATAATAGCCTGTCAATCAATCGATCGACATACAACTAATTATTGGGATTAGTGTATGTTGTATTTTATCCCAATACCCGTGCGGGGTTTCAAATCAACAAACATAGATTTTTATTTATTCACATACCCATTAAAAATTATATTTTTAACGGTAAAATATTTTTAACTGTATAAATATTTTATTTCTTCTCACATCACATTACACAATCAATTTTCATCACAACAAACAATCAAACATACAAGCCATCCATGTTCTGTGGATGACGGGTGTCGGGTGCTGCTAAGCACCGTCTGCATCCTAGTATATATTTTAACTGGAAAAGAAAATTTAAAGTGAGAAGTTCTCGTCGACTAGCTAATCCAAACGCCACGACTCTTCATATGTAGAAATCTTCACCGTGCTCGCCTTTTGTCACTTTCGTTGCCCGTAGCCACTACATAAATAAAAATCACATTTTTATACCGCTATTATATAGATAAAAAATCTATTTTTACATTGCTACAATATAGCTAAAAATTCTATTTTTACAACGATGTTCATATAATAAAGATTATATTTTTATCACGTTATTCTCTATATAAAGATTTTGCCTTTTCAAATATAAAGATTTCGCCTTTTCAAATATAAAGATTTCGCCTTTTCAAATATAAAGATTTTGCCTTTTCAAATATAAAGATTTTGCCTTTTCAAATATAAAGATTTCGCCTTTTCAAATATAAAGATTTCGCCTTTTCAAATACAAAGATCAAATTTTTATTATCTATATAATATAAAAATCATATTTTTAATACTTCTTCTTTATAAAAATTATATTTTTATATTTCACATATGATAAAATTTATATTTTTATCATTTTTATAATATAAAAAAATCATATCTTTCCTACTTCAAAGATATAATCTTTTCGCTTTTAAAAATATCGCCTTTTTACTTAATAAAAATCCGACCTTTCTTTCCCTTTGTAGAAATTACTTCCTTATGTAATTAAAAATCCGATCTTCTCATACAATAAAAATTCGATCTTTGTTCACTTACCTTATAAAAGAAAAACTGATTTATTTATTTATAGAACTAATTGTTTATATAAACAAAAATAAAGAAATAAAAATAAATCGATTCAGAACTTATAGTGAAAATCGAGGGGGGGGGGGGGCGGTTTGCTGGCGTCCGTCGGAGAAGGGGAGGGTGGCTCGGCCTATGGCGGCGGTCGGATTGGAGGCTAGGGTTTAAAAAGGGGGGGGGCAAAGGCTGCGTTCGATTGGAAGGAGGGGGCCTCGGTCAGGGAAGAAGAAGGGGAGGAGGAAGCGGAGGACGGTGGAGGAGGGTATGCGATGGCCCCGCCTTGGGCGGCGGCGGCGATTCGAGGGGGGGCGATGGCAGCGGCGGACCCTCGCTCTCCTCTTCCTTTCTTTTATTTTTTTATTTTCTTGAATGAATGAAGAACGAGGGGGCTAGAGAGAAAGTAAGGAGTAGAGGAGAGAGAGAGTTTTATTTTTATATTTTTTTTATTTCAAAAAAAAGTTGACTTTTTATTTCGACCTCGAAACGAGGCCCACCGCCTGTCATCCATAGCTAATTACCCTCATTCTGAACACAATAGGATATGTGCCGTAAGCTGATTCGATCGTTTCGATCAGTTTTCGTCAAAGTCAACATATAACTCTATATATTGAATTTGAACGCGCATTTCAATTTACCGGGGTCACGTACTAACTCGAAAAATTCCGGAAAATATTTTCTAGCTTCGTATTGACGATACGGTCCTAACAAAACTAGTTTCATAGAATTCTGAGACCATTTGAAAAATGGCAATTTCCAGTTGATTAAAATCAACTAAAACTGGTCAAACGCGTTTTCCTTCGCCACGCTCACATATTGATTCGAAAAATTATGAAATTTGGAACCTAGCAATAATTTGACATCCCGTATCCAACAAAAGTGGTTTCGTCGAAATCCGAGGTCATTTGCAAAATTTCCATTTTTAAGGGCCTGAATTCCATAGCGACTATTCAAACTTTTCAACTGGGCATATCTTTTGATTCCCGCTATAAAATTTCAATTTTTCGGATTCGTTGGAAAGATATTCGCAATTAGATTCCATTATTTTTGGTTTCACTAAAATCCGGTTTATTTTGCACCCGGTACATTCATTCGAATTTTGAAATCGAATTTTCGAACTAACGCGTCATTTTCAATTCCTTTTATAATTAAAATAAAATATTTATATTCTAACGACGATCTATATAAATATATACGTTCGAATTCTATTCAAATTAATTTTCTCGTTGATATTATTTTTAAAATAATTCATTTTAAATATTCAAAATTCGCTAAATTCGCCAAAATAAAAAATTTAAATTGGCTCGCATTTCCGGGTTGTTACACGGAAACCGGTTGGAGGAATCCAACTGGATCCCCAAATATTTATATGTACTATTTGTTTTATAGTATTTAGATATGCACTGTTTGAAACCAAAGGACATTTAAAACCCCGTGTGAATATTGATGTTGAATGGAAATTCAACATTTGTTTTGATGAACTCAATAAAACGATATCGATTAAGGAAGTGACAACAGTCGACCATAAACCCATCGTTTTGTTAAGAAGTTGATTGGCCGTAACGAAAATAAACGAAGTTAATTATAAAGATTATATTTTTATAATTAAAGCGAAATAGAAGTTCTATTACAAACTGTTATTTTATAGTTCATTTTATAAAATAAATATAAACGATTTTTTAGTTAAATAAGTATGAAGCTGTAATTATCCGATAAGTAAATAATTTGGATAATTATTTTAAAGAAAACAGTTGAGAAATATTATTAGATTAATTATATTAACCTAATGGTAAGAAGTAATTAAAATCAGTTCACGAATTAACTGATGGAATGAAGTTGATTTAATCAACTGTTTATTTGGAAACGAATTATTAGAGTAATTGGTCTTAAATTAATATAATGAAAATAACTTAGCTATAAACTAATCAAAAATTAAGGATATGGCGTAATAAAACCATATTTAAATTAAAGCAAGAAATAAGATTTAACGGAGTATAAATAATAAGGAGTTAGAGTTACGAACTTATATCTGTTCTAAGGTAAGAACATTGTCAATCAAGGTCTGAGAGGTAAATAAAATACCCCAACTTGAACGATTTCACTATTGTCAAGGAATGGTATCAGTTTGTAAAGGAAAGGGACGTCAAGATTAGTTATAAAGTGGCATATAGCAGAGTATTGCAAGTTTTGAACTACAACGATAAAATAAACGCTGTAGACTAGGCTTAAGCGTGACTGTTATGTCAAGATTAGTTATAAAGGAGAATATTAAAGCGTATGACAAGTTTTGAACTATAACGATAAATTAACGCTGTTAACCAAACTTAAGCGTGATTTTTATATATAGCAGCACTAACAGTTAGTTTGAAATCCACTTATTCGAAAGAAATAGGTAACGATGTTGTAAGAAAAATAAGCATAAGTTTAGAAAGAGAAATTGGAGAGTCGTGTTAGAAAACGATGGCAGAATTTCAATGGTCGAAGTGTGATTAGAATTAAATCATTAGGAGTTGGAACTATAATTCGATGATATCGAATGTATTAAAGTAAATTATATTTAGGGATTACAATCCGATAGGATAATTAATATTAGTTTTAAACCGGTAAATTATAATAGGATATATAATCAATATTTAGTTATAAACTTGATATTGATTTAACCAGAAGTGGATTTAGAAACATAGATTCTAAAAGTGGAATGGGAATATAAATTATGAAAGAGATTCCCGTAAACAAGATAATGGTATTTATTACTTGAATAATGAATCATTTGATACAGGTGATCAGATTACTATAATAGAAATGATATTCACATTTTAAATTGAATAATGTTTTAAAGTGAACGCTTGGCAGATTAAAATGTTTAAAATGAAATTGGAAATATCTTTCTAATATAGTTAGGATATATTATCCAAGTGTAGAAAATAAAGAACGTGTAAAGAATGGAAATGTTTCGAACATTAATAACGTATGTTTTCTAGAACATGAGAGAATAAGAGTTTATAATAACTGGAAATGTTTTCCAAGAAGTGTAAAAAGGCTAAAACGGGATTTGAGAAATATCTAATAAGATATGGAAATTCGAATAATAAAACGAATGTTAAATTAAAAGTATCCGAGTTTATGTGATGTCTATTTATACATTTGAATTAATGTTTGTTTTTACTTCGATGGTTAAATAACCGACTATCGAAGTGTTTTGACCATCGTTGTCAATACGGAAAGACCGGTTGGATATATTATCTGGAAACCACTCCGTATAGGCATAAGCGTTGTGACTTAGATTATGCTAAAGACAATTGAAGACGGAGTAAAATGCAAGGGTCGTCCAGTTCCAGGAATGGTGTTTTCTGTTTGTCCAGTCCCAGGACAACTTGTATGGACGAGTGTCTGACCGAGTATTTCCAACGGTCACGCCATTGATTTTTACGAATATACCAAGTTGGTGGGGAGAAGGTAAATTCTCTTTATTCTACACCTAGTGTGCATTTGTGTAATCAATATGTGATTACGGATTTGACGATATGACATTCAAAGTGAATGGTGATCATATGTTCTGAAAATAGACGTAGCCTCTAGCCTCTCAACCAGAAGTAACAAAAGTTGGGCTAGGCAGCATGGCTAGTTGGGTCATCCCCAAGCAGAGTGTATTGTCACCGATCTAGAGAAAATTCATATTTATACTTCTTTTCGATTCTGTATCTTCGGATGACGGTTGGATGGCCTACAACCGTGGTGGAAATATATTTGATACACTCAAGCTAAATGAGTGGTCAATCATGTGTGGCCGGGTTGCAAGACGTTCCTGTTGAACCCAGGTGTATCCCTTCTAGAGTACACTATTCGGAAGGTGCTCCCATACCTTGTCTGTTGGAATCCATTCTCCAATAAGCGCCCTGCGGTTTATGATTTTATACTATATATATGTGGAGCGTGAGATGCAAGCGTTCCGCTACTTGGATATTTATGTGTTTAGACATTACCATAATATCACTGGTTTTGATATAACAATATTTTGGATTATAGTAAGGTAAAAATCATCCATGTTTATGTGTGGGCTGGTCTTACTATTATCCTTTTGTTTCAAAAGGATTTTTGAAGTTTAACAATATAGTTGGAATTTACTCACGCCAGTCCCATGACTGACCCAGAGTTTATTTTGTTTGTGTTTTCCCTAAACTCTTGGGTGCCCAAATTTGTATGGGCAGTCAAGTGTTTCAGGCTTTTACAGATTCACTTAGAGGAGCTGGAAGCAAAAGGCTTCACCATTAATTAGTTAGAGATTATTTCTGCTGTGATATATATGAGTTGTACTTTGATATATGGTATGTATATACACAAATTCAGATTTGTATTTCAGAGTTATGTTATATTACATGTTATTTGTTCCGCTGTGAGATTCGTGTTTACTCTGACTCTGTTCAGTTTTTGTATTCTTCTTCTTCTATTCTATTAGTCCTATCTTATCTTTCTCACCCTCTAAATTCTTCTATTAATGATCTGAATTTTCATGCACTTTGGGTTGAATGTGTCGAATATTAGTCAGCTCAAATTGGCATGGATTTTCGGGCTGCTACAATGTTGTTCTTCCTCCTCCATCATTTCTTATTCCTCTTTCGGTTCTTCTTCGAGTTCTTCCTCTGGTTCATCCTCTTCTTCCATTGGTTGATTATCATCATTGATGATAATCGGCTTAGTATCGTTATCCATTATAAACTTTAAGGGACTTCTCATTACTTTTCCTTGTCTGTTTTGCTCTTGACTTAGTATAATTTGAAGTACTTGCATATTAGCCACCATTTGAAGTAAATACTCCATTTTCTCTTCGATTTTATCACTTTAGAAAGCTTAGATCGTTGAAGTGGACCCTCGGATGGTCCAATGTATGAATCAGAGTTGTTTTGAGTATTTGGATTAGTGGAAGCCATTGTAATTTTTAATTTAGAGTTTTTACAGAGTAGAATAATGAGAATGAAGAAGAAAAGTCGAATTAAAAGATTTATATAGTTGAAATAACTAACTTTTGGTGGGATTAATTTTAAAAAAATTCAGTTATATGTCGACATAGCAGAAATTTCATGTCGACATGGTGTTGTTTTAAATTTCATTATTATAATTCCTTATTTTATATATATATATATATTATTACTTAATTATTCTAATTCACTTAATGAACATATACCTAATTCTCTTCTAAATTTAGTGAATGTTGCCTCATTTAATGGTTTGGTTAATATATCAGCTATTTGTTTATCTGTTTCTATAAACTCAAGTGAAATCTTTCCTTTACTTACATTATCACTTAGAAAGTGATGTCGCACGTCAATATGTTTAGTTCTCGAATGATGAGTAGGATTTTTATAAATATTTATAGCGCTTGTATTATCACAGTATATAGGTGCTTTACTGATACTTAAACCAAAATTGTTCAAAGTTTGTTGCATATAAATTACTCATGAACATGCTAAAGCAGCAGATACATATTCCGCTTCAGTTGTTGACAAAGATACGGTATTTTGTTTCTTACTAAACCAAGATACAAGGGAATGTCCTAGGAAGTGACATGTTCCATTAGTTCTTTTACGATCGGATTTACACCCCGCATAGTCAGCGTCACAATATGAAATTAGAACGAATGAATCATTTTTAGTATAAAATAATCCAAAATCTGATGTATGCTTTACATCAGTCAGAAAATGTTTTACAGCTGTTAAATGAGTTTCCTTAGGTTGTGATTGATATCTTGCATAGAGACATACACTATGCATTATATCTGGTCTACTGGCGGTTATATATAATAATGATCCTATCATTCCTCTATATAGTTTTTGATCAACATCTTTTGATGTATCATCTTTACTTAAAGCAATATTAGTTGCCATAGGTGTTGGTCTACCATTTGTTGTATTTAGATTGTATTTATTAATTAAATCTCTTGCATGCTTTTCTTGATTAATAAATATTCCATTCTTCAATTGTCGAATATGTAAATCTAAAAAGAATGTTAATTCACCCATATGGCTCATTTCAAATTCTTTGGTCATAGTATCTGAAAATTTATTGTTCATTTTTTCATTTATTGACCCAAAGATTATGTCATCAACATATATTTGTACTAATTGTATATCTTTGTTGTATTTCTGAATAAACAACGTATTATCTTGTTTTCCTATTTCAAAGTTTGATTGTAATAAATAATTTCATAATCTATCATACCAAGCTCTAGGTGCCTGTTTTAATCCATATAACGCTTTCTTTAGTTTATATATGTGATCGAGTAATTTTTTATCTTTAAATAGGGGTGGTTGCTCTACATATATGTCTTCTTTAACAAATCCATTTAGAAATGCACTTTTAACGTCCATTTGATATAATTTGAAATTATTGTAGTTTTCAAAGGCTAGTAAGATTCTAATAGCCTCCAGTCTTGCTATGGGGGCAAAAGTTTCATCATAATCTATTCCTTCTTCTTGAGTATATCCTTGTGCTACTAGTCGTGCCTTATTTCTTACTACCTCACCGTGTTCATTCATTTTATTTTTATAGACCCATTTGGTTCCTATAATTGTTTTATCCTCTGGTCTAGGAACAAGTTCCCATACTTCATTTCTAGTAAATTGATTCAATTCTTCTTGCATAACAAGTATCCATGAATCATCGGAAGAAGCTTCCTTTGGATTTTTGGGTTCTATAGTTGATATAAACGCAGTATTTGTGAGAACAAGGAATTTCGCTCGATCTGAATCAGTCGCTAAACCGATCTAGACCTTTCGAAACGCCTGATTGTTTTGAGAACACGACAAAATAGAACGCAGACAGAAGAACATTTCATTGTTTATTACAACAATTCATCAGAATACAAGAATATACAGAGTATAAATGAATAAATTAGATTCGATAAATATCAGAGATTACAATAAATTACATAGCAGCGAAAAAGCAATATAAAACACAACTGAAAATAATGCACGGATACAGAGCTTTCCGAACATCGTTCCAGCTGTAAATCAGGATCCTGTGAATATAAATCTGCAAAACCGAAACTACTAGCTGCCCGTGTGGAAAATAGGGGCACCCAGAGTTTAGGTTAAAACAATAAACTCCAGGTCAGTCATGTGACTGGTGTGAGAACTAAAACTGTTATTAATCTTTGTTTTTAAAGTTAGGTAAATCAAGGGACCACGCCGTATAACACGGAACGGGTTTCCTCCCAAGAATACCAGTGCAGAAAACAAACAGCGCAATGCTAAATAAAGAACAATGAAGCTATTATAAGACCCAGGTCCCATCACACAATGCAACGCAAGCCAGAGGATAGGGTTTTCCCTTATAATAGCCAAATATGCTTGATACGCGAAATTTCATCTTATATTATTACTATAAGTGAAGAAAACAACTTCAAATATAAATATATCAATCATAGACGGCATGGGTACCATATATCATGTCGCCAATACTAGGCTCTACAATCAAAACCGCAAAATGTCATATTTGGAAATTGGATTTCCATCATGGTGGCTCCTGATTCGAAAGATCGATCGCGTAGTGCCATCTCAACGGCTTACGTCTCGGCTAGAGAAAACACCGTAATGCACATCCGCACTTTCGGGAAATCGAGTATCACTACGGCTTACGTCCCGGCGAGAGAAAACACCGCTTACCCTATCCCTCTGAGCACTAAGCTCAATCTCGGTCGACCGAATCCACGACACCACGAAGGTGCCCATCCACGAAAAAGCATACTGATCAAACCATCAGTTTACCACCATACCGGGGTGTGAGGCTCGCGAATCAACGTTATACACAAAGCCGTGCTATATTAAAGCTGTGCTTTGATCATCATCCACCAAACTTTGCTTTTCAACAAAAGTCTGGATCACTGCATCTCAGCATGCCACACTATCAATCCATATCGTACCACTGATTTCTGCCAATATATAACCTCTGAGCTCGTATGTCTCAGAGAAGGGCGTTAAGCAAGAGAATAAATTCTCTGCCGCCAAACAGATATATATTTAGCAGCGATCAACGAATACAATATAAAGGAATACAATGTCAGACACACCATCCATTTACAAGTCCGTTCTAGGTCTGAACGAAACCGGAGGCACTTTCCTCGCATATCCGTCGACCTCCTAGCACGTCCGGACGGCTACCACTTCAGCCCCCTTCAAGGTAGCTACTCCCATCGTGAGCGTCAGTAGCACCCATCCATTCGATGTGAAGATCGTCTGTCTTGCACCGCCTTCAATCTCTTCGACTCATCGTCGAATCAGTTATTCAGAATGGGTTATACCCGGACTTTCTGAATAACTCACGTATCTTAATCAACAAGTGCTATAAAACACAATATACGCCTCATTACAATTCAGAACATTCTTTTATTCAGATATTCACACTCCTAGGGAAAGGTTCCCATTAATTTTATCAAAGATAAATTCTTTTAAATTTATTCTTTAATCTTCCTTTGGATATCATTTCAAACCATATTATGGTTTTCCAAACTAGTCGGGATTAGCGAACCACACCGAAGTAATTATTTATTTTATTTCCAAATCCCAACCTATTTATCCCATGGAGCAAAACTGTTATTACCCCATAACTAACACCACGGTGTTATCGGTAAATTTAATTACCATTTCACGTTCAAATCTAATTAAAGATTTAACTATCGCTTTGGAGCAAAACTGGTAATACTCCATTCTCGCTCAATTTCTAAATTAGATAATTTAGATTATCAATTCACATTTCAATTAAATTGCAGATTCATTAAAACTCCTTTTACTGGGTTAAAGAACTAGGTGTTATTTAAAACACAGTTCACGACAAACCCAAATCACATTCTATTTCAATTCCAATAAAATATTTTAGAAATTCTGGTTATTTAAAACCCATTTCAAATTCAATTTATTTATTTCAAAAATAAATTGGTTTTAATTCTAGTTCAAAACTAGTTCATTTCGATAAAAATCTATTTTTATCTTTTCAAATATGGAGTTTTTCATCCCAATTTTTCCCAAATCATTTCTTTTGATTTTACACAAATTATAGATATTTTTAATTATTTTATCAAGGCTCGTACAGTCGGTTTTCAATAACTGCCACCGAACTGCACTTACAGCGACCTTTTCCATATTTGATTTGGACATAATTCCAAATCCAACCGTTAGATTTCGAATAATTAATATTCATTGGAAAGCTCTTTTCGATACGAACCCAACGGTTCCGGTTTTAGGAGAATCCGACGGTCGGATCTCCCGTAATGTCCGTTCGAAGTCAATGGTCGAAATTCGCGAACTGCCGCGGCGCGGCGCGTTCTATTCAGGCCATTATATTATTATATATATAATATATATTTCGTCGATTTCTATTTAAAACGAATTTTATAAATCGTTTTAAATTCATTTCAAAACAGTTTCAACTTCCTTTCCAATTCAAATCAATTTCAATTCGATTTCAATTCAATTCTATTCGAATTCAATTTCATTTCTATTCTATTCGAATTCAATTTCTATCCAATTCTATTCGAATTCAATTCTATTCGAATTCATTATCTATTCAATTCTATTCGAATTCATTTTCTATTCAATTTTATTCGAATTCATTTTCTATTCAATTCTATTCGAATTCATTTTATATTCAATTCAATTCGAATTCATTATCTCTTTCTAAATATTCATTTCAATTCGAATTCATTGTCTCTTTCTAAATATTCATTTCAATTCGAATTCGTTGTCTCTTTCTAAATATTCATTTCAATTCGAATTCATTGTCTCTTTCTAAATATTCATTTTAATTCGAATTCATTGTCTCTTTCTAAATACTCATTTTAATTCGAATTCATTGTCTCTTTCTAAATATTCATTTCAATTCGAATTCATTGTCTCTTTCTAAATATTCATTTTAATTCGAATTCATTGTCTCTTTCTAAATACTCATTTTAATTCGAATTCATTGTCTGTTTCTAAATATTCATTTCAATTCGAATTCATTGTCTCTTTCTAAATATTCATTTTAATTCGAATTCATTGTCTCTTTCTAAATATTCATTTTAAAAACGAATATAATCGATACCAATATCGTTCGCGTCAAAATAACGCATCTCTAATCAACACGGCTTTATATTTTTCAATAACATCGTTATTCTATTCAACAAATGAATATTTATTCTATTCAACACATGAATCTATATTTCTTCCACCACCTGACTAATCTCAACAAATGAGTATCGTCAACACGTTAATCTTTATTTTATAATATTCTTTATTTTCCCAATTGGAATGAGGCCCAATCAATTACCATATACTGTTAATTATATGGATTCCATACAACAAATGTATATAATAGCAACAATAAAGAATCAACCATCATCTAAAGTGCACAACACAACTGCATAAGCATCAAATATATATAATCAACGCTTACACAGTCTGTCGACCAATCGATCAACATACAATTAATTTATTGGGATTAGTGTACGCCAATTATCATCCCAACACCCGTGTGGGGTTTCAACAATCAAACATAGATTTTATTTGTGCAGTTGGGCGATGTGTAAAATTTATCGTCCCAATCAATATCAGTCAAATCAGTGTATATAAACAAATCGTCTGATTTGTTTATAAATATTTATTTCATTTTATATACACGTTAAAAATTATATTTTTAACTATAGAATATTTTCCACTATAAAATATTTTATTTCATTCCACAACACACATTCAATTTTCACAACAACATCAATCTAACAAACAAGCCGTCCATGGTCTGTGGACGACGGGTGTCGGGTGCTGCTAAGCACCGTCTGCATCCTAGTATATATATATATTAACCAGAAATTTAAAATTTAGAGTGAGGAGTTCTCACCGAAAGCTAAATCCAACTCCGTGACTCTTCATATGTAGGAAATCTTCATCGTTCTTCCTTTTGTCACTTGCACCGTCCGTGTTTGCTACATATATAAAAATCACCTTTTTACTTTCATTCCTTCATGATAAAAATAAAGTTCACATTTTTATTTAACTTCATATATTTACAACGCTTCTTTCTATATAAAAATTATATTTTTATATTTCTACTTCTTATATAAAGATTGAATTTTTATAATCATAACTATATAAAAATTATATTTTTACATTTCTACCTTAATAAAAACCATATTTTTAATATGCCACTAGTATAAAAATTATATTTTTAACCTTCCTATAATATAAAAATTATATTTTTATTTTCTCTATAATATAAAAATCCCATTTTTAATGCTCTACCTATATAAAAATAATATTTTTATATCTTCTACTATATAATGATCATATTTTTAATTTGCTATAAGTATAGAAATCATATTTTTATACCTTTAAAAATAATTTCAACTTGTCAAAAATGGTTTCTTTCAACGATAAAAATCATTTCTTTTTACCTTTAAAAATCAAATCTTTTATCTAAAGAAAATCTAATCTTTCACATGAATTAAAACCTATACTTTGTCATAAAAATCGAACCTTTCTTTGTTATAAAAATCAAATTTTTATTAACATACACACACCAAAAATCATACTTTTCTTCCTGTGCTTATAGATCCAGCTTTTCTATGCTATTCATATGTATAAAACTGAAAAATAAAATTCGGTATTAGAAAACTCACTTTATCGCTTCTAAAAATCGAATCTTTACTGGAGAAACTCCACATCAGTGGCGCAAGGAGGTCTAGGCGCTATCGTATCGATAATGGTGAGTCCCCAGGTGGTCGGCGGCCTAGTGGAGCAACGACACAGTCTTCTATTCGGAGGTAGGCTAGGGTTCCAGGGATTTTCAATGCGAATGGGGAGGATAAGGAAGGCGCCGAGAGGTATGTGCCATCGCGAGGAGGAGGGAGGGGCCATCGATCGCCGGCGGCGGCGTGGTAGGGGCACAGCGATCCTGCAGGGGCCAGCGACGGTTTCTGGTCGGTTTTTGTTGGAGGAAGAAGGAGAGAGAGGAGAGAGGGAAGGGACGGCAGTCGGAGCTGTAGAGCGGGGGTCTGGTGATGGGCGGCGGTGGTCCGATGGGAGAGGCGGCGGTCGAGACGTGGAGGAGGGGGTTGCGATTTTCTATCATCGGTTTTTTTTTTAATTTAGGTTTGACTGGTTTGGGGCAAATGGAAAGGGGGGCGGGTTTAACCAAGTCAGGAGAGAGAGGTTTTTTTTTATTATTATTATTTAATCTCAAAAAGGTACCTTTTTATTTTCACCTCGAAACGAGACCCACCGACTGTCGTTTATTGCTAATTACCCCCATTCCGAACACAATGGGATATGTCCCGTAGGCTGATTCGATCGTTTCAATCAGTTTTCGTTAAATTTACATTTAAATCACTATATTGAATTTTAAACGTACATTTCAATTTACCGGGATCACATGCTAACCCTAAAAATTACAGAACAATATTTTCTAGCTTCGTATTGACGATACGGTCCTAACAAAACTAATTTCGTCGAATTCTGAGACCGTTTGAAAAATGGCCATTTTCCAGTCGATTAAAATCAACTGAAACTGGTCAAACGCGTTTTCCTTTGCCACACTCACATATTAAATCGAAAAATTATGAAATTTGGAATTTAGCAATAATTTGACACTGCGGATCCAACAAAAGTGGTTTCGTCGAAATCCGAGGTCATTTGCAAAATGTCCATTTTTAAGGGCCTGAATTCCATAGCGACTATTCAGAATTTTCAACCGGACATATCTTTTGATTCCCGCTATGAAATTTCGATTGGTCGGATTCGTTGGAAAGATATTCACAAATAGATCCTAATGTTTTTGGTTTCGCTAAAATCCGGATTGTTTTGCACCCGGTACGTTCAATTGAAGTTTGAAATCGAATTATCGAACTACCGCGCCATTTTCAATTCCTTTTTTATTTATAAATTATTATTTATAATCTAACGACGATCTATATAGTATATACGTTCGAATTCTATTCAAAATAAAGTTTTCGTCGAAATTATTTAAAATAATCTATTTTAAATATTCAAATTCAGCTAAAATTGCTAAAATAAAATTTTTAAATTGGCCCAGATTTTACGGGTTGTTACAGTATTACTCATATTATTTAATTGATTACGAGTTCTAACAACGGATTTGATATCCCCTAAGATATTTTCTAAAGGATGGTCTCTAAGTATTCTTTTATTTGGTTGGTTATCTTCATTATTTATTTCATTAATATAATCCTCACAATCGTCTTTATCGTTTTGAGTTATACTTTTATAGTTTTCATCAAAAGATATGTTTATTGTTTCTTCTATAGTGTTGGTTCGAGTACTAAAAACTCTACAATCCTTGCTTCATTCTTAATATCCAATAAAAATTCCTTTATCTAATTTTGAATCAAATTTGCCTAAATTATCTTTTGTATTAAGTATAAAACATTTACTTCCAATATTTTAAAATATGATACTTTTGGTTTCTTGTTATATAAAGGTACATAAGGAGTTTTATGAGTCAAAGGTCTAATTGAAATTCTATTGATAATATAACAAGCTGTTGCTATTGCCTCAGCCCAAAAATTCCTTGGTAAGTTACTATCGGATAACATAGTTCTTGCACATTCTTGTATCATTCTATTTTTACGTTCAACTACTCTGTTTTGTTGAGGAGTTCTTGGAATTGAAAATTTGTGGGTTATTCCCTTTTTATTACAATATTTTTCAAAATTCTCTTTTTCGAATTCTCCACCATGATCGCTACATATTATTTTAATTTTTAGTGATAATAAATGTTGAATTCTTTTAGAGAAAGTTTTAAATTGATCGAAAGCATCACTTTTAATTTTAAGAAACAAAGTCCAAGTGTATCTAGAAAAATCATCAACTATTACATACATATATCTATTATGATTTATTGATTGAGTTTGAGATGGACCAAATAAATTCGTGCGTATTAACTCTAATGGTTTTGAAGTGGTAATTTCTTCTTTTGATTTAAATGAACTCTTCTTTAATTTTCCGAATTGACAAGCATCACATAAGTTATTAACTTTGAATTTCATTTTGGGTAATCCTCTAACCAAATCGAATTTAGAAACTCTAGAAATATGTTTGAAATTTGTATGACCATATCTCTTATGCCAGATCCAGGGATCACTTGTATTGGCCATAAGACATAAATTATCATTAGAAATTTTCATACTTAATATATAAATATTTTTCTATCTATATCCTTCGAATATAACTTTTGAATTCCTATCTTCTATGAAACATTTATTCTTTTCAAATTTTATTTTATATCCTTTATCGCAAATTTGACTTATACTTAGTAAATTGTGTTTTAAATTCCTAACTAATAAAACATCATAAATAGTAGGAGTTTCAGAATTACCGACATTGCCGATTCCAATGATGTACCCTTTAGAATTATCTCCGAAGTTTTACCAATCCACCATCTTCATACTTTAGATTACTGAGTAGTTCTGGAATTCCAGCCATATGTCTTGAACAACCACTATCCAGTATCCATTTTCCCTTTTCCATTTCCACCAATTGCTTTTCAGAATTTGAATTTTCAATAGCCATGTAACATACCAGTTCAAGATTTGAATTTCCAATAGCCACCTTTTCAGAATTTGAATTTCCAATAGCCACTTCACCCATCTTTTCAACTTTTGATTTTTCAAAAGTCATAGAACTCATCCTTTTCTGTATTGAACAATATTTCAGTAGATCATATGCTTTTTTAACATTAATATATGCAGACCCTTTTAACATTGATGCAATGCATAAATTGATAATAGTATTATCAGATTCCAAAATTTGCCATTTTATCAAATTTTCAAAAATTAGATTATGAACTTTTTGAAAGACCTTACTCTGATACCAATTGTTAGGGACTGCGGAATGGATCGTTTAGGCAAAGAAAACACTAGGGGGGTAAATAGTGTTTGTAAGAATTTAAACAAAACTTAAAACTAAAGAGAATTATGGAATGAATCAAACACCACAAACACAATCACAGACACAGATTCAAACACAGATGCAAAATAAACAGAAATAAAAATGCAGAAAAAGGAAAGAACACACCAGATTTTATACTAGCTTGGATCACTCCTACGTCCAGTCCCGCACAATGCTGGATTGTGCAGAGTTTTATTACTATTTCCAATAGTCAAATAAAAACTCCTTGGTTTCAAGGCTCAATAAGGAGACACCAACTCCTATCCTTTGATTTCACAACTCAACAAGGGCACACCGACTCCTATTCCTTGATTTCACGGCTACAATGATACACCGATTCCACTTTGACTTACAAACAGGGTTTATTCATCCCAAGAAATTACAAAACAGCCCTATAACTCTTCAATAGCTCTTGATTCAGAGAGTAGAGAGTATAGAGAGAAGAAGTTTGATCAAAACAGAAGTGAATTCAACAGAGTGTAAGTGTAAGAATCATAAAAATGATTAAGAATAATGGTGGGATGAAAGTGTATGAAGTTAGAGAAGAAGATGTGTTAAAAAATTCAGTTTTAACCTCTTTTTATAGAGTATGAAGGGTTGCAACGGTTCTGAAGCATTTCAAAAAGTGAAAAGGCACTTCCCTACAAAATTAGAAAAAATAGCAGTTATATGTCGACATATACTTTTTGCTATGTCGACATACTCATGTGTATTTTTCATTTTCAAAACAATTTTCAAGTATGTTGATATAAAACTAATTCTGGAAATTTTTGAGTAAAATTCTAGTGTTGTAAATTAAAATTATACGATAGAAAATCATATGAAAACATACTTTTAAACTAAATAAATATATTTATAAATTTATAAGGTTTTAAACTATATAAAGTATAAATATAAAGTATATAAAAAATTTAAGTTTGAAAAACCAAGAAGAATAAAAATAGAAACAAAATAGAAAAATAAAATATAGAGAATTGAGGATAAATAGAAAAACAAAATGTAGAGGACTGAGGATAGAATTGAAAATCAGATTTTGAAAATTAGAAGTTGAACCTAGAGTGCTATTTAGAGTCTTACAAAACCTAGACTCTATAAATATACTAATCTTGAATTCTTGAACTCTTGAAATCTTGATTACTCATGAGTCTTGAAGTTTCTCTGATCTTTGAATCTCTATCATCTTTATCACTGTACATTCTTCAGTAATATTTCCTGTACATAATTCCTGCACACACACACACACATGCATATATATATATATGTTATGTATATATGTATGTGTATATATATATGTATATATATATATATTCTATACAAAAAGTGTTAACATATATTTTATAATCAATGATAATTGAAATAAGGTTGTTGTCATCAAAACTCCATTCTCCAACAGGTTTACCTTTCCGTAGAGTGGTCACATTAATCAAACGGACTTACCGTTTGATTAATATGGCTAAAATAAGGTTTGGAAGGTGAAAAACAGCTTAATCGGGCCAAATTGGGTGATTAGCAGCTAGGCTCATAACTCATTTCGGGATTAGGATTATGGAAGGCTGATACGGTTTGGTAAATCAGTTTTATTCATTTTTCAGCCGTCACTTATCATCTTTTCAAACCTAGCAATGGCCTCTACCTTCTAAATTCATCTTTAATCACTTTCTAATCACATATTAGCCAAAACTACATCAAATTAAGAGAAATTAGCATTCAATCAAAGATAGAGCTACTGCTATACATTGGAATTCATGCCATATCAGTCATAGTTTCAGATCTAATATTCATTTGTGGCTAAGGTGAGTGATTTGCACTTTTATTCACTAATTACGACTAATTAGGCGTGATTAGTGATAATTAGCGAAATTATGCATTATAAAAATCTGGAAAAATATGTAGAAATTCTTAAATATTATTTTATGCCTCTGATATAAATTTGGAGTAATTTGGATTAAGTTTGCTAATCCTATAGTTAAAACATGGTTAAGGGGCGTAAGGGGAAAATTATAGATTTTGGTATGTTTGATCCTAAATATCACATGTTACTGATGTTTTAATGTTTTTGATTGGTCCTTTATGTTGTTACTACTGTTTGGTATGTCTCATGATTGATTAGTAAAGTTAGAATGGTCGAAAACGCCGTCGTATGGCGTAAATAGCTTGCCGGAACACTGAAGGGAAGTACGGCTCGTGAACATGGTTCGTGACATAGGCATCACGACCCGACCCGGATGAAGCTCAAGAACCCCAACCCTATAGAAACCCACGAGCCGAACCGTGAAGTATCTCGAACCGACCCATTTGCCTCAAACCGAAATGTACGAACCGATAGCCAGGAGGAAGCCACGACACGGAGTGCCATTCACGAGCCGACCAGGAGCTTGGAGTCACGACCCGAGCCGGATCCACTCACGAGCCGAGTTGGAGCCACGAACCGTATCGATGAGGCATCACGAGCCGGAGGAGGTCCACGAGCCGAACTACAACGAGGCACCACAACCTGAACCACTTCAGGGAGCACGGACCGAACTGCTTTAGGAGGACTGAACTAAACCGGAGAAGATCAAAACCCGAGATGCAAAAGAAGTCCATATGAGAAGTGATGGCTCAAGATCCAAATGGGGATCGACAGGTTAACTTCTAAAGTTGGTCTATGTTGCGGGACGTATGCAAAGGGGTTATCGATATCTATAACTTTGGTTCACTATTGTGGTAGGGGGCATTGACTATGGATCAGTGGGGTCAGAGGTTGCATGGAGTCGTACTCCATCAGGGCCCCCAAAGGCAAGTTGTCGTAGTGATAGTTGTACGAAGTTGCCGTCATGACCCCAATAGTTCTAGTGATCAAAGTGGCGGATATCGTATGCTTTACGCACTGAGTGAGTGATGTGAGGATGATTGTCATGTTTGATGTTAGTTATCACCATGATATGCACACTCCCATTTTTACACTTTATGTTAGTGTTACCTTAGAGTACTGTACATCTTGTTGTGCTAACTCTTTGGTTACAGGTCCAGGCCCACGTATGATTTATTTATACATGCTATTGCTCTATTTTTGTGCTATCACTCATACCAGACTTTTGTCCGATCCAGAGTTTTATGTCTCCTCTTATTACTCTAGATGCTCCTAAACGAGCAGTCTAGAGACAGGTTAGGTGGTATGCACGAGTAGCTGTCCAGAGACGACCAGGAGGCTTTCACGTACTATTCACATATATTCTCCTTGTGTTGTTGCTGATCATTGCTTTGGGCATTAGTAGTGTACCTGTTCTATATTTCTTTAGAGACAGTATTTTGAAGTTGTAATAATGATGGTTTGGATCATAAGCTGTATTTTGGATTCCACTGCTATGATGGTTTAGTTTTCAGCTTATGGACTGTCTCGCCTGTTTTATATCAAGTTATGTTACTATTATATTTTATTCCATATGCTGTGAGATATACTATAGGTTATTTGATGATTCATAGTTCTAAACCCTTTTCCTTTAACGACCGTCCCGTGCTAGTTGGACATTGGCACAACACATTTCAGGGAAATGTCGGCTGGTGCGGGGTGGGTCGTCACATTAATACTGTTAGAAACAAATTAAAGCATTACTTGAAGAAAATTTTGCTTTGAAAAGCTTTAGGAAGATAAAATTTTGAGTTTCCTAAATTAAAAGTGGTTTGAAATTTAATACAATCCCGAACATAAGAGATATGTTTAGAATGCTCCCTCTTACAATCAAGTTGAGAAATGGTTGCAACCATAAAGTTGGAAGAACAAGAGGATTAATGGCGAGGCAAATTGATATTGTAATCAAGTTAGCCGCCATTGTTGTAGGAAAATTTATATAAAAGAGATGGCTTGGAATCATTTCTATTTAATAGGAGTATGATGGAGATGGTGTGTATTCTAAATCATATGTTATGTGAAGGATATGCTATAAGTCTTGAAGTGTTGCAATATGTTGTTAAGAAAAGAATTTAAATTTGGGTAGCCATACATATATATTTATCAAACTTTGATGAGTTAGTAGATGCTAAAATTTAGAGTTTGCAAATTTTGTGGCTTGTAATATAAGAAAAATCTTTTTCATGTAAATAGTATTTGAGTTGAGTTCTTTAAAATGAAAATTTATTTTGATGTTTTGCTTAAGGAAACTTCGGGGATGCAATTTATTTAAGGGGGAGTTTGTAACATCCCAATTTTTTTGGGTACCAGGGATAAGCGAACTTTACCGCATTTTCTATATTTTAAATCAAAGGAGAATAAAATACAAGTTCACGAGCTCAACTCATATAGTATTTTAAAAATGAAAATAAATAAAGGATTTATGATTTTCAGAATTGGTTGTTGGATAAATAACCTTTTTATACTAAATAATATATTCCAAACCGAATTTTCAAATCATAATTTAACGATTAGAGTGGATATTGAAAATATATAATATTGATTGGCAAACAATATTTAAGTGTCTCAAAATATATTTCAATATTGGTGATATGTTTCTTATAAAATAATTACTTAATTGGTGATGGTGTTCTTAATTGTAAGATGTATTCCTTGACAATAATAAGATTGAGTTTTAAACTTTCTTGGAAATGGTTTTAAACTTTTAACGAATAATATTGTTTGAATTCTCTCAAGATGTAAAATAAAATTTAGGAATTGCTGTTAAATGTGAGTTAATGGCATTAACAATAATAGTTAGTAAATTAATTGAATTGTAGTCTATATAAAAATATAATATTGATTGTGAATCAATATTTGAAGATTTGAAATATTTTATTTAGTTAGTTGATTTAATTTGTGTAAAATGAGGAGACTGAGTAAATTGTGTTTGTAAAATATAAGTAAGTTTTTAAGGTGGATTAAAGTATTGGGACAAATATAATTACATTAATGTGTTTATGTCAAAACTGACATTTAAACGATTTAAAAGTATTTTATGTATGTGTGTGTTTATATAATTTTGTATACTATTAAGCTCAATGGTCTCTATATGTGTGTTTATATTTTAACTAAATTTGGCTTTGCATTATTAAGTTGTTAAAATAGTGTGAATTTGGTAACTCGTAGGTTAATTGGCCTAATTATGTACTAATGGCCTTAACTTAATTAATTTGGCCACTTAATCTTGGATTAGGGAGGGGAATATATGGAGAAATGTTTCTCTTATATGTTCTTCTTTCTTGCTCGATATTTGGCTTCTCCAGAAAACTTCCTCAAAGAAAATCTATGGCATCCCCTTTTATTACGAAACCTATCTCCCTGCCAAATTTAATAGAAAAGGGTTAATAATTTCTCATTCTTCAGTTTAGAGGCAATCTCAGTAAAAAGGATCAAGTTATACCTCTCCAGAATTCGATGGAAGAAAGTTATATTAAATCTCTTCCCTTACATGACAGTTTTTCTCAGTTTTCAGGCATCAGAAACTCGAATTTCTCCATGCAAGCTTGTTAACATGCAAACCATTCAACGTAAGTCGTTTAACTCACACAATCTAGTTTACTTTTTGTTGCATGTAGTAATTCTGTGTATATATGTGTTGTATGTGCCATGTTAGTTCTCTGTATGTACTGGTTTCTATGAATCTTATTTTTGTGGCTATCTCAATTTAGTGTCTACTTTGGAGAAGAATATCTCTCCAAATTTATAGTGAATTGTTGTCAAACTTGTTCTAGATCATTGTCCGGATAATTGTCTTTATTCATGTAAGATTTGATGCCATTCCAATGTTGTTTGCACCAAGAATTAAGGTGTAACATTTTATAATACCTGTAGTTTTAAAAATGCAAAACTAAAAACATTTGTTGTTTTTCCATAAGAGGGGTCGACCAAGGTGTCGAACCTTGAGGATGGGAGGTCGACATAAGGTCGACCTCCCTCCATAAAGTTGTAAACCCTTGGGTCGACCCCTGTGTTGGCCTTTAGGGCGTGAATCACTGAAAGGTGCAGCATATTGTTTCACTTTGATTCTTATTCCTACACATTATTATTTTTTGATGTATGGAAGTTGGTTTTAGACCATTTACTTAGTGATGATTAATGATTTGAAAATGGCAATCAACTCTATTGTAGAAGTACAAAATTAGTTATTATTCGGGTATCGAATCGATACTGTTTTGGGTTGATTTAATTGCTGATTTTGTGATGGTTTTGATGATGTTTCTTTACACGTGCATGATTTTAGTCATGGTTATATATATATATATCGTCTTATACATGGATTTGGGATGAAATGGATTTTCTTGTTTTGGTTTAACAATGAATTGTCTCAAAGCGGTAATATAACTATATTTGGAAATGATATATGCTTTCGAAGAAAGAAATTAACGGGCTATGAAATCATTTTGGAAACTATTTTCTTAAAACAAAATATAATTTCTATATGTAATTTCACACTCTCCGCACAATTCGAGAAGGGGTGTTTATGATTAAATGGTATAGTAAACCTCGTGTTATGGGGAAAGAAGGTATATTTATTGGTTAATTACAGACCCATCTAATTAAAGTAGATGATGCGATGTTTCTGACATTTTGATGTTCTGATGATTTGTTGTTTTCTGATGATTTCCATTGTAGAGTTGTTGGAGCGGCTGGTGAACTAGTAGAGAAAACATGTGGTATGGGACGCACTGTTACCACTACTAGAATTTCTGATTGTAAGTCAGTAATGCATGTTGTTGTCTGTTTTTAAGCCAGTACAAGGGGATCCAGTCCCATACATATGTAAAAATCCGTACAAAGGTGTTTGTTATTTGGGGCTACAGTCCCATATGTATGAAAAAATACATACAATGTTGTTTGTTGTTATTATATGCAGTGGGAGTCGCATAGTTAGGCCTAACACGTTAAATTGATACTTGGCTAAGCTCGTGGTGGAGCTATATGCATGTGTAATATCTGGCGTTTCGAATCCGAATTATTACATTTGATATACTTTTTTTTGGATTCAAATTTTTATGTTTTGATGTTTTTGATCATACAATCATATTTACTTTAATAATTCAAATCCAAACTAATGTTCTGATGATATTGTTGACCTTGCAGTTTTGGACCTTCTTTTGATGTCTTGTTGAATTGTTGTTATTTGATGTTTGTGCTCTTATACATAATTTTAGCTTTTTGAAGTTTAAACCAATCATAGCTATGGAGATAACTGGAATTTATTTAAGTATGATGATCATTGCAAATTTAATAAGCTCTTAAGCATGATTTTATGTTGTTTTGTTGGAGTTTTGATACCATTGCTTGATTTTATGGTTTGGTGCTTATCTTGAAGTTTAGCACCTCTTTGATGGAATTAAACTACGTCTGGTGTTTTCTTATGTTGTTCTTGGAACCTTATAGGCTGTTAATCCTTGAGAATCCTTTTAATCAATTAGTGTTTTGGGATTATATAATTTCTTTTGTGTAAAAATGAATGCTTATCTATATTTCATAGTTCACCTGTTGTTCTCTAAATGATTTGTAAATTTGACTGACCCGCATGTGTTAATGCTTAGGTCAGACCGAGTTGTTTCAAGTTTAGCTGGTTTCTACTAGTTTCATCTATAAACTATCTCCCGAAGCTATTTCTTAATTTTTTTTCCATTTGATCCATGGTATATCTATTCTTTTAAAGATTATTATATTTCTTGTATAACCATTCGTAATTGTGGCACTGTACACGTTGTATTTCTATGATTATACCTAAGTGTAACTGTTATGTGATCTGTTAACTGTAATGAGTTGTATATTATTCTAAACATAATCCTCAGCCATCGTAATTTTATATTAGAAGTATTAAGTATGTCAATCCATTTGAAATAAGAAAGAATTTTTTTTACACTAAGTCAACATATTCAATACTCGTCAAATATGGAATTACATATGGTTTCCCCTAACCATCCCTATTCTCTGATATAATAGATGACATTACTCAATAATGATCTTATTAGGGTAGGTCTCGATGAGGGATGTCAGAGGAAATACACTAGATTTTATCATACGTAAATATGTAATGTCTCATAGTAATTTCCAACATGTTAATGTGTATGTATATGAGTGTGTACATATATTCGTGCATGTATTTGCTTAATCAAGGGGAAAAGTTCTAATACAGATTCTAGTCATCAAACCACTGTGAATTTGGAATCAGAATTTCAGTCACATTTTTTCTTCTTTATTAATATTCATGTAATTGTAAAAAAAATGAATAAAATTTGGATTATTTTATACTAATAAAAATGTCCTTATTTGACATTTAATGTTATCATTAAATAATTTAAATTTAATTTAAATTGATAGAATTTATTAACTATAATTGATGATTATAATAATCTAGAATTTTTACTCAATTTAAAACCACGATTTTGAATATATAATTAATTAATTTTGGTTTAAACATGAATTTTGAATTAGTTTTAATATAAATATTGTTTAAATAAATGAAATGGATATTTTAATTTTGTCAAAACATAATGGTAGAATATTAGTAAGAATTCATCGGGTTTTATTATAACAAATTTTACAAGTACATATTTATAAAACTATTTTTAACGTAATCATTTCTAGTTAAACACATACACAGATATATATATATATATATATATATTAAATATGGATTATAAAATAAAATAATTAATTTTGAATTATCAATAAGTTCACAAATATTGATGGGATTTGATAACATTTGTCGTCGGTTGATAAAATAGCAAAATGGTAACCTAGAACTGAATTTTTGTGACATACATATAGTTTTTCAACTTTGCAACACTTTTGGAGTGTCACTAAAGTGTTGCTATTCAAAACCATGGTATGGTACATGGTTTCATATGCATGGATGGTTTGTGCCATGTGTACCCTTGCACATTTCCAATTTTACCCCTCTCTTAAGTTATATAAGAAGCCTTACCCTCTCCATTTCATTCCTTCCAAGCCTTCTCCACCCTCTCCATTTCTTAGCACCTTCTTTCCCTCCTTCCCTTCCCTCTTCTCCCTTTCATTTCCGGCCAAAGGCCCCTCTCATTCACGTCTTAAGTGCACTCTACCCACCTCCTCCCTCTCCAACCCCACCACCTCTTCCTCCTTTCCCCTCCTATTGCTCGCCCCTACCACCTCCTTTCCTCGGTCCATCCACCTCCGACCTCACCGCCTCCCCACGTCGGCGCCACCACCCTCCCAAGTTGCCACCAACCCACGTCCGTCCTCTCCCTCACTCCATATAATGATCCACCCCATAATCACCCCCGTATCGGCCCCACCTATCCCTCCTCCTTCCTATTTTTAAATAAATAAATATAATAATATATTATTTTGCTGAAGAAGTCAGTGCGTGGGAACACTGTCTGTGTAGAAGCATTCGCGGTTAGCTAGGCTCTACTACCATGAAAATATAAGGAGAAAATATGCTGGTGAGAAACTCTGTACACTTGTTTTATATGCGGTTAATTATGGTTGATAAATATATGTGTGTAATGCTGGATGAATAGTGGTGTAGTTAGAGACACTTATACATTGATAAGCTGTAACAACCCGGATTTTTAGAACCAATTTAAATTTTTTTATTTTAGCTGATTTAATGGATTTTGAATATTTAAAATGATTTATTTTAAATAACAATGATTTAAAATTTATTTAAATCGAAGTTAGAACGAGTAAATTTATTTTAATTATAAAACGAGCCTGAAATGGCGCGGTAGTTTTAAAATTTGATTTTAAATTTCAATTGAATGTACAGAATTCAAAATAAAACGGATTTTAGTAAAACAAGAAATATTTGAATCTGTTTAATTATATCTTTTTAATGAATGTGAAAAATCCAGATTTCATAACGGGGATTAAAAGTTGTGTCCAGTTTAAAATTTAAAATAGTCGTTATGGAATTTATATATATTTTATATAATATATAGCTCTTAAAAATAGCCACTTTGCAAACGATCTCTGTTTTCGACGAAACCACTTTTTTGGATTCGGAATGTAAAATTATTGCTAGATTCCAATTTTCATAATTTTTGGAATTAATATTTGAGCATGGTAAAAGAAAATGTGTTTCAGTCAATTTCAATTGAATTGGATCGACCAAAAAAGGCCATTTTTCAAACGATCTCCAAATTCGACGAAATTAGTTTTGCTAGGACCGTATCGTCAAAACAAAGCTAAATATAATTTTTGGAGTCCATTTATGGCCCCGGTAAATTAAAATGTACGTTCAAATTCAATATATATTGATTTATATTTTAATTTTGATGAAAACAGATCAAAATGTCGGAATTGGCTTATGAAACATGTCCAATTGTGTTCGGAATGGGAGTATTTAGCTAGGGGCAACATTCGTTGGGTTTGATTTGGAGCATGGATTGAAAAACAGATAATATTGTAATTAAAATAATTAAAATAATATATATTATATACATAGCCCTTTGTTTAGAAAACCCTAACTCCCTCATTTCGTTTAGCCGCCGCCCCTAGGTTTAGATGATTGAAAATATCCGATCTTGATTAATTAAATTCTTCAAATCCATCAGCTAATTCGAAGTTCTTCCAAACCAAGAAGCAAAGTGCAACCCGGGATCTTCCGTTCTGTAGGGTGGTGATCGTGTTTAGGGTTAGGCTTTGGCTGCAATTTCATCTCAAAGTCGAGGAGTTCGCAGCCGATTTTAGGGCACCTGAGTGCACCTAGTTGGCGACGATGTCTGTCAAAGGGTTGCGGCGTTTAGGTGGTTCGGTTGGCATCTTCTGTTCAATGGCTAATCACTTGAGGCAGCGCGCGTGTATGGATTATCGAGGTCGAAGATGGGTTTCTTAACCTGGAATAATTCGTAGAAGGAAGAAACGCAATTAAGGGGGAGAGAATCAGATGACGTGCAGAAAGGATTAGCTGACTAATTGGGGGTGATTATTAAAATTAATTAATTATTAATGAGGTATTAAAAATGTTTAATGTATAAACACTGATATCCTGGACAAATGAAAATAGAATTTGATGAGGTTCAGACCATTGGAACCGTTTATTCGAGCACTACGCGATACAACAGACTGGGATGGAAACAAAAGTTATTGGAAATTTGGTAAAATTAAACGCACTGTTTAACTTTGTTAAAATAATTGTTATTCAACGATTTCAAAACCAGTCAATGTGATGTTTGTTGTACGAACCATGGATGTTTGTTTGGATAGAACTATGGTGTGAATGACTGTATTGTGTTATGATTGTGATATGAAATGTGAAAAATATATATATGAAATGTGAAAAATATATATGTGAAATGTGAATAAATATATATACATGAAATGTGAAAATTATATATATATATGTTGTGAAAATTATATATATGCATTGTGAAAATTATATATATATATATATGTTGTGAAAATATACGTATGCGTTGTATAAAATTTTATATGCGATATATAAAATGGTCATGTAATGAAATAAATATTTGTTCGCTAAAAATATTATTTTAAGCTTACATATGAGACATATAAAATGGTCGTGAAATGGAACAAATAATTATTCATTAAAAATATTATTTTTAACATATATATGCACTATATAGAATTGTCATGTAATGGAATATTCAATTTTGATTTAAAATTGAAATGGAAGAGGAAATCGTTTTTAAAACGAATTTAAAACGAATTTATAAAATACGTTTTATATGGAAATCGAATAAACGCGCCACGCAGCGACCATTCGTGAATTTCGACTATTAACTTCAAATGGACGTAACGGGAGATCCGATCGTCGGATTCCCCTAAAACTGGAACCATTGGGTTCGTATCGAAAAGGGATTTCCAATGAATATAAGAGATTTGAAATCTAATGGTTAGATTTTGAATTATGTCCAAATCAATTTCAGAAAAGGTCGTTATGGATGTAGTTCGGTGGCCGTTATTGGAAACCGATTGTACAAGCGATATTAAAATTATTAAAATTGTGTAAAATCATAATAAATTATTTGGAAAGATAAAATTATATTTTTATCAAAATGAACTAATTATTAACTAGAATAATAATCCAATGTTTTAAATAAATTGGATTGGTAAATGGTTTTAAAATAACCAGAATTTTCAAATGTATGAATTGAAATGGATTTCAATAGAAATAATCTATGGGATATTTCAATATTGGATTCCATGATTATACGGATATTGTTGAGGAATTTGGAAGATATAGATGACGTTATTCCCAATACGATATCCGTTGGTTTCAGAATTTGGCGTTTATCGTGAACAATTATTCAGAGCCTTGTATTTAATATCAAACCGGATTTTGGGGTTTATCGTGAACAATGTTTTAAATAATATGAGTTCTTTAACCCAATTAACAGTGAAATGTGCTTTGGAATTTATAAATCTTTTTACTAAGATTTAATTGAAATTTTCCAAAGTAAAGTTTTCCAATTTAAAATATTAAATTGGAATTAAATGGAATTCGATTTAGTAATAATCGAGATGAGCTTCTGTGAATGAAGACCGTTACTATATATGGAATTGAAAAGGCTTTGCCATTATTCCATTTATAGTATTAGTACGATACGGAAATTTATATCGATTATATATTGATCTGTTTTTCGTGAAGATTCCATATTTAGTGGAAGTTTGTGAATTGTGTTTTATATGACATTTGTTCTTTAACCCAATTAAAAGCAGGATTAACTTCTGAAAATTGAATAATCATTAAGTAATGATTTGTGAAATTAAAACTAAGAGGAGATTTAATAAATCTTTAATTAGATTTGAAAGAATGAATGGTGATTAAATTTACCGAAACATGAGATGTGGTATAAACCCAATATTCTTGGTTGTTGACATTCATGATTGTGATTGATTGATTGGTTGGATTGTGCTCGACTAGTTTATGAGCAAAATCTGCTTTTACATTTAGCATTGGGTTGGGTAGAAATATTTTTATGCTAACATCTTGTGAAACACTTCACAATTTGACTATGAGATGTTTAGCAATGTTGTTGAGTTCATTTCAAATTTAATGAATGATTTTGAAATGATATTTTCCTTAAGTGAAAAAAAATGTTTTCCTGATTTTGAACAGGGAATGTTTTATAAAACAGAAACGATTTCGAGGCCTAAACCCAATGTTGTCGAAATGATTTCGAAATATATTGTGTTACATTGTAGTTCATCCCATATTCGATTGGTTGCTATTGAAGATATATCTGTTTGGTAGCGGAGAATTTATTCTCTTGCTTAACACCCTTCTTTGAGACATACGAGCTCAAAGGTTATGTGATTAACAGTGACTAATCATATGTGTGAATTGATGATGTGAAGTACTATATTTTGAAAGCACTTGTGATTATTATGTTGTGAAATGATTTTCCCCACTTCGGGATACAAAATGATTTAGCAAGTATGTGACTAAAGATTCGGGTAACCCGAGAGTGACTAAAAGTATGAGGGCGGTGTAGTACCCCAGAGTGTGGAATGGAGCGTCGTCAGTGTAGCCTGCTCCATAGTGGGAGGTGCACATATATATATATCGAGTTGGAGCTGCGCGTACAACCTGGTCTGAGGGCCGTGCACTATATTTGGTTGCATACTTGTATTTATGCATTGTGATATTTTGGAATTCATATTTCCAAAAGATTTTGGTTTGATATCCCGAAGTGAAATCTACTTTGATATAAAAGTTAGATATGTATTTCGAATGATTTGAAATACGAATTCGAGATTAAAGTCCAAAGGAATAATTTCTGTAAATTGAATTGGATTTGGAAAAACTAAGTGTGGTGATAAATCTAAATGGGTTGATTGAGATATTGCATGTTGATTGATGCATAGTAGATCCATATCTCTATTACTGATTGTTGTTTATACACTGGCATTCATGGGGGTAAACCTGTTCCACGTTAGCGGTGAGGTCATGTGATTTGTCTTATTATTAATTAAGTTAATTTTAACTGTACAGTTTCTCACACCAGTCCCATGACTGACCTGTAGTTTGTTTTTCCCTTGCAAACTCGGGTGCCCCAATTTCCCACACGGGCAGTCTAGTAGTTTATTTTGCAGATACATAAGCAAGATTCTGGAATGAAGCTTAAAGCTATGTCCAGAGCACTGATAGTCTTCCGCTGTGTTGGTTTATTTGTTTCCACTGCATTATATTACATTATTGTAAATTAATCTTCCGTTGTATTATATTTCGATATACTCTGATATATTCTGTGCTCTGATGTAACATTATTATGATGTTTATAAAAGTCTTTTGTTATTTGTTCTGATGTGTTGTACGCCCGGAGTTAGTGTATCCGTGTTTTGAATGGTCTTGGTCGATTTAGCGATCGATTAGGTCCGAGCAAAATATGTATCGTTACAGTTGGTATCAGAGCTTTTGTTTACAGAGCTCGAGAACAAGATACATTAGAACCGAATGAAAGGATTCATCAGAGATTGGATAAGTAATATCCAATATGAATGACTCATTAGAGAGAGGATCAGTAGTTTCCTAGAACGAGTGTAAAGAGTGTTATTTTTAAAATAAAAATGAAAACAAACTTTGTTTTGAAAATTTAAACCCTATTATACGTATTTGGGTATTTTATTTTATATTGAATTTGGACAATCAAGTATACGAAGATTTTGCATATACGCCTTGCAAGCGTGTATACAAAGCCTCAAATATACTGGATAGATATAGAACCACACTCTAGTCGCCCGAAGATGATTCTGATGATCGCTGCAGCATCATCAGTATTGTGTTCGAGTTTCAAAAGTGGGATATCTATATGATTCCATCTGACTGGTGTGAGAACCAAAATTTAGATAGGGTTATTGTGGTGATTTGGCATCAAAAACATGATTTTGAATATATATATATATATATATATATATCAAAGTTATGAATTTGAAAATTTAATCAACAAATTGATTGCTGGTTGTCATGTGTGAATATTAGTATTACTAATAAAATTATTGGAATGATAATTAAGTAAAACCAACATGTGAATGAAAGGAAAATTTAGCAAAATTGAATTAATACTGAACCGAATTAAAAATTGTTTGAAATTGCATACATGTACACATATATGTGTGATCAGGTCATAGCAAGGAAACTAAGAAGAGGAATAAAATTCTATGTGCAACAAATAGGTACATGTTTACTATTTTCTTGGGTTTTTATGATTTTATGAGCCGATTGGCTTTTTCTTTTTCTTTTGGATTGGTGAGGGCCCTATGAGGCAAGTTGCGGTTTTAAAGGTCTCCCCGTACAAAGGAGGTTATGGAGTAATTTTTCGAAAATTTAGGGTGTTAGCCAAATTTTTGAAAAATTAGAAAATTCTTAGAAACTGAAAAGTTAAAGAATGAAAGCCAGAATGAAAGTTGAGTTGGTTAGTTAAACAACTTTCAGCTCCGTTCCTTTTCGGGGACGAAAAGATTTTAAGTGGGGAAGATTGTAACAACCCGAATTTTCAGAACCAATTTAAAATTATTTTAGATAATTTAATGGATTTTAAATATTTAAAATGATTTATTTTAAATAATAACGATTTAAAATTTATTTAAATCAAAGTTAGAACGAATAAATTTATTTTAATTATAAAACGAGCCTGAAATGGCACGGTAGTTTGAAAATTCGATTTTAAATTTCAATTAAATGTACAGAATTCAAAATAAATCGGATTTCAGTAAAATAAGAAATATTTGAATTTGTTTAATTATATCTTTTTAATGAATGTGAAAAATCCAGATTTCATAACGGGAATTAAAAGTTGTGTCCAGTTTAAAATTTAAAATAGCCGCTATGAAATTTGTATATATTTTATATAATATAAAGCCCTTAAATAATTGGTTGATAGAGGGACCCCCAAATATTTTATAGGTAAAGTGCCTTGTTGAAACTGAAGGATATATGTAGAATCTGTTTAGAATTTATGACTGAGTTGCTGAAAAATACTTTTGTCTTTGTAGCATTAACATTAAGTCTAGCAAAATAACTGAGGTTCTGAAATATTTTCTTTAAAACTTGAGCATTCAAAATAGATGATTTACCAAAAATCATCAAATCATCAGCATACAATAAGTGAGAAATAATTGGATTGACTGTGCTACTTGGCTTAAATTTCTTTTGTTGAGTTGCTTCATCCATCATAAATGAGAAATATTGCATAGCAATAGAAAAAAGATAAGGGGATAAAGGGTCACCCTGTCTTATACCCCTATTAGATGTTATAAATCCTTTAGGGACCCCTTGGATCATGCTTGAATAAGTAGCAGTTGACATACACTCAAAAATGATGTTTATGAAATGATTAGGAAACCCCATACAATACATTATGTAGCATACGAACTATCTATTCACACAGTCATATGCCTTCTGCAAATCAACTTTCACACACATTTTAGGCATCCCTTTTTTCTTAAAATCTCTCAATAATTCATGTGGTAGCAATATATTATCTCCAATGTATCTATCATATATAAATGCACTCTGATTTTCTGAGATTAAATGAGGCAGAAAATGTTTTAATCTATTGCATAGCACCTTAGAAAAGATTTTATAATAGACATTGCAACAGGCAATTGGCCTGTAATGTGAAATTTTAGAAGGTCTATCATTTTTAGGGATCAATGTGATAAAAGTATGATTTAAAGACTTTGGCATTTTACCTATTCTGAAAATATCAAAAATAGCCAACAGCAAATCATTTTTCAAATTTTCCCAATGAATTTTAAAAAACTTTGCATTAATTCCATCTGGCCCAGGGCTGGAATCATCATGAATAGAGAATACTGCATCTTTTATTTCTGATAGCTCAATAGATTTCAATAGAAATTGTTGTCCTTCTAAATTAATGGTGGTAATAGGATGAAATTCTGGAAAAGTTATATTGCTAGATGCATTAAACAAACCTTCAAAATAATTGATAGCTTGCAGCTCAATTTCCTCAGCTTTATACAGTAAATTTCCATTTTGATCAATTAAAGCTCTAATATGATTAAAAAATCTTCTATTAGTCATTCTGGAATAAAAGGACTTAGAATTTGTATCTGATTGTTGTAACCAGGAAACTTTAGCTTGCTGTTTAAGCCCATTGAAAGGATTTGTTGCAAATTCTGAAATTCTTTTTTGGCTGACAGGTAATTTTCATACAAAAGAATGTCCTCTGGATCATTATTAGCAGCTCTCTCTAACTGTATGGTAATTTCTTCAGCTTGTTTAAGATTTGCAGAAATTTTATCTCTTAATTTATTCCAATTCTTCAACTCATTTTTGCAGTTTATGAGTTTTTTCATGGATTGAAAACCATAAAAAAAAAACCACACAGTTGCATTAAGACCCTTGTCAACTGCATCTTTATATCCTTCCAATTTATGCCAATCATTTCGATATCTAAATGGAAACCCCTTAATTTCTGAAGTAGAAATTAAATCTAGCATAATTGGATTATGATCACTTGATTTCTGTGGGAAAGAAAGAGCTTTCATATGAAGAAATAATTGAAGATAACAATTATTAACTAGGATTTTGTCAATATTAGTAGCAATACCCTTTCTACGCCATGTAAAATTAAATCCCAATGGTTTAATTTCTGATAATGATGTCTGCAATCAGAATTTCTGAAATGCTCTGATTTGTTGAAAAGGAACAGATGAACCCCCTTTTTTTATCATTAGGAGATTAAACATTATTATAATCCCCCGTTAAAATCCATGCATTATCAATTGAGGTTGAAACATTCACAAGATCTTGCCATAGAGTAATCCTATCTGCAAACACATTACTTGCATATATGACAGTGAATACCATCCCAAAACCCCCTTTATTGATAGCATCTACTGTCAAATGTTAGGAAGATAATGATGAAATTGACACATCCCATACATTTGCATCCCAAATTAATAAAATTCTACCAGATGAGTTATTAGTCAAAAATCTCCAAGAACTAGGTAACATAGAGGCAAACAATAATAGATTTTTAGAAGATAGTTTTGTTTCAACTAAACCAACAAGAGTTGATTTAGTGAAGTTCAGTAGGGATAAAACTTCCTTCATACGAAATATAGTGTTCATCCCCCTGACATTCCATGTAAGTAGTGTCATTTAATCGATGATGAACTCCTTGTACTTCTTTTAGGAGGAGGAATTGCTGTTGAACTTGTTACTGCACTGTCAACTTTACCATAATTGACATTTTTACCAACCATACTTGCCACATCTATTTGTTTGCCTTTGTCTCTATATGCTACTTTGTCTTGCTCTGAAATTTCTTCAGCAATAATGTTTAAATCATCTGGCAATACATCTTCAGGCAATTTAGAATTCAAAAAGTCCAAATCATCTACTATAGTCAAAACCACAAACATCATTTGTAAAATTCATATTATCAGTATTAACTTGTTCAGCTTCATATTCTTTGGCATTCTCATTAAGATCGTCTTGATTAACAGGTGAAACCCAACGTGGATCCAAGGATACTTCATGAAACAGGTCTTCATGTCCAAACAGTTTACATTGAAGACATTTATCAGGAACAAATTCATATTCCATAGCTATGTTTACTTTAGATCCATTATGCAATAGAATAGGGATTTCAGTTTTCAATTCTGACATTGTATCAATTGATAAAAAAACTCTGGCATAATTTGTATATTTTTTATTTGCTGTATTCTCATCTATTAGAACTGGATTTGCAAGGAAAAATAAATGGTTGGGAAACTAAACTACTCAGTTTTGCAGGGAGGGATGAATTGATAAATACAGCTATTACCCATATTATTTTATATTGGATTTTCATTTACCAAATACCAGAATACACTATTGACAAGCTGAATTCACTCTGTGCTGATTTTTTCTGGGGAGGTTCATCTCACAAGGTGTCATGGCATAATTTGTGTAGACCTAAGTCTGAAGGGGTGTTGGGTTAATTGTAATAACCCGCAAAATCTGGGCCAGTTTAAAAAATTTTATTTTGGCAATTTTAGCGAATTTTGATTATTTAAAATGAATTATTTTAAATAATATCGACGAAAAAATTATTTTGAATAGAATTAGAACGTATATATTATATACGTCGTCGTTAGAATATAAATATTTATATATAATTATAAAAGGAATTGAAAATGGCGCGGTAGTTCGATAATTCGATTTCAAACTTCAATTGAATGTACCGGGTGCAAAACAATCCGGATTTTAGTGAAACCAAAAACATTAGGATCTAATTGTGAATATCTTTCCAACGAATCCGACAAATCAAGATTTCATAGCGGGAATCAGAAGATATGTCCAGTTGAAAATTCTGAATAGTCGCTATGGAATTCAGGCCCTTAAAAATGGAAATTTGGCAAACGACCTCGGATTTCGACGAAACCACTTTTGTCGGGTCCGGGATGTGAAGTTATTGCTAGGTTTCAAATTTCATAATATTTCGAATCAATATGTGAGCGTGGCAAAGGAAAACGCGTTTGACCGGTTTTAGTTGATTTTAATCGACTGGAAATTGGCCATTTTTCTAACGGTCTCAGAATTCGACGAAACTAGTTTTGTTAGGACCGTATCGTCAATACGAAGCTAGAAAAGATTTTTCTGGAATTTTTCTAGTTAGTATGTGACCCCGGTAATGTGAAATATACGTTGTAAATTCAGTATAATGATTTGGATGTAAATTCAACGGAAACTGATTGTAACAATCAAATCAGCTTGCGATATATATCCCATTGGGTTCGGAATGGGGGTAAAACGCTATAGACGACAGGCGGTGGGCCTCGTTTCGAGGTCGTATGTAGAAGTCAACTTTTTGCTAATTAAAATAATTAAATAAAATAATAAAATTAAATTTCCTTCTCTCCCCTTTAACACGATTTGGCCCCCCCTCACATTCATTATGCAGATCGAATAAAAAAAAAGGGAAAAAGAAAAGAAAGAGAGCGGGAGGAAGCGCCGACCGACGGAGCCGCTCAGCCCACCGCCCCATCGCCTGCGCGCGCCACCGCCCCTCTCGGATCAACCCCTTCCGGCCACCCCTCCTTTCTCTCGTTTCTCCTCCCTCTTCCCTTTCGAATCCCGCCCAAGCCGCTCAAAACCACCGCCGTCCTTACCCGAACCCTAACCGCGATCTCCTACCGCCAAACCCCCCCCCCCCCAGCACTCCTGACTCCGGACCCTACAGTTGCACGCAGTTCGAGGAAAGAGAAGTCGAGCGGGGTTCGATTTTTATACGGACGATGGAGATGATGAAAAAGGGGTTGTTTTAAACGTGGCTGAAGGTATAACAGTGAAGTTTTGTCTTGTTTTATTTATTTATTTCAATGTAATTTGTTTAGTTAATTAAACAGTAAATAAATTTAAAAATGTTAGGGATTAAAAATATATAAAATAGAAATTGTTTTATACAATGAAATAGCGAATATTTTATAAAATATAATTATCGTTGGTTTATAAAATAAAGTTATCATTGTTTTCAAAATATCTATAGCAAGAATAAAAATATGATTTTTATATTTTTAAAATAATAAAAATATGATCTTTACTATATAGAAGTAGTGAAAATGTGATTTTTATATTTTTAAAGAGTTAAAAATATAATTTTTACATGATAGGAATATTAAAAATATCATCTTTATATGTGTAGAAAAATAAAAATGAGATTTTTATAAAGATGAAATCTTTAAATTTGAAAAAGCGAAGTATATGTTTATAAAGGCGAAATCTTTATATGAGGAATAGCGTGATAAAAATATAATTTTTATCTATATAACATAGTAGAAAAAAATTCGATTTTTAAATATATGAAGTGAATATAAAAATATGATTTTTAAATTGAAAGTGAACAAATAAAAATGGGATTTTTTATTTAAAGACATCAAAATATAAAAATGTGTGATTTTTATATATGTAGTGAAAGCGGGCAACGAAGATGTCAAAAAGGCGATAACGATGAAGATTTTTATCAAAGAAGAGTCAAGATGTTTGGATAGCTTTCGGTGAGAATTTCTCACCTTTCAATTTCTTTTTCTAGTTATATTTATATATATACTAGGATGCAGACGGTGCTTAGTAGCACCCGACACCCGTCCACAGACCATGGACTTGTTTGTTTGGTTGTGTAGTTGGTTAGATTATTTGATTCGAATTTGATTGTTTGGTGAAATGGAAATTGATTTAATTGATATGTGAATGGCGTGGGCCATTATTAGACCGGGGATAAGGCTAGGCCTAGTCCCGTTTCTAGTATCATGCCGTTATGCCGCCGAAATTTTCCAAAAAAAGTTAGAAAAATAAAAATATCATTTTATTGAATAAATGAATCGAATCAATATTTTATCGTTAAAAATATAATTTTTAACGTGAAAGTGAATAAATAAATATTTATAAACAAATCGGCCGATTTGTTTATATACACTGATTTGACTGATATTGAATGGGTCGATAAATTTTACACATCGCCCAACTGCACAACTAAAAATCTGTGCTTGATTGTTTGAAAGCCCACACGGGTTTGGGATGAAATTTAAAGTTCACTCATCCTGATTGATTAAATATGTCGATCGATTGATTGACAGGCTGTTATAAGCGTAAGATATCTATATTTGATGCTTATACAGTGTAGTGCACTTTGGTTGATGGTTGATTGTTTATTATTGCTATTATATACATGTGTTGTATGGAATCCATATAATTAACGTTATATGGTGATTGATTGGGCCTCATTCCAATCGGGAAAGTAATGAATATTATAAAAGAAAATTCATGTGTTGAATATAAAAATAGTGATGTGTTGACAGTACTCATGTGTTGAGATTAGTCGTGTGTTGAAATAAATATAGATTCATGTGTTGAATGGGATCAATATTCATTTTTTGGATAGAATAAAGAAGTTTTGAAAATATAAAGCCGTGTTGATTAGATTGACGCCATTTTGACGTAAACGATATTTATATCGATTTTATTCATTTCGAAATGAATTGAATTGAAAACGATTTCGAAATGAATTGAATTGAAAACGATTTCGAAATGAATTGAATTGAAAACGATTTCGAAATGAATTGAATTGAAAACGATTTCGAAATGAATTGAATTGAAAACGATTTCGAAATGAATTGAATTGAAAATGATTTCGAAATGAATTGAATTGAAAACGATTTCGAAATGAATTGAATTGAAAACGATTTCGAAATGAATTGAATTGAAAACGATTTCGAAATGAATTGAATTGAAAACGATTTTGAAATGAATTGAATTGAAAACGATTTCGAAATGAATTGAAAACGATTTCGAAATGAATTGAATTGAAAATGATTTCGAAATGAATTGAATTGAAAACGATTTCGAAATGAATTGAAAATGATTTCGAAATGAATTGAATTGAAAACGATTTCGAAATGAATTGAATTGAAAACGATTTCGAAATGAATTGAATTGAAAACGATTTCGAAATGAATTGAATTGAAAACGATTTCGAAATGAATTGAATTGAAAGCGAATTCGAAATGAATTCAAATTGAATTGAATAGAAATGAATTTTAAAACGAATTTATAAAGAAGAATTCAATTTTGATTTGAATTGAAATGGAAGTTGAAATTGTTTTGAAACGAATGTAGAACTATATATAAAATTCGTTTTAAAAGGAAATCGACGAAATATATATAATATATATATATATATATATTATATATATATAATGGCCTGAATAGAACGCGCCGCGCCGCGGCAGTTCGTGAATTTCGACCATTTATTTCAAACGGACATTGCGGGAGATCCGACCGTCGGATTCTCCTAAAACCGGAACCATTGGGTTCGTATCGAAGAGAGCTTTCCAATGAATGTTAGAAATTTGAAATCTAACGGTTGGATTTGGAGTTATGTCCAAATCAAATTCGAGAAAGGTCGCTGTAAGTGCAGTTCGATGGCCGTTGTTGGAAATTGACTGTACGGGCCTTGGTAAAATTATTAAAAATATCTATAATTTGTGTAAAATCATAATATATGGATTGGAAAGAGTTGAGCTGGAAAATTCCACATTTGAAAAGATAAAAAAATAGATTTTTATCGAAATAAACTAGTTTTGAACTAGAATTAAAATCAATTTATTTTTGAAATAAATAAATTGAATTTGAAAGTGATTTTAAAAATAATCAATACTCCCAATACGTGGATTGGACTGGAGTTGAATCGAAATTATCTTCGGGATATTTCGATGTTGGATTTCGTGACTATACAAATATTGTTATGGGGATTTGAAAGATATATTTTATATCGCTATTTCCAATACGATATATGTTGGTTTCAGAATTTGATATTGAATGTAAGCCGATATATTTTCTATTCAGAGCCTTGTATTTAATATCAAATGTGATTTGGGTTTATCGTGAATCGTGTTTTAGAAGACATTGGTTCTTTAACCCAGTTAAAGGCAAGATATCGATTTTTGAGAAGATTAAAACTAAGTGGAGTTTTAATGAATCTTTAATTAGATTGAAAAATGAAGTGATTATTTAAATTATCAAATCTGAAAGGTGATCGAGAATGGAGTACCACCAGTTTTGCTCCAAAGCGATAGTTAAATCTTTAATTAAATTTTAACGTGAAATGGTAATTAATTTTACCGATAACACAGTGGTGTTAGATGTGGAGTATTACCAGTTTTCTCCATGGGATATATAGGTTGGGATTGGGAAATAAAATAATAATTACTTCGGTGTGGTTCGCTAATCCCGACTAGTTTGGAAAACCATAATATGGTTTGAAATGATATCCAAAGGAAGATTAAAGAATAAATTTAGAAGAATTTATCTTGGATAAAATTAATGGGAACCTTTCCCTAAAAATGTGATTTTGTGAATAAAAGAATATTCTGAATTGGAATGAGGCGTTTGATGTGTTTGTGTAACATTTGTTTATCATATACGTGGGTTATTCAGAAAGGCCGGGTTTACACCCATTCTGAATAACCGATTCGACGAGATGTCGAAGATGAAGACGGTGGTTGAAGGCCGGAAGTCTTCACATCGTTTGGATAGTTACTGACGATCCTGATTGGGCTGTACACCCAAGAGGATGGAAATAGTTGGCGGTCGTCCAGACGTACTTGGAGATGGATGGATATGCGAGGAAAGTGCCTCCGGTTTCGTTCAGACCTAGAACGGACTTGTAAATGGATGGTGTGTCTGACATTGTATTCCTTTATATTGTATTTGTTGATCTCTGCTAAATATATATCTGTTTGGCGGCGGAGAATTTATTCTCTTGCTTAACGCCCTTCTCTGAGACATATGAGCTCAGAGGTTATATATTGGCAGAAATCAGTGGTACGATATGGATTGATAGTGTGGCATACTGAGATGCAGTGATCCAGACTTTTGTTGAAAAGAAAAGTTTGGTGGTTGATGATCAAAGCGCAGCTGATATAGCATGGCTTTGTGTATAGCGTTGATCTGCGAGCCTCACAGCCCGGAATGGTGGTAAACTGATGGTTTGATCAGTATACATTTTTAGTGTAGTGGATTCGGTCGACCGATATTGAGCTTCGTGCTCGGAGGGATAGAGTAAGCGGTGTTTTCTCTTACTGGGACGTAAGCCGCGGTGATACTTGAGTCCCAAAAGTGCGGATGTGCATAGCGGTGTTTTCTCTCGCTGAGACGTAAGCCGCGGTGATTTGTACTACGCGATCGATCTTTCGAATCAGGAGCCACCATGATGGAAATCCAATTTCCAATACGTGTATTTCGGCTTTATTTGTAGAGCCTAGTATGGCGACATAGTGGGATGGGGCACTCATGCCGTCTATGATTTATATTTATGATTGAAATTGTTTTTGACACTATACACTTATTATAGTATCAAATGATTTGTTTTAAACGTATCAAGCATGTTTGGCTGTTATAAGGTAAAACCCTATCCTCCGGCTTACGTTGCATTGTGTGATGGGACCTGGGTCTTATAATAGCTTCATTTTTCGAAAAAGCATTGCGCTGTTTATTCTATGCACTAGTATTCTTGGGAGGAAACCCGTTCCGTGTTATACGGCGTGGTCCCTTGAATTACTCTCTTTTAAAGTAAAGTTTTAAATAACTGTTTTAGTTCTCACACCAGTCACATGACTGACCTGGAGTTTATTGTTTTAACCTAAACTCTGGGCGCCCTTATTTTCGACACGGGCAGCTAGTAGTTTTGGTTTTGCAGATTTATATTCACAGGATCCTGGTTTACAGCTGGAATGATATCCGGAAAGCTTTGTATCCGTATATCTCTTCTAGTTGTGTATTGTATTATTTTCCGCTGCTAGGTATTTAAATGTAATTTAAATCTCTGATATTTCTGTGTAATATTCATTTATACTCTGTATATTCTTGTAATCTGATGCATTGTTGTAATAACAGTGAAATGTTCTTCTGTTTGTGTTCTGATTTGTCTTGTCCTCACAGTAATTCGTTCTTTCTCATCTCTTCGGAGACCGAGTAAGTTTCGGGTCGCTTCATTTGGTATCAGAGCTTTGGTTTACAGAGCTCGAGAACAAGACACATTAGAACCATACGAAAGAATTCATCAGATATTGGATTAGTAATATCCAAATAGAATTACTCGTTAGAGATAGGATCAGTAGTATCCTAGAACGAGTGTGAAGAGTATATTTTTCAAATGAAAACAATTTTGTTTAGAAATTTAAATCACTTTTTACGTATTTGAATATTTATTTATTTTGAATATGGACAATCTAGTATATAAAGGTTTTGCATATACGCGTCATGAACGTATATTCGAAGTTTTAATATATTAGATAGATATAGAATCACATTCTAGTTGCCCGGGAATGATTCTGGTAATGCTGCAGCGTTACCAGTATTTATTTTCGAGTGACGAAGGTATGATATCTATATATTTCCATTAGACTGGTGTGAGAACCAAAACCTATATAGCTAGAACACATTGTTGTGAATTGGCATCAAAACATGATTTTCTTTATATGTAGTAAAATTATGAATTTGAAACGTTAATCCACTAATTGATTGATGTTTGTATTGTTTGTTTATTTGTTTGATAATTTTAACCATTTATGCCTAATTGAACCAAATATTGAATTATATTAAAAATTGGTTGCTTTTGCTTGCATATACATATACTTACATTGAACAGGTCATAGCAAGGAGGCTAGAGCAGAGAATAAAATTTGTTTGCCCGACAAATAGGTACATGTTTATTACATAATTTCCTGTTTTGTTTCGGTGATGATGATTTTATGAGCCTATTTGCTAGCCGCTTGGCTTTTTCTTTTTCTTTTTGAGATCTGAAGGACCGGGGAAGCTATTTGAAATTCCCCGATGCTCCCGGTGTAGGGGAGGTTATGGCGAAATTTTTCGAAAATTTAGGGTGTTAGCCAAATTTTTGAAGAATTTGAAAATTCTCAGAAACTGAAAAGTTGGAGAATGAAAACCAGATCGAACGTAGAGTTGATTAATCAAACCACTTTCGACTTTGTTCCTTTTCAGGGACGAAAAGTTTTAAGTGGGGGAGATTGTAATAACCCGCAAAATCTGGGCCAGTTTAAAAAATTTTTATTTTGGCAATTTTAGCGAATTTTGATTATTTAAAATGAATTATTTTAAATAATATCGACGAAAAAATTATTTTGAATAGAATTAGAGCGTATATATTATATACGTCGTCGTTAGAATATAAATATTTATATATAATTATAAAAGGAATTGAAAATGGCGCGGTAGTTCGATAATTCGATTTCAAACTTCAATTGAATGTACCGGGTGCAAAACAATCCGGATTTTAGTGAAACCAAAAACATTAGGATCTAATTGTGAATATCTTTCCAACGAATCCGACAAATCAAGATTTCATAGCGGGAATCAGAAGATATGTCCAGTTGAAAATTCTGAATAGTCGCTATGGAATTCAGGCCCTTAAAAATGGAAATTTGGCAAACGACCTCGGATTTCGACGAAACCACTTTTGTCGGGTCCGGGATGTAAAGTTATTGCTAGGTTTCAAATTTCATAATATTTCGAATCAATATGTGAGCGTGGCAAAGGAAAACGCGTTTGACCGGTTTCAGTTGATTTTAATCGACTGGAAATTGGCCATTTTTCTAACGGTCTCAGAATTCGACGAAACTAGTTTTGTTAGGACCGTATCGTCAATACGAAGTTAGAAAAGTTTTTTCTGGAATTTTTCTAGTTAGTATGTGACCCCGGTAATGTGAAATATATGTTGTAAATTCAGTATAATGATTTGGATGTAAATTCAACGGAAACTGATTGTAACGATCAAATCAGCTTGCGATATATATCCCATTGGGTTCGGAATGGGGGTAAAACGCTATAGACGACAGGCGGTGGGCCTCGTTTCGAGGTCGTATGTAGAAGTCAACTTTTTGCTAATTAAAATAATTAAATAAAATAATAAAATTAAATTTCCTTCTCTCCCCTTTAACACGATTTGGCCCCCCCTCACGTTCATTATGCAGATCGAATAAAAAAAAAGGGAAAAAGAAAAGAAAGAGAGCGGGAGGAAGCGCCGACCGACGGAGCCGCTCAGCCCACCGCCCCATCGCCTGCGCGCGCCACCGCCCCTCTCGGATCAACCCCTTCCGGCCACCCCTCCTTTCTCTCGTTTCTCCTCCCTCTTCCCTTACGAATCCCGCCCAAGCCGCTCAAAACCACCGCCGTCCTTACCCGAACCCTAACCGCGATCTCCTACCGCCAAACCCCCCCCCCAGCACTCCTGACTCCGGACCCTACAGTTGCACGCAGTTCGAGGAAAGAGAAGTCGAGCGGGGTTCGATTTTTATACGGACGATGGAGATGACGAAAAAGGGGTTGTTTTAAACGTGGCTGAAGGTATAACAGTGAAGTTTTGTCTTGTTTTATTTATTTATTTCAATGTAATTTGTTTAGTTAATTAAACAGTAATTAAATTTAAAAATGTTAGGGATTAAAAATATATAAAATAGAAATTGTTTTATACAATGAAATAGCGAATATTTTATAAAATATAATTATCGTTGGTTTATAAAATAAAGTTATCATTGTTTTCAAAATATCTATAGCAAGAATAAAAATATGATTTTTATATTTTTAAAATAATAAAAATATGATCTTTACTATATAGAAGTAGTGAAAATGTGATTTTTATATTTTTAAAGAGTTAAAAATATAATTTTTACATGATAGGAATATTAAAAATATCATCTTTATATGTGTAGAAAAATAAAAATGAGATTTTTATAAAGATGAAATCTTTAAATTTGAAAAAGCGAAGTATATATTTTTATAAAGGCGAAATCTTTATATGAGGAATAGCGTGATAAAAATATAATTTTTATCTATATAACATAGTAGAAAAAAATTCGATTTTTAAATATATGAAGTGAATATAAAAATATGATTTTTAAATTGAAAGTGAACAAATAAAAATGGGATTTTTTTATTTAAAGACATCAAAATATAAAAATGTGTGATTTTTATATATGTAGTGAAAGCGGGCAACGAAGATGTCAAAAAGACGATAACGATGAAGATTTTTATCAAAGAAGAGTCAAGATGTTTGGATAGCTTTCGGTGAGAATTTCTCACCTTTCAATTTCTTTTTCTAGTTATATTTATATATATACTAGGATGCAGACGGTGCTTAGTAGCACCCGACACCCGTCCACAGACCATGGACTTGTTTGTTTGGTTGTGTAGTTGGTTAGATTATTTGATTCTAATTTGATTGTTTGGTGAAATGGAAATTGATTTAATTGATATGTGAATGGCGTGGGCCATTATTAGACCGGGGATAAGGCTAGGCCTAGTCCCGTTTCTAGTATCATGCCGTTATGCCGCCGAAATTTTCCAAAAAAAGTTAGAAAAATAAAAATATCATTTTATTGAATAAATGAATCGAATCAATATTTTATCATTAAAAATATAATTTTTAACGTGAAAGTGAATAAATAAATATTTATAAACAAATCGGCCGATTTGTTTATATACACTGATTTGACTGATATTGAATGGGTCGATAAATTTTACACATCGCCCAACTGCACAACTAAAAATCTATGTTTGATTGTTTGAAAGCCCACACGGGTTTGGGATGAAATTTAAAGTTCACTCATCCTGATTGATTAAATATGTCGATCGATTGATTGACAGGCTGTTATAAGCGTAAGATATCTATATTTGATGCTTATACAGTGTAGTGCACTTTGGTTGATGGTTGATTGTTTATTATTGCTATTATATACATGTGTTGTATGGAATCCATATAATTAACGTTATATGGTGATTGATTGGGCCTCATTCCAATCGGGAAAGTAATGAATATTATAAAAGAAAATTCATGTGTTGAATATAAAAATAGTGATGTGTTGACAGTACTCATGTGTTGAGATTAGTCGTGTGTTGAAATAAATATAGATTCATGTGTTGAATGGGATCAATATTCATTTTTTGGATAGAATAAAGAAGTTTTGAAAATATAAAGCCGTGTTGATTAGATTGACGCCATTTTGACGTAAACGATATTTATATCGATTTTATTCATTTCGAAATGAATTGAATTGAAAACGATTTCGAAATGAATTGAATTGAAAACGATTTCGAAATGAATTGAATTGAAAACGATTTCGAAATGAATTGAATTGAAAACGATTCCGAAATGAATTGAATTGAAAACGATTTCGAAATGAATTGAATTGAAAACGATTTCGAAATGAATTGAATTGAAAATGATTTCGAAATGAATTGAATTGAAAACGATTTCGAAATGAATTGAATTGAAAACGATTTCGAAATGAATTGAATTGAAAACGATTTTGAAATGAATTGAATTGAAAACGATTTCGAAATGAATTGAAAACGATTTCGAAATGAATTGAATTGAAAACGATTTCGAAATGAATTGAATTGAAAACGATTTCGAATTGAATTGAAAACGATTTCGAAATGAATTGAATTGAAAACGATTTCGAAATGAATTGAATTGAAAACGATTTCGAAATGAATTGAATTGAAAACGATTTCGAAATGAATTGAATTGAAAACGATTTCGAAATGAATTGAATTGAAAGCGAATTCGAAATGAATTCAAATTGAATTGAATAGAAATGAATTTTAAAACGAATTTATAAAGAAGAATTCAATTTTGATTTGAATTGAAATGGAAGTTGAAATTGTTTTGAAACGAATGTAGAACTATTTATAAAATTCGTTTTAAAAGGAAATCGACGAAATATATATAATATATATATATTATATATATAATGGCCTGAATAGAACGCGCCGCGCCGCGGCAGTTCGTGAATTTCGACCATTTATTTCAAACGGACATTGCGGGAGATCGGACCGTCGGATTCTCCTAAATCCGGAACCGTTGGGTTCGTATCGAAGAGAGCTTTCCAATGAATGTTAGAAATTTGAAATCTAACGGTTGGATTTGGAGTTATGTCCAAATCAAATTCGAGAAAGGTCGCTGTAAGTGCAGTTCGATGGCCGTTGTTGGAAATTGACTGTACGGGCCTTGGTAAAATTATTAAAAATATCTATAATTTGTGTAAAATCATAATATATGGATTGGAAAGAGTTGAGCTGGAAAATTCCACATTTGAAAAGATAAAAAAATAGATTTTTATCGAAATAAACTAGTTTTGAACTAGAATTAAAATAAATTTATTTTTGAAATAAATAAATTGAATTTGAAAGTGATTTTAAAAATAATCAATACTCCCAATACGTGGATTGGACTGGAGTTGAATCGAAATTATCTTCGGGATATTTCGATGTTGGATTTCGTGACTATACAAATATTGTTATGGGGATTTGAAAGATATATTTTATATCGCTATTTCCAATACGATATATGTTGGTTTCAGAATTTGATATTGAATGTAAGCCGATATATTTTCTATTCAGAGCCTTGTATTTAATATCAAATGTGATTTGGGTTTATCGTGAATCGTGTTTTAGAAGACATTGGTTCTTTAACCCAGTTAAAGGCAAGATATCGATTTTTGAGAAGATTAAAACTAAGTGGAGTTTTAATGAATCTTTAATTAGATTGAAAAATGAAGTGATTATTTAAATTATCAAATCTGAAAGGTGATCGAGAATGGAGTACCACCAGTTTTGCTCCAAAGCGATAGTTAAATCTTTAATTAGATTTTAACGTGAAATGGTAATTAATTTTACCGATAACACAGTGGTGTTAGATGTGGAGTATTACCAGTTTTCTCCATGGGATATATAGGTTGGGATTGGGAAATAAAATAATAATTACTTCGGTGTGGTTCGCTAATCCCGACTAGTTTGGAAAACCATAATATGGTTTGAAATGATATCCAAAGGAAGATTAAAGAATAAATTTAGAAGAATTTATCTTGGATAAAATTAATGGGAACCTTTCCCTAAAAATGTGATTTTGTGAATAAAAGAATATTCTGAATTGGAATGAGGCGTTTGATGTGTTTGTGTAACATTTGTTTATCATATACGTGGGTTATTCAGAAAGGCCGGGTTTACACCCATTCTGAATAACCGATTCGACGAGATGTCGAAGATGAAGACGGTGGTTGAAGGCCGGAAGTCTTCACATCGTTTGGATAGTTACTGACGATCCTGATTGGGCTGTACACCCAAGAGGATGGAAATAGTTGGCGGTCGTCCAGACGTACTTGGAGATGGATGGATATGCGAGGAAAGTGCCTCCGGTTTCGTTCAGACCTAGAACGGACTTGTAAATGGATGGTGTGTCTGACATTGTATTCCTTTATATTGTATTTGTTGATCTCTGCTAAATATATATCTGTTTGGCGGCGGAGAATTTATTCTCTTGCTTAACGCCCTTCTCTGAGACATATGAGCTCAGAGGTTATATATTGGCAGAAATCAGTGGTACGATATGGATTGATAGTGTGGCATACTGAGATGCAGTGATCCAGACTTTTGTTGAAAAGAAAAGTTTGGTGGTTGATGATCAAAGCGCAGCTGATATAGCATGGCTTTGTGTATAGCGTTGATCCGCGAGCCTCACAGCCCGGAATGGTGGTAAACTGATGGTTTGATCAGTATACATTTTTAGTGTAGTGGATTCGGTCGACCGATATTGAGCTTCGTGCTCGGAGGGATAGAGTAAGCGGTGTTTTCTCTTGCTGGGACATAAGCCGCGGTGATACTTGAGTCCCAAAAGTGCGGATGTGCATAGCGGTGTTTTCTCTCGCTGAGACGTAAGCCGCGGTGATTTGTACTACGCGATCGATCTTTCGAATCAGGAGCCACCATGATGGAAATCCAATTTCCAATACGTGTATTTCGGCTTTATTTGTAGAGCCTAGTATGGCGACATAGTGGGATGGGGCACTCATGCCGTCTATGATTTATATTTATGATTGAAATTGTTTTTGACACTATACACTTATTATAGTATCAAATGATTTGTTTTAAACGTATCAAGCATGTTTGGCTGTTATAAGGTAAAACCCTATCCTCCGGCTTACGTTGCATTGTGTGATGGGACCTGGGTCTTATAATAGCTTCATTTTTCGAAAAAGCATTGCACTGTTTATTCTATGCACTAGTATTCTTGGGAGGAAACCCGTTCCGTGTTATACGGCGTGGTCCCTTGAATTACTCTCTTTTAAAGTAAAGTTTTAGATAACTGTTTTAGTTCTCACACCAGTCACATGACTGACCTAGAGTTTATTGTTTTAACCTAAACTCTGGGCGCCCTTATTTTCGACACGGGCAGCTAGTAGTTTTGGTTTTGCAGATTTATATTCACAGGATCCTGGTTTACAGCTGGAATGATATCCGGAAAGCTTTGTATCCGTATATCTCTTCTAGTTGTGTATTGTATTATTTTCCGCTGCTAGGTATTTAAATGTAATTTAAATCTCTGATATTTCTGTGTAATATTCATTTATACTCTGTATATTCTTGTAATCTGATGCATTGTTGTAATAACAGTGAAATGTTCTTCTGTTTGTGTTCTGATTTGTCTTGTCCTCACAGTAATTCGTTCTTTCTCATCTCTTCGGAGACCGAGGAAGTTTCGGGTCGCTTCATTTGGTATCAGAGCTTTGGTTTACAGAGCTCGAGAACAAGACACATTAGAACCATACGAAAGAATTCATCAGATATTGGATTAGTAATATCCAATTAGAATTACTCGTTAGAGATAGGATCAGTAGTATCCTAGAACGAGTGTGAAGAGTATATTTTTCAAATGAAAACAATTTTGTTTAGAAATTTAAATCACTTTTTACGTATTTGAATATTTATTTATTTTGAATATGGACAATCTAGTATATAAAGGTTTTGCATATACGCGTCATGAACGTATATTCGAAGTTTTAATATATTAGATAGATATAGAATCACATTCTAGTTGCCTAGGAATGATTCTGATAATGTTGCAGCGTTACCAGTATTTATTTTCGAGTGACGAAGGTATGATATCTATATATTTCCATTAGACTGGTGTGAGAACCAAAACCTATATAGCTAGAACACATTGTTGTGCATTGGCATCAAAACATGATTTTCTTTATACGTAGTAAAATTATGAATTTGAAACGTTAATCCACTAATTGATTGATGTTTGTATTGTTTGTTTATTTATTTGATAATTTTAACCATTTATGCCTAATTGAACCAAATATTGAATTATATTAAAAATTGGTTGCTTTTGCTTGCATATACATATACTTACATTGAACAGGTCATAGCAAGGAGGCTAGAGCAGAGAATAAAATTTGTTTGCCCGACAAATAGGTACATGTTTATTACATAATTTCCTGTTTTGTTTCGGTGATGATGATTTTATGAGCCTATTGGCTAGCCGCTTTGCTTTTTCTTTTTCTTTTTGAGATCTGAAGGACCGGGGAAGCTATTTGAAATTCCCCGATGCTCCCGGTGCAGGGGAGGTTATGGCGAAATTTTTCGAAAATTTAGGGTGTTAGCCAAATTTTTGAAGAATTTGAAAATTCTCAGAAACTGAAAATTTGGAGAATGAAAACCAGATCGAACGTAGAGTTGATTAATCAAACCACTTTCGACTTTGTTCCTTTTCGGGGACGAAAAGTTTTAAGTGGGGGAGATTGTAATAACCCGCAAAATCTGGGCCAGTTTAAATTTTTTTATTTTGGAAATTTTAGCGAATTTTGATTATTTAAAATGAATTATTTTAAATAATATCGACGAAAAATTTATTTTGAATAGAATTAGAACGTATATATTATATACGTCGTCGTTAGAATATAAATATTTATATATAATTATAAAAGGAATTGAAAATGGCGCGGTAGTTCGATAATTCGATTTCAAACTTCAATTGAATGTACCGGGTGCAAAACAATCCGGATTTTAGTGAAACCAAAAACATTAGGATCTAATTGTGAATATCTTTCCAACGAATCCGACAAATCAAGATTTCATAGCGGGAATCAGAAGATATGTCCAGTTGAAAATTCTGAATAGTCGTTATGGAATTCAGGCCCTTAAAAATGGAAATTTGGCAAACGACCTCGGATTTCGACGAAACCACTTTTGTCGGGTCCGGGATGTGAAGTTATTGCTAGGTTTCAAATTTCATAATATTTCGAATCAATATGTGAGCGTGGCAAAGGAAAACGCGTTTGACCGGTTTTAGTTGATTTTAATCGACTGGAAATTGGCCATTTTTCTAACGGTCTCAGAATTCGACGAAACTAGTTTTGTTAGGACCGTATCGTCAATACGAAGTTAGAAAAGATTTTTCTGGAATTTTTCTAGTTAGTATGTGACCCCGGTAATGTGAAATATACGTTGTAAATTCAGTATAATGATTTGGATGTAAATTCAATGGAAACTGATTGTAACGATCAAATCAGCTTGCGATATATATCCCATTGGGTTCGGAATGGGGGTAAAATGCTATAGACGACAGGCGGTGGGCCTCGTTTCGAGGTCGTATGTAGAAGTCAACTTTTTGCTAATTAAAATAATTAAATAAAATAATAAAATTAAATTTCCTTCTCTCCCCTTTAACACGATTTGGCCCCCCCTCACGTTCATTATGCAGATCGAATAAAAAAAAAGGGAAAAAGAAAAGAAAGAGAGCGGGAGGAAGCGCCGACCGACGGAGCCGCTCAGCCCACCGCCCTATCGCCTGCGCGCCACCGCCCCTCTCGGATCAACCCCTTCCGGCCACCCCTCCTTTCTCTCGTTTCTCCTCCCTCTTCCCTTTCGAATCCCGCCCAAGCCGCTCAAAACCACCGCCGTCCTTACCCGAACCCTAACCGCGATCTCCTACCGCCAACCCCCCCCCCCCCCCAGCACTCCGGACCCTACAGTTGCACGCAGTTCGAGGAAAGAGAAGTCGAGCGGGGTTCGATTTTTATACGGACGATGGAGATGACGAAAAAGGGGTTGTTTTAAACGTGGCTGAAGGTATAACAGTGAAGTTTTGTCTTGTTTTATTTATTTATTTCAATGTAATTTGTTTAGTTAATTAAACAGTAATTAAATTTAAAAATGTTAGGGATTAAAAATATATAAAATAGAAATTGTTTTATACAATGAAATAGCGAATATTTTATAAAATATAATTATCGTTGGTTTATAAAATAAAGTTATCATTGTTTTCAAAATATCTATAGCAAGAATAAAAATATGATTTTTATATTTTTAAAATAATAAAAATATGATCTTTACTATATAGAAGTAGTGAAAATGTGATTTTTATATTTTTAAAGAGTTAAAAATATAATTTTTACATGATAGGAATATTAAAAATATCATCTTTATATGTGTAGAAAAATAAAAATGAGATTTTTATAAAGATGAAATCTTTAAATTTGAAAAAGCGAAGTATATGTTTTTATAAAGGCGAAATCTTTATATGAGGAATAGCGTGATAAAAATATAATTTTTATCTATATAACATAGTAGAAAAAAATTCGATTTTTAAATATATGAAGTGAATATAAAAATATGATTTTTAAATTGAAAGTGAACAAATAAAAATGGGATTTTTTATTTAAAGACATCAAAATATAAAAATGTGTGATTTTTATATATGTAGTGAAAGCGGGCAACGAAGATGTCAAAAAGGCGATAACGATGAAGATTTTTATCAAAGAAGAGTCAAGATGTTTGGATAGCTTTCGGTGAGAATTTCTCACCTTTCAATTTCTTTTTCTAGTTATATTTATATATATACTAGGATGCAGACGGTGCTTAGTAGCACCCGACACCCGTCCACAGACCATGGACTTGTTTGTTTGGTTGTGTAGTTGGTTAGATTATTTGATTCGAATTTGATTGTTTGGTGAAATGGAAATTGATTTAATTGATATGTGAATGGCGTGGGCCATTATTAGACCGAGGATAAGGCTAGGCCTAGTCCCGTTTCTAGTATCATGCCGTTATGCCGCCGAAATTTTCCAAAAAAAGTTAGAAAAATAAAAATATCATTTTATTGAATAAATGAATCGAATCAATATTTTATCATTAAAAATATAATTTTTAACGTGAAAGTGAATAAATAAATATTTATAAACAAATCGGCCGATTTGTTTATATACACTGATTTGACTGATATTGAATGGGTCGATAAATTTTACACATCGCCCAACTGCACAACTAAAAATCTATGTTTGATTGTTTGAAAGCCCACACGGGTTTGGGATGAAATTTAAAGTTCACTCATCCTGATTGATTAAATATGTCGATCGATTGATTGACAGGCTGTTATAAGCGTAAGATATCTATATTTGATGCTTATACAGTGTAGTGCACTTTGGTTGATGGTCGATTGTTTATTATTGCTATTATATACATGTGTTGTATGGAATCCATATAATTAACGTTATATGGTGATTGATTGGGCCTCATTCCAATCGGGAAAGTAATGAATATTATAAAAGAAAATTCATGTGTTGAATATAAAAATAGTGATGTGTTGACAGTACTCATGTGTTGAGATTAGTCGTGTGTTGAAATAAATATAGATTCATGTGTTGAATGGGATCAATATTCATTTTTTGGATAGAATAAAGAAGTTTTGAAAATATAAAGCCGTGTTGATTAGATTGACGCCATTTTGACGTAAACGATATTTATATCGATTTTATTCATTTCGAAATGAATTGAATTGAAAACGATTTCGAAATGAATTGAATTGAAAACGATTTCGAAATGAATTGAATTGAAAACGATTTCGAAATGAATTGAATTGAAAACGATTTCGAAATGAATTGAATTGAAAACGATTCCGAAATGAATTGAATTGAAAACGATTTCGAAATGAATTGAATTGAAAACGATTTCGAAATGAATTGAATTGAAAATGATTTCGAAATGAATTGAATTGAAAACGATTTCGAAATGAATTGAATTGAAAACGATTTCGAAATTAATTGAATTGAAAACGATTTTGAAATGAATTGAATTGAAAACGATTTCGAAATGAATTGAAAACGATTTCGAAATGAATTGAATTGAAAACGATTTCGAAATGAATTGAATTGAAAACGATTTCGAATTGAATTGAAAACGATTTCGAAATGAATTGAATTGAAAACGATTTCGAAATGAATTGAATTGAAAACGATTTCGAAATGAATTGAATTGAAAGCGAATTCGAAATGAATTCAAATTGAATTGAATAGAAATGAATTTTAAAACGAATTTATAAAGAAGAATTCAATTTTGATTTGAATTGAAATGGAAGTTGAAATTGTTTTGAAACGAATGTAGAACTATTTATAAAATTCGTTTTAAAAGGAAATCGACGAAATATATATAATATATATATATTATATATATAATGGCCTGAATAGAACGCGCCGCGCCGCGGCAGTTCGTGAATTTCGACCATTTATTTCAAACGGACATTGCGGGAGATCCGACCGTCGGATTCTCCTAAAACCGGAACCGTTGGGTTCGTATCCAAGAGAGCTTTCCAATGAATGTTAGAAATTTGAAATCTAACGGTTGGATTTGGAGTTATGTCCAAATCAAATTCGAGAAAGGTGGCTGTAAGTGCAGTTCGATGGCCGTTGTTGGAAATTGACTGTACGGGCCTTGGTAAAATTATTAAAAATATCTATAATTTGTGTAAAATCATAATATATGGATTGGAAAGAGTTGAGCTGGAAAATTCCACATTTGAAAAGATAAAAAAATAGATTTTTATCGAAATAAACTAGTTTTGAACTAGAATTAAAATCAATTTATTTTTGAAATAAATAAATTGAATTTGAAAGTGATTTTAAAAATAATCAATACTCCCAATACGTGGATTGGACTGGAGTTGAATCGAAATTATCTTCGGGATATTTCGATGTTGGATTTCGTGACTATACAAATATTGTTATGGGGATTTGAAAGATATATTTTATATCGCTATTTCCAATACGATATATGTTGGTTTCAGAATTTGATATTGAATGTAAGCCGATATATTTTCTATTCAGAGCCTTGTATTTAATATCAAATGTGATTTGGGTTTATCGTGAATCGTGTTTTAGAAGACATTGGTTCTTTAACCCAGTTAAAGGCAAGATATCGATTTTTGAGAAGATTAAAACTAAGTGGAGTTTTAATGAATCTTTAATTAGATTGAAAAATGAAGTGATTATTTAAATTATCAAATCTGAAAGGTGATCGAGAATGGAGTACCACCAGTTTTGCTCCAAAGCGATAGTTAAATCTTTAATTAGATTTTAACGTGAAATGGTAATTAATTTTACCGATAACACAGTGGTGTTAGATGTGGAGTATTACCAGTTTTCTCCATGGGATATATAGGTTGGGATTGGGAAATAAAATAATAATTACTTCGGTGTGGTTCGCTAATCCCGACTAGTTTGGAAAACCATAATATGGTTTGAAATGATATCCAAAGGAAGATTAAAGAATAAATTTAGAAGAATTTATCTTGGATAAAATTAATGGGAACCTTTCCCTAAAAATGTGATTTTGTGAATAAAAGAATATTCTGAATTGGAATGAGGCGTTTGATGTGTTTGTGTAACATTTGTTTATCATATACGTGGGTTATTCAGAAAGGCCGGGTTTACACCCATTCTGAATAACCGATTCGACGAGATGTCGAAGATGAAGACGGTGGTTGAAGGCCGGAAGTCTTCACATCGTTTGGATAGTTACTGACGATCCTGATTGGGCTGTACACCCAAGAGGATGGAAATAGTTGGCGGTCGTCCAGACGTACTTGGAGATGGATGGATATGCGAGGAAAGTGCCTCCGGTTTCGTTCAGACCTAGAACGGACTTGTAAATGGATGGTGTGTCTGACATTGTATTCCTTTATATTGTATTTGTTGATCTCTGCTAAATATATATCTATTTGGCGGCGGAGAATTTATTCTCTTGCTTAACGCCCTTCTCTGAGACATATGAGCTCAGAGGTTATATATTGGCAGAAATCAGTGGTACGATATGGATTGATAGTGTGGCATACTGAGATGCAGTGATCCAGACTTTTGTTGAAAAGCAAAGTTTGGTGGTTGATGATCAAAGCGCAGCTGATATAGCATGGCTTTGTGTATAGCGTTGATCCGCGAGCCTCACAGCCCGGAATGGTGGTAAACTGATGGTTTGATCAGTATACAATTTTAGTGTAGTGGATTCGGTCGACCGATATTGAGCTTCGTGCTCGGAGGGATAGAGTAAGCGGTGTTTTCTCTTGCTGGGACGTAAGCCGCGGTGATACTTGAGTCCCAAAAGTGCGGATGTGCATAGCGGTGTTTTCTCTCGCTGAGACGTAAGCCGCGGTGATTTGTACTACGCGATCGATCTTTCGAATCAGGAGCCACCATGATGGAAATCCAATTTCCAATACGTGTATTTCGGCTTTATTTGTAGAGCCTAGTATGGCGACATAGTGGGATGGGGCACTCATGCCGTCTATGATTTATATTTATGATTGAAATTGTTTTTGACACTATACACTTATTATAGTATCAAATGATTTGTTTTAAACGTATCAAGCATGTTTGGCTGTTATAAGGTAAAACCCTATCCTCCGGCTTGCGTTGCATTGTGTGATGGGACCTGGGTCTTATAATAGCTTCATTTTTCGAAAAAACATTGCGCTGTTTATTCTATGCACTAGTATTCTTGGGAGGAAACCCGTTCCGTGTTATACGGCGTGGTCCCTTGAATTGCTCTCTTTTAAAGTAAAGTTTTAAATAACTGTTTTAGTTCTCACACCAGTCACATGACTGACTTGGAGTTTATTGTTTTAACCTAAACTCTGGGTGCCCTTATTTTCGACACGGGCAGCTAGTAGTTTTGGTTTTGCAGATTTATATTCACAGGATCCTGGTTTACAGTTGGAATGATATCCGGAAAGCTTTGTATCCGTATATCTCTTCTATTTGTGTATTGTATTATTTTCCGCTGCTAGGTATTTAAATGTAATTTAAATCTCTGATATTTCTGTGTAATATTCATTTATACTCTGTATATTCTTGTAATCTGATGCATTGTTGTAATAACAGTGAAATGTTCTTCTGTTTGTGTTCTGATTTGTCTTGTCCTCACAGTAATTCGTTCTTTCTCATCTCTTCGGAGACTGGGGAAGTTTCGGGTCGCTTCATTAATTTTTTCCAGATCTTAAAAAAGCAGCATATGTGAAGTTGCTTTGGAAATTTTTAGCCAACACATCACTTTGGAGTAAGTGGATTCATAAAAATATTGCAAAAAGGATTATTTCTGGACAATGGCTTTAGACAATAATTCATCTTCTACATGGAAAGCTATGTTAAGATTAAGAAAAAGGTCCAAACAGTTGTTTAATAAAGTTATTGCTAATGGGTCTGATACCTATTTCTGGCATGAACCGTGGATCAATTGTAAAAGTCTGGTTGACTTACTTGGATATGATAGACTAAATCTAATTGGAGCAGCAGATCAGAAAGTAGATAACATTATCAGAAATGAGATGCTTATACCTGAAGTCCATCCTGTTACTAGGGAATTGATTGATGAAATTTGCTCTATATCCACATATCCAAACAAAAGGCATGACTTTTATGAATGGTGTGAAGGTGGACAGTTTTCCTTTCATAGAGCCTAGGATTATATACGAAATCATGATCAACAAGAAGATATTTTTTTCAGTTGTTTGGCATGGTAAAAATAGTAAAAAATGTCTTTTATCACTTACATTGCTATTATTGGCAGATTGAACAGGAAGGACAGGATTCATAGATTCAATAATAATTCAGATCCTCTTTGCCCCCTTTGCAACAATCATCCTGAAACTACTCAACATTTATTCTTTATGTGTGATTTTTCAGCGTTCATTTGGCTATCATTGAAGCAAAAACTGGATCTTGCTCCAAATTTATCAGATCTGAAGGAAGAAGCTTTGATTATATACAACGAATTCTGGAAAAAAAGATCAATTGAAGGACCTGGCGTGTGCTACTTTTACTTGTGTTGTTTATTCCATCTGGAAAGAGTGGAACTTGAGAGTTTTCCATGGAAAAAGCTTGAGCTCATCCTTGTGTCTCGAGAAGATTGAAAGGGATGTCAAATGGTTGGTGAATAACAACGGTAGTAAATGTTCTAGAGATGGGAGAAGTGAAGTATTACTGGGTAGGTGGGGCATTGAGCTCAAGGACACCGGTTGACTGAGGAGTTTGACGGTTTTTGTTTGTAAACCGTATTTGGGGCCTGGTTGGGCTTTAGCGTGTCATATGTTTTGGACTTTTCTTTTTATATGTTTTGTATTTTGTTTTGGTATGATTTATAAGTTGTTCACCAAATTTTTAAGTACTCTTTTTCCTTGTAAGGTACCCATTTAGGTTAGGGGGATTACAAGGTTTTAATGAGGCTTATAAAGGAGGGATATTGGTTTTAGTAATAAAGTTAACCAATTTTTTTTAAAAAAAAATATAGCCCTTAAAAATAGCCACTATGCAAATGACCTCCGTTTCGACGAAACCACTTTTGTTGGATCCGGAATGTCAAATTATTGCTAGATTCCAATTTTCATAATTTTTGGAATTAATATGTGAGCGTGGTAAAAGAAAACGTGTTTTGGTCAATTTCAATTGAATTGGATCGACCAGAAAATGACCATTTTTCAAATAATCTCCAAATTCGACGAAATTAGTTTTGTTAAGACTGTATCATCAAAACAAAGCTAGATATAATTTTTCTATAATTTTTGGAGTCAGTATGTGGCCTCGGTAAATTAAAATGTACGTTCAAATTCAATATATATTGATTTATGTTTTACTTTTGATGAAAACAGATCAAAACGTTAGAATTGGCTTACGAAACATGTCCCTTTGTGTTCGGAATGGGGTTATTTAGCTAGGGCGACATTTGTTGGGTTTGATTTGGAGTTCGGATTGAAAAATAGATAATATTGGAATTAAAATAATTAAAATAATATATAGTGTATATATATATATAGCCCTTTGTTTAGAAAACCCTAACTCCCTCATTTCGTTTAGCCGCCACCCCTAGGTTTAGACGATTGAAAATATCCAATTTTTAATAATTAAATTCTTCAAATCCATCAGGTAATTCGAAGGTCTTCCAAACCAAGAAGCAAAGTGCAACACGAGATCTTCCGATCTGTAGGGTGATGATCGTGTTTAGGGTTAGGGTTTGGCCGCAATTTCATCTCAAAGTCGAGGAGTTCGCAGCCGATTTCAGGGCACCTAAGTGCACCGAGTTGGCCGCGACGCCTGTTAGAGGGTGGCGACGTTTAGGTGGTTCGATTGGCATCTTCTGATAACCGGCTAATCACTTGAGGCGGCGCGCGTGTATGGATCGTCGAGGTCGAAGATGGGTTCTTAACCTGGAATAATTGGTAGAAGGAAGAAACACAATTAAGGGGGAGAGAGGATCAGATGACGCGGAAAAAGGATTAGACGACTAGAAATTTATTTTGAATAGAATTAGAACATATATATTTATTTAAGTCGAAGTTAGAATATAAATATTTATTTTAAATTATAAAAGGAACTTGAAATGGCGCGGTAGTTTGAAAATTCGATTTCAAATTTCAAATGAATGTACAAGATTCAAAATAAACTGGATTTTAGTAAAAAAAATATTTGAATCTGTTTGAAGATATCTTTCCAACGAATGTGAAAAATCCAGATTTCATAACGGGAATAAAAAGTTATGTCTAGTTGAAAATTCAAAATAGTCGCTATGGATTTTTATATAATATATAGCCCTTAAAAATAGCGATTTTGCTAACGACCTCCGTTTTCAACGAAACCACTTTTGTTGGATCCGGAACGTCAAGTTATTACTAGATTCCAACATTCATAATTTTTGGAATTAATATGTGAGCATGGCAAAAGAAAACGTGTTTTGACAATTTCAGTCAATTTGGATCGACCAGAAATTGGCAATTTTTCAATCAGTCTCCAAATTCAACAAAATTAGTTTTCCTATGACCGTATCGTCAAAACATAGCCAGATTTATTTTCTGGAATTTTTGGAGTCCGTATGTGGCCCCAGTAAATTAAAATGTGCGTTAAAAATAAATATATATTGACTATATTTTAATTTTGATAAAAACTGATTGAAACTTCCAAATTGGGTTACGGGATATATCCCATTGTGTCCGGAATGGGGGTATTTAGCTAGGGTCGACAGTCGTTGGGTTCGATTTGGGGTCTAAATAGAAAAGTAACTTTTAGGGAGAAAAAATTAAATAAATAAATATATATTTATATTACCCCCTTCCCCTCTCTCTAAATTTCAGTCAACGAAAAAAAAGAAAAAAAAGAAACCGGCTCAGGTCCCCCCTCGATTTCGCAGCCCACGCCGCCCTCTGACAAACGGAACCGCTGCTTCCCCCTCCTCCTCCTCCTCGTTTAAACCGTAAACCGATCCCCAAAATAGCCACGCCCGCTCCACCACTGTCGCTACACCCCGCCACTGATCCCAGTCCGCCGCCTCTGGTCCTGTGCACCACCCTACCGCGTCAGCAAGGCCAATCTCCCCGTCCTCCAGGCAAAGGATGAAGTCGATGTTCTTAAAGGGGGGGGGGGGGGGGAGAATGCAATATACATGAAATGGAGAAGAAAGGTGATTTTTAATTTAGAAAAACCTTTGTTTAAAATCAGTTTTTTTTATTCACATTGTTATAATTTTAGATTTAAATATATATAAAGCATTGTTTTAAAAGTTGGATTTTTATATAAACACCATTGTTTTAAAAATAGGATTTTTATTATATATAGCATTAAATAAAAATACGATTTTTATATATGAAGTAGAGGTATAAAGATGCGATTTTTATATATGAAGTAGAGGTATAGAGATCTGATTTTTATAATATATGTCGCGGTATAAAATTATGATTTTTATACATAGGACTTTGTTTTAAAAATCGGATTTTTATATGTATGACTTTGTTTTAAAAATATAATTTTTATAATGAAGTAGCGCTAATAAAAATATGATTAATGAAGTAGCACTAATAAAAAATGATTTTTGTAATATGAAAAGCATTTTAAATGTGATTTATATATATATATATAACAACATTATAAAAATATGATTTTTATATATGTAGCAGCGTTGTTTAAAAAATCAATTTTTATTATATATATAGCGATATAAAAATGTGATCTTATATATATATATATTTATATATATATATATAGCGATATGAAAATGTTATTTTTAAATATAAATATCGCTGATTAAAAATATGATTTTTAATGTATGAACATCATATTAAAAATGTGATTTTTACTATGAATAGCGTGGAAAAGATTACATTGGAATTTCAGCCAAATCCAAATGGTTTAGAAATTTAGAAATAGAACTGGAGGAGTGGATCCCAAAGGTGAGAACTTCTCACTCTAAATTATTTTCTAGTTAAATATATATACTAGGATGCAGAGGGTGCTTAATAGCACCCAACACCTTTGTTTGAAACCATGTTTGTTTGGTTGTTTGGTTGATTGGATTATTTGGTTGAATTTGGTTTGGGAAATGAAATGAATTGATTAGAATTTGGTTTGTATATGGCGTGAGCCATTATTAGGCGATGGATAAGGATAGACCTTATTCCAGTTCTAGTATCGCGCCGTTATGCTGCCGAGATTTTCTAAAAATATCAGAACAATAAAAATATCATTTTTATTGTATAAATGAACTGTATAAAATATTCATGAGATGAAATAAATATTTTATAGTTAAAAATATATTTTTTAACGTGTATATGAATAAAATAAATATTCATTTACAAATCGGACGATTTGTTTATGTACACACATTTAACTGATATTGATTGGGACGATATATTTTAAACATCGCCTAACTGCATAAATAATAATCAGTGTTTGTTGTTTGAAAACCCCACATGGGTATTGGGATGATACTGGACATACATTAATCCCAATATTTAGTTGTATGTCAATCGATGGGTTGACAGACTATTGTAAGCATTAATTATTTATATTTAACGCTTATGCAGTTGTGTAATGCACTCTGGATGATGGTTGACTGTGTTTGATTATTGTTGTGTACATGTGTGTGTGTAATCCATATAAATAAAATTATATAGTAATTGACTGTGTCTGATTCCAATTCGGAAAGAACGAATATTTTAAATTAAAGAATATTTTAAAATGATGAGTAATAAATATTTTAAAATAACTAATATTTTAAAATAATATTCAGTAATGGATCAAAATATGATTTTGATGTCCGATTTGGGATGGACATGGAAATATTTAAATATATAAAGTCGTGTTGATTAAATTAACGCAATTTTGACGTGAACAATATTTATATCGATTTTATTCATTTTTATAATGAATATCGAAAAGGAATTGATTTCAAAATCTAATGTTTTGAAAATATTATCATTTATATATTAATGATATGGAATATTCAATTTTGATTTGAAATTGAATATGAACTTGAAATCATTTTGAAAACGTTTAAAATGATTTATAAAATACGTTTTAAATGGAAATCGACAAAATATATATAATATATATTATATATATTTAATAGCTTAAATAGAACGCGCTGCGGCAGTTCGCGAATTTCGACCATTGACTTCGAATTGAGCTTACGGAAGATCCGACCGTTGGATTCTCCTAAAACTGAAGCCATTGGGTTCGTATCGAAAAGAGCTTTCCAACAAATATAAGGGATTTGAAATTTAACAGTTGGATTTGGAATTATGTCCAAATCAAATTTGGAAAAGGTCGATGTAAGTGCAGTTCGATGACCGTTTTTGGAAATTGACTGTACGTGCCTTGATAAAATTAATAAAAATATCAATAATTTGTGTAAAATCATAATAAATGATTTGGAAAGAATTGGGATAAAAATTTCATATTTGAAAAGATAAAAATATATTTTTATCGAAATGAACTAGTTATGAACTAGAATTATAAATCCAATATTTTTAAATAAATAAATCGGATTTGAAATGGTTTTAAAAATAACCAGAATTTCCAATATATGAATTGGAATGGATTTGAATCGAAACTATCATCGGAATATGTCGATATTGGATTCCAAGATTATACGGATATTATGGAGGAATTTGGAAGATATATATATATATATATCGTTATTCCCAATATGATATTTTTTGATTTCAGAATTTGATATTGAATATAAGCCGATATAATTTCTAGAGCCTTGTATTTATTATTGAATTGGATTTGGGTTTGTCATGAATGATGTCTTCATTAACACTGTTCTTAAACCCAGTTGAGAAAGCAATAAATTTTTAATTAAGATTATTAGAGTTTCCAGTTAACTAACACTTAATTGGAATAAAATGGGATGTTAATTGGGTTTATTGTGAACTGTGTTTTTAGCGACATTCATTCTTTAACCTGATTTACAGTGAAATGTGATTTGGAATTTAAAAATCTTTTATTAAGATTTAATGGAAATTTTCCAAAGTAAAGTTTCCAATTTAATCTATTAAATTGGAATTGAATGGGATTCGATTTGATAATAATCGAAATGAGCTTCTGTAGAGGAAGACTGTTAATACATATGGAATTTAAAAGGCTTTGTCGTTATTCCATTTATATTATTAGTCGGATATGGAAATTGATATCGATTATATATTGATCTGTTTTCCGTGAAGATTCCATAATTAATGGAATGTGATTTTGGGTTTATTCTGAACTGTGTTTTAAATGACATTAGTTCTTTAACCCAGTTAAAGAAAGGATAACATGTCTAACATTGTATTTTGAACTATATGGTTGATCTCTACTAAATATATATCTGTTTGGTGGCAGAGAATTCATTCTCTTGCTTAACACCCTTCTCTAAGACGTATGATCTTAGAGGTTATATATCGGCAGAAATCAGTAGTACGGTGTAGATTGTCGATGCGACGTGTTTGTGTTTCCAAAGTTAAATAATCATTAATATTGATTTTTGGGAAGATTAAAATTAAGTGGAGTTTTAATGAATCTTTAATTAGATTGAAAAGAGAATGTGATAATTTAAATTATCAAATTCTGGAAATGATCGAGAATAGAGTAGCACCAGTTTTGCTCCAAGCGATAGTTAAATCTTTAATTAGGTTTAAACGGGGAATGGTAATTAATTTTATCGATAACACCGTGGAGTTAGATATAGAGTATTACCAGTTTTGCTCTATGGGATGAATAGGTTGGGATTAGGAAATATAACAAATGATTACTTTGGTAAGGTGCGTTAATCCCAACAAGTTTGAAAAACCTTAATATGGTTTGAATTGATATCCAAAGGAAGATTAAAGAATAAATTTAAAGAATTTATCTTTGATAAAATTAATGGGAACCTTGCCCTAAAAATGTGAATATTTGAATAAAAGAATATTCTAAATTGGAATGAGGCTTATGTTGTGTTTTATAGCACTTGTTTATAATATACGTGAGTTATTCGGAAAGGCTGGGTTTACACCCATTCTGAATAACTGATTCAACGAAAAGTCGACGATGAAGACGTTGGTTGAAGAACGGAGGTCTTCACATCGTTTGGATGATTACTGATGTCTTGATTGGCCTATACACCCAAGACAAGGTAATAAGTGGTGATCATCCAGACGTACTTGAATATCGACCGGATATGCGAGGACCTCTATCCTGTATTGGACATATGGGACGAGGAATAAGGTGCCTCCGGTTTCGTTCAAACCCAGAACGAACTAGTAAATGGATTTGTGTGTGACATTGGATTTTATTCTGTGTTGATTGATCTCTATTAAATATATATATATCTGTTTGGCGACGGAGAATTTATTCTCTTGCTTAACGGCTTTCTCTGAGAAGTACGAGCTCAGAGGTTATATATCGATAGACATCAGTCGCATGGCGTGAATTGTCGGTGTGGCACGCTGAGATGCAAATGATCAAGGCTTCTGTTGAAAAGCAGAGTCTTGTGGTTGGTGATCAAAGAACGACCTTAATATAGCATAGCTTTGTGTAGCGTTGATTCGCGAGCCTCACACCTCGGTACGAACCAGAAACGGGAGAGGACAACAGGGAAGGCAGTGCGTTTCTTCCTAGCTTAGAGTCTTGTCATGGTATAGAGCCCATACATTTTTACTTATGTGGATGATGGAAAGCAAGGCGCCTCGGATATATCGGTTACTACGGAGGCGATGGATATTGAGTCATCTGGCTCAATTACGCCCTATAGTGCGGGGAAACACATGTTCAGGAATCACGAATCCACCATGCACTTAGTGTGGACCGGCCCTGCATGTTACCTAGGGTTGCCCAGAGTGTGTAGTCCTGAGACATTGGCTAGAGTGTCTCGAAGCGGTAGGGACGATCCCTTGCCTTGGTTCATAGACGGAAATCCAACTTCCAATACGTGACATTTCGGTTTTGATTGTAGAGCCTAGTCTGGCAACATGATATATGGTACCCATGTCGTCTATGATTGATACATTTATATTTGAAGTTATTTTATACACTATGCACTTATAATAGTATCAAATGATTTGTTTTAAACGTACCAACCATGTTTGGCTATAAGGGAAAATCCTATCCTCCGGTTTGCATTGCATTGTGTGATGGGACTTGGGTCTTATAATAGCTTCATTTTTCCAAAAGCATTGCACTGTTTGTTTTATGCAGTGGTAATCTTGGGAGGAAACCCGCTCCATGTTATATGGCGTAGTCCCTTGATTTACTCCATTTTGAAGTAAAGTTTTAAATAACTGTTTTAGTTCTCACACCAATCACATGACTGACCTGGAGTTTATTGGTTTAACCTAAACTCTGGGATTGACCAAAGGTCATCGGCACAACACAGAATAACCTATTATAATTAATTGTGTGAATGCAAATGAAATATAACAGGTAGGCTTGTCCTAGGATAAGTGGAATTATAACATAGGCTATAATTAATGATGAAAAGAGAACTTATTAACAAATCTTAGTTAAGGAACAAAGTTAATAAACAAACTCACAACAACGGTTGTGGTAATGTTATAACATGAGATTGTAATTAAGTGAGAAAGAATAAAATTAATTAGGAATATTTAATACCCTACAAATATAACATAAGGTTATATTGGGCTTATTAATAGAGCTAAATTCCATTAAGTTAAGTTAAAGATAAAATTCATAAGCTAAGGTAGTGGAGTCTGTTCTGGCAGTGTGAAGCTTAATAGGGAAAACAAGTGGCTCATAGATATGGTCCATTCTGGTAGCGTAGGGCTGATCAGGGAAAGTAAGAAGCCAAATATAAGTTAATAAACCCGTAAATTGAATAGAAATGAATGTGTAAATAATCTTGTTAATTATCGAAGTGATAGGTTAAAGAAAGCGAGAGATTAAAAGATTAGACATAGGATCTAATTACGTGCAGGCGTGTTGCGCTTGGACCTGTCCGTATGTATGGAGATGAAGAACCCAACATGGTAGATCATCGCGGTGTCTGGAGACATGACAGGAGTACGTCCAATTGATTATTCTATGGGATTGGAAGGAAGCACGAGGCTTCTACGGGACATGATAGGGTACTCTGAGATGGCCCTCCGAGGGGCAACCAGATGAAGTTATCACTCGAAGGCAGGTATGTTGCACCATCTAGAGTATACATTAACTACAGTTATGTGGTGACAATCATAAGGCTATGGTAGGTGGCGTTGGGTGATTTGGTAGTTTACCTCACTCTAGGAGGAGATGGTCAGGACCAAATTAAGAATAATAATCATCGGATACCTATTATCAGCAGTCAGTAAAATGCAAAAAGGCTAACAGCTAGACCAACAGACCAACGATCTTTCGCTATCAGGATATTGGTTGAGGGACACACCAAATTGGATGCTAGATTGGTTGTTAGGGGCACATCATTATCTCTTGATGTATTCTTTCATTATTTTAGGGAGGGGCCAGGTGAGGCCATAGCCATCGTGAAAAGAGACAGATCTTATGTTGATATCTATAATGTGGGCCTAACGTACCTATCCTTTACAGATATCGAAAGCTCTTGACTAAGTTCTGTGCATTGAATGAATCCCTAATACAGAACTCGGGTTATAGTAGGAAGTACGTTCGTGCGAGGGTCTAGATACATGCACTGGGTGGTGTATTGTAGACATTATGGAATTGCTCTATCTCGAGATGTGGCTTGACCGATGAGTTCAAATATGAGGATCTATACACTTACGTGGCGCAGCGATGGTGGTTCTGTGCGATCACATGGCGTAATGTTCAAGATTTCCGTACGTAGTTCGATGAAGGATAGAGATTGTACAGGCTCTGTGGTGTGACGGTGGAGACTGTGTGAGGATGGTACTTAGGGAGACATAACTACAGATATATTATATTAGGTTTAGTACTGGGGAGTATATGGGTGCGACGTATGTGCGGAGCCTTGAGTGCTGTTAACCCAAATAACTAATAATTAAGAAAATGCAACTGAACGATATATGTAGTGTTATTTCAGAATGTATAATTTTTCCACTCATTAGAACTTGTGTTCTGACTCCCTCCCCATAACATACTTGCAGAACAGATTTATGGCAAAAATTTGGTAGCCTCTAGACACTTGTTAGGAAATATCATTATTTCGGTAAGGCTATATTTGATTATTACATTTTATCTATTCTGGTGTGAGATGTTTTATCGAGCTTTGATATATTTATTATCTTTGCCTTTTCTTGAAGATACCAGATAAGACAACTCGAATTTCAGAGCTTTTGGATTTAGAATTTTTGAAAAATTCGGACCCCTTAGAATTTGGGTTGTTAGATCTGGTATCAAAGCTAAGGTTTATGGTTCCTAAGTACAATTATTGAGTGGCGTATTTGTATTTTGAGAATATAAATATAATATACGTATTATATCTTGATCCATGAGAGAAACCCACTTTCGAGTTGAACCGCCCATGAGAAGTTTTGAGTAATGAGTTCATACACCAACGTTAGGATTATGAAGGGTCCTAAGAGTAAGATCTGGCTTAACCGTCATATGGGGTGTATGATGGACTTAATGATTAGTGGGAAAATCCATGTGTGGGTACTTGGAAATGGATGGTAATCCAAGTCATGTGCAAGAAAGAATGTTTCCTCGATAATTAGATGGACTACGAATATATATACATATATATATATGGCGTGCTTGGGGCAGCACGAAAATTGGACGCTACTTGTGATTAGAAAGGCTGTTATGGGATTTATATGGAAGAGCGTGAGGCGAAGATGACGTGAATTGTCCTGAAAAATTAAGGCTTAAGTGCAAATTGTAAGGAACAGTAATTATTGAGCATGACTACGAAAAACATATTTTTGTGAGATGGAAAGTTAGGCATAAGGAATTATTTCTGAAAGTTATAACAAAGGACAGAAAAAAGGTTACGGGAAATTTTGGGCTGGAATTTAATTAAGTTTGTAAACAAAGAGGCGTTGTTTAAATGAAAAAGGACGTTGGAAAATTTATTTAAGTTGGAGTGGTTGATCGACCAACCCAAGAAATATTTTAGATCCAACAGAGAAGGCAGGAAGTCGAAGCATGGAGAGAAGAACGTAAAACGATTTTGAATGCATGTGAAAAAAATGTGTTGGGTTTGGGTCGACCCAGCCTTTGGGTCAACACTGTGTCAACCCAGAATCTGGTTGGGTCGACACTAGGTAGACCCAGTTTGATAATGGGTCAACCAACCAGTGCGATTTCGCACGTATAAATGTGGACGAAGCCGAAAGGCTTCGTCGCTTTCACCCCTCCTCCCCCCCCCCCCCCCCCCGGAACGCAGCAGCCAACCCAAAACCCTCCCCTTCCTCTAGCCACGTTTTGCCCAAGTTTATATCCAAATCGGAGCGTGTTATGTCCTCTTTCTAGTTCTACAAGTTTCATTAGTCGATTCGAAGATTTTTGCCATGCCTTCACACCCATCCTTAGCTGCATAATTTCCCCCAATTAACACTACATGGGATTGCATGGTGTCAGAACAACAAGAGGATTTCTCAAGACTGTGTGGATTCAGTAGGCTACACTTTGTTAATGGGAAGACCGGTGAAGTTTGATGACTTTCAGGGGATGCGGCTTGAGCAGCTTTTCATTGCTACTGGATTGCATCTGTGACGAGAAGGAATTTCGCTCGGTCCGAACCAGTCGCTAAACCGATCCAGGCCGTTCGAAACGCCCTATCCTTTGAGAACACGACAAAACAGAAAGCATACAAAAGAACATTTCATTGTGTATTACAACAATTTCATCAGATCACAAGAATATACAGAGTATAAATGAATAAATATTACACAGAAATATCAGAGATTTAAATTACATTTAAATACATAGCAGCGGAAAATAATACAATACACAACTAGAAGAGATATACGGATACAAAGCTTTTCGGATATCGTTCCAGCTGTAAACCAGGATCCTATGTATATAAATCTGCAAAACCAAAACTGCTAGCTGCCCGTGTCAAAATAAGGGCACCCAGAGTTTAGGTTAAAACAATAAACTCCAGGTCAGTCATGGGACTGGTGTGAGAACTAAAACAGTTATTAATCTTTATTTAAAGTTAGGTAAATCAAGGGACCACGCCGTATAACACGGAACGGGTTTCCTCCCAAGAGTACCAGTGCATAAAACGAACAGCGCAATGCTAAATAAAGGAAAATGAAGCTGTTATAAGACCCAGGTCCTATCACACAATGCAACGCAAGCCGGGAAATAGGGTTTTCCCTTATAACAACCAAAGAATGCTTGATACGTTTAAAACAAATCATTTGATACTATTATAAGTGCATAGTGTATAAAACAACTTCAAATCATAAGTATCAATCATAGGCGACATGGGTACCATATATCATGTCGCCATATATAGGTTTACAAATAAAACCGCAAATGTCACATATTTGGAAATTGGATTTCCGTCTGTGAACCGAGGCCAGGGATCGTCCTCTACCGATTCGAGACGCTCTAGCCCGTGCCTCAGGACCCAGACACAGGTGGGCCCTTGGATCGTCAGGGCCGGTCCACCGATGTGGATTAAAATGCCTGAACACTGCGTTTCCCCGCCCTTTGGGGCGTAAATGATCCAACGAATGGCTCCATCGGACCCGGATCGTCCGATCAAACCGAGGCGCCTCGCAACAGCAACAACCACACAGGTGAAAAGTATATAAATATCAGGGCTGGTAGGTCACTGACACCACCCTGGCTAGAAAGAAACGCATGCCCTCCCTGAGGTCCGTCTCCCGTTTTTGGTTCACAACCGGGGTGCGAAACTCGCGAAGTAAACGTTACACAAAGCTACGCCACAAAGGCCGTGCTTTGATCATCACCACAAGACTTTGCTTTTCAACAGAAGCCTCGATCAATTGCCACTTAGGCATGCCACACAGGCAATTCACTCCATGCGTTTGATATCCATCAATATATAACCCCTGAGCTCGTACGTCTTAGAGAAGGGCGTTAAGCAAGAGAATAAATTCTCCGCCGCCAAACAGATATATATTTAATAGAGATCGATCACACGGGCTAAAATCCAATGTCATACACACAGTCCATTCACAAGTCCGTTCTGGGTCTGAACGAAACCGGAGGCACCTAGTACCCCGCATATCCATCGATCTCCAAGCACGTCTGGACGATCACCAACTGTTTCCATCTTCTTGGGTGTACAGCCCAATCAAGATCATCAGTAATCACCCAAACGACGTGAAGACTTCCGGTCTTCAACCACCGTCTTCATCTTCGACTTATCGTCGTATCAATTATTCAGAATGGGATAAACCCGGTCTTTCCGAATAACTCGCGTATATTTTAAATAAGTGTTACACAAACACAACATACGCCTCATTCCAATTCATCAGTCACTAACCATAAATTAATCAAGAGAATAATTTCCCAAATATTAACCCCGAAGGCCGAAACCAACATCAGATAAATATCCAGAAAACCATTCTGCTTAGCTAACCGACAGTTAGTTTCTAAATTTCACATTCATAGGGAAAGGTTCCCATTAATTTTATCTAAGATAAATTCCTGGAATTTATTCTCTAATCTTCTTTTGAATTTCGATTCAACTAGTCGGAATTAGCGAACCTTACCGAAGTAATCATTGGTTTTAATTTCCCAATCCCAACCTATTCATCCCATGAAGTAAAACTGGTAATACTTCATATCTAACAGCACAGTGTTATCGGTAAATTCAATTACCATTTCACGTTCAAATCTAATTAAAGATTTAACTATCGCCTGGAGTAAAACTGGTGATACTCCGTTCTCGATCTTTTCAATCTAATTAAAGATTCATTAAAACACCACTTAGTTTTAATCGTTAACTGGGTTAAAGAATCAGTGTCATTTAAAACATGGTTCACGATAAACCCAAAGTCACATTCCATTAATTATCGGGTTAAAGAACGAGTGTTATTTAAAACACTGTCCACGATAAACCCAAAAATCAATATCAATTCAATTCCAATTAAATATTATTTAATTGGTACACTTCATTAAATCTAAATAAAAAGATTTAATCTTTTCTCAACTGGGTTCAAGAACAGTGTTAATGAAGACACCATTCACGACAAACCCAAATCACATTTGATATTCAATACAAGGCTCTGAATAGAAAATATATCAGCTTATATTCAATATCAAATTCGACGACTAACAAAAGTCGTATTGGAAATAACGATATAAATATATATCTTTCAAATTTCCATAACAACATCTGTATAATCACGAATTCCAACATCGAAATATTCCGAAGACAATTTCGATTCAAATCCACTCTAATGCAATCATTGGAAATTCTGGTTATTTTTAAAACCCTTTTCAAATTCAATTTATTTAATTAAAAATAAATAGAATTATAATTCTAGTTCATAACTCGTTCATTTCGATAAAAATCTATTTTTATCTTTTCAAATATGGTGTTTTTCATCCCAATTTTTCCCAAATCATTTCTTATGATTTTACACAAATTATTACTATTTTTAATAATTTTATCAAGGTCCGTACAGTCGATTTCCATCAACGGCCATCGAACTGCACTTACAGCGACCTTTTCCAAATTTGATTTGGACATAATTCCAAATCCAACCGTTAGATTTCTAATTTCTGATATTCGTTAGAAAGCTCTTTTCGATACGAACCCAACGGTTCTGGTTATAGGAGAATCCGACGGTCGGATCTCCCGTAATGTCCGTTCGAAGTCAATGGTCGAAATTCGCGAACTGCCGCGGCGCGTTCTATTCAGGCCATTATATTATATATATAATATATATTTCGTCGATTTCTATTTAAAACGAATTATATAAATAGTTTTAAATTCGTTTCAAAAGCAATTTCAGCTTCCATTTCGATTCAAATCAAAATTGAATTCTTCTTTATAAATTCGTTTTAAAATTCATTTCTATTCAATTCAAATCTCAATTCAATTTGAATTCATTTCAATCTGTTTCCAATTCAATTCAATTCAAATTCGTTATCTATTTAATTAAATTCGAATTCGTTTCGTTTGCTATTCAATTGAAATCAAATTCGTTTTCCATTCAATTCGAATTCATTATATATTCAATTCATTTCGAAATCGTTATATATTCAATTCATTTCGAAATCATTATACATTCAATTCATTTCGAAATCGTTATACATTCAATTCATTTCGAAATCGTTATATATTCAATTCATTTCGAAATCGTTATATATTCAATTCATTTCGAAATCGTTATATATTCAATTCATTTTGAAATCGTTTCAAAATATGCGTTTTCGAAATCACTTTTCAATATGCATTTTAAAATGAATAAAATCGATATAAATATCGTTCACGTCAAAATGGCGTCAATCTAACCAACACGGCTTCATATATTTCTATTTTCAAATATTCTATTCAACAAATGCATATTTATTTTTGTCAACACACGACTAATCTCAACGAATGAGTACTGTCCACGTGTGACAATTTTTGTTAAATTATTTCGTTCAACACATGACTAATCTCAACGGATGAGTACAGTCAACACATGAACCTTTATGTTATAATATTCTTTATTTTCTAAATTGGAATGAGGCCCAATCAATCACCATATAAAATTAATTATATGGATTTTCATACAACACATGTATATAATAGCATTGAAAAATAATCAACCATCAACCAAAGTGCACTACACTGTATAAGCATCAAATATAGATATCTAACGCTTATAACAGCCTGTCAATCTATCGATCGACATATTTAATCAATCAGGATGAGTGAACTTCAAATTTCATCCCAACACCCATGTGGGGTTTCAAACAATCAAACACAAATTTTATTTGTGCAGTTGGGCGATGTGTAAAATTTACCGACCCAATCAATGTCCTTCAAATAGGTGTACATAAACAAACCGTCTGGTTTGTAAATGAATATTCATTTATTCACATTCACGTTAAAAATTATATTTTTAACGACAAAACTTTTTATTTTAACTTATGAATTTCTATTCAGTTCATTCTATAAATAAAATGATATTTTTATTTTTCTAAATTATTTTAGAAAATTTCGACGGCATAACGGCACGATACTAGAAACGGGACGAGGCCTAGCCTTATCCCCGGTCTAGTGAAGGCCCACGCCATTCACACATCAATCAAATCAATTTCATTTCACCAAACAATTCAATTCAGACCAAATAATCTAACCAACTACACAACCAAACAATTTAACAAACAAGCCATCCATGGTCTGTGGATGACAGGTGTCGGGTGCTACTAAACACCGTCTGCATCCTAGTATATATATAACTAGAAAAAGAAATTGAAGAGTGAGAAGTTCTCACCGAAAGCTATCCAATCATCTTGACTCTTCTTCTGCAGAAGTCTTCGTCGTTCTCGCATCTTGTCACTTTCTTTGCCCGTATTCTCTACATATGTAAAAATCACATTTTTACTTCGTTATTCAATTTATAAAAATCATATTTTTACTTCGATGTTCAATATATAAAAATCATATTTTTACTTCGATGTTCAATATATAAAAATCACATTTTTACTTCGATGTTCAATATATAAAAATCATATTTTTACTTCGATGTTCAATATATAAAAATCATATTTTTACTTCGATGTTCAATATATAAAAATCACATTTTTACTTCGATGTTCAATATATAAAAATCATATTTTTACTTCGATGTTCAATATATAAAAATCATATTTTTACTTCGATGTTCAATATATAAAAATCACATTTTTACTTCGCTATTCAATATATAAAAATCGAATTTTTACTTCGCTATTCAATATATAAAAATCGAATTTTTACTAATGAATAAAAATCGGATTTTTATTCTTTAACCACATATGTAAAAATCACACCTTTTTCAAACCAAAGATCATTACTTTTCATGACTAAAAGTATAATCTTTTCCACATTTATATAAATAAAATCAGATTTTAAACCATATATATATATTTTGAAAACCCTATTTTCATAAACAAAACAAAATCAAAGGGAAAATACATCGAATACTTACAGCGTTGGGTAAAAAAAGGGCTGCTCATGGTTTCTGGGTGGTTGGGAGATGGCGGAGGGCCCACAGCGTCAGCCAATCGGAGGTGGAGGCGGTGGTGTAAGTGTCGGGCGGAGGTGGGTTTGAAATCGAGGGTTTGGAGGTTTGTTTGGCGCACGAGGCTTTGGGGCACGGAGGAGCTGACGGGGAGGATCACCAGGGGCGGCGGCGTCGATGCTTGGGGCGCTGGATGGAAGGTGGACGGGACGGCGGCGCGATGGGAGGGGGTGCGCTCCATCGTTCGTCTGGATTTTTTTTAATTTATTTCCTTTCTGAAAGAACGGGTTTGGAGAGAGAGAATGTATAGGGGAGGGGTTATTATATTTTATTTCATTTAATTATTTAATTCAAAAAGTTGACTTTTACATACGATCTCTAAACGACGCCCACCGCCTGTCGTCCATAGCGTTTTACCCCCATTCCGAACACAATGGGATATGTATCGTAGGTTGATTTGATCGTCTCGATCAGTTTTCGTCAAAATCAACGTATAACTCTATATATTGAATTTGAACGCGCATTTCAATTTACTAGGGTCACATACTAACTCTAAAAATTCCTGAAAAATATTTTCTAGCTTCGTATTGACGATACGGTCCTAACAAAACTAGTTTCGTCGAATTCTGAGACCGTTGGAAAAATGGCCATTTTCCAGTTGATTAAAATCAACTGAAACTAGTCAAACGCGTTTTCTTCTGCCACGCTCACACATTGATTCGAAAAATTATGAAATTTGGAATCTAGCAATAACTTTGCATCATGGACCCAACAAAAGTGGTTTCGTCGAAATCCGAGGCCGTTTGCAAAATGTCCATTTTTAAGGGCCTGAATTCCATAGCGACTATTCAGAATTTTCAACTGGACATATCTTTTGATTCCCGCTATGAAATTCCGATTTTTCGGATTCGTTGGAAAGATATTCACAATTAGATTCCATTATTTTTGGTTTCACTAAAATCCGGATTGTTTTGCACCCGGTACATTCAATTGAAGTTTGAAATCGAATTAGCGAACTACCGCGCCATTTTCAATTCTATTTATAATTATAAATAAATATTTATATTCTATCGTCGATCCATATAACTATATACGATTGAATTTTATTCAAAATAAATTTCTCGTCGATATTATTTAAAATAATCTATTTTAAATGTTCAAAATTCTCTAAAATTGCCAAAATAAAAATTTTAAACTGACCCAGATTTTCGGGTTGTTACAATCTCCCCCACTTAAAACTTTTCGTCCCCGAAAAGGAACAAAGTCGAAAGTGGTTTGATCAATCAACTCTATGTTCGATCTGGCTTCCATTCTCCAACTTTTCAGTTTCTGAGAATTTTCAAATTCTTCAAAAATTTGGCTAACACCCTAAATTTTCGAAATTTTTCGCCATAACCTCCCCTGCAATGGGAGCATCGGGAAATCTCAAATAGCTTCCCCGGTCCTTCAGATCTCAAAAAGAAAAAGAAAAAGCCAAGCGGCTAGCCAATAGGCTCATAAAATCATCATCACCCAAACAAAACAGTAATTTATGTAGTAAACATGTACCTATTTGTCGGGCAAACAAATTTTATTCTCTGCTCTAGCCTCCTTGCTATGACCTGTTCAATGTAAGTATAGGTATATGCAAGCAAATGCGACCAATTTCCAATATAATTCAATATGTGATTCAATTAGGCTAAATGGCTAAAAATTAGCAAACAAATAAACAAACACCACAAACATCAATCAATTAGTGAATTAGAGTTTCAAATTCATAATTTTGATACATATACTAAAATCATGTTTTTGATGCGAAATCACAACAATAGGCCCTATCTAATTTTGGTTCACACACCAGTCAATAGGAAATATATAGAAAGTCCACCTTCATCACACGAACATAAATTCTAATGATGGAGCTCCATCATCAAAATCATCTCCGGGCGATTAGAGTGTAATTCTATATCTATCCAGTATATTAAAACTTCAAATACACGTTTGCAAGGCGTATATGCAAAATCTTTATATACTGGACTGTCCAAATCAATACAAATAAATAATCAAATACGAATAATTGATTTAAATTTTCAAAACAAAATTGGTTTTCATCTTAAAAATATACTCTTCACACTCGTTCTAGGATACTACTGATCCCATCTCTAACGAGTCATTCTCGCTGGATTTTACTAATCCAATATCTGATGAATTCTTTCGTATTGTTCTAATGTGTCTTGTTCTCTGAGCTTTGCAAACCAAAGCTCTGATACCACGTGTGACGAGAAGGAATTTCGCTCGGTCCGAACCAGTCGCTAAACCGATCCAGGCCGTTCGAAACGCCCTATCCTTTGAGAACACGACAAAACAGAACGCATACAAAAGAACATTTCATTGTGTATTACAACAATTTCATCAGATCACAAGAATATACAGAGTATAAATGAATAAATATTACACAGAAATATCAGAGATTTAAATTACATTTAAATACATAGCAGCGGAAAATAATACAATACACAACTAGAAGAGATATACGGATACAAAGCTTTCCGGATATCGTTCCAGCTGTAAACCAGGATCCTGTGTATATAAATCTGCAAAACCAAAACTGCTAGCTGCCCGTGTCAAAATAAGGGCACCCAGAGTTTAGATTAAAACAATAAACTCCAGGTCAGTCATGGGACTGGTGTGAGAACTAAAACAGTTATTAATCTTTATTTAAAGTTAGGTAAATCAAGGGACCACGCCGTATAACACGGAACGGGTTTCCTCCCAAGAATACCAGTGCATAAAACGAACAGCGCAATGCTAAATAAAGGAAAATGAAGCTGTTATAAGACCCAGGTCCTATCACACAATGCAACGCAAGCCGGGGGATAGGGTTTTCCCTTATAACAACCAAAGATTGCTTGATACGTTTAAAACAAATCATTTGATACTATTATAAGTGCATAGTGTATAAAACAACTTCAAATCATAAGTATCAATCATAGGCGACATGGGTACCATATATCATGTCGCCATATATAGGTTTACAAATAAAACCGCAAATGTCACGTATTTGGAAATTGGATTTCCGTCTGTGAACCGAGGCCAGGGATCGTCCTCTACCGATTCGAGATGCTCTAGCCCGTGCCTCAGGACCCAGACACAGGTGGGCCCTTGGATCGTCAGGGTCGGTCCACCGATGTGGATTAAAATGCCTGAACACTGCGTTTCCCCGCCCTTTGGGGCGTAAATGAGCCAACGAATGGCTCCATCGGACCCGGATCGTCCGATCAAACCGAGGCGCCTCGCAACAGCAACAACCACATAGGTGAAAAGTATATAAATGTCAGGGCTGGTAGGTCACTGACACTACCCTAGTTAGAAAGAAACACATGCCCTCCCTGAGGTCCATCTCCCGTTTTTGGTTCACAACCGGGGTGCGAAACTCGCGAAGTAAACGTTACACAAAGCTACGCCACAAAAGCCGTGCTTTGATCATCACCACAAGACTTTGCTTTTCAACAGAAGCCTCGATCAATTGCCACTTAGGCATGCCACACAGGCAATTCACTCCATGCGTTTGATATCCATCAATATATAACCCCTGAGCTCGTACGTCTCAGAGAAGGGCGTTAAGCAAGAGAATAAATTCTCCGCCGCCAAACTGATATATATTTAATAGAGATCAATCACACGGGCTAAAATCCAATGTCAGACACACAGTCCATTCACAAGTCCGTTCTGGGTCTGAACGAAACCGGAGGCACCTAGTACACCGCATATCCATCGATCTCCAAGCACGTCTGGACGATCACCAACTATTTCCATCTTCTTAGGTGTACAGACCAATCAAGATAATCAGTAATCGCCCAAACGACGTGAAGATTTCCAGTCTTCAACCACCATCTTCATCTTCGACTTATCGTCGTATCAGTTATTCAGAATGGGATAAACCCGGTCTTTCCGAATAACTCGCGTATATTTTAAATAAGTGTTACACAAACACAACATACGCCTCATTCCAATTCATCAGTCACTAACCGTAAATTAATCAAGAGAATAATTTCCCAAATATTAACCCCGAAGGCCGAAACCAACATCAGATCAATATCCAGAAAACCATCCTGCTTAGTTAACCGACAGTTAGTTTCTAAATTTCACATTCATAGGGAAAGGTTCCCATTAATTTTATCTAAGATAAATTCCTGGAATTTATTCACTAATCTTCTTTTGAATTTCGATTCAACTAGTCGGAATTAGCGAACCTTACCGAAGTAATCATTGGTTTTAATTTCCCAATCCCAACCTATTCATCCCATGAAGTAAAACTGGTAATACTTCATATCTAACACCACGGTGTTATCGATAAATTCAATTACCATTTCACGTTCAAATCTAACTAAAGATTTAACTATCGCCTGGAGTAAAACTGGTGATACTCCATTCTCGATCTTTTCAATCTAATTAAAGATTCATTAAAACACCACTTAGTTTTAATCGTTAACTGGGTTAAAGAATCGGTGTCATTTAAAACACGGTTCACGATAAACCCAAAGTCACATTCCATTAATTATCGGGTTAAAGAACGAGTGTTATTTAAAACACTGTCCACGATAAACCCAAAAATCAATATCAATTCAATTCCAATTAAATATTATTTAATTGGTACACTTCATTAAATCTAAATAAAAAGATTTAATCTTTTCTCAACTGGGTTCAAGAACAGTGTTAATGAAGACACCATTCACGACAAACCCAAATCACATTTGATATTCAATACAAGGCTCTGAATAGAAAATATATCAGCTTATATTCAATATCAAATTCTACGACTAACAAATGTCGTATTGGAAATAACGATATAAATATATATCCTTCAAATTTCCATAACAACATCTGTATAATCACGAATTCCAACATCGAAATATTCTGAAGACAATTTCGATTCAAATCCACTCTAATGCAATCATTGGAAATTCTGGTTATTTTTAAAACCCTTTTCAAATTCAATTTATTTAATTAAAAATAAATAGAATTATAATTCTAGTTCATAACTCGTTCATTTCGATAAAAATCTATTTTTATCTTTTCAAATATGGAGTTTTTCATCCCAATTTTTCCCAAATCATTACTTATGATTTTACACAAATTATTACTATTTTTAATAATTTTATCAAGGTCCGTACAGTCGATTTCCATCAACGGCCATCGAACTGCACTTACAGCGACCTTTTCCAAATTTGATTTGGACATAATTCCAAATCCAACCGTTAGATTTCTAATTTCTGATATTCGTTAGAAAGCTCTTTTCGATACGAACCCAACGGTTCCGGTTTTAGGAGAATCCGACGGTCGGATCTCCCGTAATGTCTGTTCGAAGTCAATGGTCGAAATTCGTGAACTGCCGCGGCGCGTTCAATTCAGGCCATTATATTATATATATAATATATATTTCGTCGATTTCTATTTAAAACGAATTATATAAATAGTTTTAAATTCGTTTCAAAAGCAATTTCAGCATCCATTTCGATTCAAATCAAAATTGAATTCTTCTTTATAAATTCGTTTTAAAATTCATTTCTATTCAATTCAAATCTCAATTCAATTTGAATTCATTTCAATCTGTTTCCAATTCAATTCAATTCAAATTCGTTATCTATTCAATTAAATTCGAATTCGTTTCGTTTGCTATTCAATTGAAATCAAATTCGTTTTCCATTCAATTCGAATTCATTATATATTCAATTCATTTCGAAATCGTTATATATTCAATTCATTTCGAAATCATTATATATTCAATTCATTTCGAAATCGTTATACATTCAATTCATTTCGAAATCGTTATATATTCAATTCATTTCGAAATCGTTATATATTCAATTCATTTCGAAATCGTTATATATTCAATTCATTTCGAAATCATTTCAAAATATGCGTTTTCGAAATCACTTTTCAATATGCATTTTAAAATGAATAAAATCGATATAAATATCGTTCACGTCAAAATGGCGTCAATCTAACCAACACGGCTTCATATATTTCTATTTTCAAATATTCTATTCAACAAATGCATATTTATTTTTGTCAACACACGACTAATCTCAACGAATGAGTACTGTCCACGTGTGACAATTTTTGTTAAATTATTTCGTTCAACACATGACTAATCTCAAGGGATGAGTACAGTCAACACATGAACCTTTATGTTATAATATTCTTTATTTTCTAAATTGGAATGAGGCCCAATCAATCACCATATAAAATTAATTATATGGATTTTCATACAACACATGTATATAATAGCATTGAAAAATAATCAACCATCAACCAAAGTGCACTACACTGTATAAGCATCAAATATAGATATCTAACGCTTATAACAGCCTGTCAATCAATCGATCGACATATTTAATCAATCAGGATGAGTGAACTTCAAATTTCATCCCAACACCCGTGTGGGGTTTCAAACAATCAAACACAAATTTTATTTGTGCAGTTGGGCGATGTGTAAAATTTACCGACCCAATCAATGTCCTTCAAATAGGTGTACATAAACAAACCGTCTGGTTTGTAAATGAATATTCATTTATTCACATTCACGTTAAAAATTATATTTTTAACGACAAAACTTTTTATTTTAACTTATGAATTTCTATTCAGTTCATTCTATAAATAAAATAATATTTTTATTTTTCTAAATTATTTTAGAAAATTTCGACGGCATAACGGCACGATACTATAAACGGGACGAGGCCTAGCCTTATCCCCGGTCTAGTGAAGGCCCACGCCATTCACACATCAATCAAATCAATTTCATTTCACCAAACAATTCAATTCATACCAAATAATCTAACCAACTACACAACCAAACAATTTAACAAACAAGCCGTCCATGGTCTGTGGATGACAGGTGTCGGGTGCTACTAAACACCGTCTGCATCCTAGTATATATATAACTAGAAAAAGAAATTGAAGAGTGAGAAGTTCTCACCGAAAGCTATCCAATCATCTTGACTCTTCTTCTGCAGAAGTCTTCGTCGTTCTCGCATCTTGTCACTTTCTTTGCCCGTATTCTCTACATATGTAAAAATCACATTTTTACTTCGTTATTCAATTTATAAAAATCATATTTTTACTTCGATGTTCAATATATAAAAATCATATTTTTACTTCGATGTTCAATATATAAAAATCACATTTTTACTTCGATGTTCAATATATAAAAATCATATTTTTACTTCGATGTTCAATATATAAAAATCATATTTTTACTTCGATGTTCAATATATAAAAATCACATTTTTACTTCGATGTTCAATATATAAAAATCATATTTTTACTTCGATGTTCAATATATAAAAATCATATTTTTACTTCGATGTTCAATATATAAAAATCACATTTTTACTTCGCTATTCAATATATAAAAATCGAATTTTTACTTCGCTATTCAATATATAAAAATCGAATTTTTACTAATGAATAAAAATCGGATTTTTATTCTTTAACCACATATGTAAAAATCACACCTTTTTCAAACCAAAGATCATTACTTTTCATGACTAAAAGTATAATCTTTTCCACATTTATATAAATAAAATCAGATTTTAAACCATATATATATATAACTATATATATATATTTTGAAAACCCTATTTTCATAAACAAAACAACAAAACAAAATCAAAGGGAAAATACATTGAATACTTACAGCGTTGGGTAAAAAAAGGGCTGCTCATGGTTTCTGGGTGGTTCGGAGGTGGCGGAGGGCCCACAGCGTCGGCCAATCGGAGGTGGAGGCGGTGGTGTAAGTGTCGGGAGGAGGTGGGTTTGAAATCGAGGGTTTGGAGGTTTGTTTGGCGCACGAGGCTTTGGGGCACGGAGGAGCTGACGGGGAGGATCACCAAGGGCGGCGGCGTCGATGCTTGGGGCGTTGGACGGAAGGTGGACGGGACGGCGGCGCGATGGGAGGGGGTGCGCTCCATCGTTCGTCTGGATTTTTTTTAATTTATTTCCTTTCTGAAAGAACGGGTTTGGGGAGAGAGAATGTATAGGGGAGGGGTTATTATATTTTATTTCATTTAATTATTTAATTCAAAAAGTTGACTTTTACATACGACCTCTAAACGAGGCCCACCGCCTGTCGTCCATAGCGTTTTACCCCCATTCCGAACACAATGGGATATGTATCGTAGGTTGATTTGATCGTCTCGATCAGTTTTCGTCAAAATCAACGTATAACTCTATATATTGAATTTGAACGTGCATTTCAATTTACTAGGGTCACATACTAACTCTAAAAATTCCTGAAAAATATTTTCTAGCTTCGTATTGACGATACGGTCCTAACAAAACTAGTTTCGTCGAATTCTGAGACCGTTGGAAAAATGGCCATTTTCCAGTTGATTAAAATCAACTGAAACTAGTCAAACGCGTTTTCTTCTGCCACGCTCACACATTGATTCGAAAAATTATGAAATTTGGAATCTAGCAATAACTTTACATCATGGACCCAACAAAAGTGGTTTCGTCGAAATCCGAGGCCGTTTGCAAAATGTCCATTTTTAAGGGTCTGAATTCCATAGCGACTATTCAGAATTTTCAACTAGACATATCTTTTGATTCCCGCTATGAAATTTCGATTTTTCGGATTCGTTGGAAAGATATTCACAATTAGATTCCATTATTTTTGGTTTCACTAAAATCCGGATTGTTTTGCACCCGGTACATTCAATTGAAATTTGAAATCGAATTAGCGAACTACCGCGCCATTTTCAATTCTATTTATAATTATAAATAAATATTTATATTCTATCGTCGATCCATATAACTATATACGATTGAATTTTATTCAAAATAAATTTCTCGTCGATATTATTTAAAATAATCTATTTTAAATGTTCAAAATTCGCTCAAATTGCCAAAATAAAAATTTTAAACTGACCTAGGTTTTCGGGTTGTTACAATCTCCCCCACTTAAAACTTTTCGTCCCCGAAAAGGAACAAAGTCGAAAGTGGTTTGATCAATCAACTCTATGTTCGATCTGGCTTCCATTCTCCAACTTTTCAGTTTCTGAGAATTTTCAAATTCTTCAAAAATTTGGCTAACACCCTAAATTTTCGAAATTTTTCGCCATAACCTCCCCTGCAATGGGAGCATCGGGAAATCTCAAATAGCTTCCCCGGTCCTTCAAATCTCAAAAAGAAAAAGCCAAGCGGCTAGCCAATAGGCTCATAAAATCATCATCACCCAAACAAAACAGTAATTTATGTAGTATACATGTACCTATTTGTCGGGCAAAAAAATTTTATTCTCTGCTCTAGCCTCCTTGCTATGACATGTTCAATGTAAGTATAGGTATATGCAAGCAAATGCGACCAATTTCCAATATAATTCAATATGTGATTCAATTAGGCTAAATGGCTAAAAATTAGCAAACAAATAAACAAACACCACAAACATCAATCAATTAGTGAATTAGAGTTTCAAATTCATAATTTTGATACATATACTAAAATCATGTTTTTGATGCGAAATCACAACAATAGGCCCTATCTAATTTTGGTTCACACACCAGTCAATAGGAAATATATAGAAAGTCCACCTTCGTCACACGAACATAAATTCTAATGATGGAGCTCCATCATCAAAATCATCTCCGGGCGATTAGAGTGTAATTCTATATCTATCCAGTATATTAAAACTTCAAATACACGTTTGCAAGGCGTATATGCAAAATCTTTATATACTGGACTGTCCAAATCAATACAAATAAATAATCAAATACGAATAATTGATTTAAATTTTCAAAACAAAATTGGTTTTCATCTTAAAAATATACTCTTCACACTCGTTCTAGGATACTACTGATCCCATCTCTAACGAGTCATTCTCGCTGGATTTTACTAATCCAATATCTGATGAATTCTTTCGTATTGTTCTATTGTGTCTTGTTCTCTGAGCTTTGCAAACCAAAGCTCTGATACCACGTGTGACGAGAAGGAATTTCGCTCGGTCCGAACCAGTCGCTAAACCGATCCAGGCCGTTCGAAACGCCCTATCCTTTGAGAACACGACAAAACAGAACGCATACAAAAGAACATTTCATTGTGTATTACAACAATTTCATCAGATCACAAAAATATACAGAGTATAAATGAATAAATATTACACAGAAATATCAGAGATTTAAATTACATTTAAATACATAGCAGCGGAAAATAATACAATACACAACTAGAAGAGATATACGGATACAAAGCTTTCCGGATATCGTTCCAGCTGTAAACCAGGATCCTGTGTATATAAATCTGCAAAACCAAAACTGCTAGCTGCCCGTGTCAAAATAAGGGCACCCAGAGTTTAGGTTAAAACAATAAACTCCAGGTCAGTCATGGGACTGGTGTGAGAACTAAAACAGTTATTAATCTGTATTTAAAGTTAGGTAAATCAAGGGACCACGCCGTATAACACGGAACGGGTTTCCTTCCAAGGGTACCAGTGCATAAAACGAACAGCGCAATGCTAAATAAAGGAAAATGAAGCTGTTATAAGACCCAGGTCCTATCACACAATGCAACGCAAGCCGGGGGATAGGGTTTTCCCTTATAACAACCAAAGAATGCTTGATACGTTTAAAACAAATCATTTGATACTATTATAAGTGCATAGTGTATAAAACAACTTCAAATCATAAGTATCAATCATAGGCGACATGGGTACCATATATCATGTCGCCATATATAGGTTTACAAATAAAACCGCAAATGTCACGTATTTGGAAATTGGATTTCCGTCTGTGAACCGAGGCCAGGGATCATCCTCTACCGATTCGAGACGCTCTAGCCCGTGCCTCAGGACCCAGACACAGGTGGGCCCTTGGATCGTCAGGGTCGGTCCACCGATGTGGATTAAAATGCCTGAACACTGCGTTTCCCCGCCCTTTGGGGCGTAAATGAGCCAACGAATGGCTCCATCGGACCCGGATCGTCCGATCAAACCGAGGCGCCTCGCAACAGCAACAACCACACAGGTGAAAAGTATATAAATGTCAGGGCTGGTAGGTCACTGACACCACCCTAGCTAGAAAGAAACGCATGCCCTCCCTGAGGTCCATCTCCCGTTTTTGGTTCACAACCGGGGTGCGAAACTCGCGAAGTAAACGTTACACAAAGCTACGCCACAAAGGCCGTGCTTTGATCATCACCACAAGACTTTGCTTTTCAACAGAAGCCTCGATCAATTGCCACTTAGGCATGCCACACAGGCAATTCACTCCATGCGTTTGATATCCATCAATATATAACCCCTGAGCTCGTACGTCTCAGAGAAGGGTGTTAAGCAAGAGAATAAATTCTCCGCCGCCAAACAGATATATATTTAATAGAGATCAATCACACGGGCTAAAATCCAATGTCAGACACACAGTCCATTCACAAGTCCGTTCTGGGTCTGAACGAAACCGGAGGCACCTAGTACCCCGCATATCCATCGATCTCCAAGCACGTCTGGACGATCACCAACTATTTCCATCTTCTTAGGTGTACAGCCCAATCAAGATCATCAGTAATCACCCAAACGACGTGAAGATTTCCGGTCTTCAACCACCGTCTTCATCTTCGACTTATCGTCGTATCAGTTATTCAGAATGGGATAAACCCGGTCTTTCCGAATAACTCGCGTATATTTTAAATAAGTGTTACACAAACACAACATACGCCTCATTCCAATTCATCAGTCACTAACCGTAAATTAATCAAGAGAATAATTTCCCAAATATTAACCCCGAAGGCCGAAACCAACATCAGATCAATATCCAGAAAACCATTCTGCTTAGCTAACCGACAGTTAGTTTCTAAATTTCACATTCATAGGGAAAGGTTCCCATTAATTTTATCTAAGATAAATTCCTGGAATTTATTCTCTAATCTTCTTTTGAATTTCGATTCAACTAGTCGGAATTAGCGAACCTTACCGAAGTAATCATTGGTTTTAATTTCCCAATCCCAACCTATTCATCCCATGAAGTAAAACTGGTAATACTTCATATCTAACACCACGGTGTTATCGATAAATTCAATTACCATTTCACGTTCAAATCTAACTAAAGATTTAACTATCGCCTGGAGTAAAACTGGTGATACTCCATTCTCGATCTTTTCAATCTAATTAAAGATTCATTAAAACACCACTTAGTTTTAATCGTTAACTGGGTTAAAGAATCAGTGTCATTTAAAACACGGTTCACGATAAACCCAAAGTCACATTCCATTAATTATCGGGTTAAAGAACGAGTGTTATTTAAAACACTGTCCACGATAAACCCAAAAATCAATATCAATTCAATTCCAATTAAATATTATTTAATTGGTACACTTCATTAAATCTAAATAAAAAGATTTAATCTTTTCTCAACTGGGTTCAAGAACAGTGTTAATGAAGACACCATTCACGACAAACCCAAATCACATTTGATATTCAATACAAGGCTCTGAATAGAAAATTATTCAGCTTATATTCAATATCAAATTCTACGACTAACAAATGTCGTATTGGAAATAACGATATAAATATATATCTTTCAAATTTCCATAACAACATCTGTATAATCACGAATTCCAACATCGAAATATTCCGAAGACAATTTCGATTCAAATTCACTCTAATGCAATCATTGGAAATTCTGGTTATTTTTAAAACCCTTTTCAAATTCAATTTATTTAATTAAAAATAAATAGAATTATAATTCTAGTTCATAACTCGTTCATTTCGATAAAAATCTATTTTTATCTTTTCAAATATGGAGTTTTTCATCCCAATTTTTCCCAAATCATTTCTTATGATTTTACACAAATTATTACTATTTTTAATAATTTTATCAAGGTCCGTACAGTCGATTTCCATCAACGGCCATCGAACTGCACTTACAACGACCTTTTCCAAATTTGATTTGGACATAATTCCAAATCCAACCGTTAGATTTCTAATTTCTGATATTCGTTAGAAAGCTCTTTTCGATACGAACCCAACGGTTCCGGTTTTAGGAGAATCCGACGGTCGGATCTCCCGTAATGTCCGTTCGAAGTCAATGGTCGAAATTCGCGAACTGCCGCGGCGCGTTCTATTCAGGCCATTATATTATATATATAATATATATTTCGTCGATTTCTATTTAAAACGAGTTATATAAATAGTTTTAAATTCGTTTCAAAAGCAATTTCAGCTTCCATTTCAATTCAAATCAAATTTGAATTCTTCTTTATAAATTCGTTTTAAAATTCATTTCTATTCAATTCAAATCTCAATTCAATTTGAATTCATTTCAATCTGTTTCCAATTCAATTCAATTCAAATTCGTTATCTATTCAATTAAATTCGAATTCGTTTCGTTTGATATTCAATTGAAATCAAATTCGTTTTCCATTCAATTCGAATTCATTATATATTCAATTCATTTCGAAATCGTTATATATTCAATTCATTTCGAAATCATTATATATTCAATTCATTTCGAAATCGTTATACATTCAATTCATTTCGAAATTGTTATATATTCAATTCATTTCGAAATCGTTATATATTCAATTCATTTCGAAATCGTTATATATTCAATTCATTTCGAAATCGTTTCAAAATATGCGTTTTCGAAATCACTTTTCAATATGCATTTTAAAATGAATAAAATCGATATAAATATCGTTCACGTCAAAATGGCGTCAATCTAACCAACACGGCTTCATATATTTCTATTTTCAAATATTCTATTCAACAAATGCATATTTATTTTTGTCAACACACGACTAATCTCAACGAATGAGTACTGTCCATGTGTGACAATTTTTGTTAAATTATTTCGTTCAACACATGACTAATCTCAACGGATGAGTACAGTCAACACATGAACCTTTATGTTATAATATTCTTTATTTTCTAAATTGGAATGAGGCCCAATCAATCACCATATAAAATTAATTATATGGATTTTCATACAACACATGTATATAATAGCATTGAAAAATAATCAACCATCAACCAAAGTGCACTACACTGTATAAGCATCAAATATAGATATCTAACGCTTATAACAGCCTGTCAATCAATCGATCGACATATTTAATCAATCAGGATGAGTGAACTTCAAATTTCATCCCAACACCCGTGTGGGGTTTCAAACAATCAAACACAAATTTTATTTGTGCAGTTGGGCGATGTGTAAAATTTACCGACCCAATCAATGTCCTTCAAATAGGTGTACATAAACAAACCGTCTGGTTTGTAAATGAATATTCATTTATTCACATTCACGTTAAAAATTATATTTTTAACGACAAAACTTTTTATTTTAACTTATGAATTTCTATTCAGTTCATTCTATAAATAAAATGATATTTTTATTTTTCTAAATTATTTTAGAAAATTTCGACGGCATAACGGCACGATACTAGAGACGGGACGAGGCCTAGTCTTATCCCCGGTCTAGTGAAGGCCCACGCCATTCACACATCAATCAAATCAATTTCATTTCACCAAACAATTCAATTCAGACCAAATAATCTAACCAACTACACAACCAAACAATTTAACAAACAAGCCGTCCATGGTCTGTGGATGACAGGTGTCGGGTGCTACTAAACACCGTCTGCATCCTAGTATATATATAACTAGAAAAAGAAATTGAAGAGTGAGAAGTTCTCACCGAAAGCTATCCAATCATCTTGACTCTTCTTATGCAGAAGTCTTCGTCGTTCTCGCATCTTGTCACTTTCTTTGCCCGTATTCTCTACATATGTAAAAATCACATTTTTACTTCGTTATTCAATTTATAAAAATCATATTTTTACTTCGATGTTCAATATATAAAAATCATATTTTTACTTCGATGTTCAATATATAAAAATCACATTTTTACTTCGATGTTCAATATATAAAAATCATATTTTTACTTCGATGTTCAATATATAAAAATCATATTTTTACTTCGATGTTCAATATATAAAAATCACATTTTTACTTCGATGTTCAATATATAAAAATCATATTTTTACTTCGATGTTCAATATATAAAAATCATATTTTTACTTCGATGTTCAATATATAAAAATCACATTTTTACTTCGCTATTCAATATATAAAAATCGAATTTTTACTTCGCTATTCAATATATAAAAATCGAATTTTTACTAATGAATAAAAATCGGATTTTTATTCTTTAACCACATATGTAAAAATCACACCTTTTTCAAACCAAAGATCATTACTTTTCATGACTAAAAGTATAATCTTTTCCACATTTATATAAATAAAATCAGATTTTAAACCATATATATATAACTATATATATATATATATTTTTTGAAAACCCTATTTTCATAAACAAAACAACAAAACAAAATCAAAGGGAAAATACATCGAATACTTACAGCGTTGGGTAAAAAAAGGGCTGCTCATGGTTTCTGGGTGGTTGGGAGATGGCGGAGGGCCCACTGCGTCAGCCAATCGGAGGTGGAGGCGGTGGTGTAAGTGTCGGGAGGAGGTGGGTTTGAAATCGAGGGTTTGGAGGTTTGTTTGGCGCACGAGGCTTTGGGGCACGGAGGAGCTGACGGGGAGGATCACCAAGGGCGGCGGCGTCGATGCTTGGGGCGCTGGACGGATGGTGGACGGGACGGCGGCGCGATGGGAGGGGGTGCGCTCCATCGTTCGTCTGGATTTTTTTAATTTATTTCCTTTCTGAAAGAACGGGTTTGGGGAGAGAGAATGTATAGGGGAGGGGTTATTATATTTTATTTCATTTAATTATTTAATTCAAAAAGTTGACTTTTACATACGACCTCTAAACGAGGCCCACCGCCTGTCGTCCATAGCGTTTTACCCCCATTCCGAACACAATGGGATATGTATCGTAGGTTGATTTGATCGTCTCGATCAGTTTTCGTCAAAATCAACGTATAACTCTATATATTGAATTTGAACGCGCATTTCAATTTACTAGGGTCACATACTAACTCTAAAAATTCCTGAAAAATATTTTCTAGCTTCGTATTGACGATACGGTCCTAACAAAACTAGTTTCATCGAATTCTGAGACCGTTGGAAAAATGGCCATTTTCCAGTTGATTAAAATCAACTGAAACTAGTCAAACGCGTTTTCTTCTGCCACGCTCACACATTGATTCGAAAAATTATGAAATTTGGAATCTAGCAATAACTTTGCATCATGGACCCAACAAAAGTGGTTTCGTCGAAATCCGAGGCCGTTTGCAAAATGTCCATTTTTAAGGGCCTGAATTCCATAGCGACTATTCAGAATTTTCAACTGGACATATCTTTTGATTCCCGCTATGAAATTCCGATTTTTCGGATTCGTTGGAAAGATATTCACAATTAGATTCCATTATTTTTGGTTTCACTAAAATCCGGATTGTTTTGCACCCGGTACATTCAATTGAAGTCTGAAATCGAATTAGCGAACTACCGCGCCATTTTCAATTCTATTTATAATTATAAATAAATATTTATATTCTATCGTCGATCCATATAACTATATACGATTGAATTTTATTCAAAATAAATTTCTCGTCGATATTATTTAAAATAATCTATTTTAAATGTTCAAAATTCGCTCAAATTGCCAAAATAAAAATTTTAAACTGACCCAGATTTTCGGGTTGTTACAATCTCCCCCACTTAAAACTTTTCGTCCCCGAAAAGGAACAAAGTCAAAAGTGGTTTGATCAATCAACTCTATGTTCGATCTGGCTTCCATTCTCCAACTTTTCAGTTTCTGAGAATTTTCAAATTCTTCAAAAATTTGGCTAACACCCTAAATTTTCGAAAAATTTCGCCATAACCTCCCCTGCAATGGGAGCATCGGGAAATCTCAAATAGCTTCCCCGGTCCTTCAGATCTCAAAAAGAAAAAGAAAAAGCCAAGCGGCTAGCCAATAGGCTCATAAAATCATCATCACCCAAACAAAACAGTAATTTATGTAGTAAACATGTACCTATTTGTCGGGCAAACAAATTTTATTCTCTGCTCTAGCCTCCTTGCTATGACATGTTCAATGTAAGTATAGGTATATGCAAGCAAATGCGACCAATTTCCAATATAATTCAATATGTGATTCAATTAGGCTAAATGGCTAAAAATTAGCAAACAAATAAACAAACACCACAAACATCAATCAATTAGTGAATTAGAGTTTCAAATTCATAATTTTGATACATATACTAAAATCATGTTTTTGATGCCAAATCACAACAATACGCCCTATCTAATTTTGGTTCACACACCAGTCAATAGGAAATATATAGAAAGTCCACCTTCGTCACACGAACATAAATTCTAATGATGGAGCTCCATCATCAAAATCATCTCCGGGCGATTAGAGTGTAATTCTATATCTATCCAGTATATTAAAACTTCAAATACACGTTTGCAAGGCGTATATGCAAAATCTTTATATACTGGACTGTCCAAATCAATACAAATAAATAATCAAATACGAATAATTGATTTAAATTTTCAAAACAAAATTGGTTTTCATCTTAAAAATATACTCTTCACACTCGTTCTAGGATACTACTGATCCCATCTCTAACGAGTCATTCTCGCTGGATTTTACTAATCCAATATCTGATGAATTCTTTCGTATTGTTCTAATGTGTCTTGTTCTCTGAGCTTTGCAAACCAAAGCTCTGATATCACGTGTGACGAGAAGGAATTTCGCTCGGTCCGAACCAGTCGCTAAACCGATCCAGGCCGTTCGAAACGCCCTATCCTTTGAGAACACGACAAAACAGAACGCATACAAAAGAACATTTCATTGTGTATTACAACAATTTCATCAGATCACAAGAATATACAGAGTATAAATGAATAAATATTACACAGAAATATCAGAGATTTAAATTACATTTAAATACATAGCAGCGGAAAATAATACAATACACAACTAGAAGAGATATACGGATACAAAGCTTTCCGGATATCGTTCCAGCTGTAAACCAGGATCCTATGTATATAAATCTGCAAAACCAAAACTGCTAGCTGCCCGTGTCAAAATAAGGGCACCCAGAGTTTAGGTTAAAACAATAAACTCCAGGTCAGTCATGGGACTGGTGTGAGAACTAAAACAGTTATTAATCTTTATTTAAAGTTAGGTAAATCAAGGGACCACGCCGTATAACACGGAACGGGTTTCCTCCCAAGAGTACCAGTGCATAAAACGAACAGCGCAATGCCAAATAAAGGAAAATGAAGCTGTTATAAGACCCAGGTCCTATCACACAATGCAACGCAAGCCGGGGGATAGGGTTTTCCCTTATAACAACCAAAGAATGCTTGATACGTTTAAAACAAATCATTTGATACTATTATAAGTGCATAGTGTATAAAACAACTTCAAATCATAAGTATCAATCATAGGCGACATGGGTACCATATATCATGTCGCCATATATAGGTTTACAAATAAAACCGCAAATGTCACGTATTTGGAAATTGGATTTCCGTCTGTGAACCGAGGCCAGGGATCGTCCTCTACCGATTCGAGACGCTCTAGCCCGTGCCTCAGGACCCAGACACAGGTGGGCCCTTGGATCGTCAGGGTCGGTCCACCGATGTGGATTAAAATGCCTGAACACTGCGTTTCCCCGCCCTTTGGGGCGTAAATGAGCCAACGAATGGCTCCATCGGACCCGGATCGTCCGATCAAACCGAGGCGCCTCGCAACAGCAACAACCACACAGGTGAAAAGTATATAAATGTCAGGGCTGGTAGGTCACTGACACCACCCTAGCTAGAAAGAAACGCATGCCCTCCCTGAGGTCCATCTCCCGTTTTTGGTTCACAACCGGGGTGCGAAACTCGCGAAGTAAACGTTACACAAAGCTACGCCACAAAGGCCGTGCTTTGATCATCACCACAAGACTTTGCTTTTCAACAGAAGCCTCGATCAATTGCCACTTAGGCATGCCACACAGGCAATTCACTCCATGCGTTTGATATCCATCAATATATAACCCCTGAGCTCGTACGTCTCAGAGAAGGGTGTTAAGCAAGAGAATAAATTCTCCGCCGCCAAACAGATATATATTTAATAGAGATCAATCACACGGGCTAAAATCCAATGTCAGACACACAGTCCATTCACAAGTCCGTTCTGGGTCTGAACGAAACCGGAGGCACCTAGTACCCCGCATATCCATCGATCTCCAAGCACGTCTGGACGATCACCAACTATTTCCATCTTCTTAGGTGTACAGCCCAATCAAGATCATCAGTAATCACCCAAACGACGTGAAGATTTCCGGTCTTCAACCACCGTCTTCATCTTCGACTTATCGTCGTATCAGTTATTCAGAATGGGATAAACCCGGTCTTTCCGAATAACTCGCGTATATTTTAAATAAGTGTTACACAAACACAACATACGCCTCATTCCAATTCATCAGTCACTAACCGTAAATTAATCAAGAGAATAATTTCCCAAATATTAACCCCGAAGGCCGAAACCAACATCAGATCAATATCCAGAAAACCATTCTGCTTAGCTAACCGACAGTTAGTTTCTAAATTTCACATTCATAGGGAAAGGTTCCCATTAATTTTATCTAAGATAAATTCCTGGAATTTATTCTCTAATCTTCTTTTGAATTTCGATTCAACTAGTCGGAATTAGCGAACCTTACCGAAGTAATCATTGGTTTTAATTTCCCAATCCCAACCTATTCATCCCATGAAGTAAAACTGGTAATACTTCATATCTAACACCACGGTGTTATCGATAAATTCAATTACCATTTCACGTTCAAATCTAACTAAAGATTTAACTATCGCCTGGAGTAAAACTGGTGATACTCCATTCTCGATCTTTTCAATCTAATTAAAGATTCATTAAAACACCACTTAGTTTTAATCGTTAACTGGGTTAAAGAATCAGTGTCATTTAAAACACGGTTCACGATAAACCCAAAGTCACATTCCATTAATTATCGGGTTAAAGAACGAGTGTTATTTAAAACACTGTCCACGATAAACCCAAAAATCAATATCAATTCAATTCCAATTAAATATTATTTAATTGGTACACTTCATTAAATCTAAATAAAAAGATTTAATCTTTTCTCAACTGGGTTCAAGAACAGTGTTAATGAAGACACCATTCACGACAAACCCAAATCACATTTGATATTCAATACAAGGCTCTGAATAGAAAATATATCAGCTTATATTCAATATCAAATTCTACGACTAACAAATGTCGTATTGGAAATAACGATATAAATATATATCTTTCAAATTTCCATAACAACATCTGTATAATCACGAATTCCAACATCGAAATATTCCGAAGACAATTTCGATTCAAATTCACTCTAATGCAATCATTGGAAATTCTGGTTATTTTTAAAACCCTTTTCAAATTCAATTTATTTAATTAAAAATAAATAGAATTATAATTCTAGTTCATAACTCGTTCATTTCGATAAAAATCTATTTTTATCTTTTCAAATATGGAGTTTTTCATCCCAATTTTTCCCAAATCATTTCTTATGATTTTACACAAATTATTACTATTTTTAATAATTTTATCAAGGTCCGTACAGTCGATTTCCATCAACGGCCATCGAACTGCACTTACAACGACCTTTTCCAAATTTGATTTGGACATAATTCCAAATCCAACCGTTAGATTTCTAATTTCTGATATTCGTTAGAAAGCTTTTTTCGATACGAACCCAACGGTTCCGGGTTTAGGAGAATCCGACGGTTGGATCTCCCGTAATGTCCGTTCGAAGTCAATGGTCGAAATTCGCGAACTGCCGCGGCGCGTTCTATTCAGGCCATTATATTATATATATAATATATATTTCGTCGATTTCTATTTAAAACGAATTATATAAATAGTTTTAAATTCGTTTCAAAAGCAATTTCAGCTTCCATTTCAATTCAAATCAAAATTGAATTCTTCTTTATAAATTCGTTTTAAAATTCATTTCTATTCAATTCAAATCTCAATTCAATTTGAATTCATTTCAATCTGTTTCCAATTCAATTCAATTCAAATTCGTTATCTATTCAATTAAATTCGAATTCGTTTCGTTTGCTATTCAATTGAAATCAAATTCGTTTTCCATTCAATTCGAATTCATTATATATTCAATTCATTTCGAAATCGTTATATATTCAATTCATTTCGAAATCATTATATATTCAATTCATTTCGAAATCGTTATACATTCAATTCATTTCGAAATCGTTATATATTCAATTCATTTCGAAATCGTTATATATTCAATTCATTTCGAAATCGTTATATATTCAATTCATTTCGAAATCGTTTCAAAATATGCGTTTTCGAAATCACTTTTCAATATGCATTTTAAAATGAATAAAATCGATATAAATATCGTTCACGTCAAAATGGCGTCAATCTAACCAACACGGCTTCATATATTTCTATTTTCAAATATTCTATTCAACAAATGCATATTTATTTTTGTCAACACACGACTAATCTCAACGAATGAGTACTGTCCACGTGTGACAATTTTTGTTAAATTATTTCGTTCAACACATGACTAATCTCAACGGATGAGTACAGTCAACACATGAACCTTTATGTTATAATATTCTTTATTTTCTAAATTGGAATGAGGCCCAATCAATCACCATATAAAATTAATTATATGGATTTTCATACAACACATGTATATAATAGCATTGAAAAATAATCAACCATCAACCAAAGTGCACTACACTGTATAAGCATCAAATATAGATATCTAACGCTTATAACAGCCTGTCAATCAATCGATCGACATATTTAATCAATCAGGATGAGTGAACTTCAAATTTCATCCCAACACCCGTGTGGGGTTTCAAACAATCAAACACAGATTTTATTTGTGCAGTTGGGCGATGTGTAAAATTTATCGACCCAATCAATGTCCTTCAAATAGGTGTACATAAACAAACCGTCTGGTTTGTAAATGAATATTCATTTATTCACATTCACGTTAAAAATTATATTTTTAACGACAAAACTTTTTATTTTAACTTATGAATTTCTATTCAGTTCATTCTATAAATAAAATGATATTTTTATTTTTCTAAATTATTTTAGAAAATTTCGACGGCATAACGGCACGATACTAGAAACGGGACGAGACATAGCCTTATCCCCGGTCTAGTGAAGGCCCACGCCATTCACACATCAATCAAATCAATTTCATTTCACCAAACAATTCAATTCAGACCAAATAATCTAACCAACTACACAACCAAACAATTTAACAAACAAGCCATCCATGGTCTGTGGATGACGGGTGTCAGATGCTACTAAACACCGTCTGCATCCTAGTATATATATAACTAGAAAAAGAAATTGAAGAGTGAGAAGTTCTCACCGAAAGCTATCCAATCATCTTGACTCTTCTTCTGCAGAAGTCTTCGTCGTTCTCGCATCTTGTCACTTTCTTTGCCCGTATTCTCTACATATGTAAAAATCACATTTTTACTTCGTTGTTCAATTTATAAAAATCATATTTTTACTTCGATGTTCAATATATAAAAATCATATTTTTACTTTGATGTTCAATATATAAAAATCACATTTTTACTTCGATGTTCAATATATAAAAATCATATTTTTACTTCGATGTTCAATATATAAAAATCATATTTTTACTTCGATGTTCGATATATAAAAATCACATTTTTACTTCGATGTTCAATATATAAAAATCATATTTTTACTTCAATGTTCAATATATAAAAATCATATTTTTACTTCGATGTTCAATATATAAAAATCACATTTTTACTTCGCTATTCAATATATAAAAATCGAATTTTTACTTCGCTATTCAATATATAAAAATCGAATTTTTACTAATGAATAAAAATCGGATTTTTATTCTTTAACCACATATGTAAAAATCACACCTTTTTCAAACCAAAGATCATTACTTTTCATGACTAAAAGTATAATCTTTTCCACATTTATATAAATAAAATCAGATTTTAAACCATATATATATAACTATATATATATATATATATATATATTTTGAAAACCCTATTTTCATAAACAAAACAACAAAACAAAATCAAAGGGAAAATACATCGAATACTTGCAGCGTTGGGTAAAAAAAGGGCTGCTCATGGTTTTTGGGTGGTTGGGAGATGGCGGAGGGCCCACGGCGTCAGCCAATCGGAGGTGGAGGCGGTGGTGTAAGTGTCGGGCGGAGGTGGGTTTGAAATCGAGGGTTCGGAGGTTTGTTTGGCGCACGAGGCTTTGGGGCACGGAGGAGCTGACGGGGAGGATCACCAGGGGCGGCGGCGTCGATGCTTGGGGCGCTGGACGGAAGGTGGACGGGACGGCGGCGCGATGGGAGGGGGTGCGCTCCATCGTTCGTTTGGTTTTTTTTAATTTATTTCCTTTCTGAAAGAATGGGTTTGGGGAGAGAGAATGTATAGGGGAGGGGTTATTATATTTTATTTCATTTAATTATTTAATTCAAAAAGTTGACTTTTACATACGACCTCTAAACGAGGCCCACCGCCTGTCGTCCATAGCGTTTTACCCCCATTCCGAACACAATGGGATATGTATCGTAGGTTGATTTGATCGTCTTGATCAGTTTTCGTCAAAATCAACGTATAACTCTATATATTGAATTTGAACGCGCATTTCAATTTACTAGGGTCACATACTAACTCTAAAAATTCCTGAAAAATATTTTCTAGCTTCGTATTGACGATACGGTCCTAACAAAACTAGTTTCGTCGAATTCTGAGACCGTTGGAAAAATGGCCATTTTCCAGTTGATTAAAATCAACTGAAACTAGTCAAACACGTTTTCTTCTGCCACGCTCACACATTGATTCGAAAAATTATGAAATTTGGAATCTAGCAATAACTTTACATCATGGACCCAACAAAAGTGGTTTCGTCGAAATCCGAGGCCGTTTGCAAAATGTCCATTTTTAAGGGCCTGAATTCCATAGCGACTATTCAGAATTTTCAACTGGACATATCTTTTGATTCCCGCTATGAAATTTCGATTTTTCAGATTCGTTGGAAAGATATTCATAATTAGATTCCATTATTTTTGGTTTCACTAAAATCCGGATTGTTTTGCACCCGGTACATTCAATTGAAGTTTGAAATCGAATTATCGAACTACCACGCCATTTTCAATTCTATTTATAATTATAAATAAATATTTATATTCTATCGTCGATCCATATAACTATATACGATTGAATTTTATTCAAAATACATTTCTCGTCGATATTATTTAAAATAATCTATTTTAAATGTTCAAAATTCACTAAAATTGCCAAAATAAAAAATTTAAACTGACCCAGATTTTCGGGTTGTTATAGCATCGCATTTTGTGTCATACAACGTGTCCTCACATCACCTATCTAAGGTTAACCAGACTTTTTGATGTTAATATTTAGACTGGGCATTTGCTAAATGGGGTTGTTTTCCCGTTTGAGATTAAGGGTACGTCCATTTCTATTACCGAGACTCAGTTTAGTCAGTTGTTGGGTATTACAGCATAGGGTGCTGATTTAGACCATATACAGATGCATGATCAGGGTGTGTTGGCATAGATTTTTAGGGATCCCATCATCCTGATTGGGGTATTCATGGTTTGACCCATCTAGCTTGGATTATTATCTAGATTTTAAGATGAGGAGCTACGAGCGTGTATTACTGTTGGTTAGGCAGGCTACATATGCCATTTTGGTTGGCATTGAGGTAAACTGGGCTTGAGAGATTATGGCTGTGTATGGAGTTGGTAGTGGAAGGTGACGATCGACTATTCTTTTTTGCCTCTTGCTGACCGATTTTTGTATGGGCTCACATACCTTTGGAGCATGAGAACTCTACCGAGCAGATGCATCCTCAGATTGATATAAGTAACTTCCATAAGATGCGCATTCAGTTGGCTCATCTGCAGGCTCTATGACCTATACACATAAGGGAGCATGTGATTGGATAGAAGGAGGAAGAGGAGCTTGTGATTCAGCAGACACAACAATATAAACAAAAGCCTCAGTATGGATATCAGCCTACATCTCAGGGCTATCGGAGAGAGGTACCGTCTTATTGGAGAGGTGCATGACATTCTTAGCCACCATAGTGTGGTCCCTTGGCCCGGGGAGGAGGGACTAGGATGGAAGCCACGGGATCTTAGGAGAGAGATTATATCCATGTCCGAGCGCTAGGACCAGTCAACTTGAGAGCACCATGAGATCCTGCTTAGACAACAGAAAATGGCTCAGACACAGTTGGACATGGCTCAAACAAAGTAGCAGACCCTAAAGACTCAGCATGAGATGATGGTAACTTAATAGCAGTTTGCTCAGGCACAACAAGAGGTGCGTGAGGCAGCCAGGCTCTAGGAGGAGCGTCTCACTCGTTTAAACACATTTGTGTCAGACATATTTGGTTAGTGGGGACAGGGTCCTAGACCTCCATTCTATTATAGCATGCTATCATTTCTATGCATCTCTTGCATCTTTTCTTTTACCGCTTGCTCCTTTTACTTTGTTATAGGAAATTGTATTTATGTGTTATTGTCATAGATCTAGCATTTTCCATTTAGTATGTGTGTTTGCTATTAAATAAAACATAGAAAATTAAGAGAACAAACGATAAAAATCTAAAATGGTATAACTGCAAGAAAATGATAAAAGTGTAGAAAATTGAACGAGGAAAACAATAAAAAAATGTTTTAATTAAGCATGAGAAAATTTAAGAAAGATAATTTTCTTATTTAAGTTGTAATTTGGAATAGGAAATCACAATTTTAAGGGAAAAGTGACGAAAGATTCCAGTTATAGAGGGAAAGGTTACGTAAAGACAAGGTAGAAAAACGGAAGATTTTCCGTCCCATGCCTTTTTCTAACATAAGAAATCAATGAGGATTTTTTTTTGAAATTACCAATTTAAAGTTGGTTAGTAAGGTTTGGATGCAAAGATTGGATGAACTACGCTCTTATTCTATAAGAGTGTAGGGAAAATTGGATGAAAGGATATTTATGATTTCAAAAATATTGCATACATATAGAAATTACAAGTATATTTAGGCTGTGTGCATCATGTTTTCAAAATATTTTTAAAAAAAGAGCATTCATATAGGAGGCACCATTTAGAAATTCACCGCATACATGAACTTTTTTAATAATGTATCGCATTGGCGCACGAATGGTTGCAAAATTGGATGTACACATGATGGTTATAAATTATGCGAGAAATTACATAAAAACACCCTTTATCTAATTTCGGGGATGAAATTTCCTAAAGGATGGAAAATGCAACACCCCCCATTTTTATATTATAAATTCAATTAAATAATTAAAGAAAACAACAAATGAAAAACTGACATTTTTGGAGTTATCAAAATTGGACTTCGGAATTTGTACCATTGCGTTCGTTTTATTATTCTGATAAATTTTCATATGTTATATGTTCTGAATGGAGTTCATACAGAGAAATTACGTACGTACGAAGTTTGGCATCGAATTTTTTTTTATATGTAAATAATGTGTGAATATAAATTATAATCTTAATATTATGCATGTAGAAAATTTCAGAATTAACATTTGATGTTTGAAATTGGGATAAGGCCAAGAATCGACAAAGGAATTAAATTATAGTGTTAAGAGTAATTTTAAGTAGGAAATAACCATGCTACAAATGACATGTACACGTTTATTAACGTGTATGGGTCTACCCTTATAGGCGCTTGGGTCAGCCTAGTGTCGTCCCAAGGAGAGCTGGGTCGACCTAGTGTCGACTCAAGCGATGTTGGGTTGACTAAAAACAAGTCTAGCGGCGTGAATTTTTAGGCTTGGGTGACATGTTTTATTTTTCAGCAACGGTTCTGATTAGTTTTCCATGAATCTAACGAACCAGGTTCTTTTGAGCGGCTATAAATAAATATCCAGGGATAGCCGTCAAACTCATTATCTTCTGAGCAGACGCGGAGGCCCTGCCATATAATTTCTTCTCCAAACCTTTTCTGAATCTAATCAAATTAGTTTAGGCCTTCATAAACAAGAAGTTGGAGATTAAAATTCATAGCTTAGGATTATAGGCACTTATAATTCCTTTCCTACGAGTTGAGTTCCATGGATCTAACTCTAATTCAATTGATCTTTTGGGTTCTATATTGTAAATTTTTGGTTATTACAGTATTGAATCAAATTAGGAAGAAAAGAAGGTTAATAGTTCTGAATAAGATTCTTAAATAGGAAAGCTAATAGGTGAGTGGGTTTAAATTATGCCTTTTGGTAATAGTATATTTATCGTTTAAGTCCCTGTTATTCTTAATGAAATAAGGAATTGTTGTTGTTATTGTGTAATTCATTCCCTAAATGCATTAAGGATATTGTTGTTGTGTAAATTAATTCCTATATCTTTTTGTTTGGAATTAAGAAATTATAAGATTGTGAATTTGATTGTAAATACTGTATTTTCCCAAATATATTGTTAAGAATATAATTAAAATATTGGATTGAGATAGATTACAGTAAAATTGTGGAAATAGTGGAATGCTAATTGGTAAGCCTAATTATGTATAGAAATTTACCATAATTAAATTGGAATTGAGGGTTCATGTAAAAAAGCAGAAAATTATATGTATAACTCAAAAAAGGGAATTAGCAGTGAACTGAGTTAATTGTGGGTGGAAAAAGGGGGTCATTTCCATAATTACCATTATGGTGAATTATAAAGAACGTAGGTGCAAGAAAAAGAAGGGTAATAAGGATTAATGTGAAATAGGGATTTTTTCCATATTGCACACTAATCAAATATATATATATATATATATATATATATATATATATATATATGATGCAATAAAAAGAAACAGCTTGTAACTACATATCTTAATTGATGTATATTATGGAAATAGATTTTTGTACATTTCAACGAACCAATTTAAGGAAGTGCGTGAAATATACCCTGCAATAATAAAAATGTAGAAGACGGTAAATAAAGAAAAGTTACAACAGCAAAGGGATAATGTGATGAACAGGGAATATAACCTATTATAATTAATTGTGTTAGTGGGAATGAAATATAATATATAGCCTTGTCTTATGGATAATTTGAATTATAATGTAGGTTGTAATTAATGATGAAAAGAGAACTTATTAATAAACCTTAGTTAAGGGAATTAAGTTAATAAACAAACACACAACAGCGGTCGTGGTAACATTATAACATGAGGTTGTAATTAAGTGAGAAGGAATAAACATTAATTTCGAATGTTTTATACAACTTAGGAATATTACATGAGGTTATACTAGGATAATTAATTAGCTTAATTTTATTAAGTTAAGTTAAAGATAAAATTAATAAGCTAAGGTAGTGGAGTTCGTTTCAGTAACGTGAGGCTGATTGGGGAAGTTAAATGACTCAAATATATGGTCCATTCTGGTAGCGTAGAGCTAATTAGAGATAGTAAGTGGCCAAATATAAGCTAATAAACCAGAAACTTGAATAGAAAATGAATGTGTAAACAATCACGTTAATTAGCAACGTGATAAGTTAAAGCAAGCGCGTGACTAAAAGATTCGACTATGATCTAATAACGTGATGACATGATGCACTTGGACCAGTCCATACGTATGGAGATGAAGAACCCAACATGGTAAATCATTGCAGTGTCTGGAGACACGTGAGGAGAACGTCCAATTGATTATTCTACGGGATTGGAAGGAAGCACAAGGCTTTTACGAGACATGTTAGGATACTTTCAGATGTCGTCTCCGATAAGCAACCGGATGAAGCCATCGCTCAGAGGCAAGTCTGTTGCACCATCTAGAGTATACCTTGAATGCAATTATAGAATGGCAGTCATAAGGATATGGTAGATGGCGTTGGGTGATTCGGCAGTTTACCTCACTCTAGGATGAGGTGGTTAAGACCAAATTAAGGATAGTAATCATCGGATACCTGTCATTCTCAATCAGTGGGAAGCGAAAAGACTAAGAGCTAAACCAACAGACCGATGATCTTTCACTACCGGGACGTTGGTTGAGGGACACGCAAAACTGGATGGTAGATTGGTTTTTAGGGGCACATCATTAGCTCTTGATGTAATCTTTCATTAGTTGAGGGATAGTCCAAGGCGGGGCCATAGCCACCGTGAAAAGAGACAAACCATATGTGGATATCTTTAATGTAGGCCTAACGAAGGTGTCCTTTACGGATATCGAAAGCTTTCGAACAAGTTCCATGCATTGAATGCAACCCTATTATGGAACTCGGGATATAGTATGCAGTACGTTCGTGTCATAGTCTAGATACACGCACTGAGTGGTGTATTGTAGACGTTAAGGCATTGCTCTGTGTTGAGACATGGCTCGACCGACAAGTTCGGATATGAGGATCCGTGCACTTACATGGTAGCGATAGTGGTTCTATACGATTACATGGCGTAACGATGGAGATTTAGTATATAGTTGGTCGTAGGATGGAGGTTGTGCATGCTTTCATGGTGTGACAGCAGATACCGTACGAGGAGGATACTATTGGGAGTACCTTAAGATGTTGGGCGTAGCTACATATATATTTTATTTGGTTTAGTCATTTGGGCAGTAAATGGGTGCGACGTGTGTGCGGAGCCTAGATTGTTGCTAGCCCAAATAACCTAATGATTAGGAAAATGCAATTGAATGATGTATGTAGTGTAATTTCAGAATGTATAATTTGCCCACTCACCAGATCTTGTGTTCTAATCCTCTCCTCATAACATACTCATAGGTTAGATTTATGGTAGAAATTTGGTAGCCTCTGAACACTAGTTAGGTAGTGTCATTATTTTGGTAGGGTTGTATTTGATTACTAGTGTGAACCCGTGCTACGCACACAGCTTCATTTTAAATGTACGCGATAATCGCTTTTTTATTTATTAATTGAGAATGAAAACCTTTTAGACGTATAGCATTTTTTTTCGTATCGGCACCCAAGTTTGTAACTAAAAAAAAAGTTCGGCATCCAAGTTCCTAATTGAAGAAAAAAGTTTGGCACCATGACTGTTGACCAAACACAGTACTATAATAGTAAGACATGCATTTTTGGTGCTTCCAGATAATCATTCTGTCATGTTTTTACTGAAAAGAAAGGGTATTGTTATTGACACTCCAAATATTGTTAATGGGAGGTCAAATTTAAAAAACACTCCAATCATAAAAAGAATGTTAAGGGGGGTGGGGGTCACATACTTAATTTTTTACGTTTCCATTTTACCTTGGTAATAACATCAGTTATCATCCCAAATCTTAATCAATTTCAAATGCAAAAAAACAAAATTCTTAAATTATTTACAAAAAAAAAGCAATCGTTTGGGGAAATGATGTCTATTGTCAAATTCGGCGGTGGGATACCATAAAAAAATTGTTCGATATATGCATATTAATTTCCTATGAATGAAATATTTTCATTTGATCAGATGCATATCGACAAATGAGATTATTGATAATTTGGTATAAAATCTAATGCAGTTCAACTAATATACCATATAATTTTTTTTAATTAACAACTAAAAAATGATTATTGTAAAGAAAGCTAATTTGGTAAAATAAACTTTATTTGTTAAGGGGGTACTCTTTGCATTGATACTCCCCTTAACAAATTCTATTTTTCTTTTTAAATTGACCCTCCCTTAACAATACTTGAGGTGTCAATAACAATTCCCAAAAGAAATTACAGATGCTCCAATACTTTGGAAACACAAAAGCATCTACTTTATTCAAGTGGCAGCAATTGTTTCTCTTTTGTGCAATATCCCAAGCAAAATTGAAAAGTACCTAAAACTTTTCATAAATAGAGTAATGAATAACATAGGCACCTTTCCATACATTGTAGGTTGGATGCCGTTGATTTTCACACATACGTTTTTTAATGAATTGACATCAACAATTAACTTACCAAAAACATAATTAATAAAATCAACAACATTTAAACGTAATAAACTAAAGACTGTACTACAAAATTCAAAACCTGATCCCTAAATGATAAATGCATTCTTTCTACCCTGTCATCGTATAATAGCCATTGTTTGCATATAGTCATACAATCAAACATTAGTTAATTGGATTCAATAAAACATGACAGACTTGTGTATCTACCTATAAGTGACTAAGACTACATCTAATATCTTTGTACTTATGACTTAATATCCTGTCTACAACAAAATTCAACAGCCATTTGGCCTTTCCTCTTTCAATAACTACGTTAGCTTCATCATTTCAGCAATAGGAGACATGTACCCTGATGTCAGGTAGCGAACATCTGCATTGATAGGCGCACACAAAATAGCAATTACCAAGAAGTTCAGATTAACTGAACACTACATTTTTGCAATGAAAAAGAAATGTATATTGATAGCCTATTTGAGAATGAGGGGTCACACTTTACAGGTGGTTGAACAATCAACATAACATTTTTTTAAAACTGTATCGGTGGAATCATGGGTGTTAAAAATGATATAAATATAATAAATTGTGTATGTATTCTGTTATAAAAGAAACGCAAACACTATCTCTTAATATCACAGTACATTAAGTAAACACCATGCAGCTGATTAAGTAGCAATTGCTGATTTTACAAAATGAACAAAAGAATATAGGAATTAATCACTTACAATTTGCTCTACTAATTTAGGTTATCCCTTATATTTTGCTCCAAGAATGAATATAAAAATCTTTATATGTAACCTGCATATCATTTGCAATGCCTTCGTTAGCAGTGGATTTCCAAAAACAACCATATCCAAATACGCTGGTACTATTTTTGTTTTCAATGCTAATAAAGTGCTATGTGAAGGGAAAATAATTTGATCCAAGATTAGCATGATGGACCTACTGCTTATTATGAAATTTATATAGAAAACTAAATTATGCTAAAAAGGCAATAAGCCCTTTGGATCCATTACGTCGACATGAATTACAAATAAAGCAGAATTATCTATGGGAGCTTAAAAAAATCTACTATTCATGCATGTAGTCTTAATGCTAATGAATATGCCAAATATTGCTATATCCAAGAAAAAGCATTAAATCAATTGAAGGACATTGTCTAAACACAAATAAAGATAACTTTATACCTAGGGAAAAAATAATATGAGCATCATCAAGCCACCTCTGTAAACCAGCAAAACAATTATTCGTACTTAATCTTGCCGTTGTGTTTTTATTAAAATAAAAATCTCTACACAAACTACACTTACCTTTATGCTGCAGCAAAGAATTATTATGACCCTGAAACCATAGTTCTTCCTACCAAATACATGATTAGAATACCTATGCCACAAAATTCTATGATAGCTGATATCAACTTTATACTACTTATACCTAAAACTATTGGACAACTATGCATTCAATGTATAAACAGCTCTAATTTGTAAATTTGATATATCACTTGTCATTATCAACTTATAATATGTAATAAAATTGAAGATCGAGGGAATGCTTGAATTTAAGAAGACACTAAATTAGACATTGATCTATGAATTTTGGATTAATTTTTTTAATGAAACTTAGGCCTCATTCATAAATACTGCAAATGATTAGTGAAAATTATACCTAGTTAACCTTTCATAAGTCGACGTAATTGATGCATTCACAGTTTGATGATCTGCATTAGGACTTTAGAACGTGTAGTGTCCCAGTGGAATGTATTAATTACTTTTGATTTATGTTAGATAGGTCGCATGTAATTTGTCTTATATAGTAGTTGTATACTTTTTGTCTAAGTTTGCATTAGTTGTTTGGATTCGTATTTGAAATTGTTTTTTAATTTGATTTCGAACTAAATTATTATAAAATAAATATTAGTAATTAATATAATGTAATAAATAATTTTTGCAAAAAATTAAATAGCATACAATACTTCCTACACAACCACGAACCAAACTCTAGTCAAATATTTGTCAATGAATGTCACAAACAAATATTTGTCAATGAATGCCACAAACTCTAACTTCTAATAGAATACATCCTCAAACACACTCTTATGTAAGAAATATCCCCATCAATGTTGAATTAAACTATTGTTTGTAAACTATTATATGAAAAATTCATGATTATCATTATCGTACAATAAAAGTATAACCCTTGTTATGTAAATTGCGTCAACATATGTAGAAAATGAGCAGCATGCCTTTTTTATAAAGCAATTTGAAAATTACATACTGAAATGTACGAATCTATGGTTCAACACGAAAGTGAAGAATAACCAATATCCAAAACGAATATTTTTTAAAATTATCATATAATTAAAGCATTATTCATTGATAATCATCCACAAAAATTGAATTTTAAGCCATATTACCATATAAATTCAAATTTACTTAATGAGTGTTAATATGATGCTCTCCTTAGCAAGAGGCAGACGCTTGTTGATTTAATTAGTCAAGTGAAAAGTAGTGTTTCGTGGCTTAAGAAAAAGTAATATCAAATAAGGAAATAAAAATTTGAATGTATTCAGGGTAAGGCTATGGAAGGCGATTGGGATCAATTTTTCTAGGAATCATAAATTCTTCTTAATATTTGATAACTTACCTTTTTTAAGGTATCGTCAACTAATACGTAGTACAAAATTAATTTGGAGAGGAAAAACTATGTATTTGAAGGAAATACCACATTTTTAATTTTCTTTCTTTGGAACTTAAAATAAAAGGAGATAAACGGTGGGAGAACTCAAAAGTAGCATCTTTTAAAGATTTAGGACGCTGGAATTATTTAGTAGTGTTTCAAGAAAACCGATTTCTCATTAAATAACTGAGCGAATGGTAGAAAAAGAAATTGATCAAGGAAATGACGCATAATGAGGTATGAAATTATCAGCAGAAAAGAGATACCCGCATGGTTATAAAAATAACAATGTCATACAACATATATTTTAGTGAAAACATATATAAAAATATTTATTAGGTGCAAAATATAAAGAACAAAGTAAAACTCAAACTTAGAAAAGGAACAATCATGTTCAACAAATACAAAATTGAGGATTAGTAAAATGGTCTGCTTTCGCATTTTTGAATTTAAATTGTGTATTTATAAAGGTTATCCACAATTATAATTCCAGTCAGAACCTATATCTACAGCTCCTTAAGAACCCCAAATACCGGCTAAACACATATGCGACTAGGTTAACATCAATTATAGAGTGATTTTTAAGTTTACGCATATAGAAATGAGTGTCAGAATGCATTTGTGTGTATTGGTAATTTGGTTACAAAATTTTTTAATTCTAACCTATGTTTCTGCTGTAGCTATAGCCAGAGGAAATATATTGATGGAACCTAGATTAGAAATAGGATAAAAATAATACATCATAACCTGATATTTGGTCTAATTGAGGTATAGATTCATTCAATATATTATCATAGGAACTAATCTGATGGTGGAGTACACAGTGAAAACATGTACATATTTACCTAAAGTATATTTGAGGTCTTTGAACATTCAACAACCATTATGCACTATTTCAAGCAAGATGATTTCCAATGAACCGTGATCATCATTGTAACATAGTTGACTATGGTTCATCGAATTCAATACCCAAAACATGGATTTAAAACTCTATTAAGTCTACCATCATTTCCATAGGTATGAGAGTTTCTTGACAATTATTACCTAACATGTTTCTAGAAATCCATTTATTACCTTATAACATGATTTTTCGTTTATCCATAGAACCGTATAGGAAACAGGCACCAACTGCAAGAAAACAGAGGTAAAATCATAACGACAATTGAATATTTTTTATATAATTTCCAAGTTAGGCCATGTACGGGAATAACATAAAAAAGATTTGATTTGCAGCCATGGAATTGAGAATTGTAACAGGAAAGAAAGTAAAGGATGAAATTATGAAAATAAGCGAACCATCATTATGAAAAACATCCGATCAAAATCAACCTAAGCATGTTTTTTCCCCAGCAGCAAAGAGGAAATGGTGTAGATGAGTCGATCGATCTATATGGTATGGATACTTAGAAGTGGCAAGCTCTTCCACAAAGACAGCTGGTCTAAATTAAGAAAATGAGTTATTCCATATTCAGGATACGTACCAGAAGTTTCATTTAGTTCAGTTTGGGTTCTAGGAAGTTGAAGTATTTTTTTCAATTGAGGAATGCAAACCAACATAGTAAAAAGCAGGTGAAAAAACATAGTTTCTACTATAAATATATTCATTATATTTCCAACATTAGATTAATAAAATTGGATATTTGTTTGAAATTACACATGCAAATGGGGAACCAAAAGGCAGTTCAAGATTTCGGAGGCATGAGAATGGATGAAATGATACTCATTTTAATAGTTTAGCATAGATTATTTAACACTTATTAGATTGTTACAAATAAATGTGCCATACAATATTAATTTAACGCATAAAATTTGGAAGGTAGTGCAAACTAATCATTTTGGATAGAAATTAAAAATCAGATAAAGGTTTGTTCGTTTAGCATAAATGGTATAGAACGTAAAATGCATACATTAAGGGAAAACGCATATCTTCATTGTTAATCACCATATGCAAAACAACATAATGAAAATCCAGTGAATCAGAAGAATCACAAACAATTCATGTAAACTGTAAAACAATAATCATTACCAGCACACCTACACATGTAAACACACAATAATAATAATAGCAAACTTTCCATGACATATGCGTAGGTATCGTCATGTATACTCAATGAAATAGATTGTGAGAATACAGTTTATTATTGTCTATGTCATGAATCTGGAAATCTATTTCTAGTTAAAACTTGTATAAAAAATTAGTACATTAAATATTTTGTATGATACATGCTAAATCCTTATTCTCATTTTGGATAGTTGAATACATCTTAATTCAAATTTTGTTTTATTTAGAGGTAAACTAAGAATAAACGGATTACGATACTTCAGCCAAAAATAGAAAACTTTTTAAAAATAATAAAGTAAGTCAAATTGGATTTTTTTTAACAAATTCAAGCAGCTCAGATATAATAATAATTAAAAAATAATTTAAAATTAATAAAAAAAAAATACATCGACTGTATACCAGAGATGAGCAAAAAATCTAGACCTGAATTTTTTTACATGTGAGATCACTTGAAGATGAAATTGAAGTTGGAAGCAAGGATGGAAAGTTAACAATCAACTGTGATATAAAGTAGGCACCAAAGGACTAAAACTTCATCAACCAAAATCAGTGAATTACTAAAATATTCAAGCTTTAAAGATTAAATAAAGGGACAAAACTCCGTATCCGAAACTGTAGTGGAACCCATTGAAGATGCGAATACGGGAAATCCTGTAGCCGTTAACCACAGGTAGGGTCAGATGTTTGCGTAGTTGACACGGAAAATATTTGTTTTAAGGAAGATGTAAAATGACTGAGCTTCGCCACAATAAATTGAAATTAAGTGTTTTACAATTTGAGATATATTTTAAGGGAATTACGCAATTTTGCGTACTGTTAACAGATGTGGAAAGGCCAGAGTGAACAAATTGAGGTAAAATTCATAAGAAATTAGTATATGGATTTTGAAATGAGGCTCAATGCAGGGTTAGATAAATCATTATTCAGTTTTATATAAAATAGAATAGATTAAATTAAGTTGATACTAAAAGAATAACATGTATACCGAACAAAGAATCTTACAAACCATTCTGCATATATTTGTAAGTCTAACACCCAGCCACTTGAGGGAGTAAGGCTGCAAGAACGAAAACACAATTTAAATGAACCTATCAGGTGTAAATATGAATATATGTATTTACACTCCATATATCAAGCCAATTTTACCAAATTAGTTTTAGCTTTTACTATTTAGAAAATTCCATTCTTGGTTACATGGAAAACTATATAATGGTAAACATACCTAGTTTGATCGGATTATACCCAACTTAGAGGATAAATTGCTTGTTATTGTTTTTCATATACCATGTTTATATAATGTATGCAATATTTGATATGGTAACGAACCATATTATTTCTTCCAACTAATATGGCATGTAAAATTTAGAAATTTATTTTCGAAGGAGTTAAGATAGGACTGGAGAAAATGAGAAGGTTTTAATCACATATCATTAACACACCCAAATAGAACAAACACCAAATAAGTTCCATGTATAACCTAAAAATATATTATATAATTGAACGTCATATATATATATATATATATATATATATATATATATATATATATATATATATATATATATATATCATGTAGTAAATCAAACCATATTATTTGGTAATATAACATAATTAGGGATAAATATCATATATATAAAAATCATGTAGTAATGAACTACATAAAACTATTATTCGAAAATAAACTTGTTGTGGCATTAAATCAAAGTGGAAGACAATAGAACAAAATTATGTTAAATTACCAAATTTCAGTCAAATTAAAAACTCTGATGTGAGTTCCGTACCAAACATCTCACACAAAGTAAACATTTAGACAACATTAATAATACTGTTTTTTATATCATCCGTCCGTCGTTAGTCGTCACTATGTAATGACCAAACTGCCATCGCTAGCCATCGCAAAACTTGAAGCTAAAATTTACATCACACAGTAATTCCTTTCCATCAAGCCATACACAACATTTCAATCCAAAAACCAATACCACACCACTATTATCCCATTAGTTCACCAATACTCATCAATAATCAATCCATCATACCATACCATCATCAAATATATAAAAAAAACAAAATTAAAAACCCCATCATAGCATAACATCATTCAAATAACGTCATACATGTCAAAACACATCATACCATCATCCACAAACCGTCATACATGTCCAAAGACATCATATAACATCGTACGTGCATCTAACATATAAAAAACCAGGTATATGTACATACCAGAGCACAAGTCAGAAAAATGAGCACCTACACTACTCATCCTCGTCTTCTTCGTCGTCCTCGTCGTCTTCTTCTTTTGCTTCCTCTCGATATACAGCAAAATCTTCTCCCGCTCCTCCCTGCCCAGGCATAAACCCATGCTCCTGAAAGTAAAACGCGATGCGCTCGTCTATTTCCTGGTGCATCTGGGTTTTTAGCCAGTCCATCATCACATTCATCTGCTATTGCATCTGGGCAATAGTTGCCTCCTCCATCGACCTCTTATAAGCACGCTGAACGGCCTGTGAAATAAATAAGTTCGCATTAAAGTTATTTAAACATATTTTTACTAGTTTGAGTTAAACATGTATATAGTTAGCAATAACATTTGTTTTTCTTAAGTAGAATTGTCAAATATAATATCAATACACATGTACATATCGCACATCTTTTACCATGATATTACATAAAATGATATCATTTATTCCTCAGATATCTATGTAAGTCTTGGACTAAATATTCAAAACTATCATTCGGCATAAGAATATTGTATATAGGAAAATAGCAGTAATGTATATGCACTAGTAAGTGCACCTTATGTGAAAGTATATTGTTACTTGTTCAAATTATGTTGATAGGCCCAAATTTAGTAACAAAATCATGTTCATTGTTGCACGTGTGAGAAATAATATGGAATACTAATTAGTTGACATGATTTACAAATACATGATCATGCCAATTGTTTTTATATGTATATTTGTAGTTGATCCCTTCGTTTCTGCTAAATTCTCATTGTTTGCATTTTCCCTTAACTCGTATTCTTGGTTTACATATTTATAAATCATCGTGATTGTCGTAATTTATGTTTAAAAAAGGTCTTACCTTCTGATTGTCGAAATCATATCGCCTTCCTTGAGTAGGCAGATCAGTGATAGAATGCCATATGCTATCAGACTCTGCTACTGTAAGCTCCTGTCCACTAGCCTCTATCACTTTAGCAGCCTCTGCATCATACTTCCCCTGCAATAGCAATATAATTTTAAGACAAGGGCTATAAAATTTACTTATATACTGTGATATGAACGAGTATGAAACATTTTAATTTATACGGATAAGCATATTTACCATTATACGTGCACTCTTCAGATCCTCCCACTCATACGTAACATTTCCTTCTTCATCGGTGTGATCCACCGCATATGTATGTCTGAATACGTCTGCCAACGAAGGCTCTCTTCCGTGCTTTATAAACTAAGTAAATATACAGTAATAAAATTATTAAAGATAAGACTGGATTATATACACTAAATTTTTATCTAAACATGTACTACAAATATTTCAAATTTATACCAAATCCCTTCTGTGCTGTTGGAATGATTTTGAGCCACCGCGGTGTAGAGCAGGATTCTTTTCTCTATTTGCTTTATTTCTAGCTGCTACTTTCTATTAAATTTGACACTCAATTATGTAAAATAATGCAATCAATATTATAAATGTGAATATTATCATTAAATCTTACTTTATCATCTTCCGTGTCCTAGTACTTTTGAAAGTCTGCCCAAACATCATCACTCATAAATTGAGGCTTTTTTTACTTTTCTTGGCTCTTGAAATTCTCTCTCGATAATTCTTGCACATCTTCATATTCCAATAACTCAAAAAAGTGCGCATGTCCTGCTCCTCAACACGTACAACAGCCTGCATATTATATTTATTTTTAATTATTCCCAGTATATTAATTTTTAATATTAGTATAAAAAATACTTACCAATAAATCGGCTAGAATGACGTTCTTGATATGCGCTGGGATACTATCCCAATGCGGCCAAGTACCCTGCATTCTACTTGTGTAAGACTGCCTTAATACTTATGAAATGAACTCCGATGGCTCAATCTCAAATCCCCTATGTAGATGTTAATATAAACATTTCATATATTTTAAATAATCTACATTGAAATAAATTTGAACATTTACTCGGCACTCTTCGGAACAATCTTCGCAACTCGGCGAAGATCTGGCACTGAGCTTCTCGGACCTGCTCCTGATCTTGCTCCAGGAGATGGTGAAGGAGTAGGCTGAGATGTACTCCTCAATCGTCGTCTATCGCCAGACATATATGTTATAATCATATAATGTGCATACAAAATAACTTGAATTAATAACATCGGTCATCATTATCATAACACAAATCGTAAATGAGAAGAACAATACTGCATAACGTATATAGTTAACATTATCATTACATAAATCATACTAGTATAGAACGTAATTAAATTCATAGGTAAGGACAATCAACATCATTATTATTACAAAGCTCAGAATAGTACATAAAAAACATAAGTACGTAACATCGGTCTTCATCATCTTCGGAACCAGACTCGGTCTCATACTCTATATCGTTTTCATTAGTACTTACAAATGCATCAGCTAATACATTGCTTCATCATTCAACGACCCAACATCAACGTCATTAGCTATTATTATTTCAGTATTTGGCTCAAAATCCGCTTGATACGCTGCTTCATCTGGAATATTATTTCCATCAAATGCAAATCTTGCCTTTGTTTTAAAAACAGCCCACCAATCTGCTTTATCTTTTTTAAGGATGGATACGGAGCAAAATAGACTTGTAACACTTGCTTAGCTAACACAAAAGGATCATACTTATAGTAATGCGACGTATGCCTTATTTCGATTAGCTTATAGTCTTTGTGCACATTGATTCCAGAACCAGGAACATTGCTAAACCAGTTGCATTTGAACAGATAAATTTTCTCTACGGGCTGAATATAATATGTCAACTCTACAACTTGCGTTAAGACGCCGTAAAATCTTTTATATGCTCCTCTGGATCATCACTACCTTTGACAAATACACCGCTGTTATACGTTAATTTTTCAGCTCTGTAGTCATTGGTGTTGAATTTAAATCCATTGACAAAGTATATTGGATAAGCTTTGACATTTCTTTTTGGTCCGATAGCAAGATGTCGTAATCCTTCGTTAACAACACAATTTTTCGGATAATGAACATAGTCTGAAAACCATCGAGTGAATTATGTACTGAGATCAGCAGATGGATGTTGTGATTCGTAGATACTGCATATATGTGTTATGTTCATTTTTTTATTAATAGAGACAAATAAATATATATGTACATATAATTGAATTGTACATGAATTCAATATTACCTGACAAATGGTGCAACTTCCGCACAATTTAACAGAACATATGTATGTGCCACATTGTAGTCTTTATCATTTAACCATATTTCCACACATTTTCCTGTAGGTCTTCTGTGTTGTCTAAAAATATATAACATTGTTTGAGAAGACTCTTGCTCAATGACTTGTTCATTACGGGGAACAATTACAAAAGATAAGTTCACATCTTCACTAAAGTAATGAGAAAAAAAATAAGGCTTCTTCTTTAAGGTACGATTTGCAAATCGAACCTTCTACTCGATCTTTTTGCCTATTTTTTTTTTCTTTAAATGATTCAAGTACATATAATAAAATTAATTTAATTTATATGTTGGTACAATAATCTAAGTTGTAATCTATCACGATTATTGAAATTATATATAAAATTACCTCTCGAACGGATACATCTATCAATACTAGACTGGACCTCGAAGAAGTGCTTCGGACGGAAGATTAATAGGTAAATGCTCCATTACATTAAAATAACCAGGTGAAAATATTTTCTCGAGTTTGCAGATCAGTACAGGGATTTCTAGTTCAATCTTACGTAGATGATCTACCTTTAACATCGTTGAACAAAATTGTTTATAAAACAAACTTAATTCTGTTATAACACTCCAGATTTTTGTAGGTAGCAGTTCCTTGAAAACCATAGATAAAAAGTATTCCATCATGATATGGCAATCATGGCTTTACATTCCACGCAATTTACTGTTTTTAAAGTCCACACATCTACGGAAGTTTGAAGAAATCCCATTAGGACATCGTAATCCTTCCACCCACTTTAGCACGAGTTTTACTTGCCTGTTGTCTAACTCATAGCAAGCTTTATGTTTTTTATTTTCGACATACAAGTGCAGCTCTGGCCGTTTACAAAAGTGTAATATATCGCGTCTTGAATTCGCATTGTCTTTGGTTTTACCTTTTACATTCAAAATTTTATTAAAAACGTTGTCAACAGCGTTTTTTTATTAAAAACGTTGTCAACAACGTTTTTTTCATTATGCATCACGTCAATATTATGCCGAAGTTTTAGATTTTTCCAGTAAGGTAACTCCCAAAATATACCTTGTTTGCACCAATTATGAATGTCCGATTTACCTGGAATTTCAACCTACTCTCCAGTTTAATGTATCTTTGGGTACTCACTTACAACTTCATATATCTTTTCTCTTGTCCAAACTTTAGGCAGTAGCATAGTCTCTACTCTGTTAGCTTTAAACTTCTTTTTATCCATTCTAAATTTACGATTAATATGGAGAAAACAACGATGACAGTCAAATCAAGAATTTTTTTCCATACTTTAATGAAAATGCTCGTGTCTCCTCCATACAATGAGGACAAGCTAGATGTCCAGCAGTGCTCCAACCTGAAAGCATGCCACATGCGGGAAAATCACTAATAGTCCATAATACAGAAGCAAACATACGAAAATTAGTTTTTCTTGAAATATCGTATGTTTCGACTTCTTCATGCCACAGTGTTTTCAACTCTTCAATCAACGGTTGTGAAACGACCCGAACTTCCCTGGTGAGGAAAGAGCGGATTGAGTCGAGGACAAGCCACAAAAGAATGCAGACAGAAGAACATTTCATTGTATATTACAACAATTCATCAGAATACAAGAATAACAGAGTATTAACAAATAAAATACATTCGATAAATATCATAGATTACAATAAATTACATAGCAGCGGAAAATAATACAAAACACAACTGAAGGAGATATACGGATACAAAGCTTCCCGGATATCGTTCCAGGTGTAAACCAGGATCCTGTGGATGTAAATCTGTAAAACCAAAACTACTAGCTGCCCGTGTCGAAAATAAGGGCACCTAGAGTTTAGGTTAAAAACAATAAACTCCAGGTCAGTCATGTGACTAGTGTGAGAACTAAAAACAGTTATTTATTTTTATTTTAAAGTTAGGTAAATCAAGGGACCACGCCGTATAACACGGAACGGGTTTCCTCCCAAGAACACCAGTGCATAAAACAACAGCGCAATGCTGAATAAAGAAAAATGAAGCTATTATAAGACCCAGGTCCCATCACACAATTCAACGCAAGCCGGAGGATAGGGTTTTACCTTATAATAGCCAAAGCACGCTTGATACGCTAAATTTCATCTTTTATTATTACTATAAGTGTATAGTGTTAAAACAATTTCAATCATAAGTATCAATCATAGGCGGCATAAGCGCCCCATTCCACTATGTCGCCATATATAGGATTACAATCAAAACCGCAAAGTCACGTATTGGAAATTGGATTTCCATCTACGAACCGAGGCCAGGGATCGTCCTCTACCGATTCGAGACAATCTAGCCCATGTCTCAGGACCCAGACTCAGGTGGGCCCTTGGAGCGACAGGGCCGGTCCAACGATGTGGATTAAAATTCCTGAACACTGCGTTTCCCCTCCCTTTGGGGCGTAAATGAGCCAACGAATGACTCCATCGGACCCGGATCGTCCGATCTAATCGAGGTGCCTCGCAACAGCAACAACCACATAAGTCAAACTCGTCAGGGCATGTAAAACCACTGACGCCACTTCTAACTAGAAAGAAACGCATGTCCTCCCTTAGGTCCTCTCCCGTTTCTGGTTCACAACCGGGGTGTGAGGATCGCGAATTAACGCTACACAAAGTTGTGCCACACAGGCTGTGCTTTGATCATCAACCACAAGACTTTGCTTTGCAACAGAAGCCTTGATCATTTGCCACTTAGGCATGCCACACAGGCAATTCACTCCATGCGTTTGATATCCATCAATATATAACCCCTGAGCTCGTACGTCTCAGAGAAGGGCGTTAAGCAAGAGAATAAATTCTCCGCCGCCAAACAGATATATATTTAATAGAAATCAATCACACAGGCTAAAATCCAATGTCAGAAACACAGTCCATTTACAAGTTCGTTCTAGGTCTGAACAAAACCGGAGGCACCTAGTACCCCGCATATCCATCGATCTCCAAGTACATCCGGACGATCACTGACTGATTCTCGCCTCTTGGGTGTATGGCCCAATCTAGATCATCAGTAATTATCTAAACGACGTGAAGACCTCCGGTCTTCAACCACCGTCTTCATCTTCGACACCACGTGAAATTAGTTATTCAGAATGGGATAAACCCGGTCTTTCTGAATAACTCACGTATATAATAAACAAGTGTTAAACAAACATAACATACGCCTCATTCCAATTCAGAATATTCTTTTATTCAAATATTCTTATACTTTGGGAAAGGTTCCCATTAATTTTATCAAAGATAAATTCTTTAAATTTATTCTTTAATCTTCTTGGAATATCAATTCAAACTAGTCGAGATTAGCGAACCACACCGGAGTAATCATTTATTTCCCAATCCCAACCTATTCATCCCATGAAGTAAAACTAGTAGTACTTCATGTCTAACACCACGGTGTTATCGGTAAATTCAATTACCATTTCACGTTCAAATCTAATTAAAGATTTAACTATCGCCTGGAGTAAAACTGGTGATACTCCATTCTCGATCTTTTCAATCTAATTAAAGATTCATTAAAACTCCACTTAGTTTTATTCCTTAACTGGGTTAAAGAATCAGTGTCATTTAAAACACAGTCACGATAAACCCAAAATCACATTCCATTAATTATCGGGTTAAAGAACAAGTGTTATTTAAAACACTGTTCACGATAAACCCCAAATCACATTTGATATTATATACAAGGCTCTGAAAAGAAAATATATCGGCTTATATTAAATATCAAATCCTACGACCAACAAATATCGTATTGGAAATAACGATATAAATATATCTTTCAAATTCCCATAACAATACCTGTATCATCACGAAATCCAACATCGAAATATTCCAAAGGCAATTTCGATTCAAATCCATTCCCATTCAATTATTGGAAATTCTGGTTACTTTTAAAACCCTATCAAATTCAATTTATTTATTTAAAAATAAATAAAATTATAATTCTAGTTCAGAACTAGTTTATTTCGATAAAAATCTATTTTTATCTTTTCAAATATAGAGCTTTTCATCCCAATTCTTCCCTAAGCATTTCTTATGATTTTACACAAATTATTACTATTTTTAATAATTTTATCAAGGCCCGTACAGTCGATTTCCATCAACGGCCATCGAACTGCACTTACAGTGACCTTTCCAAATTTGATTTGGACATAATTCCAAATCCAACCATTAGATTTCTAATTTCTAATATTCATTAGAAAGCTCTTTTCGATACGAACCAAATGGTTCCGCTTTTAGGAGAATCCGACGGTCGGATCTCCCGCAATATCCATTCGAAGTCAATGGTCGAAATTCACGAACTACCGCAGCACGGCGCGTTCTATTCAGGCCATTATATTATATATATAATATATATAATATATACTTCGCCGATTTCCTTTTAAAACGTATTTTATAATTCGTTTTAAATTCGTTTTCGAAACGATTTCAACTTCATTTTCAAATTCAAATCAAAATTGAATTTTTTCAATATAAATTCGTTTTAAATTCATCTCAAATTGATTTCAATTTAAATCGATATTTTTTTATTTCAATTTCAGTTCGTTCTCAATTCAATTCAATTTTAATTCGAATTCATTTCTATCCAATTTCAATTCGAATTCATTTCTATTCAATTTCAATTCGAATTCATTTCTATTCCATTTCAATTCGAATTCATTTCAAATCAATTTCAATTCGAATTCATTTCTATTCAATTTCAATTCGAATTCATTTCTATTCAATTTCAATTCGCATTCATTTCTATTCAGTTTCAACTCGAATTCATTTCTATTCAATTTCAATTCGAATTCATTTCTATTCAACTTCAATTCGAATTCATTTTCAAAACATTCGATTTTGAAATCACTTTTCAATATTCACTATAAAAACGAATATAATCGATATAAACATCGTTTGCGTCAAAATGGTGTCAATCTAATCAACACGGCTTCATATATTTCTATTTTCGAATATTCTATTTCAAATATTTCTTTTTCAAATATTTCTATTTTAAAACTGGAATGAGGCCCAATCAATTACCATAGATTTTATTTCTATGGATTTTCATACAACGCATGTATATCAACAATGAAAAATAATAAACCATCATCCAAAGTGCATTTTACATTGTATAAGCATCAAATATAAATTTTTAACGCTTATAACAACCTATCAATTAATCGATCGACATACAACTAATTATTGGGATTAGTGTATGTCATATGTCATCCCAATACCCGTGCGGGGTTTTCAAACAATCAGACACAAATTTTATTTGTGCAGTTGGGCGATGTGTAAAATTTATCGGCCCAATCAATATCAGTCAAATGTGTGTATATAAACAAATCGTCTGATTTGTTTATATTTATTTCATTTTAAATACACGTTAAAAATTCTATTTTCAACTATAAAATATTTTTAACTATATAAATATTTTATTTCATTTCACATCACATCACACAATCAACTACACATCAAAATCAAACAAACAAGCATACAAGCCGTCCATGGTCTGTGGACGACGGGTGTCGGGTGCTACTAAACACCGTCTACATCCTAGTATATATTTCAAGTAGAAATAAAATAAAATAAAAGTGAGGAGTTCTCACTAAGGGTTCCACTCCTCCATTCTCTATTTCTGAACGGTTCGGAATTGAATTTGATTCCACTCGGTTGCATCGCAGTCTGTTTCACTCTATTCATTGTAAAAATCACATTTTATTATTCAGTTTTATATGTAAAAATCATGTTTTTACATCGTTACTTCATTATAAAAATTATATTTTTGTATCTCTCTTCTTCTACTAAAGATTATATATATATATATTTTAAAAAAATCTCATCTTTTATATTTAAAAAATCTCATCTTTTATATTATAAAAATCTCGTCTTTTATATTATAAAAATTTCCAAAACCAAAGTCCAGTTTATATTTTCATCTAAGCAAAATTGTGTTATGAACTATGTTTCATATTCTAAAGCTATAATATATATACATTAAATTTTCAGATTTTAAAACAATCCCATTTGATATTAAAACTGAAAATAAAATCCATGTGAATTTGCAGTAAAATGAAAAGAAATGCAGGGTTAATTACCCTTTGCTAATCGTTCCTTTCCACTGCCGAAAGCCAAACCCAGGTCACGAAGAACCCTCGCCGTCGAAATCCTCCCAGCGCCGCCACCTAGCTCGATCGGAGCACCATCGAAGTACTCCATGCTGACACCCTCCCCATCGCCATCATCCGCCGTGAACAGCGTTCACCTCGGTGGGACTACCACCCTGAAGTCTGAGCTCAAACAGGTGGGTTCGAGGTCTCGAGGGTTCGAAGCGGGCGCGAGGGGAGCGAGGAGAATGGAGAAGGAGGGGGAAGGCCTGAGGGGGGAAGCGGCGCCTCACGCTGGCGGCGTTGAGGGCGGTGCGGTGGAGAATGGGGGGGGGCGACGAGGTCTGGATATCGGTTTTTTTTTTCTCTTTTATTAATTTTAGCGTTGACCGATTAGAGAAGAAAGAGGGGGATAAGGAAGATTATATAATATAATATATATTTAATTATTTTAAATTTCCAAAAAGCACCTTTTATTTTTGAACCCCAATCGGGACCCAACGACTATCGACCCCAGCGTAACCCGCCCATTCCGAACACAATGGGATATGTATCGTAAGTTGGTTCGATCGTTTCGATCAGTTTTCGTCAAAATCAAAATATAACTCTATATATTGAATTTGAACGCGTATTTCAATATACCAGGGTTACGTACTAACTCTAAAAATTCCCAAAAAATATTTTCTAGCTTCGTATTGACGATACTGTCCTAACAAAACTAATTTTGTCAGATTCTGAGACCGTTTGAAAAATGGCCATTTTCCAGTCGATTAAAATCAACTGAAACTGGTCAAACGCGTTTTCCTTTTCCATGCTCACATATTGATTTGAAAAATTATGAATTTTGGAATCTAGCAATAACCTGACATCACGGATCCAACAAAAGTGGTTTCGTCGAAATCCGAGGTCGTTTGCAAAATTTCCATTTTTAAGGGCCAGAATTCCATAGCGACTATTCTGAATTTTCAACTGGACATATCTTTTGACTCCCGCTATGAAATTTTGATTTTTCGGATTCGTTGGAAAGATATTCTCAATTGGAATCTAATATTTTTGGTTTTGCTAAATTCTGGTTTATTTTAAATCCTGTACATTCATTTGAAGTTCGAAATCGAATTATCGAACTACCGCGCCATTTTCAATTCCTTTTATAATTATAAATAATTATTTATATTCTAACGACAATACAAATAAATATATACATTCGAATTCTATTTAAAATAAATTTCTCGTCGTTATTATTTAAAATAATTCATTTTAAATATTCAAAATTCAATAAAATTGCCAGAATAAAAAAATTAAATTGGCTCGGATTTCTGGGTTATTACAATCTCCCCCACTTAAAAATTTTCGTCCCCGAAAAGGAACGAAGCCGAAAGTTGTTTAACTATTCAACTCAACTTCTAGTATTTTCACTACGGATTAAGTTCTTCTGCTTTTCAGTTTCTAAGAACTTTTCAAATTTTTCAAAAATTTGCCTAACACCCTAAATTTTCAAAAAATTTGGCCATAACCTCCCCTACACCGGGGACTTCGGGATATTTCATATAGCCTCCCATGGCCTTCTTCAATCCAAAAGAAAAGGAAAATGCCAAGCGGCTAGCCAATCGGCTCATAAAATCATCATTACCCAAACAAAACAGTAAATTATGGTAAACATGTACCTATTTGTCGGGCAAACAATTTTATTCTTCTGCTCTAGCCTCCTTACTATGACCTGTTCAGTGTAAGTACATGTATATGCATGGAATTTCAAACAATTTTCAATTCAATTCACTATTTGGCTCAAATTGACATAATGGTTCAAAATTCTAATTAATCAAAACAATAATCAAACAACACATTCAACAATCAATTAGTTGATTAACGTTTCAAATCCATAATTTTGATATATAGTCAAAAATCACATTTTTGATGCCAATTCACAACAATAAGCCCTATCTAATTTTGGTTCTCACACCAGTCAATTGGAATTATATAGAAATCCCATTTTCGACATTCGAATATAAATCCTGATGATGATGCATCATCCTCAGAATTATCCCCGGGCGACTAGAGTGTAATTCTATATCTATCCAGTATATTAAAATTTCAAATACACGTGGATCAGACGTATACGCAAAATCTTTATATACTGGATTGTCCAAATCAATTCAAAATAAATATTCAAATACGTATAATACGATTTAAATTTCAAAACAGAACTTGTTTTCCTTTGAAAAATATAATCTTCACACTCGTTCTAGGATACTACTGATCCTATCTCTAACGAGTCATTCCTATTGGATATTACTAATCCAATCTCTGATGAATTCTTTCATATGGTTCTAATGTGTCTTGTTCTCTGTGCTTTGTAAACCAAAGCTCTGATACCAGCTGAAACGACCCGAACTTCCCCGGTGACGAAAGAGCGGATTGAGTCGAGGACAAACCACAAAAGAACGCAGACAGAAGAACATTTCATTATATATTACAACAATTCATCAGAATACAAGAATAACAGAGTATTAACAAATAAAATACATTCGATAAATATCAGAGATTACAATAAATTACATAGAAGCGGAAAATAATACAAAACACAACTGAAGGAGATATACGGATACAAAGCTTTCCGGATATCGTTCCAGCTGTAAACCAGGATCCTGTGGATGTAAATCTGCAAAACCAAAACTACTAGCTGCCCGTGTCGAAAATAAGGGCACCCAAAGTTTAGGTTAAAAACAATAAACTCCAGGTCAGTCATGTGACTGGTGTGAGAACTAAAAACAGTTATTAATCTTTATTTTAAAGTTAGGTAAATCAAGGGACCACGCCGTATAACAAGGAACGGGTTTCCTCCCAAGAACACCAGTGCATAAAACAACAGCGCAATGCTAAATAAAGAAAAATGAAGCTATTATAAGACCCAGGTCCCATCACACAATGCATCGCAAGCCGGAGGATAGGGTTTTACCTTATAATAGCCAAAGCATGCTTGATACGCTAAATTTCATCTTTTATTATTACTATAAGTGTATAGTGTTAAAACAATTTCAATCATAAGTATCAATCATAGGCGGCATAAGCGCCCCATCCCACTATGTCGCCATATATAGGATTACAATCAAAACCGCAAAGTCACGTATTGGAAATTGGATTTCCATCTGCGAACCGAGACCAGGGATTGTCCTCTACCGATTTGAGACAATCTAGCCCATGTCTCAGGACCCAGGCTCAGGTGGGCCCTTGGAGCGACAGGGCCGGTCCATCGATGTGGATTAAAATTCCTGAAAACTGCGTTTTCCCTACCTTTGGCGCGTAAATGATCCAACGAATGACTCCATCGGACCCGGATCGTCCGATCTAACCGAGGCGCCTCGCAACAGCAATAACCACATAAGTCAAACTCGTCAGGGCATGTAAAACGACTGACACCACTTCTAACTAGAAAGAAACGCATATCCTCCCTGAGGTCCTCTCCCGTTTCTGGTTCACAACCGGGGTGTGAGGCTCGCGAATTAACACTATACAAAGTTGTGCCACACAGGCTGTGCTTTGATCATCAACCATAAGACTTTGCTTTGCAGCAGAAGCCTAGATCATTTGCCACTTAGGCATGCCACGCAGGCAATTCACTCCATGCGTTTGATCTCCATCAATATATAACCCCTGAGCTGGTACGTCTCAGAGAAGGGCGTTAAGCAAGAGAATAAATTCTCCGCCGCCAAACAGATATATATTTAATAGAAATCAATCACAAAGGCTAAAATCCAATGTCAGACACACAACCCATTTACAAGTTCATTCTGGGTCTGAACGAAACCGGAGGCACCTAGCACCCCGCATATCCATCGATCTCCAAGTACGTCTGGACGATCACTGACTGATTCTCTCCTCTTGGGTGTACGGCCCAATCAAGATCATCAGCAATTATCCAAATGACGTGAAGACCTCCAGTCTTCAACCACCGTTTTCATCTTCGACACCACGTCGAATTAGTTATTCAGAATGGGATAAACCTGGTCTTTCTGAATAACTCGCGTATATAATAAACAAGTGTTACACAAACACAACATACGCCTCATTCCAATTCATAATATTCTTTTATTCAAATATTCTTATACTTTGGAAAAGGTTCCCATTAATTTTATCAAAGATAAATTCTTTAAATTTATTCTTTAATCTTCTTTGAATATCAATTCAAACTAGTCGAGATTAGCGAACTACACCGGAGTAATCATTTATTTCTCAATCCCAACCTATTCAACCCATGAATTAAAACTGGTAATACTTCATCTCTAACACCACGGTGTTATCAGTAAATTCAATTGCCATTTCACGTTCAAATATAATTAAAGATTTAACTATCGCCTGGAGTAAAACTGGTAATACTCCATTCTCGATCTTTTCAATCTAATTAAAGATTCATTAAAACTCCACTTAGTTTTAATCCTTAACTGGGTTAAAGAATCAATGTCATTTAAAACACGGTCACGATAAACCCAAAATCACATTCCATTAATTATCGGGTTAAAGAACAAGTGTTATCTAAAACACTGTTTACGATAAACCCCAAATCACATTTTATATTAAATACAAGGCTCTGAATAGAAAATATATCGGCTTATATTCAATATCAAATTCTACGACCAACAAATATCGTATTGGAAATAACGATATAAATATATCTTTCAAATTCCCATAACAATACCTGTATCATCACGAAATCCAACATCGAAATATTCCAAAGACAATTTCGATTCAAATCCATTCCCATTCAATTATTGGAAATTCTGGTTACTTTTAAAACACTTTTCAAATTCAATTTATTTATTTAAAAATAAATAAAATTATAATTCTAGTTTAAAACTAGTTTATTTCGATAAAAAACTATTTTTATCTTTTCATATATGGAGTTTTTCATCCCAATTCTTCCCAAATCATTTCTTATGATTTTACACAAATTATTACTATTTTTAATAATTTTATCAAGGCCCGTACAGTCGATTTCCATCAATGGCCATCGAACTGCACTTACAGCGACCTTTTCCAAATTTGATTTGGACATAATTCCAAATCCAACCGTTAGATTTCTAATTTCTAATATTCATTCGAAAGCTCTTTTCGATACGAACCCAACGGTTCTGGTTTTAGGAGAATCCGACGGTCGGATCTCCCGCAATATCCATTCGAAGTCAATGGACGAAATTCACGAACTCTCGTAGCGCGGCGCGTTCTATTCAGGCCATTATATTATATATATAATATATACTTCGTCGATTTCCTTTTAAAACGTATTTTATAAATCGTTTTAAATTCGTTTTCGAAACGATTTCAACGTCATTTTCAAATTCAAATCAAGATTGAATTTTTTCCATATAAATTCGTTTTAAATTCATCCCAAATTGATTTCAATTTAAATCGATTTTGTTTTTTTTTTCAATTTCAGTTTGTTCTCAATTCTATTCAATTTCAATTCGAATTCATTTCTATTCAATTTCAATTCGAATTCATTTCTATTCTATTTAAATTCGAATTCATTTCTTTTCAATTTCAATTCGAATTCATTTCTATTCAATTTCAATTCGAATTCATTTCTATTCAATTTCAATTCGAATTGATTTCTATTCAATTTCAATTCGAATTCATTTCTATTCAATTTGAATTTGAATTCATTTTCAAAACATTTGATTTTGAAATCACTTTTCAATATCTATATAATAAAATTGCCCCCTAAGACAAACCAGGAGACAAACATGGAGACAAAGAGGGGCTATGATTTAAAGTTAAAAAGACATCCAATGGTTGAATAATTGCCACGTTGGCCACTGCCTCACTGTTCACGACCCTGCTTGCCTTAATCATGCTCCATGATTTGCTTACCCCACGATCTACACGTCCAGCAGTTGCTTGCAGGCTTAATTTTCTCCTTAATCCTCTAATCAATCTTATTCTTGAATTAAATTCTCAAGCATAGTTTTCTCCATTCCTACCAAAGGTATTTCTCTCCTCCTTTCCAATTTTTTTATTCAGCTACCATGAATAACTTTCGAACAACGTCCACTCCACTAAATGTTTTATTTCTCATTCCAGTACTGTCAGTGACACTATAAAATAATATATTCATGTAATTTCAAATTGTGGATTTACAAGTATATTAAAAATATGGAAGGATACTTTATTATCTTTACAAATTAATAATTAATTAATGCATTCATTCAACATAAATTAATTCTATGTTATTTCCTTTTCCGGTAGAGTAACGTATACAGCAAATGAATCATTTATTTACTTTATCCTCCCACTTAGTCCTTTTTTGGGAGCCATGAATGCCTGATGTAAATGAAATCATAAAAAAAGGATAACAATTAATATATACCAACTACGTATGTTTTACTGTCTACTTTTTCTGTGTTTTTTGGGTTGTATATGGCAACCATGCATGTTCTGCTGTGTATTTTTTCCATTTCCTCATTATGAACATCCACTCCACTAAATGTTTTATTTCTCATTCCAGTACTATCAGTGACACTATAAAATAATATATTCATGTAATTTCAAATTGTGATACTGATAAAGCTTTATGTGTTCTCACTTGAGATTGGATTGATAGAAGGGTAGACATATATTAAGGACTTGCAATTGGGAGGGTTTGCTACAGCTTTAGACCATGAGAGAGTTGATTGATAGAAGGGTAGACATATGTGGAGGCCATGCAATTAGAAGGTAATGGAAATTTTCGGCAATGCCTTTATACCAAGTTTCTCCATTGAACTTATGCCATTCGAATATCATATCTTTTGCCTAAAATTCTATACAATGACATGAATTATTGTGTGTGAATTAGTATTTTTATTGCCAGGTTTCTTCATTGTATGTACTTCGGTCTATTTCAAATTATGTACGTTGTACATAAAATGCTTTTATTTTAGATATATATTTGGTTTAACTAGCCAACGCTAACTAGATGGCAAATCTTGAAATGGATTGCAAGCAGATGGCTTAAAGTTTTGTTTCTTTTTCTTCTTCTTTTGTTGAAACTAAGATTCATCTTTCGGATTTTGCAGTTTACCAAGTAGCAGTTGAAGTATACTTGAAGACTGGACTTTGTGCATGACTAAGTTGGGAGATACGTCAATAATATTTGCTTCATGTTCCGCTGCATCGTGGTTACGTTTGTAGCTTTTACTTGGTTTAGGTTTTCTCAAGTTGTATGGGATAAAATGGTATATGTTCAGTCAACATATAAAGTTTCAGATCAAAGCTTTGCTCTATTTGGTTTGATTTTACCTTCATTTCATTCCTGTTGTCTCTGCTTCAAGCTTCAGTGTATTAAATATTTGGTTAGTTTAGTTCAACTCGAAGTCATGCTTCAAAGCTTCAGTCCATTACCTATTTAGCATGTAATTTTGATCACCAATCTTCACCCAGTTAGCTTCATAGATGGATAGTTTCTGCAGTCGCAGGTCAGCAGGTTCTGGTGTTATAGATGATAATGTTTTATTTCCAATATTGATTTGTTTCAACAGACTCAACATATGACTACTATATACATGTTCATTTTGCTTCCCAAAATATCATCGACCTTTTGTCCAATTTATTTGTGAGATTATGTCTTTTATATACTAATTATGTCTTAATTATAATGAAAGCGGTTTTTGTTTACCACTGTTGTTCTTCATTCTTCAATTTTGTGTATAACTCTATGACTAATTTAGCGTGAGTGGTGTTGTGTTATAGGGAAGAACGACATGCATTAGAAATCTAATTAAGTAGGCCGGACCTTCAATTTTATGAGTTAGCAGACAAAAGGAAGGTAGAAATATTGGATGGCTGCATCTCTAACGAGCCATCTTCCACTGAATGGTAGCCCTTATGGGAATTGTGTATTATTGAAAATGTCTATTAGGATGTTATCATGCGTACAGGCATGTGGAGTAACATTTTAGAAACACGCATCATCCAAAGGTCTTAAAGTCTCAATACATAGAGCTGTTATTGATTGGGAACATGGAAATTAGATTTTGCTGGTGAATTTTTATTTCTTTATTTCTTTTTCCCCCATTTGTGAAATTAATGTGTCTGCTGGAAATGTGTAATTTTAGCAACCTATATTTTTTCATCCCCTTATGGTAGTATGTAAAGGTGATTAAATTGTAAAACATTAAAATTTTGCAGTGCATGGTTCATAATATTTAACATACACATTTTCCTATTTTAACTGGTATTATAAGGGTTAAGCTTTGGCTTTATCTCATATTTGTCCATTAAGCACATATTTCTCACGACATGTTTATTATTCCAACCAAAATATCTGCATTCCAAATTCAACTGTCTATATTGGAAGTTAGTACAAAATTTTAAATTAGAAAAAAATAAGAACGATTACTGTTTTATATACGTCATGTGCACTCAGCTGACATGAATTGTTTCATATTGCTCTTTTTTCTTCATCCTAAGTTATATTTCATTCTCATATAATGAAATGAAGAAAAAGTGAAACAAATGAGTATTTCCTATGCATGTTTTAAATAGAAGCCACTCGGTTGTGTAGTTTATTCCCAGAAAATCATGTGACAACGTTGGTTTTGATGCAACCAATATTTTGAATAAATCAAATAGAAGCATCAAGCATGCATTTGGCAAGCTTTCAACAGTCTTCATCACTATTATTTTTTTGCTACTGAGTAATTGTGGCACTAATTAATTATAAGATAAAGATACTTGCAGTAAAATTTCTATTTTTAATAAGTTCATCTGCATAATTGCTAAAGACCTTATTCTTCATAAATTGTCTGTATATGGAAGGATAATAATTTGGAGTTTAAACTTAAAGTTTTAACAAACTAAACACCACAAAATATTGTAATATTGTTATTGGTAAAGCATAAACTTAGTGACCCACCAACCACTTCATTTTAAAAGATAAACAAGTTCCATGGTTACATTACATCAATTTTTTCATAGTTGCCTTCACCGAATTTGTTATTCTATGCTCCACGGTTACTAACGGATACGCACTTTCTCAGTAAGTAGACATCATTACCAAACTATGTCATATTTTTGATACATTGTACTACCACGTGTAGGCCTCCTACTAGCTATTTCAAGTAATCTGAACTTTTTGACGTCTTAGATCTCACAGAGGAATTGACTATTTTATAAAACTAAAGTGTGGTTGTGCAACCATAAGATGATGTACAACATCTTGTCCCTACTTGCTATACATGCATTATTTACTTCTTGCTGCAAAACTTAGTTTATACAGTAGAATCCTAACACACATATCTCACTTACATTACATATCTTGCTATTATATAATATGCTCTCACCGCTTATTGATGCATGCAAAGTAAAACACTTAAAAGTTTATGTTTCAGTGCATCGCACGGGTTTCCACTCGTTCATTATAAAAACGAATATAATCGATATAAATATCGTTTGCGTCAAAATGGCAGCAATCTAATCAATACGGCTTCATATATTTCTATTTTCGAATATTCTATTTCAAATGTTTCTTTTTCAAATATTTCTATTTTAAAACTGGAATGAGGCCTAATCAATTACCACAGATTTTATTTCTATGGATTTTCATACAGCGCATGTATATATCAACAATGACAAATAATCAACCATCATCCAAAGTGCATTCTACACTGTATAAGCATCAAATATAATTTTTTAACGCTCATAACAGCCTGTCAATCAATCGATCAACATACAACTAATTATTGGGATTAGTGTATGTCATATATCATCCCAATACCCGTGCGGGGTTTTCAAACAATCAGACACAGATTTTATTTGTGCAGTTGGGCGATGTATAAAATTTATCGCCCCAACCAATATCAGTCAAATGTGTGTATTTAAACAAATCGTCTGATTTGTTTATATTTATTTCATTTTAAATACACGTTAAAAATTCTACTTTCAACTATAAAATATTTTTAACTATATAAATATTTTATTTCATTTGACATCACATCACACAATCAACTACACATCAAAATCAAACAAACAAGCATACAAGCCATCCATGGTCTGTGGACGACGGGTGTCGGGTGCTACTAAACACCGTCTGCATCCTAGTATATATTTCAAGTAGAAATAAAATAATTTAAAAGTGAGGAGTTCTCACCGAGGGTTCCACTCCTCCATTCTCTATTTCTGAACGGTTCGGAATTGAATTTGATTCCAGTCGGTTCCATCGCAGTCTGTTTCACTCTGTTCATTGTAAAAATCAAATTTTTATTATTCAGTTTTATATATAAAAATCATATTTTTACATCGCTACTTCATTATAAAAATTATATTTTTGTATCTCTCTTCTTCTACTAAAGATTTTTTATATATATATATATATATATATTTAAAAAAATCTCGTCTTTTATATTTTAAAACTCTCATCTTTTATATTATAAAAATCTCGTCTTTTATATTATAAAAATTTCCAAAACCAAAGTCCAGTTTATAATTTCATCTAAGCAAAATTATGTTTTGAACTATGTTTCATATTCTAAAGCTATAATATATATACATTAAATTTTCAGATTTTAAAACAATCCCATTTGATATTAAAACTGAAAATAAAATCCATGTGAATTTGCAGTAAAAATGAAAAGAAGTTCAGGGTTATTTACCCTTTGCTAATCGTTCCTTTACACTGCCGAAAGCCAAACCCAGGTCTCGAAGAACCCTCGCCATTGAAATCCTCCCAACGCCGCCACCTAGCTCGACCGGAGCACCATCGAAGTACTCCATGCTGACACCCTCCCCATCGCCATCATCCGCCGTGAACGGCGTTCACCTCGGTGGGACTACCACCCTGAAGTTCGAGCTCAAACAGGCGGGTTCGAGGTCTCGAGGGTTCGAAGCGGGCGCGAGGGGTGCGAGGAGATCGGAGAAGGAGGGGAAAGGCCTGAGGGGGGAAGCGGCACCTCACGCCGGCGGCATTGACGGCGGTGCGGTGGAGAATGGGGGGGCGACGAGGTCTAGATATCGGGTTTTTTTTTTCTCTTTTATTAATTTGAGCGTTGACCGATTAGAGAAGAAAGAGGGGGATAAGGAAGATTATATAATATAATATAATATATATATATTTATTTTAAATTCCCAAAAAGCACATTTTATTTTTGAACCCCAATCAGGACCCAACGACTGTCGACCCTAGCGTAACACCCCCATTCCGAACACAATGGGATATGTATCATAAGCAGATTCGATCGTTTCGATCATTTTTTGTCAAAATCAAAATATAACTCTATATATTGAATTTGAACGCGTATTTCAATTTATCGGGGTCACGAACTAACTCTAAAAATTCCCGAAAATATTTTCGAGCTTCGTATTTACGATACGGTCCTAACAAAACTAATTTCGTCAAATTCTGAGATCGTTTGAAAAATGGCCATTTTCCAGTCGATTAAAATCAACTGAAACTGGTCAAACGCGTTTTCCTTTGCCATGCTCACATATTGATTTGAAAAATTACGAATTTTGGAATCTAGCAATAACCTGACATCACGGATCCAACAAAAGTGGTTTCGTCGAAATTCGAGGTCGTTTGCAAAATTTCCATTTTTAAGGGCCAGAATTCGATAGCGACTATTCTGAATTTTCAACTGGACATATCTTTTGATTCCCACTATGAAATTTTGATTTTTCGGATTCGTTGGAAAGATATTATCAATTGGATTCTAAAATTTTTTGTTTCGCTAAAATCCGGTTTATTTTGAATCCTGTACATTCATTTGAAGTTTGAAATCGAATTATCGAACTACCGCGCCATTTTCAATTCCTTTTATAATTATAAATAATTATTTATATTCTAACGACGATTCAAATAAATATATACGTTTGAATTCTATTTAAAATAAATTGCTCGTCATTATTATTTAAAATAATTTATTTTAAATATTCAAAATTCAATAAAATTGCCAAAATAAAAAATTTTAATTGGCTTGGATTTCCGGGTTATTACAGGTTATAGATAAACATCAATTCCTTGTATCGAATCATCGGGACTGGGGATGACAAGCATTAAAAACATATATGGATTTTTCATACACATCCATGGGGGTAAGTTATAAGGAGCAACAGTGATAGGCCATGATGAATATTTACTACCAAACTGAGAAAATGGCGAAAATCCATCCGTGCATAAACCAAGCCTAACATTACGGCTCTCGGCAGCAAATTCAGGATAAGTCCTATCAAAGTGTTTCCATGCTTCACCATCTGACGGGTGTATCATAGTTCCTTCTTCTGATGTTCTCACGCTATGCCATCGCATATGACACGCTGTAGCAGAAGATGCATATAGCCATTGAAGTCTGGGAGTTATGTAGATAATACATTCTTTTATATAAAATTTCTTTTCCTTTCTTTTTCCTTGATTTATATCTATCTTCGTTGCAAAATTTGCATTTTCTACGGTGAGCGTCTTCTTTCCAATACAACATGCAACCTTTAACACATGTATCTATCTTATGATACGGTAGTCCAAAAGCAGACATAAGTTTTTTCACTTTATAATGACTATCGCACAACAAATTATTGGACGACATATGTCGTTTTGCAGTTTGTACAATTGCTGTAAATGCAACTTCCATAAGATTGAATTTTGATTTCATAGTGATGAATTCGGCGGTTACAGACAATTCGGTTCCGCTTATACACCCTTCCCACAACAGCCTCTTAGCAGAATTCAATAAATCATATAAAAAAATCGCTTTCGCCGTAGGTTCTTCGACACTTCCAGTCTCATCGTCGCCTTGCTTAATGTAAGGAAACATTGATCGTGCTGCATCTTGCACCATATTTTCTATTGGATTCGGCATTGTATTATCATTCATCACTGTACTATCATCCTCTACCACTACAGGGTTAGGCGTAGGTTGAACAAGTTCTCCATGACGATCCCATAAGTGATAATTCGACACAAAACCAAATTTATTTAGATGTACTTCTACTACATCTGGCTTTCAATGCTTCAGATGTCTGCACTTACTACACGGACAACGAATGTCTACATTACTCCGATTATTAGATTTAGCGAATCTAATAAATTCTTGGACTCCATTATAAAAAAATTCCTTTATTGACCCTTTCTTACCGGTTAGGGGTTGATACATCCAACTGCGATCACGAAAATAATCGAACAATTTCCTGATTTGCAACAAATATGTTAGAATGTTCGATCGAACGTAACACTTTATACTATTTTAAATCTTGTAAAATTTCATTTATAACTATTGCATAGTTTCGGTTTTTTGTTTATTCCTTTTTTACTTTAACGGCTGGTCTACCTACTTCACATTACAAATATAATAACGTAAACATATTTTATAAATCATTTCAGGTTAAATGGTTCAACAAAATTTCGGCAGCTCTTTCCTTTGGTCCCTGTATCGTACACAAATGCGTGTACACAGGAAACAAAAAGGAAGTGCCATCGAAACTTTGTTAACCATTTAAACAGAAATGATTTATAAAATATGCTTATGTTATTATATTTGTAACTTGTCCAATACAAGGACAAATCCAATGAATATTGTGTCAGATGAATATAGATTTCTGTTTTGTGTAAAAACGAATACCCATATAACGATCGTATACAGCACTTGTCGGACGGGGCCAAATTTATCGAAGGTGTTGACATAAGTAGTCAAAAAAACATTCAACCTAAGTTTAAACCAAAAAACAATACAAATGAAAAAAGTGCGTTTTTTGCGCTTTGGGCTTTTGTGCGCTTCACTAATAGGTGCGCCTTAAACTTCAAAAAAGCTCCTTAGTTGCACCTTGCGCCTTTTTCCGTCTACGCTGGCGCGTTAACTAAATAGCGTCTATACAGCATTTTTCAGTACTTTAAATTTGTAAAATAACATGACACTGAAAATTATGAAGTATAAATTAGTTTTAGTTATTTTTAGTTAAATTTAGTTTAAAGTATAAATTATGAAGTTAATTTTAGTTAATGAGTTTCAATTTTTGGAAGATAAACTAAGCTTTAAGTTTGTTAATATTACAACAACAAATCTATCAATTTTAGTTTGTTAATATTATAACAACAAACTAAGCGATCAAGTTTGTCAATTTAGTTAATATTATATAGAAACAAATTTTTTCGAATATTGCAAATGCATTCTTCAAATTTGTTTGGACCGACTATTCTTGCATCCAATGGTGACATAATTAACAGTGCATGCATAGAGAGACATCATTACACCGTTTCAATAGTCATAATCAAGTTACTATCGCTACTTGCGCTAAAAAATCACATTTACTTCATTTTTTATCAAATGATCCTACAACACAATCAACGTAAGCCCAATTATATTCATGATAATCGTCGTTTTCATGCTCTTAAATCAAGTACATATTTGATAATTAACGTTTTCAACCTCCTAATCAATCACACTAATTCCCAAATCAAAGTATAACATAATCAACATCATATGCATCTCACAAGACAACCAATTTCATTTCCATAGACATTCAATTAACAAACTCATCATAACATGCAAATAAACCCTAATTATCCCTAATTAAACATAGAATAGGGATTAGAAGACATACCAGAGCAAATTGAGATGGTTGGAACGGAGTTTGGGTGGGTGAATTCGGAATTGCAGTAGGGTGCCACGGTAGGTTTTTTTAATAAAGCTGAAATGATTTAGGGAAGCAGGTCTCGGCCGTTATTTGATTCAGATTGAGCGACAGCCGCTTTTTTATCCGTCGCTAGCCGTCGCCCCCACCACCCCCTCCCCCCACCCCGCGGTTGCAAAATGAAGCCTTCCTTGTAATGTAATAAATTCCATTGACGATTCCCTTTTGTTTAAATATATGTAGCAGAATAATTGGAGTTATATTAGTCCCTCGAATAGTTATATACCTTTAGTTCGCGGCTCCCAGCGATAATCATAAATTTGATAGTGATTTAATTACAAAAGAAGACTTGCTTAGAAATATCTTGCAAAAATATGTTGCAGTCAGGAGTCAGAACTTATTTTAAGAAAAAGATTTCATTAAGGGAAAGTGCATAACTAATAATGAAATGTATAATTTTCCTCTTTTGAATTTGTACATTCTGTTTCAACGTAAAACGATGCCTAAATTTAGTAAAATTATAATGTAGACCTATTTCTGTAATATTTTTCTTAAGGAAGCTCAACTAAAAAAATGAATACTAAAATTATGTAGCGCCCTGCCTCTATACCCACTATCGTCCAGTTCATTTCAGAGAAATGTCATAGACCATAACGGAGAAAGAGGTTTGTGAAGGGCGACCGATTGTATGATTACTCCATGTGAGGAATGCAGATCGAATTCTGATATCGATTTAAATTTCGACATGACCATTCGGCACATAGGGCAACTACACAATGGCTATATGCAATCCGGAAAGCAGTATAAAATAGACAACAACAATAATATAAATATGGTATATCTCAAAGCCAGACACAGAATAATCATATCACAAAGGCGGAATAGATATGAATAAACCAAGAATGTGTACAACAAAATAGCGGTCAACAAAGATCCACTAATACATGTACCATGATCTAAATAAAAGAATATGTACACAACGATAGATAATGTCATAGGTGCAACAGTACACAAAGCTGCGGAGACAGAGTAGCAAGCTGAAAGCGGAAGATCAATCCTGCGATGAGTCCAGAGGAGTACCTAAAATGACTCGGCCTGACCCGAGTATTATTTATAAGGAAATAAACAATAAACGGATCAATCTAGCTGTACTTATCAAATAAACTGAGATAACAAGAGATATAACATAGGATGACATGAACATGGCATGTCGACACAATCAAGAAATGACAATGGAATGTCAGCACACAAATATCTCTAAATAATCTCCTAGCTAATATAGAATGTAACATTCAAATAATAGCATACAACAGGAAATGACAGCGGAATGCCAAATGAACTAAACACATGAATGACAACGAAATGCCAAATACACATCAAATTGATGACCATCGGATCAAAGTAAATCATGAATCATAAATTATTTCTCAAATTGACGCGCATCGCGTCAAAGTAATCAAGAATCCAGAAATCACTCGAAATCCAGAAAACATCATAAAAAGTGGATACCTCCCTGGTGAGATACGATCTCTAGGTAGCAAACCTATATGTTTGAGCCAAAGCTCCCCACAGAGCCGGGTCGTGACCCCGGAAGAGAGAAAACACATAAATCGTGATATCTCTAGAAAACATCATAAATCGTAGAAAGTTGGACCAAAGTCCTATAGGTGAAATCCAAGAATTGTAAATCCCATTCGGGCGATCGAGGACCACAAAACATAAGTCATAAAATGAATAGGAGGTATCGACAGATAGTGCGGAAACTATCTGACTTCAGTTCCCCTGATAGCGCGGAACTATTACAGTAACCACAGTCCCCCGGAGACATAGCCAGGAAGCTAAGTCCAAATCATAAAATGGATCACATCGATCCGGGTGAGTAGAAATTACTCCGAGCTAGTTAATATAAGAAAACAGCAACATGTCCCATAACCATATGCTATTCTCGAATATTTACGAACCCGTAATTGGTTTATATTCAAAACAGAGAAAATCACCACACATGTTCGAATGCATGAGTCCAAGAGTTATTCGCCGAAGTAAACATATAAGGGGTCATAGTCCTCAGTTTTACTGAGGTAAATAAACTAGATTTCTCGTCCGATCGATAGGATAAGGAATCGTATATAAATCAATAGATTCATAATCGGGTTTAGAAACTGAATTTATTTTAAAAGGATTTGAATTTAAAAACTGATTAAAGTTGGTTCGATGCCCATTGACAATATAAAACCCCATTATTCATGAAAACCGTCGCCGTAGCGAATAAAACACGAACATCATGAAATATAAGCTCACGTCACAACATACAGGAAATCAAGGGATAACGGTTGTAATTTCGATCAACGAACGAATCGAAATCCCAAACTAGCACCTGAAGTTTTTAAACTACAACAGAATAGAATCAAAGGATACCGAGTTGATAATTCACGTTTTAATGGCGTGAATCACCTTAACAAGAGTATCGAATAAATTCGATATACAAAAAAGAGCGCACGGGCTTTAGAATGATCAGTTATTCAATTCACATCATAAACAAATGTGAATCGGCCAATAAGGATCCACATTGGACGAATCACTTGAGAATCAAAGATGACGAATCGAGCAGCTGGAATATGTGAATTCGTGAAGCTGAAGTTCACAAACGAAGTCCAAACGGCCCGAGCTCCGGCCAGGAAAGAGCCCGGATGGGGTTAGACTGTGGAACGAGGTCTCTCTGGTCCACAGCCCAAAACCGGTCGACCGGTCAAAGAGGGGCGGTCGACTGTTTTCAAACAGCAAGAAAATTGGTCGACCGCCCCGTTTGGGCCAGTCGACCGGTTTTGGGCTGGGCTGTTGCCCAGGCCAAAAACTAGGGGGATTCGTCCCCCACGAGCTTCCGGCGCCGATCGTTGAGGTCCGTGACTTCTTCGGGATATCAACGAGAACTCTCCGATCCACCGTATCGACTCGCGAAGCTCAAATGCAAGGATTTTGATTATAGTTTCTAAACGAACCAAATTTCCAAACCAAAACGAATAAACGCGATATAAGCGAATTGTGAAGTCTTAGAACTTACCGGGTGCGACAATGGTACTTCACAACACCACTTAATCATTTCGAATCATGTGTATTGATCGTGTGAATAACATATGTCATAATTTCTATTTCAAATGAACGAACAAAAGTATATCAAAGCGATTCAAGCGACTTGTGAAGACTTAGAACTTGTCGGGGGACAACCGAGGTGTAACGACCCGGGGTTTTTGCCGTCAAATATTTAATTTAATTTATTTATTTTAAATATTATATTGGGAATATTAATGGAATCTAATATTTAATTCGTTATTAAAAACAAAGTTGAACGTTAATTTTATTTATATAATATAAAACGAGCTCAAAATGGCGTGCAGTTCGTAAATTCGAGTTTTGAACTTCAACTGAGAATACAGGATCTGATATAAGTCGGATTTCTGTGAAACAAGAAACGTTGGAACCATATTGGCGATAATTTTCATATGAAAGAGAAAACTCCAGATTCCGTGTTGTAGATTGCGAGTTATGGCTAAATCAAATTTTGAAATAATCGCTGTGGAAATCGATATTAAAATAAAGGCCTTTAAAATAGCCATTTTGCAAACGAGCTCAGTTTTCGACGAAATCAGTTTCATTAGAACCGTATCGTGAAATTATTGTACGGTGGTGAGTGGCGTGGAAAACAGATGTCGTATGTGACCACAGCAACCGTAAACGCCCGTTCAAATTCTATAGCGCGCATTCAAATAAATATAAGGAGTATTTGGGCGTAACTTGAGCAGACGATCGAATTTGGCCGTGGAACCAGTTCGGTTGAGTTCGTATCGTCGATTAGAGTCAGGATAGGTATATAGTTTGTTATTTTTAGAGATCGAGAAATTTGGCGTTAAAAAGGGTAGGGCGGTTCGGGGTAAAAACAGCCTATCGGGCAAACAGTCTCAGAATGCGACGAAACTAGTGCCGTTGGGTTCGTATCGAAAAGTTATTGCAAGATATCAAAGTTTCAAGCTGATTCGATTTAGCTGGTGGTCGTGGTAAATTAAAAAGCGTGTTTATTTCTGGTTTTATAAGGGAATTTTTTTCAAACGGAGTCGGATTTCGACGAAACTTGTCCCATTGGGTCCGGAATACCTTTTTACACCAAGATTAGCCTTTTTATCAGCAAACAGAAGTCAATCGTGGTTAGTTTCACTTGTTACTTTGCAACGAAGTTTCGTTATATTATAATATAAATAAATTCTCTTCACAAATACACAGTACATTGCTTGCGCCTCACACTTTCCATTTCGTGACTGCCAAATTATCACTTTCGTGCCGACCAAGTCTGAACTCTCTACACTACGGCCTACATGTGTACAGCTACCTACCATGTATCCTATATTACGTGCTGTCCAAACCATAGCTCCCTATAAATACACCCGTTGCTTTACTTAATCTCGTTCCCAAAATGACAAATGAAAAATGAAAAACGAGCCCTCCTCTTCAATAAGAAACAAAGCCACCATTCCAGAATGGAAACGACGCTGCAAGCTCCTCCTGTGTATTAAACCTAAACCCTCCCCGCGTTTTAAACAATGAAAACTTTTGCCTTTGAAACCAACGTCAGCTCGAAGTAGGAGGGATAACCACAGGCTTGCAGCGGCTTGCTGGAGTGGTTCGAAGACGACCGGATCAAGATAGGGGGAGACGGGGTGCTCTGTGGTCGGCCAACAATGATGAAGCGGTGGAGCAAATGCTGTGGCGATGGAAATTTTCTGTAGCAGTATTTGAAAAAGTAATGAGAACAAGAAAAAGAATGGGGAAGAAATTTGTAAACGTGAGCAGGGTTCTGGTGCATGCGAACAGGAAATAGAGGTGGTGGCTCGGTTCCACGTGGAAGTCTGCCGACGTCGAAGAGTTTGGAAGCAGTGGTTGAAGCAAGACGCGGGGAGCCATAGTTCGAAACAGAGCAGGAAGAAGGCGTAGTACCGGTTTGCATGAACCATTCTGTGATGGACGTGGTGATATTTTGTACGTGCAAAATACAAAGATGGAGGGATCATGACTACTTGGACTGTCAAAAAGAAAGTAGGTAAAGGAAAGGAATACATAGAAGAAGGAAAAGAACTGTAGCAAAGAAGAAGACGGCACCAGCGAATTGGATCTTGGGCTCAACGGAAAATGGTATGGGCCGTCTAATAATTTTAGTTCAATTTAAATTTTAAATACCAATTTGGACACGTAAGATTTAGACTTAGTTAATACAAATGGTAGTTAATAGGAGCAAAGTGGACCGGAAGCTTCCATTTCGTATAGCATGTTATTAATAATGTTAACATGACCTGGGATGTAAATGCATGAAACATGCCTGTATAAAGTAGCGTAAGTAAGTAACGGATAATAGTACCTTAACAGTATATAACGTGCCGGTTATTTACGTTTAAAACCATGAAGTTTGTATGTTAGTTGGAGGTAACTTATCATCTGTAAAATTAAAAGTAGAAGGGTATAGGTAGATCAAAAGCAGTAGTATATATATCATTATTGCACCAAACATTGGTGTGACTGAACAAGGTAATCAACTAACTTTATAATCAACGGTATTTACTTAAGTGAAGTAGATTAGTTGCTTAAATAAGGAATGCCGGTTCATATTTGTTTCCATCAGCCCAAAAGTGATCGGCATGTTTTATATCGTGATGCAAACCAAAGTTGAGTATTACTGGCCTATCAATGTCAGAACGTTAGATAATAATTAAGTTAATTAGTTTAAATAATTAGGGTTAATTAATTACTACTTAGAGTCAGATAATTTATGTTTAGGTTAAATTGTACTTAGAGTTAATCAAAATATAATTTGGATTTAATAAATTAATTAATCAATTTAATTAAATCATGAAATTAAAATGTTAATAACTTGTTTCACATTTCACCGGAATTAGATGAGACAAAGAGCAATGGAATCGTGATGAAGAGCCGAACATTTTGGAACCGGTCTGGACAGAGCTGGGAACTGCTGTAATTTCTTATCAAATTGAACTCAGTTTAATTTAATTGGAACCCGAACCTCTTTAGCGGCAACGGAATCAAGGTGAGTTAAACTCACTCAGTTTCCCATTTATATTTTATATAAATTGGGTATTTTTATTTTGTGTGCTCTGCTTGCCAATGGTTGACTGTTTGCTAGTTATAATTTATTTGTTGTTTTAAATGAGGAAATTAAATTGTGTTTAATTTCAGTGAAATACCAAATCGTTATTTTTAACGATTGGTTCCAATAAAGGTAACTCACCTTGGTTGGTCACGTTTATTTATAAACGTGTTTTAAATGGTTGAACCGTTTGAATTGCTTGTGGTTGATGTTAAATGGTCGTTATTCGGTTTATCAGTTAAACAAAACTGAATAGCCTGATTTGAGAAAACCATTTGAATACAGGGAAGAACAGATTGGAGGGATCCAACCGGATTCCTCAAATATATTGTTTGTTTTCATATTATCACATATGAATTGTCCTGTTTGGGGTGATTGATTTGATTGTTGATTTTTGACTGAACATTCAACCTGTGTTGTGTTTAAACCAATGGGTGATATTGGTTGGGTATTTGGCAGCGGATGGCCTATAAAATCAATCGTGTTATAAATATTGATTCACCGTCAGGTGAATCAATAAAGATGAAGTTATAAAATTTACTTTATAACTGGAGTTAGATTTTTAATATATTATTTTGAATAAAGGTTTATAAAAGAAAAATAAATAAATATTTTTTTTATTTAAGACTTCGATTTGTTCTGATGTTAATCAGATTTACAAGTATGAGCATAAGAAATGAGATGAATGGTTAAACTTTGATAATTGTTTTGTAAAGAAACAATTAACGGAATTTATATAAATTAATTATATTTAATTTAATTTAAAGAAAGGATTCATTGGAATTGGTTAATGGAATAGTCGAATATTGAGTTAATTAAATCGACCAGTTTGAATTGAAAGTGATGATCAAATTAATGTATTTCGATTAAGATAGTTAAATGAATATTGTTGAAATTTAAATAAGGTTTAAGAGGGATTTACGATTTAATTTAGTTAATAAAGAAATTAACTACTAATGCAGTTAACGATTGAAATAAATTATTATTTTAATCATAATAATTTAGAAAATTACCTTTCAAAGGTAGTCGAAGTGAAATGAAATCTAATGGGATAGGGTAAGGAGTCGATGAAGGGGTTTTATATTCAAAACCCGAATTTTTATAATGAAGTCATAAAGAAATTTCAAGTGAATATAATAGCTTGAAATAAACGTTACTTAATTATTTGAATTAAGTGAAAAGGAGATTAGAAAAAGGGTTTAAGATAAACCAAAGTATATAAATGAGTTTCAAAATGTAAAACGTTAATATTGAATTAACGTTATTTGAAAATAAGAGCAAGTAAAAGGGGAATTTGAAATAAGATTCCAAAGTGGGAAATGGTTGGATGGGTTGTAAGAAGATTGGTAAAAGTGTATTTGAGGTAAAGAAAATAGGTCGTTGGGTGGTATAACCAAACCCAAGTTATGATGGAAATTGTTTGATACTGAAATGGAATATTGGGTTTTGATTACAACTGATAATTACTTGAAGATATGAACGTTGTTGATCAAGGTCTGAGAGGTAGTTAAAATACCCCAACTTGAACAACATCGGGATTATCTGAAGATGGTATTAGTTGGTAATCGTAAGAGATGTTAGTAAATATGTTTTGATAATATAAACAGCGATTTTAGCGCTGTTGTTATAATACATGTTTTGTAAATCAAATATAGCGATTTTAGCACTGTTGCTATAGTAAATGGATTGTAAACCTAAACAGCGATTATAGCGCTGTTGTTTGTAAATCTAAATAGTAATTATAATGCTATTGTTATAACATATGTGCTATAAATTTCCTTATTAAAAACAAATGGATTTTCCCGATTTAAATAATAAAGGATGAGTTGTCATTTCGTACGACTGCTAGCGTAAATCGCAGGGCTGCAGATAGCCTACGGCGGTCGGATGTTTCCTGAGGGAATCAGGCGTAACCATTGTGATCGCTGTGATCTAGAGTCAAGCGAATGGAGTTAAGTAAAATAGTAGTAAATCGATAGGGTTAAAGAAGTCGAGTTAATCAGTTAGAGTTAACCACTTTGAGTTAATCAATTGGAGTTAATCGATTAGAGTTAAATCGAATAAGAGTTATTCAAATATCGTATTTTTAAATATTAACAGAGTTAGAAGTTTTGATTTAACAAAGTAAATCAGTTTGTTAAAGGCCAAGTGATGCTGAATACTGAATCAGTGAACTCATTGGAGTGTCATGATTGAAACACTGTATATTTTGATAGTTAAATCACCGACTATCAAATTTGTCCAATACGATTGTTGGTATGGAAAGACCGGGATCGAATTTATATTCGAAAACCATTCCGACCAACAAATACGTGAAGATATCAGAAGATGGTCGAGATGGAGCATTGAAGACCGTGGATTTTCATAAACGGAAGAACCACTAATATTCTCTACCTGGCAAGCAGAGGAAAGCTGTGATTCTGTCGTGGTTGGAATCCACGGGTTGCAAGGACTTCTCGCTACTGATCCATGGGGTGATTCCTATATTGGATGCAGTTGGAGAGTGCCTTCGGTTCATCCTGTTCCTGGATGACCTGTATGGACGAGTGTCTGACAGAGTATTTCCAAAGGATCACGTACGTTGATTTCTTCAAACGTGCTATAGTTGTTGGCGGGGAATCGCCATTCTCTAGCTTACTGCTAGAGTATTTTTGGGGTCGTCAATTAGTGATATCTGGCGGATCTAACGATGTGGCATTCAAAGTGCGTGATGACCAGATGTTCAGAAGTATTCTGACCTCAAGCCTCATCAACCGGGAAATGACAAAAATCGGGCAGGCAGCATGGCTATGTGGGTCGCTCCCATTAGGGTGTATAATCACCTATCTAGAGAAAATCCTATTTGCTTCTTAAATCTATGTTTCGATGCTGTCCCTTTTCGGGAGACGGTTGCTGATCCCAACCGTCGGTGATATACATTCGATACTCTCAAGCGAAATGAGGGGTCGGTCATGTGAGGGCCGGGTTGCAAGACGTTCTTGTTGAACCCAGTGTATTCGTCTCTAGAGATACACTATCGGAAGGTGGACCCATACCTTGTCAAGTCGGAATCCAATTCCCAATAAGCGCCTGCGGGTTTTGATTGTATACTATATATGTGGAGCGTGAGATGCAAGCGTTCCACTAGATTCTATTTACTTGTATTTAGACATTATTATAATATCAGACAAGATATTGGTTTCAAAACTGTTTTGGGTTATCGTAAGGTAAAAACCGTCCGTGTTTATGTGTGGATTCGGTCTTACGATTATCCTTTTCTTTGGAAAAGATTTTGAACTTTAAAATCATGATTGGGTGGTTCACCCTTATTACTGTGCGAGTTTATCTCACTCTGGTTCACCAGACTGACCCGGTGTTTTGTAAATGCTCGGGTTAGACCGGGTTGTACAGGTTCAGGTTATCGACTGCTATGAAGAGACGAGCTGGAGTTGTTCGGACGTATGATATTACTATTATTCCATTGTGTGTTGTATATGGGAACATGCTATTATAACTGTCCCATGGTATGATGTACTCTGATACTGTAAGTATTTTAAAGCTTTCAATAAAGATTATTTTTGTATTATATTTTGTTCCGCTGCGATGTGAGACTCTGTGTGGTGTTTCTTCTTCTTCTTCTATTCAATATTTCTACCTTATCTATTCTCACCCTCTAACTTCTTTCTATAAATGATCTGGAATGTTCGATGTCTGAATGGTCAACACGGTAGTTTGATGTTGATTTTCGGAGTCGAAAATCCCAGTTCGTTACACGAGGTTCACAACATCACCAATCAACTCATAGCATATGCATAGGATCGTATGAACAATCCTTATCATAATTTTCAACTCAGTGAGACATAAAAACATGAAATCGGCTAAGATACACTAACATAACCAATTTACTAGCACATGCAAACTCATATGAACACTAAATTAGACTTTACGAGCACATAGGCTTGAGGCATAGATGTGAGTTCAATAAAGAACTCACCTTTGACGCATGAATGGCAAGGACAAGCTCCAATAAGGAAGAACAAGCACACATCTAAGCAAAGAAGCTTTCTTTCTTCAATCACTCCTCTCAAATCACCACATGAACACATATGAAGACTCATGGACGTTAGAACATCATAAAAATCCAAAATTGAGAGGAGAGAAAGGTAGAGATCGAGTAGAGGGAGCTCACCCATGTCATAGAATTGGATTTGCACTAGAATTGAGCTCTAGATTGGAAGCCCTAGCCTTGGAGTTTCTATTTTCCTTTCCCCTCTCCATTTCTATTTTTTTTGAAGTGTTAGAATGAAATGAAGAAGAGGGGGCTGATTTGGGTTTATATGGTGAGCTAGGCTAGCTCAACCAAGCCCTAGCCAAGGTGCCCAAATTCTGAAACTCAGAACATATCGAACCTTATAGTTTTCGAACACCTAAACGATGTTTTGAACTCGATGGAAGTGGTTTCAAGTCCAAATTCATTCGTATGTGAAAAGTGATATTTTGGACATACATTCAAATGAGAAAACGACCAAATTTCACTAACTCAAAAGGTATCGATGCTTGTAGTCAAAAAGGTCGCAAACGATGACCGGACTCAATGGAAGTGGACCCGAATCCTAATTTTATCGTTTGTGAAAAATGACATTTTGAGTGACACATGAGATACGACGATATATTTAAATAAAATATTTAAATCTAAAATTGTCGAATGAGCGTGTTGTTACAAATTAACACTTTCAATCTTTATTAAATAGTTTAATTTCACTTGAAAGTACTAAAATATTGAATCGAAACCTCTATTCTAAATCTCGAATCTTTTCGATGACATGATCTAGTATATTTTTATTACAGGCACTAATGGTTAAAAAGGAGCAACCTCCCCACCATCGAAAGATTTGTATTATAGGTATTATAGTGATCACTATTTTATTGGCTACAAATTAAGCCTTACCACATGGTATGTACACCTAAACCATTATCCAAATTGAGAATTGATTATTTTATAGATTTTTTCAATTTGGATGAACAAAGCTAGTGGATTAATTATGGTATACTTTCAAATATTGTATGATATAAATAAAATGGTTGAGTTCCTGAAACAGAGAGATTTTAGAAGTAACGAAAGGAATTACATTTTTGTGAGAGAATAAGAGGAATTAGTATTCAGAAGGTATGAAAGTGAAAGTCAGGTATTTTTCATAGAAGCAATTAGCTGTTTATTTGGCTTCTTAGACATGCGTGGAGTGTATAAACTTGCCGAACTTATAAAAATAAACCTACAGATCATTTCATGTATGTATCTAAGGGTTTGTTATAAGGCTGTAATGTAAAATCTAACTGTTCAGCTGATAGTTTATGTATTCACCGAAGGAGGTCACGATTGTATCAAACGTTGAAGCCTCAATAGTGCAAACTATGCGAAAGAAAATGGGAATCTAGAAGAATTTATATTCTACTAAATTTTCACATTTATTCCACTGACTTAATGTAAGTGTAAAAACCATTGATGTATGGTTTGGCTCCTCTCATATTCTTACTATAGTTAGCGTCATATATATGAAATTCTAAAGAATGTGTTCAATCATTATTCTATGTACATTTAAATACTATCAAATGGAGAAAATATTTTTTTAATCGAAAAAAATTGTAAATGGGATACCATGCAACAAAGCTATAATTACCTATCTATAAAGAAGCACTGTAACCATCAATTGAGTAAGGAAAATAAATATTGGGCATTACAGATCGTAATTATTTGGAAAATGAAAGCTACAATTTCTCAGACCTTGTTCGCTACATGTTAAAACATCATAAGAATATTGAATCATGTAAAATATACATAATGTAACAGAATATTGTATCTTTGACCATCTAGTGTATAATATAAATATAATACTGTCTACATCTTGAGGAATTGTATATTGAGAAAAAATACAAAAAAAGGTCCACTATAAACTTATGCCAAAAGTTATCTGAAGCATATAAAAGAAACCAATAGATGTTAGAAATGCTATGTTTTGGTCAACAAAAGATGAACTGAGATATAACTTCTCTATATTTTCTGTCATTTTGGGTAAATTAGACATCATGGATGTTTAATTCCATCTTAATTACAGAAAACCTATAACATTTAATGCTATCTTAATTCAAATTTGAAACAAACAAAATACATTAAAATAGCATACATGCTAAGATTGATTTTGAAGGTAAAGCCATCTGCTGGTTGAAAGTTCTACATATCTCTGATGCAAAAAACTAAAAGGAATTGAACAGTTATAAAGCCAGACTACACAAACGTAAGTAAGAGTAATAAAACAAACAAAACTGTACCCTAAGACACCCCTAAAAATGAATCGACAACAAAAATATTTGGCAAGGGCTTAAAAAATCAAGCACATTAATATGAACTGAAAAGAGTTCAATGTATCACTCCTATCAACAAAATATATTTTGGTGATAATTTAGTTGGTTAGACAAAGATTAGAAGTATCATATTCCAAAACTAATATGATCTACTATCAGTTCCAGCAACAATCAAAATTCAAGAAAATGTTATCTTACCAGCTCGAAAAGGAAAAAAATTAGGTACCTTGATAGTTACTGTATAACAACTAATGTTGTTCTCATATTTCACAGAAGGGCGAAGATATACAATAAAATTTGAGTCAGATCCACTAACAGAATATGAAGTACACCAAGTTCAAATAACATAAGATGAAAAAAAATATCAGCATCTATATGTACTTCCACATCTTCATGTTTGTTTTGAAGGGAACAAAAGAATAGGAGACGACCATAACTTATTATGATTTGAGCCCAGTACAATTTTCAAATCTAAGCATGTTTATTCACAAAACCATTAGATTCAATAGGACAAACATAATTTAAACAAAATGGGAAACCTTGCGTACGTTGATTTCAAAAGCCAAATAAAAAAAACAGCAATTCTTAATTATACAGTAAGAGAAAAAATAGAGGACCCAAGCTGAACAGACTAAAAACTTACAGAAGATTCAGGAGGGAGAAAGCTGCAAGGCAGCGTATGGTCTGTAGATGGAGTTGCCTTAGGAAAAACCGACGAAAAAGGGGAAAAAAATAAGGAAGTGCGGATACCTAGTGTTTATAGCGCAAAAGGTGAAAGTGGAAAAATCAGAAATAGTCTCTATTAAGATTGTGAGCACTAAGGGTATGATTAGGCAGAAGAAGATAGGAGATGGAAAGGGAAAATGAAGGCGAATGGGGAAGAGGAAATAAAAAGTAAGGAGCAAAAGGAACGAATGCAAAGATCTGATTGAGAAAAAATGGACTCTTCAGTAAACATTTACATGTGTCACACTAATGAGAAGTCCTACCAAAAATTAAAGGGGGCTTGAGAGCTATCGAAAAGCAACTCATCTTTAATGGTATAGTATAGATTATATTTTATCCATTCCTCTTTGAGATACTTTATCGAGCTCTGATATATTTATTATTTCTGTCTTTTCTACAGGATAAAAGACAAGCCAACTCGAATTTCAGTGGTTTCAGATTTAGAACTTTTGAAAAATCCGGACCCGCCAGAATTTGGGTTGTTACAATGTGTCATTGCCTTCTAGATAAAAAGCGTACCTTGGTATAGAGCCCAAGTATTACTTATGTGGCAACTTCTACTTATGTGGATGTTGATGTCGCGGGCAACGGGTTAAAGATTGGTAACTATCAGAAGATGACATACTTAGGCGGGATCTAATCTATCCAGTTATGGGATAGACCGACCTTATGTTGGCGGAGAACCCCTCTAGTTCTCGAGGCATCCCTCTAGAGGTGTACCCATCGGATAAGGATGTTCTTTCGCCTGGTCATTTGTTGGAAACTGTTCTCCACTATGAGCCTTTACATTTTTAGTTGTATACTATATATCAACATAATAGGATGGGGTATTATGCTGGCTAAGATTGATACATTTACTTGCGAAATGATTTTCCACACTATGCACTAATAATAATATTAGAGGATTTTTCCATGTAACAAGCATTTTTTATTATCATAAGGAGAAACCTCGCCCAAGTCTGTGTTTGCATTGTGTGTGTGCCACGAGACCTGGTAGCTTCATTTTCCAAAAAGCGCGAATTTTATACACTAGTATTCATAAGGGGAAATCCGTTCCATGTTATACAGCATGGTCTTATGATATACCTCACATTAAAATGAACCAAAATATAACTATTTTTAGTTTCTCACACCAGTCCCATGACTGACCTAGAGTTTATTGTTTCCTTCACCTAACCACTGAATGCCCATACTTTTCTACATGAGCTGCCTGGTAGTTTTGGTTTTTAGATTAGTCTTGGAGTTAATTTAGAGCAGCATCTGGATTAGGGATGGAGATGTCATTTGGATCATTAGCCTTCCGCCGAGAGTTTTATATTTTCCGTCGTGTGTCTGTTGTAACTCTGATATATCATTCTAACTCTGATGTAAAGTTATTGTTATGATAATAAAAATTTCTTTTATTATGTTCCAATGTGTAAGTACCCCTAACAATCCGTCTTTATGAATGGTTTGAAGTCAGTTTACCAGTTTGAACTGAGAAAAAAGGCGGGTCATTACATAAAGTGGTATCAGAGCTTTGGTTTATACAAAGCTTTGGGGTACGAGTCATTAGAACAGAAGGAAAGGACTCATCAAAGGATATGATTAGTAATATCTAGAATGAGTAACTCATTAGAGATAGGGTTAGCAAGACCCTAGAATGAGTATGAGAGTATTATATACGAGAGAACGTATTTTCATATAAAAATGATTTTGGAAGATTTTTTTATATATACTGAGTATAAAAGAATTTGTTTTGAAATATAAATATATAATTAACTTGGATAATTAATTAAATAATAAGATAGCTAGAAAGTTGAATATGGACATCCTGTGATTAGAATTTCACTATTTGACTACAGACATCCATATAAAGTTGTAATTAGCATTTATTAAGTAATTTTAGTAAATAATCCAAGTATGAAAATCTTTTTAAATCTATGAACTTGGTTAAAAATAAAGTTTTTGGAAAATGGTTAAAGTAAATTAAACTTGAAAAGTTAGGTTAAAACTTAAGTGTTTGAATTGAAATAAGAATTATCGACGATTTTAGATAGTCAATAGATATTGGTAAATGAATAAATCTAAAGTTAAGAAGTTTGAATATGGAAAATAAAGATAAAATATAGTATTGGACTTATTATCACTCAAATTCAGGAACAGTCTTGACCTTTCAAATCTCTTTTCATTAATAAGTAAATCAAGGACAACCTAACTTAAGCTAGTAATAATCCTTATAAGAATTTGGATTTGACGATCGGGATTCTCGATAATTTTTAATAGTCAAAGAAGTTTGGGATACGTTTGAATAAAAATAAAATGCTTAAGCACAAATACCTGTGAATGGAGTTTCATAATTCGACTAAAAGGTATTTGGTGGATAGAAATAAGAATTATCCGAACTAAGGTATTTAAATAAATACGTAGAGATTACGTAATGATTTTAGGAACTTTGAAATCTAAAAAGAAATAAGCTTCACAATTTTTGGACTCATTAGCAAGTTAAGACCAAAACCTAGAAAAAACAAATCCTAACTCTATATTTTCCTTACTAATTTTACGGTGGCAGACCACTGAGTGTTAGACAGTATCTCGCCCAAATCGCCCAATTTGTGATGTGCAGCGGTAACAGCAGTTCACGATCCGACGACTTGAAAGGATGGATGTTTGATCCTCCTAGTGATGCTGAAATGAGTGATAGGGAGTCTAAGGCTTCTACACCCAGAGAATCTGAGCCTATAGATCCCGTGGAGCCGATGTCGACCAATGATATTTTAGAGCATGCAGCTGATCAGGACGATGATGATGTTGAGATGTAGTAGTTTCATGGTGAGGGTATACCTGCTGATGGGATGATGATAGACCAGTTGGAAAATTTTTAGGAGCATATGGATGAGTTTGATGGAGTAGCAAAGTTTGGTGGATAGATTGGCGATCATGTTGAACATGTTCTAGATGGTGATGTTCTCGAGTGGGACCTAGCACCCAAGTTTGACGAGGACGACGAGAGTGAGGTTATTTGATGAGGACGGATACCTCATAGACGACGAGCCTATGGAAGGCGAGGATGACGATGAGCAAGATATGTCGAATGATTAGTTAGTTGTTGGTTATTGTTTTGGAGATATTGTGGATATTGTATATATAGTTATCTTAAATGCTTAGTCCGCACTAAAATATTTTTAGGCTAGGACATTTTTTTGGGGACTTGTACCTTTTTGACCGCATATATTTTGTTATTGTATAGAGACCACCTCAAGTATGTATTATGTGCTCAGGTTGGTTAGGCTAGATCATGTATATGACTTTTACCACAAGTGCATTATTGCACTTTGGTATAGATATTGATGATATTTTTGGCTGAATATAGCATGATATTCTATTGTTGACTTACACACGTTGTTAGAGTATTCTACCCGGTATTTCCATGGTGAGGACGGGATTTTTTTTATTTTCCAAAAGTATTGATTTTGTTCAAATTTAAGTATGAAGAATTGTTAACAAACTTTATTTCGAAAATCCATAAGTTGTTTTGTATGATTACAGTTTTATCAAACTCTTGTTTTCGAGGACGAAAAGATTTAAGGGGGGAGATTATAACGATCCAGAATTTTTGATCAATTTAAAAGTGGGATTTTGAATTTAAAATAAATAGATTTGATTTAAACATGAATTTTGAATTAGTTTTAATATAAATATGGTTTAGATAAATAAAATGGATATTTGAATTTTCTCAAACATAACGGTAGAATATTAGTAAGAATTCATCGGGTTTTGTTATAACAAATTTTCCAAGTACGTATTTATAAAACTATTTTTAATGTAATCATTTCTAGTTAAAGATATATATATATATATATATTAAATATGGATTATAAATAAAATATTAAATTTTGAATTATTAATAAGTTCACAAATATTGACAGGATTTAATAACATTAGTCATCGGTTGATAAAATAGCAAAACGGTAACCTAGAACTGAACTTTTGTAACATATATAAATTGTTTCATTTTTGCAACGAAGTTTTACTAAATTGTTTCTATTCAAAACCATGGCATGGAACATGATTTCCTATGTGGATGGTTTTTGCTATGTGTCCCCTTGCACATTTCCAATTCTACCCCTCTCTTGGGCTATATAAGGAGACTTACCCCCTCCATTTCATTCCATCTAAGCCTTCTCCACCCTCTCCATTTCTTAGTACCTTCTTTCCCTCCTTTTCTCCCCTCTTCTCCCTTTGTTTTTCAGCAAATGACCCCTCTCCTTCATGGCCTAAGTGCCCACCGATCAAACTCCCTCCCTCCGGCCACCTCCTCCCTCTCCAATGCCACTACCTCTCCCTCGCCCATTACTCGACTCTACCACCTCCCCTCCTCGGCCCATCCACCTCCGACCTCACAACCTCCCCACGCTGACGCTACCACAAACCCATGTCCATCCTCTCCTTCACTCCATGCCATGAGCCACCCATCACCACCCCTTTTTCGGCCCCACTTACCCCTCCTCATTACCATTTATTATAAAAAAATACATAAATAATAATAATATAATATTTTATCAAAAAAGTCGGTGTGTGGGAATATTGTCCATTTAGAAGCATTTTGGTTAGCTAGGCTCTCCTACCATGAAGATATAAGGAGCGAATATGCTGGTGAGCAACTCTATATACTTTTGTTTATATACGGTTAATTATGGTTGATAATTATATGTGTGTAATGTTGAATGAATAGTTGTGTAGTTGGTGACACTTGTACATTGATAAGCGTTGATTATCATAACGCTTGCACATTGTTGGTAAAATTTATTTGATAATATTGATGATGATTGTTATGGATGTGTATGCGATTGTTATTATTGTTTGTATATCATCACACACTGATCATACCTTAATTATGGAATTATATAGGTGATTAGTTAAGTCTCCTTCTCTTTTGAAAATATAACGGGTTTTATATTATTTTCATATGAAAATAATACCCAGAAGTGAAGTTTGGAATTTGGTAGTCGAAATGGTTTGGAAATGAAATTAAAGCATATACGAATAACTTTTGTAAAGATGGAAATGTATTTGAGAATGATTTTAACTATAAATGGCTTGTTCAATTTTGAAATCAATTTTAAATAATGAATTCCAAAATTGAAGTTGAGTTTGATATATAAACAATGGTTTAAACTCAAACCAATGATTCCAATAATCTTATAATATTTGAATTTGGTTTCTGCAAAGTTTGAGGTTATAAGAATTGAATTTTGAAAAATATTATTATATTAATACAATAATATTATAATACTCAAATTTGATTTGAAATTAAATTTGAAGTTAAATTTTGTAAATATTGTTTTTAAATAAGTTTATATATGTTTGCAAAGCTTTATAACCATATTAGAAGTAATTGGGTGAAATTTTACTCAAAGTTGTATTATGGTCTGAATAGGACTGGTTACGCTGTGGCAGTTCGCGAATTTCGGCCATAAACTTCAAAAGATTATAACTAATGCAATTTAAATCAGATTTATGTGAAACGAAAAACGTTTTCTTTCAAATAATAATAGTTTTTAAATAGAAAACGAATTTTTAAATTTCAATATATAGATTTCAATTTATGTTCAAATCTATTTTCAAATAAAATCTTTTTTTTGAAAGGCAGCGCAAAATTTTTATTACTCAACATGAAAATTACAAAATTTACAACATCACCAATATAAACAGACTAACCCTGTACCTAAACTCTACAATTATTTCCAATACAACATTCACTAATCAAAAATGACTCACGACTTTACAGAATTAACAAAGAATGCACTTTGCAAAAAAGAACAAAAACCATTGAACATGATATAGGATTACTTCAAGAACTCCTCATCGCAGAGCATGAGAAACCCCAATCAATCCACTTGAAATCTCTAGCTTCAGAAAGATCTAATACCATTCAACAGTTCAAGAACACAGCAGTACCCACTTGTAAACCTGATGCATATACAATTGTTGCAGATAACACCATTTACAAGTATCACCATAGCAGAACTATTGCATAACTATTGCGTATACTAATGCCAAACAGCCAAACTGATCAAACAACAACAGGTAGCAACATAGTAGAACTGGATATGAATACAAGTGCCTATATATATCATCATCAAGTAAAGAATGGATCAAATAAAGGAGAAGGATTTCTCCTTGTATGTATCTCGTTCGATTTCAAATTACTATTTCGAGGTACCACTTCATCATGTCTGAAGTCTCTACCTTCATCCAAATCACCCTAAAATTTACCATGAATTTTGATACTCTTTGATTTGGTAGAAGAAACAGAAGTTGATGATGCATTATTACAAGGTGGTGGTAACTAAATATTAGAGGGAGGTTTTAACTGAGCATATGGTGATTGTATAGGAAGTGCTGATGAGGATGACTGAAGATAAGAAGTTGAGACAAGCATTGATGAAGAAACAAAAGACATGGTAGCCATAAGATAAAATGTTGCAAAAGCTATATTATTACCATAAACAGAATGGACCTGAGAACCCTTCCCAAAAAATTTCATAGAGGCTGAATGTGAAACTGATAAAGATGTTGTTGCAGTAGATGAAGCTGTTAAAGTAGGAGTTGTATTAGAGGAAGATGAAGCAGATGAAGAAGCTGTTGTATAAGAGGAGTGCAAACCAAGATGATTCACATCCTCAACCTTATCATCATATTAATTTCCAAAAAAAGTTTCATCACCATTAAAAGTTGTGTCCAAACTAAATTGATCTCCATTGTTAAACCCTTTACTCTGAACAAAACCATCACTAACTTCATTTACTTATGCATTCATTCCAGTATCATCACCAATATGAACCTCTTTACTATTATCAACCTCTTCATTAACATTAGAAACTTGTGCATTTAAACCAAGATCTACCCCTAAACCGCCTTCATTAACAACAGAGTTTAAAGCATCAAAAGGATTTGAATTAGCATCCACCTCAATGGATTGGTCAACAGCATTTGTCTTGCTATTATTCTCACTTTTTTCTTCCAAATTCTATTAGGCTTAATGCTATTCCAATTATTGTAATTAACCTGGGAGAAGTCTTTCTTGTTATAATGACCAACAAAATCATTAGCTCTAACTTGAGTATCCTCAAAGCAATCTTCTACTAGCTCCTCATCATCCATCTGTGCTTTAGTATTGAATTCACATTTAAAAGTATCATGACCAAACACCTTACATATAGTACAAATACTAGGTCTCTAATCGTATGTAAGCTTTATAGAAGGGCAATTTTCACCTAAACCATCAACTACAATTTTCTTAGGAAGATCAAAATCTGCTACAACCTCAATCAATGCCTTAGCGTATTTAAATCTCTGCACCCTTTTTGTACTAATATCAAAACAGATTAACTTCCCAACATGACAAGCAAGCCAGTTAATTCCTAAAAGTGTCCAAAGAATGATTGGAATCTATAAAAATGAACCCAAACTGGAGCATTTTTAATCTGTGATTGAGCATTACCAATAAAGCGATCTCAATTAGTTATTATGAAAATACGTCCTTTAATAAAAAATTGGATCTGATTTAAGAATTCTATCTCTATCCATGTCGTTAGAAAAAACAAAATAAAAGTGCACAACGTCTGATTTTATATTCACTTCACCTTCTAATTTCCAAAATCTGTACAAAAAATTACCACTAAAGGATATGAAAGAGTGTCATCCAAGAAGAATCCAACCAAGTTTTTGCTCCAGTACTTCATGCATTCGTTCTTTACAGTTTCTGTCTTCTTTCCGGCACACCATCCCTAGGAGTATAAAAATGTTGTGGCTTGAAAACACCTGAGTTCCTAGGAAGCAAACTGAAAAGAGAAGCGTAGTCAATTTTCATAGAGGATGGAAAAGAGGACTATGACGACTTGAAATTGACATGAGCACTATTAACATTTTGACAAGAATCACTAGAGTTATTGGATCTAAAAGAAATTTGCCAAGATATGGAATAGAGGAATTCACTCTAAGATTTACAACGGAGGAGTTAGCTGAGGTGGAATTGACGTAGGAGGTTGGTGGATCTAGAGGAATAGGCGGAGAAGGACGAGAAGGAAGAGGTGGAAAAGAGACGTCGAAAGTGAAGGAGGAGGATGAAGAAGAAAGAGGAAATGTAGCAGGTTTCATTAATGTAGGAAATGTTGTTTCAGTGATGACAAGTATGCCATTTTCAAATAAAATCTTGGTTTTGTAGTTCGGTGGTAGTAATTGGAAATCGATAGAAACGACTTTTTAAAAATTAATAAAAACTATGATAAACATAATTAACTATTTGGATCTGATTTGAATTGGAAATATTAAGTTTTGGATAATTAAAAAGTTATTTATATCAAACTAGCTTATTTGTAACACTTTTGTAATGCTTTTGAAACGCTTCTCTGAAATTTGTATGTTTTTTAAGTTTTAAACTCACTAACTATTTTATAAACCATGGATAATCATTTTAAAAGATTAACCAAGAGTTTTGAATGTTTAAAAGTACTTAAATTTTTTGAAATTAAGTAAGTTCAATTTACATGGAATTAAAGAGTTTTCTAATAATAAGTTAATTGGATATGGTTGGAAATAATCATTGAATGATTGGTATTAATACCGTAGAGGGAACTTATACTATTTAAGGAATTTAAAAGGTAGATATAACATTATACCGCTTATTGTATCGGTTAAATACGAGAATTAATATTAAATATGAGCTGATAAAATTTCTATCTAACTCTTATAATCAATAGCAAATGGTTTTGATTTAATCTTTTGATTTAAGATAAAGGTTTTTAAATTTAATTATTTGGGTTTTGATAGAAATAATCTTCAGATATTTGATACGGAACTCCCTTGTTAAACATAAACAACCAGAGGAATTTGAGAGATGTTATATCTTTATTTCGCTTATAGTATTCGTTAATTATGAGATTGGTATTAGATACAAGTTGATACAATCTCTATACAAATATTATATTGATATCAATCTAATTTAGATCAAATAATTTTCAAAATAATTTTTAATCGAGAAAATCAATGAAAACTTTGAAGTCATTGAAGCAATGAGAAAAGATTTTTAAGACTTATAAGTCTTAACCACCTCGGTTTTAAAAAAGGCATTTTTTATAAAAATGGTTTGTGAAATAAATCTGTAATCCAAATAAGGATTTTAAAGGGAACTTTGGTTAATATTTTGATTAATGAATTTTGGATTTTTAAAGGAATGAAGTTTGGGTTAACAAGTTCATTAAATATGGAATTTGTTAAAGCATCAAGAATGGTTTTAAAGAAAGTTTTAGTTGACCAAATTTTGAGAAAAAGGAGACCTTATTAAGATCCAATATAATATGTAATTATTTTTAAATTATGTTGATTATTTGGAGTGACCGGGATTAGATTTATATGAGAAAACCATTTCGAATAATCATACGATGTAATAGAGCAAAATCTTGAAGACAGTGGTTAAAGAATGGGAATCTTCATATCGTATGGATTACTCACTGATGTCTCGGGATGTACATCCACTATGAGATTATACTATAGCAGTGGTCCAATCATACTTGGAAATTTTCCGAATTTGCAAGGGCTTCTCTCCTTGATTAGACAAGTAATAAAGTGCCTTCGGTTTCGTTCAGACCCAGAATGAACTTGTATGGATGTGTGTCGAGCATTGTATTTGGTAATATATTGGTTGATCATTACTAAACATATTTATGTTTGTGGAGGAGAATACGTTCTCTTAGCTTAACACCCTTCTTTGAGATGTACAAGCTCAAAGGTGATATGTTAATAATTGTCAACTATATGTTACGAAAAGACAGTGTGGCATACTTCGTAATGAGCTATAATGATCAAAGCGTGGCTTAATTTAGCATAGCTTTGTATAATGAGACTTCAACAAGCCTCAATGTCCGTAAATGACCGTAATAGGAAAAATACGCCAAGGATATGAGTGTGTCATTTCCTTCTTGTTAAAAAGTATACCATGGTATAGAGCCCAAGCATTACTTATGTGGCATCTTCTACTTATGTGCATTTGATATCGCAAGCTCCGGTTAAATGTTGGTAACGACCGAGATATGACATACTTAGGCATGATCTAATCTATCCAGTTAAGGGATAGACCAACTTGTGTTGGCAGAGAACCCATTTGGTTCTCAGGACATCGCTCTAGAGGTGTAATCATCGGATAAGGAAGTTCCTTAGCCCGGTCATTTGTTAGAAACCTATTCTCCACAACGAGCCATTATGGTTTTAGTTGTATACTATATGTCAACATAATAGGATGGGGTATTATGCTGGCTAGGATTGATACATTTACATGCGAAATTATTTTCACACTATGAACTAATAATAATATCAGAGGATTTTTTCATGTATCAGAAAGTTTGGTTAACGTAAGGAGAAACCTCGCGCAAGTCTACATTTGGATTTTGTGTGTGTATGCCACGACAACTTATGGTAGCTTCATTTTCCAAAAAGCATTGGTAATTTTATGCACTGGTATTCATAAGGGGAAACCCGTATCGTGTTATACGGCGTGGTCTTATGATTTACCTCACATTAAAATGAATCTAAATATTTTTTTTAGTTTCTCACACCAGTCCTATGACTGGAGTTTATTGTTTCGTTCACCTAAACTCTAGGTGCCCATAATTTTCCATATGGGCAGCCTGGTAGTTTTGGTTTGTAGATTAGTCTTGTAGTCAATTTAGAGCATGTACTGGATTAGGGCTGGATCTGTCATTTGGATCATTAATCTTCCACTGAGAGTTTTATATTTTTCCGATGTGTATCTATTGTAACTCTGATGTATCATTGTAATACTAATGTAAAGTTTTTTTATGATAATAAAATTTTCTTTTGTTCTATTTCAATGCTAAGTACCCATAACAATCCGTCTTTACGAACGGTTTGAAGTCGGTTTAATTACCGGTTTGAATCGGGAAAAAGGCGGGTTGTTACAATGATATCACAAGTGGTGTCATACAAACATTTATTTCCAAAAATAAAATAAATACTTTTATTACTTATTCTTGTTTAAATGGACAGATAGATGTCTGTTTCCATATTTGTTTTATCCAATATTAAGAACGTCTTAATTTCATCGAAAACCCATTTTCATTGTTTTCTTAACGAAACGTCCAGTTTCCTTATTTTTTTATACAAAATTTAGAAGCAAGTTCACCACTATTATCTATAACTTAAAACATGATTATTTTTGTTTGACAATCCTATATTTAAATATTTGAAGTTAATTAAATATTCCAATGCAGTTTGATAAAATTACGATTGTTATAACTATCCCAATGGTCAGATATGTTATGCATGGATCAAAAGATCATATATTTGAAATTTATCTAGTGTAATTCAATCTATTATATATATATATATATGCATAAATAAGTATTTATATGTGTGTGTGTATATGCACACACATGTGTGTATATGCATATATATATGTGTGTATATATATATATATGTGCATACACACACACACACATATATACATACATATATATATATAAGCATACATAAGTATGCATACGTAAGTAAGAGAGCTTAAGGAGCTGTGTAGTTAAAGCGCTAAGGGATCCAATGCGGCGAATGAGTAAAAATTTGTAGTGGGGATAAAGCGAAGAAATAACGGGATATAGCGAATGAGTCTAAAATGGAATATGAAACTCATATTTAATGCTCTTACAAATATATAAATGATAAATAAATAGAAAATTAACATTCAACTTAATTATAATTAGTACATTCTTAATTTTAAATAAAAGTGTATGCAAATATACGTAAATAAATTTGAATATTTATTTAGCTTGATTAAATTTAGTAGAACGTTATAGTATTTTCTATTCTAAAAAATTTATGATAAAAATATAAATTATACAACTATTTTTATAAATTTTATAATGTATAGATATCATTTTTAAATTCCCTTATTTTACAGAATATATAGCGGAAATAACAGAATATAGCGGAAATAACGGGATATATCGGGAGTATCGAAATATAGCTGGGCTTAAAGTGGAAAGACTATTTCAGAGGCTATTCTGAAATAGTGTAGCGGTAGAAATCCGCTATACGATATAGCAGGGATACGGCTAGGTAATAGATGGGAATTAATTGCATAGTTAAGGAGGAAGTTGAAAATTTTACAAAATAAATAATGAAATGAGAAAGTGAGAGAGCATGTTATGAAACTAGTTTATATAAAATAAACTAAGCAAATTACCAAACTAACATTAAGCGCACTAGTTTCTAGAGCAATCCTAACATTTCATATGTCATTTCAAATGATATCAATTTACATATTGAAATTATTGATCATAACTGAGGATTCACACCTTGCGTGGCAGCATAGAAATAGATGGCATAGGCTGAAATAGGCATGAAAGTTAACGCAAAAGCTGACACGACACGATTGAATCATATGGACAGAATCTCAAGTTGAATAACCCTAAATGCAAACTCAAATTACAAATCAACAATCTCCTATTAATATATATATATATATATATATATATATATATATATATTCATGTGTAGAAAAATAAATATGCATTTGTATAAAATACTCCAAATCAAATATATATCCAACTGGCCACACTTAGGATTGAACACCCAACCTTCAACTTAACATCTCCATGCCTTACCACTTCACCTATAAGATTATTGGTTTCCATACATAACACAATTACACAACGGTGCATACAACACAAAAAATCAACCCACACATACAAGCGTAGAAAGGTACATGTTTAGGTGGATTTTGATTCCCAAATAATTTATAAAATAAAACAAAATTTTAGACAATTTTAAAATAGAATTTCAGATATGTTAACCACGAAATTTGAAAAAATAATCAATAAAAAAGTTTAAAGAAATTCTTTTATCTTCAATTTAGATAGATAGAAAAACTAGATTCAGATTATTTATGAGCGAAAAAATAACGAAACGGTGACTGACCATTTTCGGCTCCAAAATCTGGGTCTGAAAATGTGTCTGAAAGATTCGCAAATGCGGTAGAGAAAATCAAAAAATCTAAAAAAGTTGAAAACATGAAAGTTGTAGGTGTTTTATTTTCATCCAATCTAAGAAAAAGAAAAATTGGCTTCGGGTGTCCTAATAGTATTTTATGGCCTCTGCAATATGAGTTAAAATTTTGAAGAAAAAACAAAAAACCAAAAAGAGAAGAATTGCTAGGGAATTCGGGTTTCTGGCTCGAATATGGGTTTTGGTTCATGTCAAAGGTGCAGGTGGTGGTAGAGGTGGTACAAGTGGTGGTCATGGATGTAATGGTTGTTGGTAGTGGCTAGGAGGGAAAGATGAGGAATGTAACACCCCATAATTTTATAGTACATCAAAATGATATATTAAAGAATACTTAATTAATTATTGGGAATTAAGAAAACGGATTACGACATTGCGTTCGTCTTGGAATTCTGCTTAAGATAGACACCAAGTTTGCGTAAAACGGACTTCGTATGAAGAAGATATTAAGGTTAGAAGTATATATATGCATATGAGAATTATATATACTAAACAATTCGAAACAATTCTAAACAGTTCAAAATCAGAGACGTGGGGAGAGCGGGAGTTCAGCCCGTTAGAGGTCGACCTCAGTCCCCATGGGTGTCGACCTACGGGTCGACCCCACAACGGGGGTGTCGATCCCAGTGTCGACACACCAAGGCGGGTGTCGACCCCCATAAGGATATTGGCATATTTTCGGTTCTGAACATAGACTGAATTCTTGGCTTGGTTCATTGACATTAGGCTATAAATAGGACCTCGTTCTCATTGTTTTTATTCACTAAAAAATGGCGACAACGAGGTGCTGCCCCAACTCAGAGTAAAATAGCTTATTCTTCTTCAACAACAAGTTATATGTATTCAGAGATCTGTGATACAACATCTGCAATCAATTCCTTGTTCTTTAAGATCCAATCACACTGAGTCAATGTTTGTAACGACTCGTATTCTACGCATCATAGGATCGTAGGATATTTATTTCTTTCACATACGAAGTCGTATGGTCATGTAACTTTGGGAGACGACTATTGGGGTCATTTCCCATGTTCATAATTTTTCCCGATTTTTAAATGACCATTTTACCCCTAGTTGGCACTGTTTGGGCCATAACTTTTGACTGGAAAGGAATTTTGACCTGAAACCACTTCCATTGACTCCGGATGATGGTTTCTCTTTCCGTAGAGTGGTCACAATAGCCAAACGGACTTACCGTTTGGGAGATATGGCTGAATGAAGATTTAGAGGGTTAATTTTAGTTAATTGGGCCTAACCGGGTGATTAGCAGCTAGGCCTAGAGGGGAATTTCGGGTTTAGAGGCATAGAAGGGCTGATTAGGGTTAGAAAATCACTTTCATTTCAGTTTTGAGCCGCCACAAACCTTCTTGAGACCTTAGTAATGGCTTCCATCCTCTAAAACCACTCCAAAACACATTTTTAGTGAAGATTAAGCCTAAACTACATCAAAACAAGGCCAAATAGCAACAGAGCAAGGTTGGAGCTGCTGCTATACATAGGAATTCGACCCAAACAGAGAGTATTTCAGATTTGGTGTTTTATTTTGTGGCAAAGGTGAGTGATTTGCATAGTTTTTGCACTAATTACGGTAATTAAGGGTAATTAGTGAAGATTAGCGAATTTATACACTAATAAATTCTGGAAAAATGTTTAGAAATTCTTAAATAATATTTTATGCCTCTGTTATAAAATTTGGACGATTTGATTAAGTTTTACTAAATATGTGCTTAAACATGATTAAGTGGGATTATGGGAAAATGTGAGGTTTTAGCCACTTTTGATCCATTCTAATTCATTTGAATTGTTTTGCTGTTTGTGGTTGCGATTACATGTTTCTATGACTCTATGGTGTGTTTTATGATTGATTAGAAGTGTTAGATTTGTCAAAAACGTCGTCGAATGGCGTAAAATGCTTGCTGGAAGAGTTGCAAAAAAGTGCAGGTTTTGGACCGGATCGGATATGGAGGCTCAGATCGGATGAGTTGAACTGGGCAAGGGATCTGATCAGATCGGAACTGGACACTTGAGACAATTGGCAAAAAGGAAGGCCACGCTAATTGAACTGGGATCGGATCGGATAAAGGAGGAGAGATCAGATCGACTTAAGGACGAAGGGCTCGGATCGGATCGACTGAAAGATGAAGGGCTCGGACTGAAGTAAGGCGAAGAAATCGGATCGGAGCAAATGAAGGAACGAGGGAGTGGATCGGAGCGGAAGCACGAACTGGAAGGGAGATGGCACCCGACCCGACCCGGAGGAGGACACCCGACCCGACCCGAAGTGGAACACCCGACCCGACCCGACGCAACGCTATGAACCCGAACCGAACCGCTACAGAGGAAAAACCCGACCCGAACCGATGGCTAGAAGGAGAACCCGACCCGACCCAGTATTGACCAATAACCCGAGATGCAAAGGTAGTCCAATATGGGAAGTTAGAGCTCAGGATCCAGCTGGGAACCGATGAGTTCACTTCATGATTGGGCTTTGCTGCGGGACGTGTGCCAAGGGGCAGTCGATGTTTATGACTTTGGATCACTATGTATGGGAAGTACGTGAACGGATTCAGGACTGCGATGGCCTAGGTACGACTAAAAGAGCTATAAACCAATGAAGTGGGGTCATTTGTAAAGATTTGGCCATGACTCCATGTGGTAAGCTTAGTAGTAGCAGTAGTTGTACAAGTTGAACTCCGTCACTACTTCGATGGGTCTAGTGATTGACAGTGGTGGACATCGTATGCTATACGCACTGAGTGAGAGATGTGAGGATGGTTGCTATGGTTGATTTGTTTGCTATCATTATGACGTGCACACCCCACCCCCGTATTCTTACACTATTTATTATGGCACCTTAGAGTATTGTACGGTATGTGGTACTAACTCTTTGGTTGCAGGTCCAGGTTCAGGTATGGTTTAGTATACCTGTTATTGTTCTGATTAGATGCTTATCGCTCATACCAGGCTTTATGTCTGACCCAGAGTTTTATGTCTCCTCTTATTACTCTGGGTGCTCACACGAGCAGACTAGAGACAGGTTAGCTGGTGATGCACGGGTAAATGATCCGGAGATGAGCAGGAGGCTTCCATGAAATATATATATAGTATTCTCCCTGTGTTGTTGAAGATCACTGCTTGGGCATTGGTGGTGCATCTTCTACTTTAGCTTTCTTTTGTTTAGAGACAGTAAATTTGAAAAGTTGTAATAAGCTGTATCTGGATTTCCGCTGCTCTGATGTTGATGTTGATTTTAGTTATCAGCTTATGCACTGTCTCACCTGTTTTATGTCAAGTACGTTATTATTATATTTTATTCCATGCACTGTGAGACATTCTACAGGTTCCTCGTTTAGTTAATTCCCTTCTTTCCTTTCTTCTGACGACCGTCCCGTGCTAGTCCGGCATGTGTACAACGCACTTTCGAAGGAAATGCAGGCTGGTGCGGGGCGGACCGTCACACTTGGTATCAGAGCTCTAGGTTGCGTAGTTAACATAGGGAAGTTATCAGGGAGAGATAATATACGTATACGAGAGAGCGTATTTGTGATTATTTTTGTTTTCAAAAGCTATATATATATACTATTATTAGTATAAGAATGAAGTCGTGCTGCACTAGCGCCACTATGGGGTCGTTAATCGTTTCCCTTTACAGATTGTCGATGAGCCGATATGTTAGAGGTACCGGTAGAGGGGCCAATAATGGGAATGCTGCTAACATTAGGGCGATGTTTACTGACCTCATGAGAGAGATGCTTAGGGATGTGCAGAGGGCAGCTCCCAATGGTGGAAATGGTGGTGGTCCAATAGTGCAGGCGCCGAGAGTCGACTTCGCCAAGCTGAATAAGGATTATACTAGCCTTGGTGGGAAGCCGTTCCACGGAACGGAGTCGGCTACGGATGTTCAGGATTGGTTGGATAGTTGCGAACGTATCTTCGAGGATTTGGGTATCGAGGATGCGATGAAGAGAAAGCTAGCATCCCCTCAACTGCAAGGGCGGGCAATGAATTGGTGGAGTGCTATAAAGGCAACTACTCTCGAAGATCAGATTACTTGGGAGCAGTTTAAGGTTCGCTTTAGCGAGAAGTTCATTCCAGCTGCTCAGAAGTCAGTGCTGTTTAAGAAATTCTTGGAGCTCAAGCAGAATGGCAGAGCTGTCTCGGAGTATATTGCTGAATTCGACACTTTGTCGAAGTATGGGTTATCTCTTATTGATACTGCCGAGAAGAAGAATGAGAAATTCATAACTGGTTTGGATCAGTACTTGGGGGAAAGGCTTATTAACCACATCGATGAGACATTTGAGTCGATTGTGGGGAAAGCATTGAGGTCAGAAGTTCTCTACCCTAAGCTGAAGACTGAGGTTGCATCTGCAGAAGAGCCAAAACCACAAGCAAGTGGTGGAGGCAAGGGTGGTTCCCAGAATAAGAGAAAGAAAAATCAGACTAAGGATGGCCAGAAGAAAAAGAATAAGCAAGATGTTGAGTGCTTCAGCTGTGGTAAGAAGGGCCATTATGCTAGTAATTGTCGGGCCAAGCCGGTGGATAGGAAGTGCTTCAACTGTGTCCAAATGGGACATCACAAGGACAAGTGTCCACAGCCCCCTAAAGAAAAGCAAATGGTGAAATCATATGCCCTTAATGCTATTCCTTCTTCGTCGAATGCCCCAACTGCGGCGAAGAAGGGAAAGAATGTCGTCATTCAAGGTATGCTTTCTGTTTATGATGTTCCTGTAAGAGTTTTGTTAGATACCGGAGCTTCCAGTTCTTTCATATCTAGTGACCTGGTAGATAGGTTGGGATTGGAGCCCGAGATTGTCGATAGACCTTTAGTAGTGACGAACCCGATTAGTGGTTCGACTAGCCTTAGCATGATTTGTCGTAATGTGGTCTTATCGAGTCATGGATGCATGTTTGTTTGTGATTGCTTTGTTTTGGGCTTTACTGGGTTTGGCATTATCTTGGGAGTAGATTGGCTCCGAAGATACGGGGTGGTGGTAGACTGTGAGGGCTTTTTGTTGACAGCTAGAGTGGATGATGGGCGGAGGATAGTGTTTGGTGGTCTACCCAGTGAGGGGGTATTGGCTAGTTTTCTAAACTCCCTCGACATTCCGCATAGTGAGTTGTCAGGTTTGCCAGTATCTAGATGTTTTCGAAGAAGTGACCGGGCTTCCACCACACCGAGAGATTGAGTTCCGTATTGATTTGGTAAAAGATGTCAGACCTATAGTGATGCCACTTCGTCGTATGGCACCAAGGGAGCAGCGAGAGCTCGAGGTGCAAGTCAGCGATCTTTTAAAGAAGGGATTTATCAGAAGGAGTGTTTCTGAATGGGGAGCACCAGTTGTGTTTGCTACCAAGGCGGATGGTTTCCTTCGTTTGTGTGTAGACTACCGCGAGTTGAATAAAGTGACGAGGAAGAACAAGTATCCTCTACCGTGGATAGATGATTTGTTCGATCAGTTGAGTGGCGCAAGAGTACTTTCTCAGTTGGATCTCGCGACAGGTTTTCATCAGCTTAGAGTGGAAGCTGAGAGTACAGCTAAAACGACATTTCGGACGCCGTTTGGATTTTATGAGTGGTTGGTCATGCCATTCGGGCTGACCAATGCCCCAACATATTTTGTGGATCTTATGAATAGGGTATTCAGAGATCAGTTGAATAAGTTTGTCCTTGTGTTCGTTGATGATATTTTGGTCTATTCGAGGACAGAGGAAGAACACAAGGAACATTTAAGAATAGTGATGGAGGTGTTGAGAAAACACCAGTTGAAAGCAAAGTTTTCTAAGTGTCACTTCTGGAAGAGGGAAGTGAGGTTCTTGGGCCATGTTGTATCAGAGAATGGTATTGCCGTGGACCCGGCGAAGGTGGCTACGGTACAGGAATGGCCTACGCCCAAGAATGCAACAGATGTAAGAAGTTTCTTGGGGTTAGCTGGATATTATCGTAAGTTTATCCAAGGTTTCTCCAAGATAGCAGCACCATTGACCCAGTTAACCAAGAAGAATCAAGCTTTTGTCTGGGATGAAAGGTGCGAGAATGCATTCAAGAGTCTAAAGGACAAGTTGACAAGCGAACCAGTGTTAGTCATTCCTAAGGGGAATGAAGAGATGACGGTATACACGGATGCATGTGGTACCGGACTGGGTGCTGTATTGATGCAAGGTGGTAGAGTTGTAGCTTATGCAAGTCGGCAATTGAAACCGCACGAGAAAAGATACCCTACCCATGATTTGGAATTGGCAGCGATCGTGTTCGCATTGAAGATGTGGAGACACTATCTCTTGGGAGAAAGATTTGAGCTGTTTACAGATCATAAGTCGTTGAAGTATCTCTTCTCCCAGAAGGATCTAAATCTCCGGCAACAAAGGTGGTTAGAATTCTTGGCTTCCTATGATTTTGATATCGCATATACACCGGGAAAGGGCAATGCGGTAGCCGATGCGTTGAGTAGAAGACATGCCAGCTTAGGGGCTATGTTCCTTGAATGGAAGCAACTGGAGTATATGGGGTTTGATTTCAGACCAAAGTGCGAATTGGATCCAGAAATGTTAGCAAGTTTGACGGTCAAACCCACTTTGATTGAGCGGATCGGCTCTAGTCAGAGGGACGATCCTAACCTATTGGAAATCATCTCCAAGTTCGAGATGGGTATCGATGAGGAGATGAACAAGTATGGGCTTGATCGAGATGGATGGCTTAGAAAGAATAGAAGACTAGTCGTACCCAATGTCAATGGATTGAGAGATGAAGTGCTTAGAGAATGTCATCACTCAAAACTGACTATACACCCCGGTGGTAAAAAGATGTATCGAGACATGAAGCAGACCTACTACTGGGAAGGGATGAAAAGGGACATTGGGAAGTTTATATCCAAGTGCATGAATTGCCAGCTCGTTAAAGCCGAGCAAAAGAAGCCTAGTCAGTTGTTACAGCCATTAGAAATCCCCGAATGAAAATGGGAGCAAGTCTTGATGGATTCCATCGATGGTTTACCAAGGACTAGATCGGGACATGATAGCATTTGGGTAATTGTGGATCGATTGACTAAAAGTGCAAGATTTATACCAGTCAAATCGACCAGAACGGCAGCTAAGTTCGCAGAATTGTATATGAAGTGGGTAGTGATATTTCATGGAGTACCTAAAAGCATTGTGAGTGACCGAGACCTGTTGTTCTCTAGTGGGTTTTGGAAGTGCTTACAAGAGGCTCTAGGGTCAGAGTTACATTTCAGTACCGCATATCATCCTCAGACCGACGGTCAGACGGAGAGGGTGAATCATATTTTGGAAGATCTCTTGAGAGCATGTATATTGGATTTTGGTGGATCATGGGATGACCATTTACATCTAGTAGAGTTTGCATATAATAATAGCTACCAATCCAGTATCGGTATGGCTCCGTTTGAAGCTTTGTACGGAAGACCATGCAACTCACCATCATGTTGGATAGAGACTGGCGAGAAGTTTATGCTTGGACCAGATGTGGTGAGGGAAACTTCAGATAAGATTAAGATCATTCAACAACGAATGAAGGCTGCCCAAGATAGGCAGAAGAGTTATGCTGATAAGAGGAGAAGAGACCTAAAATTCTCCGTTAGTGACTTGGAGTTTGTCAAGATTTCTCCGTTGAAGAGCGTAATACGATTTGGCAGGAGAGGCAAGTTGGCACCAAGATTTGTTGGTCCATTCCCTATTCTTGAACTAGTCGGGAATTTGGCATATAGAATTGACTTACCAGAGAAGATGGCGGGAGTTGACAATGTATTTCATGTTTCCCAACTAAGGAAGTTCGTTCACGACTCAGACATGACTATTTCACCTGATCAGTTAGAGGACTTCGAAGTAGAACCCGAGGCGGTTGGGAACCGCAAGCCGGCCCGTATTGTCGAGCACGACATGAAGCAACTTCGAAGGAAGGTGGTGAAGCTAGTCAAGGTTCAGTGGAGTGAGGACGAGGATGATTGTACTTGGGAGACAGAGGAAAACATTAGGAAGACACACCCAGAACTCCTTGCCTGGTAAGATTTTGACTTCGATTTAGTTTTCCGCATGCTAGGATAGGCTTGTTTGCTTGTTTTTCATGTTTGATTGTTGTATATGGTTGTTAGGCATGCGGGATCCTTTGTATGTTTTGGGTTAAGGAATTTCGGGGACGAAATTTTTTAAGGGGGGGAGAGTGTAACGACCCGTATTCTACGCATCATAGGATCGTAGGAAATTTATTTCTTTCACATACAAAGTCGTATGGCCATGTAACTTTGGGAGATGACTATTGGGGTCATTTCCCATGTTCATGATTTTTCCCGATTTTTAAATGACCATTTTACCCCTAGTTGGCACTGTTTCGTCCATAACTTTTGACTGGAAAGGAATTTTGACCTAAAACCACTTCCGTTGGCTCCGGATGATGGTTTCTCTTTCCGTAGAGTGGTCACAATAGCCAAACGGACTTACCGTTTGGGAGATATGGCTGAATGAAGATTTAAAGGGTTAATTTTAGTTAATTGGGCCTAACCGGGTGATTAGCAGCTAGGCCCAGAGGGGAATTTCGGGTTTAGAGGCATAGGAGGGCTAACTAGGGTTAGGAAATCACTTTCATTTCAGTTTTGAGCCGCCACAAACCTTCTTGAGACCTTAGTAATGGCTTCCATCCTCTAAAACCACTCCAAACCACATTTTTTAGTGAAGATTAAGCCTAAACTACATCAAAACAAGGCCAAATAGCAACAAAGCAAGGTTGGAGTTGCTGCTATACATAGGTATTCGACCCAAACAGAGAGTATTTAAGATTTGGTGTTTTATTTTGTGGCAAAGGTGAGTGATTTGCATAGTTTTTGCACTAATTACGGTAATTAAGGGTAATTAGTGAAAATTAGCGAATTTGTACACTAATAAATTCTGGAAAAATGTTTAGAAATTCTTATATAATATTTTATGCCTCTATTAGAAAATTTGGACGATTTGATTAAGTTTTACTAAATATGTGCTTAAACATGATTAAGTGGGATTATGGGAAAATGTGAGGTTTTAGCCACTTTTGATCCATTTTGATTCATTTGAATTGTTGTTTTGCTGTTTGTGGTTGCGATTACATGTTGCTATGACTCTATGGTGTGTTTTATGATTGATTAGTAGTGTTACATCTGTCAAAAATGCCGTCGAATGGCGTAAAATGCTTGCTGGAAGAGTTGCAGAAAAGTGCAGGTTCTGGACCGGATCGGATATGGAGGCTCGGATCGGATGAGTTGAACTGGGCAAGGGATCTGATCGGATCAGAACTAGACACTTGAGACAATTGGCAAAAAGGAAAGCCACGCTAATTGAACTGGGATCGGATCGGATAAAGGAGGAGAGATCGGATCGACTTAAGGACGAAGGGCTCGGATCGGATCGACTAAAGGATGAAGGGCTCAGACTGAAGTAAGGCGAAGGAATCGGATCGGAGCAAATGAAGGAATGAGGGAGCGGATCGGAGAGGAAGCACGAACTGGAAGGGAGATGGCACCCGACCCGACCCGGAGGAGGACACCCGACCCGACCCGAAGTGGAACACCCGACCCGACGCAACGCTATGAACCCGAACCGAACCGCTACAAAGGAAGAACCCGACCCGAACTGATGTCTAGAAGGAGAACCCGACCCAGTATTGACCAATAACCCGAGATTTAAAGGTAGTCCAATATGGGAAGTTAGAGCTCATGATCCAGCTGGGAAACGATGAGTTCACTTCATGATTGGGCTTTGCTGCGGGACGTGTGCCAAGGGGCAGTCGATGTTTATGACTTTGGATCACTATGTATGGGAAGTACGTGAACGGATTCAGGGCTGCGATGGCCTAGGTACGACTAAAAGAGCTATAAACCAATGAAGTGGGGTCATTTGTAAAGATTTGGTCATGACTCCATGTGGTAAGCTTGGTAGTAGCAGTAGTTGTACAAGTTGAACTCCGTCACTTCTTCGATGGGTCTAGTGATTGACATCGGTGGACATCGTATGCTATACGCACTGAGTAAGAGATGTGAGGATGGTTGCTATGGTTGATTTGTTTGCTATCATTATGACATGCACACCCCACCCCCGTATTCTTACACTATTTATTATGGCACCTTAGAGTATTGTACGGTATGTGGTACTAACTCTTTGGTTGCAGGTCCAGGTTCAGGTATGGTTTAGTATACCTGTTATTGTTCTGTTTAGATGCTTATCGCTCATACCAGGCTTTATGTCTGACCCAGAGTTTTATGTCTCCTCTTATTATTCTGGGTTCTCACACGAGCAGACTAGAGACAGGTTACCTGGTGATGCACTGGTAGATGATCCGGAGACGAGCAGGAGGCTTCCACGAAATATATATATATATATATATATATATATATATAGTATTCTCCCTGTGTTGTTGAAGATCACTGCTTGGGCATTGGTGGTGCATCTTCTACTTTAGCTTTCTTTTGTTTAGAGACAGTAAATTTGAAAAGTTGTAATAAGCTGTATCTGGATTTCCGCTGCTCTGATGTTGATGTTGATTTTAGTTATCAGCTTATGCACTGTCTCACCTGTTTTATGTCAAGTACGTTATTATTATATTTTATTCCATGCGTTGTGAGACATTCTACAGGTTCCTCGTTTAGTTAATTCCCTTCTTTCCTTTCTTCTGACGACCGTCCCGTGCTAGTCGGGCATGTGTACAGCGCACTTTCAGAGGAAATGCAGGCTGGTGCGGGGTGGGCCGTCACAACGTTATTTTTAGATATAAACACCTAAAATGTAATGTTGACTTGTTTATAAGTTTGGATCTAATCCTATTAGTAACCTGAATCATAATAGATCTGCCATTACTTGTACACCTGATCTATTGATTTGTGGCTATATGCCTATTCAGGACATCCCTATTATGCTAGTTTGCCTAATCATGTCACCTTATCCCTATTGTGTTAGTTTGCTTAATCATGTCACCTTATGCCTATTATGTTAGTTTGCCTAATTATGTCATCTTATGCCAGTTTTATTTGCTATGCCTTTTCTTGTCCTCTTCTCTCCCTTCTTCCTTTTTTTATAGCCAGGCTACCTTCGAGCCTAGGCATACCGCTGAAATTTGTGAACGCACAAAATTGGGAATGATGGGGTACGTTCAAATTGGGGGCATAACTTATATTGGGATTTTTGAGAGCATAATCTATATATTGATTTAAAGCTATAATTTGGGCATCACTCGTATTTTGAATTATGATTGGGGTTTTCTTTGGGGGCATAACCTAAACTGTACAATTTGACTAAAACTCGGGGCAAATGTTATATTGTGAAGTATGACTGTAGTTTGGGGTATATAAATCTGTAGGCTTAATTAAAGATTTAGCAGAACATGATAATAAAACTGTGAGTAACCTGTTGTAACTTGCGGAGATGATTAACCAGTTAAAATGACAAATCTGCTGATATATGTTGAAACTGAATGTTGTAGTTGAAAAACCTACGATGAACATGAATAATGGTTTAAGAATGAATATGCCTAGATTTGCAGTAATTAGAAATTGTAACGGCACTTAGACACGAGGTTAGATTACACTTGTGGTAGAAGCCTGCCCGGAACCGCCCGACATATCCAGCGTCCACAAGTTGTAAATCTAATGTATGGGATCTAAGTGCATAAATACATAACATGCTACGACATGAGGTTATATCCGAGTTTTGGAAGAAATCTGCTCAGACCCAACTGGCATATCCAGCATCCACGAGTTGTAGACTTAATGTCAGAGGCCTGGTGCATACACATATATATGAATATATGTATATAAAACGATAGAAATAAATGGCACAAAATGTGATTAATGAATTGGAGTAAATGGGGGGTGACAATAACCTATTATAATTAATTACCTTAATAAGAATGTTATATAATAGGTAAGCCTGTCCTAGGGACAAGTGGAAATTATAACATAAGTTATAATAAAAGGAAAGGAAGCTTATTAGTAAAACTTAGTTAAGAGAACTAGGTTAGTAAGTAAACAATGACAAGTTGTAGTGATATGTTAAACAGGAAACAGGTGAATTGAGATGAAGTATACTTAATTACATATTAAGTAAAACATGTTATTGTAATTATGGAATCATACAATGAATAATATAAGGGGATTGTAGATTACTTTCGTTAATTATAGTCCGGGGATGAGGATTGCAGATTACTTTCGTTAATTACAATCTAAAGAATAACATATGATAGACTTATTAATAAACTTAAATGGATTAAGTTATATATATATATATATATAAAATTAATAAGCAAGTGGAACTTGGCAACTTGAAAAGAAGACAATGTGAATGGGGATAACTTGTTTACCTGTAATACTTAACCTTTTTGAATCCTTAAGGATTACATGAACCTATCAACTTGAGTAGGGGTTAAGTAAACTTGTTTGAATCAGTAGGAGAGTTAAGTAAATCTTGTGTTGGTAGGTAATATTTATATATATAGATCCACAAACTTAACCGTGGGGTTATGCAAACTTGTTAAACTGGTAGGCATAACCTGTTGAAATCCTAGTAGGGGGATGCAAGCCTAGGGGGAAGCTTGTATCATCTGGTGTGTGGGATCCGTTTCAGTCAATAACCCATATATATATCAAACGAGTACTCCGAACTAGGACAGAGTCGGGGAACGCTTACTGAGATGATTATAAGAGGTCACTTATGTGAGGGACGATGTGGGCGGCGCATTCCGATGGGGTCATGTGCATTCATGGGTCCAGACTAGGGAGGTTAAGACGCCGTGACACCTGTAGATATGGTTTGTTCTCATCTTGTAAACGAAGGGTTGCCACTTTAGGATGTGATACATTCTACTATGGGGCTAGTACAGGGTATCTACAGAGTTAGGGAGTCGATCGATTGAGGGTAGTAATTAGGGTACATCTAGTCTCACTTGTTCAGGGGCCCGTTATTATCCTTAGGGAGTAACACCGGTAAGTTCAGTTGGGCAACCTATTATTTTATAGGGTAAAACATCACACTAGAAGTACACCTAAGTCTATCATCTTGTACTTGTTAGGGATCATCTTGTTCTAATTATACTAGTAATGGTGCAGAGAAAAGTATTAGAGAAGCGCAATGCATGTTCTATTCTGTTTATCCTGTTTACCTTGCTATACCAGCCTTATGACTCTGTTATCTCTCTCCAACTTATATGCCTGTCATGATACTTTCACTTATTTATATGCTAAAAGTAACTGGACTCGCCAGACTTTATGTCTGACCCATTTTGTTTCCTCTTATTTCTCTTTCGTTTCCACACTAGGTTCTCAGGGTGGTAATACTCAAGTTTGATCAGGATTCTTCTTTCCTTCTGCTTGGAGTTGCTTATATGTACTGCTTGATATTCTTTACTATGGCTATATTTTAGGGATTATGCTCTTTTTATGTATTATTGTACTCTGATGATGATTTTTGTATGAGGCAGAAGTTTTATGTTTTCAGTATTCCAGACTTATTATGTATTTAGGTTTGAACCACGAAGCTTTTCTATTAAATAAAGTTTTAATTCTGCTGTTATTTTATATTTGTCTTGTAACGTTTCTATTTCTGTTTACCTATAATGCTTCACAAACTTAATGCATTTTGATAAAGAGTGACATTAACGGATGTGGGGCGTCACATTTGGTATCAAAGCTGAAGGTTACCAGATTGGATAAAGGAATTTGAAAATTGTTTTCAAACAGGTTTTAAAAGAAAGCATTTTCAAAAGAAAACTCTGTTTTGAAAAACATATTCCCCAAAGCCATACGTAATATCTATCGATTCTCTGTTTGAATCCTTATTCCTTTTCGTTTCAGCATGTCTGGGGAACCGAATATTTCCAACGGCGTTCAAGTAATGGATTGGTTCTGTAGGTATCATAAGGCTACGGCACCTACCGGGAGCCAAGTACACGTCCCTCCCCCAGCTGCAGCCGTTGTTCCTCCACCATCGCGAGTAGGTAGTTCCTCTAAGAAATGTCATGGTTGTAAGCGCTTGGGTCATTTAGTCAAAGATTGCCCAAAAAGGAAGAACGCTTGCTTTAACTGTGGCGAAGTTGGACACTATAAGAGGGAATGCCCGAAGAAACAAGGACAGGGCCAAAGGGCAGGATCTTCTGGAGGGCAAGTGCATGCTGTTAGGGAATGCGGAATGGATCGTTAAGGAAAAAAAACCACTAGAGGGGGGGGGGTGAATAGTGTTTGTGAGAATTTAAACAAAATCTAAAACTTATGTGAACTACGAGATGAATCAAACACCATAAACACAATTACATGTACAGATTCAAACACATATACAAAATAAACAAAAATAAAGATGCAGAAAAGGAAAAATCACACCGGATTTTTTACTAGTTTGGATTACTCCTATGTCCAGTCCCACGCAACGCTGGATTGCGCAGAGTTTTATTACTATATCAAAATCCAATTACAACCTCCTTGATTTCACGGCTACAAGGAATACCACCGATTCCAACCTCCTTGATTTCACGGCTACAAGGGATACCACCGATTACCCGTCCTTGATTTCACGGCTACAAGGGATACCACCGATTACCCGTCCTTGATTTCACGGCTACAAGGGACACCGCCGATTTCTCTTTTACTCAACCCAAACAATTACAAACAACACTATAACTCTTCAATAGCACTTGATTCAGAGAGAGATGAGAAGAGAGTGTAGAGAGAAGAAGTTTGATCAAAACAAAACTGATTTTGGTAGAGTATAAGTGTAGAAATCATAAAAATGATTAAGAATGATTATATAATGAAAGAGGACGAAAGTGGAGAAGAATATATGTTTAAAATTTTGGGTTTAACCCCTTTTTATAGTGTGTGAAAGGTTGCAACGTTTCTGAATCATTTCAAATAGTGAAAAGACACTTCCTTCAAAACTGAAAAAGTGACAGTTATATGTCGACATGGTGTTTTAGTTATGTCGACATACCCTAGTGTATTTTTGAATTTTAAAACATTTTTAAAGTGTTTTGATATAAAAATAATTCTGAAAATTGTTGAATCAAAATATAGTATTATAAATTAATATTATAAATTAGAAAGTCATATGAAAACATAAATTTAAACTATATAAATATATACAGTATAAGAATATAAATATATAAAATTTAAGTTTGAAAATCAAAGACGAATAAGAAAAGAAAAAATAGAAAAGATAGAAAATAAAATAGAGAGGAATGAGGATAGAATTGAAAATCAGAATTTGAAAATTAGAATTTAAATTTGAACCCGGAGTGCTATTTAGAGTCTTACAAAATCTAGACTCTGTAACTATATTAATCTTGATCTCTTGAATTCTTGAAATCATGAATACTCACGAGTCTTGAAATTTCTCTGATCTTTGAATCTCTATCATCTTTAAATTACACAGTCTTCATTAATATTTCCTGTATATAATACCTGCATATATATATATATATATATATATATATGTATGTATGTGTGTGTGTGTGTGTGTGTGTGCGCGCGTGTTCTATACAAAAAGTGTTAGCATATATTTTATAATCAATGATAATTGAAATAAGGTTGTTGTCATCAGAACTCCATTCTCCAACAATCTCCCCCTTTTTGATGATGACAACCTTAGTTTATAAAATATCATACCTGTATATACCAGTTGATGATGATCCTTATAATACTCCCCCTATCTATATGAATCCTATAAACTATATCTATATTTTATAATTTCTCCACCTTTATCATTATCAAAAAATAAATTCTAAACATACTCCCCCTAAATCCTATATCTATCTAAATAATTCCTATACTAAATTAAAGAACTCCCCATGAATCCTATATATATATATATATATATATATATATATATATATAACTTCCCCTAAATCTATAACTCTCCATAAATTTCTATAACTCCCCCTAAATCTATGACTACATTAATCTAATAACCTTAATAGAAGGATAATAAACTAAGCAAACCAATCAATTCAAACAAGCAAATCAATCAAAACAAACAAACAACCAATTCAAACAAAAAATTCAAACAAAACAATCATTTCATACAAGCAATTCAAACAATCAATTTAAAAAATTAAATCAACCAAGGTATTCTAGAACCTTCAACTAATCCTTAGAAACTCTAAAACTCCCCCTTAATTTAATACAAGACAAAACCTGTCCTAAACTCTAATTCCCTTAAAATTGTAGTTAGACCTTAATCTAGACATAGAAATAACTCTGATAAGATATCCTTAAAATTATGATATAGGTAAAGCAATTCAGTCTAAATAATCAATTTAAGTTTTGTTGTCACAAAACATCAATTCAAACATGAAACCAAACATTTCTTGTAACTTGTATTTATCTGAAACCTATATAGCTCCTATCAGCTTCAAATGCATAAGTATATTTCTAACAAATGTATCGACCACTAATGAAATTTAACCATGTCAAGTAAGTCAATAAAGCTATTTAAGTCAAACAAACCAAATAAACCAAACAACCCAATCAATTTAATCAAGCCAAGTCAAATTAATCAAGACAAAGTAAATATGTTATGTATACTTGTTATATATGGAGTTAAAGTTAATCATGTTATGCAGTGTGTTGGTAATAATGCAGTATGACATATACAAATCTATATGAAGTGGTATATTGAATGAAATGTAACTTGTGATGTGAATGATTTGAGATGTACTGTATGATATGAAATAAGATGTGTAATGATATTGTGGTAATAATATATTGTAACGACCCGGAAAAAGGCAATCTTGGTTATCCGATATACAACACATATCGAACATCCAAGGATCGAAAATACCGATAGTTAATGAAAGAAATTAGAGGGTGAGGATAGATAAGATAGAAACTTAGAATAGAAGAAGAAGAAGATACAACATCAGAGTAACATGAATCTCACAGCGGAACGAATAACATATAATAGATAATATATCCTTGAAATAAATCAGTATATGTATACAGTAACATTATCAGAGTACAACACTTACAACACAGTGGAAATAACTATAGCTATATAATCCTAAAGCCCCCTGCTCCAAGCTCTCCAAGTATATCTGTAAAATCCTGACTACTTGACTGCCCGTACAAAATTGGGCACCCAAGAGTTTAGGGAAAACAAAACAAAATAAACTCCGGGTCAGTCATGGGACTGGTATGAGTAAAACAGTTTAAACAAGTAAACAATATCTCATAAGAACACGCCGTATAACGAAACGGGTTTTTCGCTTATGAGAATCCAAAATATCTTTATATCAAAAACCTTGTGTTATTATAATAATGTCTATCAACCACAATATAATAATCATCTAGCAGAAACGCTTTCATCTCACGTTCTACATATATAGTAACAATCAAAACCGCAAGCACGTATTGGGCAATGGATTTCCAACTATGACAAGGTATGGAACCACCTTTCGCTAGTGTACCTCTAGAGAGGAATACACTGGGTTCAACAAGAACATCTTGCAACCCGGCCACACATGACCGACCACTCATTTCGCTTGAGTGTATCGAATGTATATCACCAACGGTTGGGATCAGCAACCGTTTCCTGAATGGGACAGCATCGAAAATAGATTTTTAGAAGTAAATGAAACTCTAGATCAGGTTATTATACAACCTAACCGGTGCGACCTACATAGCCATGCTGCCTGCCCGATTTTTTTCATTTTCGGAAGTGAGGCTAGAGTCCACGCTTATCTCTGACAGATCACATGTTTATTCACTTTGAATGTCACATCGTCATACCCGCCAAATCGCAAATTGATTTCCCTAAAAATACCACAGGTAAACAGCTAAGAGAAACGAATTCTTCCGCGACCAAACGTAAATACGTTTGAAGAGATCAACTTACGCGATCTATTAAATATACTCTGTCAGACATTCTTCCATACAGGTCGTCCTGGGACTGGATAAACCGAAGGCACTATTCAGTACATCCATCTTAGGCAATCTTTACTTAAGATTCATACAACAGCCCTTGCACTTTACTCCATCTTCAATTATCTTTGGCATATATGATTCACAACGCTTATGCCAATACGGAGTGGTTCTTCGGATAATAATCCAACCGGTCTCTCCATATTAACAACGTAAAAATGATCAAAAACTTTGATAGTCGATGAGTTAACTATCAAAGAAAAACAGGTGTGAAATCAACGATACTATTTCCAGATGGAAATTATATCGATCAATCATCATTTAACATTTATCTCTTTAGTTCATTAATTTACTTAACTCCTTTTTCCATATATTTCAAACTCTTATTTCCTATTATTAGAAAACATTTCTGATTCTTATTTGGAAAACATTTCAAAAACTCCTTCACTATCAAGCTGTGACGATCCCAAAACCCCGTGGTGCGGTGTTAAGGATAATCATTGGAATATAACACATAAATCATCATTAGCAGATCACAAATAATAGCATAAACGGAAAATAGAATAATTTACACACATATGACAGCGGAATCATATAGATATCATCACATCAGAGAGCACAGTACAGGATACAACTTAGTGCATAATGATACATAATCAGTCACCATCGCCAGAGGCGGAATCATACATGAAGAGTACACAAAAGGAATATCAGTCTACATCGCCAGTGGCGGAATCATAATATAGATACAATAATGGCGGAGAAAATCCAAGTCAGCACGGTGTAGTCAAGCCTCGCCATGAGCCAAAAGATGCGTCAGAAACCTGTAACTAGGCTGCCCGTGTGAAAATGAGGGCACCCGAGTTTGCAAGGTGAAACAAACTACGAGTCAGTCATGGGACTGGTATGAGAAATCTACTTAACTTATTAACAACAATAACAAGGCAAATCAAAGGACCACGCCACTTTCGCGGAACGGGTTTACTCCAATGAGTGCTAGTGCATGAAATAAAATAACTATTAAATCAACGCAATGCTTTTTATAAAATGAAGCCATTATAAGACTCAGGTCCCATCACACAATGCAACGCAAGCCGGAGGATAGAGTTTTTACCTTATAATGGCCAAAGATGCTTCATACGAATAAAACAAAAGTGCTTGATATTATTACTAGTGCATATATGTTTCAAAAGCGATTTCAATCATAAATATCAATCATAGGCGGCATAAATGACCCATACCACTATGTCGCCATACTAGTAATACAATCACATCCGCATATCTCGTATTGGAAATTGGATTCCTTCATGAGTCGAGGCAAGGGGCAAGCTCCTCTCTGTTCGAGACACTCTAGCAAATGTCCCAGGACCCCACTATGATCCTTGGAATCGGCTGGGCCGGTCCTCTCTTACTTTTGAGGATTGGCAATTCCTGAACACACATTTCCCGGTCCTTACAGACCTATAATCGAGGCGCCTCGCATTCCAACAACCACAAAGGTGAAAAGTATATATAATGTCAGGGCTGGTAGGTCACTGACACCACCATAGCTAGAAAGAAACGTCGTGCACTCCCAGCGGTCCGTCTCCCATTTTTGACTCATACCGAGGTGTGAGGCTCGCGAATTCACGTTATACACAAAGCTACGTCACACAGACCATGCTTTGATCATCAACCACAAGACTTTGCTTTGCAACAGAAGCCTTGATCATATGCCACTTAGGCGTGCCACACAGGCAATCCACTCCATGCGACTGATTTCTGTCAATACATAACCTCTGAGTTCGTACGTCTCAGAGAAGGGCGTTAAGCAAGAGAATAAATTCTCCGCCGCCAAACAGATATATATTTAACAGAGATCAATCAACACAGAACAAAATCCAATGTCAGACACACAGTCCATTTACAAGTCCGTTCTGGGTCTGAACGAAACCGGAGGCACCAATTCCTCGCATATCCGTACAATCAACAATATGTTTGGACGGCTACTACTTCAATTCCTTCATGGTAGCTACTCCAATCACGAGCATCAGTAGCGCCCATCCATCCAATGTGGAGATCGTCGGTCTTCAACCATCTTTGACTCTTCGACTTCTCAACGTCGATCGATTATTTGGAATGAGATAAACTCGGCCTTTTCAAATAATCCACGTATATTTAGATTTTCAAACCAATTAATCACATGGTTGAACTATTCAACATTCACATTTCAGTTATTTAGTTAAAATTTTCATGTCAAATACATTCAGCCATCATATCTCGAGCAAACACAACAAAATTGGTTCATTTTCACTCTATATCGTCTATAGCACTTCATAACGATATATCGCCATTTTTATTTAATTTAAAACGGCCATATTTAATTAAACGACGTTTCAGGTCATGTCGATGCACTGGCGCTGCTTTCCACTAATTTTGTTTTACACATATCTGAAAATCTAACCGTTGGATCTTCACAAATTTTACATCATTAGGAAGGTCATTTCAAAACGAATCCAACGGTTCCAGTTTTGGGAAAATCCGACGGTCGGATCTTCCACACTAACCATTCGAAGTTACGATTTCAATTTACGAACTGCAGCGTCGTTATTCGATTTAATTTAATTATATTTATATATATAAATAAATATAATCGTTTCTGGCGCTGTTTTTCACTAATTTTGAATTAAACATTCCAGACAATCCAACCGTCGGATCTTCACAAAGTTGGTGCCGTTAGAAAGATATTTCCAAGGCGAACCTAACGGTTGAGGTTTCGGGAAAATCCAATGGTCGGATCTTCCGCACTAGTCGTTTGAAATCACGGTTTCAAAACACGAACTGCACGGCCACGTTTCGTTTTAATTCTATTTATATTTATATATTCATATAAATATAGTTCATTCGAAAATTCCTATATTGTTTCCACTTCAATTATTTCACTAACGCCTTTAATTTTTGGAAAATTTCTCCATAACCTCCTTTGTACGGGAGGGTCTGGGAAAATTCCCAAATAGCCACACGGGCGTCTCATATCAAAAAGAAAAAGAAAAAGCCAAGCGGCTAGCCAACAGGCTCATAAAATCATCACCCAAACAAAGCGGTAAATGTGTACCTCTTTGTCGGGCACAAAATTCTATTTCTCTTCTCTATCCCCTTTTGCTTTAACCTGTTCAATAGATATGCATGTACATATATACAATTTCTAACATTTATCATTTTCCATTCAATTGCATATTTGATTTGCTTTGGTTTAAAAACACCATTCATTCGAATATGGCATGCATAGGCTAAAATCATACCATTAGCTAGTTAATGTATATTTCAACTCATGCACGTTTATTTGAACAAGTGGCTATTTTTAACACTTCACATTTCAAAGATGATAATTTTGGCGAACTAAAATAGATTTCAACACATGACTATTTTATTTAGTTCCTATGCATGTTAAAAATAATATTTCTATCACAAATATTTATTTCAACGTCCGCATATCTTTAACATATCACACATATGATAAAAATGATATTTTTACCATTTATAATATTTATTCAACCAATAGACGTTTCAACACTTCATAGTTTCAATAAAAATGTAATTTTTATTGTTCAATCTTTTTATTCAACACATGAACTTTTCCACTACACACACTTCTCAACAAATGAGTATTTCCACACATGGACAATTTATTTATGTTGTTCATATTAGAAAGATGGGATTTTTATGATTGAAATTATTTACATAAGGCGAATATTTTTCATACTTCATATATATATAAAAATATGATTTTTGTTGTTTATACACTTCACTCATCCACGAATGAATTTTATTTTCACACAACACTTTTCAACATATGAACAATTTCCACACATGGACACAGTTTCAATATATGACTTTAATTTCTATGCATGAAAATAATTTCAACATATGAAAATAATTCTAACACACAAAGATTATTCAAAATTTCGGCAGCATAACGGCAGGGTAGTTAAAACTGGCACCGTCCCTAGTACGGCTCCTCGCTCTACCTTAAAACCTCGCGGTTTTTGACAATGGGGATTCGTGCATCTAATTCGCACGCAGGCGGCTTGTTTATTTTTATTTCCACAAATATTTCCAATTCATTTCAATCACCAATGGGTATTTTTCAACCACAACCAAACAATATCAACCACAAACAATTATTCAACCATTCATATTTTTCACCCAATATTTCACACCAATTCACCACAATAAATATCGTCCATGGTTTGTGGACGAGGGGAGTATATATATATAATATAATATATATTTGCTATATTTCACTTGCATTTCAACACATATATATCAATTATTCTATGCATGTAAAAATTCATACTTCGCTCATATAGCTTACACTACGCATGTACATGAGGTATACAACACGTATGTAATTTATATTCCGCTTATATAAATTATACACGACATTTTCCATTCAATTTCACGTTAATTTAGATTTCTCACCTTGGTTTTCTGAGCGCTAAAAATTGGTATGATGTCAGAAAAATCCGCAGCTTCTTCTATTGGGTAGAGAGCTTCCTTGCGGTCTCGATGTTTCCTATTTCATCGAATTTCGTCAACACACCAAAAAGATATGATTTTTCAAAGTGTACAGATCAAAGAAAAACGCACTTTCAGAAAGCTTCAAAACTAGGTCAGCGATTTTTGATCAAACCATGTAGCGGTTGGATGATCGGCCAGTGCAGGGTTGTAGACGGAGGAGAGGCGCACGTGCGGGCCCCACGGCGTTGAACTTGGCGGCCTCTGGGCGACGAAATCGACCTCCGAACGGTCAAACTTTGGAGGAGTGGATCCGGCGAAATACTTGACGATGCTGGGCGAGGTTGGTATGGATTTGAAGCTCGTCTCGAGCTCTACGAAAAACTCCAAAGGGCCCTGGTGTTTTGATGAGCGGATGTGGAGATTTGGAGGAGAGAAGGCGGAGAAGGAAGCCGCCGTTCGATCTGGAGGGTGTCGGGGTTTTCCGCTTTTTTTTTATTTTTAAATTTATGAAAGAAAAATATGATTGGCCGAGACTATATTAAATTTTTAAATAGTGTTTTCTTAAACGAACTCCTTTTTAAACCCAACGACTGTCGCCCCTAGCTAAATACCCCCATTCCGGACACAATGGGATATGTTTCGTAGGCCAATTCGACTGTCACTGTCAGTTATTTTTCAAATTAAAGTATAAAACATTTAATTTTTAACTCTGAACGCACATTTCAATTTGCCAGGGCCACAAACTGATTCGAAAAATTCCAGAAAAATATATCTAGCTATGTTTTGACGCTACGGTCCCAACAAAACTAGTTTCGTCGAATTCTGAGGTCGTTTGAAAAATGGCCATTTTCTGGTCGATCCAATTTAACAGAAATCGACCAAACACATTTTCTTTTGCCACGCTCACACACTAGCTTCAAAAATTATGAAATTTGAAACCTAGCAATAGTTTGACATCCCGGACCCAACAAAAGTGGTTTCGTCGAATTCCGAGGTTGTATGCAAAATATCAATTTTCCAGGCCTATATATTCCATATACCGACTCTTCTGAAAATTCATTCGGCCATAACTTTTGATTCCCGTTATGAAACTTCGATTTTCCAGATTCGTTAGAAAGGTATTAACTAACAGATTTAAATATTTTTGGTTTCTCTAAAATCCGTTATATTTTCCACCCTGCATAGTCAGTCAAAGTTTGAATTCAAATTTTCAAACTGACTCACTATTTCTAATTCACTATTATATTGAAATATTCCATTTCAATTGTTCAAATTCCTTTGAAATAATCAATTTAAAAATTTTAAATTGGCTCGTATTTTCCGGGTTATTACAATCTCCCCTACTTAAAACTTTTCATCCTCGAAAAGGAACCAACAGTAAAGTAGGAAATAAAATGTAAATGCAAATTATTGTAAAGGTACCTTGCACTGGAGTTAGTCAGAGATATCCACTCTGCATTTGGGGTAAGCTTGCTTAATGCTCTCCTTAGTTTCCCAAGTACAGTCTCTAGGATCACTGCTCCACTGCACTTTAACTAAATGAACCTTTTTGCTTCTGAGTTCTCTAGTTTCTTTGCCAACAATTTTTAATGGCTCTCTTCTGAGTGCTAATTCTGGAGTTATCTCCACATCCTGTTGCGCTGCTTCTTCTACAACAAGATCCGGATCATGCACATGTCTCCTAAGTTGAGATACGTGAAAAACATTGTGCACTCCAGGCAACCAATCTGGCAATTGAACCCTATAAGCAAGAGTTCCAATTCGCTCAAGTATAGGAAAGGGACCAATAAATCTCGGTGCCAACTTCCCAATCTTTCCAAATCTGATTACTCCTCTCATCGGAGAAACTTTTAAATAAACATGATTACCAACAACAAATGTTAAATCTCTCCTTCTAGAGTCTGCATAACTTTTCTGTCGGCTTTGGGCGGTTTTCAATCGCTTCTTGATGAAGTCTACTTTATCAGATGCTTCCCTGATCATATCGGGTCCTAGTACAAGTCTGTTGCCAGGTTCTACCCAACATGCTGGAGATCTACAGGGTCTGCCATATAATGCTTCAAATGGTGACATTTTCAAACTTGCTTGATAGCTATTGTTATATGAGAATTCTGCCAAATGCAAATGATCTTCCCATGACCCACCAAAATCGATTATACAAGCCCGCAATAAATCTTCCAGAATTCTATTCACCCGCTCAGTTTGACCATCTGTTTGGGGGTGATAAGCGGTGCTCATATTCAGTTTTGTTCCCAATTCTGTCTGGAAAGCCTCCCAGAATTTGCTAGTAAATAGGGGATCTCTATCACTGACTATGCTGATGGGAATTCCAAGCAGCTTAACAATTTCTTTGAAATATATCTGTGCTAGACTTTGGCAGTTCTATTGGATCTGACTGGTATAAAATGGGCAGTCTTCGTGAAGCGATCTACGATTACCCAAATGATGTCATTACCTTTCTTGGTTCGCGGCAAACCATCTATGAAATCCATGGAAATCTGTTCCCATTTCCAGCCTGGGACTTCCAACGGTTGCAACAATCCAGCTAGCTTCTGTTGGTCACTCTTGACCAATTGACAAGTAGGGCATCTGCTAACATACAAAGAAATATTCATTGCCTTCCACCAGAAAGTGCGTTTGATATCGTTGTACATTTTACTCACCCCAGGATGGATGCAAAATTTGGACTTATGGCATTCGTCCAGCACTTCTCTTTTAAGCTCGGGAATGTCGGGAACACATATTCTTCTATTCAGCCTCAGAACTCCTTCTGTATCCACTTGGAAACTGGAGCCTTCGCCCCTTTGAATCCTTTTTACCATCTCTTTCACAAAATTGTCACTTTTCTGAAGAACAGATATCCTATTGATCAATCCAGGTGTAATTATAAGATTGGCAATGATTGCGTTTTTCCTACTAAGTGCATCCGCTACTACGTTAGCTTTCCCCGGCGTATACAGGATATCAAGATCATACGCTGCAAGAAATTCTAGCCAACGCTGCTGTCTCAGATTCAGATCTTTCTGGGTATATAAATACTTCAACGATTGATGATCTGTATACAGTATAAATTTCTCGCCCAATAAGTAATGCCTCCAGATTTTCAAGGCAAAAACGATGGCTAGCAACTCAAGATCATGAGTCACATAACTCTTCTCATGCGGTTTCAATTGGCGGCTTGCATAAGTGACTACTTGGCCTCTCTGCATTAACACTGCCCCAAGACCTCTAATAGAAGCATCTGTCCAAACCGTTAAATCCTGATTGCCATCAATAATTGTTAACACTGGAGCGGTGGTCAGCTTCGATTTCAATTCCTGGAAAGCTTCTTCACAGTCGGAAGTCCACTTAAACTTCTCATGTTTCTTTGTGAGCTTCGTTAACGGACCAGATATCTTCGAAAAATCCTTAACGAACTTTCGATAATAACTAGCCAACCCCATAAAACTTCTAACTTCTGTGGGAGTAGTGGGTTGTTTCCAGTCTTGAATCGCTGTTATTTTGCTTGGGTCAACAGAAATTCCTTTCTCTGACACGACATGGCCAAGAAATTTGACTTCTTCTTGCCAGAAGACACATTTAGAGAATTTGGCTTTGAAGACGTTCTTCCTTAGAATCTCCAATACTTGTTCTAAGTGTTTTTCATGCTCGGGTTTTGATTTGGAGTAGATTAAAATATCATCGATGAATACGAGGACAAATTTATTCAGAACTCCCCTGAACACTCTATTCATTAGATCGACAAAGTATGCTGGAGCGTTGCATAGGCCAAACGGCATTACTAACCATTCATAAAATATGTCTGGGCCTTTGAAAGCGGTCAAAGGAACACACTCTTCTGCTATTCTCAATTGATGAAAACCTGTAGCTAGGTCCATTCGGGAAAATACTTTCGCCCCATTCAATTGGTCTAGCAAATCATCAATGCGGGGTAGTGGATATTTATTTTTAAGCGTCTGTTTGTTGAGGTCTCGGTAATCAACACATAATCTAAGAGTACCGTCTGACTTCGGAACAAACACAACAGCTGCACCCCAATTAGAAAAACTCGGTCTGATTAGACCTTTCCACAACAGTTGACGAGTTTGATCGCCTAATTCTTCTTTTTCTTTCGGAGTGATTCTACGGATTGGATGTACCACGGGTCTGGCATTGGGAATTAGATCGATTCGGAATTCTATTTCTCTTTGCGGAGGTAAGTTTTCAACTTCTTCAAACACATCCGCATAGTTGCTAACAATCGGAATCTTTTCTATGGAAGCGGGGATAAGTTCTAATGCTGACCAAAATTCTTCTCTATTCGGATTCGAACCATGACAAGGAACCGAAATATATCCAAGCTTCGTTCGAATTTTAACGATTCTTTCCGCACAATTCACTTCAGCTTCATGTTTTGTCAACCAATCTAGCCCGAGAATGATATCGAATTCGGGAAAATCCATAACGATTAAATCAAAAGGAAACTTGTATCGAGAAAAAGAAATAGGTACTTTACAATATGAACCGAGAGTAATAGGACCCCCTATCGGGTTATGAACTTCAACCGATTCTTTAAGCTTTCGCTGTTTTAACTTTAGTTTGTGCACTGTGTTTCTAGCAATAAAACTACGCGATGCACCTGTGTCAAATAATACAGAAACAGGAATATTTTTAATTGTAAGGGTACCTCCCAAAACATCGGGTTTACCTGCTCCATCGGAAGCAGCTGGCGGCTAGACCCGTCATAGACATGAGCTACAGTAGCTTTCTTCAACAAAGGACAGTCTTTGACCAGATGATCGGTCTTGCGACAATTGAAGCACGAGCGAGGGTTCTGAGAGCCTTGGCTCGAGCCTTGAGAGTTTGTTTTCTGTTTCTTCGGAGCTGTGCGGACGTTTGAGTAGTGCCCCGGCTTACCACAGTTAAAGCAACTTCCTCTTGGCGGCTTGCCAGTCTGAGGTTTTGAAGATGCTGCTTGGCTTGACTCGCCCTGATTTACAGCAGGCTTGCGCTTGTTTCCGGCTTGGCTTCTAGCGCGATCCTGATCCAGATGTCTTTGATCCAGGTCTTCATAGTTGCATGTCATTTCCACTAGCTCATTGAAATCCAGCTTGACATGGGCCATGGCTCTATCATGATATTGTCGTCTTAGTCCAAAGATAAACCTCTTATTTTTGGATTTCGCAGTGGCAACGAGCTCTGGAGCATAGGGCGACAACATTGTAAATTTGTTCAGATAATCTTGCATGGAAAGATCCGCTTGCTGGAGATTGGCGAAGTCATCGTGCATTCTTTCTAGAGCTTGTTCTGGGACATATTTCTCCTTGAAGAGTTCTTTAAATCCATCCCATGTTCTTCCAGCTTCTCTATTCCCGGTGGTAAGAGACTCCCACCATAATTCGGCTTGTTCCTGCATAAGCCAAGCGCCCATAACAGCTTTGTCTTCGTCTCCTAGCCTTAGGCCTTCAAGAATTTTCTCGCATGTTTTGAGCCATGCAAGGGCCTCTATTACGGTGCCAGTTCCTGAGAAGGTCTTGCCTCCTAAGTTCTTATATCTCTTAGCTACACGGTCGAGCTCGAAGTATTGAGCTGCCGGAGGTTGTATCAAAGGTCCTTCTTGAGCTGGGATTTCTCCCCTACCTCGGCCTCGGCCGGCACGGCCTCCTCTCGCGGCGGCTGCTCTGGTAGCCATTTGTCAAATTCTGTATAAGTAACGAAAAAGTCAGCTAACAGAAATGATAGACTATTGCATAATTAAGCAGAAATTCTACGGAAAGATAACGATGGACTGATCAATTGTTTTTTTTTTTTTGCTATTCTGCTCAGCTCATTCTAGGGCTTTACCAATCCTATCTCTAATGAGCGACTCGCCTTAGAATACTACTGATTCTATTTTGACGAAGTGTTTAATGTGTTAGACTCCAGAACTAAGGTTAACCAAAGCTCTGATACCAGCTGTGACGATCCCAAACCCCGTGGTGCGGTGTTAAGGATAATCATTGGAATATAACACATAAATCATCATTAGCAGATCACAAATAATAGCATAAACGGAAAATAGAATAATTTACACACATATGACAGCGGAATCATATAGATATCATCACATCAGAGAGCACAGTACAGGATACAACTTAGTGCATAATGATACATAATCAGTCACCATCGCCAGAGGCGGAATCATACATGAAGAGTACACAAAAGGAATATCAGTCTACATCGCCAGTGGCGGAATCATAATATAGATACAATAATGGCGGAGAAAATCCAAGTCAGCACGGTGTAGTCAAGCCTCGCCATGAGCCAAAAGATGCGTCAGAAACCTGTAACTAGGCTGCCCGTGTGAAAATGAGGGCACCCGAGTTTGCAAGGTGAAACAAACTACGAGTCAGTCATGGGACTGGTATGAGAAATCTACTTAACTTATTAACAACAATAACAAGGCAAATCAAAGGACCACGCCACTTTCGCGGAACGGGTTTACTCCAATGAGTGCTAGTGCATGAAATAAAATAACTATTAAATCAACGCAATGCTTTTTATAAAATGAAGCCATTATAAGACTCAGGTCCCATCACACAATACAACGCAAGCCGGAGGATAGAGTTTTTACCTTATAATGGCCAAAGATGCTTCATACGAATAAAACAAAAGTGCTTGATATTATTACTAGTGCATATATGTTTCAAAAGTGATTTCAATCATAAATATCAATCATATGCGGCATAAATGACCCATACCACTATGTCGCCATACTGGTAATACAATCACATCCGCATATCTCGTATTGGAAATTGGATTCCTTCATGAGTCGAGGCAAGGGGCAAGCTCCTCTCCGTTCGAGACACTCTAGCAAATGTCCCAGGACCCCACTATGATCCTTGGAATCGGCTGGGCCAGTCCTCTCTTACTTTTGAGGATTGGCAATTCCTGAACACACGTTTCCCGGTCCTTACAGACCTATAATCGAGGCGCCTCGCATTCCAACAACCACACAGGTGAAAAGTATATATAATGTCAGGGCTGGTAGGTCACTGACACCACCATAGCTAGAAAGAAACGTCGTGCACTCCCAGCGGTCCGTCTCCCGTTTTTGACTCATACCGAGGTGTGAGGCTCGCGAATTCACGTTATACACAAAGCTACGTCACACAGACCATGCTTTGATCATCAACCACAAGACTTTGCTTTTGCAACAGAAGCCTTGATCATATGCCACTTAGGCGTGCCACACAGGCAATCCACTCCATGCGACTGATTTCTGTCAATACATAACCTCTGAGTTCGTACGTCTCAGAGAAGGGCGTTAAGCAAGAGAATAAATTCTCCGCCGCCAAACAGATATATATTTAACAGAGATCAATCAACACAGAACAAAATCCAATGTCAGACACACAGTCCATTTACAAGTCCGTTCTGGGTCTGAACGAAACCGGAGGCACCAATTCCTCGCATATCCGTACAATCAACAATATGTTTGGACGGCTACTACTTCAATTCCTTCATGGTAGCTACTCCAATCATGAGCATCAGTAGCGCCCATCCATCCAATGTGGAGATCGTCGGTCTTCAACCATCTTTGACTCTTCGACTTCTCAACGTCGATCGATTATTTGGAATGAGATAAACTCGGCCTTTTCAAATAATCCACGTATATTTAGATTTTCAAACCAACAAATCACATGGTTGAACTATTCAACATTCACATTTTAGTTATTTAGTTAAAATTTTCATATCAAATACATTCAGCCATCACATCTCAAGCAAACACAACAAAATTGGTTCATTTTCACTCTATATCGTCTATAGCACTTCATAACGATATATCGCCATTTTTATTTAATTTAAAACGGCCATATTTAATTAAACGACGTTTCAGGTCATGTCGATGCACTGGCGCTGCTTTCCACTAATTTTGTTTTACACATATCTGAAAATCTAACCGTTGGATCTTCACAAATTTTACATCATTAGGAAGGTCATTTCAAAACGAATCCAACGGTTCCAGTTTTGGGAAAATCCGACGGCGGATCTTCCACACTAACCATTCGAAGTTACGATTTCAATTTACGAACTGCAGCGTCGTTATTCGATTTAATTTAATTATATTTATATATATATATAAATATAATCGTTTCTGGCGCTGTTTTTCACTAATTTTGAATTAAACATTCCAGACAATCCAACCGTCGGATCTTCACAAAGTTGGTGCCATTAGAAAGATATTTCCAAGGCGAATCTAACGGTTGAGGTTTCGGGAAAATCCAATGGTCGGATCTTCCGCACTAGTCGTTTGAAATCACGGTTTCAAAACACGAACTGCACGGCCACGTTTCGTTTTAATTCTATTTATATTTATATATTCATATAAATATAGTTCATTCGAAAATTCCTATATTGTTTCCACTTCAATTATTTCACTAACGCCTTTAATATTTGGAAAATTTCGCCATAACCTCCTTTGTACGGGAGGGTCTGGGAAAATTCCCAAATAGCCACATGGGCGTCTCATATCAAAAAGAAAAAGAAAAAGCCAAGCGGCTAGCCAACAGGCTCATAAAATCATCACCCAAACAAAGCGGTAAATGTGTACCTCTTTGTCGGGCACAAAATTCTATTTCTCTTCTCTAGCCCCTTTTGCTTTAACCTGTTCAATAGATATGCATGTACATATATACAATTTCTAACATTTATCATTTTCCATTCAATTGCATATTTGATTTGCTTTGATTTAAAAACACCATTCATTCGAATATGGCATGCATAGGCTAAAATCATATCATTAGCTAGTTAATGTATATTTCAACTCATGCACGTTTATTTGAACAAGTGGCTATTTTTAACACTTCACATTTCAAAGATGATAATTTTGGCGAACTAAAATAGATTTCAACACATGACTATTTTATTTAGTTCCTATGCATGTTAAAAATAATATTTCTATCACAAATATTTATTTCAACGTCCGCATAACTTTAACATATCACACATATGATAAAAATGATATTTTTACCATTTATAATATTTATTCAACCAATAGACGTTTCAACACTTCATAGTTTCAATAAAAATGTAATTTTTATTGTTTAATCTTTTTATTCAACACATGAACTTTTCCACTACACACACTTCTCAACAAATGAGTATTTCCACACATGGACAATTTATTTATGTTGTTCATATTAGAAAGATGGGATTTTTATGATTGAAATTATTTACATAAGGCGAATATTTTTCATACTTCATATATATATAAAAATATGATTTTTGTTGTTTATACACTTCACTCATCCACGAATGAATTTTATTTTCACACAACACTTTTCAACACATGAACAATTTCCACACATGGACACAGTTTCAATATATGACTTTAATTTCTATGCATGAAAATAATTTCAACATATGAAAATAATTCTAACACACAAAGATTATTCAAAATTTCGGCAGCATAACGGCAGGGTAGTTAAAACCGGCACCGTCCCTAGTACGGCTCCTCGCTCTACCTTAAAACCTCGCGGTTTTTGACAATGGGGATTCATGCATCTAATTCGCACGCAGGCGGCATGTTTATTTTTATTTCCACAAATATTTCCAATTCATTTCAATCACCAATGGGTATTTTTCAACCACAACCAAACAATATCAACCACAAACAATTATTCAACCATTCGTATTTTTCACCCAATATTTCACACCAATTCACCACAATAAATATCGTCCATGGTTTGTGGACGAGGGGAGTATATATATATATATAATATAATATATATTTGCTATATTTCACTTGCATTTCAACACATATATCAATTATTCTATGCATGTAAAAATTCATACTTCGCTCATATAGCTTACACTACGCATGTACATGAGGTATACAACACGTATGTAATTTATATTCCGCTTATATAAATTATACACGGCATTTTCCATTCAATTTCACGTTAATTTAGATTTCTCACCTTGGTTTTCTGAGCGCTAAAAATTGATATGATGTCAGAAAAATCTGCAGCTTCTTCTATTGGGTAGAGAGCTTCCTTGCGGTCTCGATGTTTCTAGTTTCATCGAATTTCGTCAACACACCAAAAAGATATGATTTGTCAAAGTGTACAGATCAAAGAAAAACGCACTTTCAGAAAGCTTCAAAACTAGGTCAGCGATTTTTGATCAAACCGTGTAGCGGTTGGATGATCGTCCAGTGCAGGGTTGTAGACGGAGGAGAGGCGCACGTGCGGGCCCCACGGCGTTGAACTCGGCGGCCTCTGGGCGACGAAATCGACCTCCGAACGGTCGAACTTTGGAGGAGTGGATCCGGCGAAATACTTGACGATGCTGGGCGAGGTTGGTATGGATTTGAAGCTCGTCTCGAGCTCTACGAAAAACTCCAAAGGGCCCTGGTGTTTTGATGAGCGGATGTGGAGATTTGGAGGAGAGAAGGCGGAGAATGAAGCCGCCGTTCGATCTGGAGGGTGTCGGGGTTTTCCGCGTTTTTTTTTTATTTTTAAATTTATGAAAGAAAAATATGATTGGCCGAGACTATATTAAATTTTTAAATAGTGTTTTCTTAAACGAACTCCTTTTTAAACTCAACGACTGTCGCCCCTAGCTAAATACCCCCATTCCGGACACAATGGGATATGTTTCGTAGGCCAATTCAACTGTCACAGTCAGTTATTTTTCAAATTAAAGTATAAAACATTTAATTTTTAACTCTGAACGCACATTTCAATTTGCCAGGGCCACAAACTGATTCGAAAAATTCCAGAAAAATATATCTAGCTATGTTTTGACGCTACGGTCCCAACAAAACTAGTTTCGTCGAATTCTGAGGTCGTTTGAAAAATGGCCATTTTCTGGTCGATCCAATTTAACAGAAATCGACCAAACACATTTTCTTTTGCCACGCTCACACACTAGCTTCAAAAATTATGAAATTTGAAACCTAGCAATAGTTTGACATCCCGGACCCAACAAAAGTGGTTTCGTCGAATTCCGAGGTCGTATGCAAAATATCAATTTTCCAGGCCTATATATTCTATATACCGACCGACTCTTCTGAAAATTCATTCGGCCATAACTTTTGATTCCCGTTATGAAACTTCGATTTTCCAGATTCGTTAGAAAGGTATTAACTAACAGATTTAAATATTTTTGGTTTCTCTAAAATCCGTTATATTTTCCACCCTGCATAGTCAGTCAAAGTTTGAATTCAAATTTTCAAACTAACTCACTATTTCTAATTCACTATTATATTGAAATATTCCATTTCAATTGTTCGAATTCCTTTGAAATAATCAATTTAAAAATTTTAAATTGGCTCGTATTTTCCTGGTTGTTACACAAACCTTACCATTCCTTAGTTAAGAAGGAAGTCAATCAAGTTAGGGTATAATTACCTCTCAGACCTTAACTGAACAACGTTTTAACTTCGAAATAGTCAAAGTTTATCTTTTAAATCTTTAACAAACTTCCTTACGAAACTCTCGGATTCTATTTAAAAATCCACTTCTTTTACAGAAACATTGGTTATAACGATAACGTTATAATCCCTCCTTTCTAAATATATAATTCCTATTTTAACCTTTATTCTTTAATGTGAAAAAATAAATAAACACCTAATTTATAAATAAATAAATCTTGATTTAAACACCGGAATGTAAATAATACTTTCCCGAATTCGATATAATCGAATTCGACGATTAATTCTTTTTCGAGCAATCTCCATTTGATTAACTCTCCTTCGAATATCTATATTCGATTAAATTCCTTTCGAATACCATATTCAATTTATTACTTTCGAATATCATATTCGATTTACTAATATTTGATTAACTAATGTTCGACTTAACTCTATTCGATTAAATCGACTCGACTAACCATACTCGAATAACTTCTTTTGAATAACTATATTCATTTTACTTACCTTCGAATACCATATTTGATTTACTTAACTTTCGAAAACCACGTTCGATTTACTCCTCTCGAATAACTATATTCGATAATCTCTCTTTCCATAAACTATATTCGATTAACTCACTTCGAATGACTTATATTCGATAAATCTTTCTTTCGAATAAACGATATTCGATAATCTCTCCTCGAATAAACTATATTCGATTAACTCACTTCGAATAACTTATATTCGATAACTCTTTCTAACGAATAAACGATATTCGATAATCTCTCTTCGAATAAACTATATTCGATTACTCCTTTTTGAATAAGTAAATTCGATCAACTCCTTTCGATTAAACTATAATCGATAACTCCCTTCGATTAAACTATAATCGATAACTCCTTTCAATTAAACTAATCGATAACTTCTTTCGATTAAACTTATCGATAAATCCTTTCGATTAAACTATAATCGATACCCTTTCCTTTAACTCTATTCGAATAAACTATATTCGGTACTCCTTTAACTCTATTCGAATAACTAATATTCGACTAACTCCTTTTAACTCTATTTAACTCTATTCGAATAACTAATATTCGGTAACTCCTTTTAACTTTATTCGAATCACTAATATTCGATTAACTCAAATTTGATTACTCATACGATTTAACTCTAACTGATTAACTCTAACTGATTAACTCCAATTGGTTAACTCTAACTAATTAACTCTAACTGGTTAACTCTAATCGATTAACTCTAATCAATTACTCTATTCGAATAACTGATATTCGATTTAACTCTATTTGAATAACTATATTCAATTAACTCTTTCGATTTATTCCTTTGAATTAACTCCTTTGATTAATTCCTTTTCTGTTTGTTTATACAAATGATTCCATTCCTATTTGTTTACTTAACAAATAACTATTCCCTTTAAATTCTATTTATTTAACCAATAAATATTTCTTTTCAATTCTATTTATTTAACCAATAAATATTTCTTTTCAATTCTATTTATTTAACCAATAAATATTTCTTTTATCTTTTCTATTGGTAAATATTTTACAAATATTTCCTTTATATTTGTTTTCACAAATAATTTCCTTTATATTTGTTTTCACAAATAATTTCCTTTATATTTGTTTTATTTATTTTCTAAATAAATAACACTTTTATACTTCTATTTATTTCTTAAATAAATATTCCATTTTTAATTCTATTTATTTAACCCAATAAATATCCCTCTTTATAAAATCCTTTGATTTTATTAATAAATTCCCTTCTTATAAAATTCCTTGATTTTATAAATATTTTATTTTCAACAAACACTTTGAAAATTCCCTTTTTAACATTCCAGTATACCTTATGGTATTTAACGTACCATATAACAATGATCGGTATCATTCAAACATATAAAATCATCAACAGATTTCATATCACATAATATAACACAATATATGAAACAAACAGTATTTTATATATTGAGGAACCCAGTTGGGTCGCTCCAACCTGTTTCCCTGCATCACAGATGTTAAACAATATAATTAACATCGATTTCATTTCAATATGAAATATTCTGCTAAACAAAATCAATATTTGATTAACGATTTATATATATATATACCATTATCTATAATTTCAAACAATACACAAGCAATTCAACCAAACAGTTAACACACAGTAATCAACAAATGATTAACAATTCTAAAAATACTTTATAAAAATATAACTGTTTAGAGTTGGTGAGTTTTACTCACTTTGGCAGTTCATCGTTAAAGAATGATAAACTGTTTGTTTGATTTGAATCAAACAATTTATTTCACCATAAATTGTAATGAGCCCCAATCCACTCTCAGTCGGTTCCATGGCGTAACCACTGTCCGTACGATCCTAACGGACCTGACCGTTCGTCAAACTGATATTGTATGACCAAGATATTCAATTTACAAGATTATACCATTTTAAATAAAAATAAACTTAAATCCATTTTCAAAGTTGGGCTTTACCAAAATCCGGAGGCCCAAAACATCACACCCACACTAGTCTTCTTCTCCCTCTTTGTAAGTTTCACGCAAGTATACAGCTCCATTCCCCTTACTTCCTTCGATCCATTCTTGAACAATTCTTCACGGAACTCCAAAATAAAATCAACATTCTCTTTCTCACCACAATCTCTACTGACCCATACCCCAAACATCACATTGGAACCTTTCCTGTCAATCGTGTCGAACTGTTCTACCGTGGCCTCCCTGAAATCGATCGAAAAAAATCTCACCGCTCCCTACAAAACTTGGCATACAAACCTCATTTTCCCTCCTTAACTCCAAAACGATATCAAACTCGAGTCTTAGCCTCTCAAATCATCAAAATAGTGAACCCTAGACCACGGCGTTGAGAACGCAGCGAACAATATTTGTTCGAACCTCACCAAAATGCATATCAGAATGAAGAGAGGCACTCAAGGATCCTAAGTATATATGTAATTCGATTTGTAAGATGTTATCTTGTTTGTTTTGATTTTTTTAAAGACTTGCGTTTACCGAAAGGAGTAAGAAAAGCAACGGCGCAAACTTTGTTTACGAGAGTATGAAATTTTAGGTTTATAGATTTGTAAGGATATTATACATGATAGGTTATATATATTTTTATTCGATTTTTATATTCATTTATATTGAACTACTGCTTGTATTAGTCTTCTAAAAATTCCTGTGACCACATACATTATCCAAAAATCACGAAAATGGACATGCAACTACAGTTCGACATTACGGTCCCAACGAAACTGGTTTCGTCGAATTCCGACTCCGTTAGCTCACACAGCATATTTTTAAAGGTCAAAATACCGACTGTTTTTCACATTAAAATCCCGTACGGCCACATACTGACTTCAAAAATCACGGAAATTGAAACCTAGCAATAATTTAACATTGCAGATCCAACAAAATTAGTTTCGTCGAATTCTGAGGTCATTTGCAAAACTGGCTATTTTTAAAGCTCTAAACAACCCATTTAAATGTATTAAATATTTAAAAATAATTAAATTTAATATTTAAAAATAAATATTATCGTGTATATATTCACAATAGAATATCATACAGCTCCACTGGGATTTACAACTCGATATTCAAATCCCGGTTGAATCGATATTCAAATTTATATTGAAATTCCTTTTATATATCGTTATAAATTATAAAGGAATTCCATATCGACTTTTCTAAAATTTGATTTGGACATAAATCAAAATCTACACAATGAAATCCAGATTTTTCTCTTCCACTACAAAAATATACTTCACCAGCTCCTGACGTTCTTGTTTCACGGAAATCCGATTTAAAACGGACCTTGTATATTCAGTTGAAGTTCGAATCGCCAAATAGCGAACTATCGCGCCATTTCGAGCTCGAATATAATTATACGTTCAAACAGTCATTATTTAAGTATATTCGTCAACATAATTCAACTCTAAACTGAATTATATATTTTAAAAATTCAAATAACACAATATTGTGAATTCCACTATTTTTTATTATTTCTGAATTAAATATATTATTTAATTATAATATTAATTAAATATTCCATATAATTTGATTAAACAACCTTATATTCTCTAATTCACTGTATAAATAATTAAATTAATTAATTATTATATAGATGAAAATACGGGTCGTTACATTCTTCTCCACTTAAAATAATTTCATCCTCGAAATTTCTAAGGTAGAAACCAAACCCTATTAATTGAGTAGGACTTATCTGTTCACTTCTTAACTTCAGTTTCCACTGAAGTAATTTCATTTCAATTAAATATTAATTAATTCTTATCAACGAAAATTCTCTAACACCTTAACTTTTCGAAAAATTTCGCTAGCACCTCCTTTGTACTGGTCAATAGGTCAAACTCCAACTCGCCTCTCTGGGCCTTCTCCATCTCAAAAGAAAATCAAACAGCCAAGCGGCTTGCCAATTCGGCTCATAAATCTCATGCTTATACCAAATATAAACTTGTACCTTTTTGTCGGGCATATCAACTCTATCACTTCACCTGCTATCAATTCAACATATACCAATGTCATCTCAACCAATTTCCAATCTGTTTTATCCACAAATCCAACCATTCGCTTAAACCTAAGTCAAACTCAATTTAAAATCAAATTTCAATTCTCGATTTCAAATTCTTAACTCACTAACCCAATATCATTTCAAAATCCCTATGTCACAATCCAATTTTCTCGATATCGTTCTAAACCTATTCAATTTCCACTTAATTAACTGATTCCAATTCAATTTCTATTTTCTTCTGCAAATTCCTATTTAATTTTGTTTAAAATTACACAATCTATTTTTAGGAGTTTTAAACAGCTTTGTTTTTCTCAAAAATCAAACTTCCCTTTTTAGGATTCAAGCCAACTTGTTTTTCCCAAAACAATTTAAAATGAATACCTTTGGTAGTAATCCGTCACTTAGAACTTGAAAATGAACACTGATGATGTGGCCATCATCATCAGAGTTATTTCCCAGCTATCAAAGTGAGATCAATATTATATTACTTTTTAAAACTCATATTTAAACATTTCCATTTTGAAATCAATTCAAAATATCATTCTCTAAACAATTTAAAATCTCCCAAGATTTTAAAATTCTCATATATTCAATCCAACTTCATTTAGCAACACTCTTCCAATTTCCAGGGTTTTCAATTTCAATTCTGATTTGAATTTCGGATTTAATTCATCTGCTTTCATATATTTCACTTATACGAATTCTGATTGGTTGTCTATATAGCCATTTAATTTATAATCTTACTCGATTATAATAACAACCAATATATCCAATATATTATAATCACTCCGATATAAATCCTTTATATCAAAATATAATTTGGGTAAAATCTATTTTGTTTACCCTCTTTTCAAAACATACCATGTCGGTTCATCGTATTCAAGTGTTTAGAAACTCCTACCGATACAGTGGATCAAACTGATCGACCAGAATCCATAAACCACTCAATCAACAAATCTCCACAATATAAAACCATTTTATATCGAATAACAAATACGCTCTCGCATATATACACTCAAACTCAATCTAGGGTATTACTAACCCTATCTCCACCGAGTCACGCCACAGAGCCAAGGTAATTCACTTAAACTTAAGCTCTAATACCAACTGTAACGACCCAGAAAAAGGCGATCTTGGTTATCCGATATACAACACATATCGAACATCCAAGGATCGAAAATACCGGTAGTTAATGAAAGAAATTAGAGGGTGAGGATAGATAAGATAGAAACTTAGAATAGAAGAAGAAGAAGATACAAAATCAGAGTAACACGAATCTCATAGCGGAACGAATAACATATAATAGATAATATATCCTTGAAATAAATCAGTATATGTATACGATAACATTATCAGAGTATAACACTTACAACACAGTGGAAATAACTATAGCTATATAATCCTGAAGCCCCCTGCTCCAAGCTCTCCAAGTATATTTGTAAAATCCTGACTACTTGACTGCCCGTACAAAATTGGGCACCCAAGAGTTTAGGGAAAACAAAACAAAATAAACTCCGGGTCAGTCATGGGACTGGTACGAGTAAAACAGTTTGAACAAGTAAACGATATCTCATAAGACCACGCCGTATAACAGAACGGGTTTTTTGCTTATGAGAATCCAAAATATCTTAATATCAAAAACCTTTTGATATTATAATGTTGTCTATCAACCACAATATAATAATCATCTAGCAGAATCGCTTTCATCTCACGTTCTACATATATAGTAACAATCAAAACCGCAAGCACGTATTGGGCAATGGATTTCCAACTATGACAAGGTATGGAATCACCTTTCGCTAGTGTACCTCTAGAGAGGAATACACTGGGTTCAACAAGAACATCTTGCAACCCGGATTTTTGTCATTTCCGGATGTGAGGCTAGAGGCCATGCTTATCTCTGATAGATCACACGTTTATTCACTTTGAATGTCACATCGTCATACCCGCTAAATCACAAAATGATTTCCCCAAAAATACCACGGGTATACAGCTAAGAGCAACGAATTCCTCCACCACCAAACGAAATACGTTTGAAGAGATCAACTTACGCGATCTATTAAATATACTCTGTCAGACATTCTTCCATACAGGTCGTCCTGGGACTGGACAAACCGAAGGCACTATTCAGTACATCCATCTTAGGCAATCTTTACCTAAGACTTATACAACAGCCCTTGCACTTTACTCCACCTTCAATTATCTTTGGCATATATGATTCCAACGCATATGCCAATACGGAATGGTTCTTCGGATAATAATCCAATCGGTCTCTCCATATTAACAACGTTAAAATGGTCAAAAACTTCGATAGTTGGTGAGTTAACTATCAAAGAAAAACTGGTTTGCAAACAACGATATTATTTCCAAATGGAAATTATATCGTTCAATCATCATTTAACGTTTATCTATTTAGTTCATTAATTTACTTAACTCCTTTTTCCATATATTCCAAATTCTTATTTCCTATTATCAGAAAACATTTCTGATTCTTATTTGGAAAACATTTCCAAAACTCCTTCACTATCAATCCTTACCATTCCTTAGTTAAGAAGGAAGTCAATCAAGTTTGGGTATAATTACCTCTCAGACCTTAACTGAACAACGTTTTAACTTCGAAATAGTCAAAGTTTATCTTTTAAATATTTAACAAACTTCCTTACGAAACTCTCGGGTTCTATTTACGAATCCTCTTCTTTTACAGAAACATTGGTTATAACGATAACGTTATAATCCCTCCTTTTGAAATCTAATTCCAATTTTATACTTTATTCTTTAATGTGAATAAATAAATAAACACCTGATTTATAAATAAATAAATCTTGATTTAAACACCGGAAAGTAAATAATACTTTCCCGAATTCGATATAATCGAATTCGATGATTACCTCTCTTTCGAGTAATCTCTATTTGATTAACTCTCCTTCTAATATCTATATTCGATTAACTCCCTTTCGAATACCATATTCGATTTATTACTTTCGAATATCATATTTGATTTACTAATATTTGATTAACTAATGTTCGACTTAACTCTATTCGATTAACTCAACTCGACTGACCATACTCGACTAACTTCTTTTGAATAACTATATTAAATTTACTTACCTTCGAATACCACATTCGATTCACTTAACTTTCGAATACCATGTTCGATTTACTCCTCTCGAATAAGTATATTCGATAAACTATATTCGATTAACTCACTTCGAATAACTTATATTCGATAACTCTTTCTTTCGAATAAACGATATTCGATAATCTCTCCTCGAATAAACTATATTCGATTAATTCACTTCGAATAACTTATATTCGATAACTCTTTCTGTCGAATAAACGATATTCGATAATCTCTCTTCGAATAAACTATATTCGATTACTCCTTTTCGAATAACTAAATACGATTAACTCCCTTCGATTAAACTATAATCGATAACTCCCTTCGATTAAACTATAATCGATAACTCCTTTCAATTAAACTAATCAATAACTCCTTTCGATTAAATTAATCGATAACTCCTTTCGATTAAACTATAATTGATACCCTTTCCTTTAACTCTATTCGAATAAACTATATTCGGTACTCTTTTAACTCTATTCGAATAACTAATATTCGACTAACTCCTTTTAACTCTATTCGAATAACCAATATTCGATAACTCCATTTAACTTTATTCGAATCACTAATATTCGATTAACTCAAATTTGATTAACTCTATTTAATTACTCTGTCGATTTAACTCTAACTGGTTAACTCTAACTGATTAACTCTAACTGATTATGTAACGGCAATAAATTTCGCTCGGTCCGAACCAGTCGCTAAACCGACCCAGACCGTTCGAAACGCCCTATCGTTTGAGAACATGACAAAATAGAACACATACAGAAGAACATTTCATTGTTATTACAACAATGCACCAGATTACAACAATGTACAGAGTATAAAGGAATATTACACAGAAATATCAGAGATTTAAATTACATTTAAATACATCGCAGCGGAAAATAATACAATACACAACTAGAAGAGATATACGGATACAAAGCTTTCCGGATATCATTCCAGCTGAAAACCAGGATCCTGTGAATATAAATCTGCAAAACCAAAACTACTAGCTGCCCGTGTGGAAAATAGGGGCACCCAGAGTTTAGGTTAAAACAATAAACTCCAGGTCAGTCATGTGACTGGTATGAGAACTAAAACAGTTATAAATCTTTATTTTAAAGTTTGGTAAATCAAGGGACCACGCCGTATAACACGGAACGGGTTTCCTCCCAAGAATACCAGTGCATAAAACAACAGCGCAATGCTAAATAAAGAAAAATGAAGCTATTATAAGACCCAGGTCCCATCACACAATGCAACGCAGCCGAGGATAGGGTTTTCCCTTATAATAGCCAAGAATGCTTGATACGTTTAAAACAAATCATTTGATACTATTATAAGTGTATATTGTAGAAAACATCTTCAAATCATAAGTATCAATCATAAGCGGCATGAATGCCCCATCCCACTATGTCGCCATACTAGGCTCTACAAATAAAACCGCAAATGTCACGTATTTGGAAGTTGGATTTCCATCTATGAACCGAGGCCAGGGATCGTCCTCTACCGATTCGAGACAATCTAGCCCATGTCTCCGGAATAGCCGCAACTGCCCCTTGGAGCGACAGGGCCGGTCCACCGATGTGGATTATAGTGCCTGAACAATACGTTCCTCCGCCCTTTGGGGCGTAAATGAGCCAACTAAATGACTCCATCGGTTCGAGAACGACCGATCAATCCGAGGCGCCTCGCAACAGCAACAACCACATAAGTCAAACTCGTCAGGGCGTGTAAAACCACTGACGCCACTTCTAGCTAGAAAGAAACGCATGTCCTCCCTGAGGTCCTCTCCCGTTTTTGGTTCATACCGGGTGTGAAACTCGCGAAGTAAACGTTACACAAAGCTACGCCACAAAGGCCGTGCTTCGATCATCACCACAAGACTTTGCTTTTCAACAGAAGCCTCGATCAATTTCCACTTAGGCATGCCACACAGGCAATTCACTCCATGCGTTTGATATCCATCAGTATATAACCCCTGAGCTCGTACGTCTCAGAGAAGGGCGTTAAGCAAGAGAATAAATTCTCCGCCGCCAAACAGATATATATTTAATAGAGATCAATCACATGGACTAAAATCCAATGTCAGACACACAGTCCATTTACAAGTCCGTTCTGGGTCTGAACAAAACCGGGGGCACCTAGTACCCCGCATATCCATCGATCTCCACGTACGTCTGGACGATCACCAACCGTTTCCATCTTCTTGGGTGTACAGCCCAATCAAGATCATCAGTAATCACCCAAACGACGTGAAGATTTCTGGTCTTCGACCACCGTCTTCGTCTTCGACTTATCGTCGTATCCGTTATTCAGAATGGGATAAACCCGGTCTTTCCGAATAACTCGCGTATATTTTAAATAAGTGTTACACAAACACAACATACGCCTCATTCCAATTCATCAGTCACTAACCGTAAATTAAGCAAGAGAATAATTCCCCAAATATTAACCCCGAAGGCCGAAACCAACATCAGATCAATATCCAGAAAACCATTCTGCTTGGCTAACCGACAGTTAGTTTCTAAATTTCACATTCATAGGGAAAGGTTCCCATTAATTTTATCCAAGATAAATTCCTTGAATTTATTCTTTAATCTTCTTTTGAATTTCGATTCAACTAGTCGGAATTAGCGAACCTTACCGAAGTAATCATTGGTTTTAATTTCCAAATCCCAACCTATTTATCCCATGAAGTAAAACTGGTAATACTTCATATCTAACACCACGGTGTTATCGGTAAATTCAATTACCATTTCACGTTCAAATCTAATTAAAGATTTAACTATCGCCTGGAGCAAAACTGGTGATACTCCATTCCCGATCTTTTCAATCTAATTAAAGATTCATTAAAACTCCACTTAGTTTTAATCGTTAACTGGGTTAAAGAATCAGTGTCATTTAAAAACACGGTTCGCGATAAACCCAAAGTCACATTCCATTAATTATCGGGTTAAAGAACGAGTGTTATTTAAAACACTGTTCACGATAACCCAAAAATCATTCCATTAATTATCGGGTTAAAGAACGAGTGTTATTTAAAACACTGTTCACGATAACCCAAAAATCATTCCATTAATTATCGGGTTAAAGAACAAGTGTTATTTAAAACACTGTTCACGATAAACCCAAAAATCAATATCAATTCAATTCCAATTAAATATTATTTAATTGGTACACTTCATTAAATCTAAATAAAAAGATTTAATCTTTTCTCAACTGGGTTCAAGAACAGTGTTAATGAAGACACCATTCACGACAAACCCAATCACATTTTGATATTAAATACAAGGCTCTGAATAGAAAATATATCGGCTTATATTCAATATCAAATTCTACGACCAACAAATATCATATTGGAAATAACGATATATATATCTATATCTTTCAAATTCCCATAACAATATCTGTATCATCACGAAATCCAACATCGAAATATTCCGAAGGCAATTTCGATTCAAATCCATTCCAATGCAATCATTGGAAATTCTGATTATTTTTAAAACCATTTCAAATTCAATTTATTTATTTAAAAATAAATAGAATTGTAATTCTAGTTCAAAACTAGTTCATTTCGATAAAAATCTATTTTTATCTTTTCAAATATGGAGTTTTTCATCCCAATTCTTTCTAAATCATTTCTTATGATTTTACTCAAATTATTACTATTTTTAATAATTTTATCAAGGCCCGTACAGTCGATTTCCATCAACGGCCATCGAACTGCACTTACAGCGACCTTTTTCAAATTTGATTTGGACGTAACTCCAAATCCAACCGTTAGATTTCAAATTACTAATGTTCGTTAGAACGCTCTTTTCGATACGAACCCAACGGTTCCGGTTTTAGGAGAATCCGACGGTCGGATCTCCCGTAATGTCCGTTTGAAATAAATGGTCGAAATTCGCGAACTGCCGCGGCGCGGCGCGTTCTATTCAGGCCATTATATTATATATATAATATATATTTCGTCGATTTCTATTTAAAACGAATTATATAAATAGTTTTAAAATCGTTTCAAAAGAAATTTCAACTTTCTTTTCAATTCAAATCAAAATTGAATTCTTCTTTATAAATTCGTTTTAAAATTCATTTCTATTCAATTCAAATTTCAATTCAATTTGAATTCATTTCAATTCGCTTTCAATTCAATTTGAATTCGTTTTCAATTCAATTCATTTCGAAATCCATATATATTCAATTCATTTCGAAATCGTTATATATTCAATTCATTTTGAAATCGTTATATATTCAATTCATTTCGAAATCGTTTTATATTCAATTCATTTCGAAATCGTTTTCAATTCAATTCATTTCAAAATGAATAAAATCGATATAAATATCGTTTACGTCAAAATGGCGTCAATCTAATCAACACGGCTTCATAAATTTCTATTTTCAAATATTCTATTTCAAATATTTCTTTTTTTTTAAAATAGTTGTTATTATCAAAATATTTCGTTCAACACATGACCAATCTCAATGGATGAGTACTGTCAACACATGAACCTTTATTTTATATCGATAAAGATGTAAATTTTATTACTAAAATATTTCGTTCAACACATAACCAATCTCAATGGATGAGTACTGTCAACACATGAACTTTTATTTTATATCGATAAAGATGTAAATTTTATTACTAAAATATTTCGTTCAACACATGACCAATCTCAATGGATGAGTACTGTCAACACATGAACTTTTATTTTATATCGATAAAGATGTAAATTTTATTACTAAAATAGTTCGTTCAACACATGACCAATCTCAATGGATGAGTACTGTCAACACATGAACTTTTATTTTATAATATTCTTTATTTTTCAAATTGGAATGAGGCCCAATCAATTACCATATAAAGTTAATTATATGGATTTTCATACAACACATGTATATAATAGCATTGAAAAATAATCAACCATCAACCAAAGTGCAGTACACTGTATAAGCACCAAATATAGATATCTAACGCTTATAACAGCATGTCAATCAATCGATCGACATATTTAATCAATCAGGATGAGTGAACTTCATATTTCATCCCAACACCCGTGTGGGGTTTCAAACAATCAAACAAATATTTTATTCGTGCAGTTGGGCGATGTGTAAAATTTATCGACCCAATCAATGTCCTTCAAATAGGTGTACATAAACAAACCGTCTGGTTTGTAAATGAATATTTATTTATTCCCATTCACGTTAAAAATTATATTTTTAACGATAAAACATTTTATTCCTACATATGAATTTCTATTCAGTTCATTCTTTAAATAATATGATATTTTTATTTTTCTAACATATTTTAGAAAATTTCGGCGGCATAACGGCACGATACTAGAAACGGGACAAGGCCTAGCCTTATCCCCGGTCTAGTGAAGGCCCACGCCATTCACACATCAATCAAATCAATTCATTTCACCACACAATTCAATTTCAATCAAATAATCTAACTAATTTTTGCAATCAAACAAACAAGTCCATGGTCTGTGGACGATTGTGTCGGGTGCTACTAAGCACCGTCTGCATCCTAGTATATATATAACTAGAAAAAGAAATTGAAAGGTGAGAAATTCTCACAGATAGCTATCCTAGCTCCACGGCACTTCATTGATAGAAAACTTCATCGCTATCGCATCTTCGTCACCTTCGTTGCCCGCATTCACTACATATGTAAAAATCACATTTTTACTTTGCTATTCAATATATAAAAATTGAATTTTTATTTCGTTGTTCAATATATAAAAATCGAATTTTTATTTCGTCGTATGGATAAAAATTCTATTTTTACATTGCTACTATATAGATAAAAATTATATTTTTACCTCGCTATTCTCTATATAAAGGTTCCGCCTTTTCACTTTTAAAGATTTCGCCTTTTCACTTTTAAAGATTTCGCCTTTTCACTTTTAAAGATTTCGCCTTTATGAAAATATAGATTTTATTTTCATTTCATCACTATAAAAATTACCTCTTTATTTCAACATATATATCATAAAAATCATATTTTTTATTTTGCTACATATAAAAAGATGGTATTTTTACATTCTATATCTCATAAAGATTATATTTTTATAGTTCCTACTATGCAAAGATTATATTTTTATCTTTCTACAATATAAAAGACTATATTTTTACTACTTTAAAAATATAAAAATCATATTTTTATAATCGCTACATAAATAAAATTTCAGATCTTTAATTGCTAAAATTAATTAAACAAGACAAAATAAAAATAAAAAGGGAAAAAAAAGAGGGCTCACAGTGTTTGGCAGCGGAAGGAGGGCGGTTTTCACTGTTGATGGAGGTTGGAGGGGTCGACGGGGTCGTGTGGGTGGCGCAGCACTCGAGTGGCGGAGAGATGGTCAGGGCGTCGGTGCTGGGGCTGTGGTGGGTGCTTCGGCGCAGCAGGCCCCACGTTGAAGGGTTTCTAGGGTTTCGGGGGTTCGAGCTTCGAACGCGGGGAAGAAGAGAAGCGAGGAGGAAGAAGGGCGGTGGGGCACTGATGGAGGGTGGCGGCTCGTCGGCGATGGAGGAGTGTGGAGTAGGCGGCGGCTTCCCCCGATCGACGCATTTCGTTTTTTTTCTTGAAATTTGATTTCTGTTTCGTGAATGACGGGAGGGGGGGGGTATGGGTTGACCGGGTATAGAGAGAGGGAGGGGTGAGTGATATTTTTTAATTATTAATTTATTATTTTAAACTCCCAAAAGCAACTTTTATTTTCGACCTCTAAACGAGGCCCACCGCCTGTCGTCCATAGCGTTTCACCCCCATTCCGAACACAATGGGATATGTATCGTAGGCTGATTCGATAGTTACAATCAGTTTCCGTTAAATTTACATTTAAATCTCTATATTGAATTTTAAACGTACATTTCAAATTACCGGGGTCACATACTAACTCGAAAAATTCCCGAAAAATATTTTCTAGCTTCGTATCGACGATACGGTCCTAACAAAACTAGTTTCGTCGAATTCTGAGGCCGTTGGAAAAATGGCCATTTTCCAGTCAATTAAAATCAACTGAAACTGGTCAAACGCGTTTTCCTTTGCCACGCTCACATATTGATTCGAAAAATTATGAAATTTGAAACCTAGCAATAACTTTACATCACGGACCCAACAAAACTGGTTTCGTCGAAATCCGAGGTCGTTTGCAAAATGTCCATTTTTAAGGGCCTGAATTCCATAGCGACTATTCAGAATTTTCATCTGGACATATCTTTTGATCCCCGCTATGAAATTTCGATTATTCGGATTCGTTGGTAAGATATCATCAATTAGATCCTAATGTTTCTGGTTTCACTAAAATCCGGATTGTTTTGCACCCGGTACATTCAATTGAAGTTTGAAATCGAATTATCGAACTACCGCGCCATTTTCAATTCCTTTTATAATTATATATAATTATTTATATTCTAACGACGACGTATATAAATATATACGTCGAATTATATTCAAAACAAATTTCTCGTCGATATTTTTTTAAAATTATTCATTTTAAATGTTCAAAATCCGCTAAAATTGCCAAAATAAAATTTTTAAACTGGCCCAGATTTTCGGGTTGTTACAATCTCCCCTACTTAAAACTTTTCGTCCCCGAAAAGGAACAAAGTCGAAAGTGGTTTGATCATTCAACTCTACGCTCGATCTGGCTTCCATTCTCCAACTTTTCAGTTTCTGAGAATTTTCAAAAATTTCAAAAATTTGGCTAACACCCTAAATTTTTGAAAAATTTCGCCATAACCTCCCCTGCACTGGGAGCATCGGGGAATTTCAAATAGCTTCCCCGGTCCTTCTAATCTCAAAAAGAAAAAGAAAAACCAAGCGGCTAGCCAATAGGCTCATAAAATCATCATCACCCAAACAAAATAGTAAATTATGTAGTAAACATGTACCTCTTTGTCGGGCAAACAAATTTTATTCTCTGCTCTAGCCTCCTTGCTATGACCTGTTCAATATAAGTATATTGTATGCAAGCAAATGCGACCAATTTTCAATATAATTCAATATTTGGTTCAATTAGGCTAAATGTTTCAAAATTAGCAAACAAATAGACAAACAACACAAACATCAATCAATTAGTGGATTAGAGTTTCAAATCCATAATTTTGATATACATACAAAAATCATGTTTTTGATGCCAATTCACAACAATAGGACCTATCTAATTTTGGTTCTCACACCAGTCAATAGGAAATATATAAATATCACATCTTCAAAACACGAACATAGATTCTGATGATGATCGATCAATCATCAGAACCATCTTCGGGTGTCTAGAATGTGATTCTATATCTATCCAGCATATTAAAATTTCAAATATACGTTTGCAAGGCGTATATGCAAAATCTTTATATACTGGACTGTCCAAATCAAAATAAACTAAATAATCAAATACGAATAATTGATTTTAAATTTTCAAAACAAAATTTGTTTTCATTTGAAAAATATACTCTTCACACTCGTTCTAGGATACTACTGATCCCATCTCTAACGAGTCATTCCCGTTGGATATTACTAATCCAATATCTGATGAATTCTTTCGTACGGTTCTAATGTGTCTTGTTCTCGAGCTCTGTAAACCAAAGCTCTGATACCAACTGTGACGGCAAGAAATTTCGCTCGGTCCGAACCAGTCGCTAAACCGACCCAGAACGTTCGAAACGCCCTATCGTTTGAGAACATGACAAAATAGAACGCATACAGAAGAACATTTCATTGTTATTACAACAATGCACCAGATTACAACAATGTACAGAGTATAAATGAATATTACACAGAAATATCAGAGATTTAAATTACATTTAAATACATCGCAGCGGAAAATAATACATTACACAACTAGAAGAGATATACGGATACAAAGCTTTCCGGATATCATTCCAGCTGAAAACCAGGATCCTGTGAATATAAATCTGCAAAACCAAAACTACTAGCTGCCCGTGTGGAAAATAGGGGCACCCAGAGTTTAGGTTAAAACAATAAACTCCAGGTCAGTCATGTGACTGGTGTGAGAACTAAAACAGTTATAAATCTTTATTTTAAAGTTAGGTAAATCAAGGGACCACGCCGTATAACACGGAACGGGTTTCCTCCCAAGAATACCAGTGCATAAAACAACAGCGCAATGCTAAATAAAGAAAAATGAAGCTATTATAAGACCCAGGTCCCATCACACAATGCAACGCAGCCGAGGATAGGGTTTTCCCTTATAATAGCCAAGAATGCTTGATACGTTTAAAACAAATCATTTGATACTATTATAAGTGTATATTGTAGAAAACATCTTCAAATCGTAAGTATCAATCATAGGCGGCATGAATGCCCCATCCCACTATGTCGCCATACTAGGCTCTACAAATAAAACCGCAAATGTCACGTATTTGGAAGTTGGATTTCCATCTATGAACCAAGGTCAGGGATCGTCCTCTACCAATTCGAGACAATCTAGCCCATGTCTCCGGAACAGCCGCAACTGCCCCTTGGAGCGACAGGGCCGGTCCACCGATGTGGATTATAGTGCCTGAACAATACGTTCCTCCGCCCTTTGGGGCATAAATGAGCCAACTAAATGACTCCATCGGTTCGAGAACGACCGATCAATCTGAGGCGCCTCGCAACAGCAACAACCACATAAGTCAAACTCGTCAGGGCGTGTAAAACCACTGACGCCACTTCTAGCTAGAAAGAAACGCATGTCCTCCCTGAGGTCCTCTCCCGTTTTTGGTTCATATCGGGTGTGAAACTCGCGAAGTAAACGTTACACAAAGCTACGCCACAAAGGCCGTGCTTCGATCATCACCACAAGACTTTGCTTTTCAACAGAAGCCTCGATCAATTTCCACTTAAGCATGCCACACAGGCAATTCACTCCATGCGTTTGATATCCATCAGTATATAACCCCTGAGCTCGTACGTCTCAGAGAAGGGCGTTAAGCAAGAGAATAAATTCTCCGCCGCCAAACAGATATATATTTAATAGAGATCAATCACACGGACTAAAATCCAATGTCAGACACACAGTCCATTCACAAGTCCGTTCTGGGTCTGAACGAAACCGGGGGCACCTAGTACCCCGCATATCCATCGATCTCCATGTACGTCTGGACGATCACCAACTGTTTCCATCTTCTTGGGTGTACAGCCCAATCAAGATCATCAGTAATCACCCAAACGACATGAAGACTTCTGGTCTTCGACCACCGTCTTCGTCTTCGACTTATCGTCGTATCCGTTATTCAGAATAGGATAAACCCGGTCTTTCCGAATAACTCGCGTATATTTTAAATAAGTGTTACACAAACACAACATACGCCTCATTCCAATTCATCAGTCACTAACCGTAAATTAAGCAAGAGAATAATTCCCCAAATATTAACCCCGAAGGCCGAAACCAACATCAGATCAATATCCAGAAAACCATTCTGCTTGGCTAACCGACAGTTAGTTTCTAAATTTCACATTCATAGGGAAAGGTTCCCATTAATTTTATCCAAGATAAATTCCTTGAATTTATTCTTTAATCTTCTTTTGAATTTCGATTCAACTAGTCGGAATTAGCGAACCTTACCGAAGTAATCGTTGGTTTTAATTTCCCAATCCCAACCTATTTATCCCATGAAGTAAAACTGGTAATACTTCATATCTAACACCACGGTGTTATCGGTAAATTCAATTACCATTTCACGTTCAAATCTAATTAAAGATTTAACTATCGCCTGGAGCAAAACTGGTGATACTCCATTCCCGATCTTTTCAATCTAATTAAAGATTCATTAAAACTCCACTTAGTTTTAATCGTTAACTGGGTTAAAGAATCAGTGTCATTTAAAAACACGGTTTGCGATAAACCCAAAGTCACATTCCAATAATTATCGGGTTAAAGAACGAGTGTTATTTAAAACACTGTTCACGATAACCCAAAAATCATTCCATTAATTATCGGGTTAAAGAACGAGTGTTATTTAAAACACTGTCCACGATAACCCAAAAATCATTCCATTAATTATCGGGTTAAAGAACAAGTGTTATTTAAAACACTGTTCACGATAAACCCAAAAATCAATATCAATTAAATTCCAATTAAATATTATTTAATTTGTACACTTCATTAAATCTAAATAAAAAGATTTAATCTTTTCTCAACTGGGTTCAAGAACAGTGTTAATGAAGACACCATTCACGACAAACCCAATCACATTTTGATATTAAATACAAGGCTCTGAATAGAAAATATATCGGCTTATATTCAATATCAAATTCTACGACCAACAAATATCATATTGGAAATAACGATATATATATATATCTATATCTTTCAAATTCCCATAACAATATCTGTATCATCACGAAATCCAACATCGAAATATTCCGAAGGCAATTTCGATTCAAATCCATTCCAATGCAATCATTGGAAATTCTGATTATTTTTAAAACCATTTCAAATTCAATTTATTTATTTAAAAATAAATAGAATTGTAATTCTAGTTCAAAACTAGTTCATTTCGATAAAAATCTGTTTTTATCTTTTCAAATATGGAGTTTTTCATCCCAATTCTTTCTAAATCATTTCTTATGATTTTACTCAAATTATTACTATTTTTAATAATTATATCAAGGCCCGTACAGTCGATTTCCATCAACGGCCATCGAACTGCACTTACAGCGACCTTTTTCAAATTTGATTTGGACGTAACTCCAAATCCAACCGTTAGATTTCAAATTTCTAATATTCGTTAGAACGCTCTTTTCGATACGAACCCAACGGTTCCGGTTTAGGAGAATCCGACGGTCGGATCTCCCGTAATGTCCGTTTGAAATAAATGGTCGAAATTCGCGAACTGCCGCGGCGCGACGCGTTCTATTCAGGCCATTATATTATATATATAATATATATTTCGTCAATTTCTATTTAAAACGAATTATATAAATAGTTTTAAAATCGTTTCAAAAGAAATTTCAACTTTCTTTTCAATTCAAATCAAAATTGAATTCTTCTTTATAAATTCGTTTTAAAATTCATTTCTATTCAATTCAAATTTCAATTCAATTTGAATTCATTTCAATTCGCTTTCAATTCAATTTGAATTCGTTTTCAATTCAATTCATTTCGAAATCGTTATATATTCAATTCATTTCGAAATCGTTATATATTCAATTCATTTCGAAATCGTTATATATTCAATTCATTTCGAAATCATTTTATATTCAATTCATTTCGAAATCGTTTTCAATTCAATTCATTTCAAAATGAATAAAATCGATATAAATATCGTTTACGTCAAAATGGCGTCAATCTAATCAACACGGCTTCATAAATTTCTATTTTCAATTATTCTATTTCAAATATTTCTTTTTTTTAAAAATAGTTGTTATTATCAAAATATTTCGTTCAACACATGACCAATCTCAATGGATGAGTACTGTCAACACATGAACCTTTATTTTATATCGATAAAGATGTAAATATTATTACTAAAATATTTCGTTCAACACATGACCAATCTCAATGGATGAATACTGTCAACACATGAACTTTTATTTTATATTGATAAAGATGTAAATTTTATTACTAAAATATTTCGTTCAACACATGACCAATCTCAATGGATGAGTACTGTCAACACATGAACTTTTATTTTATATCGATAAAGATGTCAATTTTATTACTAAAATATTTCGTTCAACACATGACCAATCTCAATGGATGAGTACTGTCAACACATGAACTTTTATTTTATAATATTCTTTATTTTTCAAATTGGAATAAGGCCCAATCAATTACCATATAAAGTTAATTATATGGATTTTCATACAACACATGTATATAATAGCATTGAAAAATAATCAACCATCAACCAAAGTGCACTACACTGTATAAGCACCAAATATAAATATCTAACGCTTATAACAGCATGTCAATCTATCGATCGACATATTTAATCAATCAGGATGAGTGAACTTCATATTTCATCCCAACACCCGTGTGGGGTTTCAAACAATCAAACAAATATTTTATTCGCGCAGTTGGGCGATGTGTAAAATTTATCAACCCAATCAATGTCCTTCAAATAGGTGTACATAAACAAACCGTCTGGTTTGTAAATGAATATTTATTTATTCCCATTCACGTTAAAAATTATATTTTTAACTATAAAACATTTTATTCCCACATATGAATTTATATTCATTTCATTCTTTAAATAATATGATATTTTTAGTTTTCTAACATATTTTAGAAAATTTCGGCGGCATAACGGCACGATACTAGAAACGGGACAAGGCCTAGCCTTATCCCCGGTCTAGTGAAGGCCCACGCCATTCACACATCAATCAAATCAATTCATTTCACCACACAATTCAATTTCAATCAAATAATCTAACTAATTTTTGCAATCAAACAAACAAGTCCATGGTCTATGGACGATTGTGTCGGGTGCTACTAAGCACCGTCTGCATCCTAGTATATATATAACTAGAAAAAGAAATTGAAAGGTGAGAAATTCTCACAGATAGCTATCCTAGCTCTACGACACTTCATTGATAGAAAACTTCATCGCTATCGCATCTTCGTCACCTTCGTTGCCCGCATTCACTACATATGTAAAAATCACATTTTTACTTTGCTATTCAATATATAAAAATTGAATTTTTATTTCGTTGTTCAATATATAAAAATCGAATTTTTATTTCGTCGTATGGATAAAAATTCTATTTTTACATTGCTACTATATAGATAAAAATTATATTTTTACCTCGCTATTCTCTATATAAAGGTTCCGCCTTTTCACTTTTAAAGTTTCGCCTTTTCACTTTTAAAGATTTCGCCTTTTCACTTTTAAAGATTTCGCCTTTATGAAAATATAGATTTTATTTTCATTTCATCACTATAAAAATTACCTCTTTATTTCAACATATATATCATAAAAATCAGATTTTTTATTTTGCTACATATAAAAAGATGGTATTTTTACATTCTATATCCCATAAAGATTATATTTTTATAGTTCCTACTATGCAAAGATTATATTTTTATCTTTCTACAATATAAAAGACTATATTTTTACTACTTTAAAAATATAAAAATCATATTTTTATAATCGCTACATAAATAAAATTTCAGATCTTTAATTGCTAAAATTAATTAAACAAGACAAAATAAAAATAAAATGGGAAAAAAGAGGGCTCACAGTGTTTGACAGCGGAAGGGGGGCGGTTTTCACTGTTGATGGAGGTTGGAGGGGTCGGCGGGGTCGTGTGGGTGGCGCAACACTTGAGGTGGCGGAGAGATGGTCAGGGCGTCAGTGCTGGGGCTGTGGTGGGTGCTTCGGCGCAGCAGGCCCCACGGTGAAGGGTTTCTAGGGTTTCGGGGGTTCGAGCTTCGAACGCGGGGAAGAAGAGAAGCGAGGAGGAAGAAGGGCGGTGGGGGCACTGATGGAGGGTGGCGGCTCGTCGGCGATGGAGGAGGGTGGAGTAGGCGGCGGCTTCCCCGATCGACGCATTTCGTTTTTTTTTCTTGAAATTTGATTTCTGTTTCGTGAATGACGGGTGGGGGGGGTGTATGGGTTGACCGGGTATAGAGAGAGGGAGGGGTGAGGGATATTTTTTAATTATTAATTTATTATTTTAAACTCCCCAAAAGCAACTTTTATTTTCGATCTCTAAACGAGGCCCACCGCCTGTCGTCCATAGCGTTTCACCCCCATTCCGAACACAATGGGATATGTATCGTAGGCTGATTCGATAGTTACAATCAGTTTCCGTTAAATTTACATTTAAATCTCTATATTGAATTTTAAACGTACATTTCAAATTACCGGGGTCACATACTAACTCGAAAAATTCCCGAAAAATATTTTCTAGCTTCGTATCGACGATACGGTCCTAACAAAACTAGTTTCGTCGAATTCTGAGGCCGTTGGAAAAATGGCCATTTTCCAGTCAATTAAAATCAACTGAAACTGGTCAAACGCGTTTTCCTTTGCCACGCTCACATATTGATTCGAAAAATTATGAAATTTGAAACCTAGCAATAACTTTACATCACGGACCCAACAAAACTGGTTTCGTCGAAATCCGAGGTCGTTTGCAAAATGTCCATTTTTAAGGGCCTGAATTCCATAGCGACTATTCAGAATTTTCATCTGGACATATCTTTTGATCCCCGCTATGAAATTTCGATTATTCGGATTCGTTGGTAAGATATCATCAATTAGATCCTAATGTTTCTGGTTTCACTAAAATCCGGATTGTTTTGCACCCGGTACATTCAATTGAAGTTTGAAATCGAATTATCGAACTACCGCGCCATTTTCAATTCCTTTTATAATTATATATAATTATTTATATTCTAACGACGACGTATATAAATATATACGTCGAATTATATTCAAAACAAATTTCTCATCGATATTTTTTTAAAATTATTCATTTTAAATGTTCAAAATCCGCTAAAATTGCCAAAATAAAAATTTTAAACTGGCCCAGATTTTCGGGTTGTTACATATTAGCTCCAATTGGTTAACTCTAACTGATTAACTCTAATTGGTTAACTCTAATCGATTAACTCTAATTGATTTAACTCTAATCAATTACTCTATTCAAATAACTGATATTCGATTTAACTCTATTCAAATAACTATATTCGATTAACTCTTTCGATTTATTCCTTTGAATTAACTCATTTGAATCAACTCCTTTGATTAATTCCTTTTCTGTTTGTTTATACAAATGATTCCTTTTCTATTTATTTACTTAACAAATAAATGTTCCCTTTCAATTCTATTTCTTTAACCAATAAATATTTCTTTTCAATTCTATTTATTTAACCAATAAATATTTCTTTTCAATTCTATTTATTTAGCCAATAAATATTTCTTTTATCTTTTCTATTGGTAAATGTTTTACAAATATTTCCTTTATATTTGTTTTATTTATTTTCTAAATAAATAACCCTTTTATACTTCTATTTATTTCTTAAATAAATATTCCATTTTTAATTCTATTTATTTAACCCAATAAATATCCCTCTTTATAAAATCCTTTGATTTTATTAATAAATTCCCTTCTTATAAAATCCCTTGATTTTATAAATATTTTATTTTCAACAAACACTTTGAAAATTCCATTTTTAACATTCCAGTATTTCTTTTGGTATTTAACGTACCATATAACAATGATCGGTATCTTTCAAACATATAAAATCATCAACAGATTTCTTATCACATCATATAACACAATATATGAAACAAACAGTATTTTATATATTGAGGAACCCAGTTGGGTCCCTCCAACCTGTTTCCCTGCATCACAGATGTTAAACAATATAATTAACATCGATTTCATTTCAATATGAAATATTTTGCTAAACAGAATCAATATTTGATTAGCGATTTATATATATATATATATATATATATATATCATTATCTATAATTTCAACCAATACACAAGCAATTCAACCAAACAATTAACACACAACAATCAACAGATGATAAACAGTTCTAAAAATATGTTATAAAAATATAACTGTTCAGAGTTGGTGAGTTTTACTCACTTTGGCAGTTCATCGTTAAATAACGATAAACTGTTTGTTTGATTTGAATCAAACAATTTATTTCGCCTTAAATTGTAACGAGCCTCAATCCACTCCCAGTCAGTTCCATGGCGTAACCACCGTCCGTATGATCCTAACGGATCTGACCGTTCGTCAAACTGATATTTTATGACCAAGATATTCAATTTACAAGATTATACCATTTTAAATAAAAGCAAACTTAAATCTATTTTCAAAGTTGGGCTTTACCAAAATCCGCAGGCCCAAAACATCACACCCGCACTAGTCTTCTTCTCCCTCTCTATAAGTTTCACGCAAGTATACAGCTCCATTCCCCTTACTTCCTTCGATCCATTCTTGACCAATTCTCCACGGAACTCCAAAATAAAATCACCATTCTCTTTCTCACCACAATCTCTACTGACCCATACCCCAAACATCACATTGGAACCTTTCCTGTCAATCGCGTCGAACTGTTCTACCGTGGCCTCCCTGAAATCGATCGAACAAAAATCTCACCGCTCCCTACAAAACTTGGCATACAAACCTCATTTTCCCTCCTTAACTCCAAAACGATATCGAACTCGAGCCTTAGCCTCTTAAATCATCGAAATGGTGAACCCTAGACCACGACGTTGAGAATGCAGCAAACAATATTTGTTCGAACCTCACCAAAACACATATCAGAATGAAGAGAGGCACTCAAGGATCCTAAGTATATATGTATTTCGATTTGTAAGATGTTAACTTGTTTATTTTGATTTTTTTAAAGACTTGCGTTTACTGAAAGGAGTAAGAAAAGCAACGGCGCAAACTTTGTTTACGAGAATATGAAATTTTAGGTTTAGAGATTTGTAAGTATATTATATAGGATAGGTTATATATTTTTTTATTTGATTTTTATATTCATTTATATTGAACTACTGCTTGTATTAGTCTTCTAAAAATTCCTGTGACCACATACAATATCCAAAAATCATGAAAATGGACATGCAGCTACAGTTCGACATTACGGTCCCAAGAAACTGGTTTCGTCAAATTCTAACTCCGTTTGCTCACACAGCGTATTTTTAAAGGTCAAAATACTGACTGTTTTTCACATTAAAACCCCGTACGGCCACATACTGACTTCAAAAATTATGGAAATTGAAATCTAGCAATAATTTAACATTGCGAATCCAACAAAAGTAGTTTCATCGAATTCTGAGGTCGTTTGCAAAACTAGCTATTTTTAAAGCTCTAAATAGCCCATTTAAATATATAAATATATTTAAAAATAATTAAAGTTAATATTTAAAAATAAATATTATCATGTGTATATTCACAATAGAATATCATACAGCTCCATTGGGATTTACAATTCGATATTCAAATCCCGGTTGGATCGATATTCAAATTTATATTGAAATTCCTTTTATATATCGTTATAAATTATAAAAGAATTCCATAGCGACTTTTCTAAAATATGATTTTGACATAAATCAAAATCTACACAATGAAATCCCGATTTTTGTCTTCCACTGGAAAAATATACTTCACCAGCTCCTAACGTTTCTTGTTTCACGGAAATCCGATTTAAAACGGACCCTGTATATTCAGTTGAAGTTCGAATCGCCAAATAGCGAACTGCCGCGCCATTTCGAGCTCGAATATAATTATACGTTCAAAAAGTCGTTATTTAAATATATTCGTCAATATAATTCAACTCTAAACTGAATTATATATTTTAAAAATCCAAATAACACAATATTGTGAATTCCACTATTTTGGATTATTTCTGAATTAAATATATTATTTAATTATATTATTAATTAAATATTCCATATAATTTAATTAAACAACCTTGTATTCTCTAATTAACTATATAAATAATTAAATAAATTAATTATTATATAGCTGAAAATATGGGTCGTTACATATATAGAATGATTTGATGAAGATATGTATTTCTATAAAAGATACTTAAAGTAATATCTAACTAGTATGCATATAATAAATTATTTGAATCAAACAAGGATAATATATGTTAATTTCTAGACTTAAGTTAACGATACTTTTAAAAGAGATTGAAAGGATAGTAAAGATAAAAGTTTTATGATATTCATAATATAAAATAAAATATTTAAAATAATTCTAGGAGAGGTGTGGAGTAAAAATTCTTAATAGGGTGCTTCTTTAATATAGTAAAAATTGAAGATTTTTTAAAGAGAATATAGAATTGTATCATATAAAGTAATGCTACATAAACATATATTCATAAGTATATATAAAAACTAATTAAAAAGAACTTAAAATCTAATTTATTATGAGATGTACATCAATATTTTTATACAAATCAATTTTAAATTTAAACTTTAGAAATCCAAACATATTTATTTGCTATAAAACAATTTATATGTTAAAATTTTAAAAGAAATATATAGTTATAACAAAATTACTTTAATGAAAACTGGTAATATGAAGTAATATATAAAACTATAATTTCTTATATTTGAACTATATTTTTTGAAGACATAAAAATCATATATATATATATATATATATATATATATATATTTCTTTATACCAAAATATTAAGTTAAATATATAAATCAAAATTAGTATGAAGTTACAAATAGTATTTATTATAATCTAACCCAAAATTGTTATTATATGTGAAAAATATATAAGTTAAGCTATGTATGCTTTGACTAAAGATATATAAACTTATATTTTATAACAATATCTAATGTTTGAAAAGTTTAAATTACTTCAGTCATATTAATATTTTTATTAATTTATATATATATTGAAACAAGATATAAGAAAATAAGTAGACAGAAAAAGTTAATAACTAGAATTTGAACTTGCATTTTCTTATCTAGAAGACGGAGGGAAGTTTGAAAGTTTAAACTCTTGAAATTCAAATTTTAAATTTCATTATGTCGACATGTTCATTTTTTACGTCGACATACATGTAGAAGATCAAAAAGCATATTGTTTTGACTTCCTGGTTTTATATTATCGATTTATATTTCAGGTTTAACTATTTCCTGAAATATCATTAATCCTTACAAACATCAAAACTTATTTTATTATTTTATTAATATTTTGAATTTCAAAATTCAAAAGTAAAATTTGAATTTTAAATTTCAAATTTGAATTTCAAATTTCAAATTTGAGTTTTAAAGTTTTAAAGTTTTAAATTTCAAATTTAAAGCAAAGGAAACAAGCAAGACAATCAAAGCATTCATTCGACCAAAAAATTTAAAAATTAATTAAGGCGTACTCGGGGTTTAGATCCATTTGTTCGATATTCTCTAAATTTCGAATTGTTTTTCTGGAATTTGATTATGAGATCTACTCTACTGCAACGGGCTCATTTTTCTGATCAGGATAGCATATTCATTTGCTAAATTTGAACATCATATGAGAAAGATATTGAAGATTTAGTAGTTCAACCAACTTGGCATCAAAATTTGAATTTGAATTTTGAATTTTGAATGAATGGACACTTCAACTACTATATAAAGGCCTAAAAGTCATGTCTCTTCACAATATCTTCGCTTCCTCTTCTTCTTCTTCTTCTTCTTCTCGTTTTCATTTCCAATCAAACTTTCAAGAGGCATAACTTCTTCGTTTCTTAACGGAATTGGACGAAATCAGTGGCAAATCAGAGAGGAATTCGAGGACTACGATCTAATAGCAGTTTGAGGATGAATTTGGATGTTATTGGGGTGCAGTAAGTCGAAATAGTAAGAGAAAAATAGAAAATCCCGTAACAGTTTCTCTGTTTTGGATAATCAACTTCGAATAACCATATCTTACTCAATTTTTATCAAAATTTGATGATCTACCCATCAAAACGACCACAAGAACAAGAACTACAATCTGGAAAAGATTTGGCACACAATAATCTAACAGGTGGATGAAAATTGAAGATTATTGTCGGTAGTTTTGGTTTCCTTCTCTCTTTTATTCACCAAAACTTCATTTGATCGTTACTTGATCAATTCTTGATAGATTCAAATGAAACCAGCGGCATTACAAAGCAAATGATGAGAAGTACGGTATGAAGATAAGTTGTAGATGAAAATCCAAAGTTGTAAATTTATCTGGTACTCATTTCTTTGCTGATTTATATTATATATATATATACCCATTTCCTCTTGATGTCTCTTCACCAACCGTCGTTACTCTTCTCCTCTTTTGATTTCTTTTCAGAATTTCAATTTTCAGTAGCCACCATTTCTTGGTTTGAATTACCAACATCCACATCATCCATCTTTTTAGAGTTTGAATTTCCAATAGCCATGTAACACATATTTTCCTGTAAAACAATACAACTTTTCAAAGAATCAAGTAACTTTTCAAATAATTCAAACGACCCTTCAAATAATCAAATGAATAATAAAATGACTTTTCAAGTACTCAAATGACTTTTCAAAATAACTAACTACAATAATATCATGATGATTTTGTAACATATCCATATATAAAAAAATCAAAATTAAAAAATAAAATCAAATTTCAAAATTTCAAATTTCAAATTTCAAAAATCAAATCGTAGTAACTTGATTTTTCTATAAAATTTGAATGTAGACTTTATCTAATACTGATGCAATACATAAATTTAAACTACTGTTATAAATCATTTCAAAATTTACCATTTACAATTTTCAAAAATCAGATTATGAACTTTTTGAAAGACCTTGCTCCGATACCAATTGTTTGGGAATGCGAAATGGATCATTAAGGCAAAACAAACACTAGACGGGAGTAAATAGTGTTTGTGAGAATTTAAACAAAATCTAAAACTTATGTGAATACGAGATGAATCAAACACCATAAACACAATCACAGACACAGATTCAAACACAGATACAAAATAAAAAAAATAAAGATGTAGAAAAGGAAAGAACACACCAGATTTTATACTGGTTTGGATTACTCCTATGTCCAGTCCCACGCAACGCTGGATTGCATAGAATTTTATTACTATATAAAAATCCAATTACAACCTCCTTTATTTCACGGCTACAAGGGATACCACCGATTCCAACCTCCTTGATTTTACGGCTATAAGGGATACCACCAATTACCGTCCTTGATTTCACGGCTATAAGGGATACCACCGATTCTTCTTTTACTCAACCCAAACAATTACAAACAGCCCTAGAACTCTTCAATAGCACTTGATTCGGAGAGAGATGAGAAGAGAGTGTAGAGAGAAGAAGATTGATTAAAACAGAATTGACTTTGGTAGAGTATAAGTGTAGAAATCATAAACATGATTAAGAATGGTTATATAACAAAAGAGGATGGAAGCGGAGAAGAAGATATGTTTAATAATTCGGTGTTAACTCCTTTTTATAGTATGTGAAAGGTTGCAATGTTTCTAAATCGTTTCAAATAGTGAAAAGACACTTCCTTTCAAAATTGAAAAAGTGACAGTTATATGTCGACATGGTGTTTTTGTTATGTCAACATACCTTAGTGTATTTTTGAATTTTAAAACATTTTTCAAGTGTTTTGATATAAAAATAATTCTAGAAATTGTTGAATCAAAATATAGTATTGTAATTTAATATTATTAAGTAGAAAGTCATATGAAAACATAAATTTAAACTATATAAACATATTTATAAAATTATAAGGTTTTAAACTATATAAATATATGAAGTATAAGAATATAAATATATAAAATTTAAGTTTGAAAAACAAAGAAGAATATGAAAAGAAAAAATAGAAAAGATAGCAAATAAAATAGAGAGGAATGAGGAAAGAATTGAAAATCAGAATTTGAAAATTAGAATTATAATTTGAACCTGGAGTGCTATTTAGAGTCTTACAAAATCTAGACTCTATAACTATATTAATCTTGAACTCTTGAATTCTTGAAATCTTGAATACTCATGAGTCTTGAAATTTCTCTGATCTTTGAATCTCTATCATCTTTAAACTGCACAGTCTTCTGTAATATTTCCTATATATAATTCCTGCATATATATATATATATATATTCTATACAAAAAGTGGTAGTATATATTTTATAGCCAATGATAATTGAAATAAGGTTGTTGTCATCAAAACTCCATTCTCCAGCACATGCTCTCGTGGCCAGTGCACCAGGTAGAGGTACGAAAGTTTCCGTTGAAGGTTTGATTTCTCTTTCCAATCATCCAGTTAGAACTCTTTTTGATTCTGGCACTTCGCATTCGTTTATATCTGATTCTATGGTTGAGTCTCTGCACCATAGTACTAATATGGTTTTGGATCACGTAGTTGTCTCAAACCCCATTGTTGGTACGGCTCATCTGTCTATGATTTGTCGGGGTTTGAGAATATCTGTATTAGGCGTCGAGTTTGAGTGCGACGTATATGTGCTTGGTTTTATGGGCAATGATTTGATTCTAGGGATGGATTGGCTAGCCATGTATGGTGCCATTCTAGATTGTGAGAGGAGGGTCGTTAAACTTTTTACTTGCCATGGGAGGACCCTCGAGATTTATTGTGACCCTAAAGGGTATGTCATGCTTAGTTTCCTAGAGTTGCTTAATGCATCTATCGATGATTTACGATCTGTACCTGTAGTCTGTGAGTATCCTGATGTTTTTGAGGAGGTTTGTGGCTTACCTTTGACGCGCGAGATTGATTTCCGTATATACTTGGTGGACAATGCAAACCCAGTTGTGTTGCTTGTGCACTATATGGCTCCAAGAGAAAGGAGAGAGCTCAGCAAACAAGTAGGGGAGCTACTTGAGAAAGGGTTTATTAGGGAAGCATAGCTGAATGGGATGCTCAAGTTGTATTTGCCACTAAGGCGGATGGCTCGCTTCGCTTATGTGTGGACTATCGAGAGTTGAATAAACTCACTAAGAAAAATAGGTGGCCACTTCCGAGGATAGACGACCTGTTTGATCAACTTGTTAGTGCATCTGTTTTCTCTCAGTTAGACTTGGCCACGGGGTTTCATCAGTTATGGGTAAGATAGTATAGACAAGACCGCTTTTAGAACTGCAGATGGTTTCTTCGAGTGCCTCGTCATGCCTTTTGGGTTGACGATTGCACCCGCCTATTTTGTTGATTTGATGAGTAGGGTGTTTCGAGAGTTCCTAAATAGGTTTGTTGTGGTCTTTTTTGATGACATCTTGATTTTCTTGAAGAGAGAGGAAGACATGCCCGACATTTGAGAGAGGTTTTGAAAACTCTCCGCGCGCGCACCAACTTAAGGCAAAGTTGTCCAAATTTCATTTTATGGAGAAAAGAAGTGAGTTTTTTAGGGTATGTGGTCTCTAGAGATGGGATAGCAGTAGATCCCGTGATGATAATTGCAGTTCAAGATTGGCAGATTCCAAAGAATGCAACGGAGGTGAGGAGTTTTCTCAGTTTAGCGGGCTATTATAGGAAGTTCATTAAGGACTTCGCAAATATATCAGCCCCACTCACCAGATTGACGAAAAGAATCCGACATTTTCATGGAGTATAGACCGCGAGCATAATTTCCAGCGATTGAAGAGGGCTCTGACAACAGTCCCAATCTTGACCTTGCCTGACGAGAACAAAGTGTTCACAGTATACACTGATGCATGTGGTATAGGGCTTGGTACAGCTCTGATGCAAGAAGGAAGGGTAGTATGTTATGGAGGTAGACAGCTAAGAGTTCACAGGAAGAACTACCCTACCCATGTTTTGGAATTAGCTGCTATAGTATTCGCACTTAAGACTTGGCGGTAGTATCTTTTTGGAGAGAGGTTCGAGTTATAAATGGACCATAAGTCGCACAAGTATATGTTCTCGTAAAAGGATCTCAAATTGAGGCAGTAGAGATAGGCTTCTACTTAGACATGAGATGATTAGAGAAACTTCAGAAAAGATTGATCTTATCCATAGGTGCATGAAGACGTCTCAGGACAGGAAAAAGTCATACACAGATAAGAGAAGGACCGATATTGAGTTTGAGGTGGTAACATGGTTTAATCAAAGTATCACCTAGGAGGGATGTGGTTCGTTTTGGATCTGTAGGGAAACTGGTGCCAAGGTTTGTAGGACCATTTCCTATAATGGAAGGAAAAGGTCAAATGGCTTATAGAGTAAAGCTACCAGAGAGATTAGCGGATGTTCATTTACGGAAATGTTTACATGATACCGCAGAAGTAGTTGAGCCGAGTATGCTTGAGGAAGTAGAGGTGGAACGAGAGGCGACAGTTAGATGAGTTCCTACCCGTATTCTTGGATCAGAGGTTAAGAAGCTACGCAACCGAGAAGTCAAGTTGATGGAAGTTTAGTGGGGAGATAACCAAGAGGATGCAACTTGGGAGACTAAAGACAAGATTCACGCTTCATGCCCTTTTCTCTTCAAGGGTACGTTCTTAACTTTCTTTCTAAAGATTTTATTCATGCTTGTTTCTATCATTTAAGTATATCCTATCGATCGAATCTTCGACCTTTAGGTAGGAATCCCATGGATGTAGACATGTGTTTGAGACATGTTATGTTTGATGAACGCAAGTGGATGAAAGTGGTTGATAGTGGTTGCTCGTGGATGCATATGCACACGCATTAGGCACTAGATCGGCTCAATCACACTCATATTGCATATGGAAGTGTGTGCATTTTCTTCTTCTTTTTATGGATGAAAATGGGTGTATAATCATACGGATGTTGCATTTGTATTAATGATTGTGCACACATGTAGAACTTACATGTAATAGGATTATTTGCATACATGTTGGATTCATAGCACTAACTTATATTGCATTAAGGAGGTCAACTGAATCATTGGATCACCTGATCTTTCGCATTAGTATAGGGACATATACATACACCTTTGCATATGATCATATAAGAATTAGAAATCTTTAAGGACAATGAATGCTTGTGATTGATGGACGAGTAGATGGATGATGGATGCTAGGATATAAATTCTTCTTAACTTAGAGATTTCAGGAACGAAATCCTTTTAGTAGGGGAGAATGTAACACTGCGTAATTTTATAACACATCAAAATGATAAACTAAAGAATACTAATTTAAATATTGGAAATTAAGTAAAATGGAATATGCCATTGCGTTCTCTCGGAATTCTGATTAAGATAGACACCAAGTTTGCGTAAAACGGACTTCGTATGAAGAAGATATTAAGGATAGAAGTTTATATATGCATAAGAGAATTATATATATACTAAACAATTCAAAATCTGAGACGCGGGGAGAACGGGAGTTCGGCCCGTTAGGGGTCGACCCCGGTCCCCATGGGTATCGACCCATGGGTCGACCCCACAATGTGTGTGTCGACCCCAGTGTCGACACACCAAGGGGGGTGTCGACCCCCATACGGAGCTGGGAAGAATCTCGATTCTGAACATGGACTGAATTCTTGGCTTGGTTCGTTGAGAATAGGCTATAAACAGGACCTCATTCTCATTGTGTTTATTCACCAAAAACAATGGCGACAAAGAGGTGCTGCCCCAACTCAGAGTCAAATAGCCTATTCTTTTTCAACAATAAACTATACGTATTCAGATATATGTGCTACAACATCTGCAATCAATTCCCTGTTATTTAAGATCCAATCACAGTGAATCTACGTTATTTTTAGATATGAACACATAAATGTAATCCTGACATGTTTATAAGTTTGGATCTAAGCCTATGCCTGTTAGTAACCTGAATCATAATAGATCTGCCATTACTAGTACACCTGGTCTATTGATTTGTGCCTATATGCCTATTCATGACATCCCTATTATGCTAGTTTGCATGATCATGTCACCTTATCCCTATTGTGTTAGTTTGCCTAATCATGTCACCTTATGCCTATTATGTTAGTTTGCCTAATTATGTCATCTTATGCCAGTTTTATTTACTGTGCTTATTCTTGTTCTCTTCCCTCCCTTATTCCCTTTTTGATTTTATAGCCAAGCTACCTTCGAGGCTAGGCATACCGCTGAAATATGTGAATGCACGAAATTGGGAACGATGCGGAACGTTAAAATTGGGGCATAACTTATATTGGAATTTTTGGGGGCATAATCTATACATTGATCTAAAGCTATAATTTGGGCATAACTCGTATTATGAATTATGATTGGGGTTTTCTTTGGGAGAGTAACCTATACTGTACAATTTGACTAAAACTCGGGGTAAATGTTATATCGTGAATTATGACTGTAATTTCGGGCATATAAATCTGTAGGCTTAATTTAAGATTTAGCAGAATATGATATTAAAACTGTGAGTAACTTGCTATATCTTGCGGAGATGTTTAATCTGTTAAAATGACAAATCTGCTGAAATCTGTTGAAACCCAATGCTATAGTTGAAAAACCTACGATGAACATGAATAATGGTTTAAGAATGAATATACCTAGATTTACAGTAATTAGAAACTGTAACGGCGCTTAGACACGGAGATTACGCTTGTGGTAGAAGCCTGCCCGGAACCACTGGCATATCCAGCATCCACAAGTGGTAAGTCTAATGTGAGGGGTCTAAGTGCATAAACACGTAACGTGCTAAGACACGAGTTAAGTTCGACTTGTGGAAGAAGTCTGCCCGGACCCAACCGGCATATCCAGCATCCACGAGTTGTATACTTAATGTGAGAGGTCTAAAGCATAAACATATATATGAATATATGTATTTAAAAGGATAGAAATAAATGGCTCAAATTGTTATTAATGAATTGGAATAAACAAGGAATGATAGTAACCTATTATAATTAATTACCTTAATGATAATGTTATATATTAGGTAAGCGTGTCCTAGGGACAAGTGGAAATTATAACATAAGTTATAATAAAAGGAAAGGAAGCTTATTAGTAAATTTAGTTAAGAGAACTAGGCTACTAAGTAAACAACGACAAGTTGTAGTGACATGTTAAACAGGAAACATGTGAACTGAGATGAAGTATACTTAATTACATATTAAGTAAAATATGTTATTGTAACTATGGAATCATACAATGAATAATATAAGGGGATTACAGATTACTTTCGTTAATTACAGTCTGGGGATTCGGGATTGTAGATTACTTAGGTTAATTATAATCTAAAGAATAATATGTGATAGGCTTGTTAGTAAACTTAAATGGATTAAGTTATATATATGTATATATATATATATATATATATATATATATATATATATATATGAAACTAATAAGCTAGTGGAACTTGGCAACTTGAAAAGAAGTCAATGTGAATGGGGATAACCTGTTAACCTGTAATACTTAACCTGTTTGACTCCTTAAGGATTACATGAACCTGTCAACTTGAGTAGGGGTTAAGTAAACATGTTTGAATCAGTGGGAGGGTTAAGTAAATCTTTTGGCTGTGGGTAATATATATATACATGTATATGTATATATATGTATATATATATAGGCCCACAAACTTAACCGTGGGGTTATGCAATCTTGTTAAACTGGTAGGCATAACATGTTGAAATACTAGTAGGGGATGCAAGCCTAGGGAGAAGCTTGTATCAACTGGTGTATGGGATCCGTTTCAGTCAGTAACCCATATAGGTATCAAACAAGTACTCTGAACTAGGTCGGAGTCAGGGCATACTTGCTGAGCCAATTATAAGAGGTCACCTGTGTGAGGGACGGCGTGGGTGGCGCATTCCATGGGTCATGTGCGTGCACGGGTCCGGACTAGGGAGGTTAAGATGTCGTGGCACCTGTAGATATGGTTTGTGCACATCTTGTAAACGAAGGGTTGCCACTTTAGAAAATGATACATCCTATTGTGGGGCCAACACAGGGTATCTATGGAGTTAGGGAGCCGATCGATTGAGGGTAGTAATTAGGGTACATCTAGTCTCGCTTATTTAGGATCCCGTTATTATCCTTAGGTGTAACACCGGTAAGTTCAGTTAGGCTGCCTGTTATTATATAGGGTAAAACATCCCACTAGAAGTACACCTAAGTCTACCATCTTGTACTTGTTGGGGATCATCTTGTTCTCGTTATACTAGTAATGGTGCAGAGAAAAGTATTAGAGAAGAGTAATGCATGTTCTGTTCTATTTATTCTGTTTACCTTGTTATACCTACCTTATGACTCTGTTACATCTCTCCAACTTATATGCCTGTCATAATGCTTTTACTTATTTATATGTTAATAGTAACTAGACTCGCCAGACTTTATGTCTGACCCATTTTATTTCCTCTTCTGTTCCCTCATCCCCTACACCCCTCCCCCAGGTTCTCAGGGTGGGAATACTCAAGTTTGATCAGGATTCTTCTTTCCTTCTGCTTGGAGCTATTAGATGTACTGCTTGATTTCGTATCTTCTCTACTATGGCTATATTTTGGGGACTATGCTCTTTTTATGTATTATTGTACTCTAAAGATGATTTTTGTACAAGGCAGAAGTTTTATGTTTTCAGTATTCCAGACTTATTATGTAATTTGGTTTGAACCACAAAGCTTTTCTATTAGGTAAAGAGTGACATTAACGGACGTTGGGTGTCGCAAGGAAGGTTATACAAGTTTGCTTCATTTTTGCTGTAAATTTTGAAGAAGGAAGAAGATGATTTGGTTTTGTTTGCTTCATTGATTTCCTATCTCCTTTTCAAATAGAATTCCTTGCTTTTGATCTGAATTTTTCTTTGAAATAGATTTGAGATCTAGATATTGATTTAGAAGAGAAATATAATGAGAAAAGAGGAGAGAGAAGAGTAAGGATTGTTTAGATTTAATTTGTAACAACCCGGAAATTTGAGCCAATTTAAAAATTTTATTTTGGCTAATTTTATTAAATTTTGAATATTTAAAATGAATTATTTTAAATAATAACGACGAGAAAATTTATTTTGAATAGAAATAGAACGTATATATTTATTTGAATCGTCGTCAGAATATAAATATTTATTTTAAATTATACAAGGAATTGAAAATGGCGCTGTAGTTCGAAAAATTGATTTCGAACTTCAAATGAATGTGCAGAATTCAAAATAAAGCGGATTTTAGAGAAACCAAAAATATTAGAATCTATTTGTGAATGTCTTTTCAACGAATCCGAAAAATTGAAATTTCATAGCGGGAATCAAAAGATATGCCCAGTAGAAAATTCAGAATAGTCGCTATGGAATTCTGGCCCTTAAAAATGGAAATTTTGCAAACGACCTCGGTTTTCGACAAAAACACTTTTGTTGGATCCGTGATGTCAATTTATTGCTAGATTTCAAAATTCGTATTTTTCTAAATCAATATGTGAGCGTGGCGAAGTAAAACGCGTTTGACCAGTTTCAGTTGATTTTAATCGACTGGAAAATGGCCATTTTTCAAACGGTCTCAGAATTTGACGAAATTAGTTTTGTTAGGAGCGTATCGTCAATACGAAGATAGAAAATATTTTTCGGGAATTTTTAGAGACTGTATGTAGCCTCGGTAATTTGAAATGTACGTTAGAATTGAATATATATAGATTTAAATTTTGATTTAAACGGAAACTTATCGAAACTGTCGAATTGGGTTATGAAACATATTCCATTGTGTCCGGGATGGGGGTATTTAGCTAGGGGCGTCAGTCGTTGTGTGTGAATTGGAGATCGAATGCAAAATCCCGCTTTAATGAGTTAAATAATTAAAAATATATTTATATATAAATACTCTAAAATTTGGTCAAACCCCAAAAATCTGTTCAGCTGGTCAAAATCGCGCCTCTCTCTCAAAGTACACGGCGAAAACGCTAAAGTTTTCAAATCCAAATAACCCCCAATCCGTTAAGTGAAATTTGAAATTTTCAAAGCAAGATCAAAGATCTTCTCCCCATCTTCTTATCCATACAAGTATGGCGACTTTTCATGGAGCAACTCGATCACAATCGGAGCTTAAACACTCCGATTTTCGAGCCATTTTCAGACGAGCAGGGACTACCGAAGGCGGAGCTGCTATGGCTGGAGGTGGCGCACGTCGAGGTGCAATTAGTGGGGCCTGGCGATGGCCGTCCGGTCGACTGTAGTGGCGGCAGCGGCGTCCCTTCCAATTTGGAGCTCCAGTTCGGCGTTCTGATGAAAAGCACAGTGAGTTTTTTTAGTTTCTAATTATAAAAAAAGGGGCAAGCATTGTTTAAAATTCAGTTTTCTTTGATATATACAAACGTTGTTTAAAATCTGACTTTGTTTTCAAAATAAAAATATACTTTGTTTTCAAAATAAAAATATACTTTGTTTTCAAAATAGAAATATACTTTGTTTTAAAATAAAAATAAAATAAGAATTGATTTTGAATTTAAATATGTTGTTTTTAAATTAAAATATACACCATTGGTTTTTTTTTTAAAATATGATCTTTATCATATAGATAACATTTTAAAAATAAAAATAGGATTTTTATCATGAAGGGAAGAATATAAAAAAATTAGATTTTTATAGAAGTAGTGAAATAAAAATATAATTTTTATATAAGTAGGAAGTTAAAAATATAATTTTTATATAAGGAGAAGAATAAAAATGTTATTTTTATGTGAACAGTTCAAGAATAAAAATGTGAATTTTATTGTAAACAGAGTGAAATGGTTGAGTTGGAATGTCAGGAAAATCCAAGCCGTTCAGAAATAAAGAAAGGAGGAGTGGAACCCTCGGTGAGAACTTCTCACTTTTAATTTTATTTCTAGTTGAAATATATACTAGGATGTAGACGGTGTTTAGCAGCACCTGACACCCGTCGTCCACAGACCATGGACGGTTTGTTTGTTTGATTGATGTGTTGTGAAAATTGATTGTGTGATTGGAAGTTGAAATAAAATAATTTCATGTGTTGAAATAAAATAATTTCATGTGTTGAAATAAAATAATTTCATGTGTTGAAATAAAATAATTTCATGTGTTGAAATAAAATAATTTCATGTGTTGAAATAAAATAATTTTATGAGTTGAAATAAAATAATTTCATGTGTTGAAATAAAATAATTTCATGAGTTGAAATTAAATAATTTCATGTGTTGAAATAAAGTAATTTCATGTGTTGAAATAAAATATATATTCATGTGTTGAAATAAAATAAATATTTATAAACAAATCGGACGATTTGTTTATATACACTGATTTGACTAATATTGATTGGGACGATAAATTTTACACATCGCCCAACTGCACAAATAAAAATATGTGTTTGTTGATTTGAAACCCCACATGGGTATTGGGATGATATTTGGCGTACACTAATCCCAATTATTTAGATGTATGTTGATCGATTAGTCGACAGACTGTGTAAGCGTTAATTATTTATATTTAATGCTTATGCAGTTGTGTGGTGCACTCTGGATGATGGTTGATTATTTATCGTTGCTATTATATACATGTTGTAAAAAAATCCATATAATTAACATTATATGGTAATTGATTGGCCCTCATTCCAATTTAGAAAATAAATACATGTGTTGAATTGAAAATAAATTCATGTGTTGAATTGAAAATAAATTCATGTGTTGGATAGAAAATAAATTCGTGTGTTGAATAAAATAAATATTTATGTGTTGAATAGAATAAACATTCACGTGTTGAATAAAAGCCGTGTTGATTAGATTGACGCCATTTTGACGTGAACGATATTTATATCGATTTTATTCATTTTTACAATGAATATAGAAAAGGAAGTGATTTCAAAATATAACGTTTTGAAAATATTATCATTTATAGGTTAATGATGTGGAATATTCAATTTTGATTCGAAATTGAATATGAAGTTGAAATCGTTTTGAAAACGAATTTAAAACGATTTATAAAATACGTTTTAAAAAGGAAATCGATGAAATATATATAATATAGTATATATTATATATATATATATATATATATATATATATAATGGCCTGAATAGAACGCGCCGCGCCGCGGTATTTCGCGAATTTCGACCATTGACTTCAAATGGATATTATGGGAGATCCGACCGTCGGATTCTTCTAAAACCGGAACCGTTCGGTTCGTATCGAAAAGAGATTTCTAATGAATGTTAGAGGTTTGAAATCTAACAGTTGGATTTGGAATTATGTCCAAATCAAAGTTGGAAAAGGTCGATGTAAGTGCAGTTCGATGACCGTTGATGGAAATCGACTGTACGGGCCTTGATAAAATTATTAAAAATAGTAATAATTTGTGTAAAATCATAAGAAATGATTTGTGAAGAATTGGGACAAAAAAATCCATATTTGAAAAGATAAAAATTGATTTATATCGAAATGAACAAGTTTTGAACTAGAATTAAAATCCATTCATTTTTGAAATGAATAAATTGGATTTGAAATGGTTTTGAAAATAACCAGAATTTCCAATAATTGAATTGGAAAAGTTGTGAATCGAAATTATCTTTGGAATATTTCGATGTTGGATTTCGGGATGTTACAGATATTGTTATGGGAATTTGAAAGATATATTTATATCGTTATTTCCAATACGATATTCGTTGGTCGTAGAATTTGATATTGAATATAAGCCGATATATTTTCTATTCAGAGCCTTGTATATAATATCAAATGTGATTTGGGTTTGTCGTGAATGGTGTCTTCATTAACACTGTTCTAAAACCAGTTGAGAAAAAGATTAAATCTTTTTATTTAGATTTAATGAAGTATACCAATTAAATGGTATTTAATTGGAATTGAATTTGAATTGATTTTTGGGTTTATCGTGAACATTGTTTTAAATAACACTTGTTCTTTAACCCGATAATTAATGAAGGTGATTTTGGGTTTTTTGTGAACCGTATTTTAGATGACATTGGTTCTTTAACTCAGTTAAAGACAGGATATTGATTTCTATGAAGATTAAAACTAAGTGGGGTTTTAATGAATCTTTAATTAGATTGAAATGGTCGAGAATGGAGTATCACCAGTTTTGCTCCAGGCGATAGTTAAATCTTTAATTAGATTTGAACGTGAAATGGTAATTGAATTTACTGATAACACCGTGGTGTTGATATGAAGTATGACCAGTTTTACTTCATGGGATGAATAGGTTGGGATTGGGAAATAAAATCAATGATTACTTCGGTGTAGTTCGCTAATCCCGACTAGTTTGAATTGATATTCAAAAGAAGATTAAAGAATAAATTTAAAGAATTTATCTTTGATAAAATTAATGGGAACCTTTCCCAAAGTATAAGAATATTGGAATAAAAGAATATTCTGAATTGGAATGAGGCGTATGTTGTGTTTGTGTAACACTTGTTTATTATATACACGAGTTATTCAGGAATACCGGGTTTATCCCATTCTGAATAGCTGATTCGACGTCGTGTCGAGGATGAAGACGGTGGTCGAAGACCGGAGGTCTTCACATCGTTTGGGTGACTAATGATGATCTTGATTGGGTCGTACACCCAAGAGGAGGGAATCAGTTAGTGATCGTCCATACGTACTTGGAGATCAATGGATATGCGGGGTACTAGGTGCCTCCGGTTTCGTTCAGACCCAGAACGAACTTTTAAATGGACTATGTGTCTGACATTGGATTTTATTCTGTGTGATTGATTTCTATTTAATATATATCTGTTTGGCGGCGGAGAATTTATTCTCTTGCTTAACGCCCTTCTCTGAGACGTACGAGCTCAGAGGTTATATATTGATGGATATCAAACACATGGAGTGAATTGCCTATGTGGCATGCCTAAGTGGCAATATGATCAAGGCTTCTATTGAAAAGAAGAGTCTTGTGGTTGATGATCAAAGCACGGCCTGTGTCGCATAGCTTTGTGTAGCATTGATTCACGAGCCTCACACCCCGGTTGTGAACCAGAAACGGGAGAGGACATCAGGGAGGGCATGCGTTTCCTTCTAGCTAGAAGTGGCGTCAGTAGTTTTACACACCCTGACGAGTTTGACTTATGTGGTTGTTGCTGTTGCGAGGCGCCTCGGATATATCGGTCGATCCGGGACCATGGAGTCATTGGACTCATTGACACCCCCAAAGGGTGAGGAAACGCAGTGTTCAGGCATTTTAATCCACATCGGTGGACCGGCCCTGACGATCCAAAGGCTTGACTGAGTACTTTCCTGAGACACGGGCTAGAGCGTCTCGAATCGGTAGAGGACTATCTTTTTCCTCGGTTCACAGATGGAAGTCCATCTTCCAATACGTGACTTTGCGGTTTTGATTGTAGAACCTATATATGGTGACATAGTGGGATGGGGCACTTATGTCGTCTATGATTGATACTTATGATTGAAATTTTTTTGACACTATACACTTATAGTAATAAAAGATGAAATTTAGCGTATCAAGCATGCTTTGGCTATTATAAGGTAAAACACTATCCTCCGGCTTGTGTTGCATTGTGTGATGGGATCTGGGTCTTATAATGGCTACATTTTTCTTTATTTAGCATTGCGCTGTTGTTTTATGCACTGGTGTTCTTGGGAGGAAACCCGTTCCGTGTTATACGGCGTGGTCTCTTGATTTACCTAACTTTAAAATAAAGATTAATAACTGTTTTAGTTCTCACACCAGTCCCATGACTGACCTAGAGTTTATTGTTTTAACCTAAACTCTGGGTGCCCTTATTTTGACACGGGCAGCTAGTAGTTTTGGTTTTGCAGATTTATATTCACAGGATCCTGATTTACAGCTGGAACGATACTCGGAAAGCTCTGTATTAGTATATTACTTCTAGTTGTGTATTGTATTATTTTCCGTTGCTATGTAATGTATTGTAATCTCTGATATTTATCGAATGTGTAATATTTGTTCGTACTCTGTATATTCTTGTATTCTGATGAAATTGTTGTAATAAGCAATGAAATATTCTTCTGTTTGTGTTCTGGTTTGTCGTGTTCTCAAAACAATCAGGGGTTTCGAGCGGTCTTGGTCGGTTTAGCGATCGATTCGGATCGAGAGAAATTCCTTACCGTTACATAATTTCATGTTGATTTTCTCTTCGTTGCAAATTCTTCTTTGAATTAGATTTTTATTTGAGAATTTTTTCGTGAATCGAATTGAGGTCTAGATTGGGAAGAGGAAGGAGAATGAGGAGTTTCTGAGTGGAATGAGAAGAGAAAGAAGAATGTGTAGATTTTATTCATAAGGGAGAGAGGTCATAGAATTGTTGAACGAAAATTAAATACAGATGTCCCTACATATTCAATATGCCTATTCAAATCTAATACAAGGATAGATACAAAAACAAATACACTTTGTGTAACACCCCACTCCCGCTATGATCACTCGCTAAGGGAATGCCATAACATCGGTGGAGTATTTTAAGTGAATATAGAACAGAAAAAGTTATATCAAGACAGATATAAGTAATGCTTGAAAATTTAAAACATCATTTCATTGCAGCGGAAAGTAAAACATGTCTGGTTACATCACAAAACCATAATAAGAGTCAAGTACAAAATATCCATCCTGATAAATAAAAAATACATAATCCCAATACATGAACTGATAGCCATAAAAGAAAAGGGTAAGCTGAGCTCTACATCTAGGGTCCAAGCTCCAAGAGAGTAATAAAAGCAGCCTGATCAAAACCCACTCGTGCTGGGCCCACTCTGAGAACCTGAGGGTTGGGAAAAAGATAAAAACAACGGGGTCAGACATAAGTCTGAGCGAGTCCTATAACTTTAACAATACAATCATTAAAGTAATTAGGGTATGATATAACTTGGTACGGTGTGACTGGGGATAAATGACTACACTCCGTAGCCAATCAGACTTAGAATGAACTAAGATAATGATAAAGACGCATTTACCCACCCAAGGATAATTACTACACTGCACCACACCAGTCATTCCTACTTAAAGGTTGATCCCTCCCAAGGACTTAGTAAATTTACCCAGTAGTTTCGTGTACCCCTAGCTGACTACATAGGTGCCGCCTGCCCCTATCTCCACTAGGTGTACCCACTACACCCAAGCGATCGGCTCCCTACCGTAGATACCCGTGCTGGCCCCACAATGGGGTGTATCACTCCCCATAGTGGCAACCCCATACAACCAATGGTGCACGGCTTATATCTACACGATGCAACAACGTCTTACCTACCAGCCCGGGTCCACACACGCATATGAAACCCGTTGGACTCGCGTTGCCACCGCTACCCCGTTTTGGCCTCTTATAGTCAAGCCCAATATGCGTGTCCCGTCCTCGACTTGGGTCGAGCCCACAAAGATACGTTTGGGATATTGGTTGAAATGGGCCCCCACAAGCTACCCACCTAAGCTTGTCATTTCTAGTGTATACCACTTAACCCTTTAATCATGTTTTAATTACATGTTCCACTTTGGTTAAGTATTCTAATCGTATTTTCTATTGCCACCCAAGGCAACCACTAGATTTCCACATGCCACCCAAGGCACCCACTTAACCCCTCATGTCCCTCTACATGCTAATATGGTTAAGTGTTTCTTAATTAATTAATTAAGATCATGATCTCATAAAGACCTCTCACATTGGACCATCTTTTATGACTGCTGGATATGCCGGTTGGGTCCGGGCAGACTTCCGTCATAAAAAGGGTCTAACCTCGTGTCTTTACTTTAATCACGTATTTATGAATAAGACCTCTCACATTGGGCCAATCATTTGTAGCTGCTGGATTGCCGGTCGGTTCCGGGCAGACTTCTGCTACAAAAGGGTCCAACCTCGTGTCTTAGTTGATTAATTACACCTAATTAATCACCCCCATAATTTGTATTAATTATCCCTAATTATTTACACATTTTTAAGAATATGGGTAGACCTAACTCAATAGGTAAATTCCCAATTCCATAGTATGGGTAGACCTAACTTAATAGGTAAATTCCCAACTCCATAATATGGGTAGACCTAACTTAATAGGTAAATTCCCAATTATGTCCATTCATTTTATGTTATGCTTAAACATACCAACTTTACACATTTCTATTAACATGCATATTAACCCCATCGTTTCCCACGTAATTCGTTCTCATGACATGTCATATAAATGGGGAGTTTCATTATAAATGTAATGGGTTCAATCTTAGCACAACGTTGGCATTTACATGGGTTTAAAAGGTGTCAACTTGCATCATAACATTAAACCCAACTAGCCTAATTCATTAACCCAAACTTACATATGAACTTGCATATGAACTTGCATATAGACTTGCATATAAACTTGCACATAAACTTGCATATGATCTTGCATATCATGTCATACATAGATGCAACCTTGCATATGTTATGCATATCATAAAAAGAGACAAACTTGCATATAAACTTGCACATAAACTTGCATATGAACTTGCATATCATGTCATACATAGAGGCAACCTTGCATATGTTATGCATATCATAAAAAGAGACAAACTTGCATATAAACTTGCACATAAACTTGCATATGGACTTGCATATCATGTCATACATAGAGGCAACCTTGCATATGTTATGCATATCATAAAAAGAGACAAACTTGCATATGAACTTGCATATAAACTTGCACATAAACTTGCATATGGACTTGCATATCATGTCATACATAGAGGCAACCTTGCATATGTTATGCATATCATAAAAAGATACAAACTTGCATATGAACTTGCATATAAACTTGCATATGAGCTTGCATAACATGTCATATCATAAAAAGAAACAAACTTGCATATGAACTTATAACATATGACAACCACAACATGCATAGATCCTCATTTACATCCATAGCCTCCTAATATCCTATCCTAATTAGTTTAGCAATTGCTTGCTAAAGGCATAGGAACTCACAAATAACTAATTAGCACTCCAATGAGGAAGATTAAGTTGCTAGAGTGGATTAGAACTTGATTAGAGTTGATTTGAGATGCCAACTTCCTCTCAAATTTGGTGGAGGCTCCTTCTAGTTTTGATTTGACGGCATGAGGCCCTTGAATCTATTTTTAGTATGAATTAGGGTAGGCTTAGGGTGTATTTATAGATTAGGCAAGTGTTTTAGGCCCTTAGATTAACCCTAAATTAGATTAGGACCATCAGATCCCGGAAGCTTCTAGAGAACAGCCCAAAGCACAGCCAAACCCTAAAATGGTGCACCAGGTTAAACTGGCCGAGCACCCCCTGACACCCAAGTCGACAGGGCTGTCGACTTGGTCCTAGCCAAGTCGACTGCCCAGTCGACAGGGCTGTTGACTTGGGTAGCTAGGCGGGAATTTTTCCCGCCTGCGCCCAATGGCCCCAATTTCCAATTTGAACCTGAATTTTAAATCTGTTTTGAACTTTGAATTTTCTGCAAACTTCATTGGGCCATAACTGAGCCATACGGACTCCGATTTACAAAATTTCGGACTCTATTTCGCGTATTTTTCCGAGACGAATGCAATGACGCAGCCCATTTCCCCCAATTCTCAAATCTGAGATTATTTATTCTGTAATTAGTGAATTTTAGCATTAACTGAAATTCGGGGTGTTACATTCTCCCCTCCATAAAGGATTTCGTCCCCGAAATCTCTAAGCTAAGAAGAATGCATATCCTACCATCCAAACAACCATCTACTCAATCCATCAAACACGGGCATCCATTGTCCTTAAAACAATTTCTAATGATGTATGAGCATATGCAAAAAGTGTGTGTATATGTTCCCTATCTAATGTACGAACATATGCAAACCATGATAGTGCCATGCATCCATTATGTATGCGAGAGAACCCTATCGACACATACAATATCTACATGAGTGCACAATAATTCACCAAAATGCATCATCCATATTATAACACAATCATTATACATCCATAAATATAGCTATCTACACACAATTATATGCAATATGCAATATTAAATGACTGAGCCGATCTAGTGTCTAGAGTGTGTGTATATGCATCCACGAGCAACCACTAGCAAACACTTGCATCCACATGCATCCATCAACCATAACATGTCTCAAACACATGTTTCAACCATAGGTTTACCCTATCTAAAGGTCAAAAGTACTAACGAGAGGACATACTAAAGATAAGATAAGTACTAGACAAACGATAAAGGAGAAGTTAAAAGACATACCCTCAAAAAGGAATGGGTACAATGAACACATCTTCGCTTCCGTCTCCCAAGTAGCGTTGCCCTCATCTTCTCCCCATTGTACTTTGACTAGTTGAACCTCTCGATTCCTCAATTTCCTAGTCTCTGACCCAAGGATGCGAGTAGGAGCTCGTCGAATAGTCGCATCACGCTCTACTTCCACTTCTCTAAGCAAGCTCGGCTCCACCACCTCTGCGGTCTCATGTAGGCACTTCCTCAAATGTGACACATGGAAAACATCATGTACACCACTAAGTCTGTCGGGCAACTCCACTCTATATGCCATCCGTCCAATCCTTTCCTTAATAGGAAACGGCCCTACGAACCTTGGCGCTAACTTCCCAACAGATCCAAAGCGAACCACATTTCGTAACGGAGACACTTTGACAAAGACCATGTCCCCAACTTCAAAATCAAGATCCGTCCTCCTCTTGTCCGCATAAGATTTTTGCCTATCCTGCGCTGCTTTCATCCTTCTTCGAATCAAGTCAATTTTCTCAGAAGTCTCCCTAACCATATCAGGCCCAAGCAAGATCTTATCCGTAGATTCCCACCAACATGTAGGTGATCGACAAGGCCTTCCATAAAGAGCTTCGAAAGGAGCCATACCAATACTGGACTGAAAGCTGTTATTATATGCGAACTCCACCAATGGAAGATGCTCTTCCCATGTACCTCCAAAATCTAAGATACAAAGCCTCAAAAGGTCTTCTAGGACACGATTCACCCTCTCAGTCTGGCCGTCCGTCTGAGGATGATATGCGGTGCTCGGACATAATTGAGTCCCCACTGCTTCTTGCAAACTTTTCCAGAACTCGCTAGTGAAGATAGGATCTCGATCACTCACTATGCTAGAGGGTACCCCATGCAATCGAACTATCTCTCGAAGATATACTGAAGCTAGCCATGGAGCAGTCCTCTTGCTCTTCACAGGTATGAAATGGGCGCTTTTAGTAAGTCTGTCTACCACAACCCAAATTCCCGTATTACCCTTTCTCGATCTGGGTAACTCGTCAATAAAATCCATCGAGACGCTATCCCACTTCCATTGCGGAACTTCCAATGGGTGAAGCAACCCACCTGGTTTCTTTTGCTCCGCTTTCACCTGTTGGCACACCAAGCATCGAGCGACATACTCGGCCACATCTTTCTTCGTACCGGCCCAGAAGAAAACCCGCTTCATGTCTTGGTACATCTTGTCCCCACCGGGATGAATGGTCATCCTAGAACGGTGTGCATCATCAAGAATAGCCTTCCTCAAACCCTCGTCTTGCGGTACACAAAGTCTACCGTCTCTACGCAAGCACCCCCTATCGTCTAGGGTGTACCTACTCAAATGGCTGGACGACTCCCCCCTTATGAGCTTCTTTACCAACTCAACCAACTGTGGGTCGTCCCTCTGTGCTTCTCCAATCCGCCCCAAAAGAGTAGGTCTGACCTCCAAGGATGCTAGCAAACCGGGTATATAGTCAATGGAAGGTATGAAATCAAACATCGAGATAAATTCCAAGCTTCGTTGTTCCACGAACAATGGACTCAAGGACAACCTTTTTCTGCTCAAGGCGTCCGCCACCACGTTACCCTTGCCAGGGGTATACGCTATCTCGAAATCATAGGATGCTAAGAACTCCATCCACCTTTGCTGTCTCAAATTCAAATCCTTCTGAGAAAACAAGTACTTCAATGATTTGTGGTCAGTGAACAATTCGAATCTCTCACCAAGAAGATAATGGCGCCAAATCTTAAGCGCAAAAACAATAGCGGCCAACTCTAAATCATGGGTAGGGTAATTTTTCTCATGCACTCTCAACTGCCTTCCACCATAGGCTATTACCCTTCCCTCTTGCATTAAGACTGCGCCTAATCCTGTTCCACAAGCATCGGTGTAAACAACAAATGGCTTACTCCCATCTGGCAGCACTAAAACTGGAGCAGTGGTTAAATCTCTCTTTAACCGTCGGAACGCATCATCACAATCTACGTCCCATGTGAAAACAAGATTCTTCTTCGTTAAGCGGGTTAATGGGGCTGATATCTTTGCGAAGTCTTTGATAAACTTCCTATAGTAACCCGCCAACCCTAAGAAACTTCTTACTTCGGTAGCATTCTTCGGAACCTTCCAATCTTGAATTGATACTACCTTCGCGGGATCCACAGCTATCCCTTCCTTGGAGACCACGTGCCCCAAGAACCGCACTTCCTTCCTCCAGAAGTGACATTTAGAGAATTTAGCCTTAAGGCTATGTGCTCGAAGAGTCTCCAACACCGCCCCAAGATATAGGGCATGCTCTTCTTCACTCTTAGAAAATACTAAGATATCATCCACAAAGACCACCACGAACTTATTAAGGAACTCCCTGAACACCCTACTCATCAAATCAACAAAGTATGCAGGGGCGTTTGTCAACCCAAATGGCATCACCAACCACTCATCGAAACCATCCGGAGTCCTAAAGGCAGTCTTGTCTATGCTATCCTCAGCCACCCTCAACTGATGAAACCCCGTGGCTAAGTCCAACTGAGAAAATACTGAAGCGCCAACCAACTGATCGAAAAGATCATCAATCCTCGGCAATGGGTGTCTATTCTTCTTTGTGAGCTTGTTGAGTTCTCTATAGTCTACACAAAGTCTGAGGGACCCATCCGCCTTCGTAGCAAAAACTACTGGAGCACCCCACTCCGATATACTTCGTCTTATGAACCCCTTCTCAAGCAACTCCCCTACTTGCTTATGGAGTTCTTTCCTCTCACGTGGAGCCATGTGGCGCACTGGTAAAGATACAGGTTTAGCATTATCCACCAGATATATTCGGAAGTCAATCTCCCGCTTCGGAGGTAAGCCCTTCACTTCCTCAAACACATCCGAGTATTCCCGGACCACTCTAACAGATTGCAAACTTTCGACCGAAGCGTCAAGCGATTCAAGATAACTTAGCATAACAGAATCCATGGGATTACAAGAGATCTCGAGAGTGTTACCCAAGCGGGTCATGAGCCTAACAACTCTCCTTTCGCAATCAAGAACGGCACCATTACTGGATAACCAGTCCATGCCCAAAATCAACCCATAGCCCGTGAAGCCCAAAACAAAAGCATCACATCTAAACTCAATGCTAAGTATAGAAATCTTCAAACCCAAACATATCATGGACAAATAAGTGGAGCCCCCAATTGGGTTTGAAACAACCAAGGGATCATCTACTAGACTGGTGTCTAAGTGCAGTGACTCAACTAATGATGATGAGATAAATGAATGCGATGCGCCAGAATCAAACAATGTACGGACAGGATGATCAAATAGAAAAACCAGACTTTCAACGGAAATAGTTCTACCTCTTTCCTGAATCGGTGGAACCGCGAGAGCCTGTACTTGCCCCCTAGCCTGACCCGGTGCCATAAGAGCTTGCACCTGTCCTCCTGAGGTAGATCCCATCCTCTGCCCCTTCCTTGGGCAATTCCTCTATAGATGCCCTGCTTCGCCATAGTTATAGCAGCCAGTCTTCTTCTTCTTTCGACAATCTTTGCTTATGTGGCCTGGTATCCCGCAATTGAAGCACTTCTTCTTTCCCTTGCCACCGTTGCCTTTCCCACCTTTGTTTTGCTATTGTTGCTGGGGTCTCTTTTGATCTCCCTTCTTCTCGGGTGCCTTATTAGCATTGGGACCCTTCTCTTCTTCATGCATGAGTGCCATGTCAACTAGCTTCTCAAAGGTGGCCCCCATAGGGATATGAGTCATAGCCAATCCATGCATCGGTTCATTCAAGCCTTTCACGAACCTCGAAGCCTTCTTCTCCGGTGTATTCACCATGTCTAGGCCAAACCTTGCCAATTGATTAAACTTGTTGACATATTCCTTCACTGAGAGATTTCCTTGCTTTAGAGTCAAGAATCTTTCCATATACAAGTTTTCCTCCGCCCTTGAGAGAAACTTTGCCACAAATCTTTGTCTAAAATCCGCCCAAGAGTCAACGGGGCATTCTCCATTAGTGACCTCCCACCAGAATGAGGCCTCTCCCTTCATTAACCAAGCAGCTAACTTGACTTTCTTTCCTTCTTCCATCTCAAAGATATCTATCAACTCTTCCACCTCCTTAAGCCAATCTCTAGCCTCCACAAAAGTTTCAGATCCTTGAAAAGGTTTCCCTCCCATAGCTTTAAATTCCTTACAAGTCTTAGCAAAAGTATCCGTGCGAGGAGGAGGGGGAGGAGGAAGATCGGGTGCTACGGTTGGTGGAGGAACATTTGCTGGACCCGCAGTGGTGGCCCTAGCCTCCATCAATCTCCTATACCATACTGGTATCGTCACACCCTCCGGAAAGTTAAGATCCTCAGCCATGCTGAAACGAAAAAGGAAAGATTCAAAACGGAGAATTCGAAAGATAAAGATATGGGTATTGGGGATTATGCTTTTCTTTCAAAAACTTTTCTCTTTAAAGACATGTTTTTTTTTGAAAATATCTCTTCCAAAAATGTTTTTAGAAAAATAGTTTTCTAAAAATTTTATCTGTTCCGGTAACCTTTGCTCTGATACCACGTGTAACACCCCACTCCCGCTATGATCACTCGCTAAGGGAATGCCATAACATCGGTGGAGTATTTTAAGTGAATATAGAACAGAAAAAGTTACATCAAGACAGATATAAATAATGCTTGAAAATTTAAAACATCATTTCATTGCAGCGGAAAGTAAAACATGTCTGGTTACATCACAAAACCATAATAAGAGTCAAGTACAAAATATCCATCCTGATAAATAAAAAATACATAATCCCAATACATGAACTGATAGCCATAAAAGAAAAGGGGTAAGATGAGCTCTACATCTAGGGTCCAAGCTCCAAGCTCCAAGAGAGTAATAAAAGCAGCCTGATCAAAGCCCACTCGTGCTGGGCCCACTCTGAGAACCTAAGGGTTGGGAAAAAGATAAAAACAACGGGGTCAGACATAAGTCTGAGCGAGTCCTATAACTTTAACAATACAATCATTAAAGTAATTAGGGTATGATATAACTTGGTACGGTGTGATTGGGGATAAATGACTACACTCCGTAGCCAATCAGACTTAGAATGAACTAAGATAACGATAAAGACGCATTTACCCACCCAAGGATAATTACTACACTGCACCACACCAGTCATTCCTACTTAAAGGTTGATCCCTCCCAAGGACTTAGTAAATTTACCCAGTAGTTTCGTGTACCCCTAGCTGACAACATAGGTGCCGCCTGCCCCTATCTCCACTAGGTGTACCCACTACTCCCAAGCGATCGGCTCCCTACCATAGATACCCGTGCTGGCCCCACAATGGGGTGTATCACTCCCCATAGTGGCAACCCCATACAACCAATGGTGCACGGCTTATATCTACACGATGCAATAACGTCTTACCTACCAGCCCGGGTCCACACACGCATATGAAACCCGTTGGACTCGCATTGCCACCGCTACCCCGTTTTGGCCTCTTATAGTCAAGCCCAATATGCGTGTCCCGTCCTCGACTTGGGTCGAGCCCACAAAGATACGTTTGGGATATTTGTGACGGCCCGCTCTGCACCAACCGACATTTACTCCAAAGGTGCGCTGTACACATGTCCAGTTAGCACGGAACGGGTCGCCAGAAGGGAAAAAGGAAGGAGGAAATGAACATACAAGGAACCTGTAGAATATCTCACAGCGCATAGAACAAAATATAATAATAACATACTTGACATAAAACAGGAGAGACAGTGCATAAGCTGAAAATCAGAACTAAACATCATAGCAGCGGAAATCCAAAATACAGCTTATTACAACTTTTCAACTGTCTCAAAGCAAAGTAAGATAAATGATGTACACTACTAATGCCCAAGTAGCAACCACCAACGACACAGGGAGAATGTGTATATATATAATACGTGGAAGCCTCCTGCCCGCCTCCGAATCAGCTACTCGCGCATCCCCAGCTAACCTGTCTCTAGTTTGCTCGTGTGAGCACCCAGAGTAATAAGAGGAGACATAAAACTCTGGGTCAGACATAAAGCCTGGTATGAGCGATAAGCATCTAAAGTGAACAATAACAGGTAGACTAAAACATACCTGAACCTGGACCTGCAACCAAAGAGTTAGCACTACATACTGTACAACACTCTAAGGTATCATATCAAACAGTGTAAAGATACAGAGGTGGGGGAGGTGTGCATGTCATAATGATGGCAAATAATCAAGCATAGCATCTATCCTCACATCGCTCACTCGGTGCATAAAGCATACGATATCCACCACTTCGATCACCCAACATACCTTGCTACGATCACTTTGCCCCATGAAGTCATAAATGGCTTCACTGCACTGATAACGTAGCCACTAATTCCTCGCTATGTCCACTTGCCCCATGGAGTTATTCACCCCATCTGCGCTGGCTCATAGCCTTACTAATCCTTACTATGTCCACTTGCCCCATGGAGTTATTCACCCCATCTGCGCTGGCTCATAGTCTTACTACGCATCACCTTGCCCCTCAGGTCATAATGACCCTACTGCACTGATAACGTAGTCTTGCTACCATCACTTTGCCCCTCAGGTCATAACGACCCTACTGCACTGATAAGTAGCCCATCATTCCTTTTTAGTGGTGAATCGAAGTTATGAACGTCGACAACTCCTTAGCACACGTCCCGCAGCAAAGTCCAACCATGAAGTGAACTCATTGGTTCCCAACTGGTTCCGGGATCCTGAGCTCTAACTTCCATTTGGACTACCTTTGCGTCTCGGGTTATTGGTCATCACAATCGAATCGGATCGGATCAGCCTTCACATTCTTTGTCGGATCGGATCGGCCTCTGCGTTCGGATCGGATCGCGCCTCTTGCATCGGATCGGGTCGTGGTCCTCCAGCTCGTGGCTCCTCTTCCTGATTCGGATCGGCGTCACCACTTCTGATCGGATCGGGTTTCTTCATCCGGGTCGGGTCGTGTCTTCCGATCGGGTCGGATCGTCTCGCCTAGTAGCCATCGTCTCGTGAGCTCCTGAAGTAGATCAAGTCGTGCTCCTCCCTTCGGATCGTGGTGCCTCATCAAGTTGGATCGGATCGGATCGTAATGCTCATTGGCGATCCGGGTCGGAGTACTTCAGTTTGGCACGGCGCTGTATCGATTCGCTTCGTGGCCTTGCACAGACGGTTCGGTTCGGAGGAGGTGACTCGACTCGTGGGGATGCCCCCACGATCCCATAGGGCGATCCGATCGTCCCTCAACCCCCTATGCGATCCGAACCCCTGCACCTTGTTCAGCGAGCTGTTTACGCCCCTCGACGGCGTTTTCGACCATTCCAACTATTCTAAACAGTCACAAAGCATTTCATACAGTCATAGCAACCTGCATAATCAACCACAAACATCAAAACATCAATATGATAGGTAAAAATGGATCAAACATACCCAAAATCCCATATTTCCTCTTAAGCATGTTTAGGTGAAACTGATGATAGTATTAGCAAATCTTAACCAAACGGAACCAAATTTCTAACAGAGCTTTAAAATATCATTCTGAATTTTATAAACATTTTTCCAGAATTTTATCATGTTTAAATTCGCTAATTAACACTAATCAACCCTAATTAGCCATAATTAGTGCAAAACTATGCAAATCAGTCACCTTAGCCACAAAATAAACTAAGATCTGAAATGATTCTCTGATTTGATGCGAATTTCAATACCAAACAGCAGCTCCTTTGTTGATTTGGTGAAGATCCTTCTTGATTAGGGGTTGCTAAGCCAAATCCTTAACCTAAGGGTGATTTGGAGGTGATTTAGAGGTTGGAGGCCATTTTTAGGGATCCTTGGTGATAAGTGGAGGCTAGAAAACTGAAATGGAATGATTCTCCATCTCATTTCAGCCCTCCCATAACCCTAATCCCGAAATGGGTTATGGGCCAACTCACTAATCACCCGATTTGGCCCGGTTAAGCAGTTTTTCACCCTCCAAATCTTGTTTAAGCCATATCTCCCAAACGGTAAGTCCGTTTGGCTATTATGACCACTCTACGGAAAGAGAAACCATCAAACGAATCAAATGGAAGTGGTTTCAGGTCAAAATTCATTTCCAATCAAAAGTTATGGCCAAAACAGTACTAACTAGGGGCAAAATGGTCATTTAAAAATCGACAAAAAATCATAAGCATGGGAAATGACTCTAATAGATGTTTCCCAAAGTTACATGACCATACGACTTCACATGGTACGGGTCATTACACTCTCCCCCCCTTAAGAAATTTCGCCCCCGAAATTCCCTAATCCAAACATACACAAAGGTTCCCGCATGCCTATCAATCATAAAACAACAATCAAACATGCAAACAAGCAAAGCAAGTCTATCCTAGCATGCGGAAAACTAAATTGCAAAGTAATTCTTACCATGCAAAGAGTTCTGGGTGCGTCTTCCTAATGCTCTCCTCTGTCTCCCAAGTACAATCATTCTCGTCCTCGCCCCACTGAACCTTGACTAGCTTTACCGACTTCCTTCGAAGTTGCTTCGTATCGTGCCCCACAATACGAATCGGCTTGCGGTTCCCAACCGCCTCGGGTTCTACTTCGAAGTCCGCTTACTGATCAGGTGAAATAGTCACATCTGAGTCGTGAACGAACTTCTTCAGCTGGGAAACATGAAATACATTATGAACTCCCGCCATTTTCTCTGGTAAGCCAACTGTATACGCCAAATTCCCGACTAATTCAAGAACAGGGAACGGGCCAACAAATCTTGGTGCCAGCTTGCCTCTCCTGCCAAATCGTATCACGCTCTTCAACGGAGAGATCTTGACAAACACCAAGTCACCAACGGAGAATTTCAAGTCTCTTCTCCTCTTATCAGCATAACTCTTTTGCCTATCCTGAGCAGCTTTCATTTGTTGCTGAATGATCTTGATCTTATCGGAAGTTTCTCTCACCACATCTGGTCCAAGCACAAACTTCTCGCCATTCTCTATCCAACATGATGGTGAGTTGCACGGTCTTCCATACAAAGCTTCATATGGAGCCATACCGATACTGGATTGGTAGCTATTATTATATGCAAACTCTACTAGATGCAAATGGTCATCCCATGATCCACCAAAATCCAATATACACGCTCTCAAGAGATCTTCCAATATACGATTCACCCTCTCCGTCTGACCGTCTGTCTGAGGATGATATGCGGTACTGAGATGTAATCTTGACCCTAGAGCCTCTTGTAAGCTCTTCCAAAACCCACTAGTGAACAACGGGTCTCGGTCACTCACAATGCTTTTGGGTACTCCATGAAATCTCACTACCCACTTCATATACAATTCTTCCAACTTGGCTGCTGTTCTGGTCAATTTGACTGGTATAAATCTTGCACTCTTAGTCAATCGATCCACAATTACCCAAATGCTATCATGTCCCGATCTAGTCCTCGGTAAACCATCGATGAAATCCATCGAAACTTGTTCCCATTTCCATTCGGGAATTTCTAATGTTTGCATCAACCCACTAGGCTTCTTTTGCTCGGCTTTAACTAGCTGGCAATTCATGCATTTGGATATAAACTTCCCAACGTCTCTTTTCATCCCTTCCCAGTAGTAAGTCTGTCTCATGTCTCGATACATCTTATTACCACCGGGATGTATAGTCAGTTTTGAGTGATGACATTCTCTAAGCACTTCATCTTTGAAACCATTCACGTTGGGCACAACTAGTCTTCCATTTTTTCGAAGCCATCCATCTCGATCAAGTCCATACACACTCATCTCCTCATCGATACCCATCTCTAACTTGGAGATGATTTCTAGTAGATTAGGATCGTCCCTCTGGTTGGAACCAATCCGCTCTATCAAAGTAGGTCTGATTGTCAAACTAGCTAGCATAACTGGATCCAATTCGCACTTTGGTCTGAAATCAAACCCCGCGATATACTCCAGTTGCTTCCATTCAAGAAACATTGCCCCTAAACTGGCATGTCTCCTACTCAAGGCATCGGCTACCGCATTACCCTTCCCAGGTGTATATGCGATATCAAAATCATACGAAGCCAAGAAATCTAACCATCTCTGCTGACGGAGATTCAGATCTTTCTGAGAGAAGAGATACTTTAACGATTTATGATCGGTAAACAGCTCAAATCTTTCTCCCAAGAGATAGTGTCTCCACATCTTCAGCGCAAATACAATCGCTGCCAATTCCAAATCATGGGTAGGATACTTCTTCTCATGCGGCTTTAGCTGTCGACTAGCATAAGCTACAACCCTACCTCCTTGCATCAATACTGCACCCAATCCGGTACCACAAGCGTCTGTGTATATCGTCATCTCTTCATTCCCTTTAGGAATGACTAACACTGGCGCACGCGTCAACCTCTCCTTTAGACTTTTGAAGGCATCCTCACACACTCCGTCCCAGACGAAGGACTGATTCTTCTTAGTCAACTGAGTCAACGGTGCTGCAATCTTGGAGAAGTCCTGGATAAACTTACGATAATATCCGGCTAATCCCAAGAAACTTCTTACATCTGTAGCATTCTTGGGCGTAGGCCAATCCTGTACCGTAGCCACCTTCGCAGGGTCCACGGCAATACCACACTCTGAAACAACATGACCCAAGAATCTTACTTCCCTTCTCCAAAAATGACACTTAGAGAATTTCGCTTTCAGTTGGTGTTTCCTCAACACCTCCATCACTATCCTCAAGTGTCCCTTGTGTTCCTCCTCTGTCCTTGAGTAAACAAGGATATCATCCACGAACACAAGAACAAACTTATTCAACTGATCTCTGAATACTCGATTCATAAGATCCACAAAGTAGGCTGGTGCATTGGTCAACCCAAATGGCATGACCAACCACTCATAAAATCCAGACGGCGTCCTAAAAGCCGTCTTCGGAATACTCTCATCTGCTACTCGAAGCTGATGAAATCCTGTCGCAAGGTCCAACTAGGAGAACACTCTAGCTCCTTCCAGCTGATCAAACAAATCATCTATCCGCGGTAGAGGATACTTATTCTTCCTCGTCACCTTATTCAACTCGCGATAGTCCACACACAAACGAAGGGAACCATCTGCCTTAGTGGCAAATACAGCTGGTGCTCCCCACTCGGAGACACTCCTTCTAATCAATCCCTTCTTCAAAAGATTGCTGACTTGCACCCCGAGCTCTCGCTGCTCCCTTGGTGCCATACGACGAAGTGGCATCACTATAGGTCTGGCATCTTTCACTAAATCAATACGGAACTCAATCTCTTGGTGTGGTGGAAGCCCGGTCACCTCCTCGAAGACGTCCGGATACTGGCCAACCACGGGCACATCTGACAACTCATCCTGCGGGATGTCGAGGGAATTTACAAAACTAGCCATAACCCCATCACTAGGTAGACTACCAAACACTACCCTCCGCCCATCATCCGCCCTCACTGTCACCAAAAAGCCCTCACAGTCTACCACCACCCCGTATCTTTGGAGCCAATCGACTCCCAATATAATGCCATACCCAGTAAAGCCCAAAACAAAGCAATCACATACAAACATACGTCCATGACTCGATAAGACCAAATTCCTGCAAATCATACTAAGGCTAGTCGAACCACCAATCGGGTTCGTCACAACTAATGGTCTATCGACTATCTCGGGTTCCAGTCCCAACCTATCTACCAGGTCATTAGATATGAAGGAACGGGAAGCCCCAGTATCAAACAAAACTCGAACTGGTATATCATAAATAGAAAGCATACCTTGAATAACAACATTCTTTCCTTTCTCCGCCGCGGTTGGGGCATTCGACGAAGAAGGAATAGCATCAAGAGCATCTGCTTTCACAATCTGCTTCTCCTTAAGAGGTTGCGGACACTTATCTTTCTGATGTCCCACTTGACCACAGTTGTAGCACTTCCTTTCCACTGGCTTGGCCCGACATTCCTTAGCATAATGGCCTTTCTTTCCACAGCTGAAGCACTCAACATCCTTCTTACTCTTTTTCTGGCCACCTTTAGATTGGTCCTGCTTCCTCTTATTCTGAGAGCTATTCTTGCCTCCTCCGCCTGCCTGCGGCTTTGGCCCTTCTGCAGATGCAGCCTCGGTCTTTGACTTAGGGTAAAGACTCTCTGACCTCAAAGCTTTTCCCACAATCGATTCAAAAGTCTCATCGATGTGGTTGATAAGCCTTTCCCCCAAGTACCCATCCAAACCATTGATGAACTTCTCATTCTTCTTTTCAGGGGTATCAATGAGAGACAGTCCATACTTCGACAAAGTGTCGAACTCAGCAATATAATCAGAAACTGCCCTGCCACCCTGCTTGAGTTCCAGGAACCTCTTGAACAACACCGACTTCTGGGCAACTGGAATAAACTTCTTGCTAAAGCGAGCCTTGAACTGAACCCAAGTAACCCGGTCCTCTGGAGTAGCTGTTCTGATAGCATTCCACCAATTCATCGCTCGCCCTTGCAACTGACGAGACGCTAGCCTTCTCTTCATCGCATCCTCGAGACCCAAGTCATCAAAGATACGGTCACAGCTATCCATCCAATCTTGAACATCCGTGGCCGACTCCGTACCATGGAACGACTTCCCGCCAAGGTTAGTGTAATCTTTGCACAACTTGGCGAAATCGACCCTAGGCGCCTGCACTACTGGACCAACACCAACTACGGGATTAGGAACTGCCCCTTGCACTTCTCTAAGCATGTCTCTCATGAGGTTGGTAAACATCGCCCCCATATCAGCGGCATTCCCATTATTGGCCCCTCTACCGGTACCTCTAACATGTCGGCTCATCGTCAATCTGAAAAAGGAAAACGATCAACGACCCCATAGTGGTACTAGTGCAGTGCAACTTCATTCTTATACTACTAATAGTATATATATGCATAGCTTTTGAAAACCAAGGTAATCACAAATACGCGCTCTCATATACGTACTAACTCTCCCTAGTGTCTTTCCCTAGGTTAACTACGCAACCTAGAGCTCTGATACCAAGTGTGACGGCCCGCTCCGCACCAACCGACATTTACTCCAAAGGTGCGCTGTACACATGTCCAGTTAGCACGGAACGGGTCGCCAGAAGGGAAAAAGGAAGGAGGAAATGAACATACAAGGAACCTGTAGAATGTCTCACAGCGCATAGAACAAAATATAATAATAACATACTTGACATAAAACAGGAGAGACAGTGCATAAGCTGAAAATCAGAACAAAACATCATAGCAGCGGAAATCCAAAATACAGCTTATTACAACTTTTCAACTATCTCAAAGCAAAGTAAGATAAATGAGGTACACTACTAATGCCCAAGTAGCGACCACCAATGTAACACCCCGAATTTCGGTTAATGCTAAAATTCACTAATTACAGAATAAATAATCTCAGATGTGAGAATTGGGGGAAACGGGCTACGTCGTTGCGTTCGTCTCGGAAAAATACGCGAAATAGAGTCCGAGTTTTCGAAAATCGGAGTCCGTATGGCCCAGTTATGGCCCGATGAAGTTTGCAGAAAATTCAAAACTAAAACAGATTTAATAAATTCAAATATTCAGATTTGGGATGTGCCAGGCGGGGTCAGGCGGGAAGGTTCCCGCCTAACCCATGTCGACAGGGCTGTCGACAGGCCTGTCGACAGGGGTGTCGACATGCCTGTCGACTTGCCTGTCGACAGGGTGGCACGTCCAGTGAACCTGGGTGCACCAGGTTGCACCAGGTTGGGTCTTGGGCTGGCTTGGAGGGCTGGTTCTGGAAGCTTCTTGGATCTGATGGTCCTAAATTAATCTAGGGTTAATCTAAGGGTCTAAAATGCAACCTAATCCTATAAATAACACCCTAACCCTACCCTAATTCATTCATAATTAAACCTAGTAACTAAACTATGGCAAAATGAAACTTGGTCATGGCCTCCACAAATCAATGAAGAGGAAAGCAAGCTCTAATCAATCTCTAATCCATTCTAAGTATCTTAATCTTCTTCATTAGCTTGCTAATTGTGTTTTGGTGAGTTCCTATAGCTTTAATAATCAATTGTTAAATTGATTATGGTAGGATGTGATAAGAAATGGTTATGTTTGTGGATAAGTGAGTTATATGCAAGTTGTATGATATGTGAATTGCAAGTATTATGCCATATGCAAGTTTATTTCCATGTTTTATGATGTAAAATATTATTTACGCATATGTAACATGATATGCAAGTTATGCATGTGATTTTATGCATGCTAAGTAGTTGGTGTTATGCATGTTAAGTATTTGATGTTGTGCATGCTAAGTATTTGATTGTATGCATGTTAAGTATTGGGTTTTATGCATGCTAAGTGCTTGGGTTTATGCAAGTTAAGTGGTATGTTTATGCATAATAAGAAATTGGTTCTATGCATGCTAAGTATATGATATTATGCAAGTTTAGTATGTGATTCTATGCATGCTAAGTATATGATATTATGCAAGTTTAGTATGTGATTCTATGCATGCTAAGTATATGATATTATGCAAGTTTAGTATGTGATTCTATGCATGCTAAGTATATGATATTATGCAAGTTTAGTATGTGATTCTATGCATGCTAAGTATATGATATTATGCAAGTTTAGTATGTGATTCTATGCATGCTAAGTATATGATATTATGCAAGTTTAGTATGTGATTCTATGCATGCTAAGTATATGATATTATGCAAGTTTAGTATGTGATTCTATGCATGCTAAGTATATGATATTATGCAAGTTTAGTATGTGATTCTATGCATGCTAAGTATGTGATAATATGCATGATTAATAAGTTGTTTTATGCATATTTAACAAGTGGGTTTATGCATGTTTAACAAGTTCATATGCAAGTTACATGTATGATAATATATGCTATGCAAGTTACATGTATGTCAATATGCAAGATATGCTATGCAAGTTACATGTTTGTTAATATGCAAGTTACATGTATGTCAATATGCAAGATATGCTATGCAAGTTACATGTTTATTAATATGCAAGTTACATGTATGTTAATATGCAAGATATGCTATGCAAGTTACATGTTTGTTAATATGCAAGTTACATATGCAAGATATGTTATGCAAGTTGTGAGAATGCTTATATGCAAGTTCAACATGTCATGCAAGTTAGGTGTGCTTATGCAAGTTATGTGAATGCTTATATGCAAGTTTGGGTTAAATATAGTTGGGTTAATATATGCTCATATATGCAAGTTGACGTCCTCTTAACCCATGACAAAGTTATATTCTAAGATTTGGTTAAACCCATGATATTTGTGATAGATCTTCCCTTTTATTATGTCGTGAAATGAGAACGATTTGCGTGGGGAACGATGGGGTTAATAAATATGTTAATAAAAGTATGATTGGGTATGATTAAGCATACCATAAAAATAAATTAACATAAGTGGGAATTTACCTATTGAGTTAGGTCTACCCCATGGGAATTTACCTATTGAGTTAGGTCTACCCATGTTATGAAAAAAAAACTTGATATTAATTAGGGATAATTAATATAAATTATGAGGGTGATTAATTAGGTGTAATTAATCGACTAAGACACGAGGTTGGACTCAGTTTTAGCGTAAAACTGCCCGGACCCAACCGGCTTAACCAGTTGCTACAAATGTTAGCCCAATGTGAGAGGTCTTAGGCACAAACTAAATACGTGATTAATGTAAAGACACGAGGTTAGACTCAGTTATGACATAAGGCTGCCCGGACCCAACCGGCTTAACCAGCGGTCATAAAAGATAGTCTAATGTGAGAGGTCTTTATGAGGATCACGGTCTTAATTAATTAAGAAACACTTACCTAAATTAGCATGTAGTGGGACATGAGGGTTAAGTGGGTACCTTGGGTGGCACGTAGTAACTAGTGTGGGTACCTTGGGTGGCACGTAGTAACTAGTGTGGGTGCCTTGGGTGGCATGAGAAAACTAGTGGGTTGCCTTGGGTAGCAATAGAAAATACGATTAGAATACTTAACCAAAGTGGAACATGGAATTAAACATGATTAAAGGGTTAAGTAAGTGCCTCGGGTGGCATGTGGGAATTAAGTAAATGACTTGGGTGGCATGTGGAAATCTAGTGGGTGCCTTGAAAGGTAATTAAAATATGATTAATGACTTAACCAAAGTATTTATAACATGTAAGTAGACATGGTTAAAGGGGTTAAGTGGGATACACTAGATAAAATTAACAAGCTTAAGTGGTAGCTTGTGGGGGCCCATCTCAACCAATATCCCAAACGTATCTTAGTGGGCTCGACCCAAGTCGAGTGACGGGACACGCATATTGGGCTTGACTATAAGAGGCCAAAAACGGGTTAGCGGTGGCAACGTAGGACCAACGGGTTTCTTATGCGTGTGTGGACCCGGGCTGGTTAGTAAATCGTTGTTACATCGTGTAGATATAAAGCCGTGCACCGTTGATATTATCAGGTTGCCACTTTGGGGAAATGATACACCCCATTGTGGGACCAGCACGGGTATCTACGTTAGGGAGCCGATCGCTTGGGAGTAGTGGGTACACCTAGTAATGATAGGGGCAGACGGCACCTATATAGGGGTACTAGAAACTACTGGGTAAAAATTACTAAATACATTTAGTGGGATCAACCTTTAAGTAGGAATTAATCTTAGATAGGTAAAACCGGTGTGGTGCAGTATAGGAATTACCCTTGGGTGAATAAGTCTAGGGTGGGGTAAGAATTATCTTTGGGTGGATAAATGCGTCTTTTCGGTTATCGTAGTACATCCGGTGTTTAGTTGGCTACTTAGTGTGGTCATTATCCCCAGAGGTACCGTACCTTATTTATGTCATACCCTAATTACTTTAATGGTTGTATTGTTAGGGTTATAGGACTCACTCAGACGTATGTCTGACCCCGTTGTTTTTATCTTTTTCCCAACCCTCAGGTTATCAGAGTGGGCCTAGCACTAGTGGGCTTGGATCAGACCGCTATATCTATCTTTTGGGCTTGGATCGTAGAAGTAAAGCTCGGTTTATCTTTTCTGTTATGGCTATTGTCTATGTAGTGGGATTATGTACTTCTATTTTATCAGGATGGATATTATGTACTTAACTCTGGTTTATGGTTTTGTGATGTAACCAAACATGTATTACTTTCCGTTGCAATTAAATGATGATTTTAATTTTCAAGTATTACTTATATCTGTCTTGCTGTAATTTTACTGTTCTATATTCACTTAAAATACTTCACCGAAACTAAGGCATTCCCCTGGTATGAGTGACCTTAGCGGACGTGGGGTATTACAACCAACGACACAGGGAGAATGTGTATATATATATAATACGTGGAAGCCTCCTGCCCGCCTCCGAATCAGCTACTCGCGCATCCCCAGCTAACCTGTCTCTAGTCTGCTCGTGTGAGCACCCAGAGTAATAAGAGGAGACATAAAACTCTGGGTCAGACATAAAGCCTGGTATGAGCGATAAGCATCTAAAGTGAACAATAACAGGTAGACTAAAACATACCTGAACCTGGACCTGCAACCAAAGAGTTAGCACTACATACTGTACAACACTCTAAGGTATCATATCAAACAGTGTAAAGATAAAGAGGTGGGGGAGGTGTGCATGTCATAATGATGGCAAACAATCAAGCATAGCATCCATCCTCACATCTCTCACTCGGTGCATAAAGCATACGATATCCACCACTTCGATCACCCAACATACCTTGCTACGATCACTTTGCCCCATGAAGTCATAAATGGCTTCACTGCACTGATAACGTAGCCACTAATTCCTCGCTATGTCCACTTGCCCCATGGAGTTATTCACCCCATCTGCGCTGGCTCATAGCCTTACTAATCCTTACTATGTCCACTTGCCCCATGGAGTTATTCACCCCATCTGCGCTGGCTCATAGTCTTACTACACATCACCTTGCCCCTCAGGTCATAATGACCCTACTGCACTGATAACGTAGTCTTGCTACCATCACTTTGCCCCTCAGGTCATAACGACCCTACTGCACTGATAAGTAGCCCATCATTCCTTTTTAGTGGTGAATCGAAGTTATGAACGTCGACAACTCCTTAGCACACGTCCCGCAGCAAAGTCCAACCATGAAGTGAACTCATTGGTTCCCAACTGGTTCCGGGATCCTGAGCTCTAACTTCCATTTGGACTACCTTTGCGTCTCGGGTTATTGGTCATCACAATCGAATCGGATCGGATCAGCCTTCACATTCTTTGTCGGATCGGATCGGCCTCTGCGTTCGGATCGGATCGCGCCTCTTGCATCGGATCGGGTCGTGGTCCTCCAGCTCGTGGCTCCTCTTCCTGATTCGGATCGGCGTCACCACTTCTGATCGGATCGGGTTGCTTCATCCGGGTCGGGTCGTGTCTTCCGATCGGGTCGGATCGTCTCGCCTAGTAGCCATCGACTCGTGAGCTCCTGAAGTAGATCAAGTCGTGCTCCTCCCTTCGGATCGTGGTGCCTCATCAAGTTGGATCGGATCGGATCGTAATGCTCATTGGCGATCCGGGTCGGAGTACTTCAGTTTGGCACGGCGCTGTATCGATTCGCTTCGTGGCCTTGCATAGACGGTTCGGTTCAGAGGAGGTGACTCGACTCGTGGGGATGCCCCCACGATCCCATAGGGCGATCCGATCGTCCCTCAACCCCCTATGCGATCCGAACCCGTGCACCTTGTCCAGCGAGCTGTTTACGCCCCTCGACGGCGTTTTCGACCATTCCAACTATTCTAAACAGTCACAAAGCATTTCATACAGTCATAGCAACATGCATAATCAACCACAAACATCAAAACATCAATATGATAGGTAAAAATGGATCAAACATACCCAAAATCCCATATTTCCTCTTAAGCATGTTTAGGTGAAACTGATGATAGTATTAGCAAATCTTAACCAAACGGAACCAAATTTCTAACAGAGCTTTAAAATATCATTCCGAATTTTATAAACATTTTTCCAGAATTTTATCATGTTTAAATTCGCTAATTAACACTAATCAACCCTAATTAGCCATAATTAGTGCAAAACTATGCAAATCAGTCACCTTAGCCACAAAATAGACTAAGATCTGAAATGATTCTCTGATTTGATGCGAATTTCAATACCAAACAGCAGCTCCTTTGTTGATTTGGTGAAGATCCTTCTTGATTAGGGGTTGCTAAGCCAAATCCTTAACCTAAGGGTGATTTGGAGGTGATTTAGAGGTTGGAGGCCATTTTTAGGGATCCTTGGTGATAAGTGGAGGCTAGAAAACTGAAATGGAATGATTCTCCATCTCATTTCAGCCCTCCCATAACCCTAATCCCGAAATGGGTTATGGGCCTACTCACTAATCACCCGATTTGGCCCGGTTAAGCAGTTTTTCACCCTCCATATCTTGTTTCAGCCATATCTCCCAAAGGGTAAGTCCGTTTTGCTATTATGACCACTCTACGGAAAGAGAACCCATCAAACGAATCAAATGGAAGTGGTTTCAGGTCAAAATTCCTTTCCAATCAAAAGTTATGGCCAAAACAGTACTAACTAGGGGCAAAATGGTCATTTAAAAATCGACAAAAAATCATAAGCATGGGAAATGACTCTAATAGATGTTTCCCAAAGTTACATGACCATACGACTTCACATGGGAAAGAAATAAATATTCTACGATCCTATGATGTGTAGAATACGGGTCATTACACTCTCCCCCCCTTAAGATATTTCGCCCCCGAAATTCCCTAATCCAAACATACACAAAGGTTCCCGCATGCCTATCAATCATAAAACAACAATCAAACATGCAAACAAGCAAAGCAAGTCTATCCTAGCATGCGGAAAACTAAATTGCAAAGTAAATCTTACCATGCAAGGAGTTCTGGGTGCGTCTTCCTAATGCTCTCCTCTGTCTCCCAAGTACAATCATTCTCGTCCTCGCCCCACTGAACCTTGACTAGCTTTACCGACTTCCTTCAAAGTTGCTTCGTATCGTGCCCCACAATACGAATCGGCTTGCGGTTCCCAACCGCCTCGGGTTCTACTTCGAAGTCCTCTAACTGATCAGGTGAAATAGTCACATCTGAGTCGTGAACGAACTTCTTCAGCTGGGAAACATGAAATACATTATGAACTCCCGCCATTTTCTCTGGTAAGCCAACTCTATACGCCAAATTCCCGACTAATTCAAGAACAGGGAACGGGCCAACAAATCTTGGTGCCAGCTTGCCTCTCCTGCCAAATCGTATCACGCTCTTCAACGGAGAGATCTTGACAAACACCAAGTCACCAACGGAGAATTTCAAGTCTCTTCTCCTCTTATCAGCATAACTCTTTTGCCTATCCTGAGCAGCTTTCATTCGTTGCTGAATGATCTTGATCTTATCGGAAGTTTCTCTCACCACATCTGGTCCAAGCACAAACTTCTCGCCAGTCTCTATCCAACATGATGGTGAGTTGCACGGTCTTCCATACAAAGCTTCATATGGAGCCATACCGAAACTGGATTGGTAGCTATTATTATATGCAAACTCTACTAGATGCAAATGGTCATCCCATGATCCACCAAAATCCAATATACACGCTCTCAAGAGATCTTCCAATATACGATTCACCCTCTCCGTCTGACCGTCGGTCTGAGGATGATATGCGGTACTGAGATGTAATCTTGACCCTAGAGCCTCTTGTAAGCTCTTCCAAAACCCACTAGTGAACAACGGGTCTCGGTCACTCACAATGCTTTTGGGTACTCCATGAAATCTCACTACCCACTTCATATACAATTCTGCCAACTTGGCTGTTGTTCTGGTCGATTTGACTGGTATAAATCTTGCACTCTTAGTCAATCGATCCACAATTACCCAAATGCTATCATGTCCCGATCTAGTCCTCGGTAAACCATCGATGAAATCCATCGAAACTTGTTCCCATTTCCATTCGGGAATTTCTAATGGTTGCATCAACCCACTAGGCTTCTTTTGCTCGGCTTTAACTAGCTGGCAATTCATGCATTTGGATATAAACTTCCCAACGTCTCTTTTCATCCCTTCCCAGTAGTAAGTCTGTCTCATGTCTCGATACATCTTATTACCACCGGGATGTATAGTCAGTTTTGAGTGATGACATTCTCTAAGCACTTCATCTCTCAAACCATTCACGTTGGGCACAACTAGTCTTCCATTCTTTCGAAGCCATCCATCTCGATCAAGTCCATACACACTCATCTCCTCATCGATACCCATCTCTAACTTGGAGATGATTTCTAGTAGATTAGGATCGTCCCTCTGGTTGGAACCAATCCGCTCTATCAAAGTAGGTCTGATTGTCAAACTAGCTAGCATAACTGGATCCAATTCGCACTTTGGTCTGAAATCAAACCCCGCGATATACTCCAGTTGCTTCCATTCAAGAAACATTGCCCCTAAACTGGCATGTCTCCTACTCAAGGCATCGGCTACCGCATTACCCTTCCCAGGTGTATACGCGATATCAAAATCATACGAAGCCAAGAACTCTAACCATCTCTGCTGACGGAGATTCAGATCTTTCTGAGAGAAGAGATACTTTAACGATTTATGATCGGTAAACAGCTCAAATCTTTCTCCCAAGAGATATTGTCTCCACATCTTCAGCGCAAATACAATCGCTACCAATTCCAAATCATGGGTAGGATACTTCTTCTCATGCGGCTTTAGCTGTCGACTAGCATAAGCTACAACCCTACCTCCTTGCATCAATACTGCACCCAATCCGGTACCACAAGCGTCTGTGTATACCGTCATCTCTTCATTCCCTTTAGGAATGACTAACACTGGCGCACGCGTCAACCTCTCCTTTAGACTTTTGAAGGCATCCTCACACACTCCGTCCCAGACGAAGGACTGATTCTTCTTAGTCAACTGAGTCAACGGTGCTGCAATCTTGGAGAAGTCCTGGATAAACTTACGATAATATCCGGCTAATCCCAAGAAACTTCTTACATCTGTAGCATTCTTGGGCGTAGGCCAATCCTGCACCGTAGCCACCTTCGCAGGGTCCACGGCAATACCACACTCTGAAACAACGTGACCCAAGAATCTTACTTCCCTTCTCCAAAAATGACACTTAGAGAATTTCTCTTTCAGTTGGTGTTTCCTCGACACCTCCATCACTATCCTCAAGTGTCCCTTGTGTTCCTCCTCTGTCCTTGAGTAAACAAGGATATCATCCACGAACACAAGAACAAACTTATTCAACTGATCTCTGAATACTCGATTCATAAGATCCACAAAGTAGGCTGGTGCATTGGTCAACCCAAATGGCATGACCAACCACTCATAAAATCCAGACGGCGTCCTAAAAGCCGTCTTCGGAATACTCTCATCTGCTACTCGAAGCTGATGAAATCCTGTCGCGAGGTCCAACTGGGAGAACACTCTAGCTCCTTCCAGCTGATCAAACAAATCATCTATCCGCGGTAGAGGATACTTATTCTTCCTCGTCACCTTATTCAACTCGCGATAGTCCACACACAAACGAAGGGAACCATCTGCCTTAGTGGCAAATACAGCTGGTGCTCCCCACTCGGAGACACTCCTTCTAATCAATCCCTTCTTCAAAAGATTGCTGACTTGCACCCCGAGCTCTCGTTGCTCCCTTGGTGCCATACGACGAAGTGGCATCACTATAGGTCTGGCATCTTTCACTAAATCAATACGGAACTCAATCTCTCGGTGTGGTGGAAGCCCGGTCACCTCCTCGAAGACGTCCGGATACTGGCCAACCACGGGCACATCTGACAACTCATCCTGCGGGATGTCGAGGGAATTTACAAAACTAGCCATAACCCCATCACTAGGTAGACTACCAAACACTACCCTCCACCCATCATCCACCCTCACTGTCACCAAAAAGCCCTCACAGTCTACCACCACCCCGTATCTTTGGAGCCAATCGACTCCCAATATAATGCCATACCCAGTAAAGCCCAAAACAAAGCAATCACATACAAACATACGTCCATGACTCGATAAGACCAAATTCCTGCAAATCATACTAAGGCTAGTCGAACCACCAATCGGGTTCGTCACAACTAATGGTCTATCGACTATCTCGGGTTCCAGTCCCAACCTATCTACCAGGTCATTAGATATGAAGGAACGGGAAGCCCCAGTATCAAACAAAACTCGAACTGGTATATCATAAATAGAAAGCATACCTTGAATAACAACATTCTTTCCTTTCTCCGCCGCGGTTGGGGCATTCGACGAAGAAGGAATAGCATCAAGAGCATATGCTTTCACAATCTGCTTCTCCTTAAGAGGTTGCGGACACTTATCTTTCTGATGTCCCACTTGACCACAGTTGTAGCACTTCCTTTCCGCTGGCTTGGCCCGACATTCCTTAGCATAATGGCCTTTCTTTCCACAGCTGAAGCACTCAACATCCTTCTTACTCTTTTTCTGGCCACCTTTAGATTGGTCCTGCTTCCTCTTATTCTGAGAGATATTCTTGCCTCCTCCGCCTGCTTGCGGCTTTGGCCCTTCTGCAGATGCAGCCTCGGTCTTTGACTTAGGGTAAAGACTCTCTGACCTCAAAGCTTTTCCCACAATCGATTCAAAAGTCTCATCGATGTGGTTGATAAGCCTTTCCCCCAAGTACCCATCCAAACCAGTGATGAACTTCTCATTCTTCTTTTCAGGGGTATCAATGAGAGACAGTCTATACTTCGACAAAGTGTCGAACTCAGCAATATAATCAGAAACTGCCCTGCCACCCTGCTTGAGTTCCAGGAACCTCTTGAACAACACCGACTTCTGGGCAGCTGGAATAAACTTCTCGCTAAAGCGAGCCTTGAACTGAACCCAAGTAACCTGGTCCTCTGGAGTAGCTGTTCTGATAGCATTCCACCAATTCATCGCTCGCCCTTGCAACTGACGAGACGCTAGCCTTCTCTTCATCGCATCCTCGAGACCCAAGTCATCAAAGATACGGTCACAGCTATCCATCCAATCTTGAACATCCGTGGCCGACTCCGTACCATGGAACGACTTCCCGCCAAGGTTAGTGTAATCTTTGCACAACTTGGCGAAATCGACCCTAGGCGCCTGCACTACTGGGCCAACACCAACTACGGGATTAGGAACTGCCCCTTGCACTTCTCTAAGCATGTCTCTCATGAGGTTGGTAAACATCGCCCCCACATCAGCGGCATTCCCATTATTGGCCCCTCTACCGGTACCTCTAACATGTCAGCTCATCGTCAATCTGAAAAAGGAAAACGATCAACGACCCCATAGTGGTACTAGTGCAGTGCAACTTCATTCTTATACTACTAATAGTATATATATGCATAGCTTTTGAAAACCAAGGTAATCACAAATACGCGCTCTCATATACGTACTAACTCTCCCTAGTGTCTTTCCCTAGGTTAACTATGCAACCTAGAGCTCTGATACCAAGTGTGACGGCCCGCTCCGCACCAACCGACATTTACTCCAAAGGTGCGCTGTACACATGTCCAGTTAGCATGGAACGGGTCGCCAGAAGGGAAAAAGGAAGGAGGAAATGAACATACAAGGAACCTGTAGAATGTCTCACAGCGCATAGAACAAAATATAATAATAACATACTTGACATAAAACAGGAGAGACAGTGCATAAGCTGAAAATCAGAACAAAACATCATAGCAGCGGAAATCCAAAATACAGCTTATTACAACTTTTCAACTGTCTCAAAGCAAAGTAAGATAAATGAGGTACACTACTAATGCCCAAGTAGCGACCACCAACGACACAGGGAGAATGTGTATATATATATAATACGTGGACGCCTCCTGCCCGCCTCCGAATCAGCTACTCGCGCATCCCCAGCTTACCTGTCTCTAGTTTGCTCGTGTGAGCACCCAGAGTAATAAGAGGAGACATAAAACTTTGGGTCAGACATAAAGCCTGGTATGAGCGATAAGCATCTAAAGTGAACAATAACAGGTAGACTAAAACATACCTGAACCTGGACCTGCAACCAAAGAGTTAGCACTACATACTGTACAACACTCTAAGGTATCATATCAAACAGTGTAAAGATACAGAGGTGGGGGAGGTGTGCATGTCATAATGATGGCAAACAATCAAGCATAGCATCCATCCTCACATCTCTCACTCGGTGCATAAAGCATACGATATCCACCACTTCGATCACCCAACATACCTTGCTACGATCACTTTGCCCCATGAAGTCATAAATGGCTTCACTGCACTGATAACGTAGCCACTAATTCCTCGCTATGTCCACTTGCCCCATGGAGTTATTCACCCCATCTGCGCTGGCTCATAGCCTTACTAATCCTTACTATGTCCACTTGCCCCATGGAGTTATTCACCCCATCTGCGCTGGCTCATAGTCTTACTACACATCACCTTGCCCCTCAGGTCATAATGACCCTACTGCACTGATAACGTAGTCTTGCTACCATCACTTTGCCCCTCAGGTCATAACGACCCTACTGCACTGATAAGTAGCCCATCATTCCTTTTTAGTGGTTAATCGAAGTTATGAACGTCGACAACTCCTTAGCACACGTCCCGCAGCAAAGTCCAACCATGAAGTGAACTCATTGGTTCCCAACTGGTTCCGGGATCCTGAGCTCTAACTTCCATTTGGACTACCTTTGCGTCTCGGGTTATTGGTCATCACAATCGAATCGGATCGGATCAGCCTTCACATTCTTTGTCGGATCGGATCGGCCTCTGCGTTCGGATCGGATCGCGCCTCTTGCATCGGATCGGGTCGTGGTCCTCCAGCTCGTGGCTCCTCTTCCTGATTCGGATCGGCGTCACCACTTCTGATCGGATCGGGTTGCTTCATCCGGGTCGGGTCGTGTCTTCCGATCGGGTCGGATCGTCTCGCCTAGTAGCCATCGACTCGTGAGCTCCTGAAGTAGATCAAGTCGTGCTCCTCCCTTCGGATCGTGGTGCCTCATCAAGTTGGATCGGATCGTAATGCTCATTGGCGATCCGGGTCGGAGTACTTCAGTTTGGCACGGCGCTGTATCGATTCGCTTCGTGGCCTTGCACAGACGGTTCGGTTCAGAGGAGGTGACTCGACTCGTGGGGATGCCCCCACGATCCCATAGGGCGATCCGATCGTCCCTCAACCCCCTATGCGATCCGAACCCCTGCACCTTGTCCAGCGAGCTGTTTACGCCCCTCGACGGTGTTTTCGACCATTCCAACTATTCTAAACAGTCACAAAGCATTTCATTCAGTCATAGCAACATGCATAATCAACCACAAACATCAAAACATCAATATGATAGGTAAAAATGGATCAAACATACCCAAAATCCCATATTTCCCCTTAAGCATGTTTAGGTGAAACTGATGATAGGATTAGCAAATCTTAACCAAACGGAACCAAATTTCTAACAGAGGTTTAAAATATCATTCCGAATTTTATAAACATTTTTCCAGAATTTTATCATGTTTAAATTCGCTAATTAACACTAATCAACCCTAATTAGCCATAATTAGTGCAAAACTATGCAAATCACTCACCTTAGCCACAAAATAAACTAAGATCTGAAATGATTCTCTGATTTGATGCAAATTTCAATACCAAACAGCAGCTTCTTTGTTGATTTGGTGAAGATCCTTCTTGATTAGGGGTTGCTAAGCCAAATCCTTAACCTAAGGGTGATTTGGAGGTGATTTAGAGGTTGGAGGCCATTTTTAGGGATCCTTGGTGATAAGTGGAGGCTAGAAAACTGAAATGGAATGATTCTCCATCTCATTTCAGCCCTCCCATAACCCTAATCCCGAAATGGGTTATGGGCCTACTCATTAATCAACCGATTTGGCCCGGTTAAGCAGTTTTTCACCCTCCAAATCTTGTTTCAGCCATATCTCCCAAACGGTAAGTCCGTTTGGCTATTATGACCACTCTACGGAAAGAGAAACCATCAAACGAATCAAATGGAAGTGGTTTCAGGTCAAAATTCCTTTCCTATCAAAAGTTATGGCCAAAACAGTACTAACTAGGGGCAAAATGGTCATTTAAAAATCGACAAAAAAATCATAAGCATGGGAAATGACTCTAATAGATGTTTCCCAAAGTAACATGACCATACGACTTCACATGGGAAAGAAATAAATATTCTACGATCCTATGATGTGTAGAATACGGGTCATTACAATATTGGTTGAAATGGGCCCCCACAAGCTACCCACCTAAGCTTGTCATTTCTAGTGTATACCACTTAACCCTTTAATCATGTTTTAATTACATGTTCCACTTTGGTTAAGTATTCTAATCGTATTTTCTATTGCCACCCAAGGCAACCACTAGATTTCCACATGCCACCCAAGGCACCCACTTAACCCCTCATGTCCCTCTACGTGCTAATATTGTTAAGTGTTTCTTAATTAATTAATTAAGATCATGACCTCATAAAGACCTCTCACATTGGACCATCTTTTATGACTGCTGGATATGCCGGTTGGGTCCGGGCAGACTTCCGTCATAAAAAGGGTCTAACCTCGTGTCTTTACTTTAATCACGTATTTATGACTAAGACCTCTCACATTGGGCCAATCATTTGTAGCTGCTGGATTGCCGGTCGGTTCCGGGCAGACTTCTGCTACAAAAGGGTCTAACCTCGTGTCTTAGTTGATTAATTATACCTAATTAATCACCCTCATAATTTGTATTAATTATCCCTAATTAATTACACATTTTTAAGAATATGGGTAGACCTAACTCAATAGGTAAATTCCCAATTCCATAGTATGGGTAGACCTAACTTAATAGGTAAATTCCCAACTCCATAATATGGGTAGACCTAACTTAATAGGTAAATTCCCAATTATGTCCATTCATTTTATGTTATGCTTAAACATACCAACTTTACACATTTCTATTAACATGCATATTAACCCCATCGTTTCCCACGTAATTCGTTCTCATGACATGTCATATAAATGGGGAGTTTCATTATAAATGTAATGGGTTCAATCTTAGCACAACGTTGGCATTTACATGGGTTTAAAAGGTGTCAACTTGCATCATAACATTAAACCCAACTAGCCTAATTCATTAACCCAAACTTACATATGAACTTGCATATAAACTTGCATATGAACTTGCATATAGACTTGCATATAAACTTGCACATAAACTTGCATATGAACTTGCATATCATGTCATACATAGAGGCAACCTTGCATATGTTATGCATATCATAAAAAGAGACAAACTTGCATATGAACTTGCATATAAACTTGCACATAAACTTGCATATGAACTTGCATATCATGTCATACATAGAGGCAACCTTGCATATGTTATGCATATCATAAAAAGAGACAAACTTGCATATGAACTTGCATATAAACTTGCACATAAACTTGCATATGGACTTGCATATCATGTCATACATAGAGGCAACCTTGCATATGTTATGCATATCATAAAAAGAGACAAACTTGCATATGAACTTGCATATAAACTTGCACATAAACTTGCATATGGACTTGCATATCATGTCATACATAGAGGCAACCTTGCATATGTTATGCATATCATAAAAAGAGACAAACTTGCATATGAACTTGCATATAAACTTGCATATGAGCTTGCATAACATGTCATATCATAAAAAGAAACAAACTTGCATATGAACTTATAACATATGACAACCACAACATGCATAAATCCTCATTTACATCCATAGCCTCCTAATATCCTATCCTAATTAGTTTAGCAATTGCTTGCTAAAGGCATAGGAACACACAAATAACTAATTAGCACTCCAATGAGGAAGATTAAGTTGCTAGAGTGGATTAGAACTTGATTAGAGTTGATTTGAGATGCCAACTTCCTCTCAAATTTGGTGGAGGCTCCTTCTAGTTTTGATTTGACGGCATGAGGCCCTTGAATCTATTTTTAGTATGAATTAGGGTAGGCTTAGGGTGTATTTATAGATTAGGCAAGTGTTTTAGGCCCTTAGATTAACCCTAAATTAGATTAGGACCATCAGATCCCGGAAGCTTCTAGAGAACAGCCCAAAGCACAGCCAAACCCTAAAATGGTGCACCAGGTTAAACTGGCCGAGCACCCCCTGACACCCAAGTCGACAGGGCTGTCGACTTGGTCCTAGCCAAGTCGACTGCCCAGTCGACAGGGTTGTCGACTTGGGTAGCTAGGCGGGAATTTTTCCCGCCTGCGCCCAATGGCCCCAATTTCCAATTTGAACCTGAATTTTAAATCTGTTTTGAACTTTGAATTTTCTGCAAACTTCATTGGGCCATAACTGAGCCATACGGACTCCAATTTACAAAATTTCGGACTCTATTTCGCGTATTTTTCCGAGACGAACGCAATGACGCAGCCCGTTTCCCCCAATTCTCATATCTGAGATTATTTATTCTATAATTAGTGAATTTTAGCATTAACTGAAATTCGGGGTGTTACACTTTGGATATAGGTAAACTACAACCAAAATACATACACAATAAAACACCGTCAGTTTTGCACGTTTTTACTGATAAAAACGCGAATTCTGGACAACCCAGAATGAATTTCAATGAACTGAAAAATGTTGGATGCTCAGAATATAGTACAGATTCAAAAGAGAAAAGATAATTTTAAATTTTAGCAACTTTTTAATTTAAACAAAAATTCAAATTTGACACAAAACATACTTTTTTGAAAATTTTATTTTTCAGTCGATTTAGAACATCAATATATTCATTAATTCAATTTTATTATAAAAATTAAGTTTTTATAAAGTTTCTTAAATTGAAATAACACAAATTGAATCAGTTAAACAATTGCATTCCGATTTGACAATTTTTGATTTAATTATTCAAATGAAACTTATTATTGTTCATTTAAAAAATCAAATTTATTTCAGAGTAAATTGAAGTTTTAAATATTAATACTTTAAATTGGTTTGAAATTACTAATTACAAACCTATTAATAATTTAGGTTGTTACTGCACTTGTCTGGATATATAATATGATGACTAACCACAAAAACTAACATAAGTATTTTCTCTGTCTTTAAATAAATTCATGAAAATGTGTTTTTCTCCATATAATGCAAGACATGGGTTGGTTTTGTAACGTGTCGATTAATTCTCTTATCATTTCTATTCTTAGTTTATCATTTGGTTTAGTTAAGCTAAAATTTCTCAAACGATGGAATTTGACAATAGATTAGTCATTTAATTAGATTTCAAAAATAGTAATTTCTACAAACGATGGTATTTGATCATGAAACTTTAACTGTTGCGTTCATCCCGGAATTCTAGTCAACTTTCGTGTTTGGAGTTTCACGAACGAGTCCGTATGAAAAAGTTACAGACGAAAACCAGAAAATGAACGGAAATAAACAAAAAGAATAAATATAATATGTCCTACCATTCATTATCAGCCCTCACTGAGCCATCTGCTGAAGGGCAGTCGATACGACTGCTTCGGGCCTGAAGTGCCTAGTGAGGGCTAGGTTAAAATGGTTTAGTTTTATATATAACATTATATAAAAGGACGGATGTTTATTTAATCAAATGTAATGGTTCATGGCCAATCCCACTCCTATAAATAAAGGGCTAATGCCTCATTCTTTTCCACACAAATCAATAGGCAACAACAAAGCTTTGTCATTTCCCTTTCTCTTCAAATCAAATTTCTTAATCAAAAATATATTCATATACAATCAATCAAATATAATTCATATATATGGATTTGAAAGGGATTTTGAGATTTGAGTGGAAAAGGATATGGATTGATGGCTAAGCTATTCTTCATCAGATTCTCCCCTCTTTTCCTATTTTCTTGCAAATCTACAGATCTAAAAGTATCCCCTTTTAAGAATAATTATAGATCTATAAAAATTTGGGGATTGTAGGCCTAAAAGATTATTCAGATTTCAGATTTGGATGCTTTCAGGTGAGTGGGAAATTTATATACAAAGTTACAATAGCTTAATTATCTCATTTGTATTAGATCTTAAAATATATGCCTAACATTCATCAGAACTATTTATAATATTGTTAAAACTGAAGTGATGCCTATCAGGTCTGCTTATGAATGTCGTCAAAAACCTGAAAGTATAGATTTGTGGGTTTGAGTAATATTAAAATTAGTAGCCTTACTTAATTACTTATACATATTGCTTAAAATTGTGTTTGAATGTATTGTGGTTATAGAAAACACTGTAGATCTGGAAATCAGTCCAATTAAACACTGTAAAGATGTAGTTTTAAACAAAAATACACTATTTTGAAACCAATAAGAAATATGACAAAAGATTGAAAAAGGAGAAAAGTTATGTAAATTTAAGTATAAATATAAATATACATATTTGTACGTAGTTTGCATCGACTTTTCCAAAACATACATAAATTATATTTCTTGTGGTTTGAAAATATGTTTATTGCAATGTTCAGGTAGAGTTTACAACGCTTATAGTTGACGGTCTTTTTGTAAGATTTAGAACCTTATTGCAAAATTGCATGCAAAAAGGAAATGTTTGGATATTATTTGAACCAACTCATTAACCTTAACAATAAAAATAATAATAAAATACAATACAATAACTACATTAACTGCGTGAAAAATATAATATAAATATATACACATTATCCATTCGAATCTACGTAAACAATGAAATATACATTATATTGAATGTTTGAAAGATATTCATTTTATGGAATTATGAATGTAAATGTAATCCTTATTAAATGAATATATTTGTGGTGACCGTTGTAGCAATTAATGTAATTGATTGCTATAAACAGGGCTATAAATAAATAAATAGCCATTGTAACCAACATTGATTTGGGAAAGAAAATTTAATTAGGCAGTTAAGCCTAATGTTCAAATTGGTTAGGATTAATGTTATAAACCTCAATTATGGATCCAAATTATAATCTCACTAAGACACGATGTTAAGCTCGACTTGTGGTAAAAGTCTGCTCGGAACCGCTCAACAAATCCAGCATCCACAAGTGGTCGACTTAATGTGAGGGGTCTAGCGCACAAATGTATATAAATATATATGTGCAACAAGAAATAAATAAGTAAATTAGAAATGTATGTTGGGGCACAACAAATTGATACTTTGGGACTGATAAAATAATAATATTTCATTGTTAATTAATGTCTTGGGAAAATTATGACTGTTAGGCACATAAATGACATTAATTATAATCCATGGAAATAAAAAGGTTTAATTGTTTCCTAAGGAAAATATGACCATTATGGTCATAAATGGAAATAACCCTATGAAATAGAAATAAATGAAATAAAAAGGGGGTTTGTGGGTATTGATTTCCATTTTATATACTAGGTCCAATAAGGAAAATGATTAACTAAATATCCTAGGCTAAGAAGCATATAACTTTCCTTATTTATAGTAGTTAATATATAACTTATAACTAAAAGTTAGAATTGGACTTGGTAGGTTAATGAGGTGAATCATCATTAACCATAGGAACCCGTGACGATAATTAATTATGTACATAAAGTATTCTCGTAAAGAGAAACTAAACGGAAATAACTCAATAACGTAGTCTGCTTTGGGATTAAGGTCTTAAGTGGTTAGATCCATGTATAAAAAGGTAATTAGCAATCGCGTAGCCTACCTCCCATAAATAAAAGCATTAAAGGATAATTGGGTACGAGCTTGATAATCTTCGCGTATAGTCCGCTTCCTTGGGACTTAAGCGGCTTTGGGTCGAGGAGTCCACCGGAGAATAGGTCATCCAGTTAGGGGTCCTAAATGGTGTGTGAATACTACCTAAACCTGGATTTAAAAATGCATGGTATGGTAATTCCATGGGGCTACCTATCCTACGGGAAGTACCAAGCATCTAAGGAGATTATACAAAAAGGTTAGCTAGATGGTACAACGAGATTCGGCAATTAGGAACTATTGGTCTTAAGCGATAAGCTACCATCTCTCACCTTATGCGGAGCATGGGTTTATATGCGTGAATGATAGAAGCCTCAACTAGTAGGACCCTTTAGATTGTGTCCTCTAGTTTATAATAATGTTGAGTAAATCATCCAAAGGTGTTATATGACCAATAAGTCCGCCTAGAGTCTTAAGCAATCGGAGGAATCCACCCTATTTATCACTCGATAGTGAGACATTAAGGGCTGCGTATACACTTATGAATAAATAAACTTCGTGATTAGGAGTTCACTTCTCGGTTTGATAATTAGTTAATGATGATATAAAGGCTTCATAAATGAATGCGTAAATGTTCTATCTCGGTATCTCTATCATTAGGAATACTGCATAGGGAAGGGTAGTTAGAGTTGTGCGTAAATGTTTACAAGGTTATGTTAGGATTACTTGCCTTGATCGGCATATCTTGGGTTGAACCAAACGGGATACATCGGTGTATTGTAATCTATGTTGTACTTTTCTTGTTCACTGGAACTTGTTGTTCTGACCCCCTCCCCCTTTATTACAACCTCCTAGATTTTCTAGAGAAGGTCGGGTTCTCACAGGTGTTTTAGTTTGGCTTTCAATTCTCGTTCTCTCTCATGCTCGGTATTGATAGAGTGACTCAATTTTATAAGGTAGTTACTTGAGATAATACTAGTTTATCCTATTTTTTTTCCACTGTGAGTTATTTTTTTATCGTTCTACGATTATGCTCGTGCTCATTTATTTGCTAGTACCAGATTTATATGCTCCATGCTTGAATGTGCTCGAGTTTCGATTTTTGTCGAAATTTAGGCACCAAAAAATGTGGGGTTTTACATTTGGTATCATAGCATAGGTTAGACGATCAGAGGAATTAGTTAAATTAGGACTCGTGAGAGAATGTAATTCGATTCTCTTTTCTATTTATCTTCGTCTTACATACTCTATTTTAATTTATTTCGACGATGAATTAGTCGTGGGACTAATTTCATAGAATGGGATTTAAGCGACTAAGAGTTGAACTATGTTGAGTTCGGGTTACTAGCCAATTCTGTCTTACCCCACAGTACATTGGCAATTTCTTTATGAAGAGCATGAGGACAACATATGGTGGATTCTGATGATTCGAGTTAAGAGACTGGACAAAAATCTAGCTACAACCGAGATAGTCGTAATTTCTGGTTTTGGGTTTCGTTTGGTAGTTCCAGTCAAAGGCCTTTTCTTGGTTCTGAAACGGGAAAACCAAACTAATATGTCGCATCCATTCAGAAATAATTACAAGGTGAATCTAATTGTTACTTTATTAAATTTTGAATATTCCTTTATTGAAAGTATTCATTTGAGTTCTTGGCCTTGTACTCGAGGAAATTTTATTTCAAAACTATTTAGAAAAATAAAATGAATTTCGAAAGCTTTGAAATTTCGGTTTCGTAAAATAGTTTGATAAAGACAAGTTTTATAAAGATGTTCTTTTAAAATATTAATCTATTCGTATTTCAAAATTTATTCGGGCTTTTTATGACTTTAATAAATATGATATGATGGTAGGAAGAAGGGAATAGGAAACGATAAGGAATCCTTAAAAATAATAAATATCCATTCCTTGTGATTTTTAGTATCCCTCTCTTTATATATATATGTCAGATGGTTTATTGAAATCATCACAATTAATCTTCGAGATTATAAAGTTCTGACATTTTTGAACGCGACAAGGTTTTTTATTTTGTAATATAAACTAAAATATAAATATAAATAATAATAATAATTTACATTTATGAATACGAAACCATTAGTTTAAAATAAATTCCATTTTTGAAGAGTTTTAAATTTTCCTTCGAAAAGGCTAAGTAAAATTCTTTGTCTTGATTTTTGGAGTATTTTATTTCGAATCATTTGTTTGTTTAACAGCTAGGTAAGGGGAAAATCCGTTTTAGTTTTTATTATGGATTTCTAGATGAATATTTTAGGAATTCATTCGTTTGTTTTGTAGTTGTAGCATCGTTATTTAGATTACTTGGAATATTTGGAGACGGTTCAGAGTTTGATTGCCGTCTTTAATACCGCCATGATGAGGATAATTCGTTTTCTGATCATGTCAGATCATAAAAGATGACGCAAGATGATTAATGTTTTAATTCGACCTAATAAGGTCAAGGTTCACTTGACATTTGTCCGTTTAGTGTTATACCTAGAGTGGTCAACTAGTTGACGAGTTTTGGTACAGCTTGGACCCAGGACTCAACCGTAAAAGTCGTGTCCAAATCACCCCCTTAACTTCTTTCTTTCATCCTTCCTTCCTCATCCAGCCAAACCATATTCTTATCCTCCTTCTCTTCCTTTGTTGTCGCCTTGTCTCCTCCTGTCCCACGCTAGTTTGCGCATTAGATATTTCACCGCTAGTACCCCAAGATCTAAATCTGATTTTTTTCTCCCTGACCATTTCTTAGTCAACAATAACTAATTATGCTATCTGATCTTACTCGAACCGTTTAAGTCTCATCCTTAGGGAGAGATCATTTTGTTGGATCGGAATGAGCAAAAAGGGCTCACCGCTATGGGGCTAAGAAAATTTGTTGAGGCGGTTGGGATTGCACCAGTCCTTTGCTTCGAGATCCTAGAATGGTTTTTTTTTTGCGCTGCATGCGCCTTTGGAATATCTTGTTGAAATATATTTTTAGGAAGGCGATCATCGTTTCGAAGATGAAGATTTAGCTATCTTTAGATGGTTTTTCTGAGGGGAATCATAACAAGATTTTAGAGGCATCTGTGTTGCATGCGGAGTTGAATAGTCTTTTGTTTGACCGGCATTGGAGATTTTGCAGCAAATCTCTTTTCTTAATGTCTGTTCTTGAGTTCGGTAATCTATTTTCGAACTGCCCATGTAAATGTGTGACCCATTTAGCACATCGTTTTAAAGATGGGAAGTTATGACTAGATTTATCTCATGGTGTGGAAATTAATCTTTTGCTTGATCGATGGCGTAACCATTATTTAATGCCGCATCATAATTGATTCAGCTTGTTGTTCTTGTGTGCTGTCTCATGGAGTTACTTTCTATAACTTTACCTATCCATTTTTTTCTTTAGACAATATTAAGTGAATTTCCATGATAAGCAGTTATGTGGTAGTTTTCTTTTGTCGTCATAAATTCTTTCTTAGAAGAGATGGTGATGTGTGAACCTCCAACAACACCAATTGTGTTTATAACACGAAATTGAGCATTTTGCTGTCATGATATGATTAATCAAAGGTCATAAAAATGGTTTGAGCTCCATTCATGGAGCAAGACATCCCGTTGTTTATAGCCATTGTTTTGGGAATTTCGATGTTGTTGTTTTGTTGCCGTTTTTTGTTGTTTTACCTTTCCAACATTTGGTTCTTAGCTTTGTGGCGATTCGTGCTTGTAACTGTTAGTGTTTGTTGTCTTTGAAAATTGCACGACTTCTTTTTAATGAGATTTCTGTGTTTGATAATATTTATGTCATTTACGCATATCCGTTCGAATGAAATCTCATTTTTCTTGCCAAACTAATAGTTGTCCTAGAGCGGGAAAGAATAAAATTCTGTGTCGGATAAATTTTAGCAAAGGACCAGTTATTGGGTTGTTTTTCGTCATGGGTATAAATTAGTCACCATTCCTTATTAAACTAAAATTTATTTCGTCTTCTGTATGATATTTCAGTTTTCGCATTTTTGCGTGACTGACTTCCTTTTTCCGCCAACATGTGACTTGAATCGTTCGAGTTTTCACAAAATACATTGTTGAAACTTTTGAAAAACATTGTTTGAAAAATAATCTTTATCGTTTACATTTTTACTGAATTGCTTTCTTTTATTTTGGTTTGCATGGAAACGCAGAATTTGGGTATGGCAGTTTGCGTGTATTTAAAACATCTGTTTCAGATTAAAATAGACGGTTTGAAAGGCACAAAGTGCACATTACCGAAATTTTGATTTTCGTACGAATCTCATATGGAAAGTTAAATGGTATTAAAAAGAAATTTTCAAAATAAGTATAAGAAACTTTAAAGCGGAAATTTATTTTTATGAAAATAAATCCGATTTTTGGTCACATTAATAGCATAAGGAAGATTTTTGGATGGTTTGCGTATGAGATTTAGCAGTGCAATAAACCGATAATGCGATAAAAAAACGTTGATGACAAGAAGGAAAAGCTGTTTTAGCCTTGGAAATGTTATTTCCATACCTTGTCAGTGATACACGTGAGTTGCTAATTAACTCGTTCTTTGTCTTAGAGCATGTTTTTAGGCTCCTTTACAGTTTACAAATGGAAATTTTTGGAGTATTTTGGGTAACTGAGGTGAAATTCCCCTGTAGGTCAGGAATGGATTATTTATTAGCGAAGGGAACGTTGAAATTATTCGCTTTTATTTCCTTTTTCCGGTTTAGGAAGCAATTAGATGCATTGACATTTTGGATGGTAGAAATTGGATGAAAAATTGGTTACTTCACACTTTTATTCGTAATTATGTGAAGGTTATGGATGAAAAAGGATTTTCAAAATTTTCATTCATATAGAACTGCCAGTATATTTAGCATGTTTTACATCATGTTGTCAAAAGTGTTCTAAAAATTTAATGCATACATGTACGAGGATTCGATTTAGAATCATTGTGCATACATGTTTTATGGTAGAAATACATTATGTACACCATGCACATGCGCATATGGCTGCAAAGTGGATGTACACAAATTGGTTGTGTAGTATAGTGTAACGACCCGAATTATAAGCCGTTGAATTCTGAATATTTAAAATTTGGTTTAAATATTTTATTCGAATTATATATAAAAAATTTAAGAACTTTATTTAATGAAATAAATGGAATTTTAAAATATATTGAATATCCTTTTAACCAAAAATGAAATTATCAAGTTTAAATTCTGAATTAGATTATTTTGAACCTATATGTTTATTCTATTTGAATACACATGATGATAATATTCTACTATTAATGGATTTACTTATTTTAGGATCGATGTATAATATATCGATTTAATTTCTAAACGATATCGGATTTTAACAAAATTAATTTTTGTATATTCCAAAATAATTAAATAAATTATTGTAAGATTTTTGAAACATAGTTTTAATTTATAAAATTTTATCTATAACCGGATATAATGCACTTTATAACGTAAATCATCTTTTAATATATATATTTCCTCTCTATCATACCCTGTAAGTTGGAGCAGCGGACTCTACAAGCCTTTAAAACCCGAAATTACAAATTCATTCGAAAACCGTGCGCCCCAAGTTTTATTAAAACAGCGTGACCTCCACACATCTTAATTCCTTGTTCCCCAAACAAATACCCATCGTGCCTATCAAGCCATCAATACCGTGTAAGCCAAGCTATTTTCCTCTATTTATACTGTACTTCTTCACTGTTTTTCTCAAAACCAAATCGCCTCTCAAATTCAACATTTAGTCAAAAAAATTCCACTTTAAAAATCGATGTCAAACATAATACGATTCCTAAATTCACCAAATTTTGATCTTGGGTTTTGTTTCGGGTTATACCAGGGCACGATGATATTTGAGGAATTTTCATGTTGCGATCCCTGCTGCTCGATCTGGCAGTGTCGCGTTCAGGGCAGGGTGGTTTCGACGAGTTCATGGATGAGGCGCATATGGTTTGACGAAGTTTGAGGGAATTTCGTTACAATAAGGTTCGACTATCTCCCTGTAGCCATAACTGGTTCTGGCAAAAGTCTCTTTTGCCATTGGTGAAACGAGCGGGATTTTTGTGGTAGCGTATGGGTAGAGGGGTCGGATCTGAGAATTGTGGTGGGGTTGACAGTGTTTCTGGTATGGAAACGAGTTGGTTGAACGGTGTGGTGAAGAGGAGTTCGAACTGGAGGAATAAGGGAGGAAGACGCGGGTATTATGTCTGAGAACAAGAATGGATTTTGAATGGGAGAGAAGATGGATTTTGTTTTTGGTGTTAACCAGACTATCACGTGGGATATTTCAATTAGAGAGGAAGTTTGCATGAAGGTTTGAATCAAGTAGAGTATGGGAAGGAGATGAGGACGCTGTGTTTATGGAAGGAGTAGCAAGCAGTTTCATTTTTGTAGGAAGGGGAAACGTGATTTAAAGGATGTTGGCATGAGGGTAACACAACCACTGTAGACGTTCAAGTTTTTGAGGCAACAAGTATAGTGAAGGTGATAGGTGATGGGGTAGGCATTTTGATGAGTTTAAGTCTGTTGGTGATCAAGTGTGAAGGAAGAATGGATGCAAAAGGAGTACGACAATGGTGAATGGCTACTGTAGCCGCGTTTGCAGTATAAGAGAAGAGAAGTGAGGCGTGTGTTTACATTTTGGGAAGAAGTCTGGTTATCTTTGTTTGCCTAGAAGAAATACATGTGAGATTTAGAGGATGGTGGTGATCTGGTTATAGCTTTGGAAGAAAGGAGACATGCGCGGGAAAAAAAAAATTATGGCCAAGAAATTATGAAGCAGCGGTTGCATTCTTGGCTACAGGGTGGCATTTCGTCAGAGAACCAGGCAGTAAGAAGATGAGCACTTAGTTGTAGGATTGAAAATTGTAACGACCCAGGGTTTTCGGCCCCGAAAATCAACAAAAATACCTTTACTGTATCTCATGCCGACCTTTCAAACACCGAAAACACCGGATTGTTAATGAAAGAATTTAGAGGGTGAGATAAGAAAGAAAGAAATATAGGAATAGAAGAAGAAACAACACAGAGTCTCACATCGCAGTGGAACAAAATATAATATAGGAATAAATCTTTACTGAGAGCTTTAAATAGGAACAGGATGAACCGAAGGTACTCTCCTACTACATCTCATATAGGAATCACCCCATGGATCGGTAGCGAGAAGTCCTTGCAACCCGTAGATTCCAACCACGACAGAACCACAGTACATCTCTGGCTGCAGACCAGAGATTATTAGCAACTCTTCCATTTACGAAAATCCACGGTCTTCAATGCTCCATCTCGATCATCTCTAATATCTCCACGTATTTGCTGGTCGGAATGGTTTTCGAACATAAATTCGATCCCGGTCTTTCCATACCAACAATCGTATTGGACAAGTTTGATAGTCGGTGTTTTAACTATCAAAATAAACAGTGTTTCAATCATGTCAATCAAATGGGTTCACTGGTTCAGTATTCATCATTACTTGGCCTTTTAATTAAACAATATTATGTAATATCCTTTATTTATTACCGACAGAACCCAATGCTTATTTCTGTTGGATAAAACCCCACCTTTTCATTATTATTTCACTAATGGAAATAAATTATCACTAATCCCTTTTATCATTACAACTAATATCATCCTTAGATAGTCCTGATGTCGTTCAAGTTGGGGTATTTTAATTATCTCTCAGACCTTGATCGATAACATTCATACCCAAAGATAAATACAAGTTGTAATATTAAACTAATATCTCATCTAATTTCAACGCAAATTCCATTCAACTATTTTATTCAAAGGTACAGTTTCATAAACCTTCTTTCCTCTTGAAAATCTTCTATACCATTATTTCTTAATTCACTAATTAAGAAATCTTCTTTTTAAAACATCATTTTTAACTCTGCTTCTTTAACCAAACTCGTCTTATAATTCGAAAACTCATGATCCACTTCTTTTACCAAATCCAATTCTTCTAATCCCTTTTCAAACCTATTCGACAATTCCTTCTTTGAAATCTTATTTTTTTAACCCCTCCCTTTTTACTTAATCCATTATTAATTAACTTTAATGTATAATTAACCCTTTTACACATTAAAAACTCATTTACATAACCCTGATTTATTCTAAATCTTTTTGATCGAAATCACTTTTCACTTGACTCAAATGAATAAGTAACATTAATTTTTAAGCCATTATCTCCGCTTAAAATCCCTTTTTATAACTTGTTATACAAATTCAGGTTTTAAATATAAAACTCGTTCGTAATTCTCTTTTGACATTCAATTGGATTCCACTTCAAATTCGGGTACTTTTTAAATGAATCTCAATTAAAAAGTATTTTTCTAAATTATTAAAATAATAATTTACTTTGGTGGTTAATTGAATTTCCCCTTTTAAAATCTTATTAAAATTAAACAATTCCATTCGATTTATTCCTCATTCTCGTACTTATAAATCTGATAAATCATCAGAGTTGCCTTTATAAAATTGATTAAAATAAATCAAATCTTAAATAAACCATCTATTTATTTTCCCTTTCTATAAACTTCTATTTAAAATAATATGTTTCAAATCTATCTCCAGTTGTAAAAATAAATTTTATAGGCCATATGTTGCCAGACACTCAACCAATACCGCCTATTTGTTTAAACTGCACAGATGGTGAAATTTCAGTCAACAATCAATACTCAGATCAATCACTCCATCGGATCAGTTCATATACGATAATCATAAGTAACGACCATTTAACACCAATCAATAATCAAAACAGTTCAACCAAATCAAACCATTAAACACGTTTATTTTATAAACGTGACCAACAAGGTAAGTTACCTTTATTGGAACCAATCGTTAAAATAACGATCGGGTATTTTCCTGAAATTAAACGACGGTTTAATTTCATCAGTAAAATTAACAAATAAATATTTAACTAGCAAACAGTCAACCATTGGCAGGGATAGCACACAAAATAAAAACCCAATTTATATAAAATATAAATGGGGAGAACCGAGTGAGTTTAACTCACCTTGGATTTGAATTTGTCGATAAACAGTCTGATAAGACAAATTAAACTGACGTTTAATTTGACTAAAATTTACAGTTGCTTCCGATCTTGACTAACCCTGCTCCATCTTGAAGATCTTGTCTCTACGGTCCCAACAAGATAGACCATGCTCAGATCTGATAACGTGAGCGCGAGATATCGTATTAACACCTTATAAATTAATTCAATTATTAAAACATGAATTAATAATTTTAAATGGGCCTTCACCTTAATCGTTCAGCCCACCAAAACCCTCATACCCGCATTCATAAACAAGACCCTCCCCATCGATTAATCCCTCAAACCCTCCTTTGCCTCATAATTTTTCCGCCGCCTCTCTGAAATTAATCCATGGCCGATCGAAACCCTCGTGTAAATCTCAAGCAAAACCCGCGTCGTACTCCCCCTCTACTCCACCCTACTTCAATCTCCTTTCTGCTCTTTACTCCAGTCAGCCTGCTACCAATCAACTACCCCCTCCAACAACTATCCAGCTTCACCGCTCAAACCATAAACCTCTCGGCTCCACTACCAACAACAACGAGCCAACTCGAAGCTCCTGGACCGATCCCTATGCTCGCGGTCACGAACCAGATAAGTATTTTTTTTTGTGATTTTTACTTCCTGTTCTTTTTTCCCATGGTGCGCATTTGGTTTTTTCTTTATAGAGTTGATCTTCTTCGTTCTTAGAACACACTGCATGTGTATTTATACTAGTAGATGATCCCGATAGGATCACTGCCAATTTCGAATTGTAGCATCCTAGATTCAGGTTTAGTGTTCTTTGATTCGTAGGTGTAATCTCTTTTCATTTCAACTGTATAATCGAACTGTGGTTGATGGACATTTTGGTGGCTAAAAGCTTAGCAGTGACGATTTGGCTTGTATTTTCATTTATTGGTCTGCTCAGAGGTATACAATAAATCGAACATTATGAATGTGTAGGTTAGGTTAGACTCTAGCTATGCATTGTTAATTCAATTCACAGATTTGAAATTTGTATTTGGGGTAGATTCGATGCCTGACAAAACGATATTTGTATATGAGATTTTGTCTGTACGTATACATATAAATATTTACTTAGCTGTTTCGATTGCCTGTAGATTTGGGGTATAAATATACATATATTAGATTTTGTTTTAGCTGTCCATTGTCCTCCTAGAATTGATGTATGAATATAAATATACCTCTGTTTCAATTTAGCTATGCTTTGTACCTTTCTCTAACTGTTCATTAGCTGTTATATGAATACATTTTATTGCCAGTATGAATATATATGTGCTTTGTTTAATTTTAGCCGCTTATGATCTTTTCTTTTTCTTCTATGTTTTAGATTCATGCCTCTGGAGACATTACGGTTCACTGTTTCTTGAATGAAACAGTACATGCAGGGCTTGATATGAATGGTCTTATCCTCCTTATTTTGCATTTGTAGAAACAATAATGTAAATGTTTCTTTGTATAGGATTTCATATATTATTGCCTATCGTGATGTACATGGGGTGGGTGGTGTATAGGATTAGGTGGGTCTATACTGAATTGTTTATTCAATCTAGAGGTTTGAGATTGTATATGGTAGATTCTGTATTCGAATTACAATAGCTTTTGTATAGGTGTTTTTGAGAAAAACTGGATCCAAATGTATTAAATGCATGGCAACAGCTTTTGTATTTGTGCACTTTTTTTTTCACTAGAAAACGGATTATAATGTGTGGCAGTATCAAGTTTATATAATGTGACGATTAAAAAGTCTTGTCACTTGACACACTGATATCATGGATTCGACTTTGGTGTGCTGATGTTATAAACAAGTGCTGGCTTTGAATGTTCCTTCATTTTTATTTCTTCTCTAATTCAGTTTCTTCTGTGTACTATTTTACGTACGATTCTTTCCTAAATCAAAGCTTGCCTATGATTATATCTTAGAAATAAACAGAATCTAAATATGTTACATTTATATGGCTTAAAAAAATGCAAAGAAGAACATAAATGCACCTTATAGACCTATATATATTTAGTTGTTTAGCTCTTCCTTCTTTCTTCTTCTTTTATTTATTTTGCTATGGTACTTTTCTTTCTATTGCTCACGTTGGATTGTCAATGGTATACAATTGTATTCTTCTATTTTTATATTGCATTCAGAATGGCCCGAACCTTTGTAAATATACATTTCAATCCAAATTTAGGCCATGTGATATTTATTTAGTAGCATGCATGGTTTGAAGTTCATGTATATGTTTGTAACTATCAGCAAGTGAGCCGATAACACCATTTTTAAATCTTATAAAATATTGACACAATATAAATTAAATTCCAAAACATTGAATTGAAAAACAATAAACTGAGATTATCGAATATATTCAAATAAAATAGCGTATGGCTTCAAATAAGACTAAGATGCATTCTAACTCGACTAAATCAGAACTTCGTGGTTAAACAACATCGCTTTTATATTAAAATCCTATTTAAATTATTAAATAAACGTTATCATTTATTAACGATTTTCATAGCGACTATTTAAAAATTTGAATTGGCCATAATTAACAAATTATAACACGAAATCTGGATTTTTGTCTTTCATATGAAAAATATAATCAAATCGATTCCAACGTTTCTGGTTTCACAGAATTTCGACTTAAAATGAATTCTGTATACTCAGTTGAAGTTCAAAACGAAATTTACGAACTGCCGCGCCATTTCTAGTTCGTTTATAATATAATTATAAATTATAACGTTCGAACTTCGTTTTATAAACGAAATATATATATATATTTCAAATCCATTAATATTCTAAATAAATATTTAAAAATAAAATAAAATAAATATTTAACTGCCAAAAACACGGGACATTATATTCTTCCCCCCTTAAAATAATTTCGTCCTCGAAATTGCTAACGTAAGAAAAATGTTGTAAGTCCCAATAACTTTTAAAATATATTTAAATTACACATCATTTTTCCTGGGTTTTCGGTTTATTTAATTCTTTATTAATCCATGGGTGGATTACATTCAACCAATCTGACAAATAGTCAATGATAAATCAACAACCAAGGCACATCAAACTCCATCAAATCAACTGAATCCATATTCAATATTTCTATTTAATTTCATTAACCATATTTGAACATCCACCAATTTATATTCAATTGATTATTATTCATTAAATTTACGAATTCCAATCAACTTTATTTAGTTACCACATTATCTCTGTAACACCCCACATCCGTTAAGGTCACTCACAAAGGGAATGCCTTAACTTCAGTGGAGCATTATGGGTACTGGAACAAAAATATTACAAGACAGACATATATAAAACAGCGGAAAGTAAAGTGGAAGTACTTCAAATCATTTATTAAATATGATTGTTTACAATAAAAGCCCATCAACTTCCAATACCCAATTACATAGTTATAATATCTGTCTTGCTCAAAAACAAAGAAGCATAAAAACAAACTGTAGTATTCCCCAATAAAGCAAAGCAAGCCATAGCCAAGAGAAATCCAAGCCATACATGAAAGAGCCTTGGAGCTTGTTAAGATCCGAACTAAGCTGTATTCCCACCCTGTGAACCTTGGGGGGGGGGGGGGACGGAAGAAAAAGAGGCGAAACAAAATGGATCAGTCAAAAAGACTGAGTAAGTCCTAGTGACTTTCAGCACAAAAATAAGGATAATATGGCATGAGTAAACTGAAAGTAAACATAAGCATGATGACAAGATAAGCAACAGGCAAGATAACTAAGGTTAACATGATGTGATTTTTGTCAAGTAACATCGCAAGGTTCCCATTCAGAATAAACTAAGTATAATCTCGTAAGATTCCTATCAAACATAACAAGATTCCTCTGCTTCGCCATTAAAATATTTCTATGAGATCTACTTGCTCTGCACCACCTAACTAGCATCCTCACAAGTGTCTTACAAGGAATGATCTGTATTCTTACTAGTACTCCAACTAGTGTCCTATGTAACTAGGATCCTTACCCCTACTAGTGTCCCAACTAGTAGCCCGTGTTATATAATAAGGTGATCCCACCCACTACTTAGAAATCATAATACTAGTATTATGTACCCCTAGCTGACTACATAGGTGTCGCCTGCCCCTATCTCCACTAGGTGTAAATCATAATACTAGTCTTACATACCCCTAGCTGACTACATAGGTGCCGGCTGCCCCTATCTCCACTAGGTGTACCCATCAATCCTCATGCGATCGGCTCCCTAACTCGTAGATACCCGTGCTGGCCCCACAGTGGGGTGTATCATTCCCCAAAGTGGCAACCCGATACAACAGAGATGCATGGCATATACCTACACGATGCAACAACGTCTTACCAACCAGCCCGGGTCCACACACGCATATGAAACCCTTTGGACTTGCGTTGCCACCGCTAACCCGTTTTGACCTCTTACAATCAAACCCAGTATGTGTGTCCCGTCCTCGACATGGGTTGAGCTCACAAAGATATGTAATGGGCTACTGGTCTGAAAAGGGCCCCCTTTCCTCAACACAGCTTCCCACCTATGCTTGGTCCCCTCTAGTAATTCTTACTTAACCCCTTCTTATTCACGTCCACTTACATGCTCAATTTTGGTTAAGTATACACCAGTTATGTCTTACATGTTACCCATATCCCCTACTTAACCCCTACATCATCCTCATGTCTTAATACATGCTTTATCTTGGTTAAGTGCTTATAGGTTATATTTTACATGTCATTCATATTACCCCCAACGTCCGGGTTTAACCAAGCGCCCTGGCTTTATCTGCCATTAGACCCTATGTCTATCCATTAACTATGCACTTGTGCTACCTCATCAGTCTTATCATTTAACTTGGTTATTTCCATTTATACTAACCTTCAACTTGCTTATTAATTCAATTCTTAACTTGAACTATACTAAGTCCATTAATAAGCCCGCAACATGATATTCCTATGATTCATACATTAACCCCTGTTATGGTATAATAACATGTTCTTATTCAATCTTTACAACCAAGTACCCCTTAACTTAGAAACACACTGGAGAGAGAGAATAATTCCCTAAATACCAACCCCGAAGACCGGAATCAACATCAGATTGATACTTAGAGGATTATCCAACCTAACCAATGTTTCGTTCCTTTTTATAATATAACTTATGTCGCCTTCAATTGTAAATTCATTCTTGTCTTTACATATTGTTTAATCTACAATGAAGCACATCTTTCCTTATTGCATAAGTTATCTCATCTTATCTATTGTTCCGCCTAACTTACTTTATTCCATAAGTTATCATTCCTACTTAGGCATTAATTAAGATTTACTTAACTCAACCATTCATGTCATAACAGCTAAGTGTCATTAGCCTGGTCATATTACTTAACCCACCCATTCATACCATATTTGTTAAGTGTTCTTAGTTTACTTAACCCTATCCACTAGTCTAATTACCATGTTATGTTGGTTAAGTATTACTATTCGTATTTCCACATGTCACCCATATGTCACCCACTTAACCCCCGTGTCCCACCACATGTTTATCTGGTTAAGTATTTCTTAATTCATTAAGGTCGTAACCCTATAAAGACCTCTCACATTAGACTGACATTTATGGCAACAGGATTTTTCGGGCGGGTCCGGACAGTCTTACACCATAAAAGAGTCTAACCTCGTGTCTTTACAACTGTTACACTTTTAATTTGGGCCTAGGACCTCTCACATTGGGCTACCATTTGTGACTACTGGATTCGCCGGGCGGGTCCGGGAAGTTTTAAGTCACAAATGAGTCCAACCTCGTGTCCTAAGCATTGATTATCACTTATAATCATTTACCCCAGTCTTAATAATTTTCCTATTCAAATTATTAATTAATTCCTAATTTAACGATGTCCATAATTGACTCAATTATGTTCATCAATTAATGGTATGCAAAATCATCACAATTTATCTTATGCCATTAAAGGCAACTTATCTCAATTTATATTTATCCCTCCTTTAAGGCTATTACATGCCAACTACCCAAAACCCACTTAGGCGTGTTCATATTAGCCCTTTTTCAAGACATAAATTATCATATGTGTTTCAACTACAAATCTCACATAATTAACATATGCCCAAGTTCTAGATTACATATCAGTTTTACACATGCCCAATTCATACCAAATCTACATATGTTCAGTTCATGCCGTTTTATACGTATGCCAGTTTTTTTTTTGTCAATTTACACATATCAAGTCCTAGCCAAAAATTACATATGCCAATCCCAATTCTTACATTTACCATTTTAATGGCAATACCCAAATATCAAATTTCATATTAATGGCAATAATACCCATATATCCAATTTTCATGTTATGCCATCAATTCCACCAATCACATATATCAAAATAGGTAATATTCCCATACTTTTCCCGGTATTCAATCGTACGCAGAATCGTAGTTTAGGCCTAGATCCGAAATTGATCTAGGTTCATCAAAAGAAAATAAATAGGGGAAAGGTAGAATTTTGCAATAAAACAAGATCAGAGAGAAAACAGCATAATTCATCATGATAGGCATAAAGATTGGATCTTGATAATAATATCAACATGAATCCAAGAAACTGATTTACAACGACTGAATAGAGCATGAACTAGACATAAGAATGGGGATGAACAAGTCTCAAAACCCAAGGTTCAAAAGTAAACAGGAATAGATCTGAATTGATGAACATGCTTATATCCAATTACACTTTATTCCATAGCCATATTAAAATTAAGTATTTTAATCTAAAAAGTAACTAGAACTTACTTAGCATGGCTAGCGAATTAAGAACTGAAATCGATGTAGAAACGTTGTAGAGTTGTTAATTCATCTCCTTGAATTGTTGTAGAAGTCTTCATCTTTGCATTGGATTGCATATGAAAGCTTAAGAAGAAGATTAGAGATGGCAGCCATGACCAAGAAGGATTTCAGCAGAATAATGGTGGCTAGATGTGTTGTAGTGAATTAGGGTTTAGGCATCAGGGGGTTTATAAAGAAGTTAGGACTAGTTTAGGCCCTTAGAGTAACCCTAGTTTAGGTCTGAACCATCCAATCTCGTCACAGGCCAACAGAACAGACCCAAAGGAGCAAGTAGGTGCACCAGGCCAACCTGGCCCGACCAAGGAGGTCGACCCCCAGGTCGACACCCAGGTCGACTCCCCAGTCGACCTGGTCCTGGGGGGTCGACTCCCCAGTCGACTCCCCAGTCGACCTGGGGCTGGGCGGGAAATTTTCCCGCCCAGTGTGTTTAGTGCTAAATTCGAAATTTGAAAATCTGTTTTCATTTTATGATTTTTCGTGAAACTTCTAGAGGCCATATCTCGGTCATACGGACTCCGATTTATGAAATTTCGGAATCGTTTCCAACCAGAATTCCGAGACGAACGCAACGGCGCAACCCGTTTTCCCCTTATTATTATTTTAAAATTTAATTCTGCCTTGATTCTTGTATTAACATGTTATAAAAATTCGGGTTGTTACATTCTCCCATCCTTAAAGGATTTCGTCCCCGAAATCTTCAAGTTAAGAAGAATGTGTCCTACCATCCAATCATCCATCTACTCAATCATCAACCACAGGCATTCATTGTCCTTAATAAATTTCTAATGCTGTATGAACATATGCAAGAAGTGTGTGTATATGTTCCTTGTCTAATGCAAATGATCAGGCCTGATTGATCTTCTAGATGCAAAATATGTTTAGTGCCATGAGTCCAACATGTATGCAAATAGTCCTAGTCACATAAACACTATATGTGTGCGCAAACATCCATCCATATGCAACATCCACATGATAACACATTCAATTCCATCCATAAACAAGTGTAAACACTCATGCATATGCAATATGAAAGGTGACTGAGCCGATCTAGTGCCTAATGTGCGTGTATGTGCATCCACGAGCAACCACTTGCAACCATCAATCATAACATGTCTCAAACACATTTTTACACCCAACTGTTCCTACCTAGAGATATAGTCGAATGATAGAAGCAAGTAAAAACTCTGCGCCCATCAAAGCTGGAAATCTACGTCACATATATACTGATTAGGAGAAGAATTCCCTAAGCATCAGCCCCGAAGACCGAAATCAACATCAGACTGACACCCAAAGAAATTCTCAACCCAACCAATATATATGTGATTATAGGAAACTAAGCATGATGGACTCCTTTTAGGTCACAAGAAATCCCTTCCTAAAACCAACCCATATCCTATAAAACCCAAAAGGTTTAATCAACCCAACGGACACCCTCAAGCCCCCAACATGTAAAACTAACAGATGAGTCATACTCCCTATGGGGTTTGCAACAGAAATTGGATTGAGAATAGGACCGAGAGGATATACACAAAAGATAGCATGCAAGTAAGCTCTACAGGAAAAAGGAATCAAGAATATACTCCTTTAAAAAGAGATGTGATGCACGAATCTAGTCTTCAATCTTCTAAGTCGCATTTCCTTGAGCTTAACTCCATTGTGCTTTGACCGTCTTTAACTTCACAATTTCATAGCTCCTTGATTCTTATTTCCAAAATACGAGTTGGAACTCTTTTCACTGTTGCCTACCGTTCCACTTTCACTTATTCTCCCTCTAGTATACTCGGTCTCAAACATAACTGTGTACTGAGGGTTCCATGTAAGCTCTCCAAAATTCACTAGTGAATCTTGGATCTCGTTCACTTACTAGAAGGTATTCCACATAGATGAATTATCTCTTGAAAATAAACAAATGTCAACCATGTTGCTAAATGTACTTACTAAGGTGATTTTCTACATCACATGCATAAGTGAAATGAACCATCCTCCTTAGTGGCGAACACTACTCGAGCGGATCAATAAATGTATCTAGAGATTCTAGGTAACTAAGCATGGCAAAAACCCTAAGGGTTACACTAGACTTCGAGGACATTACCGAGGTAAGTCAAGAGTCTAACTACCCTCCTTTCAAAACCGGGAATGGCACCCTTATTGGATAACCACTCCATCCCTAGAATCCACTCCTGGCCCAAAAATCATAAGCATTCCTTCTAAGCTCAATAACTAGTATAGACATTCTCAAATCCAAACAAATCATGAATAAATGAGCCAATTCCCCAACAGGATTTGAGAAAAAAATTGGGATCCTCCAATACGCTAGTACTAAGGTGCTGAGACTCAACTATCGAAGCAGAATTAAAAGGATGCGATGTACAAAAACAAAGTTCTAGCGGGACGATAGAAAAGAAAAGCTAAACCTTTAACGGTAACGTTACCACCTCCCTTAGGTACGCTAGTAGTGAGAGCATACAATTGCCCTCTCGACGATCCTGTCCCTTGCCCTTGTCCTTGTCCTATAATACTTAACTACACTCCCTCCTTACCATACTAAAGATACTCTCTCTTGTCATGGATTTCACTATTCTTTCACTTTGGCCTCTTTCCTTTCACCTTTTCCCTCCTTCGTGGATTAAGCTATAACAACTAGTCTCTTGTTCTTACTGTCCTTGTATAGTTTGTTGACAAGTCCTTCGAAGCTACCTCCAATGCATGGCAACTCTACACAACTTGAAATAAGATTAGACGCAGATGAAACTACTGCGGCTACAGATGGAGGTTGGGCACTTCTTTGCCCTCCGACATATGTCGGATGCCTAGGAAACTATGGTGAAAAGAGAGAGAGGAGAGATTTCAAGAGGGAATCAAAAGATAGTGCATATGGCTTTGGGGAATATTCCTTTTAATCAAAACAAAATTTTCTTGAAAATTTGCTTCTTTGTAATTGTTTTGAAAACTAATTCAGAAGGTTTTTGAAAACTTTTTCCTAGTCCGGTAACCTTCTGCTCTGATACCAAATGTAACACCCCACATCCGTTAAGGTCACTCACAAAGGGAATGCCTTAACTTCAATGGAGCATTATGGGTACTGGAACAGAAATATTACAAGACAGACATATATAAAACAGCGGAAAGTAAAGTGGAAGTACTTCAAATCATTTATTAAATATGATTGTTTACAATAAAAGCCCATCAACTTCCAATACCCAATTACATAGTTATAATATCTGTCTTGCTCAAAAACAAAGAAGCATAAAAACAAACTGTAGTATTCCCCAATAAAGCAAAGCAAGCCATAGCCAAGAGAAATCCAAGCCATACATGAAAGAGCCTTGGAGCTTGGTAAGATCCGAACTAAGCTGTATTCCCACCCTGTGAACCTAGGGGGGGGACGGAAGAAAAAGAGGCGAAACAAAACGGGTCAGTCATAAAGACTGAGTAAGTCCTAGTGACTTTCAGCACAAAAATAGTTAAGGATAATATGGCATGAGTAAACTGAAAGTAAACATAAGCATGATGACAAGATAAGCAACAGGCAAGATAACTAAGGTTAACATGATGTGATTTTTGTCAAGTAACATCGCAAGGTTCCCATTTAGAATAAACTAAGTATAATTTCGTAAGATTCCTATCAAACATAACAAGATTCCTCTGCTTCGCCATTAAAATATTTCTATGAGATCTACTTGCTCTGCACCACCTAACTAGCATCCTCATAAGTGTCTTACAAGGAATGATCCGTATTCTTACTAGTACTCCAACTAGTGTCCTATGTAACAAGGATCCATACCCCCTACTAGTGTCCCAACTAGTAGCTCGTGTTATATAATAAGGTGATCCCACCCACTACTTAGAAATCATAATACTAGTCTTATGTACCCCTAGCTGACTACATAGGTGCCGCCTGCCCCTATCTCCACTAGGTGTAAATCATAATACTAGTCTTACGTACCGCTAGCTGACTACATAGGTGCCGCCTGCCCCTATCTCCACTAGGTGTACCAATCAATCCCCATGCGATCGGCTCCCTAACTCGTAGATACCCGTGCTGGCCCCACAGTGGGGTGTATCATTCCCCAAAGTGGAAACCCGATACAACGGAGATGCACGACTTATACCTACACGATGCAACAACGTCTTACCTACTAGCCCGGGTCCACACACGCATATGAAACTCGTTGGACTTGCGTTGCCACCGCTAACCCGTTTTGACCTCTTACAATCAAACCCAGTATGCGTGTCCCGTCCTCGATATGGGTTGAGCTCACAAAGATACGTAATGGGCTACTGGTCTGAAAAGGGTCCCGTTTCCTCGACACAAGCTTCCCACCTATGCTTGGTCCCCTCTAGTAATTCTTACTTAACCCCTTCTTATTCATATCCACTTACATGCTCAAATTTTGGTTAAGTATACACCAGTTATGTCTTACATGTTACCCATATCCCCCACTTAACCCCTACATCATCCTCATGTCTTAATACATGCTTTATCTTGGTTAAGTGCTTATAGGTTATATTTTACATGTCATTCATATTACCCCCAACGTCCGGGTTTAACCAAGCGCCTTGGCTTTATCTGCCATTAGACCCTATGTCTATCCATTAACTATGCGCTTGTGCTACCTCATCAGTCTTATCATTTAACTTGGTTATTTCCATTTATACCAACCTTCAACTTGCTTATTAATTCAATTCTTAACTTGAACTATACTAAGTCCATTAATAAGCCCGCAACATGTTATTCCTATGATTCATACATTAGCCCCTGTTATGGTATAATAACATGTTCTTATTCAACCTTTACAACCAAGTACCCTTTAACTTACAAACACACTGGAGAGAGAGAATAATTCCCTAAATACCAACCCCGAAGACCAGAATCAACATCAGATTGATACTCAGAGGATTATCCAACCTGACCAATGTTTCGTTCCTTTTTATAATATAACTTATGTCGCCTTCAATTCTAAATTCATTCTTGTCTTTACATATTGCTTAATCAACAATGAAGCACATCTTTCCTTACTACATAAGTTATCTCATCTTATCTATTGTTCCGCCTAACTTACTTTATTCCATAAGTTATCATTCCTACTTAGGCATTAATTAAGATTTACTTAACCCAACCATTCATGTCATAACAGTTAAGTGTCATTAGTCTGGTCATATTACTTAACCCACCCATTCATACCATATTGGTTTAGTGTTCTTTGTTTACTTAACCCTATCCACTGGTCAAATTACCATGTTATGTTGGTTAAGTATTACTATTCGTATTTCCACATGTCACCCACATGTCACCCACTTAACCCCCATGTCCCACCACATGTTTATCTGGTTAAGTATTTCTTAATTCATTAAGGCCGTAACCCTATAAAGACCTCCCACATTAGACTGACATTTATGGCAGCTGGATTTGCCGGGCGGGTACGGGCAGTCTTACACCATAAAAGAGTCTAACCTCGTGTCTTTACAACTGTTGCGCTTTTAATTTGGGCCTAGGACCTCTCACATTGGGCTACCATTTGTGACTACTGGATTCGCCGGGCGTGTCCGGGCAGTTTTACGTCACAAATGAGTCCAACCTCGTGTCCTAAGCATTGATTATCACTTATAATCATTTACCTCAGTCTTAATAATTTAACCATGTCCATAGTTGACTCAATTATGTTCATCAATTAATGGTATGCAAAATCATCACAATTTATCTTATGCCATTAAAGGCAACTTATCTCAATTTATATTTATCCCTCCTTTAAGGCTATTACATGCCAACTACCCAAAACCCACTTAGGCGTGTTCATATTAGCCCTTTTTCAAGACATAAATTATCATATGTGTTTCAACTACAAATTTCACATAATTAACATATGCCCAAGTTCTAGATTACATATCAGTTTTACACATGCCCAATTCATACCAAATCTACATATGTTCAGTTCATGCCATTTTATACGTATGCCAATTTTTATGTCAATTTACACACATCAAGTCCTAGCCAAAAATTACATATGCCAATCCCAAATCTTACATTTACCATTTTAATGGCAATACCCAATTATAAAATTTCATATTAATGTCAATAATACCCATATATCCAATTTTCATGTTATGCCATCAATTCCACCAATCACATATTTCAAAATAGGTCATATTCCCATACTTTTCCCCGTATTCAATCGTACGCAGAATCGTGGTTTAGGCCTAGATCCGAAATTGATCTAGGTTCATCAAAAGAAAATAAATAGGGGAAAGGTAGAATTTTGCAATAAAACAAGATCAGAGAGAAAACAACATAATTCATCATGATAGGCATAAAGATTGGATCTTGATAATAATATCAACATGAATCCAAGAAACTGATTTACAACGACTGAATAGAGCATGAACTAGACATAAGAATGGGGATGAACAAGTCTCAAAACCCAAGGTTCAAAGGTAAATAGGAATAGATCTGAATTGATGAACATGCTTATACCCAATTACACTTTATTCCATAGCCATATTAAAATTATGTATTTTAATCTAAGAAGTAACTAGAACTTACTTAGCATGGCTAGCGAATTAAGAACTGAAATCGATGTAGAAACGTTGTAGAGTTGTTAATTCATCTCCTTGAATTGTTGTAGAAGTCTTCATCTTTGCATTGGATTGCATATGAAAGCTTAAGAAGAAGATTAGAGACGGCGACCATGACCAAGAGAGATTTCAGCAGAATAATGGTGGCTAGATGTGTTGTAGTGAATTAGGGTTTAGGCATTAGGGGGTTTATATAGAAGTTAGGACTAGTTTAGGCCCTTAGATTAACCCTAGTTTAGATCTGAACCATCCAATCTCGTCACAGGCCAACAGAACAGACCCAAAGGAGCAAGCAGGTGCACCAGGCCAACCTGGCCCGACCAAGGAGGTCGACCCCCAGGTCGACACCCAGGTCGACTCCCCAGTCGACCTGGGGCTGAGCGGGAAATTTTCCCACCCAGTCTGTTTGGTGCTAAATTCGAAATTTGAAAATCTGTTTTCGTTTTCTGATTTTTCGTGAAACTTCTAGAGGCCATATCTCGGTCATACGGACTCCGATTTACGCAATTTCGGACTCGTTTCCAACCAGAATTCCGAGACGAACGCAACGGCACAACCCGTTTTTCCCTTATTCTTATTTTAAAATTTAACTCTGCCTTGATTCTTGTATTAACATGTTATAAAAATTCGGGTTGTTACAATCTCTTAATTTAACCTCAATATCATTATTAATGTTTTAATTCGATTTCACTTAAACCAGTTAAGCTCAAAATTCAAAATTTTAACCAAATTTTGAATTTCATTCAAATCAGCCAACACACCATATCTAAATAATTTGAGAAAATTATTTCTTTTCTATACAAAAATAAATTTCGGGTAAAATTATTTCATTTACCCTCTTTTCAAAACAATATTGTATCGATTACCAGTTCAACGCTTTTCAACACTTGAACCGATCGAACAACACAATACAAAACATATGTATATAAAATTTACAAATACGCTCTCATATATATACACTCAAACTCAATCTAGGGTGTTACTAACCCCATCTCTATCTAGTTACGCCAGAGAGCTAAGGTTATCACTAAACCAATAGCTCTGATACCACTGTAACGACCCAGGGTTTTCGGCCCCGAAAATCGACATAAATACCTTTACTGTATCTCAGGCCGACCTTTCAAACACCGAGAACACCGGATTGTTAATGAAAGAATTTAGAGGGTGAGATAAGAAAGAAATAAATATAGGAATAGAAGAAGAAGAAGAATACAACACAGAGTCTCACATCGCAGTGGAACAAAATATAATATAGGAATAAATCTTTATTGAGAGCTTTAAATAAAACTTACAATCATCAGAGTACATCAACACACCTGGACAGTTATAATAATCTGCCCTTGTACAACATAGCGGAATAATACTAAATATGTCTAGACTTCTCCAGCACGCCTTTCGTAGTGTTCAATAACCTGAACCTGCAAACCCGGGCTAACCCGAGCATTTACAAAATACCGGGTCAGTCTGGTAAACCAGAGTGAGATAAACTCGCACAATATTAAGGGTAAATCATCCAATCAGGATTTTAAAGTTCAAAATCTTTTCAAAAGAAAAGGGTAATCGTAAGACCAAATCCACACATAAACACAGACGGTTTTTACCTTACGATAACCCAAAACATTTTGAACACAATATCTTGTCTGTTATTATAATAATGTCTAAATACAAGTAAATAGAATCTAGTGGAACGCTTGCATCTCACGCTCCACATATATAGTATACAATCAAAACCGCAGGTGCTTATTGGAGATTGGATTCCGACCTTGACAAGGTATGGGACCACCTGCCGATAGTGTATCTCTACAGGCAAATACACTGGGTTCAACAAGAACGTCTTGCAACCCGGCCCACACATGACCGACCACTCATTTCGCTTGAGTGTATCGAATGTATATCACCAACAGTTAGACTCAAACCACCGTTTCCCGAAAAGGAACAGCATTGATAGATTAAAGAAGCAAAAGGAATTTCTCCAAATAGGTGATTATACACCCTAATGGGAGCGACCCACATAGCCATGCTGCCTGCCCGATTTTTGTCATTTCCCGGTTGATGAGGCTTCAGGTCAGAATTTTCTTTACAACACCTGGCCACCATTCTCTTTGAATGCCACATCGTCAGATCCGCCAGATATCACGAATTGACGTCTACAAAAACACTCTAGTTGGGATCTAACCAACTATAGCATGCTTGAAGAAATCAACATACGTGATCCTTTGGAAATACTCTGTCAGACACTCGTCCATACAAGTCTTCCAGGAACAGGATGAACCGAAGGTACTCTCCTACTACATCTCATATAGGAATCACCCCATGGATCAGTAGCGAGAAGTCCTTGCAACCTGTAGATTCCAACCCCGACAGAACCACAGTACATCTCTGGCTGCAGACCAGAGATTATTAGCAGTTCTTTCGTTTACGAAAATCCATGGTCTTCAATGCTCCATCTCGATCATCTCTAAAATCTCCACGTATTTGCTGGTCGGAATGGTTTTCGAACATAAATTCGATCTCGGTCTTTCCGTACCAACAATCGTATTGGACAAGTTTGATAGTCGGTGTTTTAACTATCAAAATAAATAGTGTTTCAATCATGTCAATCAAATGGGTTCACTGGTTCAGTACTCATCATCTCTTGGCCTTTTAATTAAACAATATTATGAAATATCCTTTATTTATTACCGACAGAACCCAATGCTTATTTCTGTTGGATAAAACCCTACCTTTTCATTATTATTTCACTAATGGAAATAAATTATCACTAATCCCTTTTATCATTACAACTAATAACATCCTTAGATAGTCCTGATGTCATTCAAGTTGGGGTATTTTAATTACCTCTCAGACCTTGATCGACAACGTTCATACCCAAAGATAAATACAAGTTGAAATATTAAACTAATATCTCATCTAATTTCAACGCAAATTCCATTCAACTATTTTATTCAAAGATACGGTTTCATAAACCTTCTTTCCTCTTGAAAATCTTATATACCATTAGTTCTTAATTCACTAATTAAGAAATCTTCTTTCTAAAACATCATTTTTAACTCTGCTTCTTTAACCAAACCCGTCTTATAATTCGAAAACTCATGATCCACTTCTTTTACCAAATCCAATTCTTCTATTCCTATTTCAAACCCATTCGACAATTCCTTCTTTGAAATCTTATTTTTTTTATCCCCTCCCTTTTTTACTTAATCCATTATTAATTAACATTAATGTATAAATAACCCTTTTACACATTAAAAACTCATTTACATAACCCTGATTTATTATAAATCTTTTTGATCGAAATCACTTTTCACTTGACTCAAATGAATAAGTAACATTCATTTTAAAGCTATTATCTCTGCTTAAAATCCCTTTTTATAACTTGTTATACAAATTCAGGTTTTAAATATAAAACTCGTTCGTAATTCTCTTTCGACATTCAATTGGATTCCACTTCAAATTCGGGTACTTTTTAAATGAATCTCAATTAAAAAGTATTTTTCTAAATTATTAAAATAATAATTTACTTTGGTGGTTAATTGAATTTCCCCTTTTAAAATCTTATTAAAATTAAACAATTCCATTCGATTTATTCCTCATTCTCATACTTATAAATCTGATAAACCATCAGAGTTGCCTTTATAAAATTGATTAAAATAAATCAAATCTTAAATAAACCATTTATTTATTTTCCCTTTCTATAAACTTTTATTTAAAATAATATGTTTCAAATCTATCTCCAGTTTTAAAAATAAATTTTATAGGCCATATGTTGCCAGACACTCAACCAATACCGCCTATTTGTTTAAACTGCACAGATGGTGAAATTTTAGTTAACAATCAATACTCAGATTAATCACTCCATCGGATCAGTTCATATACGATAATCATAAGTAACGACCATTTAACACTAATCAATAAACAAAACAATTCAACCAAATCAAACCATTAAACACGTTTATTTTATAAACGTGACCAACAAGGTAAGTTACCTTTATTGGAACCAATCGTTAAAATAACGATCTGGTATTTTACTGAAATTAAACGACGGTTTAATTTCATCAGTTAAATTAACAAATAAATATTTAACTAGCAAACAGTCAACCATTGGCAGGGAGAGCACATAAAATAAAAACTCAATTTATATAAAATATAAATGGGGATAACTGAGTGAGTTAAATCACCTTGGATTTGAATTTGTCGATAAACAGTCTGTTTAGCCAAATTAAATAGACGTTTAATTTGACTAAAATTTTCAGTTGCTTCCGATCCTGACTAACCCTGCTCCATCTCGAAGATCTTGTCTCTACAGTCCCAACGAGACAGTGTGACGCCCCTAAACCCCGTACTGACGGTGGCAAGGGTAATCCTTGGAATATAACACAGAAACAGATGATAGCAGAACAGAAATAAATAAATACACCAGATAATGCACAATAGAATATACTAGATAAACGTAATCATCAGAGTTACACAGTATACAGGATCATACTTAGTACAAATACAGTTCAGCTATACATAAATGTCTACAGCGGAAACAAACAAAATATGTACAACAGGAGCTGAACAGCATAAAAGGAGATAAATAATAGAATCCATCTTCAGCTCCATCTATCCCGAAAGAACCAGCTAAACCTGAATACAAGGCTTCCCGTGTAGAAAAAGGGGCACCTGAGTTTGAAAGTGAAACAAACTACGAGTCAGTCATGGGACTGGTATGAGAAATCTATTCAACACATTTAATATATGGCTAATCACAGGACCACGCCACTTTCGTGGAACGGGTTTACTCCATCGGATTGCCAGTTCTTTAAAACAAATCTTTCTTTTAAACAACGCAATGCATTTTATAGAAATGAAGCCATTATAAGACTCAGTTCCCATCACACAATGCAACGCAGACCGGAGGATAGAGTTTTTAACTTATAACGGCCAAGATATGCTTGATACGAATAAAAAAAAGGCATTTGATATAATTGCTAGTGTTTATATGTTTTGAAAACAATTTCAAATCATAACTATCAATCATAGACGGCATTAATGCCCTATACCACTATGTCTCCATATATAGGTATACAATCAAAACCGCACAGTCACGTATTTGGAAATTGGATTTCCGTCATGAACCAAGGCAAAAGATAGTCCTTACCGAATTCGAGACGCTCTAGCCCGTGTCTCAGGAATAGCCGCAACTGCCCCTTGGATCGTCAGGGCCGATCCACCGAGGTGGATTATTATACCTGAACTCTACGTTTCCCCGCCCTTTGGGGCGTCAACGAGCCAACGAATGACTCCATCGGACCCGGATCGTCCGATCTAACCGAGGCGCCTCGCAACGGCAACAACCACATAAGTTAAACTCGACAGGGCGTGTAAAACCACTGACGCCGTTTCTAACTGGAAGGAAACGCATGCCCTCCCTGAGGTCCTGCTCCCGTTTCTGGTTCATACCGGGGTGTGAGGCTCGCGATTTCACGTTATATACAAAGCTACGCCACACAAGCGGTGCTTTGATCATCTCCACAAGACCTTGCTTTTCAACATAAGCCCTGGTCATTTGCCACTTAGGCATGCCACACTAGAAATTCATGTCATGCGACTGATGTCCATCGATATATAACCTCTGAGCTCGTGCGTTTCAGAGAAGGGCGTTAAGCAAAAGAATAAATTCTCCGCCGCCAAACAGATGTATATTTAATAGAGATCAATCAACACAGAATAAAATCCAATGTCAGACACACAGCCCATTTACTAGTCCGTTCTGGGTCTGAACGAAACCGGAGGCACTATATACCTCGCAAACCCATCGATCACCACGTACGTCTGGACGATCACCACTCATTATCCATATTTCGGGATGCCTCCCAATCAGGACCTCGGTTACCATCCAAACGAGGTGAAGATCTCCGGTCTTCGACCACCGTCTTCATCTTCGATTCATTATCGTCGATTCAGTTATTCAGAATGGGATAAACCCGGTCTTTCTGAGCAACTCGCGTATATGATAAACAAGTGCAACACTAACATACACACGCGTCATTTCAATTCATTAGTCACTAACCGTCAATCAGTAAGAGAACGATTTCCCAAATATTAACCCCGAAGGCCGAAACCAACATCAGATCAACACCCAGGAAACCATTCGACTTAGCTAACCTTCAGTTAATTTCTAAATTCAACATCCATATCGTTTATAATATTTTACAACGATTTATCGCTATTTTTATTTATTTTAAAATAGCCAATTTATTCAAAACGACGCTTCGGGCCATAACGCGGTCGTGGCGCTGTTTTTCTTCAGATTTGATTTACACATATCTGAAAATCTAACCGTTGAATCTTCTCAAAATTTACATCAGTAGAAAGATCTTTTCAAAACGAATCCAACGGTTCCAGTTTCGGGAAATTCTGACGGTCGGATCTCCCGGTATAATCGTTTGAAGTTTCGATTTCAAATTACGAACTGCAGCGTCGTTATTCGATTAAATATAATTATATATATATATATAACCGATTCTAGCGCTGTTTTTCTTCAGATTTGAATTAAACATTCTAGACAATCCAACCGTTGGATTTTTACAAAGTTGGTACTGTTGGAAAGATGTTTCCAATGCGAACCCAACGATTGCGATTTTAGGAAAATCCGATGGTCGGATCTCCCGGTATAATCGTTTGAAATCACGGTTTCAAAATACGAACTACAGCGTCGTTTTTCAATATATTTCAATTCTATTTAAATATATATATCGATTCTTCGATTTCAAAACCATAGGAATTTCATACTTTTGATAAAAATGATATTTTTATCTAACGGTCTTCTATTTCAACACTTCACTATATTCAACAATTCATGTATATAATAAAAATGTGATTTTTATTGTAAAACAATTCTTTTCAAAACCCTATTATTTTATATAGTTTATATAGGTAATAAAAATAGGATTTTTATTATAAAAAATTTCTTTTAAAACAAGGTCATTTTACATAGTTCATATAGAAGATAAAAAGGTGATTTTTATTACAAAACAATTTATTTCAAAATACGAACACCATTCAACACATGAATTTCTATTCAATGAATGAATATCGATTCAGCACACGAAGGTTTTCTATAGTTTATATATATAGATAAAAATGTGATTTTTATATTTAAAACACGAACACCATTCAACACATGAATTTCTATTCAACGAATGAATATCGATTCAACACATGAAGGTTTTCTATAGTTTATATATATAGATAAAAATGTGATTTTTATATTTAAAACACGAATACCATTCAACACATGAATTTCTAATCAACGAATGAATTTCAATTCAACACATGAAGGTTTTCTATAATTTATATATATAGATAAAAATGTGATTTTTATATTTAAAACACGAATACCATTCAATACATGAATTTCTAATCAACGAATGAATTTCAATTCAATACATGAAGGTTTTCTATTCAACAAATAAATGTAGTTTCAGCAAATGAAAATAATTCAAACACATGAATATTATTCAAAATTTCGGCAACATAATGGCAGGGTAGTTAAAACCGGGACCGTCCTAGTACGGCTCCTCGCTCTATCTTAAAACCTCGCGGTTTTTGACAATGGGGATCATGCATCTAGTTCGCACGCAGGTGGCATGTATATATTTATTTCATTTCCACAAACTAATCCTATGGGGTTTCAACCAAATATTTCTCAACCACAAATGGGTATTTTTCAACCACAATCAATCAATATCAACCACAAACAATTCTAATCAACCATTCGCTATCAATCAATTTTTCACACCAATCACAACCAATAAATATCGTCCATGGTTTGTGGACGAGGGGCGTATATATATATATATATATATATATATATATATATATATATATATATATATATATATATATATATAGCAATTCACTTCTATTTCAATACATATATAATTTTTACAACGCATATATAACTTATACATCGAACATACAACTTATACAACGCATATACATGAGGTGTACAACGCTTATATAACTCATACATCGACTATATAATTTATACATCGTCGTTTTCCATATTGTTTATAAATTAGAAATCTCACGTTGGGTTCCACTCCACCAAAAATAGCAGAAGGCTCAGAAAAATATGCGGTCTATTCTAGAATGTATAAGACGTCCACACGAGTCCACTGTCTCTTGTTTCACTGAATTTTGTCAAGAAACGAAAAAGATATGATTTTTACAGTGAAATCAAAAACCGTAGCGCTTTAAAGTGCTATAATATAGTTGAAATTAAAATAGGCTGTTACCTCCACGAAACCTTCAAAACTAGGTCTGATCTTTTCTCGGAATCCGTGCTGCTTGGTGATGATCAGCCCCTGCCACCTTGTAGTGCTCCGAGAGGCGCACAGATCGACAGGGGTTTGGTGGCACTCGGTGGCGGATCTGGCGGGTTACGGCGGCGCGAAGTCAACGACTTCGAGGGCGTGAATCTCGAGGTACAACGAACGAGGGGTGGCGTGGGAGGTATAGATTTGAAGCCCTCGACGAGTACTACAAAAGCTTCAACTGGGTCGGGGTCTATTACTGCGTGGATTGGTCGGAAAATGAATGGGAAGCGGCGAACTCTTTTCCGTCGTCGATCGGCTGTTACGGGGAGAGAGAAAAAAAGGATTTTTCTTTTTTTTTATTTTAAAAAAATATGATTGGTCGGGGGAGTTTTAAAGGGGTTTTCTGACACGACCACCAATCTAAACCCAACGACTGCCGTCCCTAGCGTTTTACCTCCATTTCGAACACAATGGGATATGTTTCGTAGGCCCATTCGAATGTTTCAGTCAGTTTTCCTTCAAATTAAAATATATAACATTTAATATTCAATTTGAACGTACATTTCAATTTGCTAGGGCCACAAACTGATTCGAAAAATTCTAGAAAAATAAATCTAGCTATGTTTTGATGATACGGTCCCAACAAAACTTGTTTCGTTGAATTCTGAGACCGTTTGAAAAAAGGCCCATTTCTGGTCGACCCAATTTAACTTCACATCTCGGATCCAACAAAAGTGGTTTCGTCGAATACCGAGGTCATATGCAAAATGGCTAATTTCACGGGCTATATAAATTCCATAGTGACCTTTCTGAAAATTCATTTGGCCATAACTTTTGCTTTCCGCTATGATAATTCAATTTTTCAGATTCGTTAGAAAGGTATTCACTGACAGATTTAAATATTTTTGGTTTCACTCAAATCCGTTTTGTTTTGCACCCGGTACAGTCCGACAAAGTTTGGATTCAATTTTTGAAACTACAGAGCCTTTTCAGGCCTTGTTTATAATTATAATTAATTATATTCGTTTTCAAACGTCGATTCAAACTCACTTTTCATTGCCATTATTTAAAATATTTATTTTAATATTTAACATTCTTTATTTTAGCCAATTTAAAATTTTTAAATTGGTTCAGATTTTCTGGGTCGTTACAATCTCCCTCACTTAAAACTTTTCGTCCCCGAAAGGAACAAATTCGAAAGTGATTTGATTAATCAACTCTATGTTCGATCTGGCTTCCATTCTCCAACTTTTCAGTTTCTGAGAATTTTCAAATTCTTCAAAAATTTGGCTAACACCCGAAATTTTCGAAAAATTTCGCCATAACCTCCTTTGTACGGAGAGAGGTTTGGAAATTTATTGGGCCGTATTAGGTACCCAATAAATCCTAATAAGCATATACATATTTATAGTGATATATTCTGGTGTTTACAGGGGAGCGTGTATTGGTAATAACTCCAGAGAATAAATTCGCGTCACCCTGTCAAAGCCTGAGGGAGTGTGTATTTTAAATGCTCCAGAGGATAAATCCTCGTCACCTCGTCCCGTGTGGGAAATAAATAGTCCATGTGTCATATCTAATAACTAGAGAGACGTGATTATTGTCAACTCTAGACCCGTGTGGGGTTTTTATTAATCTGGTAATTTAATCGTTACAATTTAAATAGTCCATATCAGTCATCAGTTCAACCTGTAAAATATAGTCATCGTCACACAAGCCTCTCGCTCGTATGGTAAATCTTCCACCTCGTCACACAAGCTCCAAATGCTTATGTGGTACATTATGAAGTACGCCTATCTTCAGAAGTATGCCATGTAATGTAGTTCAAAATTAATTGTTACTATCCTATGGCGATATTTATTATTACACACAGAATAACCAGCACTCCGCATCCAATGGCATTCACAGGAGTTGATATAATAATATTTCGCATCCAACCCATTAAGGTTTACCTATTTGTCGGGCACGCAAATAAAATCTTTACTCAACAGCTAATCCTTTTACCTGTTCAAACATATATAATGCACAAGTATATATTTCTATCTATTTTCTATTCAGTTCAATGTGTGATTTAAATGAATAAATTCTACCATTATCCTATTATTGATTAAATTAACTATCGTTTTAATAACTTTAATTAATCAAATCTACTATCACACAACACAAACAACAATCAAATTGTTTTTAACTTTTCAAAATCATACAAATCAATTTCTATATTCTTTTAAAATCATTCAGACTATAGAGTTAAAAGTGCACATCCATGAAAAGAAAATAACAACAGAGTAGAGAACTAATTGTTAATGCAAAGTATGGTAAATGTACCTTGCACCGGAATCAATCAGAGATATCTACTCGGCATCTAGGATAGGCTTTCTGAAAGCTCTCCTCAGTTTCCCAAGTACAATCTCGCGGATCTCCACTCCATTGCACTTTGACTAAGTGAACTTTCTTGTTCCTCGGCTCTTTGGTTTCTTTGCCGATAATCTTTAGCGGCTCTCTTCTCACAGCCAGTTCTGGAGTAATTTCAATATCATGTTGGACTGCTTCTTCCACGATCAAGTCTGGATCATGAACGTGCTTTCAAAGTTGAGATATGTGAAATACATCATAAACTCCGGGCAACAGTCAGGCAGTTTGACCCTATAAGCGAGAGTTCCGATCGGTTCCAGAATAGGAAACGGGCCAATGAATTTGGGCGCCAACTTTCCAATTTTACCGAACCGGATAACTCCTCTCATCGGCGATACCTTCAAATATACATAGTCGCCAACAGCAAAGGATATATCTCTTCTTCTCCTATCGGCATAGCTCTTTTGTAATGACCCGGATATTTATGGGTTAATTTTAAAATATTTAATATGGATTTAAATATTGAGTTAAGTAAATAAATCAATTTTTATAGGGAGTTATCAATTTAATAATCAATTTCAATTTAATATTGAAAATATTAAATTAACAAAATACGAAAATGGATTTAGATGAATTCAAATTTAATTTGAATTGAATACAATTCAAATAATTAATGGGAAATTTTATTCGAATTTATAACGATAATAATATTAAATTTATTTCTTCTTCAGATGATCGAATAAGGCTTTGAAACCCGTCCCAGTGGGTTCAGAACGGTGGTTTAACCGTAGGAAGGACTGTTGTTGGGTTCGAATAGGAGTTCTAAATAAACAGGATAACTTAATTAATTAAATTGCATCGGTTAATTCAAACTAAAAAAAAATTATTTTAAAAATAAAATCCCTTATACTTAAGAAACAAAGGACACCGTGGACCTTAAATCTTGCAGACAATTTCTTTGGTGGTTAAGTATTCAGCGTGTATGAAATCGCTCCTCAAATCCTCTTGTTATAACCCGTATGCCTTCTTGATACTTTCATTTACCAAAATCTGAAACCAACAAAAATGGCCGCCGCCCTATATTTTCACAAATCAAAAATGGTTGTTTCTTTGACCTCATGTTCTGGAATTAGAGCCACCGCAAACTCGGGAAGTCAGGGCAAGATGTCGGAGTTAGGTCTTGATCAGGTGAGGGGAAACTCGAGTTCGATTTCAAAAGGGGAGCGCATCAATTTTGTGGTTTCTCAGAAGCTCGATTTGAGCATGGGTTTGGATAATCGGTTATGGAGTACGGTTCCGTTGATTTGGGATCGCGATGGTACAAGGGAGGTTGTCACGGCTTCATCTGAAGTTACGAATTTGGATCTGAGGGCCCACATTTTTTGAACTGCGAGTTGGAGTGGAAGTCGATGGGGTTCAGGGAGATTGCTAGGGGGTGACGAGTTGAGCATTGGCAGTTGGAGAGGGATCGACTGGAACTGGGTACAGGGGCAAGCGGACAACGGCGACGATCAGTCAGAGTTCGGAGCCATGGCAGTTTTGAGGTACAGTAGCAATGGCAGATGCCGAGAACGTGTTCGATGAATTGCCGAAGAAAGAATAAGAACAGTTTTGGGGTTGTTTGATGTGGGAGGAAGGTTTTTTTTTGATTAAGGTAATTTTATTTACTTTATTTTTATTGAAAACTATTTAGGAAATTAGTTTATATAAAAATAAATAGATTAATTTATATAATTAGTTATATAAAAGGGAAAATATTTAGTAAAGAAATGAAATGTATAAACTAATCGTTAATAGAATTAAGGTTTAATCTGGAATTAATTTGCACATGGATAATTAATTTAATTAAATTAGTAAAATTCGGTGATTGAAATTTTATTTGTTTTACATTGGTAAAAAAACAGACGGATGGGGGAATTGCTGTGAAATCTATAGAATACGCTTCAGTGGATATTCAGCGCAGTTAATTTTCGGTGAGTAAACCTCACTCACCATTTATTTAGAAATTATTTTTAATTCATTAAAAATAATTGTCTGTGCTTGTTTGAATGTTGTCTGATGGTTTTAAAATATATATTAGTTAGACTATTATACATATATATATTGGGTTGATTGATTGGTTGGATTCCCGCAGTTTCATTAGCGGATGCCCGCAGTTTAATAGCGGATGATTACCCTATACGCCCCACGCTATGATTAGTGGATGACCTTCTATACCGCGATATCCTGCCTCGAAGCAGGATGGGTATTACTATGTTGACTAACGTCTGTGGATGCAGGAAAATAGGTTGGAGGAATCCAACTGGATTCCTCAAAAATATATTATCTGTTGTTGTTTTGTTTGATTTCATATATATTCATATATGATGTGTTAAAATCAAATGATTGAAAAGTGGTTGATCTGATTGTTGAAAATACCACTAGAGCTTGAATATTGATTTATAAAAATATCGGAAAGGGTATTTGATATTTAAAAAGGAAATTCTATTTTTATAAATAGAATTTGAATTTTAAATAAAACTATAGAAAATATTAACTTGTTTGAAGGTATATAAAACAAGTAATCGAATTTATAAACTTTGTTTATAAATGAAAATATGGGATTTGAATTGAATTTATAAACGTTGTTTATACATGGAAAGGTGGGATTTGAATTGAAGTTATAAACGTTGTTTATAAATAATGCATAGAAATTCAAATGGACTTTAAAGCTACAGAAAATATTAACTTATTTTGAAGGTATATAAAACAAGTGATCGAATTTATAAACTTTGTGTATAAATGAAAGGTGGGTTTTGAATCGAATTTATAAACTTTGTTTATAAATGAAAATATGGGATTTGAATTGAAGCTATAAACATTGTTTATAAATAATGCAGAGAATTCAAATGGACTTTGAATATAAGGAATTGAAATAGAATTTGAATAATAGAATTCAAATGGAGTTTAACTATAGAATTTGAACATAGTATTTCAAATGGAATTTGAATATAGAAATTCAAATGGTATTTAAAATAAATAGATTTGGATAAATAGAAGTGGATTAGACTAAGAAGTTAATTAACAGATTTAATTAACAAAATGAGTTAAAACGATTGGTATAGTTAAAATAGATTGGACATGCATAAATATACAGGAGACAGGTATGGAATAAAGTATAGAAGTGAAATAAATAGAATGCCCGACAAAAGGTACGTATTTAATTTCCATATGAGATTTTATGCGCCGTATCGGCAAGCCGCTTGGCTTTTTCTTTTTCTTTTTGAGATGAGAAGGACCGGGAAAGCTATTTGAAATTTCCCGATGCTCCCGGTACAAAGGAGGTTATGGCGAATTTTTCCGGGAATTTAAGGAGATAGAATATTTTTAAGATGATTTGATAGTTAGAAATTAACATATCAAAATATATAGAAGTCGATTAGAAAACGAACTTAGAAATAGAATAGTATAATCAAAAAGGAAGTATAAGAATAAAATCTAGTAAGAATAGAAAGAGAAAATGTATATGTGTTTAAAGGTGAATAATCAGTTGTATGGTATTGGTTATTCGAGTAAGTAGTCTTGTCTGTTTTGACGTTAAATGTTATTCAGTCAAGGTCTGAGAGGTAATTATACCCCAACTTGGTTGATTTCATGATATACCGATAAGTAGCAAGATTCAGGCTCGAAGATCAATGTGGAATAAGAATTCGTTAAATACTGTATTTGGGTTGTCGTAACGATGTTTTACACAACATCTGTTTTAACCCAAATATGTGCAAAGCTTGGAAATAGAATAAAGATATTTTCTAAAGTTTAGAAAATAAAGGAAGGCGATATATGGAAATGTTTTCCAAAGAACGTATGAGGCCAATATGGTTATTGAAAATATTTGGTTAACAAATATTGATAAAGAAATAGAGAAGAGATTTAATTAATGGAATATTAATTAAAGGCTCACTGATTGTTGGATGTTTGGATGAACACTTGTTTTATTCGATTGTTAAATCATCGACTATCGAAACACTTGTTTTTATTCGATAGTTAAATCACAGACTATCGAAGTTTTGACCATCGTTGTCAATATGGAGAGATCGGTTGGATTATTATCCGAAGAACCACTCCGTATTGGCAGTAGCGTGCGAATCAGATTATATAAAGATAATCGAAGACGGAGTAGAGTGCAAGGACTTTTTCTATTAATAGAAATTGTGCCTTCGGTTCATCCTGTTCCTGGGTGACTTGTATGGATGAATGTCTGACAGAGTATTTCCAGAGAGGTCACGTACATTGATTTCTTCAACCGTACCAAGAGTGGAAGCGGAGAAGGAAACTTCTTTTAGCTAACACGTAATGTACTGTTGAGGACGTCAATCGGTGATTTGATGGATTTGACGATGTGACATTCGAAGTGAATCTGGTGTGATGAGAAAGCGTAGCTTCTAGCCTCATCAACCGGTAAATGATAGAAATCGGGCAAGCAGCATGGCTATGTAGGTCACACCTATTGGGGTGTATAATCACCTGATCTAGAGTTTCATTTACTTCTAAAAATCTATTGTCGATGCTATCCCATTCGGGAAACGGTTGCTGATCCCAACCGTTGGTGATATACATTCGATACACTCAAGCGAAATGAGTGGTCGGTCATGTGTGGCTGAGTTGCAAGATGTTCTTATTGAACTCGGTGTATTCTCCTCTAGAGATATACCAGCGGAAGGTGGTCCCATACCTTGTCATAGTTGGAAAACCAAATACCAAATACGTGCTTGCGGTTTTGATGGTATATATATGTGGAACGTGAGATGCAAACGTTCCACTAGATTGTTATTTACTTGACTTAGACATTATTATAATATCAAAAGAGTTTTGATATAAAGATAAATCAAGTGTTTGGATTCTCATAAGGGAAAAACCCGTTCCGTGTTATACGGCGTGGTCTTATGAGATATCATTTAGTTTTCTGAAACTGTTTTAGACTGTTTACTCATACCAGTCCCATGACTGACCCAGAGTTTACTTTGTTGTTTTCCCTAAACTCTTGGGTGCCTAAATTTGTACGGGCAGTCAAGTAGTCGGGAATTTACAGATATACTGGAAGAGCTTGGAGCAGGAGGCTTCAGGATCATATAGCTATAGTTATTTCTGCTGTGTTGTAAGTGATGTACTGTGATATTGATGTATATTCAAGTACATATGTATATTTCAAGTTATGTTATATATATTATATGTTATTCGTTCCGCTGTGAGATTCGTGTTACTCTGATGTTGTGTTCTTCTTCTTCTTCTATTCTAAGTTTCTATCTTATCTATCCTCACCCTCTAACTTCTTTCTATTAATGGTTCGAATTTCCGTGATATTTGGGGTTGGACTTGTGTTTTTGGTCAGCTCAAATTCTACCGGATTTTCGGGTAATTACAGTTGGTATCGGAGCTTAGGTTGAGCGAATACCTAGGCTGTGTGAAATTGTGCTCATTTGAGATAGGATCAGTAGTATCCTAGAATGAGTTGAGTGTATATATATATACGAGAGAGCGTATTTGTTATTTGATATAAAAACTGTTTTATATTGTGTTGACTAGTCTGTTGAGTGGATTATAAATTTTGGTCAAATCGTGGGACGCCACGATGTCGATAGGAGTTTATAAACATTTGAACAGAAGATTGGACACGATATTGTTTTCAAATAGTTAAGTTGATTGTTAGGATTATAATCAAATTAGATTATAAAACAGAAATAGTTATATAACCAGGGGAATTTGTATATGAAATCAAATATACAAATGAGATAAATTGAAATTGAATTCAATCCAGAATTAAGAATTTAAAATCCTGGAGTTTGGAAAATATTTTTCCTAAATGAATGTCAAGAAATATAGCACTGGACTCATTCAGTAGCTGGGAAATAATTCTGATGATGGTCGCAACATCATCAGTGTTCATTTTCGAGTTTCTAAGTGATGAATTGCAGCCTTAGAAAAGTTTTTATGGAAATTTGTTTGAATAGAAACAAGTTGTTGAAAATTCAAATGTTTTGAATTTGAGATAGATAAATATATGTATATATTTATATAACTTCAAAGGAATTTTGAAATGGGAATTGGAATATAGATTTCAAATAGAAGTAAAATAAAGGAATTTGAATATATATATATATAATTCAAATAAAAGTGAAATAGAATTTGAATTTAAGGGAATTCAAATGAGTTTGAATAAAGAAAAATTCAAATAGAAATTGTATAAGAAAAATTGAAATGGAATTTGAATATGGAATTTAAAATAGAAATTGAATAAAGAATTTCAAATAGAAATTGAATAAAGGATTTCAAATAGGAATTGAAATAAGAAATTCAAATAGAATTTGAATAGAAGAAAATTCAAATAGAAATTGAATAGAAGGAAATTCAAATATAGAGTTTGAATAAAGAAATTCAAATGGAATTTGAATATTGTAGATGTAGAGGACTTGAATATTTGAAGAGAAATAGATCGGGGATATTATGTTGAAATGGATTAGATATATATTGAAAATATATCAGAATGGAGTTGAATTTATTATAAACGAAGTTAAAATGTTTATATTTATAAATATAATTAAAACGAGCTCGCCATAGTGCGCCAGTTCGTAAATTGGCGACTCGAACTTCAATCGAGTATACAGAACTCAATTGAAGTCGGAATTCTGTGAAACAAGAATCGTCGGGACCGGTTGAACAATAGTTTTCTAATGAAAGAGAAAAATCTGGATTTCGTCGTATAGATTTTGAGTTATGTCAAAATCAAATTTTTAGAAAAGCAGCGCCAGAACCATTATAAAAACCATAACGGTTTAATTAAATAAATAAAAGGATTTTTAGGAATTAAAATCCGAATTGGCATTAGAAAAATCCAGACAGGAGATATAAAATAAATATGAACTCCAGCGAAGTAAGTGAAATGATTTTTAAGACAAAAATCATATTTTAAATGGTTAAATAGAATTAACTAAATTGGAAAATAATTAGTTAAAGGAAAATTGAATCGAAATTGGGTTTTTGGATAAGTGAAAAAGATTGAGAATTTATATTCGAAATCGAATATATAACTCGAGTTGAAAATATAAGTAGATTAGTCTATCATTAAGTTGACATATATTTGAACAAGTTATATTCAAATGAAAAGGGTGAAATAGGCAAAACGGTTAATTAGCAACTAGTTAATGGGAATTTGAATGATTGAAATTAAATTTAAATTAAGTAAGTTAAATGGATCGAAATGGATAAATTGAGTAAAATCAATGTGAATGAAATATGAAGTTGGTGTGAAGAAAGGAAAAACCAAAAGAGTTAAAAAGGAAATATATTTGTAACACAAATACAAAGGAAGATATGTGCAAAAGAATTGAAAAGGAGTATTTGTAAAACATTTACAAATAGATTCAATGGAGATATTTATTTATAGAAAACAAAAAGAATGTTATAAATGAGATATTTATTTGTTAAATAAATAGAATTTAATCAAAGGAATATTTAGAAGATGAATAGAAAATGGAAATCTGTTTTTAACAGATAAATAGAAAAGATTAATTTATAAATAACAGTTTATAAATTAAATATTTATCATTCGATAAATGGAATATATAAGTCTGAACTTATATAGAGAGGAGATATTGGGTTTTAGCACCGATAGTTTCAAATAGAAGGGGTACACAACACTTATATAAATGAAGTAAAGTTATTAAAGAGAACATTTATAAAGTGAAGAACCGTTACTAAAAGTAAATCTTTATAAATAAATAAACGTTATCCAAGAGGAGTTATTCGAATAGGAGAAGTCGATTAGAGTTAGAATAAATCGATTAGAGTAAGAATTAACCAGATAGAGTTAATTGAACATGGTTAATCGAATTAGGATTTAATTGAATGTTAGTTATTCAATTAAAGTGGATCGAATATAGTTATTAAGATAGAGTTAGTCAAACTTAGTTACTCAGGATAAGTTGACATTTCGTACGACTGCTAGCGTAATTCGCAGGGCTGCAGATAGCCTAGGGCGGTCGGATGTTTCTTGGGGGAATCAGGCGTAACCATTGTGATTGCTGCGATCTAGAGTCAAGCAAATGGAGTTAAATCAAATATTAGTTTATTCGAATGAAATTAAAGGAGTTATCGAATATAGTTTATTCGAAAGGAATTATCGAATTTGGTTATTCGAAAAGAGTTATCGATTATTAGTAAATCGAAGGAGTTATCGATTATTTTTTTAATCGAAATAAGCTATCGATTATTAGTTAATTGAAAAGAGTTATCGATTAGTTTAATCGAAGTGAGTTATAGAATATTGGTTATTCGAAGGAGTTATCGAATTTAGTTATTCGATAGAGTTAATTGATGAGAGTAAATTGAATAGATTATCGAATATAGTTATTCGAAGAAAGGTTTTCGAATCAAGTTATTCGAAAGAGAGATTATCGAATATAGTTATTCAAAGGGAGGAGTTATCGAATACGGATTTATTCGAAAGAGAGTTACGTAAGGAAGTTTGAAATGTTGAGTATCAACATAAATATGTTTTGAAAGATAAATGGGTTTGTAGCACTTTTTCTACCTTAGCAATTTCGAGGACGAAATTATTTTAAGTGGGGAAGATTGTAATGACCCGGATATTTATGGGTTAATTTTAAAATATTTAATATGGATTTAAATATTGAGCTAAGTAAATAAATCAATTTTTATAGGGAGTTATCAATTTAATAATCAATTTCAATTTAATATTGAAAATATTAAATTAACAAAATACGAAAATGGATTTAGATGAATTCAAATTTAATTTGAATTGAATACAATTCAAATAATTAATGGGAAATTTTATTCAAATTTATAACGATAATAATATTAAATTTATTTCTTCTTCAGATGATCGATTAAGGCTTTGAAACCCGTCCCAGTGGGTTCAGAACGGTGGTTTAACCGTAGGAAGGACCGTTGTTGGGTTCGAATAGGAGTTCTAAATAAACAGGATAACTTAATTAATTAAATCGCATCGGTTAATTCAAACTAAAAAAGAAAAATTTATTTTAAAAATAAAATCCCTTATACTTAAGAAACAAAGGACACCGTGGACCTTAAATCTCGCAGACAATTTCTTTGGTGGTTAAGTATTCAGCGTGTATGAAATCGCTCCTCAAATCCTCTTGTTATAACCCGTATGCCTTCCTGATACTTTTATTTACCAAAATCTGAAACCAACAAAAATGGACGCCGCCCTATATTTTCACAAATCAAAAATGGTTGTTTCTTTGACCTCATGTTCTGGAATTAGAGCCACCGCAAACTCGGGAAGTCAGGGCAAGATGTCGGAGTTAGGTCTCGATCAGGTGAGGGGAAACTCGAGTTCGATTTCAAAAGGGGAGCGCATCAATTTGGGGGTTTCTCAGAAGCTCGATTTGAGCATGGGTTTGGATAATCGGTTATGGAGTACGGTTCCGTTGATTTGGGATCGCGATGGTACAAGGGAGGTTGTCACGGCTTCATCTGAAGTTACGAATTTGGATCTGAGGGCCCACATTTTTTGAACTGCGAGTTGGAGTGGAAGTCGATGGGGTTCAGGGAGATTGCTAGGGGGTGACGAGTTGAGCATTGGCAGTTGGAGAGGGATCGACTGGAACTGGGTACAGGGGCAAGCGGACAACGGCGACGATCAGTCAAAGTTCGGAGCCATGGCAGTTTTGAGGTACAGTAGCAATAGCAGATGCCGAGAACGTGTTCGATGAATTGCCGAAGAAAGAATAAGAACAGTTTTGGGGCTGTTTGATGTGGGAGGAAGTTTTTTTTTTTGATTAAGGTAATTTTATTTACTTTATTTTTATTGAAAACTATTTAGGAAATTAGTTTATATAAAAATAAATAGATTAATTTATATAATTAGTTATATAAAAGGGAAAATAGTTAGTAAAGAAATGAAATGTATAAACTAATCGTTAATAGAATTAAGGTTTAATCTGGAATTAATTTGCACATGGATAATTAATTTAATTAAATTAGTAAAACTCGGTGATTGAAATTTTATTTGTTTTACATTGGTAAAAAAACAGGCGCAGTTAATTTTCGGTGAGTAAACCTCACTCACCATTTATTTAGAAATTATTTTTAATTCATTAAAAATAATTGTCTGTGCTTGTTTGAATGTTGTCTGATGGTTTTAAAATATATATTAGTTATTTAGGACTATTATACATATATATATTGGGTTGATTGATTGGTTGGATTCCCGCAGTTTCATTAGCGGATGCCCGCAGTTTCATAGCGGATGATTACCCTATACGCCCCCACGCTATGATTAGTGGATGACCTTCTATACCGCGATATCCTGCCTCGAAGCAGGATGGGTATTACTATGTTGACTAACATCTGTGGATGCAGGAAAACAGGTTGGAGGAATCCAACTGGATTCCTCAAAAATATATTATCTGTTGTTGTTTTGTTTGATTTCATATATATTCATATATGATGTGTTAAAATCAAATGATTGAAAAGTGGTTGATCTGATTGTTGAAAATACCACTAGAGCTTGAATATTGATTTATAAAAATATCGGAAAGGGTATTTGATATTTAAAAAGGAAATTCTATTTTTATAAATAGAATTTGAATTTTAAATAAAACTATAGAAAATATTAACTTGTTTGAAGGTATATAAAACAAGTAATCGAATTTATAAACTTTGTTTATAAATGAAAATATGGGATTTGAATTGAATTTATAAACGTTGTTTATAAATGGAAAGGTGGGATTTGAATTGAAGTTATAAACGTTGTTTATAAATAATGCATAGAAATTCAAATGGACTTTAAAGCTATAGAAAATATTTACTTATTTTGAAGGTATATAAAACAAGTGATCGAATTTATAAACTTTGTGTATAAATGAAAGGTGGGTTTTGAATCGAATTTATAAACTTTGTTTATAAATGAAAATATGGGATTTGAATTGAAGTTATAAACGTTGTTTATAAATAATGCAGAGAATTCAAATGGACTTTGAATATAAGGAATTGAAATAGAATTTGAATAATAGAATTCAAATGGAGTTTAACTATAGAATTTGAACATAGTATTTCAAATGGAATTTGAATATAGAAATTCAAATGGGATTTAAAATAAATAGATTTGGATAAATAGAAGTGGATTAGACTAAGAAGTTGATTAACAGATTTAATTAACAAAATGAGTTAAAACGATTGGTATAGTTAAAATAGATTGGACATGCATAAATATACAGGAGACAGGTATGGAATAAAGTATAGAAGTGAAATAAATAGATTGCCTGACAAAAGGTACGTATTTAATTTCCATATGAGATTTTATGCGCCGTATCGGCAAGCCGCTTGGCTTTTTCTTTTTCTTTTTGAGATGAGAAGGACCGGGAAAGTTATTTGAAATTTCCCGATGCTCCCGGTACAAAGGAGGTTATGGCGAATTTTTCCGGGAATTTAAGGAGATAGAATATTTTTAAGATGATTTGATAGTTAGAAATTAACATATCAAAATATATAGAAGTCGATTAGAAAACGAACTTAGAAATATAATAGTATAATCAAAAAGGAAGTATAAGAATAAAATCTAGTAAGAATAGAAAGAGAAAATGTATATGTGTTTAAAGGTGAATAATCAGTTGTATGGTATTGGTTATTCGAGTAAGTAGTCTTGTCTGTTTTGACGTTAAATGTTATTCAGTCAAGATCTGAGAGGTAATTATACCCCAACTTGGTTGATTTCATGATATACCGATAAGTAGCAAGATTCAGGCTCGAAGATCAATGTGGAATAAGAATTCGTTAAATACTGTATTTGGGTTGTCGTAACGATGTTTTACACAACATCTGTTTTAACCCAAATATGTGCAAAGCTTGGAAATAGAATAAAGATATTTTCTAAAGTTTAGAAAATAAAGGAAGGCGATATATGGAAATGTTTTCCAAAGAACGTATGAGGCCAATATGGTTATTGAAAATATTTGGTTAACAAATATTGATAAAGAAATAGAGAAGAGATTTAATTAATGGAATATTAATTAAAGGCTCACTGATTGTTGGATGTTTGGATGAACACTTGTTTTATTCGATTGTTAAATCATCGACTATCGAAACACTTGTTTTTATTCGATAGTTAAATCACAGACTATCGAAGTTTTGACCATCGTTGTCAATACGGAGAGACCGGTTGGATTATTATCCGAAGAACCACTCCGTATTGGCAGTAGCGTGCGAATCAGATTATATAAAGATAATCGAAGACGGAGTAGAGTGCAAGGACTTTTTCTATTAATAGAAATTGTGCCTTCGGTTCATCCTGTTCCTGGGTGACTTGTATGGATGAATGTCTGACAGAGTATTTCCAGAGAGGTCACGTACATTGATTTCTTCAACCGTACCAAGAGTGGAAGCGGAGAAGGAAACTTCTTTTAGCTAATACGTAATGTACTGTTGAGGACGTCAATCGGTGATTTGATGGATTTGACGATGTGACATTCGAAGTGAATCTGGTGTGGTGAGAAAGCGTAGCTTCTAGCCTCATCAACCGGTAAATGACAGAAATCGGGCAAGCAGCATGGCTATGTAGGTCGCACCTACTAGGGTGTATAATCACCTGATCTAGAGTTTCATTTACTTCTAAAAATCTATTGTCGATGCTGTCCCATTCGGGAAACGGTTGCTGATCCCAACCGTTGGTGATATATATTCGACACACTCAAGCGAAATGAGTGGTCGGTCATGTGTGGCTGAGTTGCAAGATGTTCTTGTTGAACTCGGTGTATTCTCCTCTAGAGATATACCAGTAGAAGGTGGTCCCATACCTTGTCATAGTTGGAAAACCAAATACCAAATACGTGCTTGCGGTTTTGATGGTATATATATGTGGAACGTGAGATGCAAACGTTCCACTAGATTGTTATTTACTTGACTTAGACATTATTATAATATCAAAAGAGTTTTGATATAAAGATAAATCAAGTGTTTGGATTCTCATAAGGGAAAAACCCGTTCCGTGTTATACGGCGTGGTCTTATGAGATATCATTTAGTTTTCTGAAACTGTTTTAGACTGTTTACTCATACCAGTCCCATGACTGACCCAGAGTTTACTTTGTTGTTTTCCCTAAACTCTTGGGTGCCTAAATTTGTACGGGCAGTCAAGTAGTCGGGAATTTACAGATATACTGGAAGAGCTTGGAGCAGGAGGCTTCAGGATCATATAGCTATAGTTATTTCTGCTGTGTTGTAAGTGATGTACTGTGATATTGATGTATATTCAAGTACAGATGTATATTTCAAGTTATGTTATATATATTATATGTTATTCGTTCCGCTGTGAGATTCGTGTTACTCTGATGTTGTGTTCTTCTTCTTCTTCTATTCTAAGTTTCTATCTTATCTATCCTTACCCTCTAACTTCTTTCTATTAATGGTTCGAATTTCCGTGATATTTGGGGTTGGACTTGTGTTTTTGGTCAGCTCAAATTCTACCGGATTTTCGGGTCATTACATCTTTTGTCGGCTTTGAGCGACCAGTAATCGTTTCTTAATAAAGTCGACTTTGTCGGCAGCTTCTCGGATCATATCTCGCCCCAACACAAGTCTATTACTGGGTTCGACCCAACAAGCAGGAGATCGGAACGGTCTACCATACAATGCTTCGAATGGCGACATTGTCAGGCTCGCCTGGTAGCTGTTGTTATAAGATAATTCAGCCAAATGCAGATGGTCTTCCCATGATCCACCGAAATCTAGAACACACGCCCGCAATAGATCTTCTAAAATACGATTCAACTTCTCAGTCTGACCGTCTGTCTGAGGATGATAAACGGTGCTAAAGTTCTGCTTCGTTCCCAGCTCTACTTGAAATGCCTCCCAGAATTTGCTAGTAAATATTGTATCTCTATCACTGACTATACTGAGCGGCACTCCATGAAGTCTAACAATTTCCTTGAAATATATCTGCGCCAGACTCTGAGCAGTTCTGTTTGATCTGACAGGTATGAAATGGGCGGTCTTCGTGAAGCGATCTACGATCACCCAAATACTGTCATTTCCTTTTCTGGTTCTGGGCAAACCATCAATGAAGTCCATGGAAATATGTTCCCACTTCCAACCAGGAACGTCTACTGGTTGCAACAATCCATCCAGTTTCTGTTGGTCGCTCTTGACTAACTGGCAAGTAGGGCATCGGCTAACATATATTGAAACGTCCCTTTTCATAGCCTTCCACCAGAATGTTCGCTTGAGATCGTTATACATTTTGGCTACACCAGGATGGATACTCAGCTTGGACTTGTGACACTCGTCTAACACTTCCCTTTTTAACTCTGGGACGTCGGGAACACAAATCCTTCCTTTCAATCTCAGGGTCTCGTCGTTATCTATTTGAAAACACGAGGGTTCGCCTTTCTGAATCCTTTTGATCTTATCCTTAATAACGTTATCCTCTTTCTGAAGAATAGATATTTTGTCAATCAAGGAAGTCGTTATAATAAAGCTGGCTATCATTACATTCTTTCGGCTCAGTGCATCGGCCACGACATTGGCTTTCCCTGGAGTGTATATAAATTCAAAATCGTATGCTGCAAGGAACTCTAGCCAACGCTGCTGCCTCAGATTCAAGTCTTTCTGGGTGAACAGATACTTTAACGACTAGTGATCTGTAAACAGTTCAAATCTCTCACCCAGAAGATAGTGCCTCTAGATTTTCAAATCGAATACTATCGCCAATAACTCAAGATCATGAGTGATGTAGTTCTTTTCGTGCGGCTTCAGTTGACGGCTAGCATAAGCAATCACTTGGCCCCTTTGCATTAACACTGCGCCAAGGCCTTCTCTAGAAGCATCAATCCAGACTTTCAAATCCTGATTGCCATCGATGATGGTTAACACTGGAGCAGTCGTTAATCTTAACTTTAGCTCTTCAAAAGCCTCCTCACTTTCTGGAGTCCATTTGAATTTAGGGTGCTTCTTCGTAAGCTTCGTTAAATGACTAGATATCTTCGAAAAGGTTTTAACGAACTTCCGGTAATAGCTAGCCAATCCGAGAAAACTGCGGACCTCAGTGGGGGTACTGGGCTGTTTCCAATTCTGAATAGCTGTGATTTTGCTTGGATCCACAGCAATTCCTTCTTTTGATACGACATGGCCCAGAAATTTTACTTCCTCTTGCCAGAATATACATTTGGACAGTTTGGCTTTCAATACATTCCTTCTGAGGATTTCTAGAACCTGTTCCAGATGCTTTTCATGTTCGGCCTTTGATTTAGAGAAGATTTGAATATCGTCAATGAAAACCAGAACAAATTTATTCAAAACTCCTCTGAACACTCTATTCATCAGATCGACGAAGTAAGCTGGAGTGTTACATAAGCCGAACGGCATTACTAACCACTCGTAGAATAAGTTGGGACCTCTGAATGCTGTTAAAGGAACACACTCCTCGGCGATACGAAGCTGATGGAAACCTGTAGCTTCCATTCGTGAAAATACTTGTGCGCCATTTAATCGATCCAACAAATCATCAATCCCCGGCAATGGATATTTGTTCTTTATGGTCTGCTTGTTCAAATCACGATAATCCACACATAGCCGTAGAGTACCGTCGGATTTTGGGACAAATACCACTGCTGCTCCCCAATCAGAGAAACTAGGCCTGATCAGACCCTTCCATACTAGCTGTCGTGTTTGATTGTCTAATTCCTCTTTCTCTTTCAAGAACATTCTTCGAATAGCGTGAACTACCGGCCTTGCATTCGGAATTAAAGCAATTTTGAAATCAATTTCTCTCTACAGAGGTAAGCGAACAACTTCTTCGAACACATCCGCATAATTCTTGACGACAGGGATGTCTTTGATGAGGTCAGGAGTATTCTCTGTGACTTTAGAGATATTTTCTATTTGAGCTGGAGAAACATCCAAAGCTGCCCAGAAGTCCTTTCTATTAGCATTCTGACCTTCACAGGGGATGGTTATATAATCACCTGATTTAATCTTCGCCTTAACGACTCTGTCGGTGCACTTAACCTCAGCTTCATACTTGGTCAACCAGTCTAACCCCAAGATAAGATCAAACTCTGTAAAATTCATGACGGCCGCGATGGTAGGGAACCGATAACGAGAAAAGGAAACTGACACTCCACAAACCTAACTGAGATCAATGGAACCCCCAACCAGATTCTGGATAGTCATTGGTTCCTTGAGCTTTTTCAAATTCAAATCCAGCTTCTTAGCTGCATTCTTTGCAACCAAGCTTCGCGACGCGCCGGTGTCAAATAGTACTTTAACTGGGATATCTTTGACAGTTAGCGTGCCTTCCAAAACATCTGGCCTTTCCTGAATAGCTGAGGGTGCTGAAGTTTCTGCTACTTCATCCACTTGAACTATTTTAGTCTTTTTCAACTGCCAGCAATCTTGCTTTACGTGACCAGCCTGATGGCAGAGATTGCATTTTCTATCCTCTTGAAATCCTATCTTGAATTGGAGCCCACCTTTTAATCACTTCTTCAAGGGGCCGCAGTTTATCGCCAAATGCCCTGGCTTCTTACAGTTACTGCATACGGTAGTCGTTACTTACCCTTTCTCAGATTCAGCCCTTTTTCGATTTGCTTTGGGCTTCTTGCTGACCTCTGATATCGTGCTGGCCTCAGGACGATCAGTTTCAGACTCAATTTTATTACTAGAGCTGACTTCCTCTTCGACGCGCAACATGCCTTTCTTGTCGAGATCCTCGTATTGGTAAGCCATGTATATCATTTCAGAAAACGGGAGCTTCACGTTCCTCATTACACTATTATGATATTTTCTTTTAAGCCCGTGAATAAATCTCAGATTTTTCCTCCTTGGGTCTTTAATCAGATGGGGAGCAAAGTGAGAAAGTTCGTTGAATTTCTTATGATATTCTGGGATGGTCATATCACCTTGTATCAGGTAAGAAAATTCGTCGCATAATCGCTCAGTCGCTTCGGGAGGAGTAAATCTTTCTAGGAAAATCTCTTTGAATCGGTCCCAGGAAATATCACCTTCTGGATTATTCTCAATAACTGAATCCCACCAGAACAAAGCTTCATCTTTGAGTGCCCAGGATGTCAGTAACCTTTTCTGGTCATCCCTCAGCTTTAAGTCGTCAAAGATCTTTTCAGTAGAACGAATCCAAGCTTGTGTCTTCATAATAGATTCTTCACCAGAGAACAGTATTCCACCCATATTTCGATATTTGATTAATAGGGCCTCAATATCCGGTTCTACATTCCTTCTGTTTCTGACACTCATTTTCTAGTACTTCTACAAACAGCAGATCAAGTGTCAGGTCACAGAAAAGATATTTTAAAACATAGAAACATATACTTCAAATGTAAATGTGTCTATCGAGGTGTAATTTCATTCTGCTTTACTCATACTAGGATATTACTGATCCTATCTATATAGAGTTACCCATCCTAGAACACTACTGGTTCTATTTCTGACGAGTTCGTTAATATGTTATATTCCAGAACTAAGCTTAACCAAAGCTCTGATACCAAATGTGACGCCCCCAAACCCCGTACTGACGGTGGCAAGGGTAATCCTTGGAATATAACACAGAAACAGATGATAGCAGAACAGAAATAAATAAATACACCAGATAATGCACAATAGAATATACTGGATAAACGTAATCATCAGAGTTACACAGTATACAGGATCATACTTAGTATAAATACAGTTCAGCTATACATAAATGTCTACAGCGGAAACAAACAAAATATGTACAACAGGAGCTGAGCAGCATAAAAGGAGATAAATAATAGAATCCATCTTCAGCTCCGGCTATCCCGAAAGAACCAGCTAAACCTGAATACATGGCTGCCCATGTATAAAAAGGGGCACCCGAGTTTGAAAGTGAAACAAACTACGAGTCAGTCATGGGACTGGTATGAGAAATCTATTCAACACATTTAATATATGGCTAATCACAGGACCACGCCACTTTCGTGGAACGGGTTTACTCCATCGGATTGCCAGTGCTTTAAAACAAATCTTTCTTTTAAACAACGCAATGCATTTTATAAAAATGAAGCCATTATAAGACTCAGTTCCCATCACACAATGCAACGCAGACCGGAGGATAAAGTTTTTACCTTATAAAGGTCAAGATATGCTTGATACGAATAAAACAAAGGCATTTGATATTATTGCTAGTGTTTATATGTTTTGAAAACAATTTCAAATCATAACTATCAATCATAGACGGCATTAATGCCCCATACCACTATGTCGCCATATATAGGTATACAATCAAAACTGCATAGTCACGTATTTGGAAATTGGATTTCCGTCAAGAACCAAGGAAAAAGATAGTCCTTACCGAATTCGAGATGCTCTAGCCCGTGTCTCAGGAACAGCCGCAACTGCCCCTTGGATCGTCAGGGCCGGTCCACCAAGGTGGATTATTATACCTGAACTCTACGTTTCCCCGCCCTTTGGGGCGTCAACGAGCCAACGAATGACTCCATCGGACCCGGATCGTCGGATCTAACCAAGGCGCCTCGCAACAGCAACAACCACATAAGTCAAACTCGTCAAGGCGTGTAAAACCACTGATGCCACTTCTAACTAGAAGGAAACGCATGCCCTCCCTGAGGTCCTGCACCCGTTTCTGGTTCATATCGGGGTGTGAGGCTCGCGAATTCACGTTATATACAAAGCTACGCCACACAGGCGGTGGTTTGATCATCTCCACAAGACCTTGCTTTTCAACAGAAGCCCTGTTCATTTGCCACTTAGGCATGCCACACTAGAAATTCATGCCATGCGACTGATGTCCATCGATATACAACCTCTGAGCTCGTGCGTTTCAGAGAAGGGCGTTAAGCAAAAGAATAAATTCTCCTTCGCCAAACAGATGTATATTTAATAGAGATCAATCAACACAGAATAAAATCCAATGTCAGACACACAATCCATTTACAAGTCCGTTTTGGGTCTGAACGAAACCGGAGGCACTATATACCTCGCAAACCCATCGATCACCACGTACGTCTGGACGATCACCACGCATTATCCATATTTCGGGATGCCTCCCAATCAGGACCTCGGTTACCATCCAAACGAGGTGAAGATCTCCGGTCTTCGACCACCGTCTTCATCTTCGATTCATTATCGTCGATTCAGTTATTCAAAATGGGATAAACCCGGTCTTTCTGAGAAACTCACGTATATGATAAACAAGTGCAACACTAACATACACACGCGTCATTTCAATTCATTAGTCACTAACCGTCAATCAGTAAGAGAACGATTTCCCAAATATTAACCTCGAAGGACGAAACCAACATCAGATCAACACCCAGGAAACCATTCGACTTAGCCAACCTTCAGTTAATTTCTAAATTCAACATCCATATCGTTTATAATATTTTACAATGATTTATCTCTATTTTTATTTATTTTAAAATAGCCAATTTATTCAAAACGACGCTTCGGGCCATAACGCGGCCGTGGCGCTGTTTTTCTTCAGATTTGATTTACACATATCTGAAAATCTAACCATTGGATCTTCTCAAAATTTACATCAGTAGAAAGATCTTTTCAAAACGAATCCAACGGTTCCAGTTTCGGGAAATTCTGACGGTCGGATCTCCGGGTATAATCGTTTGAAGTTTCGATTTCAAATTACGAACTACAGCGTCGTTATTCGATTAAATATAATTATATTTATATATATATATATATATATATATATATATATATATATATAAATATAATCGATTCTGGCGCTGTTTTTCTTTTGATTTGAATTAAACATTCCAGACAATCCAACCGTTGGATTTTTACAAAGTTGGTGCTGTTGGAAAGATGTTTCCAAAGCGAACCCAACGGTTGCGATTTCAGGAAAATCCGATGGTCGGATCTCCCGGTATAATTGTTTGAAATCACGGTTTCAAAATACGAACTACAGCGTCGTTTTTCGATATATTTCAATTCTATTTAAATATATATATATCGATTCTTCGATTTCAAAACCATAGGAATTTCATACTTTGGATAAAAATGATATTTTTATCTAATGGTCTTCTATTTCAACACTTCACTATATTCAACAATTCATGTATATAATAAAAATGTGATTTTTATTGTAAAACAATTCTTTTCAAAACACTATTATTTTATATAGTTTATATAGGTAATAAAAATAGGATTTTTATTATAAAACAATTTCTTTTAAAACAAGGTCATTTTACATAGTTCATATAGATGATAAAAAGGTGATTTTTATTATAAAACAATTTATTTCGAAATATGAATACCCTTCAACACATGAATTTCTATTCAAATAATGAATATCGATTCAACACATGAAGGTTTTCAATAGTTTATATATATAGATAAAAATGTGATTTTTATATTTAAAACACGAACACCATTCAACACATGAATTTCTATTCAACGAATGAATATCGATTCAACACATGAAGGTTTTCTATAGTTTGTATATATAGATAAAAATGTGATTTTTATATTTAAAACACGAATACCATTCAACATATGAATTTCTAATCAACAAATGAATTTCAATTCAACATGAAGGTTTTCTATAGTTTATATATATAGATAAAAATGTGATTTTTATATTTAAAACACGAATACCATTCAACACATGAATTTCTAATCAACGAATGAATTTCAATTCAACACATGAAGGTTTTCTATTCAACAAATAAATACAGTTTCAGCAAATGAAAATAATTCAAACACATGAATATTATTCAAAATTTCGGTAGCATAACGGCAGGGTAGTTAAAACCGGGACCGTCCCTAGTACGGCTCCTCGCTCTACCTTAAAACCTCGCGGTTTTTTATAATGGGGATCATGCATCTAGTTCGCACGCAGGCGGCATGTATATATTTATTTCATTTCCATAAACTAATCCTATGGGGTTTTAACCAAATATCCACCAAAAATAGCAGAAGGCTCAGAAAAATATGCGGTCTCTTCTAGAATGTAGAAGACGTCCACACGAGTCCACTGTCTCTTACTTCACTGAATTTCGTCAAGAAACGAAAAAGATATGACTTTTACAGTGAAATCAAAAACCGTAGCGCTTTAAAGTGCTATAATATAGTTGAAATTAAAATAGGCCGTTACCTCCACGAAACCTTCAAAACTTGGTCTGATCTTTTCTCGTAATCCGTGCAGCTTGGTGATGATCGGCCCCTGCCACCTTGTAGTGCTCCGAGAGGCACACAGATCGACAGGGGTTTGGTGGCACTCAGTGGCGGATCTGGCGGGTTACGGCGGCGCGAAGTCAACGATTTCGAGGGTGTGAATCTCGAGGTACAGCGAACAAGGGGTGGCGTGGGAGGTATAGATTTGAAGCCCTCGACGAGTACTACAAAAGCTTCAACTGGGTCGGGGTCTATTACTGCGTGGATTGGTCGGAAAATGAATGGGAAGCGGCGAACTCCTTTCTGTCGTCGATCGGCTGTTACGGGGAGAGAGAAAAAAACGATTTTTCTTTTTTTTCATTCTAAAAAAATATGATTGGTCGAGGGAGTTTTAAAGGGGTTTTCTGACACGACCACCAATCTAAACCCAATGACTGCCGTCCCTAGCGTTTTACCCCCATTCCGAACACAATGGGATATGTTTCGTAGGCCCATTCGAATGTTTCAGTCAGTTTTCCTTCAAATTCAAATATATAACATTCAATATTCAATTTGAACGTACATTTCAATTTTCTAGGGCCACAAACTGATTCGAAAAATTCCAGAAAAATAAATCTAGCTATGTTTTGACGATACGGTCCCAACAAAACTAGTTTCGTCGAATTCTGAGACCGTTTGCAAAAAGGCCCATTTCTGGTCGATCCAATTTAACTATAATTGACCAAAACACGTTTTCCTTTTCCACGCTCACATACTAGCTTCAAAAATTATGAAATTTGAAACCTAGCAATAACTTCACATCCCGGATCCAACAAAAGTGGTTTCGTCGAATTCTGAGGTCATATGCAAAATGGCCAATTTCACGGGCTATATAAATTCCATAGCGACCTTTCTGAAAATTCATTTGGCCATAACTTTTGATTTCCGCTATGAAAATTCGATTTTTCAGATTCGTTAGAAAGGTATTTACTAACAGATTTAAATATTTTTGGTTTCACTCAAATCCGTTTTGTTTTGCACCCTGTACAGTCCGACAAAGTTTGGATTCAATTTTTGAAACTGCAACGCCTTTTCAGGCCTTGTTTATAATTATAATAAATTATATTCGTTTTCAAACGTCGATTCAAATTCAGTTTTCATTACCATTATTTAAAATATTTATTTTAAATATTTATTTTAAACATTTAAAATTCATTATTTTAGCCAATTTAACAATTTTAAATTGGTTCAGATTTTCTGGGTCGTTACAGACAGACTGTGCTCAAATCTGATAACGTGAGCGCGAGATATCGTATTCACACCTTATAAATTAATTCAATTATTAAAACATGAATTAATAATTTTAAATTGGCCTTCACCTTAATCGTTCGGCCCACCAAAACCCTCAGACACGCATTCATAAACAAGACCCTCCCCATCAATTAATCCCTCAAACCCTCATTTGTCTCAAAAATTTTCCGCCGCCTCTCTGAAATTCATCCATGGCCGATCAAAACCCTCGTGTAAATCTCCAGCAAAACCCGCGTCGTACTCCCCCTCTACTCCACCCTACTTCGATCTCCTTTCTGCTCTTTACTCCAGTCGGCCTGCTACCACTCAACGACCCCCTCTAACAGCTATCCAGCTTCACCGCTCAAACCATAAACCTCTCGGCTCCACTACCAACAACAACGAGCCAACTCGAAGTTCCTGGACCGATCCCTATGCTCGCGGTCACGAACCAGATAAGTAATTTTTTTTTTGGTGATTTTTACTTCCTGTTCTTTTCTTTTTACATGGTTCACATTTGGTTTTTTCTTTGCAGAGTTGTTCTCCTTCGTTCTTAGAACACACTGCATGTGTATTTATACTAGTAGATGATCCTGATAGGATCACTGCCAATTTCGAATTGTAACATCCTAGATTTAGGTTTAGCTGTTCTTTGATTCGTAGGTGTTATCTCTTTTCATTTCAACTGTATAATCGAACTATGGTTGATGGACATTTTGATGGCTGAAAGCTTAGTAGTGACGATTTGGCTTATATTTTCATTTACTGGTCTGCTCAATGGTATACAATAAATCGAACATTATGAATGTGTAGGTTAGGTTAGACTCTAGCTATGCATTGTTAATTCAATTCACAGATTTGAAATTTGTATTTGGGGTAGATTCGATGCCTGACAAAATGAGATTTGTATATGAGATTTTGTATGTACATATACATATAAATATTTACTTAGCTGTTTCGATTGCCTGTAGATTTGGGGCATAAATATACATATATTAGATTTTGTTTTAGCTGTTCGTTGTCCTCCTAGAATTGATGTATGAATATAAATATACATCTGTTTCAATTTAGCTATGCTTTGTACCTTTCTCTAACTGTTCATTAGCTGATATATGAATACATTTTATTGCCCGTACGAATATATATGTGTTTTGTTTAATTTTAGCTGCTCATGATCTTTTCTTTTTCTTCTATGTTTTAGATCCATGCCTCTAGAGACATTACGGTTCACTATTTCTTGAATGAAACAGGACATGCAGGGCTTGATATGAATGGTCTTATCCTCCTTATTTTGCATTTGTACAAACAATAATGTAAATGTTTCTTTGTATAGGATTTCATATATTATTTCCTATCGTGATGTACATAGGGTAGGTGGTGTATAGGATTAGCTGGGTCTATACTGAATTGTTTATTCAATCTAGAGGTTTAAGATTGTATATAGTAGATTCTGTATTCGAATGACAATAGCTTTTGTATAGGTGTTTTTGAGAAAAACTGGATCCAAATGTATTAAATGCATGGCAACAGCTTTTGTATTTGTGCACTTTTTTTTGCTTCACTAGAAAACGGATTATAATGTGTGGCAGTATCAAGTTTATACAATGTGACAATTGAAAAGTCTTGTCACTTGACACATTGATATCATGGATTCGACTTTGGTGTGCTAATGTTATAAACCAGTGCTGGCTTTGAATGTTCCTTCATTTTTATTTGTTCTCTAATTCAGTTTCTTCTATGTACTATTTTATGTATGATTCTTTCCTAAATCAAAGCTTGCCTATGATTGTATCTTAGAAATTAACAGAATCTAAATATGTTACATTTATATGGCTAAAAGAAATGAAAAGAAGAACGTAAATGCACCTTATAGACCTATATATATATATATTTAGTTGTTTAACTCTTCCTTCTTTCTTCTTCTTTTATTTATTTTGCTATGGTACTTTTCTTTCTATTGCTCACGTTGGATTGTCAATGGTATACAATTGTATTCTTCTATTTTTATATTGCATTCAGAATGGCCCGAACCTTTGTAAATATACATTTCAATCCAAATTTAGGCCATGTGATATTTATTTAGCAGCATGTATGGTTTGAAGTTCATGTATATGTTTGTAACTATCAACAAGTGAGACGATAACACCATTTTTAAATCTTATAAAATATTGACACAATATAAATTAAATTCCAAAACAGTGAATTGAAAAAAATAAACTGAGATTATCGAATATATTCAAATAAAATAGCGTATGGCTTCAAATAATACTAAGATGCATTCTAACTCGACTAAATCAGAACTTCATGGTTAAACAACATCGCTTTTATATTAAAATCCTATTTAAATTATTAAATAAACGTTATCGTTTATTAACGATTTTCATAACGACTATTTAAAAATTTGAATTGGCCATAATTAACAAATTATAACATGAAATCTGGATTTTTCTCTTTCATATGAAAAATATAATCAAATCGATTCCAACGTTTTTGGTTTCACAGAATTTCGACTTAAAATGAATTCTGTATACTCAGTTGAAGTTCAAAACGAAATTTACGAACTACCGTGCCATTTCTAGTTCGTTTATAATATAATTATAAATTATAATGTTCGAACTTCGTTTTATAAACGAAATATATATATTTCAAATCCATTAATATTCTAAATAAATATTTAAAAATAAAGTAAATTAAATATTTGACTGCCAAAAACACGGGACATTACAAAAATAGCAGTCAAAGGAGGCACGGTTTTCATCTTGCATGAAGCCATCACTGGAAGAAAAAGGGATAAGAGGACATGAATTGCGTTGGACATCGAATGGGTACGGTGGTGACGGTAAGAAGGGATAGGCTAGGAATTTTATGTTGGCATTTTGGGTTGACTTCCTGAAGTAGAAGGGAGTAGTTCTGAACAAGGAAGGTAGCAGACATTGTTTTCTAATACAAATAATTAACGCCTACTAGTTCTTAATTAAGCAAGTTAATTTTTATTAATAAACTAATAATGATGGTGATTTGCGTGATGGGGGATGCGTACTCTAGACAAAACAGTTGGAAGAAGAACTAATGGGAGTGCCTCCTGTAAACAATAATGAGAAGAAATAGAAACCGAGTATTAAAGCAAGCAAGAAGATTAGAAGTAAGGTTAATTAAAATTTAATCATTGCATTGAATAATGACATTTAACTATATAGAAAATTGTAACGATTTTATTAATCTCATTTTGAACAGAGTTGGACACCGCCAATCATGATGAGATTGTAATGACGAAATCTACATTATAGAAATATTTCCGCTGAGTACGGAGCAACTGGAATTTCGTGATCAAATCAAAAACTGGTTTGATTGTAAACGAAACAAAAGAAGAATCATCAACTGCAACCAAGGTGAGTAAACTCACTAATTCTGACTCGTTTATATTTTTATATAAACGAGTTCAAATTTATTTATAGTAATTTTATACTGTGTAATGGTTGATTGGTTGAATAGTTGATAAAATTGGTTGAAATGGTTGATATGATTACATCATTGATCGATTATTAGTTCTGATATTTCATATTGATGTGAAATAATATTATTGATGCTGGTAAACATCTGTGGATGCAGGGAAATAGGTTGGAGGAATCTGGATTCCTCAACATTTATATTACTGTTATTTTTATTGTGATATACGATGTGTTATATAATCCATGATTGGATACGTTGTGTTTGATTTACCCTGATCCTAGAATCTTGATATTTTAGATACCGTGCAATAATTTTGAATGTGGAAAAAAAAGAACTTGGGATTTAAAATGGAATTTATTTTCATATTAGAAATTGAATTTCGGATGGAGTCGAAATAGAAACTTGTTCAAATGAATAAACAAGCAGTTGATTTTAAACAATGTTTATAGATTATGTAAAATATTTATCTTAGGATAAATTGGAATATAAATTCAGGTTTGGTTTTACATAGAAAAGGGGGAAAGGATTTTGAGATTTGATGTTTTTAATTAGATTTGAAATTAAAGGAAATTTATTTACAAAACAGAAAATGTACTTGAAAATAGAAACTGGTTTAAATGGATAATAAAAGAATGGTTATAAATGAAGTTTTAAATGTAGACATTTCAAATACAGCAAAGTACTTATCTCAGGATAAATTGAAATATAAATTCAAATTTGATTTTATATGAAAAAGTGGTAATCGGATTTGAAACCAATATTTCAAATGAGATTTGTAAATGGGATTTGTCGGTAAATGCAGAGATTTAAATAAGGCTTTTTCTTAATTTTTAAATTAAGTAAAGAAAATTCAATGGAATGAAACTTTTAAGGCAGATGGTTAATAGGTTAATAATAGACTAAAATGTTTTAATGGTTTTGGAATGAAATCTAAGCTAAGTGTTGAAAAGCTGGTAAACGAATTAGTATAAGTGATTGATCCAAACAAGGTTTAAATGATGTTTTTAAAACTAAAGTGATGACTTTAATTGAATTAAGGAAAGCACTTTAATTGAAATAAAAAAAATTAATGCAAAGGAAAACACATATGATAGTTTTGTGTTAAATATTAATAAGTGAAATTTTGAAATAAAATCCAAGTAAAGAGGTCTTCTTGTAAAGAAGGTGGAAAGCAGACTTTTATCCTTGTATACCCTTTATCTTATGAGGTTTCGACAAACAGAATGGTATATGTCTGCATTGTTAAAATCCAGACATTCTGACTATCTTTTAAAAATGAACAACGGAAGCGTGTTCGTCGCACTCGGTACTTTATTCAAAACAGTGATTTTAGCGCTGTCGTTATAATAAATGTTTTGTAAATCTATACAGCGATTTTAACGCTGTCGTTATAATAAATAACTTATATATCAAATATTTGGAAACAACGATTATAACGCTACCATTATAATCAATGTTTTTGCGTAAAGCAAGTGGATTCTTAGATTGAATCTGAGAGTCGCGTAAGTGATATTCTGTTTGAAGTTGTGAGATTTCGCTATTTCAAAGTTAAGAATGTTGTTCAATTAAGGTCTGAGAGGTAATTATATCCCAAATTGATTGACTTCATGATTGATGGAGAAATGGTTAAGGTTCGATAGTGAAGATTGGTTAGCAATATGGTTAGTTAATAAATGATTTATAGTTTGAGTTATAATAACGATGTTTTATAACATCGCGTTAATATGAAAGGAGTTTGAAATGTTTTTCCCCAAATAAAATGAGAGATATTTTCTACGCGTAATGGATTGGTCAGCAAGGAATTGAGGAATGGAATATGGAAATATTTTTTGATATTAATAAGGTATATTTTCTGAATATAGAAAATAAGGATTTCATCAATTTATATAGAATTGTTTTCTTACTGGAATAAGGGATATTTTCTCGAATAGAGAAATTAAAAATATTGGAAATGTTTTTCAGAGAATCGAGAGGGGAAATCGAGCTTCAAAAGGATACGAAAGATGGGAAATGTGAATTGTAAATGGTAATATAATAAAGAATTGATTTAAAGGGGCCAGTGTTGTTTGATGCTTGATAGGTACGATTTCCAATTGGAAATAGGACCGTTGATTGTATGGATGTTTCTTTGATAGTTAAATCACCGACTATCAAAGTTTTAATTTATTTATACCTCTGTTGTCAATATGGAGAGACCTGGATCAGATTTAATATCTGAAAACCACTCCGTATTGGTATAAGCGTTATGAATTAACTTATGCTGAAGATAACTGAAGACGGATTAAAATGCAAGGGCTGTTCTGTTAACCCTAGGTAGAAATTGCCCAAGATGGATTAATAGAATGGTGCCTTCGGTTTGTCCAGACGCATGACAACTTGTATGGACAAGTGTCTGACAGAGTATTTCCAAAGGGATTACGTACGTTGATTCCTTCAAACGTACGAAATAGGTGGCAAAGAAGGGAAACTTCTTTAGCCTAACAATCTAAGTATTTCTGTGGGAATCAATTAGTGATTTCTGATGGATCTGACGATGTGACATTCAAAGTGAATGGTGGCCAGATGTTCTGGAAGATAATTCAAACGTCAAGCCTCACAACTGGAAATTGACAAAAATTGGGCAGGCAGTGTAATAACCCGGAAAATCTGGGCCAGTTTAAAATTTTTATTTTGGCAATTTTGGCGAATTTTGAATATTTAAAATAGAGTATTTTAAATAATATCGACGAGAAAATTTATTTTGAATATAATTCGACGTATATATTATACGCGTCGTCGTTAGAATATAGATAATTATATATAATTATAAATAGAATTGAAAATGGCGCGGTAGTTCGAAAATTCGATTTCTAATTTCAAATGAATATACAGAATTCAATATAAGTCAGAATTGAACGAAACAAGAAATATTTGAATCTGTATAACTATATCTTTGTAACGAAGTTAACAAACTGAGATTTCATTTTAGAAATGATGAGATATGTCCAGTTGAAAATTAGAAATAGTCGCTGTGGAATTTATATATATTTTAATATAATATATAGCCCTTAAAAATAGCCATTTTGCAAATGACCTCGGATTTCGACGAAACCACTTTTGTTGGGTCCGTGATGTTAAGTTATTGCTAGATTCCAAATTTCATAATTTTTCGAATCAATATGTGAGCGTGGCAAAGGAAAACGTGTTTTGACCATTTCAGTTGATTTTAGTCGACTGGAAAATGGTCATTTTTCAAACGGTCTCGGAATTCGACGAAACTAGTTTTGTTAAGACCGTATCGTCAATACGAAGCTAGAAAATATTTTTCGAGAATTTTTAGAGTTAGTATGTGACCCGGTAATTTGAAATGTACGTTTAAAATTCAATATAGTGATTTAAATGTAAATTAAATGGAAACTGATTCAAACAGTCGAATCAGCTTGCGATATATATCCCATTGTGTTCAGAATAGGGGTAATACGCTATGGACGACAGTCGGTGGGCCTCGTTTCGAAGTCGAATAAAAAAGTCAACTCCTTAGGATAAAATAAATTAAAATTAAATAATTAAATATATATAATTTTCATATAACCCCCCCCCCCCTCTTCTCGTTTCACTCAGAAGAAATAAAAGAAAAAAAAAAAAACAAAAAAAAACCCCCTAGCCTAATCGATCGCGCCCTCCACCAGAGGCGAGGCGCCGCCCTCCTCTTCACCGCCGGCGCTGGGCGCCAGTCCTTCTCCTCCTTGCAACGCACGACGCCCCAGACCTCCTTCCCCACCGCAAGCACCCTCGTCGAAACCCCTTCAAAACCCTACCTTCCCTAATCCATCGCGTCAAGTGTCGGAGCACCTCCAGCCACCAGCGTCGACGATGCCCTGCCACCACCAGTGCCGCGATTTGCCCCTTCCCCTCTGTCAGTTCGTCAAACACAGTAAGTTTACTGTTTTATTTATTTATGTTAAAACTGTTTTTATATTTAAGCTTTAAAAACTGATTATTTTAAAATTTGAAAACTGATTTTTTAGGGAATTTCAAAACTGATTTTTTTTTTTAGGAAATTAAAAACTGATTTGAAATTGATTTTTAAAACTGATTTTTAATTTAAGTTTAAAACTGATTTTTTTTTTTTTTTTTTTTAGTTTAAAAACTGTTTTATTTATTTATTTTTAAAACTGAATCTTCTTTAGTTTTAAAAACAGAATTTTTAAAAGAATTATAAAAACTGTTTTAAAAGAAAATAAAAACTGATTTTTCAAAAGGATTAAAACTGATTAGAAAAAAAAAAGATTTGATTTTTAGTTAAAGAAAAATATGATTTTTATATTTTTAAAGTATTAAAAATATGATTTTTATATTTTCAAAGTATTAAAAATATAGTCCTTACTATATAGATGATGTCAAAATATGATTTTTATATTTTTAAAGTATTAAAAATATGATTTTTATATTTTCAAAGTATTAAAAATATAATCTTTATAAGATAGATAATATAAAGATATCATCTTTGTGTATGTAACGAAATAAAAATCTGATTTTTATTTTATATACGTTGAGATAAAGTGGTGGTTTTTATAAAGGCGAAAACTTTATTTTTATAAAGGTGAAACCTATATTTTTGAAATGGGATTTTTATATATTGAACTTTAAAGTAAAAATTCGATTTTTATATATTGAACTTTAAAGTAAAAATTCGATTTTTATATATTGAACTTTAAAGTAAAAATTCGATTTTTATATATTGAACTTCGAAGTAAAAATTCGATTTTTATATATTGAACTTTGAACTAAAAATTCGATTTTTATATATTGAACTTCGAACTAAAAATATGATTTTTATATATTGAATAGCGATGTAAAAATTCGATTTTTACATATGTAGTGAAAGCAGCAACGAAGGTGACAAAAAGGCGAAACGACGAAGAATTCTGCAAAGGAAGAGCCGTGGAGCTAGGATAGCTATAGGTGAGAATTTCTCACCTTTCAATTTTATTTCTAGTTATATTTATATATATATACTAGGATGCAGACGGTGTTTAGTAGCACCCGACACCCGTCCACATACCATGGACTTGTTTGTTTGGATGTTTGGTGATTGATTGCGATATTGGTTTGAATGTGGTTTGTGGTGTGAAAAATCGAATCGATAAATTGGTTAGGATTAGACGTGCGCCGTTATAAGGCGAAGGAGTAAGGCTAGGTTAGACCCTTACTCCAAAGTTTGTGGTTTGCATAACGAATTGATTTGATTGATGTGTGAATGGCGTGGGCCTTCACTAGACCGGGGATAAGGCTAGGCCTTGTCCCGTTTCTAGTATCGTGCCGTTATGCCGCCGAAATTTTCTAAAACATGTTAGAAAAATAACATTTTATTTAAAGAATGAACTGAATAGATATTCATATGTCGAAATAAAATATTTTATCGTTAAAAACATAATTTTTAACGTGAATATGAATATAGTGAAAGTGAATAAAATAAATATTCATTTACAAACCGGACGGTTTGTTTATGTACACCTATTTGATTGATATTGATTGGGTCGATAAATTTTACACATCGCCCAACTGCACAAATAAAATCTGTGCTTGATTGTTTGAAACCCCACACGGGTGTTGGGATGAAATATGAAGTTCACTCATCCTGATTGATTAAATATGTCGATCGATTGATTGACAGGCTGTTATAAGCGTTAGATATCTATATTTGATGCTTATACAGTGTAGTGCACTTTGGTTGATGGTTGATTATTTTTCAATGCTATTATATACATGTGTTGTATGAAAATCCATGTAATTAACTTTATATGGTAATTGATTGGGCCTCATTCCAATTTGAAAAATAAAGAATATATAAAATAAAGGTTCATGTGTTGACGGTACTCATTCGTTGAGATTAGTCATGTGTTGAACGAATTATTTTTATAATAAAATTTACATCTTTATCAATATAAAATAAAGGTTCATGTGTTGACGGTACTCATTCGTTGAGATTAGTCATGTGTTGAACGAATTATTTTTATAATAAAATTTACATCTTTATCAATATAAAATAAAGGTTCATGTGTTGACGGTACTCATTCATTGAGATTAGTCATGTGTTGAACGAAATAATTTAACCAAAAATAGTCACACATGGACGGTACTCATTCGTTGAGATTAGTCGTGTGTTGACAAAAAGAAATATTTGAAATAGAATATATAAAGCCGGGTTAAATAGTGATGCGCCATTTTGACGCGAACGATATATATAACGATTTCGAAATGAATTGAATATATAACGATTTCGAAATGAATTGAATATATAACGATTTCGATTTGAATTGAATATATAACGATTTCGAAATGAATTGAATATATAACGATTTCGAAATGAATTGAATATATAACGATTTCGAAATGAATTGAATATATAACGATTTCGAAATGAATTGAATATATAACGATTTCGAAATGAATTGAATATATAACGATTTCGAAATGAATTGAATATATAACGATTTCGATTTGAATTGAATATATAACGATTTCGAAATGAATTGAATATATAACGATTTCGAAATGAATTGAATATATAACGATTTCGAAATGAATTGAATATATAACGATTTCGAAATGAATTGAATATATAACGATTTCGAAATGAATTGAATATATAACGATTTCGAAATGAATTGAATATATAACGATTTCGATTTGAATTGAATATAAAACGATTTCGAATTGAATGGAATAGAAAACCAATTTGATTTCAAATTGAATATATAATGAACTTGATTCAAATAGAAAACGAAACGAATTTAATTTGAATAGAAAATGAATTTGAATCGAATAGAAAATCACTTTGAATTGAATTGAATTGAATTGAATTGAGAAACGAATTCGAATTGAATTTAAAATGAAGTGAAATGAATTCAAATTAAATTGAAATTTGAATTGAATAGAAATGAATTTTAAAACGAATTTATAAAGAAGAATTCAATTTTGATTTGAATTGAAATAGTAGTTGACTTTGTTTTTGAATCGAATTCAAAACTAAATATATAATTCGTTTTAAATAGAAATCGACGAAATATATATTATATATATTATATATATAATATAATGGCCTGAATAGAACGCGCCGCGCCGCGGCAGTTCGTAAATTTCGACCATTTATTTCAAACGGACATTACGGGAGATCCGACCGTCGGATTCTCCTAAAACCGGAACCGTTGGGTTCGTATCGAAAAGAGCTTTCTAACGAATATTAGAAATTCAAAATCTAACGGTTGGATTTGGAGATACGTCCAAATCAAATTCGAAAAAGGTCGCTATAAGTGCAGTTCGATGGCCATTGTTGGAAATCGACTGTACGGGCCTTGATAAAATTATTAAAAATATCAATAATTTGTGTAAAATCATAAGAAATGATTTGGGAAAGATTGGGGTGAAAAACTCCATATTTGAAAAGATAAAAATAGATTTTTATTGAAATGAACTAGTTTTGAACTAAATTTAAAACCCAATCATTTTTAAAATAAATGAATTAGATTTAAAAAGGGGTTTTAAATAATCGAATTTCTAATATGTTTGATTAAGTTTGAGATGGGTTTATCGTGAACAGTGTTTTAAATAACACCTAGTTCTTTAACCCGATAGCAAATAGAATGTGATTTGGGTTTGTCGTGAACTGTGTTTTAAATAACACCTAGTTCTTTAACCCAGTAAAAGGAGTTTTATTGAATCTGCAATTAGATTGAAATTCGAACTGATAATCTAAATTATCAAATTTAGAAGATGAGCGAGAATGGAGTATCACCAGTTTTGCTCCAAAGCGATAGTTAAATCTTTAATTAGATTTGAACGTGAAATGGTAATTAGTTTTACCGATAACACCACGGTGTTAGATATGGAGTATTACCAGTTTTGCTTCATGGGATGAATAGGTTGGGATTGGGAAATAAAATAAATAATTACTTCGTTACGGTTCGCTAATCTCGACTAGTTGGAAAAAAACCATAATTTGGTTTTAAATAACATCCAAAGGAAGATTTCAGGATAAATTTTAAAGAATTTATCTTGGATAAAATTAATGGGAACCTTTCCCTGAGAATGTGGAATTTAGGAACTAGCTGTAGGTTGGCTAAGAAGAATGGTTTCCTGGGTATTGATCTGATGTTGGTTTCGGCCTTCGGGGTTAATGTTTAGGAAATTGTTCTCTTGCTAATTTGCGGTTAGTGACTAATGAATTGGAATGAGGCGTATGTTGTGTTTGTGTAACATTTGTTTTCAATATACGCGGGTTGTTCGGAAAGTCCGGGTTTATACCCATTCTGAATAACCGATTCGACGATAAGTCGAAGATGAAGACGGTGGTCAAGACCGGAAGTCTTCACATCGGTTGGATTATTACTGACGATCCTGATTGGGCTGTACACCCAAGAGGATGGAAATAGTTGGTGGTCGTCCAGACGTACTTGGAGATGGACGGATATGCGAGGAAAGTGCCTCCGGTTTCGTTCAGACCCAGAACGGACTTGTAAATGGATTGTGTGTCTGACATTGGATTTTATTCTGTGTTGATTGATTTCTATTAAATATATATCTGCTTGGCGGCGGAGAATTTATTCTCTTGCTTAACGCCCTTCTCTGAGACGTACGAGCTTAGAGGTTATATATCGATAGATATCAATCGCATGGCATGAATTGCCTGTGTGGCATGCTGAGTTGCATGGATCAAGGCTTCTGTTGAAAAGCAAAGTCTTGTGGTTGATGATCAAAGCACAGCCTACGTGGCAGCTTTGTGTATAGCGTGTATTCGCGAGCCTCACACCTCGGTATGAGTTAAAAACGGGATACGGACTGCAGGGAGAGCGCACGTTTCTTTCTAGCTTTGGTGGTGTCAGTGACTTACCAGCCCTGACATATATATACTTTTCACCTTTGTGGTTGTTGGATGAGGCGCCTCGATTATAGGTCTGTAAGGACCGGGAAACGTGTGTTCAGGAATACTAATCCTCTAACGTAAGTGAGGACCGGCCCTGAAGCATCCAGGGGTTACCCAGTGTGCGTAATCCCGGGGACATTTGCTAGAGTGTCTCGAACGCGGAGAGGAGCTTGCCCCTTGCCTCGACTCATGACGGAATCCAATTTCCAATACGTGTATTTCGGCTTTATTTGTAGAGCCTAGTATGGCGACATAGTAGCATGGGATACTATGCCGTCTATGATTTATATTTATGATTGAAATGTTTTGACACTATACACTTATTATAGTATCAAATGATTTGTTTAAAACGTACCAAGCATGTTTGGCTATTATAAGGGAAAACCCTATCCCCCGGCTTGCGTTGCATTGTATGATAGGACCTGGGTCTTATAATAGCTTCATTTTTCGAAAAAGCATTGCGTTGTTTATTGATATGCACTGGTATTCTTGGGAGAAAACCCGTTCCGTGTTATACGGCGTGGTCCCTTGAATTACTCTCTTTTAAAGTAAAGTTTTAAATAACTGTTTTAGTTCTCACACCAGTCACATGACTGACCTGGAGTTTATTGTTTCAACCTAAACTCTGGGTGCCCCTATTTTCCGCACGGGCAGCTAGTAGTTTTGGTTTTGCAGATTTATATTCACAGGATCCTGGTTTACAGCTGGAATGATATCCGGAAAGCTCTGTATCCGTATATCACCTTCAGTTGTGCTTTGTATTATTTTCCGCTGCTATGTAATTTATTGTAATCTCTGATATTTATCGAATGTAATTTATTCATTTATACTCTGTATATTCTTGTAATCTGATGCATTGTTGTAATATACAATGAAATGTTCTTCTGTTTGTGTTCTGATTTGTCCTGTTCTCAACGTCCAGGGGTTTCGAACGGTCTAGATCGGTTTAACGACTGGTTCGGACCGAGCGAAATTCCAGGCCGTCACATTTGGTATCAGAGCTTTGGTTTACAGAGCTCGAGAATAAGACACCTTAGAACCATACGAAAGAATTCATCAGATATTGGATTAGTAACATCCAAATAGAATGACTCGTTAGAGATAGGATCAGTAGTATCCTAGAACGAGTGTGAAGAGTATATTTTTCAATTGAAAACCATTTTGTTTTGAAATTTAAACCGTTTTAAACGTATTTGAATATTTATTTATTTTGAATATGGACAATCGAGTATATATAGATTTCGCGTATACGCGTCATGAACGTATATTCGAAGTGTTAATATACTGGATAGATATAGAATCATACTCTAGTGGCCCGAAGATGATTCTAATGATTGACTAGTTGTCATTAGTATTCATGTTCGAGTAACGAAGGTGTGATATCGATATATTTCCATCAGACTGGTGTGAGAACCAAAACTTATATAGTTAGAACACTTTGTTGTGAATTGGCATCAAAAACAAGATTTTCTGTATATATATCAAATTCTATAGATTTGAAATTCTAATCCACCAATTGATTGATGTTTGAGTTGCGTGTTTAATTGTTTGCTAATTTTAACCATTTATGCCTAAGTAAACTAATAATTGAATCGTATTGAAAATTGGTTGCATTTGCTTGCATATACATATACTTACATTGAACAGGTCATAGCAAGGAGGCTAGAGCCAGAGAATAAAATTTGTTCGCCCGACAAATAGGTACATGTTTACTACATAATTTACTGTTTGTTTGGGTGATGATGATTTTGTGAGCCTATTGGCTAGCCGCTTGGCTTTTTCTTTTTCTTTTTGAGATCTGAAGGACCGGGGAAGCTATTTGAAATTCCCCGATGCTCCCGGTGCAGGGGAGGTTATGGCGAAATTTTTCGAAAATTTAGGGTGTTAGCCAAATTTTTGAAGTTTTGAAAATTCTCAGAAACTGAAAAGTTAGAGAATGGAAGCCAAATTGAGCGTAGAGCTGATTAATCAAACCACTTTCGACTTTGTTCCTTTTCGGGGACGAAAAGTTTTAAGTGGGGGAGATTGTAATAACCCGGAAAATCTGGGCCAGTTTAAAATTTTTATTTTGGCAATTTTGGCGAATTTTGAATATTTAAAATAGAGTATTTTAAATAATATCGACGAGAAAATTTATTTTGAATATAATTCGACGTATATATTATACGCGTCGTCGTTAGAATATAGATAATTATATATAATTATAAATAGAATTGAAAATGGCGCGGTAGTTCGAAAATTCGATTTCTAATTTCAAATGAATATACAGAATTCAATATAAGTCAGAATTGAACGAAACAAGAAATATTTGAATCTGTATAACTATATCTTTGTAACGAAGTTAACAAACTGAGATTTCATTTTAGAAATGATGAGATATGTCCAGTTGAAAATTAGAAATAGTCGCTGTGGAATTTATATATATTTTAATATAATATATAGCCCTTAAAAATAGCCATTTTGCAAATGACCTCGGATTTCGACGAAACCACTTTTGTTGGGTCCGTGATGTTAAGTTATTGCTAGATTCCAAATTTCATAATTTTTCGAATCAATATGTGAGCGTGGCAAAGGAAAACGTGTTTTGACCATTTCAGTTGATTTTAGTCGACTGGAAAACGGTCATTTTTCAAACGGTCTCGGAATTCGACGAAACTAGTTTTGTTAAGACCGTATCGTCAATACGAAGCTAGAAAATATTTTTCGAGAATTTTTAGAGTTAGTATGTGACCCGGTAATTTGAAATGTACGTTTAAAATTCAATATAGTGATTTAAATGTAAATTAAATGGAAACTGATTCAAACAGTCGAATCAGCTTGCGATATATATCCCATTGTGTTCAGAATAGGGGTAATACGCTATGGACGACAGTCGGTGGGCCTCGTTTCGAAGTCGAATAAAAAAGTCAACTCCTTAGGATAAAATAAATTAAAATTAAATAATTAAATATATATAATTTTCATATAACCCCCCCCCCCCTCTTCTCGTTTCACTCAGAAGAAATAAAAGAAACAAAAAAACAAAAAAAAACCCCCTAGCCTAATCGATCGCGCCCTCCACCAGAGGCGAGGCGCCGCCCTCCTCTTCACCGCCGGCGCTGGGCGCCAGTCCTTCTCCTCCTTGCAACGCACGACGCCCCAGACCTCCTTCCCCACCGCAAGCACCCTCGTCGAAACCCCTTCAAAACCCTACCTTCCCTAATCCATCGCGTCAAGTGTCGGAGCACCTCCAGCCACCAGCGTCGACGATGCCCTGCCACCACCAGTGCCGCGATTTGCCCCTTCCCCTCTGTCAGTTCGTCAAACACAGTAAGTTTACTGTTTTATTTATTTATGTTAAAACTGTTTTTATATTTAAGCTTTAAAAACTGATTATTTTAAAATTTGAAAACTGATTTTTTAGGGAATTTCAAAACTGATTTTTTTTTTAGGAAATTAAAAACTGATTTGAAATTGATTTTTAAAACTGATTTTTAATTTAAGTTTAAAACTGATTTTTTTTTTTTTTTTTTTTAGTTTAAAAACTGTTTTATTTATTTATTTTTAAAACTGAATCTTCTTTAGTTTTAAAAACAGAATTTTTAAAAGAATTATAAAAACTGTTTTAAAAGAAAATAAAAACTGATTTTTCAAAAGGATTAAAACTGATTAGAAAAAAAAAAGATTTGATTTTTAGTTAAAGAAAAATATGATTTTTATATTTTTAAAGTATTAAAAATATGATTTTTATATTTTCAAAGTATTAAAAATATAGTCCTTACTATATAGATGATGTCAAAATATGATTTTTATATTTTTAAAGTATTAAAAATATGATTTTTATATTTTCAAAGTATTAAAAATATAATCTTTATAAGATAGAGAATATAAAGATATCATCTTTGTGTATGTAACGAAATAAAAATCTGATTTTTATTTTATATACGTTGAGATAAAGTGGTGGTTTTTATAAAGGCGAAAACTTTATTTTTATAAAGGTGAAACCTATATTTTTGAAATGGGATTTTTATATATTGAACTTTAAAGTAAAAATTCGATTTTTATATATTGAACTTTAAAGTAAAAATTCGATTTTTATATATTGAACTTTAAAGTAAAAATTCGATTTTTATATATTGAACTTCGAAGTAAAAATTCGATTTTTATATATTGAACTTTGAACTAAAAATTCGATTTTTATATATTGAACTTCGAACTAAAAATATGATTTTTATATATTGAATAGCGATGTAAAAATTCGATTTTTACATATGTAGTGAAAGCAGCAACGAAGGTGACAAAAAGGCGAAACGACGAAGAATTCTGCAAAGGAAGAGCCGTGGAGCTAGGATAGCTATAGGTGAGAATTTCTCACCTTTCAATTTTATTTCTAGTTATATTTATATATATATACTAGGATGCAGACGGTGTTTAGTAGCACCCGACACCCGTCCACATACCATGGACTTGTTTGTTTGGATGTTTGGTGATTGATTGCGATATTGGTTTGAATGTGGTTTGTGGTGTGAAAAATCGAATCGATAAATTGGTTAGGATTAGACGTGCGCCGTTATAAGGCGAAGGAGTAAGGCTAGGTTAGACCCTTACTCCAAAGTTTGTGGTTTGCATAACGAATTGATTTGATTGATGTGTGAATGGCGTGGGCCTTCACTAGACCGGGGATAAGGCTAGGCCTTGTCCCGTTTCTAGTATCGTGCCGTTATGCCGCCGAAATTTTCTAAAACATGTTAGAAAAATAACATTTTATTTAAAGAATGAACTGAATAGATATTCATATGTCGAAATAAAATATTTTATCGTTAAAAACATAATTTTTAACGTGAATATGAATATAGTGAAAGTGAATAAAATAAATATTCATTTACAAACCGGACGGTTTGTTTATGTACACCTATTTGATTGATATTGATTGGGTCGATAAATTTTACACATCGCCCAACTGCACAAATAAAATCTGTGCTTGATTGTTTGAAACCCCACACGGGTGTTGGGATGAAATATGAAGTTCACTCATCCTGATTGATTAAATATGTCGATCGATTGATTGACAGGCTGTTATAAGCGTTAGATATCTATATTTGATGCTTATACAGTGTAGTGCACTTTGGTTGATGGTTGATTATTTTTCAATGCTATTATATACATGTGTTGTATGAAAATCCATGTAATTAACTTTATATGGTAATTGATTGGGCCTCATTCCAATTTGAAAAATAAAGAATATATAAAATAAAGGTTCATGTGTTGACGGTACTCATTCGTTGAGATTAGTCATGTGTTGAACGAATTATTTTTATAATAAAATTTACATCTTTATCAATATAAAATAAAGGTTCATGTGTTGACGGTACTCATTCGTTGAGATTAGTCATGTGTTGAACGAATTATTTTTATAATAAAATTTACATCTTTATCAATATAAAATAAAGGTTCATGTGTTGACGGTACTCATTCATTGAGATTAGTCATGTGTTGAACGAAATAATTTAACCAAAAATAGTCACACATGGACGGTACTCATTCGTTGAGATTAGTCGTGTGTTGACAAAAAGAAATATTTGAAATAGAATATATAAAGCCGGGTTAAATAGTGATGCGCCATTTTGACGCGAACGATATATATAACGATTTCGAAATGAATTGAATATATAACGATTTCGAAATGAATTGAATATATAACGATTTCGATTTGAATTGAATATATAACGATTTCGAAATGAATTGAATATATAACGATTTCGAAATGAATTGAATATATAACGATTTCGAAATGAATTGAATATATAACGATTTCGAAATGAATTGAATATATAACGATTTCGAAATGAATTGAATATATAACGATTTCGAAATGAATTGAATATATAACGATTTCGATTTGAATTGAATATATAACGATTTCGAAATGAATTGAATATATAACGATTTCGAAATGAATTGAATATATAACGATTTCGAAATGAATTGAATATATAACGATTTCGAAATGAATTGAATATATAACGATTTCGAAATGAATTGAATATATAACGATTTCGAAATGAATTGAATATATAACGATTTCGATTTGAATTGAATATAAAACGATTTCGAATTGAATGGAATAGAAAACCAATTTGATTTCAAATTGAATATATAATGAACTTGATTCAAATAGAAAACGAAACGAATTTAATTTGAATAGAAAATGAATTTGAATCGAATAGAAAATCACTTTGAATTGAATTGAATTGAATTGAATTGAGAAACGAATTCGAATTGAATTTAAAATGAAGTGAAATGAATTCAAATTAAATTGAAATTTGAATTGAATAGAAATGAATTTTAAAACGAATTTATAAAGAAGAATTCAATTTTGATTTGAATTGAAATAGTAGTTGACTTTGTTTTTGAATCGAATTCAAAACTAAATATATAATTCGTTTTAAATAGAAATCGACGAAATATATATTATATATATTATATATATAATATAATGGCCTGAATAGAACGCGCCGCGCCGCGGCAGTTCGTAAATTTCGACCATTTATTTCAAACGGACATTACGGGAGATCCGACCGTCGGATTCTCCTAAAACCGGAACCGTTGGGTTCGTATCGAAAAGAGCTTTCTAACGAATATTAGAAATTCAAAATCTAACGGTTGGATTTGGAGATACGTCCAAATCAAATTCGAAAAAGGTCGCTATAAGTGCAGTTCGATGGCCATTGTTGGAAATCGACTGTACGGGCCTTGATAAAATTATTAAAAATATCAATAATTTGTGTAAAATCATAAGAAATGATTTGGGAAAGATTAGGGTGAAAAACTCCATATTTGAAAAGATAAAAATAGATTTTTATTGAAATGAACTAGTTTTGAACTAAATTTAAAACCCAATCATTTTTAAAATAAATGAATTAGATTTAAAAAGGGGTTTTAAATAATCGAATTTCTAATATGTTTGATTAAGTTTGAGATGGGTTTATCGTGAACAGTGTTTTAAATAACACCTAGTTCTTTAACCCGATAGCAAATAGAATGTGATTTGGGTTTGTCGTGAACTGTGTTTTAAATAACACCTAGTTCTTTAACCCAGTAAAAGGAGTTTTATTGAATCTGCAATTAGATTGAAATTCGAACTGATAATCTAAATTATCAAATTTAGAAGATGAGCGAGAATGGAGTATCACCAGTTTTGCTCCAAAGCGATAGTTAAATCTTTAATTAGATTTGAACGTGAAATGGTAATTAGTTTTACCGATAACACCACGGTGTTAGATATGGAGTATTACCAGTTTTGCTTCATGGGATGAATAGGTTGGGATTGGGAAATAAAATAAATAATTACTTCGTTACGGTTCGCTAATCTCGACTAGTTGGAAAAAAACCATAATTTGGTTTTAAATAACATCCAAAGGAAGATTTCAGGATAAATTTTAAAGAATTTATCTTGGATAAAATTAATGGGAACCTTTCCCTGAGAATGTGGAATTTAGGAACTAGCTGTAGGTTGGCTAAGAAGAATGGTTTCCTGGGTATTGATCTGATGTTGGTTTCGGCCTTCGGGGTTAATGTTTAGGAAATTGTTCTCTTGCTAATTTGCGGTTAGTGACTAATGAATTGGAATGAGGCGTATGTTGTGTTTGTGTAACATTTGTTTTCAATATACGCGGGTTGTTCGGAAAGTCCGGGTTTATACCCATTCTGAATAACCGATTCGACGATAAGTCGAAGATGAAGACGGTGGTCAAGACCGGAAGTCTTCACATCGGTTGGATTATTACTGACGATCCTGATTGGGCTGTACACCCAAGAGGATGGAAATAGTTGGTGGTCGTCCAGACGTACTTGGAGATGGACGGATATGCGAGGAAAGTGCCTCCGGTTTCGTTCAGACCCAGAACGGACTTGTAAATGGATTGTGTGTCTGACATTGGATTTTATTCTGTGTTGATTGATTTCTATTAAATATATATCTGCTTGGCGGCGGAGAATTTATTCTCTTGCTTAACGCCCTTCTCTGAGACGTACGAGCTTAGAGGTTATATATCGATAGATATCAATCGCATGGCATGAATTGCCTGTGTGGCATGCTGAGTTGCATGGATCAAGGCTTCTGTTGAAAAGCAAAGTCTTGTGGTTGATGATCAAAGCACAGCCTACGTGGCAGCTTTGTGTATAGCGTGTATTCGCGAGCCTCACACCTCGGTATGAGTTAAAAACGGGATACGGACTGCAGGGAGAGCGCACGTTTCTTTCTAGCTTTGGTGGTGTCAGTGACTTACCAGCCCTGACATATATATACTTTTCACCTTTGTGGTTGTTGGATGAGGCGCCTCGATTATAGGTCTGTAAGGACCGGGAAACGTGTGTTCAGGAATACTAATCCTCTAACGTAAGTGAGGACCGGCCCTGAAGCATCCAGGGGTTACCCAGTGTGCGTAATCCCGGGGACATTTGCTAGAGTGTCTCGAACGCGGAGAGGAGCTTGCCCCTTGCCTCGACTCATGACGGAATCCAATTTCCAATACGTGTATTTCGGCTTTATTTGTAGAGCCTAGTATGGCGACATAGTAGCATGGGATACTATGCCGTCTATGATTTATATTTATGATTGAAATGTTTTGACACTATACACTTATTATAGTATCAAATGATTTGTTTAAAACGTACCAAGCATGTTTGGCTATTATAAGGGAAAACCCTATCCCCCGGCTTGCGTTGCATTGTATGATAGGACCTGGGTCTTATAATAGCTTCATTTTTCGAAAAAGCATTGCGTTGTTTATTGATATGCACTGGTATTCTTGGGAGAAAACCCGTTCCGTGTTATACGGCGTGGTCCCTTGAATTACTCTCTTTTAAAGTAAAGTTTTAAATAACTGTTTTAGTTCTCACACCAGTCACATGACTGACCTGGAGTTTATTGTTTCAACCTAAACTCTGGGTGCCCCTATTTTCCGCACGGGCAGCTAGTAGTTTTGGTTTTGCAGATTTATATTCACAGGATCCTGGTTTACAGCTGGAATGATATCCGGAAAGCTCTGTATCCGTATATCACCTTCAGTTGTGCTTTGTATTATTTTCCGCTGCTATGTAATTTATTGTAATCTCTGATATTTATCGAATGTAATTTATTCATTTATACTCTGTATATTCTTGTAATCTGATGCATTGTTGTAATATACAATGAAATGTTCTTCTGTTTGTGTTCTGATTTGTCCTGTTCTCAACGTCCAGGGGTTTCGAACGGTCTAGATCGGTTTAACGACTGGTTCGGACCGAGCGAAATTCCAGGCCGTCACAGGCAGCACGGCTAGGTGGGTCGCTCCCATTAGGATGTATAATCACCTATCTAGGGAAATTCCATTTGCTTCTTTAATCTATTGATGCTATCCCTTTCGGGAAACGGTTGCTGATCCCAACCGTTGGTGATATACATTCGATACATTCAAGCGAAATGAGTGGTCGGTCTTGTGTGGGCAGGGTTGCAAGACGTTCTTGTTGAACCCCAGTGTATCCCCTCTAGAGTACACTGATCGGAAGGTGGTTCCATACCTTGTCATGTTGGAAATCCAATCTCCAATAAGAGCCCTGCGGTTTTTTATTTTATATTATATATGGAGCGTGAGATGCAAGCGTTCCGCTAGATTCTATTTATTTGATGTAGACACTATTATAATATCACTGGATTTTGATATCAAAAATATTTTTGGGTTATCGTAAGGTAAAAACCATCTGTGTTTATGTGTGGATCGGTCTTACAATTATCATTTTTTCGAAAGGATTTGGAAAGTTAAACCAATGGTTGGAGTTTACTCACACTAGTCCCATGACTGACCCAGAGTTTATTTTGTCTTATTTTCCCTAAACTCTTGGGTGCCCAAATTTGTATGGGCAGTCAAGTAGTCGGGATTTTTCAGATTCACTTGGAAGAGCTGGAAGAAGGAGGCTTCACCAGTTAGCTATTGACTATCATATTTTCCGCTGTGTGCTATGCTGTATTTGGAAACAGGTGTTTATAACTGTTCCAGGAATAACTGTTGTGCTCTGATAATGGTACGTATATACAGTTACTGATTTTTATTTCAAAGTTATGTTATTTAATATATTTTTTTCGTTCCGCTGTGAGATTTGTATTCTTCGTTTCTTCTATTCTAATATTTCTTTCTTTCTATTTCTCATCCTCTAACTTCTTTCTACTAATGATTCGTTTTTCTGTGCAATTTGGGTTGGACGTGTGGTGTTATTAGTTGACTCAAAGGGTATGGAAATTTGGGCCATTACAGATAGGATAAGTTAGTGTCAAAAATTCGGGACAAAATTCCTTTTAAGGGTGGAAGAATGTAACATGCCGAAATTTTGACAATAGATTACTTATTTAATTAGATTTCAAAAAAAGAATTTCTGCAGACCATGAAATTTGACCATGAAACTTTAACCGTGGCATTCATCTCGGAATTCTGTTCTATTTTCATGTTTGGAGTTTTGCGAACAGAGTCCGTATGAAAAAGTAAATGACGAAAATACAAAAAACGAATGAAAATAAATAAATATAATATATCTTACCATTTATAACCATCACTCACTGGGTGAATCAGCCGAAGGGCTGTCGACACCCCTCGAGGAGCGATTGACCACTTTCGGTCTGAAGTGCCCAGTAACGACTAGATTAGGATGGTTTAGTTATATATATATAATATTATATAAACGAACGGATGTTTATTTAATCAAATCTAACGGTTCATGGCTAATTTCACGCCTATAAATAAAGGGGTAAGGCCTCATTCTTTTCTACACAAATTTGTAGGCAGCAGCGAAGCTCTGCCATTTCCCTTTCTCTTCAAATCAAATTTCTTAATAAAAAATATATTCATATACAATCAATCAAACATAATTCATATGGATTTGAAAGGGATTATCAGATTCAAGTGGAAAATGATATGGATTGACGGGTGAGCTATTCTTCATCAAATTCTCCTCTCTTTTCCTATTTTCTTGCAAATCTACAGATCTAAAAGTATCCCCTTTTCAGAAAAAATGTAGATCTGTAAGAATTTGAGGATTGTAGGCCTAAAAGATTATTCATATTTCAGATTTGGATGCTTTCAAGTGAGTGGCAAATTTATAAAAAAAGTTACAAAAGCTAAATTATCTCGTTTTTATTGGATCTTAAAATATGTGCCTAACATTTATCAGATCTGTTTGTAATACTATTGTAATGGCGCGTTTTGTTAGCTGTCGAATAATTAATTTATTTAATTATTAAATATCGATTGGGCGATATCGATGACTTGAATTAAATAATATTGAATATTTAATTAAAATAAATAATATAATAATATATTATAATGTCGAAATAATCGGAAATCACCGAATTCACAATACTGTGTGAATTGGATCAGCTAAAATATTTAATTCAGTTTAGAATTGAATTTGAATAACGAATCGATTTAATAATCGACGTTAAAATGTATTAATTATATTATAATTAAAATAGAGCGCGTAACGACGCGACAGTTCGTTATTTGGCGATTTAGACTTCAAGTGGATGTACAGGGTTCGTTTTAAATCGGATTGCTGTGAAACAAGAAACGTGTGGAGCTGGTGGAGTATATCTTTCTAGTGGAAGAGAGAGATCGGGATTTCGTCGTGTGGATTTTGAGTTACGTCCAAATCAAAATATCAGAAATGCAGCGCCCTGACCATAACGATTTAATTATATTTTAAATAGGGATTTAAATAGGAATCGAGCGTCGATATAACTCTGACAAGGTAATATCGAGTTGTAAATATATACAGGAATAGTCTAGAGCTGTACGGCATTACACTGTGAATACAGACGATAATAATTAATTTTAAATATTTAATTTAATTATATTTAAATATATTTATATATTTAAATAGGCTATTTAGAGCGTTAAAAATAGCCACTTTTGCATACGAAGTCGGAATTCGACGAAATCAGTTTTGTTGGATCCGCAATGTCAAATAGTTGTTAGATTCCAAGTTTCGTGATTTTTAGAGTCACTGTGTGACCTTAGGGATTTTTAGAGTGGAAAATAGACAGTATTTCGACAGTTAAAAATACGCTGTGTGAGCATACGGAGCCAGAATTCGACGAAACCAGTTTCGTTGGGACTATAATGTCGAGCTCTACCTACATGTCCAGTTTGGTGATTTTTAGATATCGTATGTAACCGCAGGGATTTTTAAAAGACAGAGAAGAGCATAAAATTGATAAAATAAAATAGAAAATCAAATTAAAAATATTCTCCCTATTTTTCTAAGGTCCAAGACAAGCCACACGACCTTCCTTCTCAACCACAGATGCTACCAACCAAATCTCAAGTATAATACCCTCAAACATTCCTAAACCCTAATTTCAGTTTTTCCTCAGTCAAAAAAATGCGCCTCCACTGCTGAGAAGTTAAACACAAGAAATCCTCTTTCAAAGATTTTTAGAAAATCATACAATACCTTATAAATCATGAAATACTTATATTTGAGTCCTGGATTCAATTCTCTTCACCCTCGTATGACTTTCACTGAGTTCGACGAGAGTTTTCGACGCTGTCATTCCTACAGCGTGCGACTGGGGTTCGAGCAATCTCGGATTTCAAGCATCAATTCAGGAAAGGGAGTACGAATTTGGATTCAGGAAGCAAAGCAGAACTTGTTCGAAGGATTTGGGGGTTTTCAGTTGAAAGAGGTGTCGCAACTTTTCTTTACTGTTCGAGGATGAGGTCGACGACGGATTTTGTGGGAGGGGTTCGAAGTCGTTGAAGGTGGGATGGTTGCGAAGAGGACGTGAAGGGGAACGAGGTGGTGATCTTGGTTTTTGATTTCGTTAAGGAAGGGAAGGTGCGATTTGGATCAAAGAAGTGGGAATGGTGCTGTGTAAAGGAGCAGGTCACGGCCAAAAGGATTGAGGAAGAAAGGGGTATGTTTGGGCGGGTTCTAAAATGATGGGAGTGGGCCGCGTTTCATTGGGTAAAGCCCAATTTCTTTTTTTTAATTAAATAGTTTAAGTTTAAATTAATTTAAAAATGTACTCGAACTTGTAACTTAAATATCTTGAACATACGACATCAGATTCGCGAACCGTGAGTTGCGTTGGGATCGTGGGGACGAACACTACGCACTGGAACTGACCGCGAGTCAATTGGAGTCCGTCACAATTTACAGCAAAATAAATTGTCTGAAGCAAGCGATGGTTATCGTCGTTGACGATGATCATCCAAATGTGAGTAAAACTCACCAACTCTTAATAGTTCTATTTGTACAGTGTATTCTTAGGACTGTTAATTATTGTCTGTTGACTGTGTGTTGACTGTTTGCTTGAACTGCTAGTCAGTTAGTAGAAATTATATATATATATATGTATATATATATATATATATAAACTGTTAAGTGTTTATATGTGATTCTACTATCAGAATAACTCATATCAAAGTAGAACCGATGTTGTTACATTGTCTAACATCTGTGGATGCAGGGAAACAGGTTGGAGGAATCCAACTGGATTCCTCAACAGTTATTTTTACTGTGATTTATATATTGTGACATATAATGTGATGTATATAATCCGTTGTGATTATGCGTGTTTGGAAAAATATTCACCGTTGTTAGATGATGTGTTAAAAACCATAAGTTAACCAAAGCAAGTTAGTCGAGTTAAACAAAGTAATTGGTTAGGTTAACCAAAGCAAAGTTAGTCAAGTTAAACAAAGTAATTGGTTAAGTAAATCAAAGCAAGTTAGTCGAGTTAAACAAAGTAATTGGTTAGGTTAACCAAAGTAAGTTAGTTAAGTTAAACTAAGCGATAAATCGATGTGAATTAGTTAAGTTAAACTAAGTGGTTAATCGAAGTAAATTAGTTAAGTTAACTAAGTGGTTAATCAAAGTGAATTAGTTGAGTTAAACCAAGTGAATCGGTTAGAGTTAATCAACGTGAATTAGCTAAGTTAAACTAAGTGGATTTGTTCAGTTAATCAAGACGAGTTAACCAGTTAGGTTAAACCAGTAGAGTTAACTAGTTGAGTTAACCAGTTAGAGTTAACCAGTTAGGTTTAACCAGTTGAGTTAACCAGTTAGAGTTAACCAGTTGAGTTGACCAGTTAGAGTTGACCAGTTAGAGTTATCCAAGTAGAGTTAATTGAGTAGAGTTGCCGAATATCACTTATTCGAAGTAGAGTTATCGAATATAGTGTATTCGAGGGAAGAGAAATCGAATATAGTTTATTCGAGTGGAGAAATCAAATGTTATTCATTTGAGAAGAGTTACCGAATATTATTTATTCGAAGAGTAGTTATCGAATATTGGTTATTCAAAGTTAGTTAAATCCAAAGGAGTTATTCAAAGTTAGTTAATCCAAAGGAGTTATTCGAAGTTAGTTAATCCAAAGGAGTTAGTCGAAGAGTTAATCGAATATAGTTATTCGAAAGAAGGTGTTAATCGAATATAGTTATTCGAGTAAAGTTAAAAGAGTTAATCGAATTTAGTTATTCGAAATGAGTTATTCGAATTAGTTATTCGAATAGAGTTAAACACATTAGAGTTATTCGAATTAATTATTCGAATAGAGTTAAACACGTAAGAGTTAATTGAATATTAGTTATTCAATTTGAGTTAATCGAATGTAGTTATTCGAGAAGAGTTAAATCGAATTTAGTTATTCGAAAAGAGTTAATCAATTTGAGTTAAGTTAATCGATTGGAATTAAGTTGAATCGAAATGGAGTAAATCGATTAGAATTAAGTTAATCGAGTTAGAGTAAATCGAATATTAGTTATTCGAAGGTAAGTTATTCGAATTAGTTATTCGAAGGGGTTAATCAATTAAGTTATTCGAATGAGTTATTCGAAGGAGTAAATCAAATTAAGATAATCGATTAGAGTTGAGTTAATCGATTTGGGTTAAGTTAAGTTATCGAGTTAAGATTTATCGAGTTAAGTAATCGAGTTAAGTAATCGAGTTGAGATAATCGAGTTAAGAAAATCAAGTTGAGTTAATCGAATAAGTTATTCGATAAGAGTAAATCCATTTAAGTTAAATCGGATGTTAGTTATTCGATAAGAATTGACACATTTAAGAAAATCGAATATTTGTTATTCGATAAGTAGGGATGGCAAAAAAATCCGTACCCGCGGTTATCCGTGGGTAAAATCCGTTATGGATATGAAACAGATAGTTAAATGGATATCCGTGGGTAAAATAAATGGGTATTTTTAATATCCGTTAATTAATGGGGCGGGTACGGATAGTAAGATATCCATGTCCGCGGGTATCCGTACCCGTACTGAATGTGATTTATTTTCAATAGTCAATACAAGAAATATTGTTATTGGTTGTTCGGTATTTGTGTGCAAGATTTTACTCAACAATTTATAACTGGTTGTTGATATTTTGATGGATACTTCTGTTGTTGTCTCTTGGTTTTTGGATATTGGTTTAAATATGTATTGGTATTTTGATGTTAGCATTTAAGCATTGGTCTAATTTGTTTTTTTTTACCAAACGTACTTTTGAATAATTTCAATAATTGACTAAAAAATAAATTGAATAAATATAATGGATACCCACGAATACCCGCAATTACCCGCAACCTGTTTAAAACCCGTTTAATGGATACCCGTGCGGGTATGGGGTGGGCACGGGGCAAAAAGTCATCCAACGGGGCGGGTGATGGGGTGGTACTACCCGCGCCCGCCCCGCCCCATTGCCATCCCTATCGATAAGAGTTAATGAAACAGAGCCAACCAAGAAGAGTTATTCGAATATTAGTTATTCGATAGGAGTTAATCGAAATAGAGTTTTTCGAATATCAGTTATTAAAAAGGGAGAGTTAATCGAATAGAGATTACTCTAAAGAGAGTAATACGTCGAATTCAATTATATCGAATTCGGGAAAGTACTATTTACTTTCCGGGTTTTAAATCAAGGTTTAGTTATTGATTAAGAAATTAGGTGTCCGTTTAATTATTCGAGTTAGGAGATAAAGTTATAATTTAGGTTAGATATTATAGAAGTAGGAATTATAACGTTATAGTTATAATCAAACGTTGTCATATAAGAAGTAGATTCGTAACTTGAATCCGAGAATTTGCGTAAACAGATGATTGGAAAAAGTGAGTGACGAGCTTCATCTATTTCACAGTAAAGGACGTTGTTCAATTAAGGTCTGAGAGGTAATTATACCCCAACTTGATTGACTTTAGAATTGACAAAGGAATAGTTGTGGTTCGATAGAAAAGGTTGATTTGAAATATAGTTAAGTAATAAGCGATTAATGGATTAAGCGTAACGATGTTTTATACAACGTTCATTGAAAATCCGTAAATGAGTTTTGGAAACGTTTTCCAAATATAGTCAGATATGTTTTCTAAACATAGAAAATGAAATGTTTTCATGATAAGAATTTAAGAAATAGAGTTAAGCAAATTCAGAAACTTACTGGAGAGGGTAAGTTGAACGGTTTTCTAAGTGACGATCTGATGTTGGTTTTGACCTTCCGGATTGATACTTAGAGAATTGTTCTCATACTAGTTACAGTTAGGGACTGATAGATGCGAAATAATAGTGATGTGAAAATAAGCTATGGAAATGTTTTCCAATGATTAATAACATATATTTTCTAAATATATGAAATAAGGAAATATGAACATGTGATGATTGATCGATTGAATTTCCATTCGGAAATAAGATCGTTGTTTGTACACCGACATGTTTTCATTTGATAGTTGAATCACAGACTATCAAAGTTTTTTGTAAAAACCCGTAACTTCCCCGTAAAGGAAAGCGTCGGATAGTTCGAGAACAAACCACAGCAGAACACATACAGAAGAACATTTCATTGCTTATTACAACAATGCATCAGATTACAAGAATATACAGAGTATAAATGAATATTACACAGAAATATCAGAGATTTAAATTACATTTAAATACATCGCAGCGGAAAGTAATACAATACACAACTAGAAGTAGATATACGGATACAAAGCTTTCCGGATATCGTTCCAGCTGTAAACCAGGATCCTGTGAATATAAATCTGCAAAACCCAAAACTACTAGCTGCCCGTGTCAAAATAAGGGCACCCAGAGTTTAGGTTAAAACAATAAACTCCAGGTCAGTCATGGGACTGGTGTGAGAACTAAAACAGTTAATCTTTATTTTAAATCATTAGGTAAATCAAGGGACCACGCCGTATAACACGGAACGGGTTTCCTCCCAAGAATACCAGTGCATAAAACAAACAGCGCAATGCTAAATAAAGAAAAATGAAGCTGTTATAAGACCCAGGTCCCATCACACAATGCAACGCAGCCGAGGATAGGGTTTTCCCTTATAACAGCCAAACATGCTTGATACGGTTAAAACAAATCATTTGATACTATTATAAGTGCAAAGTGTATAAAACAACTTCAAATCATAAGTATCAATCATAGGCGGCATGGGTACCATATATCATGTCGCCATATATAGGTTTACAAATAAAACCGCAGAATCACGTATTTGGAAATTGGGTTTCCATCTATGAACCGAGGCAAAAGATAGTCCTCAACCGATTCGAGATGCTCTAGCCCGCCCATCAGGAACAGCCGCAACTGCCCCTTGGATCCTCATGGCCGGTCCACACGGAGTGGATTATTATGCCTGAACACTACGTCTCCCCACCCTATGGGGTGTAAGTCTGGTCCGTCAGCCGACCAGAATGCATTCGGCCGAAACCGATATAACCGAGGCGCCTCGCAACAGCAACAACCACATAAGTCAAACTCATCAGGGCGTGTAAAACCACTGACGCCACTTCTAGCTAGAAAGAAACGCATGCCCTCCCTGACGTCCGTCTCCCGTTTTTGGTTCATACCGGGTGTGAAACACGCGAGGTAAACGTTACACAAAGCTACGCCACAAAGGCCGTGCTTTGATCATCACCACAAGACTTTGCTTTTCAACAGAAGCCTTGATCATTTGCATCTTAGCATGCCACACAGGCATACCATCCTATGCAACCGATATCAGTCACACAGAATGAAATCCGATGTCAGACACACAGTCCATTTACAAGTCCGCTCTGGGTCTGAACGAAACCGGAGGCACCTAGTACCCCGCATATCCATCGATCTCCAAGTACGTCTGGACGATCACTAACTGTTTCCATCTTCTTGGGTGTACAGCCCAATCAAGATCATCAGTAATTACCCAAACGACGTGAAGACCTCCGGTCTTCGACCATCGTCTTCATCTTCGACTTATCGTCGTATCAGTTATTCAGAATGGGATAAACCCGGTCTTCCCGAATAACTCGCGTATATTTTAAATAAGTGTTACACAAACACAACATACGCCTCATTCCAATTCATTAGTCACTAACCGTAAATTAATCAAGAGAATAATTCCCCAAATATTAACCCCGAAGGCCGAAACCAACATCAGATCAATATCCAGAAAACCATTCTGCTTGGCTAACCGACAGTTAGTTTCTAAATTTCACGTTCAAATCTAATTAAAGATTTAACTATCGCCTGGAGCAAAACTGGTGATACTCCATTTTAGATCATTTCAATCTAATTAAAGATTCATTAAAACTCCACTTAGTTTTAATCTTCGACTGGGTTAAAGAATCCGTGTCATTTAAAAACACAGTTCACGATAAACCCAAAATCACATTCATTAATTATCAGGTTAAAGAACGAGTGTTGTTTAAAACACTGTTCACGATAAACCCAAAAATCAATATCAATTCAATTCCAATTAAATATTATTTAATTGGTACCCTTCATTAAATCTAAATAAAAAGATTTAATCATTTCTCAACTGGGTTCAAGAACAGTGCTAGTGAAGACACCATTCACGACAAACCCAAATCACATTTGATATTCAATATAAGGTTCTGAATAGAAAGTATACCGGCTTATATTCAATACCAAATTCTACGATTAACAAATGTCGTATTGGAAATAACGATATAAATATATATCTTTCAAATTTCCATAACAATACCTGTATAATCACGAATTCCAACATCGAAATATTCCGAAGACAATTTCGATTCAAATCCACTCCAATGCAATCATTGGAATTTTGGTTACTTTTAAAACCCTTTTCGAATTCAATTTATTTATTTAAAAATAAATAGAATTATAATTCTAGTTCAAAACTAGTTCATGTCGATAAAAATCTATTTTTATCTTTTCAAATATGGAGTTTTTCATCCCAAACTTTCACAAATCATTTCTTATGATTTTACACAAATTATTACTATTTTTAATAATTTTATCAAGGCCCGTACAGTCGATTTCCATTAACGGCCATCGAACTGCACTTACAGCGACCTTTTTCGAATTTGATTTGGACGTATCTCCAAATCCAACCGTTAGATTTCAAATTTCTAACATTCATTAGAAAGCTCTTTTCGATACGAACCCAACGGTTCCGGTTTTAGGAGAATCCGACGGTCGGATCTCCCGCAATGTCCGTTTGAAATAAATGGTCGAAATTTGCGAACTACCGCGGCGCGGCGCGTTCTATTCAGGCCATTATATTATATATATAATATATATAATATATATAATATATACTTCGTCGATTTCTATTTAAAACGAATTATATAAATAGTTTTAAATTCGTTTCAAAACCTATTTCAACTTCCATTTCAATTCAAAGCAAAATTGAATTCTTCTTTATAAATTCGTTTCAAAATTCATTTCTATTCAATTCAAATTTCAATTCAATTTGAATTCGTTTTCAATTCAATTCAATTCGAAATCGTTTTCAATTCAATTCATTTCGAAATCGTTTTCAATTCATTTCATTTCGAAATCGTTTTCAATTCATTTCATTTCGAAATCGTTTTCAATTCAATTCATTTCGAAATCGTTTTCAATTCAATTCATTTCGAAATCGTTTTCAATTCATTTCATTCGTTTTCAATTCAATTCATTTCGAAATCGTTTTCAATTCAATTCATTTCGAAACCGTTTTCAATTCATTTCATTCGTTTTCAATTCAATTCATTTCGAAATCGTTTTCAATTCATTTCATTCGTTTTCAATTCAATTCATTCGTTTTCAATTCAATTCATTTCGAAATCGTTTTCAATTCAATTCATTTCGAAATCGTTTTCAATTCAATTCATTTCAAAATGAATAAAATCGACATAAATATCGTTCACGTCAAAATGGCGTCAAACTAATCAACACGGCTTCATAAATTTCTATTTTCAAATATTCTATTTCAAATATTTCTTTTCAAATATTTCCTTTTTCAAATATTCTATTTTCAAATATTTCTTTTTCAAATATTTCTTTTTCAAAACTGGAATGAGGCCCAATCAATTACCATATAAAGTTAATTATATGGATTTTCATACAACACATGTATAATAGCATTGAAAAATAATCAACCATCAACCAAAGTGCACTACACTGTATAAGCATCACATATAGATATCTAACGCTTATAACAGCCTGTCAATCAATCGATCGACATATTTACTCAATCAGGATGAGTGAACTTCAAATTTCATCCCAACACCCGTGTGGGGTTTCAAACAATCAAACACAGATTTTATTTGTGCAGTTGGGCGATGTGTGAAATTTATCGACCCAATCAATATCAGTCAAATCAGTGTATATACAAACAAATCGGCCGATTTGTTTATAACTATTCATTTATTCACATTCACGTTAAAAATTATATTTTTAACGATAAAACATTTTATTTCAACCTATGAATTTCTATTCCATTCATTTACATAATAAAATGATATTTTTATTTTCTAACATATTTTAGAAAATTTCGGCGGCATAACGGCACGATACTAGAAACGGGACAAGGCCTAGCCTTATCCCCGGTCTAGTGAAGGCCCACGCCATTCACACATCAATCAAATCAATTCGTTATGCAAACCACAAAACTTGGAGTAAGAGTCTAACCTAGCCTTACTCCTTCGCCTTATAACGGCGCACGTCTAATCCTAACCAATTTATCGATTCGATTTTTCACACCACAAACCACATTCAAACCAATATCGCAATCAATTACCAAACAGCCAAACAAACAAGTCCATGGTCTGTGGACGATTGTGTCGGGTGCTACTAAACACCGTCTGCATCCTAGTATATATATATATATATAACTAGAAAATAAATTGAAAGGTGAGAAGTTCTCACCGATAGCTATCCTAGCTCCACGGCACATCATTTGCAGAAGTCTTCATCGCTATCGCATCTTCGTCATCTTCGTTGCCCGTAGCCACTACATACATAAAAATCGAATTTTTACTTCGCTATTCAATATTTAAAAATCATATTTTTCTATCGAAGTTCAATATATAAAAATTCTATTTTTCTATTGAAGTTCAATATATAAAAATTCTATTTTTCTATCGAAGTTCAATATATAAAAATTCTATTTTTCTATCGAAGTTCAATATATAAAAATTCTATTTTTCTATCGAAGTTCAATATATAAAAATTCTATTTTTCTATCGAAGTTCAATATATAAAAATTCTATTTTTCTATAAGTTTTTATTATCAAATCATATATTTTTATAACATAAAAAACTAATCTTTTCATGTGTTCAAAAATCCAATCTTTCTCAGTTTTAAACTAAACAAAAATCAGTTTTTACTACTTAAAAAAAACAGTTTTTACTATAAAACAAAATCAGTTTTTACTACTTAAAAAAAACAGTTTTTACTATAAAACAAAATCAGTTTTAACTACTTAAAAAAAACAGTTTTTACTATAAAACAAAATCAGTTTTAACTACTTAAAAAAAACAGTTTTTACTATAAAACAAAATCAGTTTTAACTACTTAAAAAAAACCGTTTTTACTATAAAACAAAATCAGTTTTAACTACTTAAAAAAAACAGTTTTTACTATAAAACAAAATCAGTTTTAACTACTTAAAAAAAACAGTTTTTACTATAAAACAAAATCAGTTTTAACTACTTCTAAAAAAACAGTATTATATACTTTTTTTATAAAATAAAATAAATAAATAATAAATAAATAAATAAATAAAAAGACTTACAGCGAGGGGGGGGGGTTTTACTGGCGGCAGCAGGCTTAGGGGGGGGGGGGGTTCTCAGGTGATCGCGGGTTCGTGAAGGAGGAGGGGGAGGCGCGGAGTGCCAGAGCAGGTGGCGGAGGTGGGTCTCAGGCGAGGCTGTCTCGCTTCGATCGGAGGGCTGATCGATTTGGGGAATTCAAGGCGGGTTCGTGGATCGAGAAGGGGAGAGACAGGGGGTCGCGTGAAGGGGGGGGGCTCTCGGTGGTCGTTGCGAGGCTGGGGGGGTTTTCCTGGCGGCGGCGGCTCATCGACGGGGGGGGGGGGGGGGGGGGGGCTTAGCGCCGCCGCGTTGCGGCTCTCTCCTTATATATTTTTTTTCTCTTTTTTTTTTGATCTGAAACGAAATAATTTACAACGGGGGGGGGGGGGCAGAGGGTAATAGAGGGTAGGAATATATATTTTTATTATTATTATTATTTAATTATTAAAAAGTTGACTTTCACATACGACCTCTAAACGAGGTCCACCGCCTGTCGCCCATAGCGTTTCACCCCCATTCCGAACCCAATGGGATATGTACCGCAAGCTGAATCGACCGCTCCGATCAGTTTTCGTTGCATTTACATTTAAATCATTATATTGAATTTTAAACGTACATTTCAATTTACCGGGGTCACACACTAACTCTAAAAATTCTCGAAAAATATTTTCTAGCTTCGTATTGACGATACGGTCCTAACGAAACTAGTTTCGTCGAATTCTAAGACCGTATGAAAAATGGCCAATTTCCAGTCGATTAAAATCAACTGAAACTGGTCAAACGCGTTTTCCTTTGCCACGCTCACATACTGATTCGAAAAATTATGAAATTTGGAACCTAGCAATAACTTGACACTGCGGACCCAACAAAACTGGCTTCGTCGAAATCCGAGGTCATTTACAAAATGTCCATTTTTAAGGGCCTGAATTCCATAGCGACTATTCAGAATTTTCAACTGGACATATCTTTTGATTCCGGATATGAAATCTTGATTTTTCGGATTCGTTAGAAAGATATTCACTATTAGATTCCATTATTTTTGGTTTCACTAAAATCCGGATTGTTTTGCACCCGGTACATTCAATTGAAGTTTGAAATCGAATTATCGAACTACCGCGCCATTTTCAATTCTATTTATAATTATATATAATTATTTATATTTTAACGACGACGTATATAATATATGCGATCGATTTATATTCAAACTAAACTTTCTCGTCGATATTATTTAAAATAATCTATTTTAAATAATCAAAATTCGCAAAAATTGCCAAAATAAAAATTTTAAACTGGCCCAGATTTTCGGGTTGTTACAATCTCCCCCACTTAAAACTTTTCGTCCCCGAAAAGGAACAAAGTCGAAAGTGGTTTGATTAATCAACTCTACGTTCGGTCTGGCTTCCATTCTCCAACTTTTCAGTCTCTGAGAATTTTCAAAAATTTCAAAAATTTGGCTAACACCCTAAATTTTCGAAAAATTTCGCCATAACCTCCCCTGCAATGGGAGCATCGGGGAATTTCAAATAGCTTCCCCGGTCCTTCAGATCTCAAAAAGAAAAAGAAAAAGCCAAGCGGCTAGCCAATAGGCTCACAAAATCATCATCACCCAAACAAAACAGGAAATTATGTAGTAAACATGTACCTATTTGTCGGGCAAACAAATTTTATTCTCTGCTCTAGCCTCCTTGCTATGACCTGTTCAATAATATACATGTATATGCAAGCAGATGCAACCAATTTTCAATACAACTCAATATTCGGTTCAATTAGGCTAAATGGCTAAAAATTAGCTAACAAATAAACAAACAACACAAACATCAATCAATTAGTGAATTTAACGTTTTCAAATTGATAACTTTGATATATAGTCAAAAATCATGTTTTTGATGCCAGATCACAACAATTAGCCCTATCTAATTTTGGTTCTCACACCAGTCAATAGGAAATATATAGATGTTACACGTTCGTCACTCGAATATAAACTCTGATGATGATATATCAATCATCAGAATCACCCCCGGGCGACTAGAGTGTGATTCTATATCTATCCAGTATATTAAAACTTCGAATAGACGCTAGCTAGGCGCATACGCGAAATCTTTATATATTGGACTGTCCTAATCAATATAAATAAATAATCAAATACGTATAATTGATTTAAATTTTCAAAACAAAAATTTGTTTTCATTTTCAAAAATATACTCTTCACACTCGTTCTAGGATATTACTGATCCCATCTCTAACGAGTCATTCTCATTGGATATTACTAATCCAATATCTGATGAATTCTTTCGTATGGTTCTAATGTGTCTCGTTCTCTAGCTTTGTAAACCAAAGCTCTGATACCAACTGTAAAAACCCGTAACTTCCCCGTAAAGGAAAGCGTCGGATAGTTCGAGAACAAACCACAGCAGAACACATACAGAAGAACATTTCATTGCTTATTACAACAATGCATCAGATTACAAGAATATACAGAGTATAAATGAATATTACACAGAAATATCAGAGATTTAAATTACATTTAAATACATCGCAGCGGAAAGTAATACAATACACAACTAGAAGTAGATATACGGATACAAAGCTTTCCGGATATCGTTCCAGCTGTAAACCAGGATCCTGTGAATATAAATCTACAAAACCCAAAACTACTAGCTGCCCGTGTCAAAATAAGGGCACCCAGAGTTTAGGTTAAAACAATAAACTCCAGGTCAGTCATGGGACTGGTGTGAGAACTAAAACAGTTAATCTTTATTTTAAATCATTAGGTAAATCAAGGGACCACGCCGTATAACACGGAACGGGTTTCCTCCCAAGAATACCAGTGCATAAAACAAACAGCGCAATGCTAAATAAAGAAAAATGAAGCTGTTATGTAACATCCCAAAAATTTCAGTATATTTGAATTCCAATTTAAATTAAATAAATTGTAATATATTAAGAAAAATCAAATTTTGTTGGATTTAAATGTTGGTAATTGTGTGAAGTTATTATAAATAGAGTTTCAGATTTTAGTTCTATTTAATAAGACTATGATTTGAATTTAATATTTAAATAATTAAATTTAATCTGAGTGGTTAATTTAAAGGTAGAATTCAAATTTTAATTTAAAAATGGTGAAATTCTAAGTTGTGAATAATAATTGGAATTCAAAGCAGAAATTTTAAATAACCAAACTTGAGAACTTAGAATTTGTGGAATCGATTTATAAACTTTATTTAAGTTGTAATTTGAGTTAAGTGGGATTTTGAAATATTTAAGTTAAAAAGGAATTCAGATTTGAATTGTTAAACAATGGATTTTTATTTGTTTAAATTTAATTTGAAATTCAAATTTCAAATTTGGAATATAATCAAATATGGAACTTAAAAATTGTGAAATAAGTTTATAGAATTTATTTAAGTTATAATTTGGTTTAAATTTGAATTTATAAATATTTAAATTTGAATTTAAAACAGTTAATCGAATAATTGAATATTTATTTAAATAATTAACTGTAGAATTTAACGGTTTGGCGACTGTCTCGGAATTCGACGAAACTGGCGCCATCGGAACTGGAACGATGAATTATTATAGGATTTCAAGTTGCGTTACAAGTCGACTTACCGTTTGGTCGTACGAGAGAAAAATGTGAACGAGATCCTTGTAAACTGATAATTGGGTATTTCTCATATTTGGACCTTATAATTATATATAAATAACCCCACCTACCCCTTCATCAGCCCATTCTTTACTTATACGTGTACTCTCTTCTTCAAAACTTGCTTTAATGGCTGAATTCATTCTCAAACCCTAGATCTAAAATAAAACCCAACTCAAAAATAAAATCTTCACAAACCCTATCGTATTATATGTCGATTCGAAGCTCTCGACGACACGAACCCGCGGGTAGTCTCAGATTCGACATGCAGCGACAGATATGGCCAGAAATCGCAGTCAAAGGTTCGACTTTTCGAAGTTAGCAAGGTCAATTTGGAGGTTTCTGATCTGGGCTTTAATCGGAGAAATTGATTTGTGGGTATTGTAGTGCTCGACGAATGGAGTTTGTAGGTGGTGGCCGTTCGTTGTATCGTTGAGTAGATCGTCGGGATTTGGTGTTTTAAGGTGCGGTTCGGCGGGTTTTTAGAGCGGTGGCGCGGTCTGTACGGATCACCGGAGGTGGCGGCTCTGGTGTCAGAAGGCGCGGGTCTCGAGGAGGCTTCGGATGGTGGTGGTCGCGGGGCGTGGTTCGGCCGGAGGTGGGTGCTTTAGGTGGTCAAAGTTCTGGCCATTGGGTTCATTTTCGCGTTCGGTACTGTAGCAAAAGGAGCGGGAGTTGTTGAATGAAGAGGATGACGTGTCGCTGTGTTAATTGGTGAGAGAATGGTTTAATTAATTTATATATTTTAAAATCCGTATAGGAAAACACTGATATCTTTTTCATACAAACTCGGATTTGGATGCGGTTTGTTGCGTTGGGATCGTGGCGGAGTTGCGGACGTTTTGGCACTAACCTGGCTGCGTTCTGAGATTATCAAATTTTGGGTCTTTTCTGGACGTTCGATTCGAATTGAAACCCGAAAGTGAGTGTTTCTTCACTCACGTAATACTAAATTTATCCCATATTTGTTGAATTAAACTACGATGTGAATTTGGTTGCATGGTGGTGTTGTTTGATGGATGATCGCTTTAAATTTGACATGCAAGGGTTAACATGCAAATAAAAATCGATGATTAGTTGTTTGAAATTTTATTTTAAATTTCTAATTTAAATTCCCACCAGTTGTTAATCAGTAATATGACTCAGTTTACTGTTTGAATGGAATGATGCGATGGATGTCTTGGTTGGTTTGACTGTTGAAGAATATTATTTGAACTGTTCATTTATTCAGTACATAGTGGTGTATGTTCATTGACGATCAGTCCCAATTTCTCACCTTGATGTTACGGGCATCTAATAAACCAGGGATTGATCGATAAAATAAATTAAGTACACAGGTTGAAATGATACACACCTGTGACCCTGATTTGGATTGAAATGATAGATCCATCCCTGAAGTATCGAGAAATTTAAATTTAAAATCACTTGGCCATTTAATAGATAATTATATACAAACATCGGTTGGTTAAATGATTGTAATATTTGATATTTGGTTTGATAGAATTTTTCCATTTAAATGAACGTACCCATACTCGACAATTTAATTCTTTAAAAAAATCCTGAGCTGGGATGTTGAATTAAGAAGGGTTAAAGAAATTTTTCCAAAATTAAGTGGGAATTATTTAAATTGGAATTTGAATATGGAAAAATCTTTCCAAATTAAGAGTTTGGATTAGAAGGAAATACGTTCTTAGGGAATCAAATTTTAGAAGATGTGGGAATCGAGGGTGTCGGGGTTGTTTAACTCAGTTCAACTATATTTTACTCTTGAAACCAAATAGTTGTTGAGCAGGGTTGAAACGAGATAGGGAATTTAATGAACTCCATTGAGATCGGAGGATAAATTCGAGTATCTGAATTCGGAAGGAAGGAAAGATTTTTGATTAGAGAAATTTATTTAAATAATATTTATGTATTTAATTCCAAATAATTATTCTTCCTTTAAATTTATTACTTACTTTCACTTATCACTATGATATTTCAAATAAATTTTCCTTATATTTCATTTCTAAATTTTTCTAGTAAACCTTATTTTTAAGTATATATATATATAATATTTAAACTACTGTTTTATTTCAAAATTTTATATTCTATATATATATATATATATATCTATATATTTATTTATTTATACAAAATTTATTATTATTATTATTATTAGTATTAGTATTTATATAACATTAGTTTACAAGTATTTGAAATTATAAATTCCTTCCGAGTGGAAATGCTTGAGTTTGAACCACTGGTTCAAATGGAGTTGAGATGAGAATCCGAGATAATCGGAAACCTTTGAGGTAAATTATATTCTATTTGAATATTTCGTTTTGGAATATTATATGACTATAATATAATGGTATGGGATATATTCTGATTTAGAATAAAATCGGCTTGGGATGATTTACGATATATTGATATGAAATTTTATCTATTTGAATATAAATTGGTTCGAAACAAAATATGATACTTTGATATGAAACGAACCGTTCAAATATAAAAGAACCGACCGATGTGGAAATATGTAAGCGTTGGTTGTTAAAGAGACCGGAGTCGACATAAGGCATACTCTCTGTCAGTGTCGATACCACTTTGACAACTGTGAACGTTATGACGTATCCAGAACGAGTATGATGACTTGGAGGCGATTATTGAATCGAAGAACATGATCGATGACGAAATAGCCCTGACCTTCGGGTCAGAATTGAAATGACTAAAACAGGAGTTATACCGTGACTAATTGAGGTAGCACCTTTGATCGGACTCACTCCTTCGATACTATTTCTATGACTATGATGATGATGATGATGATTTGGGCCCATTTATGACTTTGGGAGTGTGTTCCGAGGTGGGCGGTAGTGGCTGCTATGCGTTACCACCGGTCCGGGAGTGCAATTGGTAGAATCCTACCCTGGGCATTGCCTCGAGTGCCTTGTCATATATATCCATATCGAGCCCCATACGATTTTGATTTGTATCGTACCTATGGAGTGCCCTCTGATGCCATCGTTTACGGTGGGTTTACGGTACTGTATAGACTACGATATTATAAACGGTGTAAGGGTAAAAATGTAATCCCGCTTACGCTATTTTCAGTATTTATACTTTACTGAGTAGACACTATCATAATAGCGTATTATATATGTATGTATTAGTTTAACGGATCCTCAAGAGATGGAAAAATCCCGTAACATCTCCTGAGTTACTGCACCCATGATACTGATGTTATTTCGTATTTTGATTTGACTAATATGAGATGATTTAGTGCTGATCCGAGTGTTTGTTGTGTTTTCTTTTTATGCAATACGCTCGGGTCAGCAGATGTTGCAGTTAGCGAAGATTTCCTTGCCTTGGAGGACGAAGACGAAGTTTGGCGTATATATCTATTATGAGCATGGTTTAACCACTGCATTTATTTCCGCTGCTTATTATGCACATTGGTATATGTGTAACTCTGATAACTATTGATGTTATAGCCTATTGTATATGTATTTCAACTGTTTAAACTGTTATTTAATTATTATATGTGGTCCTTCCGCTGTGAGGTTCTGTGATTGTTTTTTTTTTCTCTTCTTTCTTTCTTTTCTTCTTTTCCCAATAACTACCTGTATTTGCGATTTGTTTGAGTCGACATGTATGGTTTATTGTCGATTTTAAACGGTCAAAAATGTGGGTCGTTACATTTGGTATCAGAGCGATGGTTAGCGATAACCTTGGCTCTGTTGGGAATTAACTCATTAGAGATGGGGTTAGTAATGCCCTAGAATGAGTTTGAGCGATATGAGAGAGCGTACTTGTATTTTATAAATTGGCTTTCCATGGTGTTGGTTTGTTCTATTGAATATTTATGGATTCTAGTCGATATATGGGACGCCATAGAATCGATAGGAATTCCTAAATAATCAAATAGAATGACCGACATAATATGGTTTTCGATTATATTTTGTATATATTATATATACTATTAGTGGTTTATAAGGGTATAAGCACTGGTCGTTGGTAGGTAATAATATTAAGTTGTTACCTATTATGGTCAATTTAATAATAGATATAATAAGAAAAATTAGCTGGTTCTATAAAAATATTCGAGAATGATATATCTTAAGCCTAATTGGTTATATAATATGTCTGTGACTGAATTGGAAATGAATTTGAAACTTGATCCTGGGGTATCTTTGAAAATAGTTTGCCAAAGTTTTAAATAATACCATATTTTAGGTATGATCGAAAGAAATGGTTTAAAGATTATTCAAAGTGGTATAATCCCTCCTTGGACCTTAGAAACGATGTCGGTAATGAGTGCACGCATTATCGATGTTTATTCTGAAGAGTTGAAGTGGGGAGATCACTCAGTGGTTATTATAACTTGTTTGACAAAGAATTTCGGATTTTATTTCATACGATATAAATTTTTATAGAAAAGTATTGAAATATGTTATTTAAAGTTGAAATATAAATTAAACATATTTTGAAAAGAAATTTCTATGTTTTGGTAGTTAAAGATTTGGATTTAAAAATTTAAGCGGGATGGTTTTCTATAAAATAGAATAAGTGCATATATTATTTTAAACCTTATTTTATGAACACGGGATCAGGAATTTAGGTTCATTTTAACTAATAATGTAAAGTCCTATGTTAAAGCGATTCCAGTCGTTTGAATATATCTTGAGTGGTCATGAAATGGATTTAAGTACTTAAGGGAGAGCAGGGATCGTTGAAATGTTTAAGCAGGGCGATAAGAGGGAACGGAAATTTGCCGAGATATATATAAATATATAATTATATAAATGGTTTAAATGGAACGCGTCGCGCAGCGACAGTTCGCGAATTTCGACCGTTGACTTTGAATGGACGTAGCGGGAGATTCGACCGTCGGATTCTCCTAAAACCGGAACCGTTGGGTTCGTATCGAAAAGAGCTTTCCAACGAATATGAGAAATTTGAAATCTAACGGTCAGATTTGGAAATACGTCCAAATCAAATTTGGAAAAGGTCGCTATGGCCGCAGTTCGGTGGCCGTTGTTGGAACCCGATTGAAATATCGATAATTAAATTGTTAAAAATATTAATAATTTGTGGAAAATCATAATAAGTGATTTGGAAAGAATTGGGATGAAAGTATAAAACTCTAGATGGTTTAAAACTCATTTGGACGATATATCGAATATGAACCTAAGTATGAACAATGAAATGGAATGTAAATCATCTTGTCAAATGGTGTATAACCTAACTTAAGTAGAGAAATCGAGTCAAATAAAGTGCAACTCAAGGAAATCAAATCATGATGATTGGAGGCCTAGGTATAAATCTTAGTCATGAACATTCCATAATTCAAATCCATGAGAGGGTGAGTCGAGTAAATAAGCGGGTTAATGGAATAATATTTGATGTAACTCGAGTGGGAATAAGCAAGGAAGAAATGTAAATGAATTTGCAAATGAAATGGAAATAAGGTTAAACTTAGTCGGGTCTATAAAATCGAATCGACAAGAGTTAACTTATAAACCGTGTAAAGGTCGATGGAGAAGTGTGTATTTAGGAAAGTAATAAGTTATGAAATTGGTAAGTTGACCCATATTAATGAATCAAGGGTTTAATGCAACTAAGTTAGTTTGAAATATATATAAAAAAAAAAAAAAATGAATTCAAGTTTATTTGGAATTTGGTGCTGGGAATGGAAACGGGAAAAATATAGAAAATGTATCGGAATTGGGTAAACAAATTCAATTCGAATCCATTTTTCTGAGTAAAGAAATAATAACAACCGAAATGAATAAGTTGGAATGAACTTGAGTAAGATAGATGATGGCATAATATGAATAGATAAAATGAAACTCGCTTAATACAAGTGAAATGAACGTGGTATACTTAAGCGATAAAGAGAAAACAATACTCGAACATAATGAAATGATAATTCATTAGATGGTTAAACTTGGCTTGAATCTTTGAAACCGGAAAGTTTGAACTTGAAATGGAATAAATCAATGTTTATGCGGGAACCTGAAATATTCGATAAGCTGAAACGAAAATGACGATAACTTTTGAATGGATGATCGGAATTTAACGATTCCGGACTTTTTGGAAACCCCGAAAACTGAACTAAAACTTTTGTTAATGGAGCCCTGTCTAATTTTCAGGTTTATTAGTTTGAAATCCAAGTATTAGTTGTAGTTCAGCGCGCAGAAATAAAAAATCTGAAGCGTATACCAACCTTGTTTTGACCATAACTTCGTATCGGAGCGTCGGAATTTAATGTGTGAGTACAATTCGGGAAGACCAGGATCTGAACTAAAACTTTTCTTTGATATGCTTGTTGGAAATTTGCTGTTTAAAAGGTTAAAAACTGGGTTGAACAACTCAGATCTGCATTTTTCAGTATAGGGGCTGAGGCGTTCGCCCTCGCCAAAATGGTCATAACTTTTGAACGATTAATCCGAATTCGACGAATCCGGACAATTCGGAAAGCTTGAAAACAAATACTACAACTTTTTCTTAGGGTGGCTTAAGCAAATTTTATCATTCATAAAGTGATAATCTATGATTTGTTTGCTGGTCTGTTGCTATCATGTGTGTTTGTAGTTGAAATGTTGGATATATGTTGCATCAATTATATGCAATAGTTATGTATTGTTGTTTGTTTGATTCTTATGCCTATTTGAGTGTTTTAGGAGGTGCAAGGGATGGCAATTACGCTTGGAGCTCGCTTATGCTAAATGCTAAGGTAAGAATAAATGCATATAAACGCTAAAAGAGGTACGTTTTGGGGATTGTATTGGTTTTGGGGTTTTGTTTTGTATTTTCCCCATTTTGGGATGCCTCATCGATGATGAGATGTATGTTTTGGGTTGATATATGTATCGGGATTTTCCCGGGGCCCTCCGTACTGGGGAGATGCTGCCGAAATTTTCCGTGATTTCGGGAGTTAGAAAATTTCATAGGTTTACAACTATGTAACTTATTTTATAAAGTTTATTTTAGGTATGGGTTTAAAATGGATATGTGTTTAATATCGTTTCGTTCTCTTTTCGAGGACGAAAAGATTTTAAGTGGGGGAGAATGTAACATCCCAAAAATTTCAGTATATTTGAATTCCAATTTAAATTAAATAAATTGTAATATATTAAGAAAAATCAAATTTTGTTGGATTTAAATGTTGGTAATTGTGTGAAGTTAGTATAAATAGAGTTTCAGATTTTAGTTCTATTTAATAAGACTATGATTTGAATTTAATATTTAAATAATTAAATTTAATCTGAGTGGTTAATTTAAAGGTAGAATTCAAATTTTAATTTAAAAATGGTGAAATTCTAAGTTGTGAATAATAATTGGAATTCAAAGCAGAAATTTTAAATAACCAAACTTGAGAACTTAGAATTTGTGGAATCGATTTATAAACTTTATTTAAGTTGTAATTTGAGTTAAGTGGGATTTTGAAATATTTAAGTTAAAAAGGAATTCAGATTTGAATTGTTAAACAATGGATTTTTATTTGTTTAAATTTAATTTGAAATTCAAATTTCAAATTTGGAATATAATCAAATATGGAACTTAAAAATTGTGAAATAAGTTTATAGAATTTATTTAAGTTATAATTTGGTTTAAATTTGAATTTATAAATATTTAAATTTGAATTTAAAACAGTTAATCGAATAATTGAATATTTATTTAAATAATTAACTGTAGAATTTAACGGTTTGGCGACTGTCTCGGAATTCGACGAAACTGGCGCCATCGGAACTGGAACGATGAATTATTATAGGATTTCAAGTTGCGTTACAAGTCGACTTACCGTTTGGTCGTACGAGAGAAAAATGTGAACGAGATCCTTGTAAACTGATAATTGGGTATTTCTCATATTTGGACCTTATAATTATATATAAATAACCCCACCTACCCCTTCATCAGCCCATTCTTTACTTATACGTGTACTCTCTTCTTCAAAACTTGCTTTAATGGCTGAATTCATTCTCAAACCCTAGATCTAAAATAAAACCCAACTCAAAAATAAAATCTTCACAAACCCTATCGTATTATATGTCGATTCGAAGCTCTCGACGACACGAACCCGCGGGTAGTCTCAGATTCGACATGCAGCGACAGATATGGCCAGAAATCGCAGTCAAAGGTTCGACTTTTCGAAGTTAGCAAGGTCAATTTGGGGGTTTCTGATCTGGGCTTTAATCGGAGAAATTGATTTGTGGGTATTGTAGTGCTCGACGAATGGAGTCTGTAGGTGGTGGCCGTTCGTTGTATCGTTGAGTAGATCGTCGGGATTTGGTGTTTTAAGGTGCGGTTCGGCGGGTTTTTAGAGCGGTGGCGCGGTCTGTACGGATCACCGGAGGTGGCGGCTCTGGTGTCAGAAGGCGCGGGTCTCGAGGAGGCTTCGGATGGTGGTGGTCGCGGGGCGTGGTTCGGCCGGAGGTGGGTGCTTTAGGTGGTCAAAGTTCTGGCCATTGGGTTCATTTCCGCGTTCGGTACTGTAGCAAAAGGAGCGGGAGTTGTTGAATGAAGAGGATGACGTGTCGCTGTGTTAATTGGTGAGAGAATGGTTTAATTAATTTATATATTTTAAAATCCGTATAGGAAAACACTGATATCTTTTTCATACAAACTCGGATTTGGATGCGGTTTGTTGCGTTGGGATCGTGGCGGAGTTGCGGACGTTTTGGCACTAACCTGGCTGCGTTCTGAGATTATCAAATTTTGGGTCTTTTCTGGACGTTCGATTCGAATTGAAACCCGAAAGTGAGTGTTTCTTCACTCACGTAATACTAAATTTATCCCATATTTGTTGAATTAAACTACGATGTGAATTTGGTTGCATGGTGGTGTTGTTTGATGGATGATCGCTTTAAATTTGACATGCAAGGGTTAACATGCAAATAAAAATCGATGATTAGTTGTTTGAAATTTTATTTTAAATTTCTAATTTAAATTCCCACCAGTTGTTAATCAGTAATATGACTCAGTTTACTGTTTGAATGGAATGATGCGATGGATGTCTTGGTTGGTTTGACTGTTGAAGAATATTATTTGAACTGTTCATTTATTCAGTACATAGTGGTGTATGTTCATTGACGATCAGTCCCAATTTCTCACCTTGATGTTACGGGCATCTAATAAACCAGGGATTGATCGATAAAATAAATTAAGTACACAGGTTGAAATGATACACACCTGTGACCCTGATTTGGATTGAAATGATAGATCCATCCCTGAAGTATCGAGAAATTTAAATTTAAAATCACTTGGCCATTTAATAGATAATTATATACAAACATCGGTTGGTTAAATGATTGTAATATTTGATATTTGGTTTGATAGAATTTTTCCATTTAAATGAACGTACCCATACTCGACAATTTAATTCTTTAAAAAAATCCTGAGCTGGGATGTTGAATTAAGAAGGGTTAAAGAAATTTTTCCAAAATTAAGTGGGAATTATTTAAATTGGAATTTGAATATGGAAAAATCTTTCCAAATTAAGAGTTTGGATTAGAAGGAAATACGTTCTTAGGGAATCAAATTTTAGAAGATGTGGGAATCGAGGGTGTCGGGGTTGTTTAACTCAGTTCAACTATATTTTACTCTTGAAACCAAATAGTTGTTGAGCAGGGTTGAAACGAGATAGGGAATTTAATGAACTCCATTGAGATCGGAGGATAAATTCGAGTATCTGAATTCGGAAGGAAGGAAAGATTTTTGATTAGAGAAATTTATTTAAATAATATTTATGTATTTAATTCCAAATAATTATTCTTCCTTTAAATTTATTACTTACTTTCACTTATCACTATGATATTTCAAATAAATTTTCCTTATATTTCATTTCTAAATTTTTCTAGTAAACCTTATTTTTAAGTATATATATATATAATATTTAAACTACTGTTTTATTTCAAAATTTTATATTCTATATATATATATATATATTTATTTATTTATACAAAATTTATTATTATTATTATTATTAGTATTAGTATTTATATAACATTAGTTTACAAGTATTTGAAATTATAAATTCCTTCCGAGTGGAAATGCTTGAGTTTGAACCACTGGTTCAAATGGAGTTGAGATGAGAATCCGAGATAATCGGAAACCTTTGAGGTAAATTATATTCTATTTGAATATTTCGTTTTGGAATATTATATGACTATAATATAATGGTATGGGATATATTCTGATTTAGAATAAAATCGGCTTGGGATGATTTACGATATATTGATATGAAATTTTATCTATTTGAATATAAATTGGTTCGAAACAAAATATGATACTTTGATATGAAACGAACCGTTCAAATATAAAAGAACCGACCGATGTGGAAATATGTAAGCGTTGGTTGTTAAAGAGACCGGAGTCGACATAAGGCATACTCTCTGTCAGTGTCGATACCACTTTGACAACTGTGAACGTTATGACGTATCCAGAACGAGTATGATGACTTAGAGGCGATTATTGAATCGAAGAACATGATCGATGACGAAATAGCCCTGACCTTCGGGTCAGAATTGAAATGACTAAAACAGGAGCTATACCGTGACTAATTGAGGTAGCACCTTTGATCGGACTCACTCCTTCGATACTATTTCTATGACTATGATGATGATGATTTGGGCCCATTTATGACTTTGGGAGTGTGTTCCGAGGTGGGCGGTAGTGGCTGCTATGCGTTACCACCGGTCCGGGAGTGCAATTGGTAGAATCCTACCCTGGGCATTGCCTCGAGTGCCTTGTCATATATATCCATATCGAGCCCCATACGATTTTGATTTGTATCGTACCTATGGAGTGCCCTCTGATGCCATCGTTTACGGTGGGTTTACGGTACTGTATAGACTACGATATTATAAACGGTGTAAGGGTAAAAATGTAATCCCGCTTACGCTATTTTCAGTATTTATACTTTACTGAGTAGACACTATCATAATAGCGTATTATATATGTATGTATTAGTTTAACGGATCCTCAAGAGATGGAAAAATCCCGTAACATCTCCTGAGTTACTGCACCCATGATACTGATGTTATTTCGTATTTTGATTTGACTAATATGAGATGATTTAGTGCTGATCCGAGTGTTTGTTGTGTTTTCTTTTTATGCAATACGCTCGGGTCAGCAGATGTTGCAGTTAGCGAAGATTTCCTTGCCTTGGAGGACGAAGACGAAGTTTGGCGTATATATCTATTATGAGCATGGTTTAACCACTGCATTTATTTCCGCTGCTTATTATGCACATTGGTATATGTGTAACTCTGATAACTATTGATGTTATAGCCTATTGTATATGTATTTCAACTGTTTAAACTGTTATTTAATTATTATATGTGGTCCTTCCGCTGTGAGGTTCTGTGATTGTTTTTTTTTCTCTTCTTTCTTTCTTTTCTTCTTTTCCCAATAACTACCTGTATTTGCGATTTGTTTGAGTCGACATGTATGGTTTATTGTCGATTTTAAACGGTCAAAAATGTGGGTCGTTACATGTTATAAGACCCAGGTCCCATCACACAATGCAACGCAGCCGAGGATAGGGTTTTCCCTTATAACAGCCAAACATGCTTGATACAGTTAAAACAAATCATTTGATACTATTATAAGTGCATAGTGTATAAAACAACTTCAAATCATAAGTATCAATCATAGGCGGCATGGGTACCATATATCATGTCGCCATATATAGGTTTACAAATAAAACCGCAGAATCACGTATTTGGAAATTGGGTTTCCATCTATGAACCGAGGCAAAAGATAGTCCTCAACCGATTCGAGACGCTCTAGCCCGCCCCTCAGGAACAGCCGCAACTGCCCCTTGGATCCTCAGGGCCGGTCCACACGGAGTGGATTATTATGCCTGAACACTACGTCTCCCCACCCTATGGGGTGTAAGTCTGGTCCGTCAACCGACCAGAATGCATTCGGCCGAAACCGATATAACCGAGGCGCCTCGCAATAGCAACAACCACATAAGTCAAACTCGTCAGGGCGTGTAAAACCACTGACGCCACTTCTAGCTAGAAAGAAACGCATGCCCTCCCTGACGTCCGTCTCCCGTTTTTGGTTCATACCGGGTGTGAAACACGCGAGGTAAACGTTACACAAAGCTACGCCACAAAGGCCGTGCTTTGATCATCACCACAAGACTTTGCTTTTCAACAGAAGCCTTGATCATTTGCATCTTAGCATGCCACACAGGCATACCATCCTATGCAACCGATATCAGTCACACAGAATGAAATCCGATGTCAGACACACAGTCCATTTACAAGTCCGTTCTGGGTCTGAACGAAACCGGAGGCACCTAGTACCCCGCATATCCATCGATCTCCAAGTACGTCTGGACGATCACTAACTGTTTCCATCTTCTTGGGTGTACAGCCCAATCAAGATCATCAGTAATTACCCAAACGACGTGAAGACCTCCGGTCTTCGACCATCGTCTTCATCTTCGACTTATCGTCGTATCAGTTATTCAGAATGGGATAAACCCGGTCTTCCCGAATAACTCGCGTATATTTTAAATAAGTGTTACACAAACAAAACATACGCCTCATTCCAATTCATTAGTCACTAACCGTAAATTAATCAAGAGAATAATTCCCCAAATATTAACCCCGAAGGCCGAAACCAACATCAGATCAATATCCAGAAAACCATTCTGCTTGGCTAACCGACAGTTAGTTTCTAAATTTCACGTTCAAATCTAATTAAAGATTTAACTATCGCCTGGAGCAAAACTGGTGATACTCCATTTTCGATCATTTCAATCTAATTAAAGATTCATTAAAACTCCACTTAGTTTTAATCTTCGACTGGGTTAAAGAATCCGTGTCATTTAAAAACACAGTTCACGATAAACCCAAAATCGCATTCATTAATTATCAGGTTAAAGAACGATTGTTGTTTAAAACACTGTTCACGATAAACCCAAAAATCAATATCAATTCAATTCCAATTAAATATTATTTAATTGGTACCCTTCATTAAATCTAAATAAAAAGATTTAATCATTTCTCAACTGGGTTCAAGAACAGTGCTAGTGAAGACACCATTCACGACAAACCCAAATCACATTTGATATTCAATATAAGGTTCTGAATAGAAAGTATATCGGCTTATATTCAATACCAAATTCTATGATTAACAAATGTCGTATTGGAAATAACGATATAAATATATATCTTTCAAATTTCCATAACAATACCTGTATAATCACGAATTCCAACATCGAAATATTCCGAAGACAATTTCGATTCAAATCCACTCCAATGCAATCATTGGAATTTTGGTTACTTTTAAAACCCTTTTCGAATTCAATTTATTTATTTAAAAATAAATAGAATTATAATTCTAGTTCAAAACTAGTTCATGTCGATAAAAATCTATTTTTATCTTTTCAAATATGGAGTTTTTCATCCCCAACTTTCACAAATCATTTCTTATGATTTTACACAAATTATTACTATTTTTAATAATTTTATCAAGGCCCGTACAGTCGATTTCCATTAACGGCCATCGAACTGCAGTTACAGCGACCTTTTTCGAATTTGATTTGGACGTATCTCCAAATCCAACCGTTAGATTTCAAATTTCTAACATTCATTAGAAAGCTCTTTTCGATACGAACCCAACGGTTCCGGTTTTAGGAGAATCCGACGGTCGGATCTCCCGCAATGTCCGTTTGAAATAAATGGTCGAAATTCGCGAACTACCGCGGCGCGGCGCGTTCTATTCAGGCCATTATATTATATATATAATATATATAATATATACTTCGTCGATTTCTATTTAAAACGAATTATATAAATAGTTTTAAATTCGTTTCAAAACCTATTTCAACTTCCATTTCAATTCAAAGCAAAATTGAATTCTTCTTTATAAATTCGTTTCAAAATTCATTTCTATTCAATTCAAATTTCAATTCAATTTGAATTCGTTTTCAATTCAATTCAATTCGAAATCGTTTTCAATTCAATTCATTTCGAAATCGTTTTCAATTCATTTCATTTCGAAATCGTTTTCAATTCATTTCATTTCGAAATCGTTTTCAATTCAATTCATTTCGAAATCGTTTTCAATTCAATTCATTTCGAAATCGTTTTCAATTCATTTCATTCGTTTTCAATTCAATTCATTTCGAAATCGTTTTCAATTCAATTCATTTCGAAATCGTTTTCAATTCATTTCATTCGTTTTCAATTCAATTCATTTCGAAATCGTTTTCAATTCATTTCATTCGTTTTCAATTCAATTCATTCGTTTTCAATTCAATTCATTTCGAAATCGTTTTCAATTCAATTCATTTCGAAATCGTTTTCAATTCAATTCATTTCAAAATGAATAAAATCGACATAAATATCGTTCACGTCAAAATGGCGTCAAACTAATCAACACGGCTTCATAAATTTCTATTTTCAAATATTCTATTTCAAATATTTCTTTTCAAATATTTCCTTTTTCAAATATTCTATTTTCAAATATTTCTTTTTCAAATATTTCTTTTTCAAAACTGGAATGAGGCCCAATCAATTACCATATAAAGTTAATTATATGGATTTTCATACAACACATGTATAATAGCATTGAAAAATAATCAACCATCAACCAAAGTGCACTACACTGTATAAGCATCACATATAGATATCTAACGCTTATAACAGCCTGTCAATCAATCGATCGACATATTTACTCAATCAGGATGAGTGAACTTCAAATTTCATCCCAACACCCGTGTGGGGTTTCAAACAATCAAACACAGATTTTATTTGTGCAGTTGGGCGATGTGTGAAATTTATCGACCCAATCAATATCAGTCAAATCAGTGTATATACAAACAAATCGGCCGATTTGTTTATAACTATTCATTTATTCACATTCACGTTAAAAATTATATTTTTAACGATAAAACATTTTATTTCAACCTATGAATTTCTATTCCATTCATTTACACAATAAAATGATATTTTTATTTTCTAACATATTTTAGAAAATTTCGGCGGCATAACGGCACGATACTAGAAACGGGACAAGGCCTAGCCTTATCCCCGGTCTAGTGAAGGCCCACGCCATTCACACATCAATCAAATCAATTCGTTATGCAAACCACAAAACTTGGAGTAAGAGTCTAACCTAGCCTTACTCCTTCGCCTTATAACGGCGCACGTCTAATCCTAACCAATTTATCGATTCGATTTTTCACACCACAAACCACATTCAAACCAATATCACAATCAATTACCAAACAGCCAAACAAACAAGTCCATGGTCTGTGGACGATTGTGTCGGGTGCTACTAAACACCGTCTGCATCCTAGTATATATATATATATATATAACTAGAAAATAAATTGAAAGGTGAGAAGTTCTCACCGATAGCTATCCTAGCTCCACGGCACATCATTTGCAGAAGTCTTCATCGCTATCGCATCTTCGTCATCTTCGTTGCCCGTAGCCACTACATACATAAAAATCGAATTTTTACTTCGCTATTCAATATTTAAAAATCATATTTTTCTATCGAAGTTCAATATATAAAAATTCTATTTTTCTATTGAAGTTCAATATATAAAAATTCTATTTTTCTATCGAAGTTCAATATATAAAAATTCTATTTTTCTATCGAAGTTCAATATATAAAAATTCTATTTTTCTATCGAAGTTCAATATATAAAAATTCTATTTTTCTATCGAAGTTCAATATATAAAAATTCTATTTTTCTATAAGTTTTTATTATCAAATCATATATTTTTATAACATAAAAATCTAATCTTTTCATGTGTTCAAAAATCCAATCTTTCTCAGTTTTAAACTAAACAAAAATCAGTTTTTACTACTTAAAAAAAACAGTTTTTACTATAAAACAAAATCAGTTTTTACTACTTAAAAAAAACAGTTTTTACTATAAAACAAAATCAGTTTTAACTACTTAAAAAAAACAGTTTTTACTATAAAACAAAATCAGTTTTAACTACTTAAAAAAAACAGTTTTTACTATAAAACAAAATCAGTTTTAACTACTTAAAAAAAAAACAGTATTATATACTTTTTTTATAAAATAAATAAATAATAAATAATTAAATAAATAAAAAGACTTACAGCGAGGGGGGGTTTTACTGGCGGCAGCAGGCTTAGGGGGGGGGGTTCTCAGGTGATCGCGGGTTCGTGAAGGAGGAGGGGGAGGCGCGGAGTGCCAGAGCAGGTGGCGGAGGTGGGTCTCAGGCGAGGCTGTCTCGCTTCGATCGGAGGGCTGATCGATTTGGGGAATTCAAGGCGGGTTCGTGGATCGAGAAGGGGAGAGACAGGGGGTCGCGTGAAGGGGGGGGCTCTCGGTGGTCGTTGCGAGGCTGGGGGGGGGGGGGTTTCCTGGCCGCGGCGGCTCATCGACGGTGGGGGGGGGCTTAGCGCCGCCGCGTTGCGGCTCTCTCCTTATATTTTTTTTTCTCTTTTTTTTTTTTTGATCTGAAACGAAATAATTTACAACGGGGGGGGGGGGGGGGCCAGAGGGTAATAGAGGGTAGGAATATTTTTTTATTTTTATTATTATTTAATTATTAAAAAGTTGACTTGCACATACGACCTCTAAACGAGGTCCACCGCCTGTCGCCCATAGCGTTTCACCCCCATTCCGAACACAATGGGATATGTACCGCAAGCTGAATCGACCGCTCCGATCAGTTTCCGTTGCATTTACATTTAAATCATTATATTGAATTTTAAACGTACATTTCAATTTACCGGGGTCACACACTAACTCTAAAAATTCTCGAAAAATATTTTCTAGCTTCGTATTGACGATACGGTCCTAACGAAACTAGTTTCGTCGAATTCTAAGACCGTATGAAAAATGGCCAATTTCCAGTCGATTAAAATCAACTGAAACTGGTCAAACGCGTTTTCCTTTGCCACGCTCACATACTGATTCGAAAAATTATGAAATTTGGAACCTAGCAATAACTTGACACTGCGGACCCAACAAAACTGGCTTCGTCGAAATCTGAGGTCATTTACAAAATGTCCATTTTTAAGGGCCTGAATTCCATAGCGACTATTCAGAATTTTCAACTGGACATATCTTTTGATTCCAGATATGAAATCTTGATTTTTCGGATTCGTTAGAAAGATATTCACTATTAGATTCCATTATTTTTGGTTTCACTAAAATCCGGATTGTTTTGCACCCGGTACATTCAATTGAAGTTTGAAATCGAATTATCGAACTACCGCGCCATTTTCAATTCTATTTATAATTATATATAATTATTTATATTTTAACGACGACGTATATAATATATGCGATCGATTTATATTCAAACTAAACTTTCTCGTCGATATTATTTAAAATAATCTATTTTAAGTAATCAAAATTCGCAAAAATTGCCAAAATAAAAATTTTAAACTGGTCCAGATTTTCGGGTTGTTACATTTTTACCATTTTAACGTTGTTAATATGGAGAGACCGGTTGGATTATTATCCAAAGAACCACTCTGTATTGGCATAAGCGTTGCGAGCAATATCTGCCAAAGATAAATTGAAGACGGAGTAAAGTGCAAGGGCTGTTGTATAAGTCTTAGATAACAGTGACTAAGATGGATATACTGAATAGTGCCTTCGGTTTGTCCAGTCCCAGGATAACGTATATGGAAGAAGGTCTGACAAAGTATATCCAATGGATCGCGTAAGTTGATCTATTCAAACGTATTCACGTTTGGTGGCGGAGGAATTCGTTTCTCTTAGCTATATACCCGTGTTATTTTTGGATAAGCCAATTTGTGATTTGGCGGGTATGACGATGTGGCATTCAAAGTGAATGGTGATCAGATGTTCTGAAGATAGACGTAGCTTCTAGCCTCACACCGGGAAGTAACAAAAGTTGGGCTAGGCAGCATGGCTAGTTGGGTCATCCCCAAGCAGGGTGTATTGTCATCGATCTAGAGAATATTCATATTTATACTTCTTTTTGATTCTGTATCTTCGGATGACGGTTTGATGGCCTACAACCGTGGTGGCAATATATTCGCGACACTCAAGCTAAATGAGTGAGCGGTCATGTGTGGCCGGGTTGCAAGACGTTCTTGTTGAACCTGAGTGTATCACCTCTAGAGTACACTATTCAGAAGGTGCTCCCATACCTTGTCTGTTGGAATCCATTCTCCGATAAGAGCCCTGCGGTTTATGATTTTATACTATGTATGTAGAACGTGAGATGCAAGCGTTTCTGCTAGATTGATACCTATTTGTACTTAGACATTATTATAATATCACAATGATATTGCTTATCAAAGTTGTTCAGATACTCATAAGGGAAAAACCCGTTCCGTATTCACGGCGTGGTCTTATGAGATATCCTATACCTGTTTTAAACTATTTTACTCATACCAGTCCCATGACTGACCCGGAGTTTACTTTGTTGTTTTCCCTAAACTCTTGGGTGCCTAAATTTGTACGGGCAGTCAAGTAGTCGGGATTTACAGATATACATGGAGAGCTTGGAGCAGGAGACTTCAAGATTCTATAGCTATAGTTATTTCCGCTGTGTTGTAAGTGTTGTACTCTGATAAGTGCTATTGTATATATATAACTGTTTACTTCAAAGTTATGTTATATATTATATGTTATTCGTTCCGCTGTGAGATTCGTGTTACTCTGATGATTCTGATGTTCTTCTTCTTCTTCTATTCTATTAGTTCTATCTTTTCTTTCTCACCTTCTAAATTCTTTCACTAACGTCTCGGAATTTTCGACTCTCGAGGAGTCAAAAATTTCCAGCCGTTACAGTTGGTATCAGAGCTTAAGTTAAGAATTACTTGGCTCTATGGCGTTACTCAGTAGAGATAGGATTAGTAAAATCCTAGATTGGGTTTGAGTGTATATATACGAGTGCGTATTTGTTATTTAATATAAAGTGATTTTATATTGTGGAGTCTCATTGGTTGAGTAGTTTGTGAATCCTGGTCGATCAGTTTGATCCACTGTATCGATAGGGGTTACTAAACACTCGAATACGATGGACCGACACGGCATGTTTTGAAAGGAGGGTAAAAGAAATAATTTTACCCGAATATATTTTGATATAATATATTGGTAGTGTTGGTTGTTATTATAATCGAGTAAGATTATAACATGTGAAATGGTTATAAATAACTAATCAGAATTCATATAAGTGAAGTATATGAAATAGAAGTAAATCTGAAGTTAAATCAGAATTGGAATTAAAATAAGAAAATTTTAAGTTCCTGGGAGATTTTGAAAATATTTTCCAATTAGAAATAAATATAGTATCTAACTCACCTGGATGACTGGAAAATAATTCCGAGGATGGATCGATACATCGTCGGTGTAATCTTCGAGTTTCTAAGTGGCGGATTACTACCAATGGTTTTGTTTTCAAATGGTGTTGAGGATAACAAGTTGTTTAGAAATTCAAAAGTTTTGAATTGGTGTTAAGATTTGAAATTGATTTGAAATAAATCCCAGGAATTTAAATCTTGAAATTTAAAATTTAACTTGTTAAGTTGAATGAATCAAGATGGTAAAAACAAATAGTAAATTAAAATTTAACTTGAAACAAGTTAAATAAATCGGGATTCGGTTAGAGAATAATCTGGATTGGAATTAAGTTGATGGGTTAAGAGTCTGAATAAAATTTGACTTGGATAGAACCAAGTGGTTGAGTTGAAGATTGGATTGAGAAGTCCTTGGTATATGTTGGGTTGATACAGTTGAAAGTGATAAGGTTGATATGCCCGACAAAAAGGTACAAGTTTATTTTTGATATAAGCATGAGATTTATGAGCCGAATCGGCAAGCCGCTTGGCTATTTGATTTTCTTTTGGGTTGGAGATGGCCTAGAGAGGCGAGTTGTGGTTTTACCGATAGGGCTGTACAAAGGAGGTTATGGCAAAATTTTCCGAAAATTTAAAGTGTTAGAAAATTTTCAGAATTTTTGAAAATTTTAATTAGTCGGAAGAATAAATATTTCAGTCGATATTAAGTGGTTCGGTTGAAATTAGAAATAAGGGGTAAACCAATCTTAGGAGTTCCAATATATAGGGTCAACCTCTAACTTAGCAATTTCGAGGACGAAATTATTTTAAGGGGGGAAGTCTGTAATGGCGCGTTTTGTTAGCTGTCGAATAATTAATTTATTTAATTATTAAATATCGATTGGGCGATATCGATGACTTGAATTAAATAATATTGAATATTTAATTAAAATAAATAATATAATAATATATTATAATGTCGAAATAATTGGAAATCACCGAATTCACAATACTGTGTGAATTGGATCAGCTAAAATATTTAATTCAGTTTAGAATTGAAGTTGAATAACGAATCGATTTAATAATCGACGTTAAAACGTATTAATTATATTATAATTAAAATAGAGCGCGTAACGACGCGACAGTTCGTTATTTGGCGATTTAGACTTCAAGTGGATGTACAGGGTTCGTTTTAAATCGGATTGCTGTGAAACAAGAAACGTGTGGAGCTGGTGGAGTATATCTTTCTAGTGGAAGAGAGAGATCGGGATTTCGTCGTGTGGATTTTGAGTTACGTCCAAATTAAAATATCAGAAATGCAGCGCCCTGACCATAACGATTTAATTATATTTTAAATAGGGATTTAAATAGGAATCGAGCGTCGATATAACTCTGACAAGGTAATATCGAGTTGTAAATATATACAGGAATAGTCTAGAGCTGTACGGCATTACACTGTGAATACAGACGATAATAATTAATTTTAAATATTTAATTTAATTATATTTAAATATATTTATATATTTAAATAGGCTATTTAGAGCGTTAAAAATAGCCACTTTTGCATACGAAGTCGGAATTCGACGAAATCAGTTTTGTTGGATCCGCAATGTCAAATAGTTGTTAGATTCCAAGTTTCGTGATTTTTAGAGTCACTGTGTGACCATAGGGATTTTTAGAGTGGAAAATAGACAGTATTTCGACAGTTAAAAATACGCTGTGTGAGCATACGGAGCCAGAATTCGACGAAACCAGTTTCGTTGGGACTATAATGTCGAGCTTTACCTACATTTCCAGTTTGGTGATTTTTAGATATCGTATGTAACCGCAGGGATTTTTAAAAGACAGAGAAGAGCATAAAATTGATAAAATAAAATAGAAAATCAAATTAAAAATATTCTCCCTATTTTTCTAAGGTCCAAGACAGGCCACACGACCTTCCTTCTCAACCACAGATGCTACCAACCAAATCTCAAGTATAATACCCTCAAACATTCCTAAACCCTAATTTCAGTTTTTCCTCAGTCAAAAAAATGCGCCTCCACTGCTGAGAAGTTAAACACAAGAAATCCTCTTTCAAAGATTTTTAGAAAATCATACAATACCTTATAAATCATGAAATACTTATATTTGAGACCTGGATTCAATTCTCTTCACCCTCGTATGACTTTCACTGAGTTTGACGAGAGTTTTCGACGTTGTCATTCCTACAGCGTGCGACTAGGGTTCGAGCAATCTCGGATTTCAAGCATCAATTCAGGAAAGGGAGTACGAATTTGGATTCAGGAAGCAAAGCAGAACTTGTTCAAAGGATTTGGGGGTTTTCAGTTGAAAGAGGTGTCGCAACTTTTCTTTACTGTTCGAGGATGAGGTCGACGACGGATTTTGTGGGAGGGGTTCGAAGTCGTTGAAGGTGGGATGGTTGCGAAGAGGACGTGAAGGGGAACGAGGTGGTTAGCTTGGTTTTTGATTTCGTTAAGGAAGGGAAGGTGCGATTTGGATCAAAGAAGTGGGAATGGTGCTGTGTAAAGGAGCAGGTCACGGCCAAAAGGATTGAAGAAGAAAGGGGTATGTTTGGGCGGGTTCTAAAATGATGGGAGTGGGCCGTGTTTCATTGGGTAAAGCCCAATTTCTTTTTTTTAATTAAATAGTTTAAGTTTAAATTAATTTAAAAATGTACTCGAACTTGTAACTTAAATATCTTGAACATACGACATCAGATTCGCGAACCGTGAGTTGCGTTGGGATCGTGGGGACGAACACTACGCACTGGAAATGACCGCGAGTCAATTGGAGTCCATCACAATTTACAGCAAAATAAATTGTCTGAAGCAAGCGATGGTTATCGTCGTTGACGATGATCGTCCAAATGTGAGTAAAACTCACCAACTCTTAATAGTTCTATTTGTACAGTGTATTCTTAGGACTGTTAATTATTGTCTATTGACTGTTTGCTTGAACTGCTAGTCAGTTAGTAGGAATTATATATATATATATATAAACTGTTAAGTGTTTATATGTGATTCTACTATCAGAATAACTCATATCAAAGTAGAACCGATGTTGTTACATTGTCTAACATCTGTGGATGCAGGGAAACAGGTTGGAGGAATCCAACTGGATTCCTCAACAGTTATTTTTACTGTGATTTATATATTGTGACATATAATGTGATGTATATAATCCGTTGTGATTATGCGTGTTTGGACAAATATTCACCGTTGTTAGATGATGTGTTAAAAACCATAAGTTAACCAAAGCAAGTTAGTCGAGTTAAACAAAGTAATTGGTTAGGTTAACCAAAGCAAAGTTAGTCGAGTTAAACAAAGTAATTGGTTAAGTAAATCAAAGCAAGTTAGTCGAGTTAAACAAAGTAATTGGTTAGGTTAACCAAAGTAAGTTAGTTAAGTTAAACTAAGCGATAAATCGATGTGAATTAGTTAAGTTAAACTAAGTGGTTAATCGAAGTAAATTAGTTAAGTTAACTAAGTGGTTAATCAAAGTGAATTAGTTGAGTTAAACAAAGTGAATCGGTTAGAGTTAATCAACGTGAATTAGCTAAGTTAAACTAAGTGGATTTGTTCAGTTAATCAAGACGAGTTAACCAGTTAGGTTAAACCAGTAGAGTTAACTAGTTGAGTTAACCAGTTAGAGTTAACCAGTTAGGTTTAACCAGTTGAGTTAACCAGTTAGAGTTAACCAGTTGAGTTAACCAGTTAGAGTTGACCAGTTAGAGTTGACCAGTTAGAGTTGACCAGTTAGAGTTATCCAAGTAGAGTTAATCGAGTAGAGTTGCCGAATATCACTTATTCGAAGTAGAGTTATCGAATATAGTGTATTCGAGGGAAGAGAAATCGAATATAGTTTATTCGAGTGGAGAAATCAAATGTTATTCATTTGAGAAGAGTTACCGAATATTATTTTTTCGAATAGTAGTTATCGAATATTGGTTATTCGAAGTTAGTTAAATCCAAAGGAGTTATTCAAAGTTAGTTAATCCAAAGGAGTTATTCGAAGTTAGTTAATCCAAAGGAGTTAGTCGAAGAGTTAATCGAATATAGTTATTCGAAAGAAGGTGTTAATCGAATATAGTTATTCGAGTAAAGTTAAAAGAGTTAATCGAATTTAGTTATTCGAAATGAGTTATTCGAATTAGTTATTCGAATAGAGTTAAACACATTAGAGTTATTCGAATTAATTATTCGAATAGAGTTAAACACGTAAGAGTTAATTGAATATTAGTTATTCAATTTGAGTTAATCGAATGTAGTTATTCGAGAAGAGTTAAATCGAATTTAGTTATTCGAAAAGAGTTAATCAATTTGAGTTAAGTTAATCGATTGGAATTAAGTTGAATCGAAATGGAGTAAATCGATTAGAATTAAGTTAATCGAGTTAGAGTAAATCGAATATTAGTTATTCGAAGGTAAGTTATTCGAATTAGTTATTCGAAGGGGTTAATCAATTAAGTTATTCGAATGAGTTATTTGAAGGAGTAAATCAAATTAAGATAATCGATTAGAGTTGAGTTAATCGATTTGGGTTAAGTTAAGTTATCGAGTTAAGATTTATCGAGTTAAGTAATCGAGTTGAGATAATCGAGTTAAGAAACCAAGTTGAGTTAATCGAATAAGTTATTCGATAAGAGTAAATCCATTTAAGTTAAATCGGATGTTAGTTATTCGATAAGAATTGACACATTTAAGAAAATCGAATATTTGTTATTCGATAAGAGTTAATGAAATAGAGCCAACCAAGAAGAGTTATTTGAATATTAGTTATTCGATAGGAGTTAATCGAAATAGAGTTTATCGAATATCAGTTATTAAAAAGGGAGAGTTAATCGAATAGAGATTACTCTAAAGAGAGTAATACGTCGAATTCAATTATATTGAATTCGGGAAAGTACTATTTACTTTTCGGGTTTTAAATCAAGGTTTAGTTATTGATTAAGAAATTAGGTGTTCGTTTAATTATTCGAGTTAGGAGATAAAGTTATAATTTAGGTTAGATATTATAGAAGTAGGAATTATAACGTTATAGTTATAATCAAACGTTGTCATATAAGAAGTAGATTCGTAACTTGAATCCGAGAATTTGCGTAAACAGATGATTGGAAAAAGTGAGTGACGAGCTTCATCTATTTCACAGTAAAGGACGTTGTTCAATTAAGGTCTGAGAGGTAATTATACCCCAACTTGATTGACTTCAGAATTGACAAAGGAATAGTTGTGGTTCGATAGAAAAGGTTGATTTGAAATATAGTTAAGTAATAAGCGATTAATGGATTAAGCGTAACGATGTTTTATACAACGTTCATTGGAAATCCGTAAATGAGTTTTGGAAACGTTTTCCAAATATAGTCAGATATGTTTTCTAAACATAGAAAATGAAATGTTTTCATGATAAGAATTTAAGAAATAGAGTTAAGCAAATTCAGAAACTAACTGGAGAGGGTAAGTTGAACGGTTTTCTAAGTGATGATCTGATGTTGGTTTCGACCTTCCGGATTGATACTTAGAGAATTGTTCTCATACTAGTTACAGTTAGGGACTGATAGTTGCGAAATAATAGTGATGTGAAAATAAGCTATGGAAATGTTTTCCAATGATTAATAACATATATTTTCTAAATATATGAAATAAGGAAATATGAACATGTGATGATTGATCGATCGAATTTCCATTTGGAAATAAGATCGTTGTTTGTACACCGACATGTTTTCATTTGATAGTTGAATCACAGACTATCAAAGTTTTTACCATTTTAACGTTGTTAATATGGAGAGACCGGTTGGATTATTATCCAAAGAACCACTCTGTATTGGCATAAGCGTTGCGAGCAATATCTGCCAAAGATAAATTGAAGACGGAGTAAAGTGCAAGGGCTGTTGTATAAGTCTTAGATAACAGTGACTAAGATGGATATACTGAATAGTGCCTTCGGTTTGTCCAGTCCCAGGACAACGTATATGGAAGAAGGTCTGACAGAGTATATCCAATGGATCGCGTAAGTTGATCTGTTCAAACGTATTCACGTTTGGTGGCGGAGGAATTCGTTTCTCTTAGCTATATACCCGTGTTATTTTTGGATAAGCCAATTTGTGATTTGGCGGGTATGACGATGTGGCATTCAAAGTGAATGGTGATCAGATGTTCTGAAGATAGACGTAGCTTCTAGCCTCACACCGGGAAGTAACAAAAGTTGGGCTAGGCAGCATGGCTAGTTGGGTCATCCCCAAGCAGGGTGTATTGTCACCGATCTAGAGAATATTCATATTTATACTTCTTTTTGATTCTGTATCTTCGGATGACGGTTTGATGGCCTATAACCGTGGTGGCAATATATTCGCGACACTCAAGCTAAATGAGTGAGCGGTCATGTGTGGCCGGGTTGCAAGACGTTCTTGTTGAACCTGAGTGTATCACCTCTAGAGTACACTATTCAGAAGGTGCTCCCATACCTTGTCTGTTGGAATCCATTCTCCGATAAGAGCCCTGCGGTTTATGATTTTATACTACGTATGTAGAACGTGAGATGCAAGCGTTTCTGCTAGATTGATACCTATTTGTACTTAGACATTATTATAATATCACAATGATATTGCTTGTCAAAGTTGTTCAGATACTCATAAGGGAAAAACCCGTTCCGTATTCACGGCGTGGTCTTATGAGATATCCTATACCTGTTTTAAACTATTTTACTCATACCAGTCCCATGACTGACCCGGAGTTTACTTTGTTGTTTTCCCTAAACTCTTGGGTGCCTAAATTTGTACGGGCAGTCAAGTAGTTGGGATTTACAGATATACATGGAGAGCTTGGAGCAGGAGACTTCAAGATTCTATAGCTATAGTTATTTCCGCTGTGTTGTAAGTGTTGTACTCTGATAAGTGCTATTGTATATATATAACTGTTTACTTCAAAGTTATGTTATATATTATATGTTATTCGTTCCGCTGTGAGATTCGTGTTACTCTGATGATTCTGATGTTCTTCTTCTTCTTCTATTCTATTAGTTCTACCTTTTCTTTCTCACCTTCTAAATTCTTTCACTAACGTCTCGGAATTTTCGACTCTCGAGGAGTCGAAAATTTCCAGCCGTTACAACTGTTAAAACCGAAATGATGCCTATCATATCTGCTTATGAATGTTGTCAAAAACCTAAAAGTATAGATTTGTGGGTTTGAATAATATTAAAATCAGTAGACTTACTTAATTTATTGCCTACAATTGTGTTTGAATGTATTGTGGTTATAGAAAAATACTGTAGATCTAGAAATCAGTCCCATGAAACATTGTAAAGATGTAGTTTTATTCTAGATCCCTAGTTTCTGTGTTAAATGGTAAATTATGTAATTTTAATTGAAAGGACATAAGTTTATTTGTGTTCAATTTTGTTGGGATTCTAACTTAGTTATTGTAAATATTCCTTTTCCCTCTTTTTAAACAAAAAGACATTATTTTGAAACTAATAAGAAATATGACAAAAGATTGAAAAAGGGGAAAAGTTATTTAAATTTACGTATAAATATAAATATACATATTTGTGCATAGTCTTCATCAACTATTCCAAAACATGCATAAATTATATTTCTTGTGGTTTGAAAATATGTTTATTGCAATATTCAGGCTGAGTTTACAATAATTACAGTTCACGGTCTTTTTGTAAGATGTAGAACCTTATTGCAAAATTGCATACAAAAAGGAAATGTTTGGATATTAGTTGAACCAAATCATTAACCTTAATGTTTTCACCAAAAATGGTTCAAACACCAAGGGTACAAGGATTGTACTTCATCAATATGGTTAGAAAATAAATGTAGCCACACTCGACAACAATTGAAAGTAAAAATGCCATGGAAACAAAACGAAGATGAGGTTTTAGAGTGATTCAGCCTTGTGCTAGGCCTACATCCACTGTGAATGGAGTTTGCATTATCATGATGATGATTACATGACATATCAACTCTTATTCTTTATATATCTTCTTATTCTCTCAATATACTCTCACTTTTACATACAAATTTCTCTTAGATTCACGAGATCCAATGGAGGAATGGCAAGATCTATGATGAAGAAGGAAGGGTAGGCAACAGAACAGGAGGATGTCTTCGATCTTTTTCACTTACAGGATTTTAACGGACGCCATGGCCAAATGGATGAAAGATCTTTGGATGATCATGGTTGGATTGTTTAAGGAATGGCTAAGGACGGAATTTAGCAGCACTTCGTGGTGGTCGGAGTTTTTTCCTCTTCTTGGTGGAGGGTATGACCTATTTATAGGTGCACCCTTATGGAGGTTTGAACTGGAATTCATACGAGTTGCTTGTCCCATTAATTACTAAAATGCCACCACCCGATTGTAGCCAGCTGTCAGCGACCATTTCTAACTGTTCAGTATAAGTGACTTTATAAGAGAGAACGACTCTGTGAGAGTGAGCGACTTCCCAGTCCCCGGACGGCTTTAGATGAGCGATTTCACACAAACGAGCGGGTTATATTTGGCTGTAAACGAATGGGAGTCCAGCACCATAATTGGAAGAAAGTGTCCGATTGAAATAGTAATGACAGATTAAGGAGCGAGCGACTAGGGCTGTAATCTGTAAGTGGACGTAGAGTGCATGCACAACCCATAGTATCTTTGGACTCTCGTCTGACTGGTCGGGAGTGAGATGCGCGACAGGGACAATTCTTCTCCTTGCTTTGTTCAATCGAACTTCCTAATATGGGAATGGGCGGAGCTATCCTTCAAAGATGTGTGAGCCTTACTATTGTCGTGTCATGTGTTGTCGTCTCTGACCTCTTACAGACTGCTTGAGTGTATTAGATAGCATTTTTCAAGACTGGGATTAATAGACCAACATATGGGTGGTTTCAAATGGAGATATGATCCTTAAGGGATAAACATTTGCCCCTCGAAGTTTGTAATTTTCAGCTTGCGAGGATTACATGCTTAGAAATAATGAAATGTAATATTATTTGAAGGACTGAGTCCGATTTCCTGTGCGGCGATCGTGCTTTCGCAAGGTTCATATGTACATGTATGCTTGATTATGTTTACGGTCGTGCATGTGCTGACCCACTCGGCTGAATTTAAGACCGCCCATTCACATGTCATGTACGAACGAGCGAATTGACGTGTTGCTTTAGTCCATTGGTTCTTTTAACCTTCCTTTTACTTTATATACTGCCTCCCTACTTTACCGTTTCTTATTTCCCTTTCTTCCAAAGAAACCTTTAATGGCGGCATCGTTCTAAGCACTTGCTCATTGTTGAAGCTTCTGATTATTTTGGCCTTTTCAACATTTCGACTTACAGCCGTTCGTGGTACCTCCACCGAAACTCTGCAACCTCAAAATCGACTTAGGCGGTCTACTTGCCCAGACTCGAGATTGTTTGTTCACTTGTAAGTTGATTTTTCTTCTTAATCTTATTTCGATTGAATCTGAAACATGAACTTGATAAACTGAAAGACCCAAACTTTAACCAAAGTTGTCCCTTATGGATTGCTCGAAGACAATTGTGATTCCAATTATGTCTTTACAAGGTTATACAAGTGAATTTTGTCTTTTCCAGTCTTTCAATTGTGCGCTTGTCGAAATGTTTTTTTTAATATCTATTTATTGTATGCTTGTGTAATTTTGTTGATTGCCACCTGAATTATCGATGGTTTTTGTCTTCGTATTGCGAAATTGAGGAGTTTGTAAAAACCATTCGTCACCTGTATCTATCTTGATCTTGTATTTGATCTGGAAATTTTTTCTTTTCCTCTGTCATTCATACTTGTGCTCAAGTTTTGTGGTCGCCCATCTTTAATTTGATATGGGTTGTTCTAACTCAGCTTCTCTATGAAGCTGGTTATGAACGACTTATCGTGTCTGAGTATGCGCGACCGCCTTTACTCGAACTCAAGTAGTCGAAATGATGTAGTTATGCATGCTTATGTCAAGAACGGTATGAACTCAGATATGGAACCTGGTTATCCATATGCTAATAATTTAAACCCACTGCGACTAGCCAAGAAGATGTTGTGAGAATAGTAAAATATCTGAGTTGTGTTATTCCTTAATGGGTTAAATTCGGCTGTGTTATTTCTATTTGTTCTATAAGGATTGGTCGTACATGGCTTTATTTTGGTTTGCACTTTCCCAGCTTCTGCCCTTCTGATAACACTAATTCTTTGATGACATAATATTTATGTAAGAATTCTAACTCATTGTCAATCACCCCAGAGTGCCGAAACCAAACCATGTCTGGTCAAACTGGAAGTTCTGACCAAACTACTGTAATCACATGAGATACTGCCCCCAGGGTAGATGCTGCTCGACGTTTCCAAAAGCCCCGAGCTCTTTCCACTATACCTTGTGAAAGGCATATGACAGAGCTTTCTATTAGCTCGTTTCAACAATTGTGCAATCAATTTGGAATTTCGGAAAAGGAAGAAGCCAAGTTGCCCGGTGAGAAAGAGTTCGCGGATATTCCTCCAATTGGATACGTTTCTGTCACTCGTGGTATGCTGGTAAGCGGGGCTATTCCTCCTTTTAATCCTTATCTGGAGATGATTCTTCGGAGCTTGGCCATTGCCCCATACCAATTACACCCAAATGGTTATGCGATTTTAACAAGCCTTTATTTCCTTTTTCTAAGAGAAAAGCAACGTGCTCCTTCATTTGAAGATATATTCTCCTTATATTCTTTTAGGAAGAGGAATCTGTGTCCCTCAATTATTTTAATGGAAAGCCATGGCCCTATAATTATTACTCGATTAGTGGACAGTGTTCGAGGATTTCCTAATCAATACTTTTTTGTTCGATGTCCTGATAGTTTCTGTTGCTTATGGACGGAAGGCGGTGAGCATATTTACTTCCCAGATCCTTCTTCTTTCTCTTTTTTTTAAAAAACATCCATTACTCAAGTCCTTAGTTATGTTTCAGTACTTCCTGACCAGAATGTTGCCTTTAATCAAGATCTCTGTGATTCTTTACTGGCTGTTGGGGAAGGTGAGAGGAATAGGATCTTTTTGATCACCGAAGATTTCCTATGTCATTATAGCTTGATTTCTCCTCTACGTACCTTCGTGGTGGATTCTCCTAAAAAAAGGGTGCTGATGACAAATCTCTGGTTAAGAGGACCTCGAAGAAGAAGTGCTCTAGCCCCGCAAAAAGCAGCAAAGCAACTCTTAGACCAAAATCGGCTTCTGCCAAAAAGGTGGTATCCAAGCATCGTAATGGTAAAGGTCTCATGATTTCCTCAGACCAGACTGAGAGGGAGGGTCCTCCTTTTGAGGTAACTGAACAGGAGAATGAATGGGAAACCTCCTCAAAAACTGCCTCAGATCTAGTGAAAACAATGAGCAATCTGACGATATTGGAGCGACTTCTAAGGAAATTTTAAATGTTGATGAAAGTTATCCCGTTTGGGATAGCCAAGAAGAAGGTGGTTCAGTGAATTTTAAAGATTTTGGTGTTCCTGATTTGGCTAAAGGCTTTATCCAAGGTAACACGGTCGCTCAAATATTTAGACCCCCAAATCTTAAAAACAGGAATTCCCAAGCTCTTGTTTCTAGTATTAGGAAAGTGTTTTCTCAAAGTCAGGGATCACTTCAGTTCCTCCTTATATATCTAGCATATCTTCTTTTCCATTTTTCCCTAGTACCTTACGATACTAGTGCTAAAGTTTTCTTTTTTTTCCAGAATCAGGAACGGGATCATTTTTGTCAGACAGCTTCTCCCAACAAGCTGGTCTCGTTAATCCACAAAAACTTCTACAGTCCTGTCTTTCTCGTTGTTCCAAGCGTCCTTGGTTACCTTCAGACTCCTCAGCCGAACAGGCTCCTGAATTATTGTTGGCGAATCAGCGGAAGAAGAGGAAGCATGATTATTCACAAATGTCCAAAAAAAAGAAGCTACAAGTATTGAGGATGCTAAGGAGAAGGGAGCTGATGGTGATAATGATGAACAAGGTGAGGATGAGCCCAGGAAATCTCACAAATCGACCGAACTCTTAGGCTCTAGTTTTCAGGTCCCTCTGGAACCATCCTTTGCAACTTGTCAGTATATTGTTTCCATGTCCCGTTAGATCCAAGCGATCCTTGACAGGCCTCCTTATGAAAATTCCCCTGGTAATCCGAAGCTGAAGGATCGACCCAAAGGTTAGGACTTAAGAGGAATAGATTTTGACTTGGACTCGTTCTCGTATGACGATCAGAATGTCGTTGGAGAACTGAGTGCTATAAAACATTACATGACCGCCCAACTTGACATTGTTAAGAACCAACTTGAAGCACAATTAGATGAAGCTAAGGATACTAGCAGAAACCGATTTGGGTCATGGAACGAACTTTTCTTTGAGTTCCAGAGATTAAACACTCAACATCTCGAGCGTATTGAACTTCTTGAGAGTGATAAGTCCAAGCTTGTCCGTATAATTAAATCTCAGGAATCCGAAATTGTATCTTTTAAGAGTGGATGTAATAGGACAAACAGTTTAGAAGTTGAAAATGAGAAGCTTCAGGGGGAGATTGAGGCTATCTAAAAACAAATTCAAGAGACTCAATCTGGTAGGGAATCTGCTGAATCTCAATTGGCTTTAGAATGACAAATTGTAGCTTCTTGCTAGCGGGAGAGGATATCTCTAGAAGAGAAGATTGCTTCCTAGATCACAACCCTCGAAACTTTGGAAGAAGGAAAGGCAAAGCTAACCAATGATCTTGAGCGAGATAAAATTAAAACTGATGAAACCTTGTTCCAATTTTATGTTTTCAGTGCTATTAATCGCAGAAGCTTGAGTTTTCTGAACAAGGATTTCCGTCGAACACTGGCTCTCTTTTGGGAGCAGGTACTTAAATATTCCAATGACAAAGAAGATAGTGTTATCCAAGAGTCCCTTCTGGAAGCATTAGATCGTGATGCTTTAGATAAAGGTAGAGAAATACTAGCAGATGAACGAGCTCGATCTCTTGAGGAAGAGGCTCCGAACGTCATCTCTGCTCACATTACTCGCCCTGCTGATGTTGAGGCTTTAGGCTCTCAGATTTCTCCTGCAAACACTTTCACTATCAATGTAAATGCTTTTGGGGCTCACTTCACCGATGATCATGTTGTTCAGGATGACACCGCCAAGCAGTGCACTGGGGATGGTGAAGAAAAATGATGATCTTCAAACTGGTTGTATACACGAGTGCCAGTCCTCGCTTTCTACTTTATATTTGTGTTGCCCACTTTTTGACCCTACGTCTGATTTGTGACTCTGTGATGAATTTGTTTTTTTCTTTATTATCTTTTCCACTGGTACGTTGCATATTATATTCTCATCGCAGTTTATTCGTACCAGATTATATTTTATTCGCCGTACGATAGTTACAATCTCACGGTGTGTACTGCTAGTATTGCGGGTTCGTTTTAACGTCATAGTTATACCCCCATATCGACGTTCGCTGCAATCTTAGAATCTTACTTCAATTCTTTGCTCCCCCTTAAGGGGACTTATTTTATTACCCACTTATTTGTATTTCTTGATACTTTTGTAATTCAAGCCCTTTGAAGCTAGTGTTCGAATGCATGTCCCCTCCCTAGGAAGGTGCATGTACCCTATAATGCACCTAATCATGTTTCACACTTGTGAAACTCGATTAGACGCACACTCATATATATATATATTTATTTATTTAAATTTAAATTTATGTGTACTCAACCCCATACCTCACTGACCCAGTGACCCAAGCCCTTCGGAGACAGGTTTTGAGTACGTGCCCCTAGGGGAGGACATAGGTTTTAAGTTTTCGACCCAATCTTGGTCCTGTTTGATTTGATTTATTAAGCTCAAACAGAGACCTAAACTGGATACCCCCTTTCGGCTAGGATTTCTGTTACCCTCTTTCGGCTAGGATTTCTGTTACCCCTTTCGGCTCGGATTTTTGAATTGTTTTGTTACCCCTTTCGGCTAGGATTTTTGAATTGTTTTTTTACCCCCTTTCGACTAGGATTTCTGAATTGTTTTGTTACCCCTTTTCGGCTATGATTTCTGAATTGTTTTGTTACCCCCTTTCTGCTAGGATTTTTGAATTGTTTTGTAACGAGAAGCGCAGCTTTCTGGCTTGGTGCGTTCCCATCACCTGACCCAGAATGATTCTTTCTTTTGGTATTTGCAAGATGTCTGGCTTGATTATCTTGCTTGGTTCGAATGGTGTTTTTGGCGTTTGATGCTTGAATCGCTCCAACCAGGATGTGCTTGGGAAGTTTTCGGCTATGGTTGAGCCGCGAATGAGCGGTCGCCTACCTCTTTTTCAGCCCCATTTTTAAGAGATTGTTTTTAATGTGAGCCAACAAACATATGATTTATGTAAACAAATAACTTTCAGCTTATAGAGCTCTTGGTTAGTACAGTACAGGTAAATCACAGATTGTTTGTAGGAACATAGCAAGAAGTAAATCAAAGTAATTGTAAATAAAGACGATGGGGGTTGAGCATTTTTGTCTTTGGATATTGAATTGTAGTTGATGGTTGCTAGTCGATGACCAACCGTAAGTCTACAGATGTTTGGGCTTTCTCAAGTGGCCCGGGTTAACTGGTAGCATTACTCTGCCCCTGGACGGCTGGAACGTTATGAGAATTTTTGACATACTTCTGAAATTGATTCTTTTGGATGAGCTCCTCAATTAAGCTTCTCAGATGCCGACATTCATTTGTGTTATGCCCTGGCTGATTATGAAACTGACAGAATTTCCCAGAGTTGGCTTGCTGCTTCGTGATCCTTTGTGGTTTTACCTGAGGGAATACTCCAGATTCTTTTGTAGCCGAATAAATCTTCTCCGGGGTTTCATTTAAAGGAGTCAACTTTGTATGCTTGAAAAATCGCGAATTCTTATGTGCTTTATTGTCCTTCTCATTAGTTCCTCTCTTTTGCCCAAGGTCGTTCTTCTGCCTTATTTGGGACTCGTTACTTTTTCCTTCTTTGGCAGTATTACTTTCTGTGTCCTTGTGGATATTTGGGGCATCATCTTCCACGCTCATGTACTCTTCGGCTTTCTTATAGAACTTCTTCAGAGTCTTGGGTTTCTTCATTTTGAGCCATTTCCCAAATTCAGACTTCTTATCGATAACACCTTTTGAGAGTTGCTAATAAGTACCAAGGCTCCGGTTCTATGACCTCAGCCGCCGCAGCATGGAAGCGGGTAAGGAAAGCTTTGATGGTTTCCCCAGACATTTGCTCCATTTCACTGAGCGACATTACGTTTTTTGCTTTGGTAGTTTGTAGATGGAACTGATCTTGGAATCTCCTCGCTAAGTCAGCAAATTGATCAACGCACTTAGGTGGGAGTCTAGCGAACCATAGTGAAGCCACGCCTTCTAGGCATACGGGGAAGTACAAGAATTTTATCTCATCGGTTGCCCTAGCTCCGTTCATGTGTTGATCGTATTTGAACAGGAAGATGTTTGGATCTCTAGTTCCACCATAAGGCGCTATAGTCGGGGGTGTGAATTTCTTAGGAAATTTAGCATGTCGGATCCTTTCTGTAAATGGGTTTTTACTAGGTGAAAACTCCCATTCTTTCTCATCGTCTTCTCGGACCGCTCTTTCATTCATTATTCGCTGAATCATGTCCGTAATACGCTTTTTGTCGTCTGTTTGTTCCGCGGGAATGGCATTAATGCCTTCGCCATGGCGACCATGGTTCGAACTACGATGCTTCGCACCTCTCTTGGAGAGTGTCCCTTTGGTGGGACTTGCGGCACTCTGAGATGCATGCTTTACCTCGTGTTGCAGGACTTTGATCTTAGAATCTTCAACACCGGCTTCTTCTTTGTCTTCCACTGAGAAGTAGTACTAACTAGGTTCAGATGCAGAAGAATCCTCTTTTTCAATAATAGCATTTACAACATTCGGTAGCAGAGGATTGATCTGAGTGCTGATTAGGGCATCAAGCCTTTCCATCATCATTTTTGTCGTGGTATCCACTTTCTCGTTCAAGCCGGTCATAGCCACATTTAAGTCATCTCGTGTCACGGATGGCCTAGAAGAATCTTCGACTTCTCAATTTAAAGCCTGTGGTGTAGCCTCATCATCTTGAACATCCTCTGCATTGGTGGTAACTTTAATGGACTTGTTATTTTTCTTTGAACCAGCCATGACCTCGAGGAAAGAGACGATTTAGGATCTCAATGGTAGGCTATTTGGAATTAGAAGGATGTGTGAAGGAAGGAAATGCTAGTCGGCCTACGGTGGGCGCCAAATGTTTTCACCAAGAATGGTTCAAACACCAAGGTACAAGGATTGTACTTCACCAATATGGTTAGAAAATAAATGGAGTCGCACTCAACAATAATTGAAATTAAAAATGCCAAGGAAACATAATGGAGATGAGGTTTTAGAGTGGTTCAGCCTTGTGCTAGGCCGACATCCACTGTGAATGGAGTTTGCATTATCATGATGATGATTACAAGACATATCAACTCTTGTTCTTTATACATCTTCTTATTCTCTCAATATACTCTCACTTTTACATACAAATCTCTCTTAGATTCAAGAGATCCAATGGAGGAATGGCAAGATCCATGATGAAGAAGGAAGGATAGGCGATAGAACAGGAGGATGTCTCCGATCTTTTGCACTTATAGGATTTTAACGGATGCCATGGCCAAATGGATGAAAGATCTTTGAATGATAATGATGATCATGTTTGGATTGTTTAAGGAATGGTTAAGGACGGAATTTAGCAACACCTCGTGGTGGCCGGAGTATTTCCTCTTCTTTGTGGAAGGTATAACCTATTTATAGGTGCGCCCTTATGGAGGTTTGAACTGGAATTCATATGAGTTGCTTGTCCCATTAATTACTAAAATGCCACCGTCCGATTGCAGCCAACTGTTAGCGGCCATTTTCAGCTATTCAGTATAAGTAAGTTTACAAGAGTGAACGACTCTGCGAGAGTGAGCGACTTCCCAGGCCTCGGACGGCTTTAGATGAGCGATTTCACGCAGACGAGCGGGTTTTATTTCGCTGTAGACGAATGGGAATCCAACACCATAATTGGAGGAAAGCGTCCGATTGAAATAGTAATGACAGACTGAGGAGCGAACGACTAGGGCGGTAACCTGTAAGTGGACGTAGAGTGCATGTGCGACCCCTAGTACCTTTGGACTCTCGTCTAACTGGTCGGGAGTGAGATGTGCAACTGGGACAATTCTTCTCCTTGCTTTGTTCAATCGAACTTCCTAATATGGGAATGGGTAGAGCGATCCTTCAAAAATGTGTAAGCCTTACTATTGTCGTGTCATGTGTGGTCGTCTCTGACCTCTTACAGACTGCTCGAGTGTATTAGATAGCATTTTGCACGTCCGAGATTAATAGACCAACATATGGGTGGTTTCAAATGGACATATGATCCTTAAGGGATAAACACTTAACAATAATAATAATAAAAGAAAATAACTACGTTAACTACGCGAAAAATATAATATAAATATATACACATTATCCGTTCGAACCTGTGTAAACAATGAAATATACGTTATATTGAATGTTTGAAAGATATCCATTTTATGGAATTATGCATGTAAATGTAATCCATATTAAATGAATATATTTGTGGTGACCGTTGTAGCAATTAAGGTAACTGATTGCTATAAATAGGGCCATAAATAAATAAATAGCCATTGTAACCGACATTGATTTGGGAAAGAAAATTTAATTAGGCAGTTAAGCCTAATAGTTATAATTTCTAAATTGGTTAGGATTAACGTTGTAAACCTCGATTAGGGATCCAAATTATAATCGCATTAAAACACGAGGTTAAGCTCGACTTGTGGTAGAAGTCTTCCCGGAACCGCTAGGCAAATCCAGCATCCACAAGTGGTCAGCTTAATGTGAAGGGTCTGGTGCACAAATAGATATAAATATATATGTACAACAAGAAATAAATAAGAAAACTATAAATGTCTGTTGGGGTACAACAAATTGATTTTTTGGGACTGATAAATTTAGAATATTTCATTGTTAATTAATGTCTTAGAAAAAATAATGAGCGTTAGGCTCATAAATGACATTAATTATAATCAAAGGAAATAAAAAGGTTCAATTGTTGCCTTAGGAAAATATGACCGTTATGGTCATAATTGGCAATAACCCTATGAAACAGAAATAAATGAAATAAAAAGGGGGTTTATGGGTATTGATTGCCATTTTACATACTAGGTCCAATAAGGAAAAGAATTAAATAAATATTTTAGGCTAAGAAGGATATAACTTTCCTTATTTATACAAGTTAATATATAACTTATAAGTAAAAGTAAGTATTGGACTTGGTAGGTTAATGAGGTGAAGCATCATTAACCATAGGAACCCATGACAATAATTAATTGTGTACATAATGTATTTCCGTAAAGAGAAATTAAACGGAAATAGCTCAATAACGCAGTCTGCTTTGGGATTAAGGTCTTAAGTGGTTAGATCCATGTATAAAAAGGTATTAAGCGATCGTGTAGCCTACCTCCCACAAATAAAAGCATTAAAGGCTAATTGGATACGAGCTTGGTAATCTTCGCGTATAGTCCGCTTCCTTCGGACTTAAGCGGCTTTGGGTCGAGGAGTCCACCTGAGAATAGGTCATCCAGTTAGGGGTCTTAAATGGTGTGAGAATACTACCTAAACCTGGATTTAAAAATGTATGGTATGGTAATACCATGGGTCTACCTATCCAATGGGAAGTACTAAGCGTCTAAGGAGATTATACAATAGGGTAAACTAGATGGTACATCGAGATTCGACCAATAGGAACTATTGGCCTTAAGCGATGAGCTACTATCTCTCACCTTATGCGGGGCATGGGTTTATATGCGTGAATGACAGTAGCCTCAGCTAGTAGGACCCTGTAGCTAATGTCCTCTAGTTTATAATAATGTTGAGTAAATCATCCACATGTATTATATGACCAATAAGTCTACCTTGAGTCTTAAGCGGTCGGAGGAATCCTCCTTATTTATCATTCGATAGTGACGCATTAAGGGTTGCGTATACACTTATGAATAAATAAACTTCGTTGTTAGGAGTTCACTTCTCGGTTTAATAATTAGTTAATGATGATATAAAGGATTTATAAATGAATGCGTAAATGTTCTATCTCGGTATCGCTATCATTAGGAATATTACAGTGGGAAGGGTAGTTAGAGTCATGCGTAAATGTTTACAAGGTTAGGTTAGAATTACTTGCCTTGGTCGGCATATATCTTGGGTTAAACCAAATGGCATACATCGGTGAATTGTAATATGTGTTATACTTTTCTTGTTCACCGGAACTTTTTGTTCTGACCCCCCTCCTCTTTATTAAACCTTCTAGGCTTTCTAGAGAAGGTCAGGTTCTCACAGGTGTTTTAGTTTGGCTTTCGGTTCTCGTTCTCTCTCATGCTCGGTATTGACAGAGTGACTCAATTTTATAAGGTAGTTACTTGAGATAATACTAGTCTATCCTATTTTGTTTCCGTTGTGATTTATTTTTTTAATCGTTCTCTAATTATGCTTATGCTAATTTATTTGCTAGTACCAGATTTATATGCTTCATGCTTGGATGTGCTCGGGTTTCGATTTTTGTCGAAATTTAGGCACAAAAAAAGTGTGGGGTGTTACATTTGGTATCAGAGAATAGGTTAGGCAATCAGAGAAATTAGTTAAATTAGGACTCATGAGAGAACGTAATTCGATTCTCTTTTCTATTTTTCATCGTCTTATATATTCAATTTTAATTTATTTCGATGATGAATTAGTCGTGGGCCTAATTATATAGAATGAGATTTAAGCGACTAAGAGTTGAACTATGTTGAGGTCGGATTTCTAGCAAATTTTGTCTTACCCCACAGTACGTTGACAATTTCTTTGTGAAGAGCATAAGGACAACATATGGTGGATTCAGATGATTCGAGTTAAGAGACTGGACAAAAATCTAGCTACAACCGAGATAGTCACAATTTCTGGTTTTTGGTTTCGTTTGGTAGTTCTAGTCAAAGTCCTTTTCTTGGTCCTGAAACGGGAAAACCAAATTAGTATGTCGTATCCATTCAGAAATAATTACAAGGTGAATTTATTTGTTTCTTTGTTAAATTTCTGAATATTCCTTTATTGGAAGTATTCATTTGAGTTCTTGGCCTTGTATTAGAGGAAAATTTATTTTAAAACTATTTAGAAAAATAAAATGAATTTCGAAAGCTTTGAAATTTCGGTTTCGTAAAATGGTTTGATAAAGACGTGTTTTATAAAGATGTGGTTTTAAAATATTAATCTATTCGTATTTCAGAATTTATTCGGGCTTTTTATGACTTTAATAAATATAATATGATGATTGGAAGAAGGGAATAGGAAATGATAAGGAATCCTTAAAAATAATAAATATCCATTCCTTATGATTTTTAGTATCCCTCTCTTTATATATATATATATATATATATATATATATATGTTGGATGATTTATTGAAATCGTCACAATTAATCTTCGAGATTTTAAAGTTCTGACATTTTTGAATGCGAAAAGGTTTTTTAGTTCGTAATATCAACTGAAATATAAATAATAATAATAATAATAATAATTTGGGTTTATAAATACGAAACCATTGGTTTAAAATAAATTCCATTTTTGAAGAGTTTTAAACTTTCCTTCGAAAAGGCTAAGTAAAATTCTTTGTCTTGATTTTTGTGGTATTTTATTTCGAATCATATGTTTGTTTAACAGCTAGGCAAGGGGAAAATCCGTTTTAGTTTTTATTACGGATTTCTCGCCGAATTATTTTGGGAATTCATTCATTTTTTTGTGGTTGTAGCATCGTTGTTGAGACTAGTTGGAATCTTTGGAGACGGTTCGGTGTTGACTACGGTCTTTAATACCATCGTGACAAGGATGATTCTTTTTGGATCGTGTCAGATCATATAAGATGACGCGAAATGATTAATGTTTTAATGCGACATAATAAGCTCAAGGTTCACTTGACATTTGACCATTTAGTGTTATACCTAGAGTGGTCAAATAGTTGATGAGCTTTGGTACAACTTGGACCTAGGACTCAATTGTAAAAGTTGTGTCCAAATCACCCCCTTAGCTTCTTTTTTTCATCCTTTCTTCCTCATCCAGCCAAACCATATTCTTATCCTCCTTCTCTTCCTTTGTCGTCACCTCATCTCCTCCTATCCCACACTATTTTGCGTATTATATATTTCCCCACTAATACTCCCAGATCTAAATCTGATTTCTTCTCCCTAACCATTTCTTAGTCAACAATACCTAATTACGATATCTGATCTTACTCGAACCGTTTAAGTCTCGTCCTTAGGGAGAGATCATTTTGTTGGATTGGAATGAGCAAAAAGGTTTCACCTCTATGGGGCTAAGAAAATTTTTCGAGGCAGTTGGGATTGCACCAGTCCTTTGCTTCGAGATCCTAGAATAGGTTTGTTGTTTGTGTTGCATCCACCTTTGGTATATCTTATTGAAATAGATTTTTAGGAAGGCGATCATCGTTTCGGAGATAAATTTTTAGCTATCTTTGGATGTTTTTTTTAGGAGAATCTTAAGGAGATTTTAGAGGCATTTGTGTTGCATGCGGATTTGAATGGTCTTTTGTTTGACCAGCTTTAGAGATTTTGCAGCAAATCTCTTTTTCTTAATGACGGTTCTTGAGTTCGGTAATCTATGTTCGAACTACCCATGTAAATGTGTGACGCATTTAGCACATCTTTTTAAAGATGGGAAGTTATGACTAGATTTATCTCATGGTGCGGAAATTAATCTTTTGCATGATCGATGGTGTAACCATCATTTAGTGCCGCATCATAATTGATTCAGCTTATTGTTCTTGTATGTTGTCTCATGGAGTTACTTTCTGTAACTTTACCTATCCATTTTTGTCTTTAGACAATATTAAGTGAATTTCCATGAGAAGAATTTATGTTGTAGGTTTCTTTTCTCATCATAAATTCTCTCTTAGAAGAGATGGTGATGTGTGAACCTCCAACAACACCAATTGTGTTTATAACACGAGATTGAGCATTTTGCTATCATGATATGATTAATCAAAGGTCATAAAAATGGTTTGAGCTCCATTCGTGGAGCAAGACATCTCGTTTTTTATAGCCATTGTTTTGGAAGTTTCGATGTTGTTGATTTTTTGCCGTTTTTGTTGTTTTCCCTTTCCCGCATTTGGTTCTTAGCTTTGTAGTGATTTTTGCTTGTAACTGTTGGTGTTTTTTGTCTTTGAAAATCGCATGACTTCTTTTTAATGAGATTTCTATGTTTGATAATATTTATGTCATTCACGCATATCCATTTGAATGGAACCTCATTTTTCTTACCAAACTAACAGTTGTCCTAGAGCCGGAAAGAATAGAATTCTGTGTTGGATAAATTTTAGCAAAGGACCAGTTATTGTGTTGTTTTCGTCATGGGTAAAAATTTATCACCGTTCCTTGTTAAAATAAAATTTATTTCGTCTTTTGTATGTGATTTCAGTTTTTGCATTTTTGTGTGACTGACTTCCTTTTCCCACCAACATATGACTTGAATCGTTTGAGTTTCCGCAAATACATTTTTGAAACTTTTGAAAATAGTTGTTTGAAAAAAAATCTTTTATCATTTACATTTTTACTAAATTGCTTTCTTATATTTTGGTTTGCGTGGAAATGCAGAATTTGGGTATGGCAGTTTGCGCATATTTAAGACATCTGTTTCACATTAGAATAGACGGTTTGAAAGGTAAAAAGCGCACATTACCGAAATTTTGATTTTCGTACGAATCTCATATGGAAATTGAAATGGTATTAAAGGAATTTTCAAAATAGTATAAGAAGTTTTAAAGCGAAAATTTATTTTTATGAAAATAAATTAGATTTTTGGTCACATAAATAACGTAAGGAAGATTTTGGTTTTGTATGTGTTTTAGCGGTGCAATTGGAACGACGATGCAATAAAAAACGTTAACGATAAGAAGTAAAAGACTGTTTTAGCCTTGGAAACGTTGTTTCCATACCTTGTCAGTGATACGCGTGAGTTGCTAATTAACTCGTTTTATGATTAGAGCTTGTTTTGAGGCTCCTTTACAGTTTACAAATGGAAATTTTTGGAGTATTTTGGGTAACAAAGGTGAAATTTCCCCTATAGGTCAGGAATGGAATATTTATAAGCGAAGGGAATGTAGAAATTATTCACTTTGATTTCCTTTTTCCGGTTTAGGAGAAATTAAATAGCAAGCGATTAGATGCGTTGACGTTTTGGAAGGTAGGAATTGGATGCAAAGTTGGTTGCTTCACACTTTTATTCGTAATTGTGTGAAGGTTATGGATGAAAAAGGATTTTCAAAATTTGCATTCATATAGAACTACCAGTATATTTAGGATGTTTTTTATCATGTTTTCAAAAGTGTTCTAAAAATTTAATGCATACATGTACAAGGATTCGATTTAGAATCATTGTGCATACATGTTTTATGGTTGAAATACATTATGTACACCGTGCACATACGCACATGGTTGCAAAGTGGATGTACACAAATTGGTTGTCTATGATAGAATAAGTAAGTGTCAGAATTTTGGGACAAAAATCCTTTTAAGGGGGGAAGAATGTAATAAACCGGAATTTTGACAATAAAGTAGTTATTTAATTAGATTTCAAAACTAGGAATTTCTTCAAACGATGGAATTTGACCATGAAACTTTAACCGTGGCGTTCCACTCAGAATTCTGTTCAACTTTCATGTTTGGAATTTCACGAACGTAGTCCGTATGAAAAAGTTAAGGACAAAATACGAAAAACGAATGACAATAACTAAATATAATATATCTTTCCATTTATAACCAGCCCTCACTGGGCGAATCATCCAAAGGGTGGTCGACACCCCTGGAGGAGCGGTCGACCACTTCGGGTCTGAAGTGTGCAGTGATAACTAGGTTAGGATGGTTTAGTTTATATATAATATTATATAACCGAACAAATGTTTATTTAATCAAATCTAACGGTTCATGGCTAATTTCACACCTACAAATAAAGGGGTAAGGCCTCATTCTTTTCCACACAAATTTGTAGGCAGCAGCGAAGCTCTGCCATTTCCCTTTCTCTTCAAATCAAATTTCTTAATCAAAAATATATTCATATACAGTCAATCAAATATAATTCGTATGGATTTGAAAGGGATTATCAGATTCAAGTGGAAATGGATATGGATTGATGGGTAAGCTATTCTTCATCAGATTCTCCTCTCTTTTCCTATTTTCTTGCAAATCTACAGATCTGAAAGTATTCCCTTTTCAGAAAATTGTAGATCTATAAGAATTTGGGGATTGTTGGCCTAAAAGATTATTCAGATTTCAGATTTGGATGCTTTCAAGTGAGTGGGAAATTTATATACAAAGTTACAAAAGCTTAATTATCTCGTTTCTATTAGATCTTAAAATATGTGCCTAACATTTATTAGATCTATTTGTAATACTGTTAAAACTGAAATGATGCCTATCAGATCTGCTGATGAATGTTGTCACCTGAAAGTATAGATTTGTGGGTTTGAATAATATTAAAATTAGTAGCCTTACTCAATTGCTTATACATATTGCCTACAATTGTGTTTTAATGTATTGTGGTTATAGAAAAACACTGTAGATCTGGAAATCAGTCCCACAAAACACTGCAAAAAAGTGGTTTTATTATAGATCTCTAGCTACAATATAAAACGGTAAGTTATGTAATTTTAATTGAAAGGATATAAGCCTGTTCGTGTTCAATTTTTTTGGGATTCTAACTTAGTTATTGTAAATATGTTGTATTCCTCTTTTTAAACAAAAAGACATTATTTTTAAACCAATAAGAAATATGACAAAAAATTGAAAAAAGGGAAAACTTGTGTAAATTTACGTATAAATATAAATTTACATATTTGTGTGTAGTTTGCATCAACTATTCCAAAATATACGTAAATTATATTTTTTGTGGTTTGAAAAATATGCTTATTGCAATATTCAGGCGTAGTTTACAATGGTTACAGTTGACTATCTTTTTGTAAGATTTAGAACTTTATTGCAAAATTGAATACAAAAAGGAATGTTTGGATATTAGTTGAACCAAATCATTTAACTTAACGATAATAATAATAATAAAAAAAGAAAATTATGTTAACTGCGCAAAAAATATAAATATATACACATTTTCCGTCCGAATCTACATAAACAACGAAATATACATTATAAGAATGTTTTAATGTTTGAACGGTATTCATTTCATGGAATTATGCATGTAAATGTAGTCCATATTAAATGAATATATTTTTGGTGGCCTTTGTAGCAATTAGTGTAATTGATTCTATAAATAGGGCCACAAATAAATAAATAAATAGCCAATGTAACCGACATTGATTTGGAAAAGAAAATTTAATTAGGCAATTAAACCTAATGGTTATAATTTCTAAATTGATTAGGATTAATGTTGCAAATCCCAATTAGGGTATCAAATTATAACTGCACTAAGACACGAGGTTAAGCTCAATTTTTGGTAGAAATCTTCCCAGAACCACCCGACAAATCCAGCATCCACAAGTGGTCGGCTTAATGTTGTTAGCGATTGCGGAATGGATCGTTAAGGCAAAACAAACAATAGAGGGGGGTAAATAGTGTTTGTGAGAATTTAATCAAAATCTAAAATTTATGTGAACTACGAGACGAATCAAACACCACAAACACAATCATAGACACGGATTCTAACACAGATACAAAATAAACAGAAATAAAGATGCAGAAAAGGAAAGAACACACCAGATTTTATACTGGTTTGGATTGCTCCTACGTCCAGTCCCACGCAACGCTGGATTGCGTAGAGTTTTATTACTATATCAAAATCCAATTACAACCTCCTTGATTTCACGGCTACAAGGGATACCACCGGTTCCAACTTCCTTGATTTCACGGCAAGGGATACCGCCGATTCTAACCTCCTTGATTTCACGGCTACAAGGGATACCACCGATTCTAACCTCTTTTACTCAACCCAAACAATTACAAACAGCCCTAGAACTCTTCAATAGCATTTGATTTAGAGAGAGATGAGAAGATAGTGTAGAGAGAAGAAGTTTGATCAAAACAGAATTGAATTCGGGAGAGTATAAGTGTAGGAATCATAAAAATGATTAAGAATTAATATATAATGAAAGATGATGAAAGCGGAGAAGAAGATTTGTTTAAAAATTCCATTTTAACCGCTTTTTATAGTGTTTGAAAGGTTGCAACGTTCCTGAATCGTTTCAAATAGTGAAAAGACACTTCCTTTCAAAATTGAAAAAGTGACAGTTATATGTCGACATGGTGTTTTTGTTATGTCGACATACCCTAGTGTATCTAAGAATTTTAAAACATTTTTCAAGTGTTTTGATATAAATATAATTCTGGAAATTCTTGAATCAAAATATAGTATTGTAAATTAATATTATAAAGTAGAAAATCATATGAAAACATAAATTTAAACTATATAAACATATTTATAAAATTATAAGGTTTAAAACTATATAATTATAAAGTATAAGAATATAAATATATAAAATTTAAGTTTGAAAAACAAAGAAGAATAAGAAAGGAAAAAATAGAAAAGATAGAAAATAAAATAGAAAGAATTGAGGATAGAATTAAAAATCAGAATTTGAAAATTGGGATTTGAATTTGAACCTGGAGTGTTATTTAGAGTCTTGCACAATCTAGAGTCTATAACTATATTAATCTTGAACTCTTGAATTCTTGAAATCTCGAATACTCATAAGTCTTGAAATTTCTCTGATCTTTGAATCTCTATCATCTTTAAACTGTACAGTCTTCAGTAATATTTCTTGTATTAATTCCTGCATATATATATATATATTCTGTACAAAAGTGTTAGCATATATTTTATAATCAATTAATATTGAAATAAGGTTGTTGTCATCAAAACTCCATTCTCCAACAATCTCCTCCTTTTTGATGATGACAACCTTAGTTTATAAAATATCATACCTGTACATACATGTTGATGATGACCCTTCAAATACTCCCCCTATCTATATGAATCATATTATATCTATACTTTATAATTTCTTCCCCTTTGGCATTATCAAAAAGAAATTCTTAAACTACTCCCCCTAAATCCTGTAACTATCTAAATACTTCCTATACTAAAGTAACGTACTTCCACTGAAACCTAAATCTAATATATATCCGATAATCATAAAATACTCCCCCTTAATCTATGCCTATATTATATCCTTGTGCTAATATATTCTAATACTAAATGTATGCTATAAATGACTGTACTAGTTTAAAGTTGAAGGATAGGCAATCCAATCAGTTCATACAAGCAAATCAATCCAATCAAGCAATTTAAACAATCAATCCAATTAAGCAATTCAAGCAATTAATTCAAGCAAACAATTCAAGCAATCAATTCCGGCAAGCAATTCAAGCAATCAACTAAATCAACCAACTTATATGTTAATAAACACTTCTTGAACCTCCAACTATCCTAGAAACTCTAAAACTCCCCCTTAATATAATACAAGACTAAACCTAGCCTATACTCTAATTCCCTTAAAACTATAATAAGATTTCAATTCTATGATATAAGTCAAGTCAAACAAGTCAATCAAGTTATTTATGTCATGCAAATCTGACAAGTCAATTAAGTCCAACAATTCAACCAAGTCAACCAAATCTAATAAATCAATCAAGTAAAATAGGTTAATTAAATCAAAGTAAATATGTTATGCGTTTAATTAATAATCCTATATAGTGTACATGTTATGAGGATTTTAAAAGTTAATATGTAATGCAGTGTGTGAAGTATGTTGGTTATAATGTAGTATGAAATGTATGTTGTAATAACCCAGAAATTCTGGGCCAATTTAAAAATTTTATTTTGGCAATTTTAATGAATTTTAAATATTTAAAATGAATTATTTCAAATAATAATGACGAGAAATTTATTTTGAATAGAATTAGAACGTGTATATTTATATAGATCGTCGTTAGAATATAAATATATATTTTAAATTATAAAAGGAATTGAAAATGGCGCGGTAGTTCGATAATTCGATTTCAAAATTCAAATGAATGTACAGGATTCAAAATAAACCGGATTTTAGCGAAACCAAAAATATTAGAATCCAATTGAGGATATCTTTCCAACTAATCCAAAAAATCGAATGTTCATAGCGGGAATCAAAAGTTACGTCCAGTTGAAAATTCAGAATAGTCGCTATGGAAATTATACATAGCCCAAAAAGTCATATTTTGCATACGGATGAATTTGGACTCGAAACCACTTCAATTGAGTTCAAAATGCCGTTTAGAACTCCGAAAAGTATAAGCTTCGATATATTCCGATATCCGGAATAGTGGCAATTGGCAGGAGCTTTTCGGTTAGCAAAACACAGCCATTAAAAAGTGAAATTTTGCATACGAGCTCAGAATTCGACGAGATAAATTTTTATGGATTCATAATGACAAATGATTGTTGAGTTCCAAAGGGCGCGTCGAACGGAGTCAGTATGTGGCCGTGCGAAGCAAACCATTTGTTCAAAGGTGGGCAGTCATTTTACAAAGGAGCATTATTGATACGACCTCAGAATTCGATTCTACTTTTTTTTCTGGATTCGTATCATCTAATAATGGTTAAATCCAAAAGGGCATGATTTTTGGAGTTAGCATGTGAGCGTGCAAGAAGAAATGGTGCGCCAAAATCGCATTTTTTAGAGTTTATCTGAGCATTTTTGAGAATTTTAACGGACAGTCAAACGAACTCGGAATTTGACGAAACTTGTTTCGTTGGACTCGTCTTCACGTCTACTATCTCGTATCCAAAATCTGCGGCAAAAGGAGATCGTTTGCATTCGAACGATAGGCGAGACGCGAGCATATAATCACTTTTCTTCTAATTTTTTCTCACTTCTTCCTTTCTCCTTCTTCCTCCAAAAAGAAAATAAATGGCCTCCTCCTCCGCTGTGTTGCTGGCGCCCTTCCTCCCGCTGCCACCACCCACCGCCGCCGCTCCTCCTCCCCTCCGGCCACCCCTCCTCCTCTCTCTCTCTCCTCTCTCTTTTCTTTGTTTTTTTGCCAACCCTAGCCCCTAAATTCACCACCACCCGCCTCCGTGGACCCCACCGCCGCACCTCAGCCACTTCCTCACGTCCATCAGGTCCGGCGCCCCCCCTATGGCCACCCAATTCCGGCCGTGGGCCCCTCCTCCTCAAAAATCAAATTTTTCACTAATTTCCTATTTTGCACAAAACACCCTGTCACTCTTTCGTCCATAACTCCTAAACCGTGCATTTCTAGCCAAAACTCCTCTATTCAAAGTCGAAGAGCACGATTTTCTCTTCGATTTGGTATATGATAGTCCCATTTTGCATTGCGGAGTTGTCCAGAAAACGCGTCCAAAGTCTGTTGTCCAAACACTGTCAAAATGCTGTCTTTTCGCGATTTCCGGCGAAATGGCACATTTTCTGGAGGAAGACCACTCGGAGAAGTTGTCCGGAATGGCGCGTTTATGCTAGAAAAAAAGGTGGTGCGAAGATTGAAGCTCGTTTGTAAATTCTGGAACCAGAACAGCGAATCCGGGCGTTGGAAAAAATGTGAGTTTTCTCCGCTTTGAAGCTTCTATGGTTTTTGACAAATGAAGTATATAAAAATATGATTTTTATATTATAGGAATAATAAAAATATGATTTTTATATTTTAGAAAGAATAATGATTCGATTTTTAATTTATAGAAGAGATAAAGGAATGATTTTTATAATGAAATAGCGAAAAGATTATATCTTTGAAGTAAGAAAGATTTGATTTTTATATTATAAAAATAATAAAAATATAATTTTTATATAGAGAATAGCATGATAAAAATATGATCTTTATTATATGAACATCGTGATAAAAATAGAATTTTTATCTGTGTAGTAGCGGTATACAAATGTGATTTTTATATACATAGCAACAATATAAAAATGTGATTTTTATATATGTAGTGGCTACGGACAATGAATGCGACAAAAGGCGAGCACGACGAAGATTTCTACAAAGAAGAGTCATGGCGGTTGGTTTAGCTAGTCGGTGAGAACTTCTCACTTTAAATCTTGTTTTCTAGTTAAAATATATACTAGGATGCAGACGGTGCTTAGCAGCACCCGACACCCGTCGTCCACAGACCATGGACGGCTTGTATGTTTGATTGTTTGTTGTGGTGAAAATTGAACGTGTGATGTGAAATGAAATAAAATATTTATGCAGTTAAAAATATTTGATCGTTAAAAATATAATTTTTAACGTGTGTGTGAATAAAATTATGTGTTTGTTGATTTGAAACCCCGCACGGGTGTTGGGATGATATTTGACATACACTAATCCCAATTGTTTAGTGGTATGTCGATCGTTTGATTGACAGACTGTATGAGCGTTAATTATTTATATTTAATGCTTATGCAGTAGTGTGGTGCACTTTGGATGATGGTTGATCATTTATCGTTGCTATTTATATACATGTGTTGTATGGAAACCATATAATTAACGTTATATGGTAATTGATTGGGCTTCACTCCAATCGGGAAAATAAAGAATATTATAAAATATATATTCATGTGCTGAATAGAAAAAAATAGTCATGTGTTGACGATGTTCATGTGTTGAGAATATTCATATGTTGAAACTTATCATGTGTTGAGTAAAATATTTTAACAATAAAATTTACATCTTTATCATTTTTAAGATTAGAAACTTACTGGAAACTAGATAAGATGAGTGGTTTCCTAGGTATTGATCTGATGTTGGTTTCGGCCTTCGGGGTTAATACTTAGGGACTCATTCTCTTACTAATTTACGGTTGGAGCCTGATTAAAAATTAAACGATAGAAATCATAATTTTATAAAATATATTAAATAACAAAAATAGTCATGTGTTGACAGTACTCATGTGTTGAGATTAGTTATGTGTTGACAATACTCATTTGTTGAGATTAGTCATGTGTTGTAAGAAATATAGATTCATGTGTTGAATAGAATAAATATTCATTTGTTGAATAGAGTAACGAAGTATTGAAAAATATAAAGCCATGTTGATTAGAGATGCGCTATTTTGACGCGAACGATATTTATATCGATTATATTCATTTTTATAATGATTACAGAAAAGAAAGTGATTTCAAAATATAACGTTTTGAAAATATTATCACTTGTATATCGATGACGTGGAATATTCAATTTTGATTCGAAATTGAATATGAAGTTGAAATCGTTTTGAAAATGAACTTAAAACGATTTATATAATACGTTTTAAAAGGGAAATCGACGAAATATATAATATATATATATAATGTCCTGAATAGAATGTGCCGCGGCAGTTCGTGAATTTCGACCATTGACTGCGAATGGACATTGCGAGAGATCCGACCGTCGGATTCTCCTAAAACCAGAACCGTTGGGTTCGTATCGAAAGAGCTTTCTAACGAATATTAGAGATTTGAAATCTAACGTTTTGATTTGGAATTATGTCCAAATCAAATTTGGAAAAGGTCGATGTAAGTGCAGTTCGTTGGCCGTTGATGGAAATCGACTGTACGAGCCTTGATAAAATTATTAAAAGTAGTAATAATTTGTGTAAAATCATAAAAAATGATTTGGGAAGAATTAGGATGAAAAACTCCATATTTGAAAAGATAAAAATAGATTTTTATCGAAATGAACTAGTTCTGAACTAGAATTATAATTTTATTTATTTTTAAAATAAATAAAGTGGATTTGAAATGGTTTTGAAAATAACCAGAATTTCCAATAATTGAATTGGAAGGGATTTGAATCGAAATTATCTTCGGAATATTTCGATGTTGGATTTCGTGATTATACAGATATGGTTGTGGAAATTTGAAAGATATATTTATATCCTTATTTCCAATAAGATATTTGTTGGTCGTAGAATTTGATACTGAAAATAAGCCGATACAATTTCTATTTAGAGCCTTGTATTTAATATCGAATGTGATTTGGGTTTGTTGTGAATTGTTTCTTCAACGACATTCGTTCTTTAACCCGATTTACAGTGAAATATGATCTGGAATTTATATATCTTTTTATTAAGATTTAACGGGGATTTTCCAAAATAAAGTTTTCCAATTTAATATGTTTAATTGGAATTGAATTGAAATTGGTCTTTGGGTTTATCGTGAACGGTATTTTAAATAACACTTGTTCTTTAACCCGATTAACAATGGGATGTGATTTTGGGTTTATCGTGAACCGTGTTTTAAATGACATTGATTCTTTAACCCAGTTAAAGATTAAAAGTAAGTGGAGTTTTAATGAATCTTTAATTAGATTGAAATGATCGAGAATGGAGTATCACCAGTTTTGCTCCAATGCGATAGTTAAATCTTTAATTAGATTTGAACGTGAAATGGTAATTAATTTTACCGATAACACCGTGGTGTTAGATATATAGTATTACCAGTTTTGCTTCATGGGATGAATAGGTTGGGACTGAGAAATAAAATAAATAATTACTTCGGTGTGGTTCGCTAATCCCGACTAGTTTTGTAATGACCTGCATTGTTACGGTGTTATAATTAATTAATTTAAGTATATAAATGGTGGTTTAGAGAATTTAATGGTCGTGGAATTAAATAATGGTGAATATTTAATTAAAATAATAAATTAAATAATATATTTAATTCTGAAATAATCAGAATTGGCTGAAATGACGATATGGTCTAAACTGGATCATCTGTGATATTTAATTCAGCTTGGAATTGAATTTAAATAACGATTATATTATATAAACGACAGTTTGAACGTAGAATTATAATATAATTAAAATTGAGCTCGAAATGGCGCTGTAGTTCGTAAATTGGCGATTCGAACTTCAACTGAATGTACAGGATTCGTTTTAAGCCGGGTTTCTGTGAAACAAGAAATGTGTGGAGCTGGTGGAGTATATCTTTCTAGTAGAAGAGAAAAATCGGAATTTCATTGTGTAGATTTTGAGATATGTCCAAATCAAATTTCAGAATAGTCGCTATAGAATCGTTTATCGGCCATAACGATTATTTCAAAATAACTAGATATCGGGTGTGAATTCAGACAAGGTTCTTTTGGAACATAACGATAATTTAATTTTTAGAATTTTACTGAAATTTTTAATTAATTAAATAAGCGACTTTTTATTTGAAGTATTTCGCACACTGAAATCAACATTTTGAAGTTTCAAAATATGAGTCCATCTACCGGCATTATTATATCTTTGGGATCGTGGTACGTTGGTCGTCACAATGGTATGATCAACTCTGTCTATAGCAGTTGTATATGAATGGAATTTACGGAAATGGATATACAATATTTAAACCTACTTGTTATCATAAACAACACCACGTCTCCTGCTATTTTCACTTGCATGTTCTCTTCTACGACGTCGAAAGAGGAACTACAAGGAAATCGAAAACAAATTCCTATAAAATCGTATAACCTAATTTCATTCAACACTTTTCCGCCGTCACTCTATGTTTCAAAACGAGGGAGGGATTTCATTTCAAAAATCAAAGTAAATCAAATCAATTCTTTTAAATCCCAAATCTAGTGTATTTGAGTTCGTATGAATGATCTCTTCAGCTTTATATGAGTTTTGGTGTACTCGATACCTTTTTCTGTCGCTGTAAGTTCACCAGCGTGAACTAGGGTTAGCTAACGAGCAGGGACGTGGAGGCTGGAGTTCGGTTTGGAGGTGTAGATGAGTTTGTAGTTGCGAGGGCTTCTCGTTGGTGAGGTTTGGTAAACTTCGATGGAAAAATTGTTCGATGTTGGTGTGGGAACCTCGCTGGAAACTGGACGATGCAACAGGGAAGATGAGATTGAACTGGGCATTGAGGGTATGAGTGGGTAGAGGCCGCGGAGAGGAGGTTAATGGTGTTGGCGGTTTGGTGGTTCAGATGTTGGTGATGAAGGATGGAACGAGGAAAGGTTCGGTAATGGTTTACTGGAGAAATCAGTTTTGAGGAAGAAGGCCAACTAACGGGTCAGGTTTTAAGTTATTGGATGGGCCGGTGAAAGAAGGGGTAAGGCCCAATCGAATTTAAATCCAAGTTTATTTAATTTAAAATGTATACTAACTTATAAATGCGATATCTTATTCATATGAAATCGGAATCACAAACTGTAAGTTGCGTTGGGATCGTAGGGACGGTGGCTACACAATGGAGTTGACTGGGAGTGAATCCGAGCTCGTTACAATTCATAGTGAAATAAATTGTCCAATCTGAATCAACGACAATTATCGTTATTTACGATGATACTCCAATGTGAGTAAAACTCACTAACTCTAAACAGTTTATAATTTCATGTTATATTTTTAGAACTGTTAAATATTGGCTAATGGACAGTGTATTGACTGTTTGATTGAACTACTAGTCAGTTAGTTGAATTTCTATATTTGATTCTGTTTAACAGAATATATCATATGGAACTGAAAGTGATGCTATCTATATTGTTTAACATCTGTGATGCAGGGAAATAGGTTGGAGGAATCCAACTGGATTCCTCAACATTTATTTTACTTGATTCATATATTGTGATATATGATGTGATATATAATCTGTTGTTGATTATGTGTGTTTGGACGATACTTATCGTTGTTATATGGTATGTTAAATACCATAAGTAATATCGGATATGGAAAATGGAATTTTTCAAAGTGTATTTTGAAAATGAATTATTTATATAAAATCGATGGATTTTATATAGAAAAGGAAAAGGATTTTTATGAAAGAAATATTTATAAAATCAAAGGATAAGTTAGAATAAAAAAGGAAATCATTTGAAAAGTGAAGAACCATTACTAAAAGTAAATCTTTATAAATGAATAGAATAAAGGAGTTAATCGGATTAGTTATTCGAATAGAGTAAAAGGAGTTAATCGAATATAGTTTATTCAAATAGAATAAAGGAGTTAATCGAATATAGTTTATTCAAATAGAATAAAGGAGTTAATCGAATATAGTTTATTCAAATAGAATAAAGGAGTTAATCGAATATAGTTTATTCAAATAGAATAAAGGAGTTAATCGGATTAGTTATTCGAATAGAGTAAAAGGAGTTAATCGAATATAGTTTATTCAAATAGAATAAAGGAGTTAATCGAATATAGTTTATTCAAATAGAATAAAGGAGTTAATCGAATATAGTTTATTCAAATTGTTAGCCTACTTTGTGAACTAGGCAACACAAAGTCAAGATGTCAAGCATTGAAGAGCATTTCTAATTAGAAGACATCGGTTCGGATCGGAGAGACCATCACTACTCAGATCGGAGAAGACACTACAGCCTAGATCGGACAGCTGCAATCATTCGGGTCGGGTCACAACAACGTATCGGTTCGGATCGGATAAAGTTTTCTGTTCGGATCGGTGAACTATTGCTGAGGAAATTAGAAAGGCACAGCTGTTCGGATCGGAGGGCAATATAGTCTCAATTGGATCAGAAAGCCACTTGGTTGCTACGGAGATAGATCGGAGCGGAGCGGAGCAGACTAAAGAGGAGAGAGCGTTGTTTCCAAGCCAATCCGGTTCGGATCGGATATCCCGATCCGAACCCCTTGTACGTGTCCCTCCGACCCGAACCCATTTTCCATATCATTCTCCTGCATAAGCGCCTGGATATCCGGATCGGCTATGACCAGTTCCTGCCCATAACGTCCATTATTCTGATGCGTTGTCAACGTAGAAATCAATCCGAATCCGATGCTGATGGGATGAGTGACACGTGGCTCCTATCCGGATCGGGCTCTGAGCAAATTCACACCTATAAATACCCCGTCTGGAGACAAAGAAAAGGATCTTTTTTCTGGCACTTGGAGAGTTCAACCACCTTCATAACCCGAATTCCAGCAATCCCGAAAAATCCAAATCTTCTTTCATTATTTGTTTTCTATAATTGAGGGATTATAAGTGAGTTGTGAGAGGAATCAAGTGAATATTTCATTGTACTTGCAACTAAATCAGTAAATATAGTGAGAGACAAGTGGACGTAGGCATTTCTTCATCGAACCACTATAAATCCTGTGTGTTCATTTTTATTTTTATCTTATTTCATTTGCTTTCAATCAATTTGGGTGTTAGAACCACTTTTTGGTCTAACATTTTGGTGCTTTCATTGAGAGTTAAACTCAGGATTCTTTGTTTTCCGGGATTACCATTCTACTTTTTGGACCGTTGAGTTCAAAGAAGTTAATCATTAAGTTCCAACGCTCTTGGATATTTGTCGAAGTGATTGTCGAAGAATTATGGCCAAAGGAAAAGGCAAAGAAATTCAATCTGTTCGAGGAAATGGAGCTGGCGAATATCAGCAAAATGCGGTTGTAACCAGGTCTCGTGGGCAGAGTTCAGCAGGAAGAACCAATGCAGGAAATCCGAGCCGTCCTCAGGGGGAAAGCTCCGATCCGATCCGGGTAGGAGATTCTGAAGCAGTGCATTCCCCCAACCTGAACCGACCCGACCAGGCTCCCTACCTCCAAACCGACCTGACCTCCTACCTCCGATCCGACCGACACTTGGTGAAGTTGGAACCTCTACTTGAGTTCCTACGAATGCTCCGATTCCAGCCACCAGGGTTAGTGATCAGGTCAATCCATCTACGCCCATCACTCAAGGAGATTTCTCGCGCTTACTTGACATGCTTGAGAGCACAAGGGAGGCTGTGAAAGTCCACGAGTGCACTAATCTCATGATGCAGGAAAATATGAGACTCATGAGTCGGGAGATTAGCGAACTCCGTCGACAGAGAACTCCATCACCGGTTCGTCACACACCAGTGGACCAGTCTTCATCTTCCGAGGAAGAGCGGCCCCGTGAACGAAGGCCGCTCGAACGACCTCAGAATGTGGAGCAGCTGACATTTGGATCTTTGGGATCTCGTGAGGATATTGCACGAGCGCTAGGAAACAATGACCCCACTCGGGGGCAAAGACTCCAGTCCCCTCCTCCCGAGATCGACCGGGAGCGCAGGGAACGGAATCGAGCAGAAGCAGCTCGAAGAAGAAGGGCATCTCCTGAACAAGAGCCCAGAAGGAACTCGGATACTAGGGCCAGGGAACCTGAGCGGCCCCTAACTAATGCTGATGTACACGCAATGGATCGCCAGGTCATTTCCGAGAGCCGGAACTATACAAATGAAGATTATGGCATTGAGCGAAGCCATACTCCTTTCACCGACGATATCCTCGACTTCTAATTTCCCCGGCGCTTTAACTTGCCACAGATGGACAAGTACAACGGAAGGACTGATCCGGGGCAGCATTTGATGCGATACTCGTGGCTCATGAATGCTGCTGATGCCCCTGATGAAGTGAAGTGCAAAGCATTCCCAGTCTACTTAGAAGATGTGGCGTTATTCCGGTTTACCCGACTTCCTCCTCGTTCGATTTCGAATTACAAGGGACTGAGCGAGCGTTTTATGAACCAGTTCCGACTCCATGCCCGAAAGTCCAAAAGTGTTATTGAATTATCGAGAATCAAGCAGGCACCAGGAGAGTCTTTGAGGGCATATCTTGACCGTTTTAACCAAGCTGTGACTGAGGTCAGTGACCCGCATGAGCCCACTATTCTGATGGCATTGAAGGAAGGAGTCGATCCTGAATCTGAGTTCAGAGATTACCTTTCTGGGAAAACACCCTCTACAAGAGAGATATTCTACGAAAAAGCCGATATTTATTTAAGGCGAGAGGAGGCCAGGGCAAACCGAAAGAGAAAGTCTGAGACAGCTTCAAAAGAAAATGTGCAGAGTAATATCGCCGTGAAGCAGTCTGGGGAAAGTTCTGGCAAGGTTGAAGTAAATGTGGGAAACAAGGCTGGAAACAACAATGCTGGAAGCGGGGGTAACAACAACAATAACTGTAATCCGAACGGTAACAGAAGAAACAGAAATAGGGGAAGTGATCCTAACAAAAGACCCCGATTCCAGACCTACGAGAATTATACACCATTGAACGACACACTGGAAAATATTTACCTGGATATGTACAATGTGTTGTAGTACAAAAGACCGCCACCTCGTGATTCGACCGAGAAAGAAATGGCGACAGGGAAATTTATTTTGTTTAATGGAACTCATGGCCATTCAACCAATGAATGTCGGCATTTGAGGGAATTGATTGAGAAGCTGTTGCGTGAAGGGAAGTTGGATGAATACAAGGCTGCCCCGAGGGACAGGGGGCAAGGAGAGCAAGCTCCAAAACAGATTCTACCTGCTCCCAAGCCTACAGCGCAGCAGAAAGGTAAAGGAATTGTTATCAACTCCATGGTGGGCGGACCTCACCCGGCAATCCGAAGTTTCAGATCAATGGATCAATATGTAAATGCTGCCAAGCATCTAGACGTGTATGAAGGTGATGATTTGGAAGATATCACCCCCATAAAACAACAGAAGACCATGTTTGACGACGTGGTATTCCGCAGCCGAGATAATACTGGGATCCAATCACCCACTGATGATCCGTTGGTTATTACTACCACCATTGGGCCGGCCTTGGTTCATAAGGTGTTAGTAGACAACGGAAGTTCCGTTAATATTTTGTTTAAAAAGTCATTTGATCAGATGAAGCTTGAGTCTGAAGATTTGAAGCCATGTGAAGGATGGATAAGAGGCTTCAATGGGGCGTCAACAGCTCCCATGGGATATATAGAATTGCCTGTGACCTTGGGGCAAGGAGAACGCAGAAGAGTGCAGATGCTTCAGTTCGTAGTATTGGACGTAGATTCGCCTTATAATGCATTTTTGGGGAGGCCTGCCCTTGCTGAATTCAGAGTTTGTATCGCCCCCTGGTGTTTATTGCTTAAGTTCCCAACCGAAGCTGGAACTGGAGTAATGAGAGGGGATCAAGTTTCCGGACGGGCCTGCTATGTGGCCGAACTAAAGATGTTGATGAAAGGACTTAACATCGAAAGTGAAGATGCCTCGCCTCCCCCAAAGGGGGGCTCAGCGTAGCAATTAGAGAAATCGGCCCCGAAGGAGTTGCTAAAAGGAACGCCTTAAGACCTGGATCCCAGAAAAGACGAGGAACCAGAGACTAAGAATGCAACTCCTAATGAAGCGACAGTGGAAATTCCCATTGATGACGCTGATCCGACAAGAGTCTTGAAGATTGGGTCTCAATTGGATCCATGTCGGGCCAAAGAACTAACGGACTTTTTGAAGGCGAACTTGGACGTGTTTGCCTGGACCCACGCTGACATGTGTGGGATATCGCCATCCATCATAAGTCACAAATTGAATGTGAACCCGAAACATCCGCCTGTGAAGCAAAAGAGACGCATGCTGGGCCCAGAGAGGTCGGCTGCTCTCAAAGAGGAAGTGGAGAAGTTGGAGCAGAATGGATTTATTCGAGATTCGACATATCCCGACTGGATATCGAATCCCGTCTTGGTAAAGAAACCGAATGGAAAGTGGCGGACTTGTATTGATTTTTCAGATTTGAACAAAGCCTGCCCTAAAGATAGTTTCCCACTTCCCAGAATTGACCAGCTTGTAGATTCGACAGCAGGTCATGAACTTCTCTCTTTCATGGATGCATATTCTGGGTACAACCAAATTCCTATGCATGTGCCAGACCAAGAACATACGAGCTTCATCACAAATTTGGGATTGTTATGTTGTAATGCCATTCGGATTGAAAAATGCTGGAGCCACTTATCGGCGCTTGGTGAACAAAATGTTTTATAATCAAATAGGAAAGACTATGGAAGTTTATGTGGATGATATGCTTGTCAAATCGAAACAGTCCTCCAGCCATACGCAAGACTTGGCGGAGATGTTTGGCATCCTGCGAAAATATCGGATGAAATTGAATCCTCTGAAATGCTCATTTGGAGTGGCATCGGGAAAGTTCCTAGGCTTCATTGTGAGCTCCCGAGGAATTGAAATCAATCCTAGCCAGATAGCAGCGATTAGAAATATTGAAGAGCCGAGGAGAATTAAAGACGTCCAAAGTCTTGCAGGGAAAGTAGCGGCGCTGAGTAGATTCATCTCCAAAGCCACAGACAAATGCGTTCCGTTTTTTGATTTGATTAAAAGAGAAAAGAAAAACTTCGAGTGGACTCCGGACTGTGTTGAGGCCTTTCGAAATTTATTGGAGCTGCTAGAGAAACCGCCGATATTGTCAAAGCCAGTAGATCACGAAGAATTGTTTGTTTACTTGGCAGTCTCGGCTCACACCGTTAGCACAGCCCTGGTTCGAGAAGAAGACAAAGTACAAAGGCCAGTGTATTATGTAAGCAAAAAATTAGCAGCGGCAGAGCGCAATTACCCAAAGATTGAGAAGCTCGCTTACAGCCTCCTAATTGCATCCCGAAAACTTCGTTACTATTTCCAAGCTCATCCAATAACCATATACACCGACCAGCCTTTGAGGCAGGTGTTGCAGAGACCCGAAGCATCGGGAAGGTTGATCAAATGGAATATAGAATTAAGTCAGTTTGATTTGAATTTTCAACCACGAAAGTCGATCAGGGGGCAAGCTCTGGCAGACTTCATTGCGGAATTCACCATCCCAGAGGAGGAAGTAATCGATGACAAAGTGGTTAGATCCGAGGATGAGTTAAAGATAGATCCATGGAAACTATATACAGATGGAGCCAAGAACGACCGAAGGTCCGGAGCTGGAATCGTCTTAGTCACTCCCGAAGGACGGTCGTTATATTATGCTCTACGATTAGAATTTTCGGCGACCAACAATGACTCTGAATATGAAGCCCTGATTGCCGGGCTGAAGCTTGCCGAAGACCTCGGAGTAAAAATGTTAGACATATTCTGTGACTCTAAAATCGTTGTTTGCCAAGTGCGAGAGGAATTTGTGGCTCGGGGACCTCGACTCATCGCCTACCTCAGGAAAGTGAGAGAGCTATTGAGTAGCTTGGAGCGGTACAACATAACACATATCCCAAGAGCTGAAAACCAGAAGGCGGATAGGCTGGCAAAGCTGGCCAGTTCCGACAATCCAGAAGAGACTGAAATAATTCCAATTGAAACGCTGAAATCGCAAAGCTTTGAGTCAATGGAAGTTGAGTTCGCTTTTGAAGCGGAACCGGAGAAGGAGTCGTGGATGACCCCGATTAAGAACTTCCTTAAGGATGGAACACTCCCGTCAAAGAAGAGTGAAAGAAGGGCTGTAGTTCGCAAGGCTACCAGATATGTCATACAAGATGATACTCTCTATAGGCAAGGATTTTCTATGCCCCTGTTACGATGTATAGCACACGACGACATCAAACGTGTACTAAGAGAAGTACACGAAGGTGAGTGTGGAGATCATACAGGAGGTCAGACTTTAGCAAAGAATATATTGCGATACGGATACTTCTGGTCCACAATTAACAAAGATGCAGCTGATTATTCACGACGCTGCGATAAGTGCCAGAGATTCGCCAAAATCCCCAGAGCACCGTCGACCCAACTTAAATAAATGGTGAGTCCTTGGCCATTTGCCACATGGGGAATTGATATCATTGGAGTTCTACCGATTGCTAAAGGAGGAGCGAAATACGCAATAGTCGCCGTGGACTATTTTACGAAGTGGGTGGAAGCTGAACCCTTGACCAAGATCACGGCAAGAAAGGTGATAAGTTTTGTGGTCAGAAATATTATATGCCGATTCGGGATCCCAAGGACGATTATAACTGACAACGGAACCCAATTTGATAGTACTGAATTCATAAATTTCTGCCAGAAGTATAAGATTGACAAACGATATACCGCAGTTGCTTACCCGCAGTCGAGCGGGCAAGTAGAGGCAATAAACAAAGTAATAAAATCCATCCTCAAGAAACGATTAGAGCGTGCAAAGGCAAAATGGGTTGACGAATTGCCCCTAGCTTTGTAGGCATATCGAACAACATTTAAAACGGCCACCGGTCATAACCCTTTCTCTCTCTCCTTTGGCTCAGAAGCTGTAATTCCAGTTGAACTGGAAGTTCCTTCCCACAGGGTGACATATTATGACCCGATGACGAATCGGGCACTCTTACTTGAGTCTCTTGATGAAGTCGAAGAAAAAAGGGACGAAGCAGATTTGCGTGCGGCAAGATATCGACATCAGATGGCACGCTATTATGACAAAAAAGTTCGCCTTAGGACCTTTGAACCAGGAGATTTGGTGCTAAAGAGAGTCTTTCCATCCCTTCCTCACCTCGGTCCAAAGTGGGAAGGAACCTTTGTCATCCAACGGAAATTTGAAAAAGGAACCTTCAAGTTAACGACCGTAGATGGCGAAGAAGTCCCTAGAGCGTGGAATGCCCAACACTTAATGCGATATTTGGATTAGAAATGCTGTACTTTTTGTTATTTTTCTTGTGAACTCTGTAATAAGGCACGACTTGCCTTGGGAAAATCTGACGAAATGAATAAAGGACTATAAAGTGGATGTAGGCTACGACTTAGCCGAACCACTATAAAAGTATTGTGTGATTATTTACTTTTATGCATTACATATATACATTCATCAATTATTCTGTTGTGATTATGGAATACAGGATGATTCAAAACCTGAAAAGGTTAAAGACAGTTTAAACATAAGAAAAAGCACAGCGACTACTTGTGCGACAAGACATAAAAGAATGAGAAAACGACATTCCTAACTCTAACTCTCCAGAGAGAGAGAGAGAGAGTATAAAAGCGTCTCCGACTGAGCGCTGAAAAAGAAATTCTTCCCCTAACTCTAACTCTCCAGAGAGAGAGAGAGAGTATAAAAGCGTCTCCGACTGAGCGCTGAGAAAGAAATTATTCCCCGCTGAGAGACCGGAGAATGAATAGATCGCTGAGCTTGAACTCTAACTCTCCAGAGAGAGAGAGAGTATAAAAAAATGCCAGAAAAAACGACAGGAATTGACGACACAGAAAATTCTATCCCGTCGGAAAATCGGGAGCATTCAGATTGTTTGATTAAGCATTAAATAATTTGTGAGAATTGACTGGGGGCATATATATGTTACGCATATTTCCTCCCTCCGTAACTTTGTTTCATGACTATAGTAAGACATGCATTTTTACATAAGTGCAGAGCTACAGACAAACAGACATTGCAGAAAATGAATTACTTTTTATTTATTTACGAACGAATGAATTTGTACAGGAGAGTAGCTAAAAAAGAAGGTGCAAGAGCCGTTCTTGTAGCAGCAATTGTTGGTTCACTAAATGCTAAAACGATACAAGGCAATCCACTATTTAGATTTCGAATGAGCCTTGGACTTCTTGGCGGCTTTCTCCGCATCCTTTGCTTCTTTCTCAGCCTCTGTCAAGATTCGTTTTGACTTCTTTTTTCCTGAAGATGCGGTGCTGGAGCCAGTAGACTTCTTCCCGGAGGGCGGAGCGCTGGAATCAAGAGAAGATTTTTTAGCGAGTTCCTCTGTAATAGATCTAGTTGAGAGCTTAACAACTAACCTTGATCCTGCATCCACAACTGCGAGGGGCTTGAGGGCTTCGGGGTCTAGTTCTTCAGCTTTTAATTGCAAGCGTTTGTCTTGATCAGCTTTCATTGCAGCCAAGGTAACATCATCAGCATTTTTTGACTCCCCGACTATAGCAACTTCTGGTTCCTCTTCATGCCCCCCGTCACCGCCATCGTCCTTTAAAGCTGCTATCATTTCTTCATCATGGGGAGTGGCGACCTTAGTTGGCTCACTTCCTTCTCCCAAGTCTATAGGAGCAGCCTTATCCTCCCCTCTTTTGGCCTTTTCTGCGGGCTTTGCCCCGGCGGTGGCTCCCTGAGTCACATCTGTCTTTTCGGAAGACTCAACACCTACAGAATGAGAAGCAACAGTTATCAACTCAGGCGAAAACAATGGGTCTTTCATCGATTGTTCAATCACGTGGCGAAAGGTAGAAATAGCCTTGGCAAATTGAGGAGAAAAGGTAGGGATACCTTCCGAAGACTTTTCGGCAGGGGTGGCTACTATCTCTGATGTTGTTTCAGGAATAGGAGATAGCAGAGTTGTTCGGGCAATTCCCGGATTTTCAGGATCATACCCCTCTACTTCAGAAGTCGCAGGGGCAGAAGAAGAGGAACCAGCTTCGAGAACAGTTTTCTGTTTAGACTTCCGTCTCTCTTCTTCCATGGCCTCAGCAATGAGGCGGCGCCCTTCAGCCAGGCGCTTCGGTTCATCATCACTCAAGTATTTTTCCATAAGCTTATCTTCATCGATAGAATCGACTTTGAGCTCCTCTTTTTCCCACTCAATAATCTGATTCCATACTTGAACTAGAGTGGATGGGTAATCTTCGATCCAAGAAATGTTTCGGCGACGGATGATATGTGCGAAGAATTCAATCATTAGTTCGCCGAAACCCTGAATATCAGCCTCCGCCTCAGATAATTGCTTGCGGGCTTCCTCCGCAGATTTGATAGCACACTTCACATTGCCCTCGGCCAGGGCAGCCCTGTTCTCTGCTTCCAACAGCCTTGAAGCCAAGTCAGCATTCTTCTTTTCTAGTTCAGCACTCCTCTGTGCTAACTCGGCATTTTTCCGCTCAAGGTCAGCATAAGCAAGGCGTGTCTTAGCAGCTTCTGACTTAGCCTTGTCAGCTTGCTTTTTTAATTCAGAACGCTCTTGAGTGTGAGATTCAAGCAAGTCATGGTAACGTTTTTGCATGTCCTCGAATTGTTGTTTGAAGTTAGAAGCGTCCCTTTGAGCGACAGCTAGCTGAGCTTGAGTGTCTTCCAAATCTTTTCCTAGAGCTTTTAAGGCCTTGGCATCCTCCTCCGCGGTCTTTTGCATTGAATCAGTATTTGTGATTAGAGTGCGGATGATTCTAGAAAGATTGCGTGAATATTTAAACATCTCAGTATACTGTTTTTCCACCGCATCTATCTTTTCTTTGGCCTCGTCTGCCCATTTAGAAGAAACAGGTTCAAGGGCAGGTAAAAAAGTCAAAGTCTCGAAGTAGTGTTCGGGAAATTGCTCCTTCAAATATGCCCGCTTTACTGCAGTTTCCGCATCTAGTGGGGGAGGAGCGGGGATTGTCAATTCGGTGTCCCTGTGTGAGGAGGATTCGGTAGATTCTTTGTCTGTCCTAGGTCGTTTAGTAGCAGGGACCTTGTGCTTACTCCGAGACCCGGTTTCTTTCGGAGGACTTCTCTCTCTACTGCGCTTTTCATGGGAAGAAGTGGAGTCTTTATATGGTGGTCTGTCCTCTTCCCTGCGGCTTTGATAACCCTTGTATTTCTCTTGTTCAGGCCGAACTGGTGAGCGAGAACGTGAGGGTCGAGAACGATAGGGATCATAAGGCCTTCTCTCCTCCCTACCACGATCATCCCGGCGATCATACTCGATATCCTGAGGTGGATTGGACATGCTGCGGCGAAGCTTCCTGATATCGTAGTAGGATCGAGACATCGTACCTGCACGATAAAACAAACGAAATTTAGAATTAATGGATTCACGAAGAAAGAGGTGCAATGAATGCTAATGCCGTTGTATAAAGTGTATCCTAAGTGGTGTGTTTCCCCCCAACCAACCCGAGTCTAAAGCTAGACTAGTACGGGCAGGCTCTTTGGCCCTAGCGGGAGTGGTCTCTTCAGAAGAGGTGAAGGCTAAAGGATCCTTCCTGAAATCCTCTGAAGTGTATATAGTTTCAGGTAAGGGGAGATCCCCCAAACCCTGAAATATTTGGTCATCAGTACTAGGGATATTCCCCTCGGAACCATTAAGTGGCGACTCTTGGGAGGATGTTGACTTTTCCAGAGAAGTAGCCTCCTCGGGGGCAGTATATCCTTCACGATGCCTTTCGGCCAGGTTAGCCAATTCGTCATCTTGTGTAGAAGATGGAGAAGGTGAAGTTTGAAGAGGCACTGTAGGAATTCCCGAGCCTTCTCCTGTCTCTGGTACCACCTCCACTGGAGGAATGTATGCGTAGGGGGCCGTCCCATGACCGATGCTACGAAAAACGGATAACAGCCCATGGAAGTGAAGATATTCGTCCTTAAGGACTTCATCGATGGTCAAGAATTTTTGATCGCCATTAAGAAGTTGGTGCATCCGGTCAAAGAACACCTGATCTGATATTTATTTTGGATCGTCAACTGCAAACAAAGAGGAAAACAAGTTAAGGTGATGATTCAAGTGTATAGAGCTCGGACTTAGAAAATCAGTGCTTTACTTGATTTTGTCCACCTCCTAGCGCATCCAGTCTGTCGCTTCACGTAGAACCATTCTAATCTAGAATCTCCAGCTTTACTGCTGAATGGTGCTGAGATTATCTTCCTTTTTGGGACTGATTCAAAGTAGCAGAAAGATGGAGTCTCTCGAGTCCGATGCTTGAAATTATAGAAGAAGTGAACATCATCGAACGTGAGCTCTATGCCTAAGATTTCACGATATGCTATGTACAAAGTGTGCAAGTAGGCATACGAATTGGGATGCAGCTGCATGGGGGCAATCCGCATTTGTCTTAAAAAGTCAACGATGAAGGGAGAGAATGGAGGAATAGCGCCGACCATGCACATCAATCGAGTGACCGCCATATATCCTTCTGGAGGGTTGTGGGGACGGTCAGAGCTTGAAGGCACTAGAGTGTCTCTTTTCATTATCCCATACTTTAAGCAAATTCGGACAAGTCGATCGTTGTCGATTGTTGATTCAACGGAGTCTGGAGGTGATTCCAATATAATGGCCGATTCAAATTCATCAGGAGCTCGATCGTCACCAATCCCTCCTTCCTCCTCAAAACCCAGAGAAACTTCATTCTCTGAAGACACCTCGTTGCTTTCTCGATTTCCAACCCCGTAGTCTGGACCCTCATTGTCCCATTCTGGATCTGACGGAGAAGATATGTCCCCGAGAGTAATTTTGTTAGAGGTTTCCGGGGCTTCTTTCCTCTCAGCTAGTCTGGAAGAGCGTCTGGGTCTCATGGTCGTAGAACTATTGAAGAAGCAATAGCACGAATTAGAGTAAATTAGCCCGTACCCCCCTGTGCATGTGTGTGAACTAAAATGTGTGCAGCGAATGTGAGAAATGTAAAGTAAAGGTGCAACAATGTAAGACGAAACTTTGAAGAGAAAGTGATAGTCAGAGTAGTTATTAATGTTCATTTATGTCCGCAAGGCACTATCCTAACTGTTCATGAAGTTGGAAGTAATATCTAGCATTGTTTTAAATAGTTGGACAAAAGTTTGTGCTTTGGATTGAGTGGTTTTCGGTTCGGGTAGGGCAGGCATCATAGGATCGGACTGAAGAAAAGTTGTGCACTGGGTGAAGTGTTATGTTCAACCGGATCGGTTCGGAGACATAGGAACGGATCGGATGAGTTTGAATACCGACGCCCCCCATTTATCTGTTTTCACCCTCCGATCCGATCCGATAAGCTATCCCTTGTTTTCCATTTCCACTCTTCCGACCCGAACCGGAAAGATAAAACTTTGCTCTCCTCCTCCATCTTCCATGTTTCCTCGCCCGAACCGATTTCCCATGTCTTTCATCTTCTTCTTCTTCGTCAATCATCTCCGAACCCAATCCCATATCAACAGCTCCAATAAGGAGCAAGCGTACGCCTTCTTCAACCTATCAACGCCTCGAGGTGGTAGCAGAGATGTCAGCGACGGTGGTAGGGAAGGGGATGACCGTGTTATTGAGAGTGAATCGTAAATATGCTCAGATCATTCATAACCGCAAATTACAACTGAAATCAGTTAAAGAGAAGCTTAATTGAAGTTATGACCTACCAATACAATTGATTTAAGGATGCGAAAAGGAGTATTGATTTTCTTTTTGGGAAGTTAGGTTTCTCGTTTTTTCCTTCGGAGTAATTCCTGGAAGAACAGCGAAAATAAAAGAAGAAGAAAGAAAGAAGGAGATGGGAGCAGAGAATATATACAGGAGGGAGGTGGCTACTCGTATTCCCCTCCTATTTTTCCGCTCGGTCCGGAGTACGAGCCCAACAGCCCACACTCTCTGGCCCATTAATCTGTTGCAAAGGCATAGGAAACCCATTCGGGTCGGAACTCAAATTATAAATCCGTTCGGGTCGGAACCCGAACCGAACAGGATGACGAACGACAACTTGACATGTGAATTCAAAACAAAGGATGAAGATATTGTACAATAGCAATCAAAGCATGCTCCGTTTCCAATAGAAGCAACCTTTGAGGGGGAAAAATGTTAGCCTACTTTGTGAACTAGGCAACACAAAGTCAAGATGTCAAGCATTGAAGAGCATTTCTAATTAGTAGACTTCGGTTAGGATCGGAGAGACCATCACTACTCAGATCGGAGAAGACACTACAGCCTAGATCGGACAGCTGCAATCATTCGGGTCGGGTCACAACAACGTATCGGTTCGGATCGGATAAAGTTTTCTGTTCGGATCGGTGAACTATTGCTGAGGAAAATAGAAAGGCACAGCTGTTCGGATCGGAGGGCAATATAGTCTCAATTGGATCGGAAAGCCACTTGGTTGCTACGGAGATAGATCGGAGCGGAGCGGAGCAGACTAAAGAGGAGAGAGCGTTGTTTCCAAGCCAATCCGGGTCGGATCGGATATCCCGATCCGAACCCCTTGTACGTGTCCCTCCGACCCGAACCCATTTTCCATATCATTCTCCTGCATAAGCGCCTGGATATCCGGATCGGCTATGACCAGTTCCTGCCCATAACGTCCATTATTCTGATGCGTTGTCAACGTAGAAATCAATCCGAATCCGATGCTGATGGGATGAGTGACACGTGGCTCCGATCCGGAACGTGCTCTGAGCAAATTCACACCTATAAATACCCCGTCTGGAGACAAAGACAAGGATCTTTTTTCTGGCACTTGGAGAGTTCAACCACCTTCATAACCCGAATTCCAGCAATCCCGAAAAATCCAAATCTTCTTTCATTATTTGTTTTCTATAATTGAGTGATTATAAGTGAGTTGTGAGAGGAATCAAGTGAATATTTCATTGTACTTGCAACTAAATTAGTAAATATAGTGAGAGACAAGTGGACGTAGGCATTTCTTCGCCGAACCACTATAAATCCTGTGTGTTCATTTTGATTTTTATCTTATTTCATTTGCTTTCAATCAATTTGGGTGTTAGAACCACTTTTTGGTCTAACACAAATAGAATAAAGGAGTTAATCGAATATAGTTTATTCGAATAGAGTAAAAGGAGTTAATCGAATATAGTTTATTCAAATAGAATAAAGGAGTTAATCGAATATAGTTTATTCGAATAGAGTAAAAGGAGTTAATTGAATATATAGTTCATTCAAATAGAATTAAAAGAGCTATCGAGTATAGTTTAATCGATAGGAGTTAAGTGAATAGAGTTGGAGTTAAATCAAAAGAGTTAAGTGAATAGAATAAATCGAATAGAGTTATCGAATATACCTTATCGAAGGAAATAATTATCGAATAGAAAAGATTTGAAAGAGAGTTATGTAAGGAAGTTTGTTAAAGAATTGAAAGATGAACTTTGTCTATTTCAAGGTTAGAAACGTTGTTCAGTTAAGGTCTAAGAGGTAGTATTACCCCAACTTGATTGACTTCAATTTTAACTAAGGAATAGTTAAGGTTCGGCAGTAAAGGAAATGGTTTGAGTTGGCATAGCGATGTTTGTTTAAACATCTGTCTAAGTCCAATGAAGAAGCTTTGGAAATGTTTTCCAAATAAGAAACCAGAAATGTTTTCTAATAAAGAAAACAAGAAATGGAAATGTTTTCCATTGTTAATAACGTATATTTTCCAAATTTAGAAAATAAGAAATATTGAATATAGGGAAACAGGAGATAAGTAAATTAATGAAATAAAGAGATAAATGTTGAATGATGTTTGATCGATATAAATTTCCATTTGGAAATAATATCATTGTTTGCACACCTGTTTTTCTTCGATACTTAAATCACAGACTATCGAAGTTTTGACCATTTTAACGTTGTTAATATGGAGAGACCGGTTGGATTATTATCCAAAGAACCACTCTGTATTGGCATAAGCATTGCGAATCATATATGCCAAAGGAAATTGAAGACGGAATTATGCAAGGGCTATCCTGTTTATAAAATAGTGCCTTCGGTTCATCCTGTTCCTGGATGACTTGTATGGAGGGACGTCTGACAGAGTATTTCCAGACGATCACGTATATTGATTTCTCCAACTGTACCAAGAGTGGAAGCGGAGAAGGAAACTTCTTTTAGCTAACACATAATTTATGGTTGAGGACGTCAATCGGTGATTTGATGGATTTGACGATGTGGCATTCAAAGTGAATATGGTGTGATGATAAAGCGTAGCTTCTAGCCTCACATCCGGTAAATGACAGAAATCGGGCAAGCAACATGGCTAAGTCGGTCGCATCGACGAAGGGTGTATAATCACCTAATCTAGAGTTTCATTTACTTCTAAAAATCTATTGTTGATGCTGTCCCATTCGGGAAACGGTTGCTGATCCCAACCGTTGGTGATATACATTCGATACACTCAAGCGAAATTAGTGGTCGGTCATGTGTGGCCGGGTTGCAAGATGTTCTTGTTGAACCCAGTGTATTCCTCTCTAGAGGTACACTAGCGAAAGGTGGTTCCATACCTTGTCATAGTTGGAAACCCATTACCCAATACGTGCTTGCGGTTTTGATTTGTATACTATATATGTAGAACGTGAGATGAAAGCGTTTCTGCTAGATGATTATTATATTGTGTTGATAGACATTATTATAATATCAAAAGGTTTTGATATAAAGATATTTGGATTCTCATAAGGGAAAAACCCGTTCCGTTATACGGTATGGTCTTATGAGATATCGATTACCTATTTGAACTGTTTTTAAACAGTTTTACTCATACCAGTCCCATGACTGACCCGGAGTTTATTTGTATGTTTCCCTAAACTCTGGGGTGCCTAAATTTGTATGGGCAGTCAAGAAGTCTGGATTTACAGATATACTGGAAGAGCTTGGAGCAGGAGGCTTCAAGATCATTATAGCTATAGTTATTTCCGCTGTGTTGTAAGTGTTGTACCTTGATAATGATATGTACATTCAAGTACAGATTTGTATTTCAAAGTTATTTTATGAAATATATTTATTCGTTCCGCTGTGAGATTCGTGTTACTCTGATATTGTGTTCTTCTTCTTCTTCTGTTCTAATTTTCTATCTTATCTTTCCTCACCCTCTAATTTCTTTCACTAATGACTGGTATTCTTCGATGTTTGGTTAGTCGTCATCGTGTTTATGTCGGTTACCAAAGTCGTCAAAATCCCGGGTCATTACAGTTAGTATCAGAGCTTAAGTTAAGAGAATTACCTTGGCTCTGTGGCGTGACTCGGTAGAGATAGGGTTAGTAATACCCTAGATTGAGTTTGAGTGTATATATACGAGTGAACGTATTTGTAGATGATATAAAAACAATTTTATATTGTGGGGATTTATTGTTTGAGTTGTTTATGGGTTATGGTCGATCAGTTTGATCCACTGTATTGGTAGGGACTTTGTAAACACTTTAATACGATGAACCGTCATTGTATGTTTTGAAAAGAGGGTAAACGAAATAATTTTACCCAAATTATATTTTGATATAAAGGATTTATATTGGAATGATTATAATATATTGGATATATTGGTTGTGATTATAATAGAGTAAGATTATAAATTAAATGGTTATGTAAATAACCAATCAGAATTCATATAAGTGAAATACGTGAAATCAGATGAATTAAATCTGAAATTTTAAACCAGAAATTGAGTTAAAACTCTGGAAAATTGGATAAGTGTTTGTAAATGGATTTGGATTAAAAGTAAGGAAAATTTAAGATCCTTGGAGATTTTAAATTGTTTTACAAGCAGTGTGAATTATATTTTGAAATAAATTTCAAAGTGGAAATGGTTAGATATGGTTTTATAGTACTGAACTCACTACGATCGCTGGAAAATAGATTCTGATGATGACAACTGCATCATCAGTATTCCTTTTCGAGTTGTAAGTGACGAATTACTACCAGTGATACTGTTTTGTATTTGTTTTGGGAAAGACAAGTTATGTTGAATTTCAAAATGGGATTTAAAATATAGAATTTGAATTTTTAAATAGATTTGAAATATTAACTTGTTTTAAAAGAAATAAAACGAGAAGTTCCTTTATAAACGAAGTTTATAAATAGTTCTTTTATAAATAAAGTTTATAAATGAAGTGAAGATAATTATCATTGGATAATTCAGAAATAAAAATACTAGTGTGAAATTGAAAGGGAATTCTATTTTCCAAAGGTAGAAATATCGATTTCAAAAGGAATTGAAATCGAGACTTATGTAAACAATGAATAAAGAAAGTTTGAAAAAGAATTTGAAAAAAAAAATAAGTTCAAACATAGAATGTAAATAAGAAAATTCAAAGGGGATTTGAATATAGAAAATTCAAAGGGGATTTGAATATAGAAAATTCAAAGGGGATTTGAATATAGAAATTCAAATGAGATTTGAATAAAGAAGATTTAAATAATGGAAAATTGAATATAGAATTCATATAGAGTAATAATGAAATTTGAATATAGAATTCAAATAGATTGAAATGGAATTTGAAAATAGAATTTCAAAATAGAATTTGAAATAGGAATTCGAATATATAATTCAAATAGAGTTGAAATGGGAATTGGAATATATAATTCAATGGAGTTTGAAAATATAGAATTTGAATATCAAAAGTGAAATAGAGTTTGAATATAGAAATTTAAATGGAATTCAAATATAGAATTTGAATATAGAAAATATAAAGGAATTCAAATATAGGATTTGAATATCGAAATTGAAAATGAAATTTGAATAAAGAAGATTCAAATAGAATTGAATTTGAAATTTGAATATAGAAGATTCAAATAGAATTGAAATGAAATTCAAATATAGAATTTGAACAAGGAAATTGAAACGAAATTAAAATATATAATTTGAATAAGAGATTTGAAATGAAATTCAAATATAGAATTTGAATAAGAGAATTGAAATGGAATTTGAATATAGGAAATTCAAATAGAATTAAAATGGAATTCAATTAGTTGATAAACAAGTTAAACTTATATTTGAACATGTATATTCAAATAAAAAGGTGAAATAGGTAAACCAGTTAATTAGCCATTAGTAAATGGTTCTTGAATTGAATTTGAACTTTAGATAAGTAAAGGGGACTGGTAAATTTGTATTTGAAATCGAATATGAAACCTGAGTTTGAAAAAGTAGAATTTGATTAGTTTATAAGTAAGTTAAATTATATTTGAACATGTCATGTTCAAATATAAAAGAGAAATAGGCTAAAGTGTTAATTAACAAATAAATTAACGAGTTGAGTTAAAATGATCACGTATAGTTAAAATAGATTGGGCAGGTATGAATATACAGGAGACAAGTATGGATAAGGTAGAAGTGAAATAAATAGAATGCTCGACAAAAAGGTATGTATTTAATTCATATACGAGATCGCCGTATCGGCTAGCCGCTAGGCTTTTTCTTTTTCTTTTGGATTGGTGATGGCCATGGGAGGCTATTTGAAATATCCCCATGCTCCCGGTACAAAGGAGGTTATGGAAAAATTTTCCGAAAATTTAAGGAGTTGGAATATTTATAAGATAATTTGGTAGTTAGAAATCAACGTATCGATATATATATATATATAGAAGTCGATAAGGAAACGAACTTAGAAATAGAATAGTAAAATCAAAAAGGAAGACTAAGAATAGAATCTAGTAAGAATAGAAAGAGGAACTGTATACGTGTTTAAAAGTGAATAAGTAGTTGTATGGTATTGATTATTCGAGTAAGTAGTCATATCTGTTTTGACGTTATAAATGTTATTCAGTCAAGGTCTGAGAGGTAGTTATACCCCAACTTGATTGATTTCATTATTAACATATAAATAGTAAGATTTCAGGCTCGAAGATCAATGTTGAATAAGAGTTAGTTGAATATAGTATTTGGGTTGTCGTAACGATGTTTTACACAACATCCGTTTTAACCCAATTAAGTGTAAGCTTGGAAATATAACAAATAATATTTCCTAAGTATAGAAATAAATAAGATCGGAAAAGAGATAAGTAATTGGAATATTTTCCAATTTTAAATAGCATATATTTTCTAAAGTTTAGAAAATAAAGGAAGGCGATATTCGGAAATGTTTTCCAAATAACATAATAGGCCAATATGGTTATTGAAAATATTTGGTTAACAAATGTTGATAAAGAAATAGAGAAGTGATTTAACTAACGGAATATTAATTAAGGGCTCAGTGACATGTTCAAAAAGGAAAATTTGATTCTTGAAAAGAGTAAACTATTGAAAACTCCCAGGGAAAGACTGTTTGGATTAAAAACAAATTTAATAGAAATTTGTGAAAGCAAATTTGAATTAAAGCAAAGCCGGTAAAGTGGTAACTGAGGTTGAATTAGAATGATATCAAGACAAATTGGATTGTGAGATTCAAATTTGAAGTGTAATGTGATAATCAAGTTAAGAGTTGGGAATCGAGAAGAAACTCGAGTTGAAATGATATTTGGCTCGGATATAAACGAATGGTTGGATTTGTGGATAAAAGCAGATTGGAATTTTATTGGGATGACCCTTGTATCTGCTGAATTGACAACAAGTGGAAATGATATAATGATATGCCGACAAAAGGTACAGGTTTATATTCAATATAAGCATGAGATTTATGAGCCGAATTGGCAAGCCGTTTGGCTGTTTGATTTTCTTTTGGGTTGGAGATGGCCCAGAGAGGCGAGTTGGAGTTGACGTATTGACCAGTACAAAGGAGGTGCTGGCGAAATTTTTCGGATTAAGGCATTAGAAAATTTTCAGGATTTTTGAAAATTTTCGTTGGTAAGAATTAATAAAATATTTAATTGAAATTAAATTGGTTCAGTTGAACCTGAAGTTAAGAAGTGAACAAATCTGTTCTAACCAGTCGATAGGGTCATTCTCTACCTTTTAGCAATTTCAAGGACGAAATTATTTTAAGTAGGGAAGAATGTAATGACCCGCATTGTTACGGTGTTATAATTAATTTATTTAATTATATAAATGGTGGTTTAGAGAATTTAATGGTCGTGGAATTAAATAATGGTGATTATTTAATTAAAATAATAAATTAAATAATATATTTAATTCTGAAATAATCAGAATTGGCTGAAATGACGATATGGTGTGAATTGGATCATCTGTGATATTTAATTCAGCTTGGAATTGAATTTAAATAACGAATATATTATATAAACGACAGTTTGAACGTAGAATTATAATATAATTAAAATCGAGCTCGAAATGGCGCTGCAGTTCGTAAATTGGCGATTCGAACTTCAACTGAATGTACAGGATTCGTTTTAAGCCGGGTTTCTGTGAAACAAGAAACGTGTGGAGCTGGTGGAGTATATCTTTCTAGTAGAAGAGAAAAATCGGAATTTCATTGTGTAGATTTTGAGATATGTCCAAATCAAATTTCAGAATAGTCGCTATAGAATCGTTTATCGGCCATATCGGTTATTTCAAAATAACTAGATATCGGGTGTGAATTCAGACAAGGTTCTTTTGGAACATAACGATAATTTAATTTTTAGAATTTTACTGAAATTTTTAATTAATTAAATAAGCGACTTTTTATTTGAAGTATTTCGCACCCTGAAATCAACATTTTGAAGTTTCAAATTATGAGTCCATCTACCGGCATTATTATATCTTTGGGATCGTGGTACGTTGGTCGTCACAATGGTATGATCAACTCTGTCTATAGCAGTTGTATATAAATGGAATTTACGGAAATGGATATACAATATCTAAACCTACTTGTGATCATAAACAACACCACGTCTCCTGCTATTTTCACCCGCATGTTCTCTTCTACGACGTGGAAAGAGGAACTACAAGGAAATCGAAAATAAATTCCTATAAAATCGTATAACCTAATTTCATTCAACACTTTTCCGCCGTCACTCTGTGTTTCAAAACGAGGGAGGGATTTCATTTCAAAAATCAAAGTAAATCAAATCAATTCTTTTAAATCCCAAATCTAGTGTATTTGAGTTCGTATGAATGATCTCTTCAGCTTTATATGAGTTTTGGTTTACTTGATACCTTTTTCTGTCGCTGTAACTTCACCAGCGTGAACTAGGGTTAGCTAACGAGCAGGGATGTGGAGGCTGGAGTTCGGTTTGGAGGCGTAGATGAGTTCGTAGTTGCGAGGGCTTCTTGTTGGTGAGGTTTGGTAAACTTCGATGGAAAAATTGTTCGATGTTGGTGTGGGAACCTCGCTGGAAACTGGACGACGCAACAGGGAAGATGAGATCGAACTGGGCATTGAGGGTATGAGTGGGTAGAGGTCGCGGAGAAGAGGTTAATGGTGTTGGCGGTTTGGTGGTTCATATGTTGGTGATGAAGGACGGATTGAGGAAAGGTTCGGTAATGGTTTACTGGAGAAATCAGTTTTGAGGAAGAAGGCCAACTAACGGGTCAGGTTTTAAGTTATTGGATGGGCCGGTGAAAGAAGGGGTAAGGCCCAATCGAATTTAAATCCAAGTTTATTTAATTTAAAATGTATACTAACTTATAAATGCGATATCTTATTCATATGAAATCGGAATCACAAACTATAAGTTGCGTTGGGATCGTAGGGACGGTGGCTACACAATGGAGCTGACTGGGAGTGAATCCGAGCTCGTTACACTTTATAGTGAAATAAATTGTCCAATCTGAATCAACGAAAATTATCGTTATTTACGATGATAGTCCAATGTGAGTAAAACTCACTAACTCTGAATAGTTTATAATTTCATGTTGTATTTTTAGAACTGTTACATATTGGCTGATGGACTGTGTATTGGCTGTTTGATTGAACAGCTAGTCAGTTAGTTGAATTTCTATATTTGATTCTGTTTAACAGAATATATCATATGGAACTGAAAGTGATGTTATCTATATTGTTTAACATCTGTGATGCAGGGAAATAGGTTGGAAGAATCCAACTGGATTCCTCAACATTTATTTTACTTGATTCATATATTGTGATATATGATGTGATATATAATCTATTGTTGATTATGTGTGTTTGGACGATATTTATCGTTGTTATATGGTATGTTAAATACCATAAGAAATACTGGATATGGAAAAGGGGAATTTTCAAAGTGTATTTTGAAAATGAATTATTTATTAAAAATCGATGGATTTTATATAGAAAAGGAAAAGGATTTTTATAAAAGAAATATTTATAAAATCAAAGGATAAGTTAGAATTAAAAAAGGAAATCATTTGTAAAGTGAAGAACCGTTACTAAAAGTAAATCTTTATAAATGAATAGAATAAAGGAGTTAATCGGATTAGTTATTCGAACAGAGTAAAAGGAGTTAATCGAATATAGTTTATTCAGATAGAATAAAGGAGTTAATCGAATATAGTTTATTCAAATAGAATAAAGGAGTTAATCGAATATAGTTTATTCAAATAGAATAATGGAGTTAATCGGATTAGTTATTCGAATAGAGTAAAAGGAGTTAATCGAATATAGTTTATTCAAATAGAATAAAGGAGTTAATCGAATATAGTTTATTCAAATAGAATAATGGAGTTAATCGAATATAGTTTATTCAAATAGAATAAAGGAGTTAATCGAATATAGTTTATTCGAATAGAGTAAAAGGAGTTAATCGAATATAGTTTATTCAAATAGAATAAAGGAGTTAATCGAATATAGTTTATTCGAATAGAGTAAAAGGAGTTAATTGAATATATAGTTCATTCAAATAGAATTAAAAGAGTTATCGAATATAGTTTAATCGATAGGAGTTAAGTGAATAGAGTTAGAGTTAAATCAAAAGAGTTAAGTGAATAGAATAAATCGAATAGAGTTATCGAATATACCTTATCGAAGGAAAGAATTATCGAATAGAAAAGATTTGAAAGAGAGTTACGTAAGGAAGTTTGTTAAAGAAATGAAAGGTGAACTTTGTCTATTTCAAGGTTAGAAACGTTGTTCAGTTAAGGTCTGAGAGGTAGTATTACCCCAACTTGATTGACTTCAATTTTAACTAAGGAATATTTAAGGTTCGGCAGTAAAGGAAATGGTTTGAGTTGGCATAGCGATGTTTGTTTAAACATCTGTCTAAGTCCAATGAAGAAGCTTTGGAATTTTTTTCCAAATAAGAAACCATAAATGTTTTCTAATAAAGAAAACAAGAAATGGAAATGTTTTCCATTGTTAATAACGTATATTTTCCAAATTTAGAAAATAAGAAATATTGAATATAGGGAAACAGGAGATAAGTAAATTAATGAAATAAAGAGATAAATGTTGAATGATGTTTGATCGATATAATTTTCCATTTGGAAATAATATCGTTGTTTGCACACCTGTTTTTCTTCGATACTTAAATCACAGACTATCGAAGTTTTGACCATTTTAACGTTGTTAATATGGAGAGACAGGTTGGATTATTATCCAAAGAACCACTCTGTATTGGCATAAGCGTTGCGAATCATATATGCCAAAGGAAATTGAAGACGGAATTATGCAAGGGCTATCCTGTTGTGACGGCCCGCCCCGCACCAACCGACATTTACTCCCAAGGTGCGCTGTACACATGTCCAGTTAGCATGGAACGGGTCGTCAGAAGGAAATGAACTAACAAGGAACCTGTACAATGTCTCACGGCGCATAGGATAAAATATAATAGTAACATACTTGACATAAAACAGGTGAGACAGTGCATAAGCTAAAACAACTAACATAGCAGCGGAAAATCCAATTATAGCTTATGATCCAAAGTTAAACATTATTACAACTTTTCAAACTGTCTCAAAAGCAAAAGCAAGATAAGGGAGGTACACTACTAATGCCCAAGTAGCAACCACCAACGACACAGGGAGAATATATATATCATACGTGGAAGCCTCCTGCTCGCCTCCGAATCAGCTACTCGCGCATCACCAGCTAACCTGTCTCTAGTCTGCTCGTGTGAGAACCCAGAGTAATAAGAGGGGACATAAAACTCTGGGTCAGACATAAAGCCTGGTATGAGCGATAAGCATCTAAACAGAACAATAACAGGTAGACTAAAACATACCTGAACCTGGACCTGCAACCAAAGAGTTAGCACTATATACTGTACAACACTCTAAGGTGCCATATCAAACGGTGTAAAGACACGGAGGTGGGGGGTGTGCATGTGATAGTGATGGCAAACAATCAAGCATAGCAAACATCCTCGCATCTTTCACTCAGTGCGTAAAGCATACGATATTCACCACTTCGATCACCCAACATTCCTTGCCACGATCACTTTGCCCCATGAAGTCATAAATGGCTTCACTGCACTGATAACGTAGCCACTAATCCTTCGCTATGTCCACTTGCCCCATGGAGTTGTTCACCCCATCTGCGCGGGCTCATAGCCTTACCAATCCTTTACTATGTCCACTTGCCCCATGGAGTTATTCACTCCATCTGCGTTTGTTCATAGTCTTACTACGCATCACTTTTCCCCTCAAGTCATAATGACTCTACTGCACTGATAACGTAGTCTTGCTACCATCACCTTGCCCCTCGAGTCATAGTGACTCTACTGCACTGATAAGTAGCCCATCATCCATTTTCGGTGGTGAATCGAAGTTATGAACATCGACAACTCCTTAGCACACGTCCCGCAGCAAAGCCCAACCATGAAGTGAACTCATCGGTTCCCAACTGGATCCAGAGCTCTAACTTCCCGTATTGGACTACCTTTGCATCTCGGGTTATTGGTCAATACTGGGTCGGGTCGGATTCCCCTTCAAGCCATCGGTTTGGGTCGGGTTCACTACGTTGCGTCGGTTCATGGTCTTCCTCTGGTAATGGTTCGGTTTGGGTTCACTACATTGCATCGGTTCGGGTCGGGTGTCCCACTTCGGCTCGGGTCGTGTTGCCATCTCCCATCCAGTTCGTGCTCCCGCTCCGATCAGCTCCCTCATTCTTCATTTACTCCGATCCGATCTCCCTCTTTTAGCCGATCCGATCCCAGTTCAATTAGCATGGCCTTCCTTTTTTCCAGGTTTCTCAAGTGTCAAGTTCCGATCCGATCGAATACCTTTCCCAGTTCAACTTATCCGATCTGAGCCCCCATATCCGATCCGATCCGGTCCAGAACCTGCACTTTTCCAGCAAGTGTTTTACGCCATTCGACGATGTTTTCGACCATTCTAACTATTGAAATCAATCACTAAGCATTTCATACAGTCATAGCAACATGCATTATCAATCACAAACAACAAAACATCAATATGATAGGTTAAAATGGATCAAACATACCCAAAACCCCCATATTTCCTCTTAAACATGTTTAGGTGAAACTAATGATAGGATTAGCAAAACTTAACCAAATTAACCCAAATTCATATCAGAGGTCTAAAACATCATTTAAGAATTTATGAACATTTTTTCCAGAATTTTATCATGTTTAAATTCGCTAATTAACACTAATTACCCTTAATTAGCCATAATTAGCGAGGAACTATGCAACTCACTCACCTTAGCCACAAATAAACTAAGATCTGAAATAAATCTCTGATTTGATGCGAATCCCAATGCTAAGCAGCAGCTCCAATATTGATTTGGTGTAGATCTCCCTTGATTTGATGTTGCTAAGCTTAATCCTTGATTAAAAGATGATTTGGAGGTGATTTAGAGGTTGGAGGCCATTTTTAGGGTTTCTTGGAGATAAGTGGAGGCTAGAAAACTGAAATGAAATGATTCTCTAACTCATTTCAGCCTCCTCATAACCCTAATCCCGAAATGGGTTATGGGCCTATTCACTAATCACCCTATTTGGCCCGGTTAAGCAGTTTTTCACCTTACAAACCTTATTTCAGTCATATCTCCCAAACGGTAAGTCCGTTTGGCTATTATGACCACTCATGGAAAGGTAAACCATCAAACGAATCTAACGAAAGTTGTTTCAGGTCAAAATTCCTTTCCAATCAAAAGTTATGGCCGAAACAAGATCAGCTAGGGGCAAAATGGTCATTTAAAAACCGACAAAAATCATGAACATGGGAAATGAGTCTAATGGTTGTTTCCCAAAGTTACATGAGCATACGACTTCATATGGGAAAGAAATAAATATTCTACGATCCTTCGATACGTAGAATGCGGGTTGTTACATTCTCTCCCACTTAAGAAATTTCGCCCCCGAAATTCCTTAACCAAAACACACAAAGGGTCCCGCATGCCTATCAATCATAAAACAACAATCAAACATGCAAAACAAGTCTATCCTAGCATGCGGAATAACTAAATTACAAAGTAAATCTTACCAGGCAAAGAGTTCTGGATATGCCTTCCTAATGCTCTCCTCTGTCTCCCAAGTACAGTCATTCTCGTTCTCGCCCCACTGAACCTTGACTAGCTTCACCGCCTTCCTTCGAAGTTGTTTCGTATCGTGCTCCACAATGCAGATCGGCTTGCGGTTCCCAACCGCCTCGGGTTCTACTTCGATGTCCTCTAACTGATAAGGTGAAATAGTCATATTTGAGTCGTGAACGAACTTCCTTAATTGGAAAACATGAAACACATTGTGAACTCCCGCCATCTTCTCTGGTAAGCCAACTCTATATGCCAAATTCCCGACTAGTCCAAGAACAGGGAATGGGCCAACAAATCTTGGTGTCAACTTGCCTCTCCTGCCAAATCGTATCATGCTCTTCAATGGAGAAATCTTGACGAACACCAAGTCACCAACGGAGAATTTTAAGTCTCTTCTCCTCTTATCAGCATAACTCTTCTACCTATCCTAGGCAGTCTTCATTCGTTGTTGAATGGTTTTAATCTTATCTGAAGTTTCCTTCACCACATCAGGTCCAAGCATAAACTTCTCGCCAGTCTCTATCCAACATGATGGTGAGTTGCACGGTCTTCCGTACAAAGCTTCATATGGAGCCATACCGATACTGGATTGGTAGCTATTATTATATGCAAACTCTACTAGATGCAAATGGTCATCCCATGATCCACCAAAATCCAATATACATGCTCTCAAGAGATCTTCCAATATACGATACACCCTCTCTGTCTGACCGTCGGTCTGAGGATGATATGCGGTACTGAGATGTAATCCTGACCCTAGAGCCTCTTGTAAGCTCTTCCAAAACCCACTAGTGAACAACGGGTCTCGGTCACTCACAATGCTTTTAGGTACTCCATGAAATCTCACTACCCACTTCATATACAATTCTGCCAACTTGGCTGCCATTCTGGTCGATTTGACTGGTATAAATCTTGCACTTTTAGTCAATCGATCCACAATTACCCAAATGCTATCATATCCCGATCTAGTCCTTGGTAAACCATCGATGAAATCCATCGAGACTTGCTCCCATTTCCATTCGGGAATTTCTAATGGTTGCAACAACCCACTAGGCTTCTTTTGCTCGGCTTTAACTAGTTGGCAATTCATGCATTTGGATATAAACTTCCCAACGTCTCTTTTTGTAACACCCCGAATTTCGGTTAATGCTAAAATTCACTAATTGCAGAATAAATAATCTCAGATGTGAGAATTGGGGGAAATGGGCTGCGTCATTGCGTTTGGCTCGGAAAAATACGCGAAATAGAGTCCGAGTTTTCGAGAATCGGAGTCCGTACGGCCCGGTTATGGCCCAATGAAGTTTACAGAAAATTCAAAGTTCAAAACAGATTTAAAAATTCAGGTTTAAATTGGAAATTGGGGTCATTGGGCGCAGGCGGGAAAAATTCCCGCCTAGCTACCCAAGTCGACAGCCCTGTCGACTGGGCAGTCGACTTGGATAGGACCAAGTCGATAGCCCTGTCGACTTGGGTGTCGACAGGGGGTGCCCGGCTAGTTTGGCCTGGTGCACCATTTTAGTGTTTGGGCTGTGTTTTGGGACTGTTCTCTAGAAGCTTCCGGGATCTGATGGTCCTAATCTAATTTAGGGTTAATCTAATGGCCTAAAACACTTGCCTAATCCTATAAATAAGACCCTAAGCTAGCCCTAAATGATCAAAATCCTATCTCCTAACTAAACTATGCCAAAATTTTCTATGATCATGGCCTCCACTCAAAACCCTAGCCTCCATCCTATTTCTAAACTAATTCTATGAAGACTTTCATGTTCATACAAGCATCTTTGAGTTGTATGGGTGATCATTAGCTTGCATTCATCATCAAGTTGCAAGCTTTATGTTCAAGGCTAGAGTTTTTGGGTGATTTTTGGCAAGGGTTTGCTTATGGGAGTTTAGTGGTGAGTTTCTATAACCTTAATAATCAATTGTTAAATTGATTATGATAGGATACGATAAGATATGGCTATGTTTGTGGAATCAATGTGTTTATGCAAGTTTAGTATAGTGTATGTTGTGTGTTTTGTGCAAGTTTAATGCTATGTTTTATGATGCAAAACACTATGTTGAACATTGATTCATATGTAACATGTTATGCAAACTATATGTGAGATTATATGCAAGTTATATGTAACATGTTATGCAAGTTGTTTATTTGGTTTTATGCATGCTAAGTATTTGGTTTTGTGCATGCTAAGTATTTGGTTTTATGCATGCTAAATATTTGGTTTTATGCATGCTAAGTGTTTGGTTATTTATGCAAGTTCATATGCAAGTTATGATGCAAGTTCGTATGCAAGTTATGATGCAAGTTCATATGCAAGTTATGATGCAAGTTCTTATGCAAGTTATGATGCAAGTTCATATGCAAGTTATGATGCAAGTACATATGCAAGTTTGTCTCTTTTTATGATATGCATAATATATGCATGTTTGCCTCTATGTATGACATAAGTACATGTGCAAGTTCATCCCTTTTAGACCTATGACATGTATGCAAGTTGACACCTTTATGATAGGTCTATCACATGAACACTTAAGCAAGTTACCATCTTTATGACATATGTGATTCTTGAAAGTTTGGGTTGGTTATTTATGCAAGTTGGGTTTATAGTCATATATACAAGTTGACACCTTTTAAACCCATGATAATGCTAATGATATGCTAAGTTGAACCCATGGTGTGTATGATGAATCTTCTCTTTTGAAGTATGTCATGTTAACGTATTTACGTGGGGACGATGGGGTAAAATTTAATGAACACATAAAATTGTGTGAAGTGGGTATGATTAAACATACCATAAAGTGGATGGACATAATTGGGAATTTACCTATTAAGTTAGGTCTACCCATATTATGGAATTGGGAATTTACCTATTAAGTTAGGTCTACCCATATTATGGAATTGGGAATTTACCTATTGAGTTAGGTCTACCCATATTCTTAAATATTTGTAATTAATTAGGGATAATTAATACAAATTATGGGGGTGATTAATTAGGTGTAATTAATCTACTAAGACACGAGGTTGGACCCTTTTGTAGCATAAGACTGCCCGGAACCGACCGGCAAATCCAGCGGCTACAAATGATTGGCCCAATGTGAGAGGTCTTAGTCATAAACTAAATACGTGACAAGTGTAAAGACACGAGGTTAGACTCTGTTATGGTGTAAGGCTGCCCGGAACCAACCGGCATATCCAGCTACCATAAAAGACAGTCTAATGTGAGAGGTCTTTACAAAGGTTACGATCTTAATTAATTAAGAAACACTTAACCAAATTAGCATGTAGTGAGGCATGAGGGGTTAAGTGGGTGCCTTGGGTGGCATGTAGTAACTAGTGGGGGTGCCTTGGGTGGCATAAGGAAACTAGTGGGTTGCCTTAAGTGGCAATTAAAATATAATTAAATGACAAGCTTAAGTAGTAGCTTGTGGGGGCCTTAAGTGGCAATTAAAATATAATTAAATGACAAGCTTAAATAGTAGCTTGTGGGGGCCTTAAGTGGCAATTAAAATATAATTAAATGACAAGCTTAAGTAGTAGCTTGTGGGGGCCTTAAGTGGCAATTGAAATATAATTAAATGACAAGCTTAAGTAGTAGCTTGTGGGGGGCCTTAAGTGGCAATTGAAATATGATTAGATAACTTAACCAAACCTTAACATATAAGTGGGCATGATTATAAAAGGGGTTAAGTGGGATGCACTAAATAAAATGACAAGCTTAAGTAGTAGCTTGTGGGGGCCCATTTCAACCAATATCCCAAACGTATCTTAGTGGGCTCGACTCAAGTCGAGGACGGGACACGCATATTGGGCTTGACTATAAGAGGCCAAAACGGGTTAGCGGTGGCAACGCAAGTCCAACGGGTTTCATATGCGTGTGTGGGCCCGGGCTGGTAGCTAAGACGTTGTTGCATCGTGTAGGTATAAACCGTGCATCAGTGTTGTTATCAGGTTGCCACTTTGGGGAATGATACACCCCACTGTGGAACCAGCACGGATATCTACGTAAGGGAGCCGATCGGTTGGGGAGTAGTGGGTACACCTATGTAGTTAGCTAGGGGTACACGAAACTACTGGGTAAAATTACTAAGTACACTTAGTGGGATCAACCTTTAAGTAGGAATTACCCTTGGTGGGTAGAACTGGTGTGGTGCAGTGTAGGAATTACCCTTGGGTGGGTAGATCTGGGGTGGTGCAATAGTGTAATTATCCTTGGGTGGATAAATGCGTCTTTTCGGTTATCTTAGTACATCCTGTGTTTAGTTGGCTACTTAGTGTAGTCATTATCCCCAGAGGTACCGTACCTTGTTTATATCATACCCTAATTACTTTGATGATTGTATTATTAGGGTTATAGGACTCACTCAGACTTATGTCTGACCCCGTTGTTTCTTTATCTTTTTCCCAACCCTCAGGTTTTCAGAGTGGGCCTAGCACTAGTGGGCTTTGATCAGACTGGTTGATCTATCCTTTGGAGCTTGGACCGTGGATGTAAAGCTCAGTTTATCTTTTCTATTATGGCTATTAGGTTATGTAGTGGGATTATGTACTTTTGTTTTTATCAGGATGGATATTATGTACTTGACTCTTGTTGGTGGTTTTAGTGTAACCAAACATGTTTTACTTTCCGCTGAAATGAAATGATGTTTTAAATTCTCAAGTATTACTTATATCTGTCTTGTTGTAATTTTTCTATTCTATATTCACTTAAAATACTCCACCGATGTTATGGCATTCCCTTAGTGAGTGACCGTAGCGGGTGTGGGGTGTTACACGTGGTATCAGAGCTTAAGGTTACCAAAGCAGATAAAATTTTTAGAAAAACTAATTTCTAAGAATATTTTTGAAAGGAGTATTTTCAAAAACATGTCTTTTAAGAGAAAAGTTTTTGAAAAAAAAGCATAATCCCCAATATCCATATCTATATCTTTCGAATTCTCCGTTTTGAATCTCTCTTCCTCTCTCGTTTTGAGTTCCCCCTCCGTGTATAGATGATCTTTCTAAGAGAGATAAGAATGTAAAACCACTTCAAGGGACTTAGACATTAGTCGGATTAGAAGTTGGTTCAAGAAGGAGGAGGACTTGTAGGTACCTATTGGATGGACGATGGGAGGAAGGCTTAAATAGTTGTTTGGTTAATGAAGGATGAAACCTCATTGGTGGGAGGTTGCGAGTGGAGAATGGGAAGAAGAAGGCGAGTAGTTATCCTTTTGGAGGAATAGGACACCTTATTAGGATTGTTTAAAGAGGCAAGGGCGAGGGTGGTTGTATTCCCTCACGGCTAGGGTACCAGATAGGGATAGGACCGTCTAGGTTGGAATTTGGATTTCTTTATTATCCGATTCGAACTTTATTTGATTCTGACGCATCGAGTTCGTTTATCTCATCATTGTTAGTTGAGTCACTGCACTTAGACACCAGTTTAGTAGATGATCCCTTAGTTGTTTCAAACCCAATTGGGGCTCCATGGTGTGTTTGGGTTTGAAAGTTTCTATACTTAGCGTTGAGTTTAGATGTGATGCTTTTTGGGCTTCACGGGCTATGGGTTAGTTTTGGGCATGGACTGGTTATCCAGTAGGGGTGTCGTTCTTGATTTTGAAGGGAGAGTTGTTAGGTTTATGATCCGCTTGGGTAACACTCTCGAGATCTCTTGTAATCCCATGGAAACTGTTATGCTAAGTTGTCTAGAATCGCTTGACACGTCGGTCGAGAGTTTGCGATCTGTTAGAGTGGTCCGGGAAATACTCGGATGTGTTTGAGGAGGTGAAGGGCTTACCTCCGGAGCGGGAGATTGACTTCCGAATATGTCTGGTAGACAATGCCAAACCAGTGTCTTGGCCAGTGTGTCACATGGCTCCTCGTGAGAGGAGGGAACTCCATAAGCAAGTAGGCGATTTGCTTGAGAAGGGGTTTAGAAGACGAAGTATATCGAAGTGGGGTGCTCCAGTAGTTTTTGCTATGAAGGCGGATGGGTCCCTCATACTTTGTGTAGCCTATAGAGGGTTTAACAAGATAACAAAGAAGAATAGACACCCATTGCCGAGGACTGATGATCTCTTTGATCAATTGGTTGGCGCCTCAGTGTTTTCGTAATAGGACTTAGCCACGGGGTTTCATCAGTTGAGAGTGGCTGAGGATAGTATAGAGAAGACTGCCTTTAAGACTCCGGACGATTTTTTTTTATGAGTGGCTGGTGATGCCATTTGGTTTGACGAACGCCCCCGCATACTTTATTGATTTGATGAGAAGGGTGTTCAGGGAGTACCTAAATAAGTTCGTGATGGTCTTTTCTAGGAGCGAAATAAGTTTTCGTATGTGCTCAATAGGTTGAGCAAAGACAGTTATGGGATAAACGGTGGTTTTGGAGCGAGACTGGCGAGGACATCCAGAGTTGGACAAGGGCTTAATTATTTAGCCGTTTTTACTAGTATCATCTCACGTAGGTCGTCTGAATTCGAAGGAGGTATCCCTTGGGTGTTTGTCTGATATTGGTTTAGGCCTTTGGGGCTTGCATTTTGGGGATGTCGAGTTCGACTAGGGTGGTCTGCGTGAGAGATGGACAGTTGTGATGATTTTGGATGGGATTCTTAGCATCTTATGAGATTGAGATAGCGTATACCCATGGCAAGGGTAACGTGGTAGCGGACGTCTTAAGTAGAAAAAGGTTGTCCTTGAGTTCATTGTTCGTTGAACGACGGAGCTTAGAATTTATTTCGATGTTGACTTTAGACCTTCCGTTGACTTTGTACCCGGTTTGCTAGCCTCCTTGGAAGTTAGGCCTACTCTTTTGGGGCGGATTGGCGGAGCGCAGCGAGACGACCCACGGTTGGTTGAGTTAGTAGAGAAGCTCATGAGGAGAGGGAGTCGTCCAGCCATTTGAGTAGGTACACCCTAGATGGTAAGGGGTGGTTGCGTAGAGACGGTAGACTTTGTGTACCGCAAGACAAGGGTTTGAGGAAGGCTATACTTGATGATGCACATCGGCCGAAGATGGCCATTCATCCCGATAGGGACAAGATGTACCAAGACATGAAGCGAGTTTTCTTTTGGGCCGGTATGAAGAAAGATGTGGCCGAGTATGTCGCTAGATGCTTGGTGTGCTAGGAAGTGAAAGCGGAGCAGAAGAAACCCGGTGGGTTGCTTCACCCATTGGAGGTTCCGCTATGGAAGTGGGATAACGTCTCGATGGATTTTATTGATGGATTACCGAGATCGAGGAAGGGTAATACGGGAATTTGGGTTGTGGTAGACAGACTTACTAAGAGCGCCCATTTTATACCCGTGGAGAATAAGAGAACTGCTCCATGGCTAGCTTCAGTTTACATTCGAGAGATTATTAGATTGCATGGTGTACCTTCCAGTATAGTGAGCGATTGAGATCCTATCTTCACTAAAGAGTTTTGGAAGAGTTTGCAAAAGGCGGTAGGGACTCAGTTGTGTTTGAGTACCGCATATCATCCTCAGACGGACGGCCAGACCAAGAGGGTGAATCGTATTTTAGAAGACCTTTTGAGGCTATGTATCTTAGATTTCGGAGGTACATGAAAAGAGTATCTTTCATTGGTGGAGTTGCCCGACAGACTTAGTGGTATACATGATGTATTCCATGTGAGGAAGTGCCTACATGAGACCGCAGAGGTGGTAGAGCCGAGCTTGCTTAGAGAAGTGGAAGTAGAGCGTGATGCGATTATTCGACGAGCTCCTACCCGCATCCTTGGGTCAAAGATTAGGAAGTTGAGAAACAGAGAGGTTCGACTAGTCAAAGTGAAAAGGGGAGAAGGTGAGAGCAATGCTACTGGGGAGACAGAAGCGAAGATGCGTTCGTTATACCCATTCCTTTTTGAGGGTATGTCCTTTAAACGTCTCCTTTATCGTTTGTCTAGTGCTTATCTTATCTTTAGTATGTCCTCTCATTAGTACCTTTGACCTTTAGATAGGGTAAACCTATGGTTGAAACATGTGTTTGAGACATGTTATGATTGATGGATGCAAGTGGATGCAAGTGTTTGCTAGTGGTTGCTCGTGGATGCATATACACACACTTTAGACACTAGATCGGCTCAGTCACTTCATATTGCATATTGCATATAATTGTGTGTAGATAGCTATATTTATGGATGTATAATGATTGTGTTATCATATGGATGATGCATTTTGGTGAATGATTGTGCACTCATGTAGATATTGTATGTGTCGATAGGGTTCTTTCGCATACATAATGGATGCATGGCACTATCATGGTTTGCATATGTTCATACATTAGATAGGAAACATATACACACACTTTTTGCATATGCTCATACATCATTAGAAATTTTGATTTAAGGACAATGGATGCTCGTGATTGATGGATTGAGTAGATGGTTGTTCGGATGGTAGGATATGCATTCTCCTTAGCTTAGAGATTTCGGGGACGAAATCCTTTAAGGAGGGGATAATGTAACACCCCGAATTTCGGTTAATGCTAAAATTCACTAATTGCAGAATAAATAATCTCAGATGTGAGAATTGGGGGAAACGGGCTGCGTCATTGCGTTCGTCTCGGAAAAATACGCGAAATAGAGTCCTAGTTTTCGAGAATCGGAGTCCGTACGGCCCGGTTATGGCCCAATGAAGTTTACAGAAAATTCAAAGTTCAAAACAGATTTAAAAATTCAGGTTTAAATTGGAAATTGGGGCCAATGGGCGCAGGCGGGAAAAATTCCCGCCTAGCTACCCAAGTCGACAGCCCTGTCGACTGGGCAGTCGACTTGGATAGGACCAAGTCGACAGCCCTGTCGACTTGGGTGTCGACAGGGGGTGCCCGGCCAGTTTGGCCTGGTGCACCATTTTAGTGTTTGGGCTGTGTTTTGGGACTGTTCTCTAGAAGCTTCCGGGATCTGATGGTCCTAATCTAATTTAGGGTTAATCTAATGGCCTAAAACACTTGCCTAATCCTATAAATAAGACCCTAAGCTAGCCCTAAATGATCAAAATCCTATCTCATAACTAAACTATGCCAAAATTTTCTATGATCATGGCCTCCACTCAAAACCCTAGCCTCCATCCTATTTCTAAACTAATTCTATGAAGACTTTCATGTTCATACAAGCATCTTTGAGTTGTATGGGTGATCATTAGCTTGCATTCATCATCAAGTTGCAAGCTTTATGTTCAAGGCTAGAGTTTTTGGGTGATTTTTGGCAAGGGTTTGCTTATGGGAGTTTAGTGGTGAGTTTCTATAACCTTAATAATCAATTGTTAAATTGATTATGATAGGATATGATAAGATATGGCTATGTTTGTGGAATCAATGTGTTTATGCAAGTTTAGTATAGTGTATGTTGTGTGTTTTGTGCAAGTTTAATGCTATGTTTTATGATGCAAAACACTATGTTGAACATTGATTCATATGTAACATGTTATGCAAACTATATGTGAGATTATATGCAAGTTATATGTAACATGTTATGCAAGTTGTGTATTTGGTTTTATGCATGCTAAGTATTTGGTTTTGTGCATGCTAAGTATTTGGTTTTATGCATGTTAAATATTTGGTTTTATGCATGCTAAGTGTTTGGTTATTTATGCAAGTTCATATGCAAGTTATGATGCAAGTTCGTATGCAAGTTATGATGCAAGTTCATATGCAAGTTATGATGCAAGTTCATATGCAAGTTATGATGCAAGTTCATATGCAAGTTGTGATGCAAGTACATATGCAAGTTTGTCTCTTTTTATGATATGCATAATATATGCATGTTTGCCTCTATGTATGACATAAGTACATGTGCAAGTTCATCCCTTTTAGACCTATGACATGTATGCAAGTTGACACCTTTATGATAGGTCTATCACATGAACACTTAAGCAAGTTACCATCTTTATGACATATGTGATTCATGCAAGTTTGGGTTGGTTATTTATGCAAGTTGGGTTTATAGTCATATATACAAGTTGACACCTTTTAAACCCATGATAATGCTAATGATATGCTAAGTTGAACCCATGGTGTGTATGATGAATCTTCTCTTTTGAAGTATGTCATGTTAACGTATTTACGTGGGGACGATGGGGTAAAAATTAATGAACACATAAAATTGTGTGAAGTGGGTATGATAAAACATACCATAAAGTGGATGGACATAATTGGGAATTTACCTATCAAGTTAGGTCTACCCATATTATGGAATTGGGAATTTACCTATTAAGTTAGCTCTACCCATATTATGGAATTGGGAATTTACCTATTGAGTTAGGTCTACCCATATTCTTAAATATTTGTAATTAATTAGGGATAATTAATACAAATTATGGGGGTGATTAATTAGGTGTAATTAATCTACTAAGACACGAGGTTGGACCCTTTTGTAGCATAAGACTGCCCGGAACCGACCGGCAAATCCAGCGGCTACAAATGATTGGCCCAATGTGAGAGGTCTTAGTCATAAACTAAATACGTGACAAGTGTAAAGACACGAGGTTAGACTCTGTTATGGTGTAAGGCTGCCCGGAACCAACCGGCATATCCAGCTACCATAAAAGACAGTCTAATGTGAGAGGTCTTTACAAAGGTTACGATCTTAATTAATTAAGAAACACTTAAACTAATTAGCATGTAGTGAGGCATGAGGGGTTAAGTGGGTGCCTTGGGTGGCATGTAGTAACTAGTGGGGTGCCTTGGGTGGCATAAGGAAACTAGTGGGTTGCCTTAAGTGGCAATGAAAATTAAATTAAATGACAAGCTTAAATAGTAGCTTGTGGGGGCCTTAAGTGGCAATTAAAATATAATTAAATGACAAGCTTAAGTAGTAGCTTGTGGGGGCCTTAAGTGGCAATTAAAATATAATTAAATGACAAGCTTAAGTAGTAGCTTGTGGGGGCCTTAAGTGGCAATTGAAATATAATTAAATGACAAGCTTAAGTAGTAGCTTGTAGGGGGCCTTAAGTGGCAATTGAAATATGATTAGATGACTTAACCAAACCTTAACATATAAGTGGGCATGATTATAAAAGGGGTTAAGTGGGATGCACTAAATAAAATGACAAGCTTAAGTAGTAGCTTGTGGGGGCCCATTTCAACCAATATCCCAAACGTATCTTAGTGGGCTCGACTCAAGTCGAGGACGGGACACGCATATTGGGCTTGACTATAAGAGGCCAAAATGGGTTAGCGGTGGCAACGCAAGTCCAACGGGTTTCATATGCGTGTGTGGGCCTGGGCTGGTAGCAAAGACGTTGTTGCATCGTGTAGGTATAAACCGTGCATCAGTGTTGTTATCAGGTTGCCACTTTGGGGAATGATACACCCCACTGTGACACCAGCACGGATATCTACGTAAGGGAGCCGATCGCTTGGGGAGTAGTGGGTACACCTATGTAGTTAGCTAGGGGTACACGAAACTACTGGGTAAAATTACTAAGTACACTTAGTGGGATCAACCTTTAAGTAGGAATTACCCTTGGTGGGTAGAACTGGTGTGGTGCAGTGTAGGAATTACCCTTGGGTGGGTAGATCTGGGGTGGTGCAATAGTGTAATTATCCTTGGGTGGATAAATGCGTCTTTTAGGTTATCTTAGTACATCCTGTGTTTAGTTGGCAACTTAGTGTAGTCATTATCCCCAGAGGTACCGTACCTTGTTTATATCATACCCTAATTACTTTGATGATTGTATTATTAGGGTTATAGGACTCACTCAGACTTATGTCTGACCCCGTTGTTTCTTTATCTTTTTCCCAACCCTCAGGTTTTCAGAGTGGGCCTAGCACTAGTGGGCTTTGATCAGACTGCTTGATCTATCCTTTGGAGCTTGGACCGTGGATGTAAAGCTCAGTTTATCTTTTCTATTATGGCTATTAGGTTATGTAGTGGGATTATGTACTTTTGTTTTTATCAGGATGGATATTATGTACTTGACTCTTGTTGGTGGTTTTAGTGTAACCAAACATGTTTTACTTTCCGCTGAAATGAAATGATGTTTTAAATTCTCAAGTATTACTTATATCTGTCTTGTTGTAATTTTTCTATTCTATATTCTATTAAAATACTCCACCGATGTTATGGCATTCCCTTAGTGAGTGACCGTAGCGGGTGTGGGGTGTTACACTTTTCATCCCTTCCCAATAGTAAGTCTGTCTCATGTCTCGATACATCTTATTACCACCGGGATGTATAGTCAGTTTTGAGTGATGACATTCTCTAAGCACTTCATCTCTCAAACCATTTACGTTGGGCACAACTAGTCTTCCATTCTTTCTAAGCCATCCATCTCGATCAAGACCATACAAATTCATCTCCTCACCGTCGATATTCATCTCTAACTTGGAGATGATTTCCAATAGATTAGGATCGTCCCTCTGGCTGGAACCAATCCGCTCTATCAAAGTGGGTCTGATCGCCAAACTAGCTAGCATGACTGGATCCAATTCGCACTTTGGTCTGAAATCAAACCCCGCGATATACTCCAGTTACTTCCATTCAAGAAACATAGCCCCTAAACTGGCATGTCTCCTACTCAAGGCATCGGCTACCGCATTACCTTTCCCAGGTGTGTATGCGATATCAAAATCATACGAAGGCAAGAACTCTAACCATCTCTGCTGACGGAGATTCAGATCTTTCTGAGAGAAGAGATACTTTAACGATTTATGATCGGTGAACAACTCAAATCTTTCTCCCAAGAGATAATGTCTCCACATCTTCAGCGCAAACACGATTGCTGCTAATTCCAAATCATGGGTAGGATACTTCTTCTCATGTGGCTTTAGCTGCCGACTAGCATAAGCTACAACCCTACCTCCTTGCATCAATACAACACCTAGTCCGGTACCACAAGCATCTGTGTATACCGTCATCTCTTCATTCCCTTTAGGAATGACTAGCACTGGCGCACGCGTCAACTTTTCCTTTAGACTCTTGAATGCATTCTCACACACTCTGTCCCAGACGAAGGACTGATTCTTCTTAGTCAACTGAGTCAACGGTGCTGCTATCTTGGAGAAGTCCTGGATAAACTTACGATAATATCCAGCTAACCCCAAGAAACTTCTTACATCTGTTACATTCCTGGGCGTAGGCCAATCCTGTACCGTAGCCACCTTCGCAGGGTCCACGGCAATACCACTCTCTGAAACAACATGGCCCAAGAATCTCACTTCCCTTCTCCAAAAGTGACACTTAGAGAATTTCGCTTTCAATTGGTGTTTCCTCAACACCTCCATCACTATCCTCAAGTGTCCCTTGTGTTCTTCCTCTGTCCTTGAGTAAACAAGGATATCATCTACGAACACAAGAACAAACTTATTCAATTGATCTCTGAATAATCGATTCATAAGATCCACAAAGTAGGCTGGTGCATTGGTCAACCCAAATGGCATGACCAACCACTCATAAAATCCAGACGGCGTACTAAATGCCGTTTTCGGAACACTCTCATCCGCTACTCGGAGCTGATGAAATCCTGTCGCGAGGTCCAACTGGGAGAACACTCTTGCTCCTTCCAGTTGATCAAACAAATCATCTATCCGCGGTAGAGGATACTTATTCTTCCTCGTTACCTTATTCAACTCGCGATAGTCCACACACAAACGAAGGGAACCATCTGCCTTAGTGGCAAACACAACTGGTGCTCCCCACTCGGAGACACTTCTTCTAGTAAATCCCTTCTTCAAAAGATTGCTAACTTGCACCCCGAGCTCTCGCTGTTCCTTGGTGCCATACGACGAAGTGGAATCACTATAGTTCTGGCATCTTTCACTAAATCAATACGGAACTCAATCTCTCGGTGTGGTGGAAGCCCGGTCACCTCCTCGAAGACGTCCGGATACTGGCCAACCACGGGCACATCTGACAGCTCATCCTGCGGGATGTCGAGGGAATTTACAAAACTAGCCATAACCCCATCACTAGGTAAACTACCAAACACTACCCTCCGCCCATCATCCGCCCTAACTGTCACCAAAAAGCCCTCACAGTCTACCACCACCCCGTATCTTTGGAGCCAATCGACTCCCAATATAATTCCATACCCAGTAAAGCCCAAAACAAAGCAATTACAAACAAACATACATCCATGACTCGATAAGACCAAATTCCTGCAAATCATACTAAGGCTAGTCGAACCACCAATCGGGTTCGTTACAACCAACGGTCTATCGACTATCTCGGGTTCCAGTCCCAACCTATGTACTAGGTCACTAGATATGAAGGAACGGGAAGCCCCAGTATCAAACAAAACTCGAACTGGTACATCATAAATAGAAAGCATACCTTGAATAACAACATTCTTTCCTTTTTCCGCCGCAGTTGGGGCATTCGACGAAGAAGGAACAGCATCAATAGCATATGCTTTCACAGTCTGCTTCTCTTTAAGAGGTTGCAGACACTTATCCTTGAAATGTCCCACTTGACCACAGTTGAAGCACTTCTTATCCGCTGGCTTGGCCCGACAATCTTTAGCATAATGGCCCTTCTTACCACAGCTGAAGCACTCAACATCTTTCTTGCTCTTTTTCTGGTCATCCTTAGATTGGCTCTGCCTCCTCTTACTCTGAGAGTTATTCTTGCCTCCACCGCCTGCTTGCGGCTTTGGCCCTTCTGCGGATGCAGCCTCACTCTTTGACTTGGGGTAAAGACTCTATGATCTCAAAGCTTTCCCCACAATCGATTCAAAAGTCTCATCGATGTGGTTGATAAGTCTTTCCCCCAAGTATCCATCCAACCCAGTAATGAACTTCTCATTCTTCTTCTCAGGAGTACCGATAAGGGATAGCCCATACTTTGACAAGGTGTCAAACTAAGCAATGTAGTCAGAGACTGCCCTACCACTCTGCTTGAGTTCCAAGAATCTCTTAAACAACACTGACTTCTGGGCTGCTGGAATGAACTTCTCGCTAAAGCGAGCCTTGAACTGATCCCAAGTAACCTGATCCTCTAGAGCAGCTGTTCTAATGGCATTCCACCAATTCATCGCTCGCACTTGCAGCTGACGAGACGCTAGCCTTCTCTTCATCGCATCCTCGATACCCAAGTCGTCGAAGATACGATCATAGCTATCCAACCAATCTTGAACATCTGTGGCCGACTCCATTCTATGGAACGGCTTCCCACCAAGGTTAGTGTAATCCTTGCACAACTTGGCGAAATCGACCCTAGGCGCCTGCACTACTGGGCCAACACCAACTCCGGGATTGGGAACGGCCCCTTGCACTTCTCTAAGCATGTCTCTCATGAGGTCAGTAAACATCGCCCTCATGTCAGCAGCATTCCCATTATTGGCTCCCCTATCAGCACCTCTAGCATATCGGCTCATCGTCAATCTGTAAAAGGGGAAACGATTAACGACCCCATAGTGGTGCTAGTGCAGTGCGACTTCATTCTTATACTACTAATAGTACATACATATATAGATTTTGAAAACCAAAGTAATCACAAATACGCGCTCTCTTATACGTACTATCTCTCCCTAGTGTCTTTCCCTAGGTTAACTATGCAACCTAGAGCTCTGATACCAAGTGTGACGGCCCGCCCCGCACCAACCGACATTTACTCCAAGGTGCGTTGTACACATGTCCAGTGAGCACGGAACGGGTCGTCAGAAGGAAAGGGAAGAAGGAAATGAACTAACAAGGAACTTGTAGAATGTCTCACAGTGCATAGGATAAAATATAATAATAACATACTTGACATAAAACAGGTGAGACAGTGCATAAGCTGAAACAACTAACATAGCAGCGGAAAATCCAAGTACAGCTTATGATCCAAAGTTAAACATTATTACAACTTTTCAAACTGTCTCAAAAGCAAAAGCAAGATAAAGGAGGTACACTACTAATGCCCGAGTAGCGACCACCAACGACACAGGGAGAATATCTATATATCATACGTGGAAGCCTCCTGCTCGCCTCCGAATCAGCTACTCGCGCATCACCAGCTAACTTATCTCTAGTCTGCTCGTGTGAGCACCCAGAGTAATAAGAGGAGACATAAAACTCTGGGTCAGACATACAGCCTGGTATGAGCGATAAGCATCTAAACAGAACAATAACAGGTAGACTAAAACATACCTGAACCTGGACCTGCAACCAAAGAGTTAGCACTATATACTGTATAACACTCTAAGGTGCCATATCAAATGGTGTAAAGACACGGAGGTGGGGGGTGTGCACGTCATAGTGATGGCAAACAATCAAGCATAGAAACCATCCTCACATCTCTCACTCAGTGCGTAAAGCATACGATATTCACCACTTCGATCACCCAACATTTCTTGCCATGATCACTTTGCCCCATGAAGTCATAAATGGCTTCGCTGCACTGATAACGTAGCCACTAATCCTTCTCTATGTCCACTTGCCCCATGGAGTTGTTTACCCCATCTGCGCTGGCTCATAGCCTTACCAATCCTTTACTATGTCCACTTGCCCCATGGAGTTATTCACCCCATCTGCGCTGGCTTTTAGTCTTACTACGCATCACTTTGCCCCTCAAGTCATAATGACTCTACTGCACTGATAACGTAGTCTTGCTACCATCACCTTGCCCCTCGAGTCATAGTGACTCTACTGCACTGATAAGTAGCCCATCATCCATTTTCAGTGGTGAATCGAAGTTATGAACGTCGACAACTCCTTAGCACACGTCTAGCAGCAAAGCCCAACCATGAAGTGAACTCATCGGTTCCCAATTGGATCCTGAGCTCTAACTTCCCGTATTGGACTACCTTTGCATCTCGGGTTACTGGTCAATACTGGGTCGGGTCGGATTCCCCTTCAAGCCATCGGTTCGGGTCGGGTTCACTACGTTGCGTCGGTTCATGGTCTTCCTCTGGTAACGGTTCGGTTCGGGTTCACTACATTGCGTCGGTTCGGGTCGGGTGTCCCACTTCGGGTCGGGTCGTGTTGCCATTTCCCATTCAGTTCGTGCTCCGCTCCGATCAGCTCCCTCATTCTTCAATTACTCCGATTCGATCTCCCCCTTTTAGCCGATCCGATCCCAGTTCAATTAGCATGGCCTTCCTTTTTACCAGGTTTCTCAAGTGTCAAGTTCCGATCCGATCGAATCCCTTGCCCAGTTCAACTTATCCGATCCGAGCCCCCATATCCGATCCGATCCGGTCCAGAACCTACACTTTTCCAGCAACTTTTCCAGCAAGTGTTTTACGCCATTCGACGACGTTTTCGGCCATTCTAACTATTGAAATCATTCACAAAGCATTTCATACAGTCATAGCAACATGCATAATCAATCACAAACAACAAAACATCAATATGATAGGTTAAAATGGATCAAACATACCCAAAACCCCCATTTTTCCCCTTAAACATGTTTAGGTGAAACTAATGATAGGATTAGCAAAACTTAACCAAATTAACCCAAATTCATATCAGAGGTCTAAAACATCATTTAAGAATTTATGAACATTTTTTCCAGAATTTTATCATGTTTAAATTCGCTAATTAACACTAATTACCCTTAATTAGCCATAATTAGTGAGGAACTATGCAAATCACTCACCTTAGCCACAAATAAACTAAGATCTGAAATAAATCTCTGATTTGATGCGAATCCCAATGTTAAACAGTAGCTCTAATATTGATTTGGTGGAGATCTCCCTTGATTTGATGTTGCTAAGCTTAATCCTTGATTAAAAGATGATTTGGAGGTGATTTAGAGGTTGGAGGCCATTTTTAGGATTTCTTGGAGATAAGTGGAGGCTAGAAAACTGAAATGGAATGATTCTCTAACTCATTTCAGCCTCCCCATAACCCTAATCCCGAAATGGGTTATGGGCCTATTCACTAATCACCCTATTTGGTCCGGTTAAGCAGTTTTTCACCTTACAAACCTTATTTTAGCCATATCTCCCAAAGGGTAAGTCCGTTTGGCTACTATGACCACTCTACGGAAAGGTAAACCATCAAACGAATCTAATGGAAGTGCTTTCAGGTCAAAATTCCTTTCCAATCAAAAGTTATGGCCGAAACAATATCAATTATGGGCAAAATGGTCATTTAAAAATCGACAAAAATCATGAACATGGGAAATGAGTCTAATGGTTGTTTCCCAAAGTTACATGACCATACGACTTCATATGGGAAATAAATAAATATTCTACGATCCTTCGATACGTAGAATGCGGGTTGTTGCACCTGTTTACAGAATAGTGCATTCGGTTCATTCTGTTCCTGGATGACTTGTACGGACGGATGTCTGACAGAGTATTTCCAGACGATCACGTATATTGATTTCTCCAACCATACCAAGAGTGGAAGCGGAGAAGGAAACTTCTTTTAGCTAACACATAATGTATGGTTGAGGACGTCAATCGGTGATTTGATGGATTTGACGATGTGGCATTCAAAGTGAATCTGGTGTGATGATAAAGCGTAGCTTCTAGCCTCACATCCGGTAAATGACAGAAATCGGGCAGGCAACATGGCTAAGTCAGTCGCACCGAAGTAGGGTGTATAATCACCTAATCTAGAGTTCCATTTACTTCTAAAAATCTATTGTTGATGCTGTCCCATTCGGGAAACGGTTGCTAATCCCAACCGTTGGTGATATACATTCGATACACTCAAGCAAAATTAGTGGTCGGTCATGTGTGGCCGGGTTGCAAGATGTTATTGTTGAACCCAGTGTATTCCTCTCTAGAGGTACACTAGTGAAAGGTGGTTCCATACCTTGTCATAGTTGGAAACCCATTACCCAATACGTGCTTGCGGTTTTGATTTGTATACTATATATGTAGAACGTGAGATGAAAGTGTTTCTGCTAGATGATTATTATATTGTGTTGATAGACATTATTATAATATCAAAAGGTTTTGATATAAAGATATTTGGATTCTCATAAGGGAAAAACCTGTTCCGTTATACGGCGTGGTCTTATGAGATATCAATTACCTGCTTGAACTGTTTTTAAACTGTTTTACTCATACCAGTGCCATGACTGACCCGGAGTTTATTTGTTTGTTTCCCTAAACTCTTGGGTGCCTAAATTTGTATGGGCAGTCAAGTAGTCAGGATTTACAGATATACTGGAATATCTTGGAGCAGGAGGCTTCAGGATCATTATAGTTATAGTTATTTCCGCTGTGTTGTAAGTGTTGTACCTTGATAATGATATGTATATTCAAGTACAGATTTGTATTTCAAAGTTATGAAATATATTTATTCGTTCCGCTGTGAGATTCGTGTTACTCTGATATTGTTTTCTTCTTCTTCTTCTTCTTCTTCTGTTCTAAGTTTCTATCTTATCTTTCCTTACCCTCTAATTTCTTTCACTAATAACTGGTATTTTTCGATGTTTGGTTAGTCGTCATCGTGTTTATGTTGATAACCAAAGTCGTCAAAATCCCGGGTCATTACAAGTTTGAAATGATATTCAAAGGAATATTAAAGAATAAATTTAGAAGAATTTATCTTTGATAGAATTAATGGGAACCTTTCCCTAAGAATGTGAAATTTAGAAACTAACTGTAGGTTAGCTAAGAAGAATGGTTTCCTGGGGATTGATCTGATGTTGGTTTCGGCCTTCGGGGTTAATATTTGGGGAATTGTTCTCTTGCTAATTTACGGTTAGTGACTGATGAATTGGAATGAGGCATATGTTGTGTTTGTATGACACTTGTTTATTATATACGCGGGTTATTCAGAAAGGTCGGGTTTACACCCATTCGGAATAACTGATTCGACGATATGTCGAAAATGAAGACGGTGGTTAAAGACAGGACGTCTTCATATCATTTGGATAATTACTGATGATCTTGATTAGGTTGTACACCCAAGAAGATGGAAATAGTTAGTGATCGTCCAGACGTATTTTGAGATCAATGGATATGCGAGGTATAAAGTGCCTCCGGTTTCGTTCAGACCCAGAACGGACGTGTAAATGGATTGTGTGTCTGACATTGGATTTTATTCTGTGTTGATTGATTTCTATTAAATATATATCTGTTTGGCGGTGGAGAATTTATTATCTTGAATAACGCCCTTCTCTGAGACGTACGAGCTCAGTGGTTATATATCGATAGATATCAGTCGCATGGCATGAATTGCCTGTGTAGCACGCTGAGATGCAGTGATCTAGGCTTCTGTTGAAAAGCAAAGTCTTGTGGTTGATGATCAAAGCACGGCCTATGTGGCACAGCTTTTTGTATAACGTGAATTCGCGAGCCTCACACCTCGGTATGAGTTAAAAATGGAATAAGGACTACAGGGAGAGCACGACGTTTCTTTCTAGCTAGAGGTAGTGTCAGTGCTTAAACTGGCTGACATTTATATAATTTTTACCTATGTGGTTACTGGAATGAGGCGCCTCGATTTTAGTTCTGTTAGGACCGAGAAACATGTGTTCAGGAATACTAATCAACTAACGTAAGTGTGGACCGGCCCTGAAGCATCCAAGGGTTACCCAGGGAGAGTAGTCCTGAGACATTTGCTAGGGTGTCTCAAAGCGGAGAGGAGCTTGCCCCTTTCCTCGACTCATGATGGAATCCAATTTCCAATACATGACATTTCGGTTTTATTTGTAGAGCCTAGTATGGCGACATAGTGGGATGGGACACTTATGCCGTCTATGATTTATACATTATGATTGAAGTTGTTTTCTTCACTTATAGTAATAATAAAAGATGAAATTTCACATACCAAGCATTTTTGGCTGTTATAAGGTAAAACCCTATCCTCCGGCTTGCGTTGCATTGTGTGATGGGACCTGGGTCTTATAACAGCTTCATTGTTCTTTATTTAGCATTGCGCTGTTTGTTTATGCACTGGTATTCTTGGGGTAAAAACCCGTTCCATGTTATACGGCATGGTCCCTTGATTTACCGAACTTTAAAATCAAATTAATAACTGTTTTAGTTCTCACACCAGTCACATGACTGACCTGGAGTTTATTGTTTTAACCTAAACTCTGGGTGCCCTTATTTTCGACACAGGCAGCTAGTATTTTTGGTTTTGCATATTTATATTCACAGGATCCTGATTTACAGCTGGAACGATGCTCGGAAAGCTCTGTATCCATGTATTACTTTCAGTTGTGTTTTGTATTATTTTCCACTGCTTTGTAATTTATTGTAATCTCTGATATTTCTCTGATGTATTTTATTCATTTATACTCTGTATATTCTTGTATCTGATGGAATGATTATAATAAACAATGAAATGTTCTTCTGTTTGTGTTCTGATTGGTCCTGTCCTCAATTCTATCCGTGCTTTCCTTCACGGGGAAGTTCGGGTCGTCTCATATGTTATATGCAAAACAATATGAAATGCAACTTATGGTGTGACTGATCTTGATTTGAAATGCAATTGTAATTTATAATGATGAATGATATGAAATAAGATGTATAATAATTGTGTGCAGAATGATTTGGTGATAATATCTATTTAGGTAAAATATATTCAAAGTACTATCTAACTATTATAAATTATTTGAATCAAACAAAGATAATGTTAATTTCTAAACTTTGGTTAATTATATTAATAAAATTGATTAAAAGAATGATAAAGATAAGAGTTTAATTAAAAATATATTCATGATAAGTAGTAAAATATTCAGAAAAATCATGGACTTAAATAATATTAGTTAATATTAGTAGTGTAAATATTGTAAAAATTGAAGGTCTTTCTAAAGAGAACATAAAATTTGTATAATATAAAGTAAGCTAAATAAACATATCATAAGTATATATAAAAACTAATTTAAAAAGAACTTAAAATTTAATTTATGAGATATATACCAATATTTTGATACAAATCAATTTTAAATTTAAACTTTAGAAATCAAAACATATTTATTTGCTAAAAAATCCATTTATACTTTTAGAAGAAATATATAGTTATAAAAACATTATAAACTAATCTATAAAACTTCTTATATTTAAACTACTTAAAAAAATCATATATATATATACATATTTTCTTTATATTAAGTTAAATATACAAGTTTTATAAATCTTAATAGGAAGTCAAAATAAGTAATAAGTTACAAATAGTATTTGTGATAATGTGACTCAAAATTGTTACGAAATCATAAGAATAATATATAAATTAAACTATGTATGTTTAAACTTGGAGATGAATAAATTTATATTTAATATCAAAAAGTTATATTAACTATGTATATCATATTAACATGCTTATATCTTTTAATATGTATATTTTGAAACAAGATATAAGAAAATAAGTAGACAAACAAACTAAATAACTAGAGTTTGAACTGGCATTTTCTAAAAAAAAATGGAGAGAAGTTTGAAAGTTTAAACTTTTGAAATTCAAATTTTGAATTTCATTATGTCGACATGACCATTTTTGTATGTCGACATACATGTAGAAAATTAAATGATATATTGTTTTAACTTCTTGATTTTATATTATCGATTTATATTTCATGTTCAACTATTTCTTGAAATAATGTTAATCCTAACAAACATCCAAAATTTATTATTTTATTTTATTAATATTTTGAATTTCAACTTTTGAATTTTAAATTTCAAGTTTGAATTTTAAAGTTTTAAATTTCAAATTCAGAACAAAGCAAAGCCAACAAAACATACATTCAACCAAAAAATTAAAAATTAATTAAGCGTACCCCGTTTTTAGATCCATTTCTTTGATATTCTCTGAATTTTGAATTGATCTTCCGGAATTTGATGATGAGATCTGCTTTATTACGACGGGCTCATTTTTCTGATCAGGATAGTATATTCATTTGTTGAATTTGAACACCGTACGAGAAAGACATCAAACATTTAGTAGTTCAACCAACTTGGCGCCAAAATTTGAATTTTGAATGAATGAACAATTCAACTACTATATAAGGGCCCAAAAGTCATGTCTCTTCATAACTATTTCTCTTCTTCTTCTTCTTCCCGATTTTCAATTTTCGATCAATCTTGCAAGAACCATAACTTCTTTGTTTCTTAACGGATTTGGACGAAATCAGCGGAAAATGGAAGAGAATTCTAGGACTATGATCTAGTGACAGTTTGGGGATGAATTTGGATGGTATTGGAGTGTAGCAAGTCGAAACAGTAAGAGATATGTATGAAATCCCGTAACAGTTTTTCAGTTTTGCACAACCAACTTCAAATAGTCATATCTCACTCAATTTTGATCGGAATTTGACGATCTACCCATCAAATCGACCGCGAGAACGAGAACTACAATCTGGAAAAGGATTTGAGACAAAATAGCCTAACCTGTGGATGCAATTTGAAGATAACCATCGATATTTTTTGTTACCTAATCTCTTTATTCACCAAAACTTCATTTGATCGTTAGTTGATCACTTCTTGACGGATTTACATGAAATCAGGGGTATCGCGAAGCAAATGAAGAGAAATACAATATGAATTGATGTAAATCCAAAGTAATAAAGTGATCTGGTACCCATTTCTTTGCTGATTTATATTATATATACCCATTTCTTCTTAATGTCTCTTCACCAACCGTCATTACTCATCTCCTTTTTTAATTTCTTTTCCGAATTTGAATTTTCAATAGCCACCATTTCGGCATTTGAATTTGCAACAGCCACTTCAACCATCTTTTCAGAGTTTGATTATCTAATATCCATCTAACACGTCTTTTCCTGCAAAACAACATAACTTTTCAAAGAATCGAATAACTTTTCAAAAAATAAATGACTCTTCAAATAATCAAGTGACTTTTCAAGTAATTAACTGCTACTTTAAACAATAATATCATGATGGTTTTGTAACACATCCACAGATCAAAAATTTCAAAATTTAAAACACTTCAAATTTCAAAATTTCAAATTCTAGAAATCAAATCATTGTAACTTGATTTTTCAATAAAATTGAATGCAGAATCATCTGATACTTGATGCAATACATAAATTAAAACTAGTGTTCAAAATTTTCCATATAACATTTTCAAAAATCAGATTATGAACTTTTTGAAAAACCTTGCTCTAATACCAATTGTTAGCGATTGCGGAATGGATCGTTAAGGCAAAACAAACACTAGAGGAGGGGTAAATAATATTTGTGAAAATTTTAACAAAATCTAAAAAATATGTGAACTACGAGATGAATCAAGCACCACAAACACAATCACAGACACAAATTCAAACACAGATACAAAATAAACAGAAATAAAGATGCAGAAAAGGAAAGAACACAACGGATTTTATACTAGTTCGGATTGCTCCTATGTCCAGTCCCATGCAACGCTGGATTGCTTAGAGTTTTATTACTATATCAAAATCCAATTACAAACTCCTTGATTTCACGGCTACAAGGGATACCACCGATTCCAACGTCCTTGATTTCATGGCTACAAGGGATACCACCGATTCTAACCTGTTTTACTCAACCCAAACAATTAGAAACAACCCTAGAACTCTTCAATAGAACTTGATTCAGAGAGAGATGAGAAGAGAGTATAGAGAGAATAAGTTTAAAAAAAAAAGAATTGAATTCGGTAGAGTACAAGTATAGGAATCATAAAAATGATTAAGAATTAATATATAATGAAAGAGGATGAAAGCGGAGAAGATGATATGTTTAAAAATTTGGTTTTAACCCCTTTTTATAGTGTGTGAAAGGTTGCAACGTTCCTGAATCGTTTCAAATAGTGAAAAGGCACTTCCTTTCAAAATTGACAAAGTGACAGTTATATGTCGACATGGTGTTTTTGTTATGTCGACATACCCTAGTGTATTTTTGAATTTTAAAACATTTTTCATGTGTTTTGATATAAATAAAATTCTGGAAATTCTTGAATCAAAATATAGTATTGTAAATTAATATTATAAAGTAGAAAATCATATAAAACATAAATTTAAACTATATAAACTTATTTATAAAATTATAAGGTTTTAAACTATATAATTATAAAGTATAAGAATATAAATATATAAAATTTATGTTTGAAAAACAAAGAAGAATAAGAAAGGAAAAAATAGAGAAGATAGAAAATAAAATAGAGAGAATTGAGGATAGAATTTAAAATTAGAATTTGAAAATTAGAATTTGAATTTGAACCTGGAGTGCTATTTAGAGTCTTACACAATCTAGACTTTATAACTATATTAATCCTGAACTCTTGAATTCTTGAAATCTTGAATACTCATGACTCTTTAAATTTCGCTAATCTTTGAATCTTTATCATCTTTAAATTGTACAGTCTTCAGTAATATTTCCTATGTGTAATTCTTGCATATATATATTCTATACAAAAGTGTTAGTATATATTTAATAATCAATTAATATTGAAATAAGGTTGTTGTCATCAAAACTCCATTCTCCAACAAATGTGAGTGGTCTGGTGCACAAATATATATATATATATATATATATATATATATATATATATATATGTACTACAAGAGATAAATAAGTAAATTAGAAATGTATGTAGGGGTACAACAAATAGATATTTTGGGACTGATAAAATAAGAATATTTCATAATTATTTACTGTTTTAGGAAAATTATGACCGTTGGGCTCATAAATGACATTAATTATAATCAATGGAAATAAAAGGTATTTAAAGATTAATTGTTGCCTTAGGAAAATATGACAGTTATGGTCATAAATGGCAATTACCCTATGAAACAGAAGTAAATGAAATAAATAAGGGATTTATGGGTATTGATTCCATTTTAAATACTAAGTCCAATAAGGAAAAAGATTAAATAAATATCCTAGGCTGAGAAGGATATAACTTTCCTTATTTATACTAGTTAAAATAGAACTTATAACTAAAATTTTGAATTGGACTTGGTAGGTTAATGATGTGAAGCATCATTAACCATAGGAACCCATGACGATAATTAATTGTGTACGTAAAGTATTTCCGTAAAGAGAAAGTAAACAGAAATAACTCAATAACGTCGCCTGCTTTAGGAGAAGGTCTTAAGTTGTTAGATCCACCTATAAAAAGGTATTAAGCGATCGCATAGCCCACCTCCCATAAATAAAAGAATTAAAGGCTTACTGGGTACGAGCTTGGTAATCTTCATGTATAGTCTGCTTCCTTGGGTCTTAAGTGGCTTTCGGTCGAGGAGTTCACTTGGGAATAGGTCATCCAGTTAGGAGTCTTAAATGGTGTTCGAATCCTACCTAAACCTAGATTTAAAAATGTTCGGTATGGTAATTCCATAGGGCTACCTATCCTACAAGAAGTATTACGCGTCTAAGAAGATTATCCAATAAGGTCAGCTAGATGGTACAATGAGATTCCACTAATAGGAACTATTGTCTTAAGCGATGAGCTGCCATCTCTCACCTTATGTGGGGCATGGTTTTATATGCGTGAATGACGGAAGCCTTAACTAGTACGGCCCTATAGCTAGTGTCCTCTAGTTTAAAATAATGTTGAGTAAATCATCGAGAGGTATTAGATGACCAATAAGTCCGCATAGGGTCTTAAGCGATCGGAGGAATCCATCTTATCTATCATTCGATGGTGAGGCGTTAAGTGGCTATGTATACACTTATGAATAGATAAATGGTTAGGAGTTCACTTCTCGGTTTAATAATTAGTTAATGATTATATAAAGGCTTCATAAATGGATGTGTTATCATTTTGTCTCGATATCAATATCATTGGGAATACTACCTTGTGAATGGTAGTTAGAGTCGTGCGTAAATGTTTACAAGGTTAGGTTATAATTTCTATCCTTGGTAGTCATATATATTGGGTTGAACCAAACAGTATACATCTGTGTATTGTAATCTATGTTGTACTTTTCTTGTTAAACAGAACTTGTTGTATGAGCCCTCCTCATTACAACCTTCAAAGTTTTCAAGAGAAAGAGGGTTCTCACAGGTGTTTTAGTTTGGCTTTTGGTTCTCGCTCTCTCTCATGCTCGGCATTGACACAGTGACTCATTTTTATAAGGTAGTTACTGAAGTTAATATTGGTCTATCCTATTTTTTTTTTCTGCTGTGAGTTTTTTTTATCTTACTCTGATTATGCTCTTGCTCATTTATTTGCAAGTACCAGATTATGCTCCATGCTTGGATGTGCTCGAGTTTCGATTTTTGTCGAAATTTGGGTTCAAAAAACATGTGGGGTGTTACATAACAACCATATGAAAATTTTACTACCATTGGAAAATGAGGATAAAGTTATGGAAAACAAGCTTGCTAGTAAAGTACTTATAAACGGTGTTAAGAATAACAAGAAAAACAAAAGTGGAATATCAGATTTTCTACCAACGAAAAAGTTCTTATTTATCTTTCCTCTTTTATATGAAAACGTGACATTCTTTCGAACATTTTTGAGAAAATTTAATTTCCAAATAATAATTTTTACTTGCACGATTAAAGAAGATGATTTAAAAACAAACTAGATTCTTCTTCCCTATCAATATATTTTTTCCTTGAAGTTATTTTTGGGACCAAAATTTTGTCTTAGATCAATTTAAATAGAAAATACGCTCTTAAAATTTAAAATAAAATCAATCGTCTTGGAGTTGAATTTAAATAGTACTCATCACGAAGTTCCACATTTTAAATATTCTTTTGCGCATACATATGCCACATTTTCCTAAATCATAACACAAGCTCAACAAATTGTGTTTACATTGCTAGAGAATTATTCCATCATACAATAGTTACCGACGATAATTCTGTTTTAGTTTCACTGTAAACTACTATACATCTACCGACCTAAATATTAACGAACAATCTTGCCAGGAGCTACTCTTCTAATAAATAAAAATGTGTCAATGCAAATATGTATTTTGCTTCTTTCTATTGAAAATTTTCAGAATACTTTTGGTTTTTGGGTGTGTTTATAAAGAGAGGAGAAAGAAAGAAGGAAGAAGAAAAGGTTAGTCTCACATCATGAGAATTTGAGGAGTATTCTAGCATATGAATAGCTTTCTCATGAGGTGGTTAGGGCTTTGGGACACCCAAATGTGTGCTTTGTTGTAAGGAGGGAAGTCATGCATCACTACCACACATACACGCACCGCCACTGCCGGCCGGCGTCCAATCGAACGAATTGAATCAGGACGGGTCCGGTACTGTTTCGGGTTTCGTATCCATTAAATAATTTTGGGTCAAGAATAAACAAAAGGCTGAGTTTCAGCCTATATGAACCTAGACCCAAAAATTGAATTTAAATTAAGGCAGGAATATTTTGCAACGCTTTTGACTGTTGGAAGTGAAGGGGCATGTCATTTCATAATCAAATGCACATGACCGTTCATAACAGTTGTGAACCATTCCAAATGACGCTTGGTATAGAGACGCTTCTTTCCACTATATATAAATAGCAATTCCAGAAAACTATTGTAAATCTATTCGAAATTCTTTTCTTCTTCTTCCTAAATTTCTGCAACGTCTCCATTACCAACATCCAGAAAGTGTTGCAAATTCTCGATTTTGCAACACTTGCAAACTGTTACAGAATTCTTTATCTTCCTCTTCATTCTATTCTATACTTGCACCATCAGAAATCAAATTGGTCGGATCAAAGTCGTACAAACTTTGAATTCGATTACATTGCTCAAATACTTCATTAAATCTCGAAATTAAATAGTTCGTTGACCCGTTTGTACCCGGTATGTTGAACTATTGTTTGAAAGAATTTATTCCATAGGTCCTTGAGTCTGAAGTACGACATTATCCTCCTCACAGTCATATCGAAACACAAAATCCTCAACAAATTTTCAAATAATATTCTTAAACCATGGAAGGTTTGAGCGCACTATAGGTTATGAATCAGCTTTTAAATTGGTTGGAATGGTTTGATGGGGACAATTTTATTCATTGGCCAGAGACAATGAAATCTTTCTGATCACCGTCAAATTTTTTAACATTTTGGAAGATGGTTTTGAAGTTATACCAGAGGAAACAAACAAAGATGGTGCTTCTCTAAAGGAAAAACGTGCAAAGCACAAAAAAGACAATTTTCCATGCAAAGGGAACATTCTGAATGCATTGTCTACTCCCGTTTACAACACTCATAGGACCTTAGAAGCTGCAAAGGCACTCCATACTACATTAGAAAGCAAGTATCTCATACCCGATGCAAGTAATAAGAAAATTATTATTTATAATTTTGTGAATTTCAAAATGGTCGCCGACAAGTCCATAGTTGGATATGTAAGTGAATTTGTACTATTAGTGAATCAACTTAAAGATGTGGGAATAGGTCTCCCTGAATCTTTTGTTGTTAAAGTTGTTATTTTAGGACTCCCACATTCTTGTAATGATTATAAGAATAAATTGAAGCATGTAGAAACAAATTATGATTTAGACGGTTTATAGCGTCATCTTCGTATTGAAGAGGATTCTCGTAAGTGCGAACTAGATGATAATCAGCAAATTGAGTCCCATTCTGAGGCAAATAATGTTGAAATTACTGAAAAATTAAAGCATAATATTGAGACAAAATTTAAGAAGAAAAAACATTCAAAGAACAACAAAAAGAAAATTTCCTAATACTATTGCAACAAACTCGACCATTATGCCTTCCGTCTATGAAAGAAACAATAAAAATTGAATTTGGTTGAAGACTCGCTTATGGCTGTAGTACAAGATAACTATAGTAGTGGAATTGATAATGATTGGTGTCTTGATACTAGAGCAATCTTTCACATTTGCGAAGGCCGTAATCTGTTCAAGACTTAATGAAGAGAATAGTGGAGAAACCAGCGATGTTACTGACGCAAACAAAGTTGTAAGCAAAGTTATGCCAAAAGGCACTATAGAACTTTTATTTACCTATGGAAAAGTTCTTACATTAGTCAATATATTTTATGTACCCGATATGTGTAAGAAATTGATTTCTATATGGCTTCTTAACAAAGGAGGATTCAAGATGGTGTATGAGTCTGATAAGTTAGTGTTGTCCAAGACAGAAAATTCATTAGACATGGATATTCTTGTAATGGCATGTTTAAGTTGAATCAAATAAAGAAACCTTTATTTATATTGTTGATTCTGTTAGTTAATGACATTGTAGAACAGGACATGTTAATTACAAGTCCCTTAAAAATATGCATAAATTAGGATTAATTTATAGTTGTAATTTCAATACTATCTCTAAATGAAAAATATGTTTTCAAGCTAAAATACACCGATAATTCTTTTGATATGAAGAAACAAAAACTGGTTTGCTAGATTTGGTATATAATCATATCACCTATAATGGTAACCAATAATATATAACGTTATAAATGATTGTACTAGATATTCATATGTATATCCGATGAAAACTGAAGATGGGGATTTTGATGAATTCAAAATTTACAAAGCAACGGTCGAAACACAACTAGGAGTTAAAATTAAAGTGTTACATTCAGATCATAGTGGTGAATATTTTTCAAACGAATTCACCTTGTTTTGTAAACAACATGGTACTAATGCACAGCCCCACATACAACACAACAAAATAGTGTTGCTGAGTGGAAAAACAGAACTTTAGTAGAAATGGTTAATGTCACGCTCATAAGTTTAAATTTACCCTATAACCTATGGAGTGATGTTATGTTATCTACGTATTATATTTTAAATATAGTACCACTTAATAAGAATAATATTTCCCCTTATGAATTATGGTTTAATAGAAAACCTAACCTTACTAGACTTAAAGTTTGGTGTTGCTTAGCATATGTTAGAAAACCAAACCCTAAACCACCAAAGTTAGTAAACAGGGCACTGTGTGTTTTCATCGGATATTCACTTAATAGCATAACTTGTAGATTCCTTATTCTTGACATTTAGAAATTATAAAATCCATAAATGTAGAAATCATTGAAAATCAAACCGTTGGGATTCCATTAAGATCATCTAGTCCTTAATGAGACAAGATATATAATGAACGTCGAGGATAATCCCAAAATTTATTCTGAGCCGATGAGTTCTACATATTTTATTTTTTGGAAAGAAGCTTTCAACGATGAAATGAATTCCATAATGTTAAACTAAACTTGGGTTTTAACTGATTTACCTCCTGCTGTTAAACCTATAGGATGTAAATGGATATTCAAGAAAAAGTTGAATACAAAGGGATGCATTTATAAGTTTAAAGCTGGATTAATTACTAAGGGATATAAGAAAAGACATAAAATAGATTATTTTGATACATATGCTCGAATCTCTCGCATATCTTCTGTATGTTGTTTAATAGCACATGCATCAATTCATAATTTGGTCACACATTAAATGGGTGTAAGGACAGCTTTTCTAAATGGAGATTTAGAAGAAGAGATATATGTGGAACAACCTGAAGTTTTTAAACCCTAGGCCAAGAAAAGAAAGTTTGCGAATTAATAAAATCTCTTTATGGTCTGAAGCAAGCTTTCACGCAATGGCATGAGAAATTTGATAAGGTTGGACTATCATATGGATACGTTGTTAATGATGCTGATAAATTTATATATATCCAATTGGATAAAAACAGTTATGTTAAAATATGTTTATACTTTGATGACATGATGATATTTGGTTCTAATACATCTTAAGTCAATGAAACAATGAAGTTTATATCTTCTAAATTTGATTTGAAAGACCTAGGAGAGGCTAATGTAATTCTGGGAATTAAAATCATTAGAAAAAAGGAAGAGTTATTACTAAATCAATCTAATTACATTAAGAAGTTTCTATTGAAATATGGTCATTATAGTGACAAACCCACACCAACTCCTTTAGATCTTAGTATTAAATTAGAAAAGAGAACTAGTTGAACTATTTTCAACTAGATATTCCAGTGTTATTATGGAGTCTTATGTATGACATGCATTGCACTAGACTAGACATCGCACTTGCTATAAGCATATTGTGTCGATTTACGAGTAATCGAAGTTTCGAACATTGGAAAGCTTTTCCATAGTTTTAGCTTACTTGAAAGGAACCATTACCTGTGGTTATTCTTATAAAGGATATCTTGTTATAATAGAAGGATATAGTGATGCAACCTGGAACAATGTTGAATTCAAATCAAAGTCTACGAATCGATGGATATTTACATTAAGAGGCACTACTGTGTATTATTGGGCTTCCAAGAAGCAGACCTATATATCTAACTCAACAATGTTTTCACAATTGATTACATTAGCAGATGCATGTAAGGAAGTAGAATGACTTAGTAATTTGTTAATGGAAATTCCATTATGGAATAATATATCTCCAGTAGCCTTGATTAACTGTAGCAATCAAGCGACGATACACAATGTCTCCAATAAGACATATAATGTAAAGTCTAGACATGTGAGTATAAGACATCAAATAGTAAGACAGTTACTCAAAAGTGGAGTGATAACTATTGACTACATAGAAATAAAGAAAAACTTGTCTGGCCCACTCATAAAGAGTCTTCCAAAGGTAATGGTTTCTATAAAGTCAAAAAAATAGGACTAAGGTTTATGAATGAAGGTTGATCATTCTTAACGGAAACCCAACTTTGTCTTGAAAAGAATAGACAAAGTTCAATGGGTACCAACAAGTTAAGAGAATGATTATGGAACACTAATTCAATAATTCCATTATGTTTATTATTGGATTCTGCAAGAACAAAGGATGGATGAACATTCTTAACAAGTCTAGAAACCTTAAAAGGTGCATCACATGAACACCTTAAAAAACTTACCTATGTGAGTATGGAAATCAGGTCATTTCCAAGGAAAGTAAGACTGCTTTCTAAAGTAGACTCATGAACTAGGATTAAAAGCACATGGCTATTAATGTGTTGACCAATAAAGAACACTTTTCATAAGAAAATCAACATGTGTGATTGTTCTGGTCTTATCATTAAGAGATACTTGGTTCAAGATTCGTTTACCACATAATCTCGATAAGGTTTTGAATGGTTTACACTAAGTAAAAGATTAAATCCAAAAGATACCACTTATTTATGTATTGGTTTCTACGATGATGCAAAACTTGATCTTAGAATTACATTGGTATGATCCCACTTGGGTTTGTAGGAAGTCACTCTAGTGGTTCAGCTGCCCACTTTATTTATTTTTCTTATTTTTCTACGATGATGCAAAACTTGATCTTATTGGTTTCTATGATGATGCAAAACTTGATCTTAGAATTACATTGGTATGATCCCACTTGGGTATGTAGGAAGTCACTCTAGTGGTTCAACTGCCCACTTTATTTATTTTTCTTATTTTAAAAAGCTTAAATCCAAAAGATACCACTTATTTATGTATTGGTTTCTACGATGATGCAAAACTTGATCTTAGAATTACATTAGTATGATCCCACTTGGGTATGTAGGAAGTCACTCTAGTGGTTCAGCTGCCCACTTTATTTATTTTTCATATTTTTCTACGATGATGCAAAACTTGATCTTATTGGTTTCTACGATGATGCAAAACTTGATCTTAGAATTACATTGGTATGATCCCACTTGGGTATGTAGGAAGTCACTCTAGTGGTTCAGCTGCCCACTTTATTTATTTTTCTTATTTTAAAAAGCTTAAATCCGAAAGATACCACTTATTTATGTATTGGTTTCTACGATGATGCAAAACTTGATCTTAGAATTACATTGGTATGATCCCACTTGGGTATGTAGGAAGTCACTCTAGTGGTTCAGCTGCCCACTTTATTTATTTTTCTTATTTTACAAATGGGGCGAGATTTTTGAAAATTTTCAAAATACTTTGGATTTTAGGGTTTGTTTATAAAGACAGAAGAAAGAAGAAAGGAAGAAGAAAAGATTAGTCCCATATCATGGGAATTTGAGGAGTATTCTAGTATATAAATAACTTTCTCATGAAGAGGTTGGGGCCTTGGGGCATCCAAATGTGTGTTTTGTTGTGAGGAGAGAATCATGCATCACTACCACACATGCGCGTACCGCCACCACCGTCCAATCGAGCTGAACAGAACCTAACCGGGCCGAGTATGGATATCTGTTTCGAAACCCAAGAAAACTGTTGCAAATTGATTCAAAACTCTATTCTTCTTCCAAAATTTATGCATTGCAACACCTCCATTACCAACATGCAGAAAGTGTTGCAAATTCTCGATTTTGCAACACTTGTAAACTGTTGCAGAATTCTGTATCTTCCTCTTCATTCTATTCTTTATTTGCATCATCAGAATTTAAATACCAAAGTGTTATTGGTAAAATCAAATTCGTACAAACTTTGAATTTGACTACATTGTTCCAAGGCTTCATTAAATCTTGAAAGTCGATAGTTCGACGATTTGTTTGTGTCTGGTGGGTTGAACTATTGTCTAAAAGAATCTATTTCATAGATCGTCGAAGTCTGAAGTATAGTGTTATCTTCCTCAAAGTCATCTCGAACCACAAAATCCTTAACACTTTCTTAAAAGGTTTATGTAAACAAATTTCACAGGAAGGAATATTATATGCTTATTACGGCATCAAGGTTATACATAATTTTTATGTGTTTGTAGATATTGCTTTTCCTTCTCAAAATATGGCTTCATTACCAAATCCTAAATATTCTTAGGAAAAGTTGATGAATTTCCATAATCAACTTTGTTGGAAGTAAGTAGAAATTCTTTTAATGCTAGGAAAATCAGATAGTGTCCATTAACATCATAATAAATTATGCATTGATTTCACTGCATAGACTTTAGATTTTCCAATGGAGTTATATAGTCACTAAGAATCAATATATGCACCTTTCATTTAACAATTATCTGCTCTGATCATATTAGCTACCACTTTGGGGGTAACTGGTAAGTTTGTACGCAGGAAACGAGAATATATTTTAGATATCATTCACAAGATCACCTTGTCTATTTTTTGCAATTGAATACTATTAATGTAGTTTATTATCATCCAAAATATGCTATTTAGAGTCAATATCTTGGCTTCTTACTATAAACAACTATTGGCTCTCATTTTGTTATCTTAATGCTTGTTTGTGTTGAATTTGCTCTCATACAAGTTTAGGACTGTTCGAAAATGTGCAAAATATAGTTTTCACGCCATCGAAAATGAGTAGACAATTGCATATTTCTATCTAGTTTATTTTCCGATTTTCCGAGTGAACATACTTTAGAGAATCGTCAATGTATAGAACATGTATTATCCAATTTAATCTATGTGTCCGCAATGTTATACCAATGTAAGTAGACAACACTTTAAAAAGAAGAAAGAACACTACATTGCAAATGCTATTTTAAAAATAATTTGACACATGTAGGCAATCAAATCATGACAAATAATATATTTATTTTAATTAGTTATATTTAATTAATTATGATTGGTTTCACATTGTGAAATACAATGTCTACAACTAGACATTGCAATTGACAATCTCTTCTATATTTTTTTTATTTTTTTTGCCACATCATATCAACAATCTATTATACATTAACATTAGAGATAAAATTTCACTTCGATGTTAAATGCTTATGTGTAATAAATTTATCATGAGAACCACAATAGGATTGAAGATACTTTTAAAACTGCATCACAAAGTTTTATTGATTTATTTTTTATACGAACAAAAAATTGTAAAAAATAATAATTTGCAGGGGAACATTTGAGATATTGGATGGAAATTTTGTCTTACATCCTTATCAAGGAGTGCGAGCTCGTCTTTCTTCTAATATAAACCCCAAGTTTGCTAACTTTTGTATAAGTTTATAGAAAATTATAATTTGAGTAGTTGCCATTTTGTAAAGTAAGGCCAAAAATATTCAAGGAATTGTCAATTGGTCAAGTATGCGTGTATTTGGTCAATCAATCCATGATCACCCAAATACCCACATTTGCACATCTCATCCTCAGCAAACCCTAATTAGAGAAATGAACCATAATTACGGTTCTATAAACATAACTATGGATCAGGAGCCGTAGTTATAGTTATGCAACCCTAATTATGGCTCCTCGATTTAATGCCTAATCAGTGTACCGAGGAATGAGTAAGAATACATATCAAAATTTGATGACCTGAGTCTAGTAAGCATCAATCATGCGGATTTCTCTCTATTTACAAGTCAATCATCATCAGCAGCTAGGGATGTCAAATGGGTTGGGTTGAATTAAAAATTTACCCAACCCATTTAACATATAAAATACCCAACTCATTATACCCATTTATTAAATTGGTAAACCCAATCTACTAATTTAATGGGTCAAACCAACCCAACCCACCTAACCCATTTTTATGGATTTTTTTTTGATTCGGCCACCTTTAACAAACTTATCACTCATTTAGCCTATTTTAAAACTTATTACAGCCATAGCCTGTTTTATGTCACATTAGCTCAAAACCGTTATTACCACAAGCGGCATTTGAGATGACGCTAACCGCGACATCCTAAATGACGCTCAGACATGAGTTCTATGCGTCATCCCAAATAACACTCCACGTGTCATCTTAAATGCCACTAGTGTTAATAACGGTTTTGAGCTGATGTGACGTAAACCAAGCTACGGCCGTAATAAGTTTTAAAACTAGGCTAAATGAGTGATAAGTTTGTTAAAGGAGGCCAAATCGAAAAAAAATCCCATTTTTATTGAAATTGTTGCTCATCACATTGAAGATATCATTTCATTTCACTTGCAAATGCAAACTCATGAAGCTAAAACATAGAAACTGCAATTGCAACAGCAACATCGATCGATTTCACATACTAAACTGCATCACATAAATTGAAAATCATACAAACTGTAATACATACAACATTTAATCAGCTTTCATTGAAATATCATTAGAGTACTCAATATCTAATATAACAGCAAATAGAATATCCTTTAAAAACTAAATAACAACTGCAGTCAAATATCACTAAAAAAACAACATAATAGTAGCAATCTGCTGTTAAAAGCGAATGCACAAAAATATCATTTGCAGTAGTCAGTTATGTCTTTTATGCATTATCCCATGATCTTTGACAGCGTTTGGATGTGATAACGTTCCTGGAAAAAAAATCAATTTTGCTTGCACATAACAATAAACAAATGATTTGAAAATTTCGGTTAAAATAATCTAAAAATATGAGACATAGAAAAGGAAAATAAAGTACAAATAAGGAGTGCCGAAATGATAGAAAGAACAGAATTTTGATTGATTAAATTAATAAAAATGGTTAGTTTTGTAACTTAAATGGCCTTATGCATCTTTTATATGCTAATTGCAGTCAATGCATATGTGTGTTTGTGTTTGTGTTTTGGTGTCATTTGAGTGTATATTTATATATTTTGACATAGTAAAATTAGAAATATACTGCTAGATATGATAAACCTCTGAAGTAGATGCACTAAGGCCCTACAATCTCATTTTTTTGACAGCGAGTCCCGGCTTCATGTAAGGTTATTCGTAATTAAAAAGACAGAATTGGAACGAATCCAAATCAATCAATTGGAAGCTAAATTTACTAGTTCGCATCATCATGTGCAAGTTATTTATTTATCTCCCCTATTTAGATTAATTTACCTAAAAGATAAACTTGATCTTATTGAAGCACCAGATTCTAAAATTAATTACAACAAAAAATAACAGTAGCAACACTAGCAAGATAAGAAACAAACCTTCTGTCCACCAATAGGTTTGACGCAATGCATACTGTTAGACCAAAAAGTGGTTCTAACACACAAATTGACTAAAATTCTGATAAAATGAGATTAAAAACATAAAAAAGACACGAGATTTAAAGTGGTTCGGCGTTAAAGAGCCTACGTCCACTTTATATCACTTTGCTTGATGATGTAGATGAAAGTACAACAAGATATTGACTCAATCTCACTCATTTTTCATATACATTCACTCAATTATATTCAAAATACACCTTGAATGATGATTTGGATTGTTTGGGAGTATTGGAATTCGGTTCTCAAGGATACTCAAACTCTCAAAGTGCCATAAGATCCCTCTAAATGCCTCTTGATGGGGTATTTATAGGTGAAAATTCCTCCCGGATCCGTGTCGGATCGGGTATACGTGGCTTCCATCCCGTCACTTTCGGGATCGGGTGAGTTCTGGTGAGGACAACACATCTAGTTAGTGGCCATCGTGGGTAGAAAGTGGGTGTAACTGCCCCGAATATCCAGGAGATCGTGGAGCGGAGTTACAGGATGCACTAGGTTCGGATCGGATAGGCTAACAGATAGGGTTCGGATCAGCCCTACTACCTCCGATCCGATCCGAATACTTTCCTTTCTCCTTTGTCTAGTTTTTGTTTCTACTCCTGTAATTCTGATCCGAACCGGATGCATAACAGAGCGTCTTTTGTCTACTTGATCTTCTAACTTCTTGACTTTGTTTAGCCTAGTTTACAAAGTAGGCTAACATTTTGCCCCCTCAAAGGATGCTTCTGTTGAAGACGAAGCATGCTTTGATGTTATCTATTCATTGGTCTTTGAATTTGAGTCGCTGATAAGTGTTTCCGTTGATGTGTAGGGATATATTGCTTCAGACAGTCACATCTCCTGATGTTTATATATATATATATATATATATATATATATATATATATATATCACGTAGCGTGTAGGCTACTTTCTTCATTTTTTAACAAGTTTGAAGATTCTTCTTGATTTCCAGTGGTCCCTCCAGGTAATTCCTTTCCTTATCTCTCTTTTTGCTCCACTATACGTGTTGAATTAATCTTCTTAGGCTCTTGGGTCAGTTCCTGTTCGAATGGCTTTTCCTATGTTTTCTCGTTGTTAGGCTAACAGGCCCAATATCCATGGACCAACTCTCCCTTCCGAATGGAAAGGGAGTGCTACGTTAATAGGAACACGAAAAGATTTCTTCACCCAAGTATATAAATCCATCCGCCTCCTTTCTTTCTTTTACTTTTACATTTTCAGGGACTTGCCCCAATTTCGAAGAGGGGAAAAAAACCTAATTCCAATTCTTGAATTCACGAAGGAAATTCTTCGATTTCTCGAAATAAATCCGTAGGTAGGGCTTCAAACAACGACTTAATCCTCCTTTAATTAGTTCTGACATGAATCCATGAATGGTTTAAACGATTTTAATGTGAAAATTTGTTGGCGTTGGCACCATGTCCTCCGCCTCTCCTCCTCGTCGTCGGTGACCTTGTCGCCACCTCGAGGCTATTGCGGAGGAGGCCTGGAGCAGTCATTGGTCGTGCCAATTTACAAGCCCTAACTTTACACTGATTTTTTGGGTAAGATGCTTGGTAGGAGATGAAGGAGCAGAGAGGAAGAAGAAGGAGATGGATTCGGTTCAGGTTGGATGATTCAAAAGTATGGGAGGAAGGAGAAAGGTTGGTTCGGGTCGGAGGAGCAAGATGAGATAGGGGGTTGAAATAAATATACTAGTCAAGTGATGCTGGTACGGTTCGGGTCGGGGTCAACCGATCCGACCAAGTCAGCCTTTGCCCATACTCCTCCTATCTGAACCCGTCATTCTCCTTGTTTCGATCCGAACTTGTTTAAATAAAGCACCCGAACCGATCCGATTTTTGTGCTCGCACCGAACCGGTTATCACATGCATATCCGATCCGAAGGCATCACACAAAGACAGCCTGACTAAATCAACTAACATTAACTTTGGTCTATGACTTCATGGATAGTTAGGATAGTTCCTTGCGAATACGGACGAACATCAAGAACTATTCTGAATATCGTTACTTTGTCAAAACTTTGCATTACACTTTCAAGTGTTCATTTTACATCTCCTGCACACACCGTACACACTTTAGTTCATACACATGCACAGGGGGACACAGGCTAATTTACTCTAATTTCTGTTATTGCTTCTTCGATAGTTTATTGACCATGGACGAGAGATGTTCATCTCGATTAGCAGAAAAGAAAGAGGTCCCAGAGACATCCAAGAAAATCACTCTTGACGACATATCTTCTTCCTCAGATCCAGAATGGGATGACGAGGGCCCAGATTACGAAGTAGGAGCGCATAACAAAATGCCTTCTGATAGCGAAGTTTCTCTGGCATATGAAGAGGAAGGAGAGATTGGAGATAATCGAGCCCCTGATGAATTTGAGTCTGCCATCATATTGGAATCACCCCAAGATTCTGTTGAATCGACGATTGACAACGATAGACTTGTTCGAATACTCCTAAAGCACGGGATACTAAAAAGGGATACCCTGGTGCCATCGAAAACTGACCGTCCTCACAATCCTCCAGAAGGATTTATGGCAATCACCCGATTGATGTGCATGGTTGGGGCTATTCCACCGTTTTCTCCTTTTGTTGTCTACTTTCTAAGACAGATGCGAATTGCCCCCATGCAACTGCATCCCAACTCCTATCCTTACCTACATACCTTATATGTAGCATACAAAGAGATTCTAGGCATAGAACCAACATTCGATGATATCCATTTCTTTTATAATTTCAAACATCAGACCCAAGAGACTCACTCCTTCTCGTACTTTGAATCAGTTCCGAAGAGAAAGATCATCACCGTTCCATTTAGCAGTAAAGCTGGCGATCCAAAACCTGAATGGTTTTATATCAAACAACAACCGGGGTGCGCTAGGAGATGGACCAAATCAAGTAAAACATCTATTTTCCAGACTCCAGCCTTAAGTGTTAATGTTGACATACTAACTTGCTTTCATTTTAATCCGCAGTTCGCAACCCAAAGCAAATATCAGGTCAATTATACTTTGATCATTTACACCAGTTGCTCAATGGTGACCAAAAGTTCTTGACCATCGACAGTGTTCTTAAGGATGAATACCTTCATCTTCATGGGTTGTTGTACATTACCCGTAGCATAGGTCACGGGTCGGGTCCATATGTGTACATCCCCCCAGTGGACGTAATTCAAGAAACGGGCGAGAGTTCGAAAACTCCCATAATGTCACTTCGAACTTCACCTTCTTCGTCTTCGACTCAGGATGACGAGCTGGCCAACATAGCCGAAAAGCACCGAGAAGGGTACATCGTCCCTGAGGATACTATCTCTCCTGAAAAGTCGACGTCTTCCGATGAACCTCCAATAGATGCTTCCCAGGGAGATGCCCCTATTACCGATGATCTTATATTTCAGGGTTTAGGAGATCTCCCCTTACCTGAAACTATCTACACTTCAGAGGATTTTAGTACAAATCCTTTAGTTTTTACTTCTTCAGAAGAGACCACTCCAGCTAAGGCCAAAGGGCCCACTCGCACTAGTCTGGCTTCAGACTCGGGTTTGTCGGGGGGAACACCACTTAGGATGCACTTAACACAATAGCACCACATTTCACAGCACTGAGTTCTCATGAGAATACTGATTCTGAATTCCATTTGCATTGTTGCGCAGGTACAATGTCTCGTTCTCACTATGACATCAGGAAACTTCATCGCAGCATGACCGGACCCCCTTCTGATGCTGAGCATGATCGTCGCGAAGGCCGGGGTAGAGAGGATAGATGGCCTTATGACTCTTATCAGTCGTGGACCTCGCGCTCTCGCTCCCCCGTTCGGTCGGATTCAGAATGATACAAAGGCTATCAAGGCCGTCGAGGAGAAGACACGTCGCAGTCAAAAGATCAAACCTCTTCTCAAGAAAAACGTGGTAGGGAAAGAAGTCCGCCGAAAGAAACCAGCTCTCGAGATAAACATAAGGTTTCCGATAAGCGACCTAAGAAGGGTGATACGGCCGTCGTGCCCGCTCATCCTAAGGATACTGAGCAAACATATCGCACACCTCCACCATTGGATGCTGAAGCTAAAGTCAAGCGAGCATATTTGGAGAAACAATTCCCTGAACACTACTTTGAAAACCTAACTTTCTTACCCGCTCTCGAGCCTATTTCCTCAAGGTGGGCTGACGAGGCCAAAGCCAAGATTGATGCAGTGGAGAAACAATATTCAGAAATGTTTATGTATTCGTGTAACCTCTCTAGAATCATTCGAAATTTAATCACAGATACTGAGTCAATGAAAAACACTACAGCGACTGAAGCAAAAGCCATGAAGAACTTGGAGAAAGACCTTGAGAATACACAGGCCCAACTTGTCGTTTCTCAGCGGGATGCTACCAACTTCAAGAAGCAGTTTGAAGAGCAACAAAAAACGTCATCATGACTTGCTCGAGTCTCATAGTCAAGAGCGCTTGGAGCTGAAAAAGCAAGCAGAAGATGCTAAATCGGATAACGCCAAAATGCAACTTGCTTTCACCGCTCTTGAGCAAGAAAAGGCCGAGTTAGCGAGGAAGAACGCTGAATTGGAAAAGCGCAATGCTGACTTGGCTTCAAAGTTGGTGGAGGCCGAGAATAGAGCTACCCTAGTGGAGGGTAATGTTGAAAGTGTTATTAAATCCGCCGAAGAGACCCGCAAGCAGCTGTCAGAGGCCGACGAGGAAGTGCATGGTTTCGGCGAGCTAATGATCGAATTCTTTGCGCATATAATCCGCCGCCAAAATATATCTTGGATCGAAGATTATCCGACTACCTTGGTCCAAGTATAGAGTCAAATTGTTGAATGGGAGAAAGAGGAACTCAAGGTAGAATCCGTCGACGATGACAAACTTATGGAGAAATATCTAAGAGATGATGAACCAGAACGCCTAGCCGAGGGACGCCGCCTCATCGCTGCTACTATGGAGGAAGAGAAGCGGAAGGCTAAACAAAAGAACATCTCTAAGGCTGGTTCTTCTTCCACTGCCTCTGAAACTCCTGAAGTAGAGAGATATGACCCCGAAAACTTGGGGATCCCTCGGGCATCTCTTTTATCCCCCATACCCGAGATGGCGTCGGAGACGGCAGTCACTCCAGCTGAGAAGTCATCGGAAGGTATTTCTACCTTTTCACCTCAATTTGTCAGAGTTGTCTCCACTTTTCATCACATAATCGGGCAATCAATGAAGGACCCCTTATCTTCTCCTGAGTTGATAACCGCTGCTTCTCATTTTGTAGGTGTTGAACCGACCGAGATGACTGACTTGCCCCAGGGAACCACTACCGGAGAAAACTCGCGGAGAAGGCTCAAGGAGAGAAGGACAAGGCTACCACAGCAGAGTCAGGAAGGGGAACTGAATTGCCTAAGGCTGATGCTCCTCATGGCGACGAGATGTTAGATGCCTTGAAAGACGATGGCAATGGCGAAGGGCACGAGGAAGACCCTGACGTGGCTATAATCGGGGATCCTAAAAGCGCAGATGACATCACTCTGGCTGAAATGAAAGCCGAACAAGATAGACGTATGCAGCAAAAAGTTGAAGACCTGGACCCTGAAAGCCTCAAGCCCCTTGCAGTGGTGGATCCTGGATCAAGGTTAGTTGTTTAGCTTTCAACTAGGTCTATTACAGAAGAGCTTACTAAAAAGTCTTCTCTTGGTTCCAGTGTTCCCGCTCCTGGGAAAAAATCAACTGATACCAGCACTTCGGTAACAGGGAGGAATAAAACCAAGGCGCATTCTAACTGATGCTGAAAAGGAGGCGAAGGATGCTCAGAAGGCTGCTAAAAAATCCAAGTCCACTCCAAAGTCTATGTGATGAAGTGCTTTGTTTTACTTTAGCATTTAATTGGCCCGCAATTGTTGCAGCAAGCGCGGCCCTCGCATCTTCTTTTTTTCTTGTTTTCCGTATACAAACTCACACGTTTGTAAATAAAAATAATTTATTTCCTGCAATGCCTGATAGTCGTTAGTTCAATACTTAAATGAAAGTACACAAGTATATTAAATTAAAGTCATATAATGAAGTCATTGTTGGGGGAAACAAGTATGCGCATATATGCCCCCAGTCTATCTCGAATAACTGAGCAAGAACTATTCAAGATTAAATTAAATTAAAGAGTCCAAATGTCCCTGATTCTCTGACGGGGGCCATATTACTTTCATCATTGATGCCTGTTCTTTCTGGCATATTTATACTCTCCTATCTCATATCCAGGTTAGAGTTTTCGCTGAGGCGGTCTCTCATCTGGGTGCACCTTCACGCCTCAGAGGACGTCGTCTTCCCGTCCTTTATACTCTCTCTCGATTCTTGAGAGTTAGAGTTAAGAATGTCGTTTTCCCATTCTTCTGTATTTGGTCATACAGTCAGTCATTTTATTTACTCCTGCACATGGGTCATCCCCAATCTTCTAAGTTTAGTTTAACATTTCGTGTTTCACAGTCATGATAGGATATTTGTCCATCGTATAAATAATGCAGGAAAGTAAATGACACAGGATATTTTTATAGTGGTTCAGCTAAGTCGTAGCCTACGTCCACTTTATAATCTTTTGTTAATATAAACGGAATTTTCAAGGCAAGTAATGCCTTTTTACAGGGTTCATAAAAAACAAAAGAAAATACAACATCTCTAATTCAAATATCGCATCAAGTGCTGGGAATTCCAAGCCTAGGCACTTCTTCACCATCTACGGTCGTTAACTTGAAAGCTCCTGTCTCAAGTTTCCGTTGGACAGCGAATGTTCCTTCCCACTTTGGACCGAGATGAGGAAGGGATGGAAAAACTCGCTTTAGCACCAAATCCCCTGGCTCAAAGGTTCTAAAGCGAACTTTATTGTCATAATAGCATGCCATCTAACGTCGATGTCTTGACGCACGCAAGTCTGCCTCGTCCCTTTTCTCTTTGACTTCATCAAGGGATTCGAGGAGGAGTGCCCGATTCGTCATCGGGTCATATATGTCACCCTGTGGGAGGGAACTTCAAGCTCTAACGGGATTACCGCTTCTGAACCAAATGAGAGAGAGAAAGGAGTATGGCCGGTAGCTGTCTTAAACGTTGTAAGATATGCCCACAAAGCCAAGGGCAATTCACCCACCCATTTTACTTTTGCACGCTCCAACCGCTTCTTGAGGATGGATTTTATGACTTTATTTATTGCTTCTACTTGCCCATTCGACTGTGGATGGGCAACTGCAGTGTACCGCTTGTCAATCTTGTATTTCTGGCAGAAATTTCTGAATTCGGCGCCATCAAACTGGGTTCCATTATCAGTTATAATGGTCCTTGGAATCCCAAATCGGCATATGATATTTCTAACCACGAAACTTATCACCTTTCTCGCTGTGATTTTGGTTAAGGGCTCAGCTTCCACCCACTTCGTAAAATAGTCCACGGCGACTATTGCAAACTTCGCTCCTCCTTTGGCAATCGGTAGAACTCTGATGATGCCAATTCCCCACATGGCAAACGGCCACGGACTCACCATCGACTTGAGCTGAGTCGATGGTGCTCTGGGGATCTTGGTGAACCTCTGGCATTTGTCGCAGCGTCGTGAGTAATCAGCTGCATCTTTATTAATAGTGGGCCAGAAATACCCATACCGCAAAACCTTTTTTGCTAAAGTCTGACCCCCTGTATGATCTCCACACTCACCTTCGTGTACTTCCCTATTTGGTTATAAAACATCCTGTTCACCAAGCGTTGGTAGGTAGATCCTGCATTTTTCAATCCGAAAGGCATGACTACGTAGCAGTACAATCCCAAATTTGTAATAAAGCTCGTGTGCTCTTGATCGGGCACATGCATGGGAATCTGGTTGTACCCGGAGTATGCATCCATAAAAGAAAGAAGTTCATGTCCCGCCATCGAATCCACAAGCTGGTCTATTCTGGGGAGTGGGAAGCTATCTTTCGGGCAGGCTTTGTTCAAGTATGAAAAATAAATACACGTCCGCCACTTTCTGTTTGACTTCTTTACCAAAACAGGATTCGATATCCAATCGGGATATGTCGAATCTCTAATAAATCCTTTCTCTTTCATCTTCTCCACTTCTTCTTTCAGAGCTGCCGACCTCTCTGGGCCCAACATACATCTTTTTTGCTTTACAGGCGGGTGTTTCGAGTTTATACTCAGCGAATGACTCATGATGGATGGTGATATCCCACACATGTCAGTGTGGGTCCAGGAAACCACATCCAGGTTTGTCTTCAGAAAGTCAGCCAGTTCTTTGGCTCGGTGCGGATCCAATTGGGATCCAATCTTCAAAATTTTTGCTGGATCAGCTTCATCAATGGGTATATCCACTGTCGTTTCGTTAGGAGTTGCCTTTCTATCCTCAGGTTCCTCATCTTCTCTGGGATCTAGGTCCTCAGGCATTCCCTTGGACAACTCCTTCGGGGATGATCCCTCTAATTGCTACGCAGAATCCTCCTTTGGAGAAGGTGAAGTACTTTTAGCATCGACAATGAGTCTCTTCATCAACATCTTTAATTCAGCAATATAACAAGCTCGCCCGGAGACTTGGTCTCCTCTCATTACTCTTGTTCCGGCTTCAGTTGGGAACTTTAGCAATAAGCACCATGGTGCGATACAAGCCCTGAACTCTGCAAGGGCAGGCCTTCCTAAAAAAGCGTTGTAGGGCGAATCGATATCTAGCACTATGAATTGAAGCATCCGTACCCTTCGACGATCCCCTTGTCCCAACGTCACGGGTAACTCTGTATACCCCATTGGAGTTGTCGATGTCCCATTGAAGCCACGGATCCAACCTTCACAGGGCTTTAAATTTCCAGGCTCGAGTCTCATCTGATCAAATGACTTTTTAAACAGAATGTTGACAGAGCTTCCATTGTCTACTATTACCTTATGAACCCGTGCCGGCCCAATAGTAGTGGTAATAACCAACGGATCTTCGGTAGGTGATTGGATTCCGGTATCGTCTCTGCTACGGAACACCACATCATCGAACATTGTCCTCTGTTGTTTCACAGGGGTGATATCTTCCAAATCATTACATTCGTCCACATCTATGTGCTTAACTCCATTAACGTATTGGTCCATTGCTCTGAAATTGTGGATGGCTGGATGGGGTCCACCTACTATGGTGTTAATGACAATCCCTTTGCCCTTTTATTGCGCTGTAGGCTTGGGAGCAGACTGATTCTGGTTTGGGGCCTGTCCTCCTTGCCCCCTGTCCCTTGGGGCAGCCTTATACTCATCCAACTTCCCTTCACGCAACAACTTCTCAACCACGTCTCTCAAGTGTCGACATTCATTCATTGAATGTCCGTGGGTTCCGTGAAATAAACAAAATTTTCCGGTAGCAATTTCTTTCTCTGTCGTATCTCGTGGTGGTGGTTTTTTGTATTGTAAAACATTATACGTGTCCAAATAAATGTTCTCCAATGTATCATTCAACGGTGAATAATTTTCAAAAGTCTGGAACCGGGGTCTTTTGTCAGAATTACTTCCTCGGTTCCTGTTTCTCCTATTACCATTCCCATTACGGTTGTTGTTGCCCCCGTTTCCATTATTATTGTTTCCATTCTTGTTTACAACATTCGCTTCGACTTTCCCAGAGCTTTCTCCAGACTGCTTTACAGCAACATTACTCTAAACAACTTCTTTTGAGGCCGCTCCGGGCTTCCTCTTTCTGTTTGCCCGTGCTTCCTCCCGTCTTAACTGAATATTGGCCTTCTCGTAAAACAACTCTCTTGTGGGAGGCAACTTCCCAGAAAGATAATCTCCAAACTCTGAATTAGGATCAACTCCCTCTATTAAGGCCATCAAGATGGTAGGCTCATGAGGGTCGCTGACTTCTGTCACAGCTAAATTGAAACGGTCTAGATACGACTTCAAGGACTCACCCGATGCTTGCTTAATTCTCGGTAATTCGATAACAGTCTTAGACTTTCGGGCGTGAAGTTGGAATTGATTCATAAAAAGTTCACTTAATTCTTTGAAATTCGATATCGATCAAGGAGGAAGTCGGGTAAACCATAGTAATGCTACGTCTTCTAAGTAAATCGGGAAAGCCTTACACTTCACAACGTCAGGAGAAGCCGCAGCATTCATAAACCATGCGTATCGCATCAGATGTTGTCCCGGGTTAGTTCTCCCGTTATATCTGTCCATCTGCGGAAAATTAAATCGTCGGGGGAACTGAAAGTTAAGAATGTCGTCAGTAAAGGGAGTATGGTGTCGCTCAATACCATAATCTTTATTGGTGTAATTTCGACTCTCAGACATGATCTGGCACACCATAGCCCATACATCAGCATTGGTTAAGGGCCGTTTAGGCTCCCTGGCCCTGATATTCGGGTTTCCTCTGGGCTCCTGATCAGGGGACACCCTCCTTCTTCTAACGGCTTCTGCTCTGCTTTGCTCCCTACGTTCCCAGTCGATCTCGGGAGGAAGGGGCTGAAGCATTTGTCCCTGAGTGGGGTTGGTAAGGTTAGGATCTCTGGGCAGAACATGAGATCCTCGCGTTGGTAACAGCATAGGCTCTCTTAGGCTCGGGTCATCGGGTCCTAACACACGAGCAGCATCTTCGCGGTATCCCAGAGATCTGAAAGTCATTTGTTCCAAATTCTGAGGTCGTTCAAGCGGCCTTCTTTCACGAGGTCGCTCTTCCTCTGAGGTAGAAGACTGATCCACTGCAGTGTGATGAACTGGGGAAGGGGTCCTCTGCCTGCGAAGCTCGCCAATATCCCTACTCATGGTTCTCATATTCTCTTGCATCATAAGGTTGGTGCGCTCTTGGATTCTCATAGCCTCCCTAGTGATCTCAAGCATGTCGAGAAGGCACGAAAAATCTCCTTGTGTGACAGGCGCAGACGAATTGATCTGGTCATTGGCCCTGGTGGCTGGAGTCGGAGCATTTGGAGGGGCACGAGTAGAGGTTCCAGCATCACCTAGAGTCGGGATGGATCGGAGCAAAGTGACCTGGCCGGATCGGTTCGGGTTGGGGGAGCGCACCTCTTCAACATCTTCAACTTAGGTCGGATCGGAGCTTTCCCTCTACGACCGGTTCGGATTTCCTGAGCTAGTCTGATCCGCACCCGAGCTGTGCCCATGAGACCTCGTCACGACCGCGTTTCGCTGATCTTCGCCAACTTCGTTCCCTCGACTGGTTTGAACTTCCTTTCCTTTTCCTTTGGCCATAATTCTTCAACAATCAACCAACAAGTACTTAAAAGCATCGGAAATTGGGGATTAACTTCTTTGAACTCAATGGTCCAAAAAGTAGAACGATAATCCAGAAAAACAGAGAATTCAAGTGATTCTCAGTGAAAGCACCAAAATGTTAGACCAAAAATTGGTTCTAACACCCAAATTGACTAAAATTCTAATAAAATGAGATTAAAAACAGAAAAAAGACACGAGATTTATAGTGGTTCGGCGTTAAAGAGCCTATGTCCACTTTATATCACTTTGCTTGATGATGTAGATGAAAGTACAACAAGATATTAACTCAATCTCACTCATTTTTCATATACATTCACTCAATTATATTCAAAATACACCTTGAATGATGATTTGGATTGTTTGGGAGTATTGGAATTCGGTACTCAAGGATACTCAAACTCTCAAAGTGCCAAAAGATCCCTCTAAATGCCTCTTGATGGGGTATTTATAGGTGAAAATTCCTCCTGGATCCGGGTCGGATCGGGTATACGTGGCTTCCATCCCGTCAGTTTCGGGATCGGGTGAGTTCTGGTGAGGACAACACATCTAGTTAGTGGCCATCGTGGGTAGAAAGTGGGTGTAACTGCCCCGAATATCCAGGAGATCGTGGAGCGTAGTAGCAGGATGCACTAGGTTCGGATCGGATAGGCTAACAGATAGGGTTCAGATCGGCCCTACTACCTCCGATCCAATCCGAATACTTTCCTTTGTCTAGTTTTTGTTTCTACTCCTGTAATTCCGATCCGAACCGGATGCATAACAGAGCGTCTTTTGTCTACTTGATCTTCTAACTTCTTGACTTTGTTTAGCCTAGTTTACAAAGTGGGCTAACACATACCAAAATTTTTAGTGATCGGCGAGTTCTTGTTCTGTCGGTGATAACCATGAAGTATCCTAATAAGTACCTAAATGAATTACCAATGGAAGTAAGCATATTAGCAGTTGATACTTGCAATAATTTATATAACCACTTTAACACATTTAGTGTGCGTTCGCAGGCAATAAATGTCACGTTGGGCACTGTGTTCGCGTCGGACGCATCGGACGCCAACACAATTCTCCTCGTTCACAAGAAGCGCTGGAGGAACGGTGGAAATCAAGGCTTTGGCGTCCGACATGTCGGACGCAATGTCATTAAAATTGCTAATCCAATTAAATAACTAAAATGCATCTAGTCGAGTTGGTTTGTGTGCATGCTTTGCTCCAAAGTGACCAAAGTTCAAGTCTTGGTGTCATCCATGCATGTATATTTTGTTGTCCCATTCAACGTTAGAAGCTGCCTGTAACTAATTACCTCCTTTTGAAAAAAAATTACATACATTCCTGTAACTAATTAGCAAATAATTATACACCTTTTGTTTTTCCAATTAAGAATGCGCACAGACTTGAACTAATTACCTCCATTTGATGTATGGATGACACCATGACTTGAACTAAACCATGCTTTGCTTTAAATTAAGAACTAAACTGGGTTGATATTAGTGTTTCTGTTTAATTAATTCAAAACTAATTACTTCCATTTAAAAATTAGTGTTTAATTAATTCAAAAAAAACAAATTAACAACTAATTACCAACATTTAAAAATTAGTGTTTAATTGATTCAAAACGAACAATTTAACTGTTAAACACCACGTTCAAATACCCCGTTCGTAGCTAAGAATACCATGCTTAAATACCCCGCTTAATGCCATGCTCGAATACTCCGTTTCCGTTCATCAAAAACGCATCAAAAACCCACCCTTAGGCTCATCAATCATAACTTGAAAAAAGCAATTTGTAAACGTAGAGCATATTCGTGGATTTTCATGTTCCTATTGTTCAGCATAACAATATATTTATACAATGATAAGTATGAAGTTGGTCTAACGTTCCTCCCAAACCATATATCCTAACTTTAATGGATTTTAGTTTGTCTTTTTCCATCATTGCTCACAGTATATCTAAAATGAGAAAAAATTAACCTCATGGTCCATGCATTATCACAAACATTTACAAACACCAAACAATAACATGTCGATAGGGCCTTAATTTCCCTACATGAAATTATCAATTAAGTATAATTTTTAACTAATTTTTTTAATAATCACCAAAGAGTTTTCTAGCCAACCTTGACTTCTGGCTTCTTCATCGTCTTTATAATAAATCGATCGTTTTGATTCAAGTAAAAAAACAAGTCACTGACACCAAACAATTCCCTTAAATGCCTAACCAAACATTATATACATTGTTTAGTTGAAACACACACACCTGGCTACATGCACATTACATACAAGTGCACTACACTGATACAAATACATAATGCATAGTTATTTTTTAAAAAGAATCGGTACCTAAATACCACTGGGCAATAATCCTTCCATCTGAACTCCATAGATTGATGAGGCAGTGTAGTTTTTGATCCTGCACTTGGAAATTTGGTCCAATATTTCTCTCTAAGGTCAAAATCATCATTTCCCAATTCTCTCAACTGGGTGGACTCCATTTTTCTTATATTGTTCTTATTAATAGCCAAAAACATGTTAAAACGACTCATATACAAAGTAGAAGAAACATGCCGCATAAATGCATAAAACATATACCTTATGCCCAACTGAAGACAGAGCATTAGTTCATAACTTCTATGCCCCTTCGAAATTAGTACACCTTGCTTCTTTATGTCTTTACTCATAAAACAAAATGGGCTGCTTTTATTTATCACTGCACCATCACAGAGAACATCAAATGCATCGATAATATCACAAGTGATATGTCCAGACTCATATTCAGATTCCCAAATGCATATTTTAGGGAAACTTTTGTCATCGTTTAAACAAAATGGATTTTCTAGTGGAGTGGGTATGACCTGTTGTGAAACAATGGCTGAGTCGCGGACCAGGTCGCTCTCTTGAAGACGATTCGGCGATCTGGTCGGTGGTGCAAAACCAGTTCGTACTTCCGCCGCCACCTCTAGGATAAAACAGCCTCTCTAAAATGAATAACCGATTTGCTTTGCACGAACAAATCAGTGCAGATTTGCACTTTCGAATTTAACTGCTCGAAGATTTCTGAAAGAATAATTTTTTAAATGCAGAGGAAGAGAAAAAACAGTTTTTTTTTGTATATATCAATCTCGTCTACAACTGATGATAATATATAGACGGGATCAGGGCTGAATGAAAATACTGGTCAGTTGAGGAAAATAGGATCTGCGAAATACTTGGTCAACAGTTTACCGCTTCATGGGAAAGTTGGCTCAGAAAAAATCTCCAGTTTTAAAATTCAGTTCGAAAAAAAACAATTTTTTTTTGGTTCAAAAATATAAGTGTCTACACCACATAGCCAAGGCCCAAGCCCAATCCCGAACCGAACCGAGCCGGGCCGGGTCGAGTCGGTCGGTCGGTCGCGCGCGCGTGTGTGGTGGTCATGATGCATGGTCTCCCTCCTCATAACAAAGCATGCATTGAGAGCCCAAGGCCCCAACAAGATTTCTTAGAAACAAGTATAAATACTTGCATCTTTCTTATAATCCCATGATGTGGGACTATTCACATATAGGAGCCATCATACACTTATTTCTATATTTTAAATAATTCACATAAATTTCCAACAATCCCCCACTTGAATTTTTTAAAATATTAATCGAGCAGTTTCTAAAAACATAAGACTGTGCATAAACAAAGGTGTCATCCGACTTGAACCTTTGCATAGTGAGTAAGATTCAGTTTTTACTAGAGTGACACGTAGTCTTGAACTCTATTCCTGACATCAAACCACACACAATATTTTCTATAGTGTAATCAAATAAGCCCGTGCGTTTATGGCCATGCACGTCTATCCCAGTTTAGTAAACGCTCTAGAATTTCTGCCCAAAACTCCATAGGAAACGACCACATTTCCACATTCACACAGGTGAGTCTTTCAAGAGTACTCCTAAAGGTAGGTACTCCACTCCAAATAGAGTATAGATCTCATTAAGAGTTTCTATTAACTCATCCTTTAATCACTTCAGGAATACATGCTTCTTAGTTTATTAAATAGCATGTTCTGCTTCTATCACTACACAACTTGTTTTTACCCATTGAACCTATTTCTTGGGATCTCTAGTCATTTAGGTCGGGTTACCATTGTGCGTGATTCCACAATCTCAGGGCAATAATCCCATTCTTTTAGAATTATTAAGGACTTTCTTTCTGGTCATTCCTTTCGTCAAAGGATCTGCCAAATTATCATCACTTCATATGTGATGTCCTCTAACAATACTGTGCATACGACTGTCATTTATTACCGTTGTATTATCGGTTCTGTTTTTCTTTCAATAGTCGTTAAATATTTCATCACTATATATGTGATGTTCTTTTACAGTATTGTGCTTACGACATCGTTTTCTACCGTTGTTATAACGATTCTATACTTTTTGTAATAGCCGCGGAACTATCACAATCGATTACACCACTGGTGTCTTTTTTTCCTTTATAGGGATCTCAAATAGCAGATTTCTTTAATTCTCTGCTTCTTAACTAGCTGTAGCTAGTGCTATTATCTCAGTCACTATAGTATACTGAGTCAAGATATTCTGTTTCTTAGATTTCCAAGAAACAGTTCTTCCAGCAATGCTAAATATATAGCCACTGGTCGCAATAGAATCATCAGATAAAATATTCCAGTTAGCATCGGAATATCCTTCAAGTACAGCTTGATTTTTTTTTCCATAATGTAATCCAAGGTTCATGGTTCGTTTAAGGTATCTCATGACCCTTTCAATAGCATGTCAGTGCTCTATACTGGGTCTACTGGTAAATCTGCATAATAATCCCACGACATAGTCAATGTCGGGTCTAGTACATTCAGTGGCATACCGAAGGCTGCCAATGATGCTCGCAAAATCAGACTGTCTTACACCTTCATCAATGTTCTTAAATAACTTTACACTGAGACCATATGGTGTATATGCAGGTTTACAGTCAAAATAATTGTATTTCTTTAGAGTATTCTCATTTTAATGAGATTGATCCAAAGAAAATCCCCTTTTTACCCAGTAATATTAATACCAAGGATTACACTCACCTCACCTAGATCTTTCATATCAAATATTGGCACTTAATAAAGATTTGACTAAATTTATGGCATGAATGTTTGACCCAAAGATGAGTAGGTCATCTACGTAAGGCATATAATAGTGCAAATGTCATTCTCAGATTTGTAATAAATGCATTTGTCACTTTCATTAACTTTAAAACCATGTGAAATGATTAAAGTTCTCAAATTTTTCATGCCATTGTTAAAGTTCTTGTTTTAAACCATATAATGATTTATCTAATTTGCATACTTTATGTTCTTGACCATGTACTACAAATCCTTTAGGCTGGTCCATATAAATTTCTTCGTCTAATTCACCATTTAAAAAGACGATTTTAACATCCATTTGGTGTATTCATAAATTATGAATGGAAGCAAGTGAGATTAATACCCGAATGGATGTTGTTCTAGTTACATGTGAGAAATTGTTGAAGAAGTTTATATTTTCTTTTTGTTTAAAAACCTTTAGCTACTGATCGTGCCTTATATTTATTAACAGTGCCATCAAGTTTTAATTTTCCTTTAAGTACTCATTTACAGCCTATAGATTTACAACCAGAAGGTAAATCTGTCAAATGTCATGTCCTATTGGATTCCAAAGAATCCATCTCATCATTTATAGCCTCTCGCCAAAATTCGGTGTATAAATAAGATTAGGCCTCTTGGAGGTTTAAGTGATCCTCCTCTATAGTAAAAGCACAAAAATCTGAACCAAATCTTTTACGGTTCTCGCTCTTTTACTTCTTCTAGGTTCAACTTCAGAACTTTTATTAAGTTCTGTTCTAATAGGCATACTTGTTGTGCCCCCACTATTCCTTAAATTAAAAGGAAATTTTGTTTCATAAAAATTGGCATCATTTGATTCAAATTATAAGTGTATTTAGGTCATAAATTCGGTATGCTTTGCTATTAACAACATAGCTTATAAATACACATTCGTATGATTTTCTTTGCCAATTTTATTCTCTTAGGGTCTGGAATGCGAATATATGCTAAACAACCCCAAGTTCTAAAGTATGATATATTGTATTTATATTTATTCAAAATTTTATAATGCGATATTTTATTCTTGGATTTGGGGATTCTATTCAGAACATAACATATAGTCTATAAAATATCCCCCCACTAATGCTTTGCTGCACCAAAATTTAATAAAAATGACAATTATAAATTCGGTAAAGATCCTGATTTTCTTTCAACTTTATCGTTCATTTCAAGTGTATAAGGTGCAGTTCTATCATGTACAATATAATGTCATTTATAAAAAATCAAAATAAACTGGATTCATATTCTGTTTCTCCATCACTATAAATCCTCTTAATTTTCCTATTTGCTTGATTTCAATTTTTAATGTTTCAAACATATCAAATGCATCACATCTTTAAGAATCAATATCTTTCCAATCATATGCTTTATTTTCATATTACCAGTCTCTACAGCTTAAGTGGTGCGAAGATCTCACAACACACTTTCTGATCGTCAGCAACCATGTATATTGTGAATATATCACGATCATAGCAAACATGGCGAGAAACACCAATGTCTACCCACCAACCCTCTGATCCACCAATAAGGTGAATCTCAATAATTATAACCATTAGAGGCTCCTCAGTCAGGTTTTCCTGCGGTGCATGGCTTAACCTGTTCAAATACATTCGTGTCATATGATCTGGTTTTCTACAGTTGTAACATAGAAACAACTGTCCAGAATCATTCTTTTGGATTGTTTGTTGTTGTCATTTATGGTTTCCTTGCGGATTCCATTCTGTTATTTACTGGCCGGTTGTGGATGCTTACTATTTTGAGTGTCAATATGTTTGAAAAAAAATTATATTTTTCCTACAGAAAAATATATCCAATCTCATTGACTAACATAGGTTATTCACATGTATGCAAAAAAAATGTTTTATATTCTATCTTTTCAGTTGCATGCATATAAACTATGTCAATTTATTTGATGCAAAAAACCTATTCATCCAATTAATGGCTATTCTTAATGACATTATCAAATAACATACACGTTCTATTAATGTCAAATTTTTAGTGACATTTCCCAATATTATATGTGTTCTATTAATTTCAATTTTAATGACATTTCCATATAATCATATGCATTTCACTAATGCCAAAATTTTAATGACATTTTCCAAATAAGTATGCACTTAATTATTGTCAATTTATAATAAAGACATTTTCAAAAGTTTGCATTCAAATTGTGGCTACACATCACAGACCTACTAAGTTCTTAAAACGCATAAAACTGGATTCACCAGTTTGACTTACATTAAGCTTAGATCGCTTGCTCTTCAAGGCTTTGAGGTATAACATTTTTAGGTCATTCAAAGTTCCAAATTTTACACATATAAGCTATCAGTGATTATTTCAAAAAATTCTAATGCTAACAAATTCAGTAATAGCGACCTCAACCTCATCAATATATATACTATAGCCACTATTCGGCATATCTGGCTTAGAAGAAATAAGCAAGCATTCAAAAAATACGCATGTTACTGTGAGGTCTGAGGTTCTATGCACAAAAATTGATATCCTATTTCTGCGAGATTAGAATCAATAATCAAAAGAAAAATACTTATCTTCGCGTTTGTTATAGAGCCGTCCTTTGCCTCATTTTTTCAATCAACTCATTGCCTTTGGATCTACCAGCGTGCAATCAAGGCTGCGCAAGATCTGATTTGATCTGCCATTATTCCATTGATTTATGGCAAGTTTGGAATTGTCCTTTGGAATCAATTGATTGTGAAAGAGGGGGCGGTTCATCTACGGTTGCATAAACCATTTCTTCGAAAACGTCTTCAAATTGTTGTGAAACAATGGCTGAGTCGCGGACCAGGTCGCTCTCTTGAAGACGATTCGGCGATCTGGTCGGTGGTGCAAAACCAGTTCGTACTTCCGCCGCCGCCTCTAGGATAAAACAGCCTCTCTAAAATGAATAACCGATTTGCTTTGCACGAACAAATCAGTGCAGATTTGCACTTTCGAATTTAACTGCTCGAAGATTTCTGAAAGAATAATTTTTAAATTGCGGAGGAAGAGATAAAACATTTTTTTTTGTATATATCAATCTCGTCTACAACTAATGATAATATATAGACGGGATCAGGGCTGAACGAAAATACTGGTCAGTGGAGGAAAATAGGATATGCAAAATACTTGGTCAACAGTTAACCGCTTCATGGGAAAGTCGGCTCAGAAAAAATCTCCAATTTTAAAATTCAGTTCGAAAAAAAAACAATTTTTTTTTCTGGTTCAAAAATATAAGTGTCTACACCACATAGCAAAGGCCCAAGCCCAATCCCGAACCGAACCTAGCCGGGCCGGGTCGAGTCGGTCGGTCGGTCGCGCGCGCGTGTGTGGTGGTCATGATGCATGGTCTCCCTCCTCACAACAAAGCATGCATTGAGAGCCCAAGGCCCCAACAAGATTTCTTAGAAACAATTATAAATACTTGCATCTTTCTTATAATCCCATGATGTGGGACTATTCACATATAGGAGCCATCATACACTTATTTCTATATTTTAAATAATTCACATAAATTTCCAACATGACCCTTCTGCCTTGGGATTCCGAGGGCTTTCTAATAGTACCGTTTGTGGTTTGCTTTTCTATAACGAAGGAGGCATGCTGCTTCATTATTTTGGGGAGTTTTTCAGATGAGGTGAGAAAGATGGTAATGATGTTAGGAGATCTGGATATAAGAGCAAAGAATAAGCCCAACACAGAACATAAGGTTCACTTCCAGATGCTCTACCAATGCAGCTTCATCGATGACTGGGCTTGCATTTACAAGAATTGCTTCCTGTAAGTTAATAACATGAACTTCGAACCTGAAAAAAATTGAAAAACAACAATAGCGTGTTGTGGAGAAATTTTGATCCAAGACCGCTTAAATCAAAAATCCCCAACGCCGCAGAAAACGAGATTGTGGTAATAGTGCAAAAACAACCAATCGAAGAATCTCAATCTTATCCAAGCCAATCACCATCACCAAACAATGGAAATAATAGAGCAATAACGAGAAACTAAATCACACAGGGATTTATAGTGGTTCCACCGACGTCTTGTCAGTGTACGTCCAGTTTGAAAGAGAAACCTTTATTAATATCAATAGAAGAGTACAAGAGATTGATTACAATGATCAAATTTACTAGAAAATTTTGATTTTGTGGAGAAAGGAATTGAAGAAGATTAGGATTGCCTAAACCCTACTTAGAATAATCTTCGATCTAATCTCTTGATTTATGTTCCACCTCCTTTTGTATTCAATGTAGCTTATATAGGTATAGAGAAGTATATGGAAATTCCCAAAATTTCCTCCAAAATATCCTCTAGATCCAACACATAGTATCGCATACTTCAACATAGCGCACCTTCTTGATAATGGCTAGCTTCTCCTTGTTAATCAAATGGTATGTTGTTTTATCCAACATTGGGCACAAACTTATTTGTTAGGTTTAATCATAATATGAACTTAATATGTTCAAAACATCATTGAAGTAATTGGAGTCAAAATTGTATGCTTGTTTTATAACCGCATCACCCGCTCTTAGAGCTTCCTCCATGGAGGCAGCTCCTTTCCAAGTCACAGGTGTTTCCCCATTAGCCTTCAAAAACTGTCTGTATGTTGTTAATTATGAAAATAAAAACTCTGTTTATTTCTCTGTAATAACAGATAAAGGTAACAAATACAATGCTATATGAATTTTAAGCTCATTCGAAAATGTATTGTTTATTGACTTACAATAATGAATAAAACAAAAGCTAACAAGTCCAAAATCTACCCGTTCAATGTACAATGTTGCAATTAACTAATATCCTCGTCAAAATGCATTTATCACTAATAGCCACTAGTTTAATTTATTCAATCAAAGATGCATGTAAAATGAAGTCCCTAAGCAACTTTGTCATGTATCTGTATTTGTTGCTTCCTTTAGTCACTAACAAATAGCTCTTGAAAAAGGAATTTTTTGTAGTTTTAAGTCTTTCCTGATTAAACATTTCCAAAAATCCAAAATTGTTCCAAATCACAAAATCCAAAATAAAGAGAAAGAAATTCATATGCTGCTATGGTTTATAAAGATAATGTGTATATAAAATATTCATGTCTAGTTTTTCGGTTTTGACTTCATAACTGTAGCTTAGTAGTTCTTTGCATTGTTGTTTAAGAAAAACCATACTGTGATTAACTATCAACAAGACTGAAACATGTAAGGCACTTACAGTTATGATTTGGAAGTTGCTAAGTGTTTAACTGCTGTTTGCACCAATTTTTATAAATAATTAGTTGCTCCCTACACCTCCTGCACTGTAAGACCTGCTTGACGGATGATATGATCAAACTTGCTCGGTCAATGAACATCTCTCCTTGCATTTTCTCAATTTGTTCAGAATCTGAAAGCCATTAAATAAATATTTGAATGACTGATAAACATAATGAAAATTAAAAAGACAAAGTCTATCTCATACCATAATTATAGCCAAGTTTAGTTCACGATTGAAAAAATATTAAGTCTATCTATGTGTCTACTCTCATCTACACACTAAATTCACAGCTGCACAACCTTTGGACATCGTGGGACAACACGGTAAACTCAATGGAAGTTAAAAGGAAAAAAAATCAGAAAAACCAAAGCTAGTAAAGGCTGCTACTTCCCCTATATCAAGCAGCGAGTTTTCTAAAAATATTTCATTTTGAAATTCAGTTAAAGAGGGCAAAATCATTTAGTATTTCTAAAAACGCTCACAAAGAAGTGTTTCTACCCTCATTTCATATTTCTAAAAGCCCAAAAACAATAACTAACAAATTAGCCAAAAATCAAAATCAAAACTAAACTACAAATGACGAGAAAGATCATCAATTGCAGATTCATCAAGGAATAAACTGAAAGCTGTCGATTAGGGCCAAAAATCAGAGAGGACAGCGAACAACCATGACTAGAGTTAGGAGAGCCGACTGCAAACCTTAGAGATGTTCATGTAGACATCATAGGAAGAATCTGTTAGGCGCCGGAGTCAATTTGCCATAGATTTGAAGCAAGATAAAAATCTAAGATGTCGAGAAGGAAGTGTCAGCATGGAGAAAGAATCAAGTGGCATTTCGTCAAACACTTTCATTAATAAAGGCAGGGTTGAAGGCGCCACATCATCACCCAAATCAAAGGACATCTGACAACATGGGAGTGGCACTGAAGTTACCTTGGTTCCTGTTATGGGCACTGGAACCCTTACTTAAAGGGAATTTTGATGTAAACGTGCACAAATGCACGAGTGTGCTTGTTAAATTTAATTCTGGGTTGACTCATGTAAACTGGGCCTACAACAGACCCATTTGAATAATGCTAAGGTGTATAAGTGGGGGCAGAGTGTCCTCATTTATATATGTATGTTGATTTGTTTGGGAGTTTTTCACTCTTAAAACTATCCAGCCAATTTCAGCAAACATTTGTTAAAGTTCAAATAAAGTCAAGTCCTTGTTTCTTTCCTGTTCTTTTTCTGTTCAAATTGTTCTCACTATATTAGAATCTGTTAAATCAGAGCGTGTATGATCACAAGAAGTATCACGAACAAAAAAGCCCTAACACTTTGGTATCAGAGCTAGATGAATCGGAATTGCACCAAAATTCCGATGATGAAGCACTGGATAAAGAAGGTGCTGACGATGGTACAAGGCAAGAACTCATCAACGCACAAACTGCCCTGAATATTAGGGAACTGCAGGAATATCATCATGGAAACAATTCAAAAATGGACGTGATTCAAGAAACCTTAAACAACATTGTGAGAGAATTCAAAGATATGAAATTACAACAAGCTAGGGTTCCTTATATTCCACCATCCCAGCAATTGCAAATGAGACAGAACTAAGAAACCTCAACTTCATCCTCTCCAGTTCATGTGCAACCAGATGATAACAACCCCATCGCCAATAGAAATTCACCTGTTCCCTTGAATTCACAAAACCCACCGAGGTTACTGTAGAATACTGTCGTAAAACTGGACTTCCCCACGTACAATGGAAACGAAGAAGTTGTTGAATGGATTAACCAGGTTAAGCACTTGTTCCAATACCATCATACACCGGAAACTGAATGGGTACCTACCTGCTCATTTCATCTCTGAAAGGATGCAAGATAGTGGTATAGCTGGCTTGTTACAAAGTACCAAATTATGAATCTTGGAACATATTTAAAGACGAACCGTTGGTGAGGTTTGCGCCAGAAGAATTCATGAAACCCTATGAAGCTATTTCTAATCTGAGACAAACTACCACAGTTGTAGCTTATCTATCTCAATTCGAACACCTGCAAAGTACGTGCGACGCTTTACCTGATCAATTCTTGTTAGAGAAATTTGTGGGTGGACTTAAAGATGCGATAAAATTAGATGTACTCACATTGCATCCCGTCGATTTCAAGCAGGCTGTAAGTTTAGCCAAAGTATTCGAGTGCAAAAGGATGAATAAAAAGAAGGCCAAAATTAATAAATCAAATAAACCATCAAGTGGATTCAAGACTGTCAAGAAAGAAGCACCCAGCAAAGAAGTTAGTGTGAAAAAGAAGGGACTTACACCTCAGGAAATACTAGAAAGAAGGAGGAAAAATCTTTGTTTTAGTTGTAATGAAAATTGGCTTCTAGACCACAAATGTAAAACAAAGCAAATTTATATCATTGAAGGAGTTATGTCATTTCAAGATGATGATTATGAAGAAAACAAGGAAGAAATGCCAGTTCACAGCAGCCCAGAATTGCAAGAAGATGAGTCCCTTGACACAAACAAGGATGACGAGCAAACATACTCCATTACATTAAGCGCTATATGAAGTATTCCCAATCAGTCAACAATCAGAGTTCGAGGCTACATTAATAAACAGATGGTGGAAGTGCTTACTGATTCGGGCTCCACTCACAGTTTTCTCAATTCGGAATTGTTCAAAAAACTAAATCTATCAGTACAAGAAACAACTAAGTACACAGTACAAGTTGCTAATGGTGAAAAGATTCATGGAAAGGGTATATGTAAAGGAGTTTTTTTTAAATGCCAAGGATGTGAATTACCTATTGATTTATTGATAGTACCACTAGAGGGTTGTCAGATCATGTTAGGTGCACAATGGATGAAAGAGTTAGGGGAGATATCCTTTAATTTTGCAAAAATGCAAATTAAATTTCAGTGGAATGGGGTAGAGTATTTATGGAATGGCATCATGAGCAAGAACAAGATTGTTGATTGTAAAAGCATATTAAAAGGAACCCAATGCCAAATTACCTTACTCTTGTGCTCAAGATAAATTAATTGTTCTGATGCAGAAAACAATGTCACTATTCTACCTGAAGTTCAACAATATTTTAAGCAAATTCCCTACTGTCTTGAATGCTAACAAAGAGCTACCTCCTGCACGCAGCTGTGATCACAAAATACCATTAATACCTGATACAAAACCAGTGTGCTTGCGACCCTACAAGCACTCTTACCATATTAAGAATGAACTGGAAAAGTTAATTAAAGAAATGTTGGAAAGCGGTGTCGTTAGGCCAAGCACGAGTGAATATTCATCACCTATAGTAATGGTCAAGAAAAAAGATGGGTCATGGCGAATGTGTGTGGACTTCCGAGCACTCAAAAAACATACTATCAAAGACAAGTATCCTATCCCTTTAATTGATGATTTTTAGACGAATTATACAGTTCTGTATTTTTTACTAAACTAGATCTTAAGTCAGGCTATCATCAAATTCACATGCATCCTCATGATATACACAAAACAGCTTTTAGAACACATGAGGGGCATTATGAATTTGTAGTCATGCCTTTTGGCTTATCAAATGCTCCGTCAACATTTCAAGCTCTCATGAATGAAATATTCAAACCTTATCTATGAAAATTTTGTTAGTTTTCTTTGACGACATACTAATATATAGTCAGACTCTGTCTGAGCATTTGCAATATACAACGTCTGTTTTGTAGGTTCTAGAAAAGAATCACCTGGTGATAAAGCTATCTAAATGTACATTTGCTCAAAAACAGGTCAACTACTTGGGTCATGTTATCACTAAAAATGGAATTGTCGTCGATCCAGAGAAGATAAGTGCAGTAAAGAACTGGCCACAACCGAAGAATTTGAAGGGATTAAGAGGTTTCTTGGGTCTCACCGGCTACTACAAAAAATTCATCAAGCATTATGGAATTATTGCAAAGCCTCTTACTAACCTGTTGAAGAAAAATTCATTTTCTGGAACGAGCAAGCAACCGCAACATTCAATCTGCTAAAGGATTGCCTGATTACTCCAGCAGTATTGAATATGCCAGATTTCAGCAAAGAGTTTATAATCAAATGTGTTGCCAGTGGTTTATGGGTAGGAGCATTATTGATTCGGGAGGAAAGACCGATTGCATACCTTAGTCAAGCCTTGAAGGGAAGAAATTTGATGTTGTCCACATATGAAAAGGAAATGCTGGCGGTATTATTAGCTACAAAAAAAATGGACGCAATATCTAATGGGAAGGAGATTTATTATAAGAACAGATCATCAATTTTTGAGACATTTGTTAACTCAAAAACTCACCACTGGCATACAAGGAAAGTGGTTAGCTAAACTTCATGGATTCAACTTTAAAGTTGAGTACAAAAAAGGCAGAGAAAACGCAGCCGCTTATTCTTTGTCTCGACTGCCTAAGTCCTAGAAAACTGAAATTAGTAGTAATCAATGCCAAGCTATAACCACCTTAGAAGGCAGTTGGCTGAAGGAGTTAAAAGTTAGATTGGAAAAATCAATAAAATATCAGAAGATGATGACCAGGTTTAAAGAAGGGAAGCTGAACAACAAGTATGGAGAAATTGAAGGGTTGTTGTATTACAAGGGAAAAATTTATATAACCAATGAATGTAAAGATATCATCAAAGTATTGTTACAGGAGAATCACTCCACGCCTTTGGGGGGCCATGTAGGAACAAAAAAGACACAACATCGATTAAAGCAGGTTTTTTATTGGAAAGGGCTAAAATCTGATGTGCAGCAGTTTGTAAAATAATGTGAGACATGTCAACGGAACAAGCATGAAAATATAAACATTCCTTGTTTATTAAAGCCCTTACTAATTCCTAAAACCATTTGGAGAGATATATCTATGGATTTCATAATTGGCTTTCCTAAAAGCAACAAGTATACAGCTATTTATGTGGTAGTTAATAGGTTATCAAAGTATTCACATTTTTTCCCTTTACAACATCCTTATACAGCTATGCAGGTGGCGCAAATATTCTTTGATAGTGTTTTCAAACTTCACGGCATGCCCAATAGTATAGTATCTGACAGAGACACCATCTTCACTAGCTCCTTTTGGCAAGAATTGATGCAGTTGTAAGGGTGTACACTGAAATTAAGTTCAACATATCACCCTCAATCGGAGGCCAAACCAAAGTAGTTAATAAGATTTTGGATAGTTATTTATGGTGCTTTGTATGCCATAAGCCGAATGAGTGGTCGAAGTGGCTCACAGTGGCTGAATAATGATACAACATAAGTTGGCAGAGTTCAATTAACATGACGCCGTTTTTTGCTGTGTATGGTGTTGCACTTCCCACACAGTTGTCATATGTACCCAAAACTGCCAAAGTGCCGCAGGTTGAGCAGGAATTGTATTCAAGAGACATTGTACTACAACTATTGAAAGACAGGTTGAAACTTATCAGAAAGGCAATATCAAGAAGGGGCTTGGGTATATTTGAAGTTGCAGCCTTGTAGGCAAATAACAGTGAGTCAAACTAAAACCAACAAACTTTCACCCAAATATTTCAGTCCATATAAAATCATTAGAAAAGTGGGAGCAGTAGCATATGAATTAGAGTTGCCAATTACTGCAAGAATACATCCTGCCTTTCACGTGTCTCAATTGAAGAAGAGGTTGGGGAAAGGTGTCATACTTCAACAAAACAATCCAACGTTTGTGGAGGAAATCATTGACGAACCAGAGATTATATTAGATAGGAGGATTTTCCCAAAAAACAACAAGGCAATAGCGCAAGTCTTGGTAAAATGGAAGCAAAGAGGTACTGATGAAGCCACTTGGGAAGACTATTGGATGGTCGTTAAGTGATTTCCTACGTTTGACCTTGAGACAAGGTCAAATTTTGAAGGAGAGAGGAGTGTTAGGCGCTAGAGTCAATTTGTCATAGATTTGAAACAAGATAAAAATCTAAGATGTCGAGAAGGAAGTGTCAGCACGGAGAAAGAATCAAGTGGCATTTTGTCAAACACTTTCATTAATAAAGGCAGGATTGAAGGCGCCACATCATCACCCAAATCAAAGGACATCTGGCAACATGGGAGTGGCACTGAAGTTACCTTGGTTCTTGGCACTGAACCCTTACTTGAAGGTAATTTTGATGTACACGTGCACAAATGCACGAGTGTGCATGTTAAATTTAATTCTGGGTTGGCTCATGTAAACTGGGCTTACAACAGACCCATTTGAATGATGCTAAGGTGTATAAATGGGGACAGAGTGTCCTTATTTAGATGTATGTTGATTTGTTTGGGAGTTTTTCTCTCTTAAAACTATCCAGCTAATTTCAGCAAACATTTGTTAAAGTTCAAATAAAGTCCAGTTCTTGTTTCTCTCCCGTTCTTTTTCTAGTTCAAATTGTTCTCACTATATTAGAATCTGTTAAAACAGAGCACATATGATCATAAGAAGTTTTGACGAATAAAAAGGGTCCTAACAGAATTGATTTATAAAGTACGAATATTGGGAATCTAAAATCAATGAGGAAACCCTAAAAAAAATCTTACAAATCTACCTCGGTTAAATGGAACAACTACGTACGTTTGGTTAAAACCTTGTAGACAATATAATATGATTGGGTTTAGTGGTTTAACCCAAGTAACCCATCTTATTATTCGGGTATAACCCAACCCAATTATTTCATGGTTAATTGGGTTCGGTAAATGGGCCCGTCTTTTTTGACAGCCCTATCAGCAGCAGCCTGATCCCCAATGGAACTATTTCCAGATGATCATCTAGAATGGTAAATGTCCTTCAAAAAAAGCCCCACCAATAGTGCATCGATAGTTGTCCGTGCTTGGTCCAGTATAGAGTTTATTCTTCAAGGCTATGAGACTGATCCACAGTCAGGACCCATGGTTACATTTGTCTGCGCTTCAAGGCCCAGATTTTTGGATAGTTTGATATGTTCAATAATGGGTTTCCTTAGGTAAGAATACTTCCTGTTATTTATTAATGTTATAAGAATTTAGGCTTTTACTTCTATGTTATTTACTGTGAAGTTGGTACATTTTTTCCATGGTCAATCATTTCCTCGATGTTGTGGTCAAAAAAATGAAAAAAGGGAAAAAAATATAGATAAGAGGACAAGTGAGTTTCAATGGCCAAAAAAGCAAAATAAATTGTTATTAAACTAAAACTCAAACATTTATATTTTATTAGCTTACTAAAGCTTTATGCTGATGGTACATATACTTATGAAAATAAGGAAACATTCGTTATTGGTTTGGGTCTTTAGTGGGTCTATTGATAGAAATTAATCGTTTATTCCCCGATGCTTTGTCATTCCCCTTTTTTAATTATAGTTCATGATCCTATTTTATTTTGGAGAACGGAAATGGAAAAGAGGTTCCTGTATATGTAAAAATATTCCACGAAATCGGATTTTGAAAGCTGTTTACCTTCTTGCCCATCTGATTGAATAAATTTATCTTTAAAGTTTGGAAATTTTTTTCTTTAATCTTAGGCTTGTCATCTAGGAACTTGTTCGGAAATACCGTAATGAAAGTGTAATAACCCGGAAAATGTGAACCAATTTAAAATTTTTAAAATTGGTTATTGTCAAAGAATTTGAATAATTGAAATAGCATATTTCAATAAAATAATGAATTGGGAATAGTGAGGCAGTTTGAAAATTTGAATACAAACTTTGTCTGACTGTACTGGGTGGAAAATATAACAGTTTTAGCGAAACCAAAAATATTTAAATCTGTTTATGAATACCTTTCTAACGAATCTGAAAAATCGAAGTTTCATAACAGGAATCAAAAGTTATGGCTAAATGAATTTTCAGAAAGGTCGCCATATAGAATATATAGCCCTTGAAAATAGATATTTTGCATACGACCTCGGAATTCGACGAAACCGCTTTTGTTGGATCCGGTATGTCAAATTATTGCTAGGTTTCAAATTTCATAGTTTTTGAAGCTAGTATGTGAGCGGGGCAAAAGAAAAGGTGATTGGTCAATTTCTGTTAAAATGGGTCGACCTGAAAATGGACATTTTGCATACGATCTCAGAATTCGACGAAACTGGTTTTGTTGGGACCGTATCGTCAAAACAAAGCTAGATTTATTTTTTGGAATTTTTCGATTCAGTTTGTGGCCCTGGCAAATTGAAATGTACGTTCAAATTGAATATAAAATGTTTTATACTTTAATTTGAAAAATAACTGAATGTAACAGTCGAATTGGCCAACGAAACATATCCCATTGTGTTCGGAATGGGGGTATTTAGCTAGGGGCGACAGTCGTTGGGTTGAAATTGGTGTACGTTGGCTAGAAAGGATATTATAGGAATTTAAAATTTTAATATATTAGAAAATATCTTTCATTTTCTCTCTCATCAAAAAATCTGGTCAACCCTCTGAAACGAACGGCGAAACCCGTTCAAACCTTCCCAGCTCGATCGCCGCCGCCACAGGCAATTTCGCCACCGCCTCCAATTGACTTTTCCGATCGCCTTCCTCCCCTCTTTCAATCAAACCAACCCTCGACTGAAACCATCCCCTATCGACGTCGAATTTCGCCCAGGAACTCCCCACCTTTGGAGCGCCGCCGAACGTCATAGGATCCGCCGAGTTCGCTGCCACCACAGGCGCTGGGAAGCCTGCTCGAAGCCCTTCGACGTCGCAGCATCCGATCGAGACGAAACAACACGGATTGATCGAAAATTAAAAACCTAGTTTTGAAGGTTTGAAAAGTCATCTGCTTTGAAATTTCTGAATTGAAAATAACACTTTTAAGTGTTGCAAAATTTTGAAAAAACACATCATTTTAGTGTGTTAACGAAATTCGATGAAACAGGAAACATCGGGACCGCATGGAGGCTCTCTACCATCTAGCAGAAGCCGCGGATTTTTCTGATCTTCCTACAATTTTTAGCACTTCAAAAACCAATGTGAGGAATATAAACTAAATTGTGTGAATGGAATCGTGTTGTATAAATTATATAAGCGAAGTGTAAATTATATACGCATTGTATACCTCAAGTACATGTGTTGTAAAAGTTATATTAGCGATGTATAAATTATACAAGCGTTGTATGAAACATATATGCTTTGAATAGTGATGAAATGCAAGTGAATTATAGAAATAATATATATATATATATACTCCCCTCGTCCACAGACCATGGATGATATTTATTGCTTATGATTGGCGTGAAATTACATATTATGAAGAATGGTTGGAAATAATTGTTTGTGGTTGATATTGTGGTTGAAAAATACCTTTGTGGTTGAAAAATACCTTTGTGGTTGAAAAATACCCTCTTGTGGTTGAAACAAATTAGAATAGGATTGTGGAAATGAAAATAAAACATGCCGCCTGCGTGCGAACTAGATGCATGATCCCCATTGTCAAACACCGCGAAGTTTTAAGGTAGAGCGAGGAGCCGTACTAGGGACGGTCCCGGTTTTAACTACCCTGCCGTTATGCTGCGGAAATTTTCTGAAATATTCATGTGTTAGAAAAATCATTTGTTGAAATTAATTACATATGTTGAAACCAATATTCATGTGTTGAATTGAAATTCGTTCGTCGAGTTGAAATTCATGTGTTGAATATTATTCGAATTTTAAACAAATAGCTTTAACGATAAAAATCACATTTTTATATATATACAAACTATAAGGAATACTCATGTGTTGAATTGAAATTCTTTCGTCGAGTTGAAATTCATGTGTTGAATATTATTCGAATTTTAAACAAATAGCTTTAACGATAAAAATCACATTTTTATATACATACAAACTATAGAGAATATTCATGCGTTGAATTGAAATTCGTTCGTCGAGTTGAAATTCATGTGTTGAATATTATTCGAATTTTAAACAAATAGCTTTAACGATAAAAATCACATTTTTATATATATACAAACTATAGGAAATATTCATGTGTTGAATTGAAATTCATTCGTTGAATTGAAATTCATGTGTTGAATGTTATCGTATTTTAAAATAAAATGAATAGAGAATAAAAACTACATTTTTATTGTGAATATGAAGTGTTAAAAACATTCACGTGTTGAATAAATATTTTTGATGATAAAAATATTTCTTTTATCATGTATACGCTTAGATAAAAATACACACGTGTTGAAATAAATATTAGTTTGCTAGAAATGTTATTATTAGCTTTGTTCTGCATATATATACATGTGTTGAACAGGAAAATGGATTTGCTGTAGAGTAAAGAAATTATTTGCGTGCCCGACAAATAGGTAAGCCTTGATGAGTTGGCTGTGCAATTTTATTTTTATATCAACTCCTGTGAATGCCATTGGATGCGGAGTGCTGGTTATTCTGTGTGAAATAATAAACATCGCCATAGGATAGTAACAATTAATTTTGAACTACACTACATGGCATACTCCTTGACGATAGGCATACTTCATCATATTCCACATAAGCATTTGGAGCTTGTGTGACGAGGTGGAAGATTTACCATATGAGCGAGAGGCTTGTATGGCGATGATTTTATACTACAGGTTGAACTGATGACTGATATGGACTATATAAAATATAACGATAAATTGCCAGATAAATAAAAACCCCACATGGGTCTGGAGTTGACAATAATCACGTCTCTCTAGTCATTAGATATGGCACATGGACTATTTATTCCCACACGGGACGAGGTGACGAGGATTTATCCTCTGGAGTAATTAAAAATACACGCTCCCTCAGGCTTGACAGGGTGATGAGAATTTATTCTCTGGAGTTATTATTTATACACGCTCCCCTGTAAACACCAGAATATATCACTATAAATATGTGGATGCTTTATAGGATTTATTGGGTACCTAACACGGCCCAATAAATTTCCAAACCCCTTCCCGTACAAAGGAGGTTATGGCAAAAAAAAAATCGAAATATTAAGGCGTTAGTGAAATATTTGAAGTGAAAACGATGCTGAAATAAAAAGAATGAACTATATTTGAAATAAAAGAATGAACTATATTTATATATATATATATAAATAGAATTGAAAGGAATCGAAGCCGTGCAGTTCGTGTTTTGGATTCGTAATTTGAATCGATTAGTACGAGGAATCCGACCATCGGATTTTCCTGAAACCACAACTGCTGGGTTCGCCTTGGTAATATCTTTCCAACGGCACCAACTTTGTAAAAATCCAATGGTTGGATTGTCTGGAATGTTTAATTCAAATTAGAAGAAAAACAGCGCCAGAATCGTTTATATTTATATATAAATATAAATATAATTAAATTAAATCGAATAACGACGCTGTAGTTCGAATTTTGAAACCGTAACTTCAAAAGACTAGTATGGAAGATCCGACCGTCGGATTTTCACGAAAATTGAACCGTTGGGTTCGCTTTGGGAATATCTTCCCAGTGATATAGACTTTGTAGAAATCCAACGGTTAGATTTTCCGATATGTGTAAAACAAATTAGGGGAAAAACAGCGCCAGTGCCACGGCACGACCTGAAACGTCGTTTAATTAAATATGGCCATTTTTAAATAAATAAAAATGGCGAAAAATCATTATAAAATATTATAAGCAACATAGATTGGAAATAAACCAATTTGGCTTGATCTGTTTGATATTTGATGGTTGTATGTGTTTGACACAAAAATAAAACTAAAGAATTGAAATATGAATGTCGAATAATATAACCATGGAAAGAATTGATTTGAATTCTAATTACGTGAATTATTTGAAAAGGCCGAGCTAACCCTCATTTCAAATAATTGATCGAACGATTCGAATTGGAAAATATAAAGACGATTCAAGACCGACGATCTTCGTATCGGTTGGATGGGCGCTGCTGAGGTTCCTAATTGGAGTAGCTACCGTGAAGGAACGGAAGTAGTAGCCGTCTGAACGTATGTGTTGATTGTATGGATATACGAGGAATTTGACGCCTCCGGTTTCGTTCAGACCCAGAACGGAATTGTAAATGGACTGTGTGTCTGACATTGGATTTTGTTCTATACTGATTGATATCTGTTAAATATATATCTGTTTGGCGGCAGAGAATTTATTCTTTTGCTTAATGCCCTTCTCTGAGACGTACGAGCTCAGAGGTTATATATCGATAGAAATCAGTCGTATGCAGTGGATTGCCTATGTGGCATGCCAAGATGCTGTGATCAAGGCTTCTGTTGCAAAGAAAAGTCTTGTGTTTGATGATCAAAGCACGGCCTACGTGGCCTGACTTTGTGTATAGCGTGGATTTGCGAGCCTCACACCTCGGTATGAGTTAAAAACGGGATAAGGACTGCAGGGAGAGCACGGCGTTTCTTTCTAGCTATGGTGGTGTCAGTGACCTACCAGCCCTAACATATATATCTACTTTTCACCTATGTGGTTGTTGGAATGCGAGGCGCCTCGATTATAGGTCTGTAAGGACCGGGAAACGTATGTTCGGGAATAACTAATCCTCAAATGTAAGAGAGGACCGGCCTTGGAGGATCCAGGGGTTACCCAGAGTGTGTAGTCCTGAGGCATTTGCTAGAGTGTCTCAAAGCGGAGAGGAGCTTGCCCCTTGCCTCGACTCATGACGGAAATTTAATTTCCAATACGAAATAACGGATTCGATTGTAGAACTAGTATGGCGACATAGTAGATGGTAGCTATGCCGCCTATGATTGATATTTATGATGCTATTCGTTTTTAAAAAAAATATGCACTAGTAATAATATCAATTGATTTTGCTTTACACGTATCAAGCATATTTGGCCATTATAAGGTAAAACTCTATCCTCCGGTTTGCGTTGCATTGTATGATGGGACTTGAGTCTTATAATGGCTACATTCTTTCTTAAAGCATTGCGTTGTTTTAAAGAATTTACTTTGTTTTAAATGCACCAGCAATCACTGGAGTAAACCCGTGCCACGAAAGTGGCGTGGTCCTATGATTTGCTTATTACTGTTGTTTAAACTGTTAAGTAGATTTCTCATACCAGTCCCCATGACTGACTCGTTGTTTGTTTCACTTTGCAAATGCGGGTGCCCTTATTTTCACACGGGCAGCCTAGTTCACAGGTGACAGGTTTTTTTTGGCTCAGCACTGTAGTATGGAGTGCACTTTTGGCTCATGGAGAGGCTGACTTCACCGAGATGACTTTGACATTTTCCGCCATTATTGTATTTATATTATGATTCCGCCATAGGCGACGCAGACTGCTTTACTTCCAGTACTTATTATTGTATGTATATGTACCGCCTTCGGCGATGTAGACTGATACCCTTATTATGTCTCACTGCATGTATATATTCCGCCTTTGGCGATGGTGACTGATCATTTCCCTTTTATTTACTAAGTTATATCCTACGTTGTGCTATTCTGATGTTGTTACATGTTATGAATCCGCTGTCATATCCATGTAAAATTATTCTATTTATTGTTTTTGCTATTATCTGTATTCTGCTATGATGATTGATGTGTTATATTCCAATGATTATCCTTAATACCGTCACACGGATTTTGGGATCGTCACAGTTGGTATCAGAGATTTGGTAAACCTTAGTTCCGGGATCTAACACATTAAACACCTCGTCCGAATAGAATCAGTAGTGTTCTAAGGCGAGTAGCTCATTAGAGATAGGATTAGTGATGTCCCAGAATGAGCTAAGCAGATTAGCAAAACAATTTGATCAGTACATCATTACCTTTCCTTATGTTCCTCTGCTTTATCATTTATGAAAGTTATCAATTCTGTGAGTTTGTCTCTTTTCTTGCTTATACAGTACTCTATCTGATGGCTACACGAGCAGCAGCCAGAGGTGGCCGTGGAGGCCGAGCAGGCATAGCAGGAGGACGGGGGAATATCCCCGTAGCTGAGGAGGGCCCTATTATACAGCCACCAGCACCCCAGGACTTTGAGCTAGACAGAGTAGCAAAGAGATATAGGAACCTTGGGGGAAAACCCTTTTCTGGCCTTGGAACAGTGACAGAGGCTATTGCTTGGTTGAAGACCTGTGAAAAGATTTTTGAGGGCATGGGATTGGGGACAAACAACAAAGCATGTCTAGGTATTTGGCTCTTGCAAGAAGAAGCAGAGTTGTGGTGGGATGCCATCACCTCAGAAGATGTGGCAGGTACTGTTAGGACCTGGGAGCAATTCAAGACAATGTTCAACGAGAAGTTCGTACCTGAGCAGGCCTTAGAGCGGATGCGAGAGCAGTTTGCTAATCTCCAGCAGGGAAATCTCTCTATCCAAGATTACCTCAATAAATTCACTCAGCTGTCGCGCTATGCTCCAAAGCTTATTATGATCAACAAAGCTAAGAACAAGAGGTTTATATTTGGGCTACGGCGCAAGTACCATGACAGAGCCATGAGCAACATCAAACTCTCATTCTCAGAATTAGTAGAAATGGCCTGCAATTATGAAGATATGGATGAAAGACACTCCAACCAAGACCGCGCCAAAAGCCAAGCTGGAAATAAGCGCAAGGCTTCAGCAGATCAGCCAGGGTCCAGCATTTCAGCGGCCGCTACTCAGCAATCGGGGAAGATACCCAAAGTAAGTTGCTACAACTGCGGAAAGACAGGGCATTTTTCTAATGTGTGCAAAGCCCCAAAGAAGCTAAAGGCAAATCCAGACCGCAGCTCAACCGAATGCTACAACTGCCATAAGAAAGGGCACTATAGCGGGAATTGTCCTCTGAAGAAGAATGCACAAGTGGCTCATGTGTATGACGGGGAGGCCCCGCCAGCTATCACCGATGGATCAGGTAAACCCGACGTCTTGGGAGGTACCCTTACCATTAAAAATATTCCTGTTTCTATACTTTCTGATACTGGTGCATCACGTAGCTTCATTTCTAGTAACACTGTTAGTAAGTTAAAGTTAAAAGTAAGAAGTCTAAAGGAACCAATTAAAGTTCAAAACCCGATAGGGGGCTCTATCGCTCTCAGTTCGTATTATAGAGTGCCTGTCTCTTATTCTTGCTACAAGTTCTCTTTTGATTTGATCATCATGCACTTCCCCGAATTTGATGTTATACTCGGGCTAGACTGGTTAACCAAATATAAGGCCGAAGTTAGATGTGCCAAAAGAATTGTTAAAGTCGAAATGAAGCTTGGACCTATATATACCATGCCATGGCTCAGAAATAAATAGAACAGAATTTTGGTCTTCTTTGGAAGTTACTCCCCCTTCATTAGAAAAGATACCGGTCGTTAAAAACTTTGCGGATGTGTTTGAAGAAGTATAAAACTTACCGCCGCAAAGAGAAATTGAATTCAGAATAGATCTAATTCCTAATACCCGACCAATAGTACATCCAATTAGAAGGATGGCCCCGAAAGAAAAAGAAGAGTTGGGTAGCCAAACTCGAGAGTTGCTTTGGAAAGGTCTGATCAGACCGAGCTTTTCAGTTTGGGGAGCAGCAGTAGTATTTGTCCCGAAATCAGACAGTACTCTAAGACTTTGTGTTGATTACCGAGATCTCAATAAGCAGACACTGAAGAAAAAATATCCCTTACCTCGGATAGACGATCTGTTAGATCAATTAAATGGGGCAACAGTATTCTCCAGAATGGACCTAGCTACAGGTTTCCACCAATTACGTATAGCCGAAGACTGTGTTCCTTTGACAGCCTTCATGGGTCCCGATTTATTCTACAAATGGTTAGTAATGCCTTTCAGCTTGTGTAACGCTCCGGCATACTTCGTCGATCTTATGAACAGAGTGTTCTGTGGTGTATTGAATAAATTTGTGCTAGTCTTCATCGATGACATGTTAATATACTCCTAGTCAGAAGGCGAGCATGCAAAACATTTAGAACAAGTGTCGATGATTCTGAGGAGAAATGTCTTGAAATCTAAATTTTCTAAGTGTGTCTTCTGGCAGGATGAAGTTAAGTTCCTTGGCCATGTCGTATCAAAGGAAGGGATTGCTGTAGATCCAAGCAAAATTACAGCGATTCAGAACTGGAAACAGCCTACTACCCCCATAGAAGTTCGAATTTTCCTTGGATTGGCTAGTTACTATCGGAAATTCGTTCAGGATTTTTCAAAGATATCGGGTGTATTAACAAAGATTACAAAGAAGCATGAGAAATTCAAATGGACTCCCGAATGTGAAGAAGCTTTCCAGGAGCTGAAACTGAAATTGACAACTGCTCCAGTATTGACAATTATAGAAGGCAACCAAGACTTGACTGTATGGACAGACTCTTCTATTAGAGGGCTTGGCGCAGTATTAATGCAAAAAGGCCAAGTGGTCGCTTATGCCAACCGTCAGCTGAAGCCGCATGAAAGAAACTATGCAACTCATGATCTTGAGTTGTTAGCTATCGTGTTTGCTTTAAGAATCTGGAGGCGTTATTTATTAGGCGAGAAGTTCAAACTATTTACCGATCATCAATCATTGAAGTATCTATTCACTCAGAAAGATCTAAACTTGAGACAACAACGTTGGTTAGAATTCCTAGCAGCATATGATTTTGAGATTCTATACACTCCAGGAAAAGCCAATGTTGTAGCAGATGCACTCAGCAGAAAGAATGAAATCATCGCCAGTTTTATCATTACTTCTTCCTTAGAAGATAAGATTACTATTCTCCAGAAAGACGATGAATTTATTAAAAGGATTAGCTAGTGGATCCGAGAAGGAAAAACCTCAGATTTTAGCCTAGATAGCCAAGGGGTCCTAAGATTACGAGGGCGAATTTGTGTGCCAGAAATTCCTGAGCTCAGAAGGGAAGTACTTGATGAATGTCACAAGTCTAAACTGAGTATCCATACGGGAGTTAGAAAAATGTACAATGATATTAAGCGTACGTTCTGGTGGAAGTCGTTAAAAAGGGACATTTCAATATATGTTAGTCGATGCCCCACCTGTCAACAAGTTAAGAGCGATCAGCAGAAATTGGCTGGATTATTACAACCATTAGAAATTCCAGGATGGAAGTGGGAGCAAATTTTGATGGACTTCATTGATGGCTTGCCTCGAACTAAGAAAGGAAACAACAGTATATGGGTGATCGTAGATCGCTTCACGAAGACTGCCCATTTCATACCTGTCTGATCCAACAGAACGGCTCAAAGTTTAGCACAGATTTACTTCAAAGAAATAGTTAAACTACATGGAGTGCCACTCAATATAGTCAGTGAGAGAGATACCCAATTTACTAGCAAATTCTGGGAAGCATTCCAGACAGAATTGGGAACCAAATTGAACCTAAGCACCGCTTATCACCCTCAGACAGACGACCAAACTGAGCGGGAGAATAGAATTCTAGAAGATTTACTGCGGGCTTGCATTATTGATTTTGGTGGCTCATGGGAAGATCACTTACATTTGGCAGAATTCTCTTATAACAATAGCTATCAAGCAAGTTTGGGAATGTCTCCATTTGAAGCATTATACGGTAGACCGTGCAGATCTCCCGCATGTTGGGTAGAACCTGGCAACAGACTTGTGTTAGGGCCCGATATGATTCGAGAAGCATCAGATAAAGTCAATTTCATTAAGAAGTGATTGAAAACTGCACAAAGCCGACAGAAAAGTTATGCTGATGTGAGAAGAAGAGATTTATCATTTGCCGTTGGCGATTATGTTTATTTAAGAGTTTCTCCGATGAGGGGAGTAATCAGATTTGGCAAAACTGGGAAATTGGCACCGAGATTTATTGGTCCCTTTCCTATACTTGAACGAATTGGAACTCTTGCATATAGGGTTTCATTACCTGATTGGTTGCCTGGTGTACATGATGTGTTCCACGTGTCTCAACCCAGAAAACATGTGCATGATCCGGATCTTGTTGTAGACGAAGCAGCGCAACAGGATATAGACATAACTCCAGAATTAGCAGTCAGAAGAGAGCCATTAAAGATCGTTGGCAAAGAAACTAGAGAGCTAAGGAGCAAAAAGATTCATTTAGTTAAAGTGCAGTGGAGTAGTGATCCTAGAGACTGTACTTGGGAGACTGAGGAAAGCATTAAACAGGCCTACCCCAAATGCAGAGTGGACATCTCTGACTAACTCCGGTGCAAGGTACCTTTACAATACTTTGCATTTACATTTTGTTACCTACTTTGCTGTTATTTCCTTTTCGAGGACAAAAAGTTTTAAGTGGGGGAGATTGTAATAACCCGGAAAATGTGAACCAATTTAAAATTTTTAAAATTGGTTATTGTCAAAGAATTTGAATAATTGAAATAGCATATTTCAATAAAATAATGAATTGGGAATAGTGAGGCAGTTTGAAAATTTGAATACAAACTTTGTCTGACTGTACCGGGTGGAAAATATAACAGATTTTAGCGATATCAAAAATATTCGAATCTGTATATGAATACCTTTCTAACGAATCTGAAAAATCGAAGTTTCATAACAGGAATCAAAAGTTATGGCTAAATGAATTTTCAGAAAGGTCGCTATATAGAATATATAGCCCTTGAAAATAGATATTTTGCATACGACCTCGGAATTCGACGAAACCACTTTTGTTGGATCCGGGATGTCAAATTATTGCTAGGTTTCAAATTTCATAGTTTTTGAAGCTAGTATGTGAGCAGGGCAAAAGAAAAGGTGATTGGTCAATTTCTGTCAAAATGGGTCGACCTGAAAATGGACATTTTGCATACGATCTCAGAATTCGACGAAACTGGTTTTGTTGGGACCGTATCGTCAAAACAAAGCTAGATTTATTTTTCTGCAATTTTTCGATTCAGTTTGTAGCCCTGGCAAATTGAAATGTACGTTCAAATTGAATATAAAATGTTTTATACTTTAATTTGAAAAATAACTGAATGTAACAGTCGAATTGGCCAATGAAACATATCCCATTGTGTCTGGAATCGGGGTATTTAGCTAGGGACGATAGTCATTGGGTTGAAATTGGTGTACGTTGGCTAGAAAGGATATTATAGGAATTTAAAATTTTAATATATTAGAAAATATCTTTCATTTTCTCTCTCATCAAAAAATTTGGTCAACCCTCTGAAACGAACGGCGAAACCCGTTCAAACCTTCCCAGCTCGATCGCCGCCGCCATAGGCAATTTCGCCACCGCCTCAAGTTGGCTTTTCCGATCGCCTTCCTCCCCTCTTTCAATCAAACCAACCCTCGACTGAAACCATCCCCTATCGACGTCGAATTTCGCCCAGGAAATCCCCACCTTTGGAGCGCCGCCGATCGTCATAGGAGCCGCCGAGTTCGCTGCCACCACCGGCGCTGGGAAGCCTGCTCGAAGCTCTTCGACGTCGCAGCATCCGATCGAGACGAAACAGCACGGATTGATCGAAAATTAAAAACCTTGTTTTGAAGGTTTGAAAAGTCATCTGCTTTGAAATTTCTGAATTGAAAATAACACTTTTAAGTGTTGCAAAACTTTGAAAAATCACATCTTTTTAGTGTGTTAACGAAATTCGATGAAACAGGAAACATCGGGACCGCAGATAGGCTCTCTACCATCTAGCAGAAGCCGCGGATTTTTCTGATCTTCCTACTATTTTTAGCACTTCAAAAACCAATGTGAGGAATCTAAACTAAATTGTGTGAATGGAATCGTGTTGTATAAATTATATAACCGAAGTGTAAATTATATACTCATTGTATACCTCATGTACAAGTGTTGTATAAGTCATATTAGCGATGTATAAATTATTCAAGCGTTGTATGAAACATATATGCTTTGAATAGTGATGAAATGCAAGTGAATTATAGAAATAATATATATATATATATACACACTCCCCTCGTCCACAGACCATGGACGATATTTATTGCTTATGATTGGTGTGAAATTATATAGTATGACGAATGGTTGAAAATAATTGTTTGTGGTTGATATTGTGGTTGAAAAATACCTTTGTGGTTGAAAAATACCTTTGTGGTTGAAAAATACACTCTTGTGTTTGAAACAAATTAGAATAGGATTGTGGAAATGAAAATAAAACATGCCGCCTGCGTGCGAACTAGATGCATGATCCCCATTGTCAAAAACCGCGAGGTTTTAAGGTAGAGTGAGGAGCCGTACTAGGGACGGTCCCGGTTTTAACTACCCTGCCGTTATGCTGCTGAAATTTTCTGAAATATTCATGTGTTAGAATAATTTTCATTTGTTGAAATTAATTACATATGTTGAAACCAATATTCATGTGTTGAATTGAAATTCGTTCGTCGAGTTGAAATTCATGTGTTAAATATTATTCGAATTTTAAACAAATAGCTTTAACAATAAAAATCACATTTTTATATATATACAAACTATAGAGAATTTTCATGTGTTGAATTGAAATTCATTCGTCGATTTGAAATTCATGTGTTGAATATTATTCGAATTTTAAACAAATAGCTTTAACGATAAAAATCACATTTTTATATATATACAAACTATAGAGAATATTCATGTGTTGAATTGAAATTCGTTCGTCGAGTTGAAATTCATGTGTTGAATATTATTCGAATTTTAACAAATAGCTTTAACGATAAAAATCACATTTTTATATATATACAAACTATAGGAAATATTCATGTGTTGAATTGAAATTCATTCGTTGAATTGAAATTCATGTGTTGAATGTTATCGTATTTTAAAATAAAATGAATAGACAATAAAAACTACATTTTTATTGTGAATATGAAGTGTTAAAAACATTCACGTGTTGAATAAATATTTTTGATGATAAAAATATTTCTTTAATCATGTATACGCTTAGATAAAAATACACACGTGTTGAAATAAATATTAGTTTGCTAGAAATGTTATTATTAGCTTTGTTCTGCATATATATACATGTGTTGAACAGGAAAATGGATTAGCTGTAGAGTAAAGAAATTATTTGCGTGCCCGACAAATAGGTAAGCCTTGATGAGTTGGCTGCGCAATTTTATTTTTATATCAACTCCTGTGAATGCCATTGGATGCGGAGTGCTGGTTATTCTGTGTGAAATAATAAACATCACCACAGGATAGTAACAATTAATTTTGAACTACACTACATGGCATACTCCTTGACGATAGGCATACTTCATCATATTCCACATAAGCATTTGGAGCTTGTGTGACGAGGTGGAAGATTTACCATACGAGCGAGAGGCTTGTATGGCGATGATTTTATACTACAGGTTGAACTGATGATTGATATGGACTATATAAAATATAACGATAAATTGCCAGATAAATAAAAACCCCACACGGGTCTGGAGTTGACAATAATCACGTCTCTCTAGTCATTAGATACGGCACATGGACTATTTATTCCCACACGAGACGAGGTGACGAGGATTTATCCGCTGGAGTAATTAAAAATACACGCTCCCTCAGGCTTGACAGGGTGACGAGAATTTATTCTCTAGAGTTATTATCTATACACGCTCCGCTGTAAACACCAGAATATATCACTATAAATATGTGGATGCTTTATAGGATTTATTGGGTACCTAGCATGGCCCAATAAATTTCTAAACCCCTTCCCGTACAAAGGAGATTATGGCGAAATTTTTCGAAATATTAAGGCGTTAGTGAAATATTTGAAGTGAAAACGATGTTGAAATAAATGAATGAACTATATTTGAAATAAAAGAATGAACTATATTTATATATATAAATATAAATAGAATTGAAAGGAATCGAAGCCATGCAGTTCGTGTTTTGGAATCGTAATTTGAATCGATTAGTACGAGGAATCCAACCATCAGATTTTCCCGAAACCGCAACCGCTGGGTTCGCCTTGGAAATATCTTTCCAACGGCACCAACTTTGTAAAAATCCAACGGTTGGATTGTCTGGAATGTTTAATTCAAATTAGAAGAAAAACAGTGCCAGAATCGTTTATATTTATATATAAATATAAATATAATTAAATTAAATTGAATAACGACACTGCAGTTCGAATTTTGAAACCGTAACTTCAAACGACTAGTGTGGAAGATCCGACCGTCGGATTTTCATGAAACTGGAACCGTTGGGTTCGCTTTGGGAATATCTTCCCAGTGATATAGACTTTGTAGAAATCCAACGGTTAGATTTTCCGATATGTGCAAAACAAATTAGGGGAAAAACAGCGCCAGTGCCACGGCACGACCTGAAACGTCGTTTAATTAAATATGGCCATTTTTAAATAAATAAAAATGGCAAAAAATCGTTATAAAATATTATAAGCAACATAGATGGGAAATAAACCAATTTGGCTTGATCTGTTTGATATTTGATGGTTGTATGTGTTTGACACAAAAATAACACTAAAGAATTGAAATATGAATGTCGAATAATATAACCATGGAAAGAATTGATTTGAATTCTAATTACGTGAATTATTTGAAAAGGCCGAGCTAACCCCCATTTCAAATAATTGATCGAACTATTCGAATTGTAAAATACAAAGATGATTCAAGCCCGACGATCTTCGTATCGGTTGGATGGGCGCTGCTGAGGTTCCTGATTGGAGTAGCTACCGTGAAGGAACGGAAGTAGTAGCCGTCTGAACGTATGTGTTGATTGTACGGATATACGAGGAATTTGACGCCTCCGGTTTCGTTCAGACCCAGAACGACTTGTAAATGGACTGTGTGTCTGACATTGGATTTTTTTCTATACTGATTGATCTCTGTTAAATATATATCTGTATGGCGGCGGAGAATTTATTCTTTTACTTAACGCCCTTCTCTGAGACATACGAGCTCAGAGGTTATATATCGATAGAAATCAGTCGTATGGAGTGAATTGCCTATGTGGCATGCCAAGATGCTTTGATCAAGGCTTCTGTTGCAAAGCAAAGTCTTGTGTTTGATGATCAAAGAACGACCTACGTGGCCTGGCTTTGTGTATAGCGTGGATTCGCGAGCCTCACACCTCGGTATGAGTTAAAAACGGGATAAGGACTGCAGGGAGAGCACGACGTTTCTTTCTAGCTATGGTGGTGTCAGTGACCTACCAGCCCTGACATATATATCTACTTTTCACCTATGTGGTTGTTGGAATGCGAGGCCCCTCGATTATAGGTCTGTAAGGACCGGGAAACGTGTGTTCAGGAATAACTAATCCTCAAATGTAAGAGAGGACCGGCCTTGGAGGATCCAGGGGTTACCCAGAGTGTGTAGTCCTGAGGCATTTGCTAGAGTGTCTCGAAGCGGAGAGGAACTTGCCCCTTGCCTTGACTCATGACGGAAATCCAATTTCCAATACGAAATAACGGATTCGTTTGTAGAACTAGTTTGGCGACATAGTAGATGGTAGCTATGCCGCCTATGATTGATATTTATGATGCTATTCGTTTTTGAAACATATATGCACTAGTAATAATACCAAATGATTTTGCTTTACACATATCAAGCATATTTGGCCATTATAAGGTAAAACTCTATCCTCTAGTTTGTGTTGCATTGTATGATGGGACTTGAGTCTTATAATGGCTACATTCTTTCTAAAAGCATTGCGTTGTTTTAAAGAATTTACTTTGTTTTAAATGCACCAGTAATCACTGGAGTAAACCCATTCTGCGAAAGTGGCGTGGTCCTATGATTTGCTTATTACTGTTGTTTAAACTGTTAAGTAGATTTCTCATACCAGTCCCCATGACTGACTCGTTGTTTGTTTCACTTTGCAAACGCGGGTGCCCTTATTTTCACACGGGCAGCCTAGTTCACAGGTGATAGGTTGTTTTTGGCTCAGCACTGTAGTATGGAGTGCACTTTTGGCTCATGGCGAGGCTGACTTCACCGAGATGACTTTGACATTTTCCGCCATTATTGTATTTATATTATGATTCTGCCACAGGCGACGCAGACTGCTTTACTTCCAGTACTTATTATTGTATGTATATGTACCGCCTTCGGCGATGTAGACTGATACCCTTATTATGTCTCACTGCATGTATATATTCCGCCTCTGGCGATGGTGACTGATCATTTCCGTTTTATTTACTAAGTAATATCCTACGTTGTGCTATTCTGATGTTGTTACATGTTATGAATCCGCTGTCATATCCATGTAAAATTGTTCTACTTTTTGTTTTTGCTATTATCTGTACTCTGCTATGATGATTGATGTGTTATATTCCAATGATTATCCTTAATACCGTCACATAGATTTTGGGATCGTCACAGAAAGAAACGTAGAAGTTTGCCGCTGGTTTTTTGACCAAACAAGATCTTCCAGTTCCTATAGAACCCATCACTAAAACACCCCTAGAAGGGGATAGGGCTAAGCGGAGCGAAAAGGGTTTTTCGTAAGATGGGAAATGAAAACTATTAGCCCCATACGATGCTTATGGTCTAAGCCAGAGCATAAGGCCAAAACGGAAGGAATGGCGCGAAGCTGGAGTGATGATGGAGCGGTGGAATGATCTAGTATATTCTACCACAACTTAAACAAGTGTTAGATTGGCGAGAATAAGTATGGACTCCCATATCTTGTCTAGACAAAATTTTCGAAATGATACTTACCGAACCGGTGAAATGGAGGAATCTATAAAAACTATTCAATATGCTTTAGAAGGAATTCCTGGAGGACCTTATGAGAATTTAGAAGTCCGACGTTTTGATAAAGCAAAAAATTCCGAATGGAATAATTTTGAATATAGATTTATTACTAAAAAACTTTCACCTAATTTTGAATTTTCGAAGCAAGAACTTTATGTGAGAGTAGAAGCCCCAAAAGGAGAATTAGGAATTTATTTGATAGGAGATAATAGTGTTTTCATTTTTTCCTTTAACCAATGCCATGATGCTCATGAGAAGCTTATCTCCTATTGGATTTCCTTTTCTAACTGGATTTTGTTCCAAAGATGTGATCTTAGAGCTCGCTTACACTAAGTAGACCATCGGTGGGAACTTTGCTGAAAAGAGACCCGCAAAACCTAGAGAAAAGGATTCCTCAAGAGTCTTAGGTCCAAGAAGCGTGCGATAAATACCCCCAAAGCCCAAGATTACAGAGGAAATTAAGTGAAGTACTCTAGATACAAAGTATGGAAAGGTGTCTATAACTTCTCCGCGAAGTCAGTGTATTAATTGTGAGGAAGACATCCACAAACCCGGAAAAGAAATGAGGGCCTTGAAAAGTTTGGATTCGCCAAGTAGGCGAATTCTTTCTTTGCCTTAGCCCAGTATAGGTCCCAAAATAATTACTAGGTAAATACCCCATTTAGAGGCTCATTTACTCCAAAATGGGCATATCGGGTGAAGTTGATTCTTCTTTTAAAAACCCCATTTTCATTCGACGTTCCGGAGCGCTTGATTCGATCGACGAATTCAGCAAGATAATTTTCTTTGATCTAGGAGAAAGCCCAATCAACCACCTTTTCGGTGCATTTCTTGCTAGCTTCGCAAGCACCTTCTTTTTTACCTGCAGCTTCTTGTACTTCCTTTTTCTCTCTCGATGGCTCACACTCATCTTTGATCAACGCGAGCTAAGGATTTCCCCGAGATAAAGATCGTCATGGCAATTCCCTGCTTGAGATCAAATAGATGTTGGAGCTGGGGCTTTTACAGTTGGAGTCACAGTTGCCAGCCTAGAGAATCTTTCTTATAAAGAGACGGCTTCTTGTCTTTTGCTACGCACGTTTTTGTATAGGTCTTGTCTCTTTTCCATAGCAGTAGGCACGACTGAAAGGAGTGGTTCGCTCCGCACCTTCATGCGTCTAGATTCGCTACCTCTCAACAGTCAACTAGTCGCGTAGCTTTCTAACAAAGTAAGTAGCTAGCACATCTCTTCCCTCTTAGAGCCAACCGTTCACTTACGCAACATTCATTCGTTTACTTAAAAAAAGGAATTGGAATTTCGCGTATAGAAATTAAAAAAAGAATTAATTGAAGAAAATGAAATGCTTTTATAAAAATTCTCGTATAAGCGAGAATGAAGTTTTCATTCTGTACATGCCAGATCATAAATTAGTAATTGAATCCAATTTCAGACTCCGTTCAAGTGCCTTAGTCAAATCCTTGTTGTTGTGGTAGCTTTAAGGAGCAGTTCGTGATTCGCTTTGCACTTTCCTCGTTGCTTTAGCGCTAACCACATGAAGATCGCCTTGGTCATTTTATTCCTTTTTTATATGTAGACCTTTTCCTTTTCTTTTCGATTATAAATGATGGAACCGCCCATTGAGATATTTAAAAAATGATAGGTTAGAAATAGACTCTAAGCTCTCCAAGAATCTTCCACTTGATCTGCAGAAGCTTCAATGCAAGGTAAAATAAGAAAAATACAAAATTGTCATCAGACAGAAATTTCTAAAGCTATATCACCTACTATACCATCTTAGTTTTCCTTCATGTACTGTGTATACTGCAGGTAGTTTGATTCGATACCCGGCCAAGTCAGATTCACTTAGATGGAATCTTAATAATGACTTACTCATGACCTACTATTTAGGAAGAATGCCGTCGCCTATTGGTACTAAGAAACTGAAAGCAACCTCAGAAACTGAAGAAAGCGATGTAGAAACAACTTACGAAGACATAACCAAAAGAACGGTGAAAAATACGTCATTTTCTCGAAGATTTGGTGCTGGAATAGCTGAAAATCTAAGTTTATCGGAAGCTTGGTCTAAAACTCCCGAAAAATTAGCTGCAAGGCTTACAGAAGTGCCCAAACAACCACAATATTCACCACTTCCAATTGAAAAACAAATTGTAGTGATTTGGGAGTCGTACCCATTATATTAATTGGGACTTCCAAAATGACCGTACCGGGGAATTCAACCGTACTCTAAGTTTAATACTTGCTCATGCGTGGACTGTTCTTTTCTAAAGGAATTCAAAATTCTTACACAGATGAGCATGGATTTATGTTGAGGGCCTGTTCTCTCCGCTCCTAAATGTAACTGTTCTTGTTGTGCTTAAGGACACGATCTAATAGATCATTGTATCGAGTAGGTGGATCGTAGTCTCTTACTATAAAAATGGCTGCATGTGTAGCAGCACCAACTATAAGAAAAGGTTTCAAACAAAAAGGAAATAGAATCTTTATTTGAATACCATCTCATAACCAATTTTGGGGAAATTCTGTTTCTGATGATTGAACACAAACTAGGCTGGGTCAGTTTCTGATAGGTAGTCTACATTGGGTTAGGGCTTCTTTCTCTCAATCGATGAACCAAAAAGAAGTGACTTTGGAGCCTCGCCTCACTCGAAAACCTATATGTGCTTGCGATTTGGACTCAAAATGATATAGACTCTAAGATTGCACGTCCAGTGGGCACCTCATTACCAGTATATTAATTTTCAGATCTCAGCAGTTGAACTAATGGATCAGGTAGGGAAAGAGTACTAAAATCCGTACCAGCGGTAAGTCTAGTGTCAACCAATCCCAACTGACCAATCTCAACTCTCCCGCCTCGCAAGCACCTTTTTTAGTCAACACCATCATGGCAAAGCCAAAAATATGATGAATAGAAGGAGGTCAGATTTTTTTATATAATAACAATTTTTTTATAATAATAATATACAACAATAGAGTGAAATTAATATCCTGGCCTATTGCTTCAACTATGTGTACTAACTCTCTTGCATGGGGACGTAAAAAGTGGGATCCTACCAACTTTTTCCAACCAGTAGTCATTTATTTGGTACCTCCCAAGGAGCGGGAGCTGCCATTCTAACCATTATTAGGGGATTCCATCCACAAACACAAAATTTAGCCCTAGGTGAAGACTCTAGGTTTGTTAGACCGTTCCCCTCCATAGAGACACAATAGAGAGCTTATCCCCGGAGAGATGTTTATTCTTTGCTTTGACTAAACGGGAATTGTTGGGTAATTCCAATCATCAACACGGGAAAAGGTGTCCATAATTAGTGAACTTATTTTTGACTTCGGTCACCCAGGAGTATTTAGCCTTACAAGGTGGTCCTACGAAAAGTAGACATGAGATAACAAATCAAGTCTTTCCATGGGCTAGTCTACTCATTATTTGTGTTCGTACATTTTTTCGTTTCATGTCTCCAAAAAACTATTCAATGGATTTATGTGAACGGTGATTGGATTGATGATAAAATGGAATCCTGGGTTGCGAATAGTAAGAATAGATGAGAATCTAAGCTTAGGCCAGTATATTAATTGGGTGTGCCTTACCATAAGGTAGTTGGTGCTCTAAGGGAAGCCACCTACCTGCAAGAGCTAGGAGCACACAAATTCTAGGTATCCTACATCTGATTTGAATTCTTTTTGGTTAAAGAATCTCCTTCTAGTTGCTTTGGAACCACTCAACCTGCTTCGACCGCTTGAGAATCTTGTTACCAAAAAGCCTGCTGGACCGCGCTTACGAGTTGACGGTCAAGTTTCTTTTAAACAAAGCTATCCAGATTTAATATAAACTATATATTATATATGTAGTGAATTAGGCAAGATTCCTTTGTGCAGAATATGAAAGAGTGGGTCAAGTTAATCTTTCAAAATTTCATTGGAAATTTTAAATCGACACAATACACCCAATCGATTAGACTTGAGAAAGTTTTGTCGTTATTGTGAGCCCGCTTTGAATAATCACTCTTGTGTCAGATTATTTAACAAAGATCTTTATACCAGAGCTCTTTTTTATTATTTCTTTCTGCTATATCCTTAATAGCAATGAGGTTGGCATTCGATTCTGCCCGCGGACTATGCCTTTCTGTTACTTCGAAAGTAACTGATTTAGCTTTAGCCACGCGAATTTTCGATATTCCTTTTTATTTCTCATCAAACGAATGACATCTTCTTTTGGATTAAGGAATTTCTCTACCTTAGGACTATTATATTTACAGCCGCCGTTAACCGGGACTTCGGTCGCCGGCTACCCTGTCATGAGGTCACCAACTTCCATGACCTTCCGGCATTGCGCAGGCGTCAGCCCCCATACATGATCTTATGATTTTGTGGAGACGCGATTTAAAAACAAAAAAAAGAAACGCCAACCTCGTGATGATGTAGGGTCATAGAAAGATGCTTGGGGGTAGTGGTTGGAAGTTCGAAGGGTTGTTTCTTACTTGAGTGAGGCAAACCGCCAAAAGCAACCAAAATATTCCTTGGTTCATTGGGCGAAAACTTGAACTCACAAGATTTTTAGAAAACAAGTCTTTAAATTTATAATTTAACTTACTAAATTTAGTTTTCCTTCACATTGTGAAACTGGAATCCTTGAATTGCAGCAAGTGCTTGTCAAAAAGCTTTTGTAACCAATCGATCAATCTGCAACCTCTCCGAGTAAAAAAAATTTCAGGTTTGAAAAAGGATCTTAGAGTGTCTAGGGTTAGGCCAGGAGGTCTCACGGTTTTGAAATAGCGATATGAGCAGTAATATTATTATCGACTATGATTATCTAACAGTTCAAAATTAGAATACATTCTGGGAAAATGGAACTTATTGCTAGCTTTCGGATACGAGATATACATTAATTCAAATTTTTTCTATAGCCCAATTTTCGAGGTCGTCTTCTTTTTCTGCTTTTTTTTATTGAGAAACCGTCTATTGTTCAGGGCATTTCACAATTATTCTGCCTATCCCATCTTAGTGTCCGTTCGCCTCAACCTACCAGCTAGCACTAATGGCAAAGACCAAGATTTTACCATCAGAAGTTATCATTTGCTAGGAGACCAAAATTTGGTAAAACCAAAAGCGAAGGTCAACAACTTTCAAAATCCCCAGAATGAAATCCCAATGCCCAGTATATTAATTTGGCGGGATGAAGGGCTTCTGTTCATAAAATTTGTGAAAATGTTGTCTGGTTTTGTTTTCTAGATTTGGAGAAGTGCCGATTTTCAAGAACGGGAATCTTATGATATGTTGGGAATCTCTTATGATAATCATCCATGTCTTAAATGTATCTTAATGCCTGAAAATTGGATGGAAAAAATAGCGAAAAATCGAACAATTATACAATATTAAAAAAAGAATTTTTTTATATTTTAATTTATAATAGTAAGATATTGAAAATACCAAAAAATTGGAAACTGAGAAGGAGATATTCGCAACAATGGGTTTTATTAGCCAATTGGGAAAGCGAAGAACGACCCAATTAAGTACTGGACGGTCAGAAAAAGTATCTACAAGGGTGAAATTTAGATATTTGCACGGTGTGGAGTCACCTGACCTATGCTAACAGCAAAACGAGACCTCATTCTCTTAGTCACCCAAATGGAAAAAAGTTAGGTTCAATCTTCAACACTCTCGTAACTAATGAAAAAGTGCGGTCTTATGGCAATATTTAGAATAAAATATAATAGAAAAGAATCTATTTATTGACCAACTTTGGTCGAGCAACCGCGACATTTCTTGAACGGCCGAAAGAAAAAAGGACAACTCTCAAAAAACTGGCTAAGATGGCTCATCAATAGGCCCTCATCCGCCCGTTTGAACTAACCGACTTTCCGTTGTTTGGGCACTTCTGTAAGCCTTGCACCTCTATTGGGTTCGAATCCAGCTCAGGAAGCTTTTTTTGTTTTTCGAAAGCAGATGATTATTCATTTGCTTCTCACGTTTCGTGAATAGCCAAAAAAAGGGGTTTCTTGGTATCGCCACTGTAAAATAGATGGAAAAAAATTATGTCCAATAGGATTTGAACAGTTTGCCTTTACTCATCTAACTATCTAGTTTAATTCAAAATCATGATCGGGATAGCGGACACAAAGCTATTGAACTTGGGATAAATAAAGGTTTATTATTCTTCATCCACAAATATCCAAATTTTGGGAATAAGTGAGTGAAGTGACTAGGTAGGCCGAACGTCATTTTGGTTTGAAAAACTTATTGTAACTTTGTGACACACGTGCTACAATGGGCGGGGCAAAGGGTCGCGAAAAAGTTTTCTTTTTATAGAAAAAAAAGATGCCCTACGCCCTAAAAAAACTGCCTGAGGGCCCACCTCTGCTGTAATCCAGAGTACCTAATATGTAGCAAGAAGCAAAGTGAGAATTTAGGATGTACTATTAAACAAAAATTGGGATTATCCGCAAAAAAATCCGGAGATTCCCGAATAGGTCAACATTTCGAACTGTTGCTAAATCCATGGGCAGGCAAGAGACAACCTGGCGAACTGACACATCTTACTTGCCTATAAATTCAATGGGATAAATTGTATCTTGATGATATTGAATCAGATCAATATTATGAATAATAATTTCTGATCTATCAGAACGATTTCTCGGAGATGCATGCGTAGTTCCAACTAGGCCAGCAGTTCCTGATCCCTACGTAAGAGCTCAGTAATTGGACCTGGCCTTCCGATGAGAGGAAGAATGCCCAGGTAGTCTTAATAGAGCCAGAATTGTCAATTCCTAGGTAAACGCATATTTCGCTACGCTGCTACCCATATAGGGTTTCCACACTATGCTCTAGCAAGGGATGCAGATTTGACTCTACCTACACCCCGGTCGCCTAATAGTCGTAATGCATGGTTCCACTCTGCAAGAACTCCGAATCATTCTCTTGAAGCTCATCCTTTTTACGATAAATGATCTACTTGCCCCCAAAATGACCCAGCAAAAAAAGAAAGGGCTACCCTTTCTTTTTTAGGGACAGGGATAGAAAAACCTCATCTACTGCTCGTTGTAGATATTTATTTTTGTTAGGAATTCCATACAAAATAGACAAATGATCTTGAACTATAGCATCTGACCATCAGATTCATAGTGTCTTTGTTGCAGGAAAGTGGAATAGGTATATATGTGGATTTGTAATTGGGAGTTCCTCTTTCAAGACAAGACAGAGTGCAGTTAGCGACTCAGATCACTTACAGTAACCCAAACAACCGACTGCACGCTTTCGGGGAGAGCCTGCACTCTCGCTTCTCACTCGTATTATATAAAAACTATAGTGCTATAATTAAGAAAAAACTGCGGAGAAGACAAAATTGTTTGAAGCACGCACAGAGGGTTTAATGGAAGAATTTCATAAGTTTCCAAAAATTGAAGATAGAGATCAAGAAATGGAATTTCAATTATAGGGGAACCCCTTGTTAGGACAAATAAGCTTGAAGAGCTTTCTCCGAACAAGCGTTCCAACCCATTTTAATGGAGGGGCGCGCTATTTGTTGATTTCTTTTCTTTCAGTCATCCTCTTATCCCCCTATACATTTGTCTCATACATTATGGGGATGATGAGAAAAGATGAGAGTCAGGATATTCTACATAGTGTAAATATTCCATGCCACTAAGTGGTAAGGCGGGGGACTGCAAATCCTTTATCCCAGTTCAAATCCGGGTGTCGCCTGATCAACCAAAGATTTGTCATTTCTTATTCTACTGATCTAATTCGAAGAATTCTTCTTCATCTGATCTAGCGATATTCTCTTTTGAGGGGAAATTTTGGATCCAATTCGATATTTTCCTTGGGAGGTGACGAAATTCTCCCACCTCCTACATATTTTATTCCTTAACCTATCAATCCAGTATTGGGCTATGCTTGTTTGGACCCATGGATCGTAAATCCAAATCGGCTAATTGTTCTCGTATAGCACTTGTAGTTTTATCTTTCCTTTTGTTCTTGTTTCCCTCTCATCCAAAAACAAAAATAGTAAAAAATTTCAAGTTGAATTGGGAGAGATGGCTGAGTGGAGGATAAGCCGGTTCGCTTGAGGAGAATTTATTCTATGATCATGGTTCAATGGAATATTGTTATTCGTCAACTGTTCATTTGACTCAATATTTATTCTCAATCGGCAAAAGCATAGCTTTCGAATCATGATATCGACAAATTCTTTTCTTTTGTGATCTAAGAAACTAAAAAGGAAATTAAAAATATGCTTTCTACAATTTAATATATATCGAATTTAAATATCATAATAGCCAGGGTCTGGACAATTTTTTTCAGTCGCCCCATTTCGAGGACTCAGAACAAGAAGATCATAAAAAATTTGGTAAGGGAAAACTTCGAGCTGGAACTAATGGATTAGCATTAATAGTAAGTTACCAGGGAGGATTTCTTTCCTAACTTATATTCTTTTAATAACTGATTTTACTCATTGGTAAGAAATCGAGTTCGATCTCGCCTTTCTCATAATTATCCTATATTCGAATTCAGAAAGATCAGAATAGATTAATTAACTTAGTGAGCATGGAAAAACTTTCTACCTACATCTAACACGTGTCCAGTCCAACGGGAACACGAAGTGCAAACAAACATGAGCCGCTATACCGAATCCCCCGCTAGCCATCAGGGACCGAGTGTTAAGGCCATGATCTGCAAGGCAATGGATCACTCATTCTTCTATTGGGGATAGGTGCAAAACATTCAACATTATTTGTATCATTGTATTTTTCTCAATACCTGATGAAACAGGGAGACCTAGGATGTAGAAAATCATACATGAGTGATTCGGAAGATTTGGATTCCTATATATCCACTTGGTCGGAGTGAACTGGACCTTTGAAGAGGTTGCCTCACTAGAGCTCGCCTCCCTATGCTTCCCCGGCGCAGGCCTACTGTGACGGCCCGCCCTGCACCAGCCGACATTTCAGTGAAATGCGTTGTGCCAATGCTCAACCAGCACGGGACGGTCGTCAAAAGAATGGAAAAAGGGAAGAAATTTGAACGATGAACCAACAAGAAACCTATAGTATATCTCAGAGCGCATGGAAAAAAATATAATAATAATGTAACTTGATGTAAAATAGGAGAGACAGTGCATAAGCTGAAAACTAAACCATCATAGCAGCGGAAAGATTCAAAATACAGCTTATGATCCAGACCATCATTATTACAACTTTTAGAACAGTCTCTAAAGCAAAATAGGAAGGTACACTACTAATGCCCAAAGTAGTGACCAGCAACAACACAGGGAGAATATATGAGAACAATATGTATAAGCCTCATGCTCGTCTCCGGACAGCTACTCGTGCATATCCAGCTAACCTGTCTCTAGTCTGTTCGTTTAGGAGCATCCATAGTAATAAGAAGAGACATAAAACTCTTAGTCAGACAAAAGTCTGGTATGAGCAATAAGCAGCAAAAACAGAACAATAACAGGTATACATAACCATAACTGAACCTGGACCTGCAACCAAAGAGTTAGCACAACCGGATGTACAATACTCTAAGGTGACACTAACACATGGTGTGAAAATAATGGGGAGGGGGTGTGCGTGTCATGGTGATAGCAAACATCAAACATAGCAATCATCCTCACATCTCTCACTCAGTGCGTAAATATACGATATCCACCGCTTTGATCACCCAATTCTTTGTTACGATCACTTTGTCCCATGGAGTCATGACGACTCCATTGCAATGATCCGTAACCACTAACACTTTGCTATGTCCACTCTGCCCCCATGGAGTCATAACAACTCCACTGCACTGGCTCATAGCCTTGCTACGATCACTTTGCCCCATGGAGTCATAACAACCCCACTACACTAACCCATATCCAATATCCGTCTCTCAGTGGTGAATCAAAGCTATAGACCTCGATAACCCCTTAGCACACGTCCCACAGCAAAGTCCAACTCATGAAGTTAACCCGTTGGTTCCCGTCTGGATCCTGAGTAACAACTTGCCATTTGGACTACCCTTGCATCTCGGGTTTTTGGTCTTCTTCGGATCGGTTCGGTCCTTCTTTTCGCCCTCGGTTCGGTTCGATCATGCATACTCCAGGTCGGTCCGTGATACATACTCCAGCTCGTGGTCATCATGTCTACTCGTGGGAGGCTCCCAGGTCCGTTTCTTGATGAAGCTCCAGTTCAGGCCATGATGATACTCTGGTTCGGGCTCATGGAAGTGCTCTGGTTCGGGTCGGGCCTCCATCATCGGTTCGTGAAAGGTGGTTCGGGTCGGGGTTTCAGGCGCGAGTAGTTCATGAGCTCCTGGTCGGTTCGGGATTCACACGCCGGGTCAGGTCGTGACACACACTTCATGAGTGGGGAGGGCGATCCGATCCGGTCCAAATTCCTACAACTTTTCTAGCAAGCTATTTACGCCATACGACGGCGTTTTCGACCATTCTAACTTCACTAAGCAATCACAAAACATTCCAAATAGTAATAGCAACATAGAGAATCGACCATAAACACAAAAATAACAATTTAACATGTCAACATAGATCAAACATACCCAAAACCCGTGTTTTCCCCTTAATCATGTTTAACCATAACTAATGATGGGATTAGCAAAACATATCCAAATTAATATCAGAGCCCTTAAATAATATTTTAGAATTTTACAAATTTTTTCTAGATTTTTCTAAGCCATAATTTCGCTAGTTATCATTAATCACCCCTAATTAGCCATAGTTAGTGAAAACAATGCAAATCACTTACCTTAGCCACAAATGAATTATAGATCTGAACTTCTCTACTGTTTTGGGTTGAATTCATATGTAACACTGCAGCTCCAACTCTGATTTGGCCTTGATTTGATGTTGATTAGGCTAGTATATACTTAAACGGTGATTTGGGGGTGATTTAGAAGATGGAGGTCATTGTTAGGGTTGAAGAGAGGTAAGTGGCGGCTGAGAAAATGATAAATAAATTGTTTCCTAACTGATTTCAGCCTCCCCATAACCTTAATCCCGAAATGGGTTATGGGCCTAGCTGCTAATCATCCTAATTAGGCCCGGTTAAGTTGTTTTTCACCTTCCAAACCTTATTTCTGCCATATCTCCCAAATGGCAACTCCGTTTGGCTAATGTGACCACTTTACGGAAAGGTAAACCATCATCTGAATCCAATGGAAGTAGTTTCAGGTCAAAACTCCTTACCAATAAAAAGTTATAGGCGAAACAATTTTCGTCAGGGGCAAAATAGTCATTTAAAAATCGGCAAAAATCGTGAACATAAGAAATGAGCCCAATAGTCGATCCCCAAAGTTACACGGCCGTACGACTTCATATGAAAAAGAAATAAATATTCTACGATCCTTAGATACGTAGAATGCGGGTCGTTACACTCTCCCCCCCCCCCCCCCCGCCCTTAAGAAATTTCGCCATTGAAATTCCTTAACCAAAAACATACAAAGGTGTTCCGCATGCTTATCAATCATTGACAAACAATCAAACATACACAACAAACACAACAAGCCTACCCTAGCATGCGGTTTACTAACAAGTGAAGAAACTATCACTATTAAAATCTTACCAGGCAAAGAGTTCTAGATGCGATTTCCTTATGCTCTCCTCTGTTTCCCAAGTACAGTCACTCTCATTCTCGCCCCACTGAACCTTGACCAGTTTCACCACCTTCCTTCGAAGTGGCTTCGTATCGCTCTCGACAATATGGATCGGCTTGTGGTTCCCAACCGCCTCGGGTTCTATTTCGATGTCATCCAACTGATCCGGTGAAATAGTCATATCGGGGTCGTGCACGAACTTCCTTAACTGGGAAACATGAAACACATTATGAACTCCCACCATCTTGTCTGGCAACTCAACTTTATATGCCAAATTCCCAACTTGCTCGAGAACTGGGAATGGACTAACAAATCTTAGTGCTAACTTGCCTCTCCTATCAAATCGAATCACGCTCTTTAACGGAGAAATCTTGACAAACACCAAGTCGCCAACGGAGAATTTCAAATCTCTTCTCCTCTTATCAGCATAGCTCTTCTGCCTATCTTGAGCAACCTTCATTCGCTGTTGGATAACCTTGATCTTGTCTGAAGTTTCTCTTATTACATCTAGCCCAAGCACAAACTTCTCACCGGTTTCCAGCCAACATGATGGTGAGTTGTACGGTATTCCGTACAAAGCTTCAAATGGAGCCATACCAATACTGGACTGATAACTATTATTATATGCGAACTCAATCAGATGTAAATGGCCATCCCATGACCCTCCAAAATCCAATGTACAAGCTCTCAAGAGATCTTCTAATACACAATTCACCCTCTCTGTCTGACCGTCGGTTTGAGGATTGTACGCGGTACTGAGATGTAATTATGATCCTAAAGTCTCTTGTAAGCTCTTTCAAAATCCATTAGTAAACAACGGATCTCGGCCACTCACAATGCCTTTGGGTACTCCATGAAATCTCACTACCCACTTCATATACAGTTCCGCTAACTTAGCTATCGTTCTATTCGACTTGACCAGTATGAACGTTGCACTCTTGGTCAATCGATCCATAATCACCCAAATACTATCATGGCCCGATCTAGTCCTTGGTAACCCAACAATGAAATCCATTGAGACTTGTTCCCATTTCCATTCTAGAATATTTAATGGTTGCAACAAACCACTAGGATTCTTTTGCTCGGCTTTAACTAGCTGGAAATCCATGCATTTGGATATAAACTTCCCAACATCTCTTTTCATCCCTTCCCAGTAGTAGGTTTGCTTCATGTCTCGATACATTTTGTTACCACCGGGATGTATAGTCAGTTTTGAGTGATGATATTCTCTAAGCACTTCATCTCTCAATCCATTAACATTGGGTACAACTAGTCTCGCATTCTTTCTAAGCCATATGTCTCGATCAAGCCCATACTTGTTCATCTCCCCGTCAATTCCCATTTCTAACTTGGAGATGATTTCTAATAGATTTGGATCGTCCCTCTAAATGGAACCAATCCGCTCAATCAAAGTGGGTCTGATCGTCAAACTTGCTAACATTCCTAGATCCAATTCGCACTTTGGTATGAAATCATACACAGCGATATACTCCAGTTGCTTCCATTCCAGAAACATAGCCCCTAAATTAGCATGTCTCCTACTCAACGCATCAGCTACCGCATTGCTCTTTCCTAGTGTATATGCGATATCGAAATCATAGGAAGCCAAGAATTCAAACCATCTTTGATGTCGGAGATTTAGATCCTTCTGGGAGAAGAGATACTTTAACGACTTATGATTGGTAAACAACTCAAATCTTTCTCCCAAGAGATAGTGTCTCCACATCTTCAATGCGAACACAATCGCTGCTAACTCCAAATCATGGGTAGGATATCTTTTCTCATGCGGTTTCAGTTGACAACTAGCATAAGCTACAACCCTACCTCCTTGCATCAATACAACACCTAGTCTGGTACCACAGGCATCCGTGTACACTGTCATCTCTTCATTCCCTTTAGGAATAACTAACACCGGTGCACATGTCTACTTTTACTTTAGACTCTTAAATGCATTCTCACACCTTTCGTCCCAGACGAAAGCTTGATTCTCCTTGGTCAACTGAGTTAACGGTGCAGCTATCTTGGAGAAGTCTTGGATAAACTTACGATAATATTCAGCTAATCCTAAGAAACTTCTTATATCTGTTGCATTCTTGGGCATAGACCAATCTTGTACCATAGCCACCTTCGCAGGGTCCACGGCAATACCATTCTCTGAAACAACGTGGCCCAAGAATCTCATTTCCCTCTTCCAGAAGTGACACTTAGAAAATTTTGCTTTCAATTGGTGTTTTCTCAACACCTCCATCACTGTCCTCAAATGTTCCTTGTGTTCTTCCTTTGTCCTCGAGTAAACAAGGATATCGTCCACGAACACAAGAACAAACTTATTCAACTGATCCCTGAATACCCTATTCATAAGATCCACAAAATATGATGGTGCATTGGTCAACCCGAATGGCATGACCAACCACTCATAGAATACAAACGGCGTCCGAAAGGCCGTTTTAAGAATACTCTCAGCTGCTACTTGGAGCTGATGAAATCCTGTCGCGAGGTCCAACTGGGAGAATATTCTTGCTCCTTCCAGTTGATCAAACAAATCATCTATCCGCGTAAGAGGAAACTTATTCTTCCTAGTCACTTTATTCAAGTCACGATAGTCCACACATAAATGAAGGGAACCATCTTCCTTAGTGGCAAATACAACTGGTGCTTCCCACTCGGAGACACTTCTTCGGATAAATCCCTTCTTCAAAAGATCGCTTACTTGCACCCCGAGCTCTCGCTGCTCCCTTGGTGCCATACGACGAAGTTGCATCACTATAGGTCTGGCATCTTTCACTAAATCAATACAGAACTCAATCTCTCAGTGTGGTGGAAGTCCGATCACTTCCCCGAAGATGTCCAGATACTGGCCAGCAATGGGAACCCCTGATAACTCGTCCTGCGGAATGTCGAGGGAATTTAGAAAACTAGCCATCACCTCATCACTAGGTAGGCCACCAAACACTACCCACCACCCATCATCCGCCCTAATAGTCACTGAAAATCCCTTACAGTCTACCACCACCCCATATCTTTGGAGCCAATCGACTCCCAAAATAATGCAAAACCCAGTAAAGCCCAAAACAAAGCAATCACAAGCAAACATACATCCATGACTCGATTAGACCAAATTTCTACAAATCATACTAAGGCTAGTCGAACCACCAATCGGGTTCGTCACCATTAAAGGTCTATCGACTATCTCGGGTTCTAATTCCAACCTATCTACCAGGTCACTAGATATGAAGTAATGAGAAGCTCCAGTATCAAGCAGTACTCGAACAGGAACATCATAAATAGAAAGCATACCTTGAATGACGACATTCTTTTCTTTCTCCACCGCAGTTTGAGCATTCGACGAAGAAGGAACAACATTAATAGCATATGCTTTCACAATCTGCTTCTCTTTAGGAGGTTGTGGACACTTATTCTTATGACGTCCCACTTGGCCGCAGTTGAAGCACTTCCTGTCCGCTGGCTTTGCTCAACATTCTTTGGCATAGTGGCCCTTCTTGCCACAGCTAAAGCACTTAACATCTTTCTTATTTTTTTTTTATGACCATCCTTGGTCTTTCTCTGCTTCCTTTGATTTTGAGAATTATTCTTGCCTTCACCGCTTGCCTGCAGCTTTGGCCCCTCTGCAGATGCAACAACGACTTCAGTCTTGGGCTTAGGATAAAGGCTCTCAAATCTCAATGCTTTCCCAATAATCGATTCAAAAGTTTCATTAATACGGTTTGTAAACCTTTCTCCCAAGTACTGATCTAAACCAGTTATGAACTTCTCGTTCTTCTTCTCGGCAGTATCGATAAGAGATAGTCCATATTTCGGTAAAGTATTGAACTCAGCAATATATTCCGAGATTGCCCTACCATTCTGTTTGAGCTCGAAGAACTTCCTAAACAACTCTGACTTCTGGGCAGCTGGGATAAACTTGTCACTGAAGTGAGCTTTAAATTGATCCCAAGTAACTTGATCCTCAGGGGTGGCTACCACAATAGCGTTCCACCAATTCATAGCCCGTCCTTGCAGCTGGCAGGATGCTAGCTTTCTCTTCATTGCGTCTCCGATTCCCAGATCCTCAAAGATACACTCACAACTATCAAGCCAATCCTAAACCTCTGCAGCCGATTCCGTTCCGTGGAATGGCTTCTTACCAAGACTAGTGTAGTCCTTACAGAGCTTGGCGAAATCGGCCCTAGGCGCCTGCATCGCTGCACCACTACCATTTGCAGCATTAGAGGCTGCCCTATGAACATCCCTAAGCATCTCTCTCATGAAGTCAGTGAACATCGTCCTCATATTAGGAGCATTCCTATTATTGGCTCCTGAACCAGTATTCCTCGTATATCGGCTCATCGTTCAATCTGTAAGGAGAAAACGATTAGCCATCTCTTCAGTGGTGCCAGTGCAGTGCGACTCCATCCTTAGATATACTAATAGTATATATATATAGCTTTTGAAAACCAAAATATCACAAATACACGCTCTCATATACGTACTATCTCTCCCTGGTGTCTTTTCCTAGGTTAACTATGCAACCTAGATCTCTGATACCAAGTGTGACGGCCCGCCCCGCACCAGCCGACATTTCAGTGAAACGCGTTGTGCCGATGCACAACCAGCACGGGACGGTCATCAAAAGATAGGAAAAAGGGAAGAAATTTGAATGGTGAACCAACAAGGAACCTGTAATATATCTCACAGCGCATAGAACAAAATATAATAATAACGTAACTTGATGTAAAACAGGCGAGACAGTGCATAAGCTGAAAACTAAACCATCATAGCAGCGGAAATATTCAAAATATAGCTTATGATCCAGACCATCATTATTACAACTTTTAAAACTGTCTCTAAAGAAAATATACACTACTAATGCTCAAAATAGTGACTAGCAACAACACAGGGAGAATATATGAGAACAATACGTATAAGCCTCATGCTCGTCTCCGGACAGCTACTCGTGCATATCCTGCTAACCTGTCTATAGTTTGCTCGTTTAGGAGCACCCAGAGTAATAAGAAGAGACATAAAACTCTGGGTCAGACAAAAGTCTGCTCGTGGTCATCATGTCTGCTCGTGGGAGGCTCCCTGGTCCAGTTCGTGATGAAGCTCCAGTTCGGACCGTGATGACACTCCGGTTCGGGCTCGTGGCAGTGCTCCGATTCGGGTCGGGCTTCCATCATCGGTTCGTGAAAGGTGGTTCGGGTCGGGCTTCAGGCGCGAGCAGTTCGTGAGCTCCTGGTCGGGTCGGTTCGGAATTCACGTGCCGGGTCGGGTCGTGACACACACTTCACGAATGGGGAGGGCGATCTGATCCGATCCAGTCCAAATTCCTGCAACTTTTCCAGTAAGCTATTTACGCCATACGATGCCGTTTTCGACCATTCTAACATCACTAAGCAATCACAAAACATTCCAAACAGTAATAGCAACATAGAGAATCGACCATAAACACAAAAATAACAATTTAACATGTCAACATAGATCAAACATACCCAAAACCCGTGTTTTCCCCTTAATCATGTTTAACCATAACTAATGATGAGATTAGCAAAACATATCCATATTAATCCAAATTTATATCAATGCCATAAAATAATATTTTATAATTTTACAAATTTTTTTCAGATTTTTCTAAGCCATAATTTCGCTAATTATCACTAATCACCCCTAATTAGCCATAATTAATGAAAACAATGCAGATCACTCACCTTAGCCACAAATGAATTATCAATCTGAACTTCTCTATTGTTTTGGGTCGAATTCTTATGCAACACAGCAGCTCCAACTCTGTTTTGGTGTTGATTTGCCTGGATTTGTTGTTGATTAGGCTAATATATGCTTAAACGGTGATTTGGGGGTGATTTAAAAGGTGGAGGCCATTGTTAGGGTTGAAGAGAGGTAAGTGGCGGCTGGGAAAATGAAAAATAAATCGTTTCCTACCTGATTTCAGCCTCCCCATAACCCTAATCCCGAAATGGGTTATGGGCCTAGCTGCTAATCACCCTAATTAGGCCCGGTTAAGCTGTTTTTCACCTTCCAAACCTTATTTCAGCCATATCTCCCAAACAACAAGTCCGTTTGGCTAATGTGACCACTCTATGGAAAGGTAAACCATCATCTGAATCCAATCAAAGTAGCTACAAGTCAAAAATCCTTACCAATCAAAAGTTATAGGCGAAACAAGATTCGCCAAGGGCAAAACAGTCATTTAAAAATCGACAAAAATCGTGAACATAAGAAATGACCCAAATATTGATCCCCAAAGTTACATGACTATACGAATTCATATGAAAAAGAAATAGATATTCTACGATCCTTCGATACGTAGAATGTGGGTCGTTACACCTACCACGTTTCGCGCCTGCGATGTTTTCGCCAGACGGTCTTTGCCAGAGAAATTTGTTCTACGAATAGTTTGGATAAGTCGTTAAGTAACTCTTCAGGCTGATGAAATTAGTAATATTATTCCTGAATGATCGTTTCTAGTTTTACCAAATTTCGGTCTCCTAGCAAATCAGGACTTTCTTGGCGCAGTTTGTCTTGTGGAGGAGCAAAGCAAATTTGCTGCCGATCTATTTTGATGAATTATTGCTCTGCAAGAAGTGGAGGAAAAAACTAAGATCAGAAATCTCGATATACAAATATTCCTAAGAGGCGCTCCATGGTTCCTTACATTGACAGGGTGCAAATATCTATATTTCGCTAAATATCTGTCCTACGTTCATTCGTGAGGGTACTCCTAATGAATTGAAGACCATATCAACAGGTTTTCTATCTTGCAAGTAGGGCATATCTTGTCTAGACAAAATTTTCAGAATGATACCTTTATTCCCATGTCTTCCAACTACTTTATTACCCACTTTGATTTCACGATTACTTAATAAAGGGAAAGATATGACTATGCGTAATAAACTTAGGAATAGGGAGGTCTTAGATGAAGTGAAATGACTGAACTCAACATTCACTTAAAAAAATGAAATCCATTGGAATTTGGTTATTCACAATGTACAATGAGCCCTGCTAAGCATCCATGGTTGAATGGTTAAAGCGCCCAACTCATAATTGGCAAATTCGTAGGTTCAATTCCGTGTGAAAGCAATACTTTAACCACTAAGTTAAGTAATTTATTCATCATCACAAAAAAAAAGGACCCATCGCCTCAAGGATTATAGGTAGAATATTTTCCTATGTTTGCTCCTGTTGGAGCTTCTCGTTTTCCACCTCTAGTATTTCTTGCTCAATTCTCGCAAGTCTATTAGCGATAACCATGGCTACTCAAAACTGGCTTCGCACCTATTAATAACTAAATGCATTGCGCGGTGGAAGTGAAGAAGTAGACCATTGTCTCGGCAATAATGAGCCAAACTAGTATATGTAGTGAATCCCCTGAACTAGACGGAAACTCGGTAGCTCCTCCGGGCAAGGGGACCCCTGGATAGTAGGCAATTGTTAAAGGAATGTTGCTCAATTAGGAAGTTCTTGCTCGAGGTAGCTAATAATTAAGAAAGTAGCCCCTTGTGACTAATGACTATTGATAGAAGAGATCGGTACTCTACTATTCGTACTAGATATTGTTGATTACCAGTGATTATTGATAAAAAGAGATCGGTAGCTGGGCTGTTTGCGAGGAAGTCTAGTTACCACGTCAAAGGACCTAGCCTAAGCATGATAGAGGCCTATAACAATCCGGGTTTTCCCACTTTTCTAGTTACTAAGAGAGGGGCCAACTCTACAGTTCACTTGTTCACTTTGTTTAAGGCACGAAATACAGAGTTCCAGAGGCGCAATTAATATACTGGGCCCAACTGTTGAATTGAAGATGTTGTTCCATAAAAAAGAGAACAAAAAACTAGAAACCTTTTCTGTTTTTCTGTTAAAATATAATAATTCAAATTATGTAAGGCTGAATCAAAAAGAAATTAATCTTTTTTTCTAATTACTATGCTTAGTGCATTGGTCTAAGTATACTGGACAGGTCTCCTTTCTCTGTGAAAGGTGTGGCGAGTCAAGGTGTAAACTGACTCCTACGGAGAGAGATGTTACTCACATTTTTTTCTTATCAATGAATAGATCTCTTTACTTGTACAACTTAGATGTCTCGCATTTCTCGAAAAAGTGATGTAGGTCGAAGCACATGGTTACCCGGTTAGTTAAATGCTATTAATGAAAATAATAATTCACTCTTCTTAACAATGAGTCCAAGGACCAGAACAAGGCAAGGCAACTAAACTCTTTAACAGTTCCGGGTCCACTAGCTCCTTAGCTCACTTCTTGGTATTAATACGCCATTTGGTCTTTTTGGGTGCTCCACATCCCTTAGTTTGGACATCTTCAATCGAATCACTTTTTCGAGAAATACGAGACATCAAAGTCGTATAACGGGCTTTTGTCAGTAAAAAGGAATCAAATGATTCAAGTGGAATTTACTATAACGTGTTAATAAGATAGATCGATGCTGCGAGTTGTTTCATGCCAGGGAAGAAAGTCGGCTGTAATGACCCGCATTGGCAGAGGTATTATAATTAATTTATTTAATTTTTGAAATGGTGGTTTAGAGAATTTAATGGCCGTGGAATTAAATAATGGTGAATATTTAATTAAAACAATAAATTAAATAATATATTTAATTCTGAAATAATCAGAATTGGCTGAAATGACGATATGGTGTGGACCGGATCATCTTTGATATTTAATTCAGCTTGGAATTGAATTTGAATAACGAATATATTCAATCGACGACAGTTTGAACGTATAATTATAATATAATTAAAATCGAGCTCGAAATGGCGCTGCAGTTCGCTATTCGGCGATTTGAACTTCAACGGAATGTACAGGATTCGTTTTAAATCGGATTTCTGTGAAACAAGAAACGTATGGAGCTGGTGGAGTATATCTTTCTAGTGGAAGAGAAAAATCGGGATTTCGTCGTGTAGATTTTGATTTATGTCCAAATCAAATTTCAGAAAAGTCGCTGTGGAATTCCTTTATAATTCGCAACGCTTTATTTACATTATAAATAGATTTTAATATATATTTGAATATCGGGTTTGAATTTAGACAAGGTTCTTTTGGCACATAATGATAATTTAATTTTTAGAATTTTACTATAATTTTTAATTAAATAAATAAGCAACTTTTTATTTGGAGTAGGTTGCACCCTATATCGATATCTTGGGGTTTCACAATATGAGTTCACCTACCGGTATTAATATATTTTTGGGATCGTGACACTTTGCTCGTTATGATGGCATATTTATTTTTGTCCGTAATGGCTTGTACGCGAATAGAGTTTTATGAAAAACAGGGTACCATTTAAAACTCTAAAGTAAATATAATGGATTAAAACAAAAATTTTCCTAACTCATTTACTAAGGCTAAACAGAAGCCACATTCCTCTTTCTTCAACCACCCGTTCTCCATGGTTCAAAACAAACCAACGTGTATCATAAACAAAAGTATATAATATCCTTAACATTCTAACCTAATCTCATTTTCTCCACTACTCAAAACCATCCGCCGCCGTTGTTTCTTTCAGCAAACAAACCATGAAAAAAATCCTCATAAGAAAACTAAAATAAAAACCGTAAATTCTTAAGCAAATATAATTGGATCCCAATATAAAGAAACAAGGAAAAGAGTTAAAAGGGTTTCCATGGCAACCAAAGAAGCGGCAGTAGCTCCACCGAGAGCAGCATTAGTCTTGAAGGCAGCAGATCCGGTCAGTAGCACAGGTAATAGAAGGCGACTGAGACTGGTCATGGGTTGCGTATGTATGTCAGTGCAGTTCGGCGAGTATGAATGGGGAAAGGTCGTTGGGTTTGGGTAGCCTGTGATTCTCCGGATAATTGGAAACACGTCCAGTCATGAGCGAGTGTGGATGAGAGGGTGCGAGTCTTGTGTATTACTGGGGAAGAAGTTCGAAACGGTGGTGTGTCCATCAAAGTGGGATGGACCGACGTTGAGAAAGAGGTAGTGTGAAGTGTGTTATTGGGAAGACGTGAAGTGGGTTATTGTGTCCAGGCATACACGTAAGTAAAGTGATGGAAAAGGGAGTAAAACGCTGGGGAATAGGAAAGATGGTACCGGTTTTAGTGAGCAGAAAGGAGAAACATTTTGGGGAGGTTGTGAGGGAGGATTTGACGAGGAAGCACAGTGGATACAAATGGCTAATTTTCGGATGGGTATGCAGGAGCGAAATATAAATGTGTGGTTATTGGAAATAGACAGCAAGGTGAAGTTGGTTTTAGAAAAAAAAACATGAAGTAACGTGGAAGCAAAGTGATCGAAATATAAAGAAATGGCTAGAAGTTCGTGTTTGTAAAGATTGGAGAAGAATGTACTGTTTTAGGAAGGTATCTCTTTCCGTGGATTTTGGGAGGGTGATGGGCCGATGTAAGCCCATTTAAATAAAATAAAACAAAAGAAATGGTGAAAGAAAATGAAGAACGTGGAGCATTGGATAGGAATATCGGCCATGGAGTGAAATTGCAAGAGCTCACGGGTTTGATCAGTCTGGGTACTAACTATAGAAGATGGGCCGTGTTGTTGAGAATTTCGAACGGTCAGACCCGTTAGGATCGTATGGACGAGAGCTCCATAATGGAACTGCCTGGAAGTGAATCCGATCTCGTTACAATTTATAGCAAAATAAATTGTCCGTCTGAATCAAGCGATGGTTATCGTTATTAATGATGATCGTCTAATGTGAGTAAATCTCACTAACTCTGAACAGTTTATAATTTCATGTTGTATTTTTAGAACTGTTAGATATTGACTGATTGACTGTGTGTTGATTGTTTGATTGAACTGCTAGTCAGTTAGTTGAATTTCTATATTGATTCTGTTTAACAGAATATATCATATAGAACTGAAAGTGATGTTATCTATATTGTTTAACATCTGTGATGCAGGGAAACAGGTTGGAGGAATCCAACTGGATTCCTCAACATTTATTTTACTGTTTTCATATATTGTGATATATGATGTGTTATATAATCTGTTATGGATTATGGGTGTTGGAATGATATCGATCATTGTTATTCGATATTTTAAATATCATAAGAAACCCTGGGATGTAAAAAAAGAAGAAGTATTTCAATGTATATTGAAATAAAGGAATTTTATAAAATCACATGATTTTATAAAAGGAAATATTTATAAAACAAACACGGTTTTATAAAAGGGATATTTATTTAGAAAAATAAATAGAAATAGAAAAGGAATATTTATTTAGAAAATAAATAGAAGTTATAAATAGGAAATATTTGTAACGGTAAATAGAAGTTATAAGTAGGAAATATTTGTAACGGTAAATAGAAGTTATAAATAGGAAATATTTGTAACGGTAAATAGAAGTTATAAGTAGGAAATATTTGTAACGGTAAATAGAAGTTATAAATAGGAAATATTTGTAACGGTAAATAGAAGTTATAAATAGGAAATATTTGTAACGGTAAATAGAAGTTATAAGTAGGAAATATTTGTAACGGTAAATAGAAGCTATAAATAGGAAATATTTGTAACGGTAAATAGAAGTTATAAATAGGAAATATTTGTAACGGTAAATAGAAGTTATAAGTAGGAAATATTTGTAACGGTAAATAGAAGTTATAAATAGGAAATATTTGTAACGGTAAATAGAAGTTATAAGTAGGAAATATTTGTAACGGTAAATAGAAGTTATAAATAGGAAATATTTGTAACGGTAAATAGAAGTTATAAATAGGAAATATTTGTAACGGTAAATAGAATTTATAAGTAGGAAATATTTGTAACGGATAAATAGAAGTTATAAATAGGAAATATTTGTAACGGTAAATAGAAGTTATAAATAGGAAATATTTGTAACGGTAAGTAAACGTTATAAAAAGGAAATAGTTGTAACGGAAAACGTAGTTTATCAAAAGGAGCTAATCGATGTTAGTTTAATCGATTAGAGTTAAAGCAAAGGAGCTAATCGATGTTTGTTTAATCGGTTAGAGTTAAAGCAAATGAGTTAATCGAATATAGTTATTCGAATAGAAAGTAAAAGGAATTATCGAATATAGTTTATTCGAAAGGAGTTAAGCGAAATGAGTAAATCAATAGCGTTAGTCAAATAGAGTTAATCCAATAGTGTTAGTCCAATAGAGTTAATTGATAAGGGTTAATAGAATAGAGATTTATTCGAACGAGAGTTAAGTAAGGAAGTTAATTAAAGAAATATAAAGTGAACTTTGCCTATTCAAAGTTAGAAATGTTGTTCAGTTAAGGTCTGGGAGGTAGTTCTACCCCCACTTGATTGGCTTCGTTTTTAACTAAGGAATAGTTAAGGTTCGGCAGTAAAGGAAATGGTTTGAGTTGGCATCGCGATGGTTTGTTTAAACATCTGTCTAAGTCCAATGAAGAAGCTTTGGAAATGTTTTCCAAATAAGAAACCAGAAATGTTTTCTAATAAAGAAAACAAGAAATGGAAATGTTTTCCATTTGTTAATAACGTATATTTTCCAAATTTAGAAAATAAGAAATATTGAATATAGGGAAACAGGAAATAAGTAAATTAATGAAATAAAGAGATGAATGTTGAATGATGTTTGATTGATATAAATTTCCATTTGGAAATTTATCGTTGTTTGCACACCTGTTTTTATTCGATAGTTTAATCACAGACTATCGAAGTTTTGACCATTTTAACGTTGTTAATATGGAGAGACCGGTTGGATTATTATCCAAAGAACCACTCTGTATTGGCATAAGCGTTGCGAATCATATATGCCAAAGGAAATTGAAGACGGAGTTATGCAAGGGCTATCCTATTTACAGAATAGTGCCTTCGGTTCATCCTGTTCCTGGATGACTTGTATGGACGGATGTCTGACAGAGTATTTCCAGACGATCACATATATTGATTTCTCCAACCGTACCAAGAGTGGAAGCGGAGGAGGAAACTTCTTTTAGCTAACACATAATGTATTGTTGAGGACGTCAATCGGTGATCTAATGGATTTGATGATGTGGCATTAAAAGTGAATCTGGTGATGATAAAGCGTAGCTTCTAGCCTCATCATCCGGTAAATGACAGAAATCGGGCAGGCAGCATGGCTAAGTCGGTCGCACCGAAGTAGGGTGTATAATCACCTGATCTAGAGTTTCATTCATTTCTAAAAATCTATTGTTGATGTTGTCCCATTCGGGAAACGGTTGCTGATCCCAACTGTTGGTGATATACATTCGATACACTCAAGCGAAATGAGTGGTCGGTCATGTGTGGCCGGGTTGCAAGATGTTCTTGTTGAACCCAGTGTATTCCTCTCTAGAGGTACACTAGCGAAAGGTGGTTCCATACCTTGTCATAGTTGGAAATCCATTACCCAATACGTGCTTGCGGTTTTGATTGTATACTATATATGTAGAACGTGAGATGAAAGCGTTCTGCTAGATGATTATATATACTGTGGTTGATAGACATTATTATAATATCAAAAGGTTTTTGACATAAAGATATTTTGGATTCTCATAAGGGAAAAACCCGTTCCGTTATGCGGCGTGGTCTTATGAGATATCATATACCTGTATAACTGTTTTAAACTGTTTTACTCATACCAGTCCCATGACTGACCCGGAGTTTATTTTGTTGTTTTCTCTAAACTCTTGGGTGCCTAAATTTGTATGGGCAGTCAAGTAGTCGGGATTTTACAGATATACTGGAAGAGCTGGAGCAGGAGGCTTCAGGATCATATAGCTATAGTTATTTCCGCTGTGTTGTAAGTGCTGTACTTTGATAGTGATATGTATATTCAAGTACCAAGTTTGTATTTCAAAGTTATGTTATGAAATATATTTATTCGTTCCGCTGTGAGATTCGTGTTACTCTGATGTTGTGTTCTTCTTCTTCTTCTATTCTAAGTTTCTATCTTATCTTTCCTCACCTTCTAACTTCTTTCACTAATTACCAGGATTTTTCGACGTTTTGGTTATCGACATCGTGCTTATGTCGATAACCAAAGTCGCTCAAAATCCGGGTCGTTACAGTTGGTATCAGAGATTAAGTTAAGAATTACTTGACTCTGTGGCGTGACTCGGTAGAGATAGGGTTAGTAATACCCTAGACTGAGATTGAGTGTATATATACGAGTGAACGTATTTGTTATTGATATAAAAATTTGTTTTATAGTGTGGAGATTCATTGGTTGAGTCGTTTATGAGTTCTGGTCGATCAGTTTGATCCACTGTATCGGTAGGAGTTACTAAACACTCGAATACGATGGGTCGGCATGATATGTTTTGAAAAGAGGGTAAATTAAAATAAGTTTACCCAAGGTATATCTTGATATAGAGAAGATATATATATATATATCAAAATTATAATATATTGGATATATTGGTTGTTATTATAATCGAGTAAGATTATAAATTAAATGGTTATGTAAATAACCAATCAGAATTCATATAAGTGAAATACGTGAAATCAGGTGAGTTGAATCTGAAATTTTAAACCAGAAATTGAAGTTAAAACTCTGGAGAATTGGATAAGTGTTTGTAAATAGATTGGGATTAAAAATAAGAAAAATTTAAGATCCTGGGAGATTTTAATTTGTTTTACAAGCAGTGAGAATTATATTTTGAAATGAATTTCAAAGTGGAAATGTTTAGAAATGGTTTTATAGTATTGAACTCACTTCGATCGCTGGAAAATAGATTCTGATGATGACAGCTGCATCATCAGTATTCATTTTTGAGTTGTAAGTGACGAATTACTACCAGAGATACTGTTTTGAATTTGTTTTGGGAAAGACAAGTTGTGTTGAATTTCAAAATGGGATTTATAATATAGAATTTGAATTTTGAAACAGATTTGAAATATTAACTTGTTTTAAAGGAAATAAAACGAGAAGTTCCTTTATAAACGAAGTTTATAAATAAAGTGAAAAGAATTATCATTGGATAATTCAGAAATAAAAATACAAGTGTGAAGTTGAAAGGGAAATCTATTTTCCAAAGGTAGAAATATCGATTTCAAAAGGAATTGAAATCGAGACTTATGTAAAGAACGGATAAAGAAAGTTTGAAAAGGAATTTGAATATAGAAAATTCAAAGGGGGATTTGAATAAAGAGAATTCAAATAGAAATTGGATATAGAAATTCAAAGGGAGTTTGAATATATGAAATTCAATGGAAGTGATATAGAATTTGAATATAGAAATTCAAATGGCGTTTGGATATGGAAAATATAAGAGATTTCAAATATAGGATTTGAATATCGAAAGTGAAATGAAATTTGAATGTAGAGGATTCAAATAGAATTGAATTTGAAATTTGAATGTAGAGGATTAAAATAGAACTGAAATGAAATTCAAATATAGAAATTGAATAAGGAAATTGAAACAAAATTAAAGTATAGAATTTGAATAAGTGAATTGAAATGAAATTCAAATACAGAATTTGAAATAAGAGAGTTTGAAATGGAATTTGAATATAGGAAATTCAAATAGAATTGAAATGGAATTCAATTATTTGATAAACAAGTTAAAATATATTTGAACGTGTTATACTCAAATATGAAAGGTGAAATGGGCAAACCAAGTAATTTGAAAATCACTTAACGAACTAAGTTAAAACGATTGGATTAAGTTGAAATGAATTAGAAATGTATTGATATACATGAGACAGGTATGGATAAGGTATGAAGGTATATAAATAGAATGCCCGACAAAAAGGTATGTATTTAATTCATATATGAGTTTTTATGCGCCGTATCGGCTAGCCGCTTGGCTTTTCTTTTTCTTTTTTGATTGGAGAAGGCCTGTGTGGCAGTTTGGGGATTTTCCCGATGCTCCTAGTACAAAGGAGGTTATGGCGAATTTTTCCGGAAATTTAAGGAGATAGAATATTTTTAAGATAATGTGATAGTTAGAAATCAACGTATCGATATATATATATATAGAAGTCGATAAGGAAACGAACTTAGAAATAGAATAGTAAAATCAAAAAGGATGACTAAGAATAAAATCTAGTAAGAATAGAAAGAGGAATTGTATACGTGTTTAAAAGTGAATAAGTAGTTGTATGGTATTGATTATTCGAGTAAGTGGTCTTATCTGTTTTGACGTTATAAATGTTATTCAGTCAAGGTCTGAGAGGTAGTTATACCCCAACTTGATTGATTTCATTATTAACAAATAAATAGTAGTATTTCAGGCTCGAAGATCAATGTTTAATAAGAGTTAGTTGAATATAGTATTTGAGTTGTCGTAACGATGTTTTACACAACATCCATTTTAACCCAAATAGTGTAAACTTGGCAATAGAATAAAGAATATTTCCTAAGTATAGAAATAAACGAGATCGGAAAAGAGATAAGAAATTGGAATATTATCCAATTATAAATAGCATATATTTTCTAAAGTTTAGAAAATAAAGGAAGGCGATATTCGGGAATGTTTTCCAAATAACATAAAAGGCCAATATGGTTATTGAAAATATTTGGTTAACAAATATTGATAAAGAAATAGAGAAGTGATTTAATTAATGGAATATTAATTAGGGGCTCAGTGACATGTTCAAAAGGAAAATTTGATTTTTGAAAAAAGTAAACTATTTAAAAACTCTCAGGGAAAGACTGTTTGAATTAAAAACAAATTTAACAGAAATTTGTGAAAGCAAAATTTGAATTAAAGTAAAGCCAGTAAAGTGGTAACTGAGTTTTGAATTAGAATGATATCAAGGCAAATTTGATTGTGAGATTCAAATGTGAAGTGTAATGTGATAATCAAGTTAAGAGTGGGGGATCAAGAACGAAACTTGAGTTGAAATGAAAATTTGGCTTGGTAAAAAAAGCGAATGGTTGAGTTGAGGATAAATTGATCAGAGTTTGGTTTGATTAATATTAGTATATGCTGAGTTGATAGCATATGGAAGTGATGTGGTTGATATGCCAGACAAAAAGGTACAAGTTTATATTCCTATTGGATATAAGATTTATGAGCCGAATTGGCAAGCCGTTTGGCTGTTTGCTTTCCTTTTGGGTTGGAGATGTCCCAGAGAGGCGAGTTGGAGTTTGACCTATTGACCAGTACAAAGGAGGTACTGACGATTTTTTTTTTGAGAACTTAAGAAGTTAGAAAATTTTCAGGATTTTTGAAAATTTTCGTTGATAAGAATTAATGAATAATTTAATTAAAATTAAATTGGTTCAGTTGAAACTGAAGTTAAGAAGTGAACAAGTATGTTCTAACCAGTCGATAGGGTCGTTCCCTACCTTTTAGCAATTTCGAGGACAAAATTATTTTAAGTGGGGAAGATTGTAATGACCCGCATTGGCAGAGGTATTATAATTAATTTATTTAATTTTTGAAATGGTGGTTTAGAGAATTTAATGGCCGTGGAATTAAATAATGGTGAATATTTAATTAAAACAATAATTAAATAATATATTTAATTCTGAAATAATCAGAATTGGCTGAAATGACGATATGGTGTGAACCGGATCATCTGTGATATTTAATTCAGCTTGGAATTGAATTTGAATAACGAATATATTCAATCGACGACAGTTTGAACGTATAATTATAATATAATTAAAATCGAGCTCGAAATGGCGCTGCAGTTCGCTATTCGGCGATTTGAACTTCAACGGAATGTACAGGATTCGTTTTAAATCGGATTTCTGTGAAACAAGAAACGTATGGAGCTGGTGGAGTATATCTTTCTAGTGGAAGAGAAAAATCGGGATTTCGTCGTGTAGATTTTGATTTATGTCCAAATCAAATTTCAGAAAAGTCGCTGTGGAATTCCTTTATAATTCGCAACGCTTTATTTACATTATAAATAGATTTTAATATATATTTGAATATCGGGTTTGAATTTAGACAAGGTTCTTTTGGGACATAATGATAATTTAATTTTTAGAATTTTACTATAATTTTTAATTAATTAAATAAGCAACTTTTTATTTGGAGTAGGTTGCACCCTATATCGATATCTTGGGGTTTCACAATATGAGTTCACCTACCGGTATTAATATATTTTTGGGATCGTGACACTTTGCTCGTTATGATGGCATATTTATTTTTGTCCGTAATGGCTTGTACGCGAACAGAGTTTTATGAAAAACAGGGTACCATTTAAAACTCTAAAGTAAATATAATGGATTAAAACAAAAAATTTCCTAACTCATTTACTAAGGCTAAACAGAAGCCACATTCCTCTTTCTTCAACCACCCGTTCTCCATGGTTCAAAACAAACCAACGTGTATCATAAACTAAAGTATATAATATCCTTAACATTCTAACCTAATCTCATTTTCTCCACTACTCAAAACCATCCGCCGCCGTTGTTTCTTTCAGCAAACAAACCATGAAAAAAATCCTCATAAGAAAACTAAAATAAAAACCGTAAATTCTTAAGCAAATATAATTGGATCCCAATATAAAGAAACAAGGAAAAGAGTTAAAAGGGTTTCCATGGCAACCAAAGAAGCGGCAGTAGCTCCACCGAGAGCAGCATTAGTCTTGAAGGCAGCAGATCCGGTCAGTAGCACAGGTAATAGAAGGCGACTGAGACTGGTCATGGGTTGCGTATGTATGTCAGTGTAGTTCGGCGAGTATGAATGGGGAAAGGTCGTTGGGTTTGGGTCGCCTGTGATTCTCCGGATAACTGGAAACACGTCCAGTCATGAGCGAGTGTGGATGAGAGGGTGCGAGTCTTGTGTATTACTGGGGAAGAAGTTCAAAACGGTGGTGTGTCCATCAAAGTGGGATGGACCGACGTTGAGAAAGAGGTAGTGTGAAGTGTGTTATTGGGAAGACGTGAAGTGGGTTATTGTGTCCAGGCATACACATAAGTAAAGTGATGGAAAAGGGAGTGAAACGCTGGGGAATAGGAAAGATGGTACCGGTTTTAGTGAGCAGAAAGGAGAAACATTTTGGGGAGGTTGTGAGGGAGGATTTGACGAGGAAGCACAGTGGATACAAATGGCTAATTTTCGGATGGGTATGCAGGAGCGAAATATAAATGTGTGGTTATTGGAAATAGACAGCAAGGTGAAGTTGGTTTTAGAAAAAAAACATGAAGTAACGTGGAAGCAAAGTGATCGAAATATAAAGAAATGGCTAGAAGTTCGTGTTTGTAAAGATTGGAGAAGAATGTACTGTTTTAGGCAGGTATCTCTTTCCGTGGATTTTGGGAGGGTGATGGGCCGATGTAAGCCCATTTAAATAAAATAAAACAAAAGAAATGGTGAAAGAAAATGAAGAACGTGGAGCATTGGATAGGAATATCGGCCATGGAGTGAAATTGCAGGAGCTCACGGGTTTGATCAGTCTGGGTACTAACTATAGAAGATGGGCCGTGTTGTTGAGAATTTCGAACGGTCAGACCCGTTAGGATCATATGGACGAGAGCCCCATAATGGAACTGCCTGGAAGTGAATCCGATCTCGTTACAATTTATAGCAAAATAAATTGTCCGTCTGAATCAAGCGATGGTTATCGTTATTAATGATGATCGTCCAATGTGAGTAAATCTCACTAACTCTGAACAGTTTATAATTTCATGTTGTATTTTTAGAACTGTTAGATATTGACTGATTGACTGTGTGTTGATTGTTTGATTGAACTGCTAGTCAGTTAGTTGAATTTCTATATTGATTCTGTTTAACAGAATATATCATATAGAACTGAAAGTGATGTTATCTATATTGTTTAACATCTGTGATGCAGGGAAACAGGTTGGAGGAATCCAACTGGATTCCTCAACATTTATTTTACTGTTTTCATATATTGTGATATATGATGTGTTATATAATCTGTTATGGATTATGGGTGTTGGAATGATATCGATCATTGTTATTCGATATTTTAAATATCATAAGAAACCCTGGGATGTAAAAAAAGAAGAAGTATTTCAATGTATATTGAAATAAAGGAATTTTATAAAATCACATGATTTTATAAAAGGAAATATTTATAAAACAAACACGGTTTTATAAAAGGGATATTTATTTAGAAAAATAAATAGAAATAGAAAAGGAATATTTATTTAGAAAATAAATAGAAGTTATAAATAGGAAATATTTGTAACGGTAAATAGAAGTTATAATTAGGAAATATTTGTAACGGTAAATAGAAGTTATAAATAGGAAATATTTGTAACGGTAGATAGAAGTTATAAGTGGGAAATATTTGTAACGGTAAATAGAAGTTATAAATAGGAAATATTTGTAACGGTAAATAGAAGTTATAAATAGGAAATATTTGTAACGGTAAATAGAAGTTATAAGTAGGAAATATTTGTAACGGTAAATAGAAGTTATAAATAGGAAATATTTGTAACGGTAAATAGAAGTTATAAATAGGAAATATTTGTAACGGTAAATAGAAGTTATAATTAGGAAATATTCGTAACGGATAAATAGAAGTTATAAATAGGAAATATTTGTAACGGTAAATAGAAGTTATAAATAGGAAATATTTGTAACGATAAGTAAACGTTATAAAAAGGAAATAGTTGTAACGGAAAACGTAGTTTATCAAAAGGAGCTAATCGATGTTAGTTTAATCGATTAGAGTTAAAGCAAAGGAGCTAATCGATGTTAGTTTAATCGATTAGAGTTAAAGCAAATGAGTTAATCGAATATAGTTATTCGAATAGAAAGTAAAAGGAATTATCGAATATAGTTTATTCGAAAGGAGTTAAGCGAAATGAGTTAATCAATAGCGTTAGTCAAATAGAGTTAATCCAATAGTGTTAGTCCAATAGAGTTAATTGATAAGGGTTAATCGAATAGAGATTTATTCGAACGAGAGTTAAGTAAGGAAGTTAATTAAAGAAATATAAAGTGAACTTTTCCTATTCAAAGTTAGAAATGTTGTTCAGTTAAGGTCTGAGAGGTAGTTCTACCCCCACTTGATTGGCTTCGTTTTTAACTAAGGAATAGTTAAGGTTCGGCAGTAAAGGAAATGGTTTGAGTTGGCATCGCGATGGTTTGTTTAAACATCTGTCTAAGTCCAATGAAGAAGCTTTGGAAATGTTTTCCAAATAAGAAACCAGAAATGTTTTCTAATAAAGAAAACAAGAAATGGAAATGTTTTCCATTTGTTAATAACGTATATTTTCCAAATTTAGAAAATAAGAAATATTGAATATAGGGAAACAGGAAATAAGTAAATTAATGAAATAAAGAGATGAATGTTGAATGATGTTTGATTGATATAAATTTCCATTTGGAAATTTATCGTTGTTTGCACACCTGTTTTTATTCGATAGTTTAATCACAGACTATCGAAGTTTTGACCATTTTAACGTTGTTAATATGGAGAGACCGGTTGGATTATTATCCAAAGAACCACTCTGTATTGGCATAAGCGTTGCGAATCATATATGCCAAAGGAAATTGAAGACGGAGTTATGCAAGGGCTATCCTATTTACAGAATAGTGCCTTCGGTTCATCCTGTTCCTAGATGACTTGTATGGACGGATGTCTGACAGAGTATTTCCAGACGATCACATATATTGATTTCTCCAACCGTACCAAGAGTGGAAGCGGAGGAGGAAACTTCTTTTAGCTAACACATAATGTATTGTTGAGGACGTCAATCGGTGATCTAATGGATTTGATGATGTGGCATTAAAAGTGAATCTGGTGATGATAAAGCGTAGCTTCTAGCCTCATCATCCGGTAAATGACAGAAATCGGGCAGGCAGCATGGCTAAGTCGGTCGCACCGAAGTAGGGTGTATAATCACCTGATCTAGAGTTTCATTCATTTCTAAAAATCTATTGTTGATGCTGTCCCATTCGGGAAACGGTTGCTGATCCCAACTGTTGGTGATATACATTCGATACACTCAAGTGAAATGAGTGGTCGGTCATGTGTGGCCGGGTTGCAAGATGTTCTTGTTGAACCCAGTGTATTCCTCTCTAGAGGTACACTAGCGAAAGGTGGTTCCATACCTTGTCATAGTTGGAAATCCATTACCCAATACGTGCTTGTGGTTTTGATTGTATACTATATATGTAGAACGTGAGATGAAAGCGTTCTGCTAGATGATTATATATACTGTGGTTGATAAACATTATTATAATATCAAAAGGTTTTTGACATAAATATATTTTGGATTCTCATAAGGGAAAAACCCGTTCCGTTATGCGGCGTGGTCGTATGAGATATCATATACCTGTATAACTGTTTTAAACTGTTTTACTCATACCAGTCCCATGACTGACCCGGAGTTTATTTTGTTGTTTTCCCTAAACTCTTGGGTGCCTAAATTTGTATGGGCAGTCAAGTAGTCGGGATTTTACAGATATACTGGAAGAGCTGGAGCAGGGGGCTTCAGGATCATATAGCTATAGTTATTTCCGCTGTGTTGTAAGTGATGTACTTTGATAGTGATATGTATATTCAAGTACCAAGTTTGTATTTCAAAGTTATGTTATGAAATATATTTATTCGTTCCGCTGTGAGATTCGTGTTGCTCTGATGTTGTGTTCTTCTTCTTCTTCTATTCTAAGTTTCTATCTTATCTTTCCTCACCTTCTAACTTCTTTCACTAATTACCAGGATTTTTCGACGTTTTGGTTATCGACATCGTGCTTATGTCGATAACGAAAGTCGCTCAAAATCCGGGTCATTACATCGGCCTTAGTCATCCGACGGTGCCGAGTGGAAGGGTCGTCACTTAATGGATAAAAGTTACTCTAGGGATAACATGCTGATCTTCCCTAAGAGTTCACATCGACAAGAAGGTTTTGTAGCTCAATGTCGGCTCTTCGCCACCTGGGGCTGTAGCATGTTCCAAGGGTTGGGCTGCTCGCATTAAATTTAAATGCGTAAATTTTCAAGTGCAAAATCTCCCGATAACATATCTCTTCATCTAAAGCATGCCCCGCTCGTTCTGCTCGAAGCAATCTAATTAATTCTCTAAGCAAAAAAACATTAGACATTACGTCTTCTGAAACTAACACTTTTGATGTTACTTATCGTACGGCGGGAAAGAAGAGAGCAACGAATAATGAATGATCAGGAACGGCTATCAGGAGTGGGATGAATGAATCCTTCCAGTAGACTAGCCCACACATCAGGACTGGCTACGCACCTTTATTTTTGGGGTGTATACATGGCATCTAGGACATCATTCAGAGAGGAATCTGAATATACACTCGAACATGGTTTTGTGCCCACTCGCTACAACAATTCATTCTGTCGTCTTCAAATTCAATAACTGGTTTGAAAATGGCTGGATTAGCAGGAGGACAGTCCCACCCTAAAACAAAGGTGTACATACAAAGAGGCTGGTTATGTAATTAAATTATAATCAAATTGCATTAGGTCGGTTACCAATGTCAGTAATTGGAGATTACACAATTCAAACAATTAAGAATTCCGGTCAAATCAAAATGGATAAAGAAAAACCCCTTGATTCAAAAACGATTACTAAAATTCCATTTTCCTTGCGATTAGTATCTTAATTAGAAAAAAAGAAATACCAAAATATCATAATTTGCGATCAATTCATTCAATAGGAAATCCTAATTCTCTGGCAAATACAACCCTTTTGATCATTTCTTCACATGTACCCGCAATTGCATTAATTCATCCTATTTCATCAAATCTGGGATGTGATATGGTTCCGAAGGATGAACCAGATATGGATCGTTCCAATAAGATTTCATTCTTGAAAAAAAAATCCATTTTCGGATTTATTTCATCTATTCCATGACCGGAACAAAGGGGGATCCAATAAAATTAATATGCAAATTAATATTAATAATATATTTAATAAATAAATAGAATAATATGACTAAATAGAATTTTATTCTAATAATGTTACAGATCTAATAAAGTAAAAAAACAAAACATCTGACTAATTTCAATTTTATTATTATAACTTTTTTGATTTATCTATTATACTGTTTCTGCTCAAATGAAATTCATAATATCTTTAAAATTGGGTGGTTTATTCCGCTGCAGCAAACGCTGGTCATAATATGGGTTTGAACGAAACCAATTTATTAATTAGTAAAGCTGAAGTGGATGGATATTCTTTTGTGACTGTTTCAGTAAAGAGTAAATAGCAACTTCTAGGGTATCAAAATATTTGAAATTGTTGACTTTCCTAGGAATAGAAAAAAGAAGTGGACAATCATATAATGTAGACTATCGAAGAGAAAGGGGAAGATTGATCAGTCATCTCCAGGCGCAATAGATGAGAGAGATCTTCTTTCCCGCTTAACGGGTTATAGATAGGGTATTGATCTTAAAGCGAACAACGGGAATTGAACCCGCGCATGGTGGATTCACAATCCACTGTTGGGTCTTATGTCTTGTAGAAATTGCAAAATAGTTCCCGAATTCTTTGATTCAGGAATTCTTCTGTAACTTAAGTGACACAATAAAAGCCTCTAGTCTTTTAGTTACTGATTTATGGATTGGATTTCACTCAACCCATGGTTGGGAACTGAAGATTGATTCATCCTTACACTTTCTATGCATGCACGAGGAATTATCAATTTTTTTAGTTATTTTTCTATTCCTTTCCCTATGTTTCTTGATAGTTTGTAAAATTATAAAAATCATAAATGAGCATTGCTACAGATAGTTGGTTTTCATCATGCTATCTTGTTGTTTAGATATAAGGAGAATCTAGTTAATGTTCTAAGAGAAGGTATTGCTCAACTCTTGGTTATAGCAGGCAAAACCTTCCATGAACAACTAGACACTAAGTCATGGTGTAATAGTGAAAATCCTGGATAGGAGTTTCAGTACCACTTGTTGTTATTTCATCATACGCCCTTTTTTTCACTATGTTTCAGTTCAATAAACAACTATTGAAAAGACTATGCCCAAAGGGCACTCGTAAATAGGCTAAATTTTCAGTGTAAGCACTAGAAGCCATAAAAAAGATTATATATATGTACACACATGCGAGTGTTCAATAGCACGCACCCCAAACAGTGCTAGCACCCCTTAAGTCTTTCTGTTTTCCAGCGCATGTTCGATTTCTCTCTCCCTCCACTAACTTATTTTAATATAAATGAAAGGTGGAAATATAGGGGCTATCCAGATGCTCCATTTTTGAGGTGTTGTTGAATGCTCCTTGTATATATATATATATATATATATATATATATATATATATATATATATATATATAATTACTTTTATATATATGTCGGGGGCGACTATTTGAACAAAAATTGGACACAAACTGAGAGACACAAAGCCTCAACCGTTGGATATTTTTGTCATTATATGCAGAAGTGGAATTCAGCGGGAGATCCAATGTTAGAGACCACTTTTGTCAAAAATGTGTATCTATATAGACTCTCCCTATCACTACAAGAAAACACGCTATTTTCGATGGCTAAGAACTGTCGGCGGCCGTCGGTAGCCGTCGAAAAGAGCCGTAGCTTTTAGTGGCGTCAGGGAACAGAGTTCCCGACGGGTATCGACACAGCCCGTCGTTTGTGTTTATGACGGATTAAAACCGTTGGTATCGGTTTCCGACGACCGTCGATAGTCGTCGGAAACCATTACATACGCTACGGCAACAAAATCGTTGTAAGCCGTCGGAAACTGTTACAGATTCGTATACCTATTAGCCGTCGTTAGCCATCCAAAAACCTGCACTTTTTTTTGTATTTCAACTACTATTTAGCCTTCCAACTACATGAATCACTCAAACCATCATCTCAGCAACAATTTATATTCCCAGCACACCATATACCAAGCAAATATCAAAATAAAACCACTTTTAACTCAAAAAAACATCAAAAACACAAAAACAACATAAATACATACAAAATACATCAAGTCTACCATCACAATAATGTAAATCATCAAGTCTACCAAATCAACACTACCACAACAAGTCTACCGTCATAATACATACAAAATATCAAACCATAGTCATATCACCCATAGTCATAGAAACCCACAGTCATATGTACATGTCCCAACAAAAAAAAATACCTAACAATCCATCATTGATAATCTTCTGCAGAACTGGCTAAAGAGGGAAAGCGACTGTACTGCTACGCGAACTCGGCCTATGCTGATCTAGAAGTTCAGTCAACGCAATGGCTTGGTGGCAATTCTGGTCCTCAATCTGCGCCATCCTAGCCCTTAATTGCTCAATCTATATAGCATCTATATCAGCTCTAGCCTAGCTGCCTCGTCTCTGCTGACTGCTAGCACTTAACAATTATTTAAATTTTTTTTAATCATTTGCGATTATATTAAAGTAAAATAACTCGTACGAGTTATTTTACTTCAAAACTAAAAATTTAAATTAAGGGAAAAATCATTTACCACTTGATTTCCAAAGGCGTAATGCTTGTTCTGCGTCATTGGATCCATCACTGACCGGAATATAATGTCCTCCTCGTTATTCGTGAGCTGCTCTTGTCCAGTCTTAGCTAGACGCTTCTAGCGCTGCTCCATAAACTTCTTCTGCAAGACCAAATAAGAATGTAAATGTGATATCTTATTTTTTATATAATTTAACCATTACTACAAATACTTCTACATAAAATGAAATCTTATGTGGCTCGATGGCATGCGTACGAGTGAACACATCCATATATGAGACTAGACCCAGCCCCTCAGCCTCCTGAATTTGATTGTTACTGTAACAACCCCCAATTTTTAGTGTATTTTTATTTAATTATTTAATTTAAACTTTGATTTCTATTTTATTTTGTTTATTTAAAACTCAATTTGTTTGTATTTTATTAAGTTAACTATTTGATTTTTCGTGATTTAAAACTATATTTATTTTGGTTTTATATAATGAATGAATTTGATTTGATAAAAATATATATTAGTAATATTTCCAATTTCGATCTTATCTAGTATAGAAATTAAATCGAGTTTATTTATTTGAATTTGATTTATTCATATATTTTAATTTAAATAGTAAAGTTGTATTATATATTTTGTTTTTGATATAATTAAAAAAATTATATATTTGATTTAATAATATTCTATAATTTCTCGTAATAAGGATTTGAATTTTGAAATACATATAGTGAGATGTAGCAACTCTGGAAATTTCGTTAGAAAATTTGAATGTTTGTCGATTCGTACGCTTTTTCCAGTGCAAAGCTGCGCCTAACAGTTCAAATTTTAGTGATCGTAAAATCTCTTTGAAACCAGTTCAAAAAAACATGAAAAATATTTTACTCGTTGTCACGAATCCAATGGCGAAATTCGTTTTGCGAAAATGACCTCCGTTTAATCATTCTCTCATTCCATTTTTCCTTTTAAAAGGGGTCCGTAATGCCTTTTTGAATGGAGCATCCTGACACTGCAAACTATATACCGTTGTGTCCGTCCCGTCATGCTGATTAACGCAATATATTCATTTACCAGTTTCAGTGCTCGGTTCGCGCTGAAATTGCAAAAAGGCTTGCACAATTCATTTTTGAAACAAAGTAATTTGAGTTTGAAGTGTCCATATTTCGATCCCTCATATTTTTCTAGTCTTTTTGGGTCTACAAAACCCGTTCTTTTATTTTTCTAAACCGCAATTTTTTTTTTCAAAAGTGGACACTTTTATAAATGTTAACCGTGCATGTAACTTTATATTCCTATTCCATTATGTGTCCATTTGATGTTCATTTGCATGCGCGCATGCATCCTTCCATTCCCAAACTTTTGCTTCTTTGAAAAAAAACAAATGGTTTAAATGTTTCCATTTTGGAAATTTAAAATTTACTAACCTCGTAAATTTAAAACCATTTCATGAAATAACACGGTGTTTCAATTTTTTTACAAACAAAAGCAGCTGTTTTATATAATACGCATCGCTTCAGATCATTCTCCTCCTTCCCCATTTTTCCTTTCCACCTTCTGCCACTTCAAAGTCGTCTACTTCACCATTAAAAAAAAAGGAAAACCGAACGCAAGAAACGCAAGTGGGGAAAAGCCGAAACAAGGAGGGAAGCAAAATCCAATGTTGTGTGAGCTGTTGCCATAATTCCATTTCCACTTCCCATATTTGCATTCCACGGTCCATTGTTCCTATTTCCACCATGCAGGCATGTTCTCTTCTTCTTTTATTTTGTATATATGTTGCATCCTCCTATAACCATATCTTCCCCTTTCTTCCCTATTGCATGTCTAATTGCATGAGTTCCCTCTTCCATTTCATTTGTATTGTATACTGCATGAGTTCCCTGTTTGGTACATATGTACTGTTTTGTTTTAAAATTATATTTACTATTTGGGTTTGGGAAGCAAATATATACTATATGTAAGCTGTGGGTTAGAAAACAAAATATATGTTGTTTTCTTTAGGTTTGAAACAAAATATTATATGTACTGTTTTGTTTGGATTTGGAAAACGAAAATATATATCATATGTAACCGTTTGGTTTAAGTTTGTAAAACAAATGTATACTATATTTATACTGTTCTATTTTGAAATGATGTATATGTTGGTTTAGAAAACAACTATATATATATATATATAATTTCAAGCTTGGATTTCGATTTGTCAAAAGCATTTTTTACGGGTTTTAAAAAAAAAAGTACAAAATTGATGAATATATATATATATATATTTATATATATATATATATAAGTGAACATGGTTTTGATGAGTGTGTATGTGTTGTGTGTATTTTTGAATAATTTATAATATATATGTAATTTCGGTGTGCATTAAATTTTAAAATATATATATATATGTTATTATTTACTGTTTGTATCCGTATATATAAATATATAGTATTTTTGAAAAGAGAATTTGTCATGTTTATTTTGAGTCGGGTTTGACGCTGAGTTCCAACCATTCTGAAACTCAATAACCGTACCATTCCAAAACCCAATAGCCAAACCAATCCATCAAGAAATTCTCCAACCTACTCTTATAAAATTAATATATATATCGAGTAGTCACTATGATTGAAGCCATTCTTTATCGTGCCTGAAGTTGTTGTTTCATTCTGCATCAATCCGTTTGTCATCTCCAATATGTGCTATGGAAGGTGAGTTTATCTCACACCTGACTTACATTTTTCGTGGATGTTAGATCAATGATGAACGGTTATACGAGATGTATAGGATTATTGATAGAAATTATTTGATTTGATATGAATGCACATTTCATATGTAGCACGATATATTCATATGACACGTAGTTGCACTGATGATATATATACAGTGGTTGATGATATGTGATTATTGTTTGTGATTGTCGATACCCCTAGTTTAGAAAAATCACTAAGGGTTGAAATGATACATACCCGAATGGACATTAGATTAGGGAAAATTGTTACGGGTTGAAATGATAGACCTGAATGATTTTTACTGAATTTGGGATTGCAGGTTGAAATGATATATACCTGTAAAATTTTAAATTGCGGATTGAAATGATAAATATCTGTAACACTTGACCATAGGGTAGAAAACTATATAAAGACACCGTTGGTCAAGTTTCGAAGTAAAATGATTGGAACTTGATTTTAAAGATTTTAAACTTGAATTTTATAGATGTTTAAATTATATGTTTTAAAATGATTTTATAAGTAAATATAGATTTAAATGTTTATTTAAGATTTTGCTTATAATTTTATTTATTTTAAACTATATAATTTAATAAGTATTTTAAACCTTTTATATAATAAATAATTCTTTAAACTTATTTTTATATTATTTTTGTAATAACCCGGAAATTCTAGGCCAGTTTAAAATTTTTATTTCGGCAATTTTAGCGAATTTTGAACATTTAAAATGAATTATTTTAAATAATATTAACGGAAAATTTATTTTGAATAGAATTCGAACGTATATATTATATGCATCGTCGTTAGAATATAAATATTTATATATAATTATAAATAGAATTGAAAATGGCGTGGTAGTTCGATAATTCGATTTCAAACTTCAATTGAACGTACCGGGTGCAAAACAATCCGGATTTTAGTGAAACCAAAAACATTAGGATCTATTTGATAATATATTTCCAACGAATCTGAAAAATCAAAATTTCATAGCGGAAATCAAAAGATATGTCCTGTTGAAAATTCTGAATAGTCGCTATGGAATTCAGGCCCTTAAAAATAGGCATTTTGCAAACGACCTCGGATTTCGACGAAACCACTTTTGTTGGTTCCGTGATGTCAAATTATTGCTAGGTTTCAAATTTAATAATTTTTCGAATCAATATGGGAGGGTGGCAAAAGAAAACGCGTTTGACCAGTTTCAGTTGATTTTAATCGACTGGAAAATGGCCATTTTTCTAACGGTCTCAGAATTCGACGAAACTAGTTTTGTTAGGACTGTATCGTCAATATGAAGCTAGAAAATATTTTTCTACAATTTTTCGAGTTCGTATGTGACCCCGGTAAATTGAAATGCGTGTTCAAATTCAATATATAGAGTTATATGTTGATTTTAACGGAAACTGATTGTAACGATCGAATCAGCCTACGATACATATCCCATTGTGTTCGGAATGGGGGTGAAACACTATGGACGACAGGCGGGGGGCCTCGTTTAGAGGTCGTATGTAAAAGTCAACTTTTTGCAAATTAAATAATTAAAAAAATATCTTCCCTCCTCCTTAAATCACTCTGCCCCCCACCCCCCCCCCTCCCCCGTTAAAAATCGAACTATCAGAAGAAAAAAAAACGGGCTATGCCCTAGCTCGCACACCGCGGCTCCAGGAGGACGCGTCGCCCACCGCCGCCAGGGCACTGGCCTCCCTCGCCCCCCAAGCGCCAGCGGCGCCGCGAACCCCGCCCCCCAGGCGCCAGAGGCGCCGCGAACCCCCCCCCCCTACGCCAGACCGCGATGCGATACCCCCACCCCACGTTCCTTCTTTCGATCCCATATCCCCAAACCCGGAGTAAACCCACCCGCGTCTCAGCCTGGCCGCGCTGCCGCGACTTCCCCTGCCTCGTCAGACTCCGGCGCACCCCTTTACCTTCTCCGACCCTCAACTCCAGTTCGGCGCAGCAGACATTGATTAACAGTGAGCCTCTTTATCTATTTATTATTTTAATTAGTTTAATTAAGCTGAAATTTAATTTATATATATATATATATATATTATTGCATAGGAAAAATCTGATTTTTATATATATTATTGCATAAAAAGATTAGCTTTTTGTTTGAATAGAAAAATTAGATTTTGTTTGTAGAAAAAGGTATGATTTTTAACATGAAGCATTGTTTTTTAAACAACATGAAATCGAGCTTTTTAACATCTCAAAGTTGAGATTTTTAGCAATATAAAGCTATGATTTTTGTTTATATGAAATACGGGTTTTATTTTTAACAAAGATTAGATTTTTAAAATAGAAAAGATTAGATTTTTAAAATAGAAAAGATTAGATTTTTAAAATAGAAAAGATTAGATTTTTGAAATAGAAAAGAAGAAATCTTTATATTTGAAAAGACGAAATCTTTATATTTGAAAAGGCGAAATCTTTATATATTGAATAGCATAGTAAAAATTCGATTTTTATATATTGAATAGCAAAGTAAAAATTAGATTTTTATATAATGAATAGCATAGTAAAAATTCGATTTTTTATATATTGAATAGCATAGTAAAAATTCGATTTTTTATATATTGAATAGCGAAGTAAAAATTCGATTTTTATATATTGAATAGCAAAGTAAAAATTCGATTTTTATATATCGAATAGCGAGGTAAAAATGTGATTTTTACATTTGTAGAGAATACGGGCAAAGAAAGTGACAAAAGGCGAAAACGACGAAGATTTCTATAAATGAAGTGTCGTGGAGTTGGAATAGCTATCGGTGAGAACTTCTCACTCTTCAATTTCTTTTTCTAGTTATATATATATATACTAGGATGCATACGGTGTTTAGTAGCACCCGACACAATCGTCCACAGACCATGGACTTATTTGTTTGGTTGCATAAATTAGTTAGATGATTTGATTTGAATTTGGTTGTTTAGTGAATTTGATTGATGTGTGAATGGCGTGGGCCTTCACTAGACCGGGGATAAGGCTAGGCCTCGTTCCGTTTCTAGTATCGTGTCGTTATGCCGCCGAAATTTTCTAAAATAAGTTATAAAAATAAATATATCATTTTATTTAATAAATGAACTGAATAGAATATTTTCATAGGTTGAATAAAATGTTTTGTAACACCCCGTATATTTTATAACAGTGAAATTCAAAATTTAAAATATAGTAAATCTCAAATCAAAGTATTAAGGGAAACGGGATATGCCATTGCGTTCATCTCGGAAAAATACGCGAAATAGAGTCCGAGTTTTCGAAAAACGGAGTCCGTATGACCAAGTTATGGCCCGATGAAGTTTCAGAAAATTCGAATTTCGAAAACAGAATTAAATTTCAGCCCAATCAGAGTAGGCGGGAAAATTCCCGCCCAAACCCACCAGGTCGACCTGGGGGTCGACCTGCCAGGCCAGGTCGACCTGGGAGTCGACCTAGGTGTCGACCTACCCAGGCAGGTCGACTCTAGAGTCGACCTGGGGGTCGACTGGGGAGTCGACCTGGCCCCTGAGCCAGGTCGAACCCAGCCCACCCTGGCTGGCCGGGTCTATGTTTGGTCGATTTTCTGAGCCTTGCCTTGTCACTAGGGCTAGGTGTCAGCTCCTGGTTGGTCTCTTCTTTGAACGAACGGCTATTGTTACACCAAGCTTCATCGACGGTCTAAATTAACTCAAATGCTCTATAAAAAGGACCTAAGACTAACCCTAATTCACATAAACTAAAATGGAGATGAGACCGTCATGCTGCTGAGGAGAGACTGAGGATAGCCGTCAGAAAATAAAGAGACAATTAGGAGATAAATCAAAATCTTAAAGCAACGTTAATCAAATCAAAGCAACGCCTACAACAAAGGATAGCATCTCCAAATTCAGAATTCAGATTCCTGAGTTGAAGATTCGTCATACGATGTAAGTAGAGTGCTATTCCGATGTGAATTAAATAATTGTGTTGATTTGTGTAAAGTAAGAAATGGAATTGTGGCAATAATAATCTATATTTGTATGTTGCTTTGATGCTAAACGATTTGGGAATATTATGGTATACGATTGGATATTTGCAAGTACGCGATTTGCGTTGGAAGTTAACAACGAAATGGAATTGTGGCGATAATAACTTAAGTTTGTATGTTATTTTGATTTGGCAATGCTATGGTGTACGATTTGATTCATACAAGTATATGGTTTATGTTGACAACCACATGTTGTGGAATTTTAGTTGGGAATCATGCAAGCATATGATTCATATTGAAAACTACATGTTTGTGGTAGTTATTTACAACACCCATTTGATAATTGCAAGTATATGATTCATGCTGAAATAACAACTATATGTTGTAATAGTTTATTTGAAATTCATGCAAGTCTATGATTTATTGTTATGCCAACATGATGTAAAATTCTATGGTCATCTTTAGTGTAATTTGATTCACCTAAGTATTATGATTCATATGAAGGTTATGTTGAAATTGGTATCATAGTTCAAGTATAAAAATCATGATTTTGTAATAGTGACAAAAGCAAGTGTCTTTGTAAGCTTGTATTAATTTTATGAACATGACTAAACTATGTTTGTTATTATGCCTAGTTGAAAACATGTTTCTAGGCTTATGTTGTAATATATTTGGCACATAAGTTACATTAGAAATTACACTAGAATTACATCCCACTTACAAGTTACATAGATAGGATAAAAACCATGATTATATGAATAGAAGGACTCATGTTCAATTATGATTATGCCATAATTATATGATTAGAATGGTTCATGTTTAAGTATCATTTATGCCATGACTACACGAATAGAATGATTCATGCTTTGTTTATACCATGATTAGGTGAATAGAATGATTCATGTTTAAGTATTGCTTATATTATATGTTGTTACAATTGCAAGTTCACATGCGCCTACCTTATGTTAATTGAATCGTTATGTTGCAAGTTCATGCGTTCATACTTCCCTTTTATGTTACCTTATAAACACCATGTTATAAGCCTCCCCTTTTTATATGGCTAAATTGGGTTTAAGTATTAAACCCAACACACCTTACATTTGAGCGAACGTGTAAAACGGGGGTATTGACGTCTGGGCTAAAAATATGGAACATATGTGTTGGCATGTTTGACACATGCCAACAACCTTGAAAAACAATTAAGTGGCATAAATAAATCTTAATCAATAAAGATGAATTTTAATAATGGGCCGCAAATATTTACATATAAAAAGAAAAGAGACAAAATATGTAAATGTAGAAAATACGATGTGTTTAACCCGAGGTTGGATTGAGTTGTGATGTAAACCTGCCCGAAACCGCCCGGCTGTCCAGTAGTCACAACAATACCTATCCAATGTGGGTGGTTAAACACGGAGCCCAATAAGGACCCGAGGTTAGACTGAGTTGTGGTGTAAGACTGCCCGGACCCAACCGGCAACAGGCAGCCACAACAATACCTGTCTAATGTGAGAGGTCAAGGCTTTAATAAGACAATTAAGGCTGAGTCAGGATTGATAGGATTAAGTGAATTAAGACTTAATCAAAATAGAACATGCTAAACTATATAGACTGATTGGGGGTTAGGTTTATAAAACACTTAACCAACTTAGCATGTTGGCCAGAAATAGAAAACCTAGTAGCGGGGGACCCTTTTCAGCAGTAACCCTACAAGGCGTATCATGATACCCTGAAACTAGGCAGGGTGGGGCACGATTACTGGGCTGACTGTAAGAGGTCAAATCGACGGCGGTGGTGTAGCAGTGTAGGTTCTAACGGGGTGTGGGCGTGCACTCACTCCGGCGCCGAAAAATAAGGCACTGGGCACCAGTAGCATCCCTGTGCATTCTAGGATTGTGTCGGGTCGCCACCATGGGACTTGATACACCCCATGGTGGGACCAGCATAGGTAACTACAACATCGGGGGCCGTAAGACACATGTAACTATCCGAGTAGGAGCCGATCATCATAAAATGGATCACTTCACCTCGATTATGGGGTGCCTGTTGGAAACTAGTTTATATGGGTACAGAGATTAATATGGGGTACAATAGTATATTCGACCCTAGACAACTTAACTTGGTTTATGGTGCTTTCCCATTTCTAGTTTATACTTATCATACCCAGTTCTTTATTCATAGACTGAATAGTCCTAGACTTACTCAGGCTTTATGTCTGACTCTACCTTTCTTCCGTCCCCCCCCCCCCCCCCCGCCCCAGGTCCATAGGGAGGGAATACCGCCGCTTGACCAGCCTTCATATCCAGCTTGAAGAGAAAGAATGTATTGCTTGGATCTTTTCGTTTTGGACTATGGCTTTGGACATCAATTATGGGACCTTTGCAGTTTATTTATGTTTTCTTTATGCTTCTTTAAAAAATGTAATCAAGACAGTTATGAAGATGTTATGTTTTTGGAAGTATTGTAAGACAATTATGGTATGGTTGGTGTAACACGTACTTTAATGAAATAAAAGTTGTTGTTTTTCCGCTGTTCAAAAATATGTGTTATTATATCTGTCTTGTATATCTGTGATTTATACTTATAAACCTCCACCAAAATTACGGCATTCCCTTTGAGAGTGACACTAACGGAGGTGGGGTGTTTCATGTTTTATCGTTAAAAATATAATTTTTAACGTGGAAGTGAATAAAATAAAATATTCATTTACAAACCGGACGGTTTGTTTATGTACACCTATTTGAAGGACATTGATTGGGACGATAAATTTTACACATCGCCCAACTGCACAAACAAAAATCTGTGTTTGATTGTTTGAAACCCCACACGGGTGTTGGGATGAAATTTGAAGTTCACTCATCCTGATTGATTAAGTATGTCGATCGATTGATTGACAGGCTGTTATAAGCGTTAGATATCTATATTTAATGCTTATACAGTGTAGTGCACTTTGGTTGATGGTTGATTATTTTTCAATGCTATTATATACGTGTGATGTATGAAAATCCATATAATTAACATTATATGGTGATTGATTGGGCCTCATTCCAATTTGAAAAATAAAGAATATTACAAAATAAAGGTTCATGTGTTGACAGTACTCATCCGTTGAGATTAGTCATGTGTTGAACGAAATATTTGAAGTAGAAATATTTGAAAACGAAATATTTGAAATAGAAATGTTTGGAAAGGAAATATTTGAAATAGAATATTTGAAAATAGAAATATATGAAGCCGTGTTGATTAGATTGACGCCATTTTGACGTGAACGATATTTATATCGATTTTATTCATTTTAAATTGAATATTGAAAAGTGATTTCGAAATCGAATATTTTGAAATGAAATTTGAATTGAATCAAATAGAAAACCAATTTGAATTGAATCGGATAGAAAACCAATTCGAATTGAATTGAATAGATAACGAATTTGAATTGAATCGAATAGAAAACCAATTGAATTTGAATAGAATAGAAAATCAATTGAATTGAATAGAATAGAAAATCAATTGAATTTGAATAGAATAGAAAACAAATTTGATTTGAATTGAATTTGAATTGAATAAATAACAAATTGAATTCGAATTGAACAAATAAAGAATTCGAATTAAATTGAATAATTAACGAACTCGAATTGAATTGAATAGATAACGAATTTGAATTGAATCGAATAGAAAACCAATTGAATTTGAATAGAATAGAAAATCAATTGAATTGAATAGAATAGAAAATCAATTGAATTTTAATAGAATAGAAAACGAATTTGATTTGAATTGAATTTGAATTGAATAAATAACAAATTGAATTCGAATTGAATAAATAACGAATTCGAATTAAATTGAATAGTTAACGAATTCGAATTGAATTGAATAGATAACGAATTTGAATTGAATTGAATATAAAACCAATTCGAATTGAATTGAAAACGAATTCGAATTGAATTGGAAATGAATTCAAATTGGATTGAAATTTGAATTGAATAGAAATGAATTTTAAAACGAATTTACAAGGAAAAATTCAATTTTTATTTGAATTTGAAATGGAAGTTGGAAATGTTTTTGAAATGAATTTAAAACGATTTATAAAATTCGTTTTAAATAGTAATCGACGAAATATATATTATATATATAATATAATGGCCTTAATAGAACGCGCCGCGCCGCGGCAGTTCGCGAATTTCGACCATTAACTTCAAACGGACATTACGGGAGATCCGACCGTCGGATTCTCCAAAAACCGGAACTGTTGGGTTCGTATCGAAAAGAGCTTTCTATCGTATATTAGAAATTCAAAATCTAACGGTTGGATTCGGAGATACGTCCAAATCAAATTTGGAAAAGGTCATTGTAAGTGCAGTTCGATAGCCGTTGAACGAAATCGACTGTACGGGCCTTGACAAAATTATTAAAAATAGTAATAATTTGTGTAAAATCATAAGAAATGATTTGGGAAAAATTGGGATGAAAAACTCCATATTTGAAAAGATAAAAATAGATTTTTATCGAAATGAACTAGTTTTGAACTAAAATTAAACCCGTTTATTTTTAAATAAATAAACTGGATTTGGAATGGGTTTTAAACAGAATTGATTTGTGGGTTTATCGTGAACGGTGTTTTAAATAACATTAGTTCTTTAATCTAGTAAAAGGAGTTTTAATGAATCTACAATTAGATTGAAATGTGAATTGATAATCTAAATTATCAAATATAGAGAATGAGCGAGAATGGAGTATCACCAGTTTTGCTCCAAAGCGGTAGTTAAATCTTTAATTAGATTTGAACGTGAAATGGTAATTAATTTTACCGATAACACCGTGGTATCAGATATGGAGTATTACCAGTTTTGCTTCATGGGATGTATAGGTTGGGATTGGGAAATAAAATAAATAATTACTTCGGTGAAGTTCGCTAATCTCGACTAGTTTAGAAAACCATAATTTGGTTTGAAACGACATCCAAAGGAAGATTAAAGGATAAATTTTAAAGAATTTATCTTGGATAAAATTAATGGGAACCTTTCCCTTAGAATATGAATTGGAATGAGGCGTATGTTGTGTTTGTGTAATCTTTTTAATATACGCGGGTCGTTCGGAAAGTTCGGGTTTATACCCATTCTGAATAACCGATTCGACGATATGTCGAAGTTGAAGACGGTGGTAGAAAACCGGAAGTCTTCACATCGTTTGGATAATTACTGATGATCCTGATTGGGCTGTACACCCGAGAGGATGGAAATAGTTGGTGGTCGTCCAGACGTACTTGGAGATGGATGGATATGCGAGGAAAGTGCCTCCAGTTTCGTTCAGACCCAGAACGGACTTGTAAATGGATTGTGTGTCTGACATTGGATTTTATTCTGTGTTGATTGATTTCTATTAAATATACATCTGTTTGGCGGCGGAGAATTTATTCTTTTGCTTAACGCCCTTCTCTGAGATGTACGAGCTCAGAGGTTGTATATTGATGGACATCAGTCGCATGGCATGAATTGCCTATGTGGCACGCTAAGATGCATTGATCAAGGATTTTGTTGAAAAGCAGAGTCTTGTGGTTGATGATCAAAGCACGACCTATGTGGCAGCTTTGTGTATAATGTGAATTCGCGAGCCTCACACATCGGTATGAGTCAAAAACGGGATACGGACTGCAGGGAGAGCACGACGTTTCTTTCTAGCTTTGGTGGTGTCAGTGACTTACCAACCCTGACATTTATATACTTTTCACCCTTGTGGTTGTTGGATGAGGCGCCTCGATTATAGTTCTGTAAGGACCGGGAAACGTGTGTTCAGGAATAACTAATCCTCTAACGTAAGTGAGGACCGGCCATGAAGCATCTGGGATTGCCCAGAGTGTGTAGTCCTGAGACATTTGCTAGAGTGTCTCGAACGCGGAGAGGAGCTTGCCCCTTGCCTCGACTCATGACGGAAATCCAATTTCCAATACGTGTGTTGCGGTTTTAATTGTAGAACTAGTATGGCGACATGATAGATGGTACCCATGCCGCCTGTGATTGATATTTATGATTGAAATTTTTTTGACACTATACACTTATAATAGTATCAAATGATTTGTTTTAAACGTACCAAGCATGTTTGGCTATTATAAGGGAAAACCCTATCCTCCGGCTTGCGTTGCATTGTGTGATGGGACCTGGGTCTTATAATAGCTTCATTTTTCGAAAAAGCGTTGCATTGTTTATTCTATGCACTAGTATTCTTGGGAGGAAACCCGTTCCGTGTTATACGGCGTGGTCCCTTGAATTACTCTATTTTAAAGTAAAGTTTTAAATAACTGTTTTAGTTCTCACACCAGTCACATGACTGACCTGGAGTTTATTGTTTTTACCTAAACTCTACGTGCCCCTATTTTCCACACGGGCAGCTAGTAGTTTTGGTTTTGCAGATTTATATTCACAGGATCCTGGTCTACAGCTGGAATGATATCCGGAAAGCTCTGTATCCGTATATCACCTTCAGTTGTGCTTTGTATTATTTTTCCGCTGCTATGTAATTTATTGTAATCTCTGATATTTATCGAATGTAATTTATTCATTTATACTCTGTATATTCTTGTATCCGATGGAATTGTTGTAATAACAATGAAATGTTCTTCCATCTGCGTTCTGATTTGTCCTGTTCTCAAAATGATCAGGGGTTTCGAACGGTCTAGATCGGTTTAACGACTGATTCAGATCGAGCGAAATTCCTTGCCGTCACATTTGGTATCAGAGCTTTGGTTTACAGAGCTCGAGAACAAGACACATTAGAACCATACGAAAGAATTCATCAGATATTGGATTAGTAATATCCAATTAGAATGACTCGTTAGAGATAGGATCAGTAGTATCCTAGAACGAGTGTGAAGAGTATATTTTTAAAATGAAAACAATTTTGTTTTGAAAATTTAAACCATTTTATACGTATATGAATAATTTATTTATATTGATATGGACAATCTATTATATAAAGGTTTTGCATATACGCGTCATGAACGTATATTCGAAGTTTTAATATACTGGATAGATATTGAATCACATTCTAGACACCCGGAGATGGTTCTGATGATTGATCGATCATCAACAGAACTTATGTTCGTGTTTTGAAGATATGATTTCTGTATATTTCCATTAGATTGGTGTGAGAACCAAAATTTATATAGATAGATTTATTTGTTGTGAATTGGCATCAAAAACATGATTTTTGTATATATATCAAATTTATGAATTTGAAACTCTAATCCACTAATTGATTGATGATTGTGTTGTTTGATTATTGTTGCCTAATTGAATTTTGAACCATTATGCCTAATAGAATCAAATATTGAATTGTATTGAAAATTAGTTGCATTTGCTTGCATATACATATACTTACATTGAACAGGTCATAGCAAGGAGGCTAGAGCAGAAGAATAAAATTTGTTTGCCCGACAAATAGGTACATGTTTACTATAATTTCCTATTTTGTTTGGGTGATGATGATTTTATGAGCCTATTGGCTAGCCGCTTGGCTTTTTCTTTTTCTTTTTGAGATCAGAAGGCCTATATGGCAATTTCGGGATTTTCCCGTGGCTTCCGGTGTAGGGGAGGTTATGGCGAAATTTTTCGAAAATTTAGGGTGTTAGCTAAATTTTTGAAGAATTTGAAAATTCTCTGAAACTGAAAAGTTGGAGAATGGAAGCCAGATCGGACGTAGAGTTGATTAATCAAACCACTTTCGACTTTGTTCCTTTTCGGGGACGAAAAGTTTTAAGTGGGGGAGATTGTAATAACCCGGAAATTCTGGGCCAGTTTAAAATTTTTATTTTGGCAATTTTAGCGAATTTTGAACATTTAAAATGAATTATTTTAAATAATATTGAAAGAAAATTTATTTTGAATAGAATTCGAACGTATATATTATATGCGTCGTCGTTAGAATATAAATATTTATATATAATTATAAATAGAATTGAAAATGGCGCGGTAGTTCGATAATTCGATTTCAAACTTTAATTGATCGTACCGGGTGCAAAACAATCCGGATTTTAGTGAAACCAAAAACATTAGGATCTATTTGATAATATCTTTCTAACGAATCTGAAAAATCAAAATTTCATAGCGGGAATCAAAAGATATGTCCAGTTGAAAATTCTGAATAGTCGCTATGGAATTCAGGCCCTTAAAAATAGACATTTTGCAAACGACCTCGGATTTCGACGAAAGCACTTTTGTTGGGTCCGTGATGTCAAATTATTGCTAGGTTTCAAATTTAATAATTTTTCGAATCAATATGGGAGGGTGGCAAAAGAAAACGCGTTTGACCAGTTTCAGTTGATTTTAATCGACTGGAAAATGGCCATTTTTCTAACGGTCTCAGAATTCGACGAAACTAGATTTGTTAGGACCGTATCGTCAATATGAAGCTAGAAAGTATTTTTCTGCAATTTTTCGAGTTCGTATGTGACCCCCGTAAATTGAAATGCGTGTTCAAATTCAATATATAGAGATATATGTTGATTTTAATGGAAACTGATTGTAACGATCGAATCAGCCTACGATACATATCCCATTGTGTTCGAAATAGGGGTGAAACGCTATGGACGACAGGCGGTGGGCCTCGTTTAGAGGTCGTATGTAAAAGTCAACTTTTTGCAAATTAAATAATTAAAAAAAATATCTTCCCTCCTCCTTAAATCACTCTGCCCCCCCACCCCCGTTAAAAATCGAACTATCAGGAAAAAAAACGGGCTATGCCCTAGCTCGCCCACCGCGGCTCTAGGAGGGCGCGTCGCCCACCGCCGCCAGGGCATTGGCCTCCCTCGCCCCCCAGGCGCCAGCGGCGCCGCGAACCCCCCCCCCCCCCCCAAGCGCCAGAGGCGCCGCGACCCCCCCCCCCCCCCCCAAGCGCCAGAGGCGCCGTGACACCCCCCCCTCGTGCCAGACCGCGACGCGATACCCCCCCTCGTTCCTCCGTTCGATCCCATACCCCCAAACCCGGAGTAAACCCCCCCCGCGTCTCAGCCTGGCCGCGCTGCCGCGACTTCCCCTGCCTCGTCAGACTCCGGCGCACCCCATTACCTTCTCCGACCCTCAGCTCCAGTTCGGCGCAGCAGACATTTTTTAACAGTGAGCCTCTTTATCTATTTATTATTTTAATTAGTTTAATTAAGCTGAAATTTAATTTTTATATATATTATTGCATAGGAAAAATCTGATTTATATATATATTATTGCATAAAAAGATTAGCTTTTTGTTTGAATAGAAAAATTAGATTTTGTTTGTAGAAAAAGGTATGATTTTTAACATGAAGCATTGTTTTTTAAACAACATGAAATCGAGCTTTTTAACATCGCAAAGTTGAGATTTTTAGCAATATAAAGCTATGGTTTTTGTTTATATGAAATACGGGTTTTATTTTTAACAAAGATTAGATTTTTAAAATAGAAAATATTAGATTTTTAAAATAGAAAAGATTAGATTTTTAAAATAGAAAAGATTAGATTTTTGAAATAGAAAAGACGAAATCTTTATATTTGAAAAGACGAAATCTTTATATTTGAAAAGGCAAAATCTTTATATATTGAATAGCATAGTAAAAATTCGATTTTTATATATTGAATAGCAAAGTGAAAATTCGATTTTTATATAATGAATAGCATAGTAAAAATTCGATTTTTTATATATGGAATAGCATAGTAAAAATTCGATTTTTTATATATTGAATAGCGAAGTAAAAATTCGATTTTTATATATTGAATAGCAAAGTAAAAATTCGATTTTTATATATCGAATAGCGAGGTAAAAATGTGATTTTTACATTTGTAGAGAATACGGGCAAAGAAAGTGACAAAAGGCGAAAACGACGAAGATTTCTATAAATGAAGTGTCGTGGAGTTGGAATAGCTATCGGTGAGAACTTCTCACTCTTCAATTTCTTTTTCTAGTTATATATATATATATATATATATATACTAGGATGCAGACGGTGTTTAGTAGCACCCGACACAATCATCCATAGACCATGGACTTGTTTGTTTGGTTGCATAAATTAGTTAGATGATTTGATTTGAATTTGGTTGTTTGGTGAATTTGATTGATGTGTGAATGGCGTGCGCCTTCACTGGACCGGGGATAAGGCTAGGCCTCGTCCCGTTTCTAGTATCGTGTCGTTATGCCGCCGAAATTTTCTAAAATAAGTTAGAAAAATAAAGATATCATTTTATTTAATAAATGAACTGAATAGAATATTTTCATAGGTTGAATAAAATGTTTTATCGTTAAAAATATAATTTTTAACGTGGAAGTGAATAAAATAAAATATTCATTTACAAACCGGACGGTTTGTTTATGTACACCTATTCGAAGGACATTGATTGGGACGATAAATTTTACACATCGCCCAACTGCACAAATAAAAATATGTGTTTGATTGTTTGAAACCCCACACGGGTGTTGGGATGAAATTTGAAGTTCACTCATCCTGATTGATTAAGTATGTCGATCGATTGATTGACAGGCTGTTATAAGCGTTAGATATCTATATTTAATGCTTATACAGTGTAGTGCACTTTGGTTGATGGTTGATTATTTTTCAATGCTATTATATACGTGTGATGTATGAAAATCCATATAATTAACATTATATGGTGATTGATTGGGCCTCATTCCAATTTGAAAAATAAAGAATATTACAAAATAAAGGTTCATGTGTTGACAGTACTCATCCGTTGAGATTAGTCATGTGTTGAACGAAATATTTGAAGTAGAAATATTTGAAAACGAAATATTTGAAATAGAAATGTTTGAAAAGGAAATATTTGAAATAGAATATTTGAAAATAGAAATATATGAAGCCGTGTTGATTAGATTGACGCCATTTTGACGTGAACGATATTTATATCGATTTTATTCATTTTAAAATGAATATTGAAAAGTGATTTCGAAATCGAATATTTTGAAATGAAATTAGAATTGAATCGAATAGAAAACCAATTTGAATTGAACCGAATAGAAAACCAATTTGAATTGAATCGAATAGAAAACCAATTTGAATTGAATAGAATAAAAAACCATTTGAATTTGAATAGAATAGAAAATCAATAGAATTGAATAGAATAGAAAATCAATTGAATTTGAATAGAATAGAAAACGAATTTGATTTGAATTGAATTTGAATTGAATAAATAACAAATTGAATTCGAATTGAATAAATAACGAATTCGAATTAAATTGAATAGTTAACGAATTCGAATTGAATTGAATAGATAACGAATTTGAATTAAATCGAATAGAAAACAATTTGAATTTGAATAGAATAGAAAATCAATTGAATTGAATAGAAAATCAATTGAATTTGAATAGAATAGAAAACGAATTTGATTTGAATTGAATTTGAATTGAATAAATAACAAATTGAATTCGAATTAAATTGAATAGTTAACGAATTCGAATTGAATTGAATAGATAACGAATTTGAATTGAATTGAATATAAAACCAATTCGAATTGAATTGAAAACGAATTCGAATTGAATTGGAAACGAATTGAAATGAATTCAAATTGGATTGAAATTTGAATTGAATAGAAATGAATTTTAAAACGAATTTATAAGGAAAAAATCAATTTTGATTTGAATTTGAAATGGAAGTTGGAAATGTTTTTGAAACGAATTTAAAACGATTTATAAAATTCGTTTTAAATAGTAATCGATGAAATATATATTATATATATTATGTATATAATATAATGGCCTGAATAGAACGCGCCGCGCCGCGGCAGTTCGTGAATTTCGACCATTAACTTCAAACGGACATTACGGGAGATCCGACCGTCGGATTCTCCAAAAACCGGAACCGTTGGGTTCGTATCGAAAAGAGCTTTCTAACGAATATTAGAAATTCAAAATCTAACAGTTGGATTCGGAGATACGTCCAAATCAAATTTGGAAAAGGTCGTTGTAAGTGCAGTTCGATGGCCATTGAAGGAAATCGACTGTACGGGCCTTGATAAAATTATTAAAAATAGTAATAATTTGTGTATAATCATAAGAAATGATTTGGGAAAAATTGGGATGAAAAACTCCATATTTGAAAAGATAAAAATAGATTTTTATCGAAATGAACTAGTTTTGAACTAAAATTAAACCCGTTTATTTTTAAATAAATAAACTGGATTTGGAATGGGTTTTAAACAGAATTGATTTGTGGGTTTATCGTGAACGGTGTTTTAAATAACATTAGTTCTTTAACCCAGTAAAAGGAGTTTTAATGAATCTACAATTAGATTGAAATGAGAATTGATAATCTAAATTATCAAATATAGAGAATGAGCGAGAATGGAGTATCACCAGTTTTTCTCCAAAGCGGTAGTTAAATCTTTAATTAGATTTGAACGTGAAATGGTAATTAATTTTACCGATAACACCATGGTATCAGATATGGAGTATTACCAGTTTTGCTTCATGGGATGTATAGGTTGGGATTGGGAAATAAAATAAATAATTACTTCGGTGTGGTTCGCTAATCTCGACTAATTTAGAAAACCATAATTTGGTTTGAAACGACATCCAAAGGAAGATTAAAGGATAAATTTTAAAGAATTTATCTTGGATAAAATTAATGGGAACCTTTCCCTGAGAATATGAATTGGAATGAGGCGTATGTTGTGTTTGTGTAATGTTTTTAATATACGCGGGTCGTTCGGAAAGTCCGGGTTTATACCCATTCTGAATAACCGATTCGACGATATGTCGAAGATGAATACGGTGGTAGAAGACCGGAAGTCTTCACATCGTTTGGATAATTACTAATGATCCTGATTTGGATGTACACCCAAGAGGATGGAAATAGTTGGTGGTCGTCCAGACGTACTTTGAGATGGATGGATATGCGAGGAAAGTGCCTCCGGTTTCGTTCAGACCCAGAACGGACTTGTAAATGGATTGTGTGTCTGACATTGGATTTTATTCTGTGTTGATTGATTTCTATTAAATATACATCTGTTTGGCGGCGGAGAATTTATTCTTTTGCTTAACGCCCTTCTCTGAGACGTACGAGCTCAGAGGTTGTATATCGATGGACATCAGTCGCATGGCATGAATTGCCTGTGTGGCACGCTAAGATGCATTGATCAAGGCTTTTGTTGAAAAGCAGAGTCTTGTGGTTGATGATCAAAGCACGGCCTACGTGGCAGCTTTGTGTATAACGTGAATTCGCGAGCCTCACACCTCGGTATGAGTCAAAAACGGGATACGGACTGCAGGGAGAGCACGACGTTTCTTTCTAGCTTTGGTGGTGTCAGTGACTTACCAGCCCTGACATTTATATACTTTTCACCTTTGTGGTTGTTGGATGAGGCGCCTCGATTATAGGTCTGTAAGGACCGGGAAACGTGTGTTCAGGAATAACTAATCCTCTAACGTAAGTGAGGACCGGCCCTGAAGCATCCGGGATTGCCCAGAGTGTGTAGTCCTGAGACATTTGCTAGAGTGTCTCGAACGCGGAGAGGAGCTTGCCCCTTGCCTCGACTCATGACGGAAATCCAATTTGCAATACGTGTATTGCAGTTTTAATTGTAGAACAAGTATGGCGACATGATAGATGGTACCCATGCCGCCTATGATTGATATTTATGATTGAAATTGTTTTGACACTATACACTTATAATAGTATCAAATGATTTGTTTTAAACGTACCAAGCATGTTTGGCTATTATAAGGGAAAAACCTATCCTCCAGCTTGCGTTGCATTATGTGATGGGACCTGGGTCTTATAATAGCTTCATTTTTTGAAAAAGCATTGCGTTGTTTATTCTATGCACTAGTATTCTTGGGAGAAAACCCGTTCCGTGTTATACGGCGTGGTCCCTTGAATTACTCTATTTTAAAGCAAAGTTTTAAATAACTGTTTTAGTTCTCACACCAGTCACATGACTGACCTGGAGTTTATTGTTTTAACCTAAACTCTGGGTGCCCCTATTTTCCACACAGGCAGCTAGTAGTTTTGGTTTTGCATATTTATATTCACAGGATCCTGGTCTACAGCTGGAATGATATCCGGAAAGCTCTGTATCCGTATATCACCTTCAGTTGTGCTTTGTATTATTTTTCCGCTGCTATGTAATTTATTGTAATCTCTGATATTTATCGAATGTATGTTATTCATTTATACTCTGTATATTCTTGTATCTGATGGAATTTTTGTAATAACAATGAAATGTTCTTCCGTCTGCGTTCTGATTTGTCCTGTTCTCAAAACGATCAGGGGTTTCGAACGGTCTAGATCGGTTTAACGACTGATTCAGATCGAGCGAAATTCCTTGCCGTCACAATTTTAAACTTATATATGTTTATTTTCTAATTTATTTCAGAATTTTTATTAACTTATATATAATATATATTTCAAAGTTAATATTTTCTTTTATATATTTTATAAACTTTAATAATAAACTAAAAGGTGGATAAGTTAAGAATTTAGCGATTTGAACTTGAGATTAAAGATTTGAATTTATATAACGATATTTGATTTAACGAATGAACTGATATAAGATATGAATTTGAGTTCGAACTGATTTGAACTTATAAGAGACGAACTTTAATAGTGAAATTGTTTTTGAAATTGAATTTTCGAGTTAAGGAATGAATTTGATTTTAAATCAACTAAATGCAAATTTGAATTGATTTAAATATTGAAGAAATGATCTTGAATTATGTAAATTGATATCTAATTTGGAAGCATATTTGATATGAAATGAATTCGATTTAAAATGACTAAGCGTGAATTTGAATATATATATATATATATATATATATATATATATATAGAATTTATTTTATTAATCGTTTAGTTTTGAATTTGGAAATCTGTTAAATCGAATTTTATAAGAACAATTTAAATTATATGAACTGTTTGAATTGAAATATAAGATGTTTCGAATTTATAAGCTATTAATTGAAGGGTACGACTTGAGTTATAATATATGATATGATTTGGTTTAAATCAAATCCTAAGATTTGTTTTGAATTACATAAAGTATATAGAAACCTAAGAGATTGGATTTTAAATCGACTTAACGAATTCTTATAATAGTATTTGTTTGACGGATCCTTAGAGGATGGTGATCCCAAACATCCTTTAAGTTTTTCAATGCATTTCATCGAACATTCCATTTGAGTAGATTTACTTCCATGAAATTGTTAGTTCTAATCCGAATTATTTTGTTTTGCATTATGGTTCGGGTTAGATCGATTATTACAGCATTCGAGATTCACTTTGGAGTCTGAAGTTATATTGGGATTTTCTCATCCTATGTCCACCTGTTGATCAGTTGTTCCAGTCATCCAGTTATTTATGTCATTTCCATTTCAGAAATTTACATTTATTCATGTATTAGAAATTTATGGTTTTAACTTCCTCTGTATTATTTATGTAAACTCTGATGTAAATTTTTTAATTAGTAGCGTCATGAACTACTATTGTATTATTTATTTTCCTCTATGAGATATCATATTGCTCTGTATCTGTGTCTGTGATCTGTGATTCTGTGATTTATTCTATTTACCTCAGAAGCTAATAACAATCTGTCATTTTGGACGGTTCGAGTTTGACATGTTTAGTCGATTCGGAATGGTCAAAATGGCGGGTCGTTATAGTTACATACAATTATTACACATTCATAATGATATCGCATATTAATTTTATATAAGTCTAATTTATAAAATTTACCAGCTCTTGCCGATACTAGTGAAATGTCTTAGAACCTCCTCAATGAGTGGCTGGGTTTGCATTCCTATTTGCAGAGTTTCTTTCTGACTCTGCGTATACATTCAAAATTTGATACATTACTTATCGAGTAAATATTTTTGATATTTAATAAAAATTAGTATACTTACATTCACCTCATCACTCTCCCAATAACTAAGAAATCCTTACCATATGGCTTCTCCCATCCAGCTAGGTTTTTTTCATGCTTTTCTTCATTTTTGATATGCAATCATTATAATTCTTCCTCATTTTCTGCATCCAAAGGTCCGAGCCAGCTGTAAGTCATGTGTCTGTAAATCCACCTTGGCCTGTATTTCAGGTTAAACAAACAGTAGCAGTAAAATATGTACAGTATATCAGCGAGTAAAAAATTAAAATAAAAAAATATAAATATAAAATACTTACAAGAACATCCTACCAATTGACCTCCTATATGTGAGGTGGGATCCGATCCCACTTCGGCCAACAAGCCGACATCCGAGCCCGATATGATGCTCTCGATGCATCTAAAATAACCTTCGATGGTTGAAGATCGAAAACCTTGTGTTAAATATGATATACATAAGTGTATGTTTGGTAAGTAATTTAACATGATAAATAAAGTTTATTTTTTACCCTATACTCGTAGGCACCAAGCGGATGACTGGACGTTGGGAGGATTGCGATGGACCAGAACCATCGCTTGAAGAATTCCCTCTCAATGACATACATGTCACATATAAATCATTTTAAAAGATAATAATAACATCATATTAGATTTTATTTTACAGTTAACTTACACAAACGATATAAGTTGTTAAATAAATGACACAAAATGAAATGAAATTGTTTATACCTGTATTAGATTGGGTCTCATATTCCAAGGAATAACATATTACATTGCAGTTTTAAGATAAATAAATAGCAAAAACTTCATATGACACAAAAGATGTAAATAACGATCATAATATTCAAAAATTTAACGGAGTTACATGAATTGCAAAATATACGTCGTATACTCCATAATTACATTACAACTAGAAAGATAATACTCATCATCTACATTAGTCATCATCGTCTTCTGGTTCATAATCGGTCTTTGATTCTACGATATCTTCCTCCGCACTCTCGAACGCTTCTACCAAAACATTTGATTCATCGCTCAGAGGTCCAAAATCTGCATGATCATCTTCAATTATTATTTCATTATTCTAATCGAGATTTGCCTAATAGGCTTCTTCGTTTGGAATATTCTTCCCTTCGAACGTAAATCTGGCCTTTGTTTTAAAAACTACCGACCATTCTGCTTTATCTCTTTTTAGAGACGGATAAGGAGCATAATAAACTTGAAATGCTTGTTTGGCTAGTACAAAAGGATCATACTTGTAATAATGTGATGTATGCTTTATTTCAATCAAATTATAATCCTTGTGCACATTAATCCCAGAACCTGGAACATTCCTAAACCAATTGCATTTAAATAGAAACACCTCCTCCGCAGGTCGTGAGAAATATGTCAGCTGCAAAATTTGTGTTAAAAAGCCATAAAAATCATTTATGTAATTTTTGGATAGTCACTGCCTTTAACGAATACACCTGTGTTGTTCATTAATTTCTCAGCACCGTATTATATAGTGTTAAATTTATATCCATTAACAAAGTATATTGGATATGTATTGACCAATCTTTTTGTTCCCATTGCAAGAAGATTCAACCCATCATCAGTAAGACAATTTATGGGTTCGTAAACGTAATTTGTAAATCAAGCAGAAAACTCTTTACTGAGATCTCTATTTGGATGTTCACCTTCATAAACACTGTATATATAAATAAAATATTACATTAGATTATACACACGCAAGCACTATAGAAATGAATAAAGCACTAACTGATATTTCAGATTACCTAACAAATGGTGCAACTTCAACATAATTTAGAAGAATACAAGTGTGTGCTACATGAAGATCTTTATCGTCTGGCCATATGTCTACACATATCCCAGAAGGTCGTCCATGTTGTCTAAAAATAGATAACGCTGTTTTATACGATTCTTGTTTGTCTCCTTTGTCATTAGGAGCAATGCTATCAAATGATATATTCACATGATCACTGAAATAATGAGAGAGAAAGAACGAAGTTTTTTCTTCGATGTAAGATTTACATATCGAACCATCAACTCGTGCTTTTTCTCTCCCTTTTTCTTTAGATGATTCATATATCTATTCAAAATTAATTTACATTATTTCATATTCTAAGAGAAATTAAATTAATAGGTAACATGTTTATATATATAAACCTCTCAAATGGATATGTTCATCCTGTTGGATCTACATTAACCCTAGAGGGAGGGGGGTGAATAGGGTTTATTAAAATAATTCAAGGTATTAAAGTTATCACAGAACAGATTGCAACATATAAAATAAAGACAAAAAATAAATAGCACAGTTTTTACCCAGCTTCGGCAAACCCTGCAAACTGATGCATTTCTAAGATTTTTACTAGGTATTAAAACAAATCCCACTTACAAACCCTGCTCCTGTTCTAATCCTACGCTCAAAACCCTAGACTGATCTATATCCCTAGAACGGATTTTCCCCTAGCTATAAACACGTAGCCAGTAAACCCTAGTTATTACAAACACTAGAAAACCGCTAGTTAGAATCTGACTAGATCACCTAGTTTGATAGACACTAGAAAACTGAAGATGCTTGATTACAAAAGAAATTTAAACAAAACCATATAAAAAAATGAAATAAACTAAAACCCTAATACCTTAATAAAACAAGCCGGCCGCTTTTATATTATTTGCAAGGCTTTGTCTTGTAAAAAAATGCCGGCCGACAAAGAAATGAATTAGGGTTTCTCTAAAATCCCCTTTTCCTCAAATCACGTTGCGATTTCAACTTTGGTTTTCTGGAAATTGAGAATAGCAGTGGAAATTCAAGGGTTTTCCTTCTGTCTCAAATCTCGACTTCAAATCTTATTGAATCTTTTGGAATCAAACTAACGTTGGTTACTTGTCGATTAATTTAGGGATTACGATCGAAAATTTGTGAGTATTCTTATTTGATTATTACTCTGTTTGCTTTCGAGTTGTTGTAGTTTTCAATCGTACCAAATTGTCGATGATGATTTGTGTTTAAATAGGATAATTAAATCCTATTAATCACTCTAATTTTCACATATGACTTGTTTTGATTTTCTTACGTGATTGAATTCCTTTTTGTTGCACTGAAATTTGCCATGATTTCCTTTTTTGAATTTGTTGCCTTGTGAATTCTACGTGATCGAATAACAGGAAATAAAATTAATTGCGACCCCTTGATAATCCCTTGCATGATTTTGTTTGGCCGATTTGTTGCCTTGAAAATGAATTTCTGGAAAAAAAAAACAAAAACTGATTGTATATGTGGCCGCTTGATAAGTCTCTTGCATTGCCGTGAATTCCATGATGATAACATGGAAACATTTTGTCCGCTTGCCAAAATATTTTGATTGATATTTTCTGGAAATCACTTGCCTAGAATACTTGAGATTGATGGCTTGATCACTTTCCAAAATGCTGATTTGAATCTTTTCAAATTTAAAAGGAATGATTCTAGGAAGCAAAATAAATTTGTTCACTGCTTTATCATATTTTTGAAAGAAATAAAAAAATTATTGGCAACAAAAAAAAACTGGTCTTTGTTTTGTTGTGATAAAGTCTTTTCTGGAAACAATAATTGTTTTTGTGTAATTGTTTTCTTGCCAAAAAATCAATGTTGAATTTAAATCTCCCAAACATGACACTTGAGCTTGATACAATATGTGTACATGAAATATATTCATGCAGTTGTGTCACTTGCCAATCTGACTCGACTGTGTGTATGTAAACATGTAATTGGACATCTTTCATCCATCACTATGCTTTGTGAATCGAAATGGCTTGCCCCTGTGTGGTCTGTGATGCCACTGACTTGTACATTAATATTTTGACTTGAGCTTGCTTCTTACTACTTATTATTGCCTGAACATGAAAATTGTACATGTATGTACCATTATATTGTTGCCATGCATTCTGTCTATTTTCCACCTATTGATTTGTGCTCATCATCTTTTGCACTTGTTTGTACTTGAGAGCTTGTACATGTCTGTTTTGCATAGTGTCATGTGTGCACTTGCATAATATACATTTCTAGAAGTATATGAAAATGACGATCTACATGGTATTGTATGCAGAATCTGCACAGATCTTGTGCTTCACCAACCATTGCACCACATAGCTCATTATAACCATGTGCACACTTCTCATTGTTCTGACATGTTATGCACTATGCTGACTTGAGTTTGTTTCAGCATCGTGCTCCATACTGTTGCCTTGTGTATTTTGTATATGCTGATACTTTGTACATGCTTGGCGATGGGTTTATATATCCTGGTCAAGCAAGTTGCATCGAGTTCCATGCTTTTGTATCTGAACAGCTTTGAACACTGGTTCCATGCTGTATCCTATTCGATCACTTGAGCTTTGCATGCCTTATTCCTTGTATATGCTCTAATATACACCACCCCTTGTATATATCATGTCATGGCCATTGTGAGATCACTTGTACCGAGTCGAGCTTAGCCTTCATGGCTGCTCCTCAGTGCATGTGTGTTCATGGATACCTGAACTATGCACTGAGCATGTGTGTCGTGATTCACCTGAACATACCTTGATATATTTATCCCTGCAAAAATATGTGTATATACGCACATGTATGTGAGCACTACAAATGATTTATCTACCTTGTGGTGTTTACAGTGTATTACTGTGAATATCACAAGCTGTCTAGTCACAGATGGATATACAGATAAATCAGATCAAGTCATGAAAAATGATGAGAAACGCACCAAAATTCTGAGGCAAATAAATTTTTAAAATAAAAATTATGTCTAATAGAATATAAAATTATTTTAGTTTCGGATTACTGTGTGTGTATTTCTGTTTGTGACAGGTAAGAAGAGAACTGGACTAACTGTGAAGACTGACAGAAGATAGAAGACAAGAGTATGTGTCAGTGAGTGAATGTATGAATATATATGTACTGAGTGACTGAGTGATGTAGTGGGGAGCAATGTATAAAAATGAAAATGAATATATATATATGTATGTATGTATGTATGTATATGCATGTATTGTATTTCAGTGAAATATACAAATAGCGGAGTTATAAATTTGTACTGTTGAAGTATTGAAATAAAATATTATATTTAAATAAAATACTGATTGAATATTTAAATTCTTGTGCACTAGTATTCTATTTAAATATAAATATTAAATTATATTTGTAATGTAGTATAATTATAAACACATTTATAACAATAAATATATGTTTGTTATCATCAAACAAAAATCATAGAATCGTTAGATACAAAAATCTCCGCCTTTTGATGATGACAAACATAAAATAAGATTTTGAATATATTATTATAATAAATGTGTTTGACAGTGAATTATTAAACTCCCTATAACAACCCGGAAAATCTGAGCCAGTTTAAAATTTTTAATTTGGCTATTTTAGTGGATTTTAGATATTTAAAATAAATTATTTTAAATAATAACGACGAAGAGTATGTTTGAATCGACATATGAAAATAAATATAATTATTCTAAATTATAAATAAGGCCTGAAATGGCGCGGCAGTTTTAAAATTTCATTTCAAACTTTGATTGATTGTACCAGGTGTAAAATAAAATGGATTTTAATGAAACCAAAAATATTTAAATCTGTTAGTTAATATCTTTCTAACGAATCTGAATAATCGAAGTTTCATAGCGGGAATCAAAAGTTATGACCAAATGAATTTTCAGAAAGGTCGCTATAGAGAATATATCGCCCTTGAAAATATACATTTCACAAACGACCTCAAAAATCAACGAATCCACTTTTGTTGGATCCGCGATGTCAAATTATTGCTAGGTTTCAAATTTCATAATTTTTGAAGTTAATATGTGGGCGTGGCAAAAGAAAATGTGTTTGGTGAATTTCTGTTAAATTGGATCGACCAGAAAATGGCCATTTTCAAACGGTCTCAGAATTCGACGAAACTAGTTTTGCTGGGACCGTATCGTCAAAACATAGCTAGATTTATTTTTCTAGAATTTTTGGGATCAGTATGTGGTCCCGACAATTTGAAATGTACGTTCAAATCAAATATTGAATGTTGTATATTTTAATTTGAAGAAAATTGATTCAAACAGTCGAATAAGCTTACGAAACATATCCCATTGTGTTCGGAATGGCGATATTTAGCTAGGGACGATAGTCGTTGGGTTTGGATTGGAGTTCTTATGAGATGAGGGGTATTTTCAGATTTATAAAATATACAAATATAAAAAAAATCTGATTGGCCACCTCACTTTTCTCTCTCCCCGTATTCTCTCTCTCCCCATCACGATATACGGCCGAAACCGCTTCCCCCTTCCAGCCCCGATTCCGACAAATCCACGCCACAATAGCCCTCCCTCCAGTTGAACTTTTTGAAGAGCATCCTCCACTCTTCAAATCAAGACAAGCCGCTCCCTCTCTCGTTGCCTGTACGAGGAGAACGACTGCCATGAAGTTGCCAACTTTCGAGCTCCGTCGTGCCTCCTATGCTGCGTCGATCTGAGCAACTCCGCCAGCGCCGTGAAGCCCCTTCCAAGCCCTTCGACGCTGCATAACCTGATCGAAGCAACATTGCACGGATTAGTCGCAAAGTGGAAACCTAGTTTTGAACACTCAGGGAAGGCAATGGCTGATTTAATTTTAAACTGTTATATAGCACTTTAAATCGCTACGGTTTATGATTTCACTGTAAAAATCATATCTTTTTGGTTTTTTGACGATATTCAGTGAAACAAGTGACAGTGGACTCGTTCGGACGTCTTCTACATTCTAGAAGAGACCGGATATTTTTCTAAGCCTTCTGCTATTTTTGGTGGAGTGGAACCCAATGTGAGATTTCTGAATTATAAACGATATGGGATCAACGATGTATAAATTATGTAGTCGAAGTGTGAGTTATATAAGCGTTGTACAACACATGTACAAGCGTTGTATAAGTTGTATGTTTGATGTATAAGTTATATATGCGTTGTAAAAATGAAATATGCATTGAAATAAATTGAAATGATATTGAAGTGAAATCGAAATATAGTTATATACGTATATATATGTATATATACACTCCCCTCGTCCACATACCATGGACGATATATATTGGTTGTGATATTGTTTGGATTATTGGTTGATGTGAAAATTTGGTGAATATCATGAATGGTTGATTTGAAATGATTGATTGTGGTTGAAATCCCAATAGGATTAGTATATGGGGAAATTCGTCTGCGTACGAACTAGATATTGAAAATCCCCATTGTCAAAAGCTGCGAGGCTTTAAGGTAGAGCGAGGAGCCGTACTAGGGACGGTCCCGGTTTTAACTACCCTGCCGTTATGCTGCCGAAATTTTCTAAAATATTTCTGCGTTTGATTTAAATTCATGTGCTGAAATAAAATTCATGTGTTGAATGTTGAGATTAAATTCATGTGTTGAATGTTGAAATAAAATTCATGTGTTGAATAGAAATTCATGTGTTGAATGGAGTTCGTGTATTGAATAAATTCTTTAAAAGATAAAAATAACATTTTTATCATATATAAAGACTATATAAAATATTAGTGTTTTAAATAAATTGTTTTGACACCAAAAATATCATTTTTACCTTATATATAAACTACATAAAATAATCGTTTTTTGAAATAATTTTTTTTACAATAAAAATCATTTTTTTATATATAAACTATAGAAAATATTCATGTGTTGAATAAAGGAATAGAACGATAAAAATCATATTTTTATCATATGTGTGAAGTCAAAATCATTCATGTGTTCAATATATAGATTGAACAATAAAATCTACATTTTTATTGTGAATATGAAGTGCTAAAAATATTCATGTGTTGAATATAAATTTTTGATGATAAAAATATCATTTTTATCAAATATACGTAGTAGATATTGTTTTGAAATCGAAGAATGAATTATATATATATAAATATAATTAAAATAAAACGAATAACGAAGCTTCAGTTCGTGTTTTGAAACCGTGATTTCAAACGATTAGTGCGGGAGATCCGACCATCGGATTTTCCCGAAACCGAAACCGTTGGGTTCGCTTTGGAAATATCTTTCCAACGACACCAACTTTGTAAAGATCCAACGGTTGGATTGTCTGGAATGTTTAATTCAAATCTAAAGAAAAATAGCACCAGAATCGATTATATTTATATATATATATATAAATATAATTAAATTAAATCGAATAACGACGCTATAGTTCGTATTTTGAAATCGTAACTTCAAACGATTGTACTGGGAGATCCGACCGTCGGATTTTCCCGAAACTGAAACCGTTGGATTCGTTTTGAAAAGATCTTTCTAATGATATAAAATTTGTGAAGATCCAACGGTTAGATTTTCAGATATGTGTAAATCAAATCTGAAGAAAAACAGCGCCACGACCGCGTTATGGCCTGAAGCGCCATTTGAATGAATTGGCTATTTTTAAAATGAACAAAAATAGTGATAAATCGTTATAAAATATTATAAACGATATGGAATGGAAAATAAACCGAATTTACCCGATTTATTAGATATTTAATGGTTGAATGTGTTTGGCGTGAAAATTACATTTAAAGACAGAATTGTTGATGTCGAATAATTTAACCATTGAAATGAATTGATTTAAATTCTAAATATACGTGAGTTATTTGAAAAGGCCGAGTTAAATCTCATTTCAAATAATTGATCAGCGGTAAGAAGTCGATGATGAAGACGGTGGTTGAAGACCGGAGATCTTCACCTCGGTTGGATGATAATTGATGTCTTGATTGGGAGGCATCCCGAAATATAGATACTAAGTGGTGATCGTCCAGACGTGCTTGGAGATCGATGGATATGCGAGGTATATGGTGCCTCCGGTTTCGTTCAGACCCAGAACGAACTTGTAAATAGACTGTGTGTCTGACATTGGATTTTGTTCTGTGCTGATTAATCTCTATTAAATATATATTTGTTTGGCGGCGGAGAATTTATTCTCTTGCTTAACGCCCTTCTCTGAGACGTACGAGCTCAGAGGTTATATATCGATAGAAATCAGTCGAATAGAGTGAATTTCCTATGTGGCATGCCTAAGTGGCAGATGATCAAGGCTTCTGTTGAAAAGCAAAGTCTTGTGGTTGATGATCAAAGCACGGCCTGTGTGGCATAGCTTTGTGTATAACGTTGATTCACGAGCCTCACACTCCGGTATGAACTAGAAACGGGAGAGGACATCAGGGAGGGCATGCGTTTCCTTCTAGCTAGGGTGGTGTCAGTGACCTTCCAGCCCTAACATTTATATTATTTTCACCTGTGTGGTTGCTGCTATTGCGAGGCACCTCGGATATATCGGTGACTATGTGGAGCCGATGGAGTCATAGGACTCTTTTACACCCCCAAAGGGTGGGGAAACGCAGTGTTCAGGCATAATAATCCACATCGGTGGATCGGCCCCGACGATCCAAGGCTTGCCTGCGCACTTGCCTGAGGCTCGGGCTAGAGAGTCTCGAATTCGGTAAGGACTATCTTTTGCCTTGGTTCATGACGGAAATACAATTTCCAAATACGTGACTTTGCGGTTTTGATTGTATACCTATATATGGCGACATAGTGGTATGGGGCATTAATGCCGTCTATGATTGATACTTATGATTTGAAATTGTTTTTGAAACATATAAACACTAGTAATAGTATCAAATGCTTTTGTTTTATTCGTATCAAGCATATTTTGGCCATTATAAGGTAAAACTCTATCCTCCGGTTTGCGTTGCATTGTGTGACGGGAACTGAGTCTTATAATGGCTTCATTTTTATAAAAAGCATTGCGATCTTTAAAAGATTTACTTGTTGTAAAGCACTGGCAATCCAATGGAGTAAACCCATTCCGTGAAAGTGGTGTGGTCCTGTGATTAGCCATGTTATGAAATATGTTAAGTAGATTTCTCATACCAGTCCCATGACTGACTCGTAGTTTGTTTCACTTGCAAACTCGGGTGCCCCTCTTTCTACACGGGCAGCCTTGTATACAGGTTTTAGCAGGCTCTTTCTGGATATCTGGAGCTGTAGACGGATTCTATCATTTATCTCTTTTCATGCTGTTCAGCTCCTGTTGTACATATTATGTTTTGTTTTCCACTGTAGACATTTGTGTATAGCTGAACTGTATTTTATACTAGGTACGATCCTGTATACTGTGTAACTCTGATGATTATGTTTATCCAGTGTATCCTATTGTACATTATCTGGTGTATTTATTTATTTCTGTTCTGCTATTATATGTTTATGTGTTATATTCTAAAGACTACCCTTGCCACCGTCTTACGGGGTTTTGGGGTCGTCACATCGTGGTATCAGAGCTTTGGTTAAGCTTAGTTCTGGAATATAACATATTAACGAATTCGTCAGAAATAGAACTAGTAGTGTTCTAGGACGAATGACTCATTACAGATAGGATCAATAATATTCTGGTATGAGTATAGCAGAATGAAATACACCTGATAGACACATTTACATTCAGGTATATGTTTCTATGTTTTATAATATCTTTTCTGTTGACCTGACACTTGGTCTGCTATTTGCAGAAGTACTAGAAAATGAGTGTCAAAAACAAAAGAAGGGATACCGAACCAGATATTGAGGCTCTAGTAAAGAGGTATCGAAATTTAGGTGGATTACCATTCTTGGGCAAAGAGTCCGTTATGGAAACCCAAGCTTGGATTCGTTCTGCTGAGAAAATCTTTGAAGGTTTAAAGCTGAGAGATGACCAGAAAATATTACATGCATCTTGGGCACTCAAAGAAGAAGCTTTATTCTGGTGGGATTCGATTATTAAGGATAATGCATAAGGTAATATTAACTGGGATAGATTTAAAGGTATTTTCCTAGAAAATTTTACTCCTTTAGAAGCAACTGAGCGGTTAGGAGATGAATTCTGTTATCTGATACAAGGGGATATGACCATTCCAGAATATCACAAGAAATTGAATGAACTTTCTTACTTTGCCCCACGTCTAATTCAAAATCCGAAGAGGAAGAATCTGAGGTTTATTAATGGGCTTCAAAGAAAGTACCAAAGTAGAGTAATGGGGCATGTGAAGCTTCCTTTTTCTGAAATGATATAGATGGCTTATCGGTATGAAGATCTCAATAGGAAAGGTCTTTTGAACGACGAAGAGGAAGTCAGTTCTAGTAACAAAGAGGAGTTTGAGACTGATGGTCCTTAGGCCAGTACGATGCCTGAGGTCAGTAAGAAGCCCGGGGCCAAGAGGAAAAGGGTTAAATCTGAGAAAGAGCCAGTAATGACTGTTGTATACTCTAACTGCAATAAGCAATGACATTTCTCGATAAGTTGCAGAGCTTTAAAGAAACAAAAGAAGGATGAATCTAAATCTAATAACAAGTTTCAATTGACCTGAGAGTGTAATCTTTGTCATCAGGCTGGTCATATAAAGAGAGATTGCTGGCTATTAAAAAGGACCAAAGTGCATGCGAATGAAGTGGCAGAATTTCATGCATCCTCATCCGGTCTGGGAAAATCAGATGTTTTAGAAGGCACGCTTACTGTCAAAAACATTCCAGTTAAAGTACTGTTTGATACAGGCGCGTCACGAAGCTTTATTGCAAAGAATGCAGTTAAGAAGTTGGATTTGAATTTGAGAAAGCTCAAAGAACCCATCACTGTCCATAATCCGGTTGGGGGTTCTCTCGATCTTAGCTGGATTTATGGGGTGCCTATCTCTTTTTCCTGTTATAAGTTCCCTACCATCTCTATCGTCATGAATTTTACTGAATTCGATCTTATTTTGGGATTGGATTGGTTAACCAAATATGAAGCAGAGGTTAAATGCACCAAGAGAGTGGTCAGGGCCAAGATTAAATCAGGGAATTATATAACCATACCATGTGAAGGTATGAATTCATATAGAAAAGACTTTTGGTCAGCTCTTGATGTTTCTCCTGCTCAAATAGAAAATATCCCTATAGTCACAGAGAATATTCCGGACATCATAAAAGATATTCCTATCGTCAAGAATTATGCAGATGTGTTCGAAGATGTTGTTAGCTTACCTCCGAAGTGAGAAATTGATTTCAAGATTACTTTAATTCTGAATGCAAGGCCAGTAGTGCACGCTATTCGGAGAATGACTCTAAAGGAGAAAGAAGAATTAGACAATCAAAATCGACAACTTGTATGGAAGGGTCTGATCAGGCCTAGTTTCTCTGATTGGGGAGCAACAGTGGTATTTTCCCTGAAGTCAGACGGTACTCTTCGACTATGTGTAGATTATCGTGACTTGAATAAGCAGACATTGAAGAACAAATATCCATTGCCGCGGATTGATGATTTGCTGGATCGATTGAATGGTGCATAAGTATTTTCAAGGATGTACCTAGCTACAGGTTTCCATCAGCTTCGTATTGCCGAAGAGTTATGACAGCATTCAGAGGTCCCGATTTATTTTATGAGTGGTTAGTAATGTCGTTCGGCTTATGTAATGCTCCGGCCTATTTTTTTGATTTAATGAATTGAGTATTCCGCGATGTCTTGAATAAATTTGTTCTGGTTTTCATCGATGACATATTAATCTTCTCTAATTCAGGGAGCGAGCACGTGAAACATTTGGAACAAGTGTTAGAAATTCTCAGAAAGAATGTCTTGAAGGCCAAACTTTCCAAATGTATATTCTGGCAAGAAGAAGTCAAGTTTCTTGGCCATGTTGTATCAAAAGAAGAAATTTCTGTGGATCCCAGTAAAATCACAGCTATTCAAAATTGGAAGCAGCCTAGTACTCCCACAGAAGTCCGGAGTTTTCTTTGATTGGCTAGTTATTATCGGAAGTTCGTTAAAGATTTTTCGAAGATATCTAGTTCCTTAACAGAGCTTACAAAGAAGCACTCAAAATTCAAGTGGACTCCCGAATGTGAGGAGGCTTTTCAGAAGCTAAAATTGAGATTAACAACTGCTCCCGTGTTAACAATTATCGATGGCAATCAAGACTTGAAAGTCTGGACAGATGCCTCTAGAGAAGGCCTTGGTGCAGTATTAATGCAAAGAGGTCGAGCGGTCGCTTATGCTAGCCATCAACTGAAACCGCGTGAGAAAAATTCTGTTACTCATGATCTTAAGTTGTAAGCCATTGTAGTTGCTTTAAAAATCTGGAGACACTATCTTTTGGGTGAGAAATTTGAACTGTATACAGATCATCAGTCGCTAAAGTATCTGTTCACCCAGAAAGACTTGAATCTGAGGCAGCAACGTTGGCTAGAATGTCTTGCAGCATACAACTTTGAGATTTTGTACACTCCAGGGAAAGCCAATGTTATGGCTGATGCACTAAGTAGAAAGAATGCAATAATCGCCAGTTTTATTATTACGACTTCCTTGATTGACAAAATATCTATTCTTTAGAAGGATGATAATTTTATTAAGGATATGATCTGAAGGATTCAGAAAGGCGAACCCTCAGGTTTTCAAATAGATAACGATGGGATCCTGAGATTGAGAGGAAGGATTTGTGTTCCCGACATCCCCGAGCTCAAAAGCGAAGTGTTGGACGAATGTCACAAGTCCAAGCTGAGTATCCGTCCAGGTGTGAGAAAAATGTATAACGATCTCAAGCGAACATTCTAGTGGAAGGCTATGAAAAGGGACGTTTCTATATATGTTAGCAAGTGTCCAACTTGCCAGCTAGTCAAAAGCGACCAACAAAAACTTGTTGGATTGTTGCAACTGCTAGACATTCTAGGTTGGAAGTGGTAGCATATTTCCATGGACTTCATAAATGGTTTGCCCAGAACCAAGAAAGGAAATGACAGTATTTGGGTGATCGTAGATCGCTTCACGAAGACCGCCCATTTTATACCTGTCAGATCCAATAGAACCGTGCAAAGTCTAGCACAGATTTATTTCAAAGAAATTGTTAGGCTACATGGAGTGCCGATCAGTATAGTTAGTGATAGAGATCCAATATTTACTAGCAAATTCTGGGAGGCATTTCAAGTAGAACTGGGAACGAAGCTAAATCTAAGCACCGCCTACCATCCTCAGACAGATGGTCAAACTAAGAGGGAGAATCGTATACTAGAAGACTTATTGCGGGCTTGTGTTCCTGATTTTGGTGGATCAAAGGAAGACCATTTGCATTTGGCTGAGTTTTCATACAACAATAGCTACCAAGCGAGCCTGACAATGTCACCATATGAAGCATTGTATGGTAGACCGTGCCGATCTCCTGCTTGTTGGGTTGAACCTGGTAATAGGCTTGTATTGGGACCAGATATGATTCGCGAGGCTGGGATAAAGTCGATTTCATTAAGAAACGATTGCTAGCAGCTCAAAGCCGACAGAAGAGCTATGCAGACTCGAGAAGGAGGGATTTAGCATTTGCTGTTGGTGACTATGTGTATCTCAGGGTTTCTCCGATGAGAAGAGTGATTCGATTTGGCAAAACTGGGAAGCTGGCACCCAGATTTATTGGTCCATTCCGTATACTTGAACGGATTGGAACTCTCGCTTATAGCGTTCAATTGCCTGATTGGTTGCCTGGAGTACATAATGTGTTTCACGTATCTCAACTTCGAAAGCATGTTCATGATCCAGATTTGATCGTGGAAGAAGTAGCACAGTGGGATATAGAAATTACTCCAGAATTGGCTTTGAGAAGAGAGCCGCTAAAGATAATTGGCAAAGAAACCAAAGAACCGAGGAACAAGAAGGTTCACTTAGTCAAAGTGTAATGGAGTGGAGATCCACGAGATTGTACTTGGGAAACAGAGGAAAGCATTAAGAAAGCCTATCCTAAGTGCAGGGTGGATATCTCTGATTGACTCTGGTGCAAGGTACATTTACCATATCTTTGCATTACCATTTTGTTCTCCACTTTGATGCTGTTTTCTTTTCATGCATGTAATCTTTTTAATTATATATTCTAAATGATTTTAAAAGAGTATATGAATTAATTAATATATTTTTGAAAAGTTAAAAATATATTGATTGTTGTATGTGTTGTCTGATTTAGAATTTGATTAATTAAATTATTGGAATGATAGTTAATTTAATCAATAAGGGAATGAAGTTAAATGTATGCAATTAAACAAGTATTGAACTAATTGAGAAACAGATAGAAATATATACATGTGCATTATATATGTGTGAACAGGTTATGGATAAACAGCTAAACAGAGGAATAAAATTGTTTGCCCGACAAATAGGTATATGTTTATTGTATTTCTTGGGATTTGATGATTTTATGAGCCAATTGGCTAGCCGCTTGGCTTTATCTTTTTCTTTTGGATTGGTGAGGGCCATGGGAGGCTATTTGAAATATCCCGAAGCTCCCCGTACAAAGGAGGTTATGGCGAAATTTTTCGAAAATTTAGGGTGTTAGCCAAATTTTTGAAAAATTTGAAAATTCTTAGAAACTGAAAATTTGAAGAATGGAAGCCAGATTGAAAGTAGAGTTAGTTAATTAAACCACTTTCGACTTTGTTCCTTTTCGAGGACGAAAAGTTTTAAGTGGGGGAGATTGTAACAACCCGGAAAATCTGAGTCAGTTTAAAATTTTTAATTTGGCTATTTTAGTGGATTTTAGATATTTAAAATAAATTATTTTAAAAAATAACGATGAAGAGTATGTTTGAATCGACGTTTGAAAATAAATATAATTATTTTAAATTATAAACAAGGCCTGAAATGGCGCGGCAGTTTTAAAATTTCATTTCAAACTTTGACTGACTGTACCGGGTGCAAAATAAAACGGATTTTAGTGAAACAAAAAATATTTAAATCTGTTAGTGAATATCTTTCTAACGAATCTGAAAAATCGAAGTTTCACAGCGGGAATCAAAAGTTATGGCCAAATGAATTTTCAGAAAGGTCGTTATAGAGAATATATCGCCCTTGAATATAGATATTTCGCAAACGACCTCAGAAGTCGACGAAACCACTTTTGTTGGATCCGGGATGTCAAATTATTGCTAGGTTTCAAATTTCATAATTTTTGAAGTTAATATGTAGGCGTTGCAAAAGAAAATGTGTTTGGTGAATTTCTGTTAAATTGGATCGACCAAAAAATGGCCATTTTCAAACGGTCCCAGAATTCGACGAAACTATTTTTGTTGGGACCGTATCGTCAAAACATAGCTAGATTTATTTTTCTGGAATTTTTGGGATCAGTATGTGGCCCCGGCAAATTGAAATGTACCTTCAAATCAAATATTGAATGTTTTATATTTTAGTTTGAAGAAAGCCTGACTGAAACAGTCGAATGGGCCTACGTAACATATCCCATTGTTTCCGAAATGGGGGTATTTTGCTAGGGATGACAGTCGTTGGTTTTGGATTGGAGTTCGTATGAGATGAGGGGTATTTTCAGATTTCTAAAATATATAAATATAAAAAAATTCTGATTGGCCACCTCACTTTTCTCTCTCCCTATCGCGATATACGGCGGAAACCGCTTCCCCCTTCCAGCCTCAATTCCGACCAATCCATGCCAAGATAGCCCTCCCTCTAGTTGAACTTTTTGAAGAGCATCCTCCACTCTTCAAATCAAGACAAGCCGCTCCCTCTCTCGTCGCCTGTACGAGGAGAACGACCGCCACGAAGTTGCCACCTTTCGAGCTCCGCCGTGCCTCCTGTGCTGCGTCGATCTGAGCAACTCCACCAGCGCCGTGAAGCCCCTTCCAAGCCCTTCGACGCTGCATAACCTGATCGAAGCAACATTGCACAGATTGGTCGCAAAGTGGAAACCTAGTTTTGAACACTCAGGGAAGGTAACGGCTGATTTAATTTTAAACTGTTCTGTGGCACTTTATAGCGCTACGGTTTATGATTTCACTGTAAAAATCATATCTTTTTCGTTTGTTGATGAAATTCAGTGAAACAAGAGACAGTGGACTCGTGTGGACGTCTTCTACATTCAAGAAGAGATCGGATATTTTTCTGGGCCTTCTGCTATTTTTGGTGGAGTGGAACCCAATGTGAGATTTCTGAATTATAAACGATATGGAATCAACGATGTATAAATTATATAGTCGAAGTATGAGTTATATAAGCATTGTACACCGTATGTATAAGCATTGTATAAGTTGTATGTTCGATGTATGAGTTATATATGCATTGTAAAAATGAAATATGCATTGAAATAAATTGAAATGATATTGAAGTGAAATCGAAATATAGTTATATACGTATATCTATATATATATATATATATATACTCACCACGTCCACAGACCATGGACGATATATATTGGTTGTGATATTGTTTGGATTATTGATTGATATGAAAATTTGGTGAATATCATGAATGGTTGATTTGAAATGATTGATTATGGTTGAAATCCCAATAGGATTAGTATATGGGAAAATTCGTCTGCGTACGAACTAGATATGGAAAATCCCCATTGTAAAAAGCTGCAAGGCTTTAAGGTAGAGCGAGGAGCCGTACTAGGGACGGTCCCAGTTTTAACTATCCTGCCATTATGCTGCCGAAATTTTCTGAAATATTTCTCTGTTTCATTTAAATTCTTATTTTGAAATAAAATTCATGTGTTGAATGTTGAGATTAAATTCATGTGTTGAATGTTGAAATAAAATTCATGTGTTGAATAGAAATTCATGTGTTGAAATAAATTCATGTGTTGAATGGAGTTCGTGCATTGAATAAATTCTTTAAAAGATAAAAATAACAATTTTATCATATATATAGACTGTATAAAATATTAATGTTTTAAATAAATTGTTTTAACACCAAAAATAACATTTTTACCTTATATATAAACTACATAAAATAATCGTGTTTCGAAATAAATTGTTTTACAATAAAAATCATTTTGTTATATATAAACTATAGAAAATATTCATGTGTTGAATAAAGGACTAGAACAATAAAAATCATATTTTTATCGTATGTGTGAAGTCAAAATCATTCATGTGTTGAATATATAGATTGAACAATAAAATCTACATTTTTATTGTGAATATGAAGTGCTAAAAATATTCATGTGCTGAATAAATATTTTTGATGATAAAAATATCATTTTTATCAAATATATGAAGTGGATATGGTTTTGAAATCAAAGAATGAATTATATATATATATATATATAATTAAAATAAAATGAATAACGAAGCTGCAGTTCGTGTTTTGAAATAGTGATTTCAAATGATTAGTGCGAGAGATCCGACAATTGGATTTTCCCGAAACCGAAACCGTTGGGTTCGCTTTGGAAATATCTTTCCAACAACACCAACTTTGTAAAGATCCTACGGTTGGATTGTCTGGAATGTTTAATTCAAATCCGAAGAAAAATAGCGCCAGAATCGATTATATATATATATATATATATAATTAAATTAAATCGAATAACGACGCTGTAGTTCTATTTTGAAATCGTAACTTCAAACGATTGTACCGGGAGATCCGATCGTCGGATTTTCCTGAAACTGAAACCGTTGGATTCGTTTTGAAAAGATCTTTCTAATGATATAAAATTTTTGAACATCCAACGGTTAGATTTTCAGATATGTGTAAATCAAATCTGAAGAAAAACAGCGCCACGGCCGCGTTATGTCCTGAAGCGTCATTTGAATGAATTGGCTATTTTTAAAATGAATAAAAATAGCGATAAATCGTTATAAAATATTATAAACTATATGGAATGGAAAATAAACCGAATTTACCCAGTTTATTAGATATTTGATGGTTGAATGTGTTTGGCGTGAAAATTACATTTAAAGACAGAATTGTTGATGTCAAATAATTTAACCATTGAAATGAATTGATTTAAATTCTAAATATACGTGAATTATTTGAAAAGGCCGAGTTAAATCTCATTTCAAATAATTGATCGGCGGTAAGAAGTCGATGATGAAAACGGTGGTTGAAGACCGGAGATCATCACCTCGGTTGGATGATAACTGAAGTCTTGATTGGGAGGCATCCCGAAATATAGATAATAAGTGGTGATCGTCCAGACATGCTTGGAGATCGATGGATATGCGAGGTATATGGTGCCTCCGGTTTCGTTCAGACCCAGAACGAACTTGTAAATGGACTGTGTGTCTGACATTGAATTTTGTTCTATGTTGATTGATCTCTATTAAATATATATCTGTTTGGCGACGGAGAATTTATTCTCTTGCTTAACGCCCTTCTCTGAGACGTACGAGCTCAGAGGTTATATATCAATAGAAATCAGGCGCATAGAGTGAATTGCCTATGTGGCATGCCTAAGTGGCAGATGATCAAGGCTTCTGTTGAAAAGCAAAGTCTTGTAGTTGATGATCAAAGCACGGCCTCTGTGTGGCATAGCTTTTTGTATAACGTTGATTCGCGAGCCTCACACCCCGGTATGAACCAGAAACGGGAGAGGACATCAGGGAGGGCATGCGTTTCCTTCTAGCTAGGGTGGTGTCAGTGACCTACCAGCCATGACATTTATATTATTTTCACCTATGTGGTTGTTGCTATTGCGAGGCGCCTTAGATATATCAGTGACTATGTGGAGCCGATGGAGTCATAGGACTCATTTACGCCCCAAAGGGTGGGGAAGCGCAGTGTTCAGGCATAATAATCCACATCGGTGGACCGGTCTTGACGATCCAAGGCTTGCCTGAGGCTCGGGCTAGAGAGTCTCGAATACGGTAAGGTCTATCTTTTGCCTTGGTTCATGACGGAAATGCAATTTCCAAATACATGACTTTGCGGTTTTGATTGTATACCTATATATGGCGACATAGTGGTATGGCGGCATTAATGTCGTCTATGATTGATGCTTATGATTTGAAATTGTTATTGAAACATATAAAAACTAGTAATAATATCAAATGCTTTTGTTTTATTCGTATCAGGCATATTTTGGCCATTATAAGGTAAAACTCTATCCTCCGGTTTGCGTTGCATTATGTGATCGGAACTGAGTCTTATAGTGGTTTCATTTTTATAAAAAGCATTGCGATGTTTAAAACACTTACTTGTTGTAAAGCACTCGCAAACCAATGGAGTAAACCCATTCCGCGAATGTGGCATGGTCTTGTGATTAGCCATATTATAAAATATGTTAAGTAGATTTCTCATACCGTTCCCATGACTGACTCGTAATTTGTTTCACTTGCATACTCGGGTGCCCCTCTTTCTACATGGGTAGCCTTGTATTTAGGTTTTAGCAGGCTCTTTCTAGATAGCTGGTGCTGAAGACGGATTCTATCATTTATCTCTTTTTATGCTGTTCAGCTCCTGTTGTACATATTATGTTTTATTTTCCGCTGTAGACATTTATGTATAGCTGAACTATATTTTGTACTAAGTATGATCCTGTATACCGTGTAACTCTGATGATTATGTTTATCCAGGGTATCCTATTGTACATTATCTGGTGTATTTATTTATTTTTGTTCTGCTGTTACCTGTTTATGTGTTATATTCCAAAGATTACCCTTGCCACCGTCTTACGGGGTTTTGGGTCGTCACATCGTGGTATCAGAGCTTTGGTTAAGCTTAGTTCTGGAATATAACATATTAACGAATTCATTAGAAATAGAACCAGTATTGTTCTAGGACGAATGATTCATTACAGATAGGATCGGTAATATTCTGGTATGAGTATAGCAGAATGAAATACATCTGATAGACACATTTACATTCAGGTATATGTTTCTATGTTTTCTAATATCTTTTCTGTTGACCTGACACTTGGTCTGCTATTTGCAGAAGTACTAGAAAATGAGTGTCTGAAACAGAAGAAGGGATACCGAACCAGATATTGAGGCTCTAGTAAAGAGGTATCGAAATTTAGGTGGATTACCATTCTTGGGCAAAGAATCCGCTATGGAAACCCAAGCTTGGATTCGTTCTGCTGAGAAAATATTTGAAGGTTTAAAGCTGAGAGATGACCAGAAAAGATTACTGGCATCTTGGGCACTCAAAGAAGAAGCTTTATTCTGGTAGGATTCGATTATTAAGGATAATCCAGAAGGTAATATTACCTGGGATGGATTTAAAGGTATTTTCCTAGAAAAATTTACTCCTTTAGAAGCAACTGAGCGGTTAATAGATGAATTCTGTTATCTGATACAAGGGGATATGACCATTCCAGAATATCACAAGAAATTCAATGAACTTTCTCACTTTTCCCCGCATCTAATTCAAAATCCAAAGAGGAAGAATCTGAGGTTTATTAACGGGCTTCAAAGAAAGTACCAAAGTAGAGTAATGAGGCATGTGAAGCTTCCTTTTTCTAAAATGATATAGATGGCTTATTAGTATGAAGATCTCAATAGGAAAGGTCTTTCAAACGACGAAGAGGAAGTCAGTTCTAGTAATAAAGAGGAGTCTGAGACTCATGGTCCTGAGGCCAGTACGATGCCTGAGGTCAGTAAGAAGCCCGGGGCCAAGAGGAAAAGGGTTAAATCTGAGAAAGAGCCAGTAATGACTGATGTATGCTCTAATTGCAATAAGCAAGGACATTTCGCGATAAGTTACATAGCTTTAAAGAAACAAAAGAAGGATGAATCTAAATCCAAGAACAAGTTTCAATTGACCCGAGAGTATAATCTTTGTCATCAGGCAGGTCATATTATAAGAACTAGTGGCAAATTTTACATTGTAGAATGATGGATTTAGGATGAAATTTATATAAATGGAGAGGGTTTTAAAACAAATGATTTTCAATTATTTTCAAAAGAATTTTTAAATTTGAACACAAAAGCAGTGACGGATTTGGACTATAATTATAAATTCAATTTAAGTGATGTAATCAAATAATCTCAAACCCCAGTAACTATCAATCAACAGGTCATAACATATCATAAAATATTAACACATTTCACAAAATAGAAAATAGATTGATAGACTGGTTTTTATACACCAACGAGAATTTCATATAAAAAAAATTATTTATTTCCATTTTCTTTTCTTTTTTTTATTTAAGAGCACACTGACCACCTATAACCAGATCTTGGATTTTTAAATGAGGCCAGTTGCAGCTTAAAAATAAGTAATCTCATAACCGTGCATAACTAGAGCTTGGATTTTTAAATGAGTTTAGAGAAACACTTATGAATATTGTATTTTTATTATTTCTGTTTCAAAAAGAAAAACTTCTCAGTATATAAAACCAATATGGATGACATAAATATGGTAGGTACAGAAATTGTTTGTGAAATAAGTTTCTAAATTAATCACATTATGAAATATGCTCAACTACACCGGGATTGTTGAAAATTTTCGATTATCACTAATTCTGGAAAATAACATAATAACAATTCCATCACAAATACTTCCACTGATTATTTAAGATGATGTTTTTAAAATATTAAACTCTCCATATTAATATAAAAATATGATGGATGGCATAATAACGATAGACAAAGGAGATGTTCGTGAAATAAGCTCCAATAGAAAGATATTATAAAAATTGTTCAGTCATCATGAAAAATTTAAATAAAATTTCCTTTTGTTGTGAAATATACTATAGTCATAACTCATCACGATTTCAAAATTTGATAATAATTTTGATGAATTCTAAATACAATTCAATTTGGTTATTGATTTCAATTTCTGAATAAATAATCAATAAATGATTTTAAAATTGAAAAATCAATTACAACAGGGAATCAAAAAGATCTATACAAGACAAGAGGGATTAAAAATATATATACAACATGAGAATCAGATCAATAAAAAATTCAACACTTCTTAACTAATACCACTTGTTGTCTCCATCAACACTAGTCGCTAACAAAGATATTTCAGACAGCGGTATCCAATCACAAAATCCAAGCAAAAAATTCTAACAATTCAGTTCCATCAATCCAAGTAGAAGACACATTCAAAATAAGTTTCACAAGAAGGTTTTCAGAAAATTTTCAACAAGTCCAATAAGACAAATCATGATCCAAGATTTAAAGAAACGGTTTATTTGAAATCACTTAAAGGAACATGAAAACTTCAAGATTCAATGAATCGATCACACAAGGTTATTAATACCAAAGCCGTGGAGTATATGAGATTCAAGATATTAAACAATATCAAATGATTTCATACAAAACAATATCCAAGTAAGTGATCATGATTTCAGAATGAATTTCAGGATGTAGCACAAGAAAGATTTTCAATTTAAAGTGGTTAAGTCAATCAGAAAATCTTTGAACCTTTTATCAGAGCATCAGATGATACAAAAACAAGCAATTATCAAAAGACATTTCCAAAACAGTTCCTTTTATTACAGTAGCACAACAATCAGTTTCAAAGCAAACTTGTCAAGAGATTTTTTTCACAAGTATTTCTAATAGTCACAAAAGCTGATTCATGACCCAAGATTAAAAATACAGTTTATTTTAAATCATTTGAAGGAATATGAAAATCTCAAGATTCAATGAATCGAACACACCAGATTATAAGTTTCAAAGCCAAGATTTGTGTGAGATTCACGAATTAACAATTTCAAATGATTTCAAACAAACAAATATTCAAATCAAATGATAACGAAATAACAGTGAGTTTTAAGACCAGATTTTCAAAGAACTTTTCACAATTATTTCTGAAAGCACAAAAGAATTTTTCAGAATATTTACATTAAGCTTGAGAGATATTCATGATCCAAAAATAATTTATTTGAAATCACTTGAACAGATGTAAATTTTGAGATACATTGAACCAATCACACAAGATTATTAATTTCAAATCTAAGAGGTGTGTGAGATTTAAAATATCAAAAAAAGAAAATGATTTCAAACCACCAACTATCCAACCAAAAATGATCATGAATAAAAAAAAATTTCTTGGCTCCGATACCATCAAGTCAAATGTTTTTCAAATCAGAAACCAAGCCAATCCAAAAAACAAATGAAATTATTACCACTGTGAAATAGCAGTGTGTTGTATTGAGTATAAATTTTCAAGTCTTTCCAAAATGAATTAGATGAAACTAAAAAAAAGCATAGGTGTATGAAATTTCATTAGTTTTTCAGATCTTCAAAATTTTAGAATTCAAATTAACAGTGTTCAAGTTATAACCAAAATGCTTCAGCACTGTTAGGAATTTAAAAAAAACTTCAAAACAATTGCAGATATTTACAAGTTTAAATTCAAGATCTGGAAATGATTAAAACGAGAGAGTTTTATTCAAGTGAAGCGAATTTCCAGAAAATCACGAATTCTGCAATTTGAAGTTAAGAAAAGCTCAAAATAAAAGAAATATAATATGGCAGTGTCAAATCAATTCAGAAATAGCCAAAAGAAGATAGAAGGGGTAGAAGGAGGAATAAACAAAGAAAAAAAAGAATATTAACATAGATGAGTTTAGAGATCATATCAGAATTTGATGTGAGCAAATGAATCTTTAACTCAAATAATCTTGGCTAAGGAACACAGAATGATATAGAAATATTAAACATCTTGAATTCGATTCTCTTTTGTACAGCAGTTCCTTAGCGTCCTTCGATAGCTAACAGTTTAGTGCATTGAGTGGTCTAACAAAATTTGTAAAACCACTCAGTGTTTTCCACATATTTTGTTACCCAAACCTGTTTGTATAACAATCCATTAGAATTCACTTTTGTGCCCTTAGAAACCCAAAACTGTTTGAATTTTACTGTATTCACTTTGTTTCCTTTTGGGGTCCAAAATGGGTTAAATAAATTGTTATCAAACAAATTCTTATCTTGTTTGTGATTTAAGAACCTTTTGGAATTTTCAGAGTTTAAATTTTCAGAATGACCCTTCTTAAAGCAATTTGAAGGATTTTTAAAATCACAAGAATTCAATTTTCCAAAATCATTTGTTTTCCCAAAACTGAGACTATTCCTATTACTAGAAGAAACTTGATTTTCAACAACATATTCAAAGATTTTTCTCCGGTTGAAAAAAGTTTTAAACTCAATTCAAGATCATTGATTTTGGATTTAAGAATAGAATTTTCTTTCATTAGATTAGAAAAATGATTAATGTTGATCTTTCTCCTTTCAATATCATTTTATTTCAAAACCAAGTTTTCATTCTTAAGCAATTTGATTTTGGTTTTGGATTCAAAAATCTCAGATTCAAATTGAATTATTTTTTCAAATTGTTGCTTTTCAAAACTCTTGAATTTTCCAATCTCATTTTCAAGCTCTTTCAAAATAGGTTCAGTTTTCAACAAGTTTTCTTTTTCAAAAAGAAGTTTGGAATTTTCAGATGTCTTAGAAATATCCAATTCCTTCTGCAGAAAAGTATCTGAACTTAATAACTCAATATCGTTCTATTTTACGATCAGTATTTCATTCTCAATCTTCTGAATATTTTTATTAAGATGAACGAGATCGGTTTTCAATTTCAAACAATTTTACAATCAGAATTTTCAATTTTCATGACGTTTTCAAGTTTTAATTCCAAATCATGATTTTTGTTCGTCAGCTCAAGAGTTTTAGATTTCGAAGATTTGTTTTTCAGTTGGAGTTTATCAACAAATTTAGTTAAATCGGCACACATATAAACTAAATCTTCATAAGAGAAATTTTCTTTCTCATTGTCTGTTGAGTCTCCATCGTCTGATCCATTTGAAATTTTATCTATATCTCCTTTCAAGTGTAGATCTGAATCTGAGTTGGCCTTCTGGGGTTTTGAGCTGCAGTTGTCAGCTTTTCCATACTTTGCATCGAGAGTATTCCAGATTTCCTGCGCAGTAAAACAATGGTTGATAATACTATATTGGACATCATCAATATAAGCATATAAAATATGAATAGCACGAAAATTAAACTGAATATCAACCATATCATATCCATAAATAATACTATCCCAACATTTAATATTAACAGATTTTATATAGGACTCCATTTTTGATTTCCAATTTAAAAAATATACGCCATTAAAAATAGTTGAAATATGACTGGACTAACTCTCAAAAGGTTGACAACAAGTGAACACCATTACTCTAGAGTTAAAGAAAAACCTGCTCCGATACGACTTGTTGGATCTAGATTAACCCTAGAGGGGGTGAATAGTGTTTATTAAAATAATTCGAGATATTAAAAATATCACAGAATAGATTGCAGCAGATAAAATAAATACAGAAAATAAATAACACAGTTTTTACCTAGCTTCGACAAACCCTGCCTAATGATGCTTTTCTAAGATTTTTACCAGGTATTAGAACAGATCCTACTTACAAACCCTGTAAACTCGCAAACCCTGCTACTGTTCTAATCCTATGCTCAAAACCCTAGACTGATCTATATCCCCTAGATCATATTTTCCCCTAGCTATAAACCCGTAGCCAGTAAACCCTAGTTATTACAGATACTAGAAAACTACTAGTTAGAATCTAACTAGATCACCTTGTTTAACAGACACTAGAAAACAGAAGAAGGTTGATTACAAAAGAAATTAAAACAAAACCATATAAAAATGAAATAAACAAAAACCCTAATCCCTTAATAAAACAAGCCGGCCACTTTTATATTATTTGCAAAGTTTTGTCTTGTAGAAAAATGTCGTTCAACAAAGAAATGAATTAGGGTTTCCCTGTGATCCCCTTTGCCTTAAATCATGTAGCGATTTCAACTTTGGTTTTCTAGAAATTGAGAATAGCGGTGGCGATTCAAGTGTTTTCCTTCTATCCCCAATCTCGACTTCAAATCCAAAGGAATCTTTTGGAATCAAACTAACGCTGCTTGCTTGTCGATTAATTGGAGGATTACGATCGAAAAATTATGAGTATTCTTATTTGATTATTACTCTGCTTGCTCGCGAGTTGTTGTAGTTTTCAATCGTACCAAAATGTCGATGATGATTTGTGTTTAAATAGGATAATTAAATCCTATTAATCACTCAGATTTCTAGATATGACTTATTTTGATTTTCTTACGTGATCGAATCCCTTTTTGTTGCATTGAAATTTGCCATGATTTCCTTGTTTGAATTTGTTGCCTTGTGAATTCAACGTGATGGAAAAACAGGAAACAAAATTAATTGTAGCCCCTTGATAATTCCTTGCATGATTTTGTTTGGTCGATTTGTTGCCTTGAAAATGAATTTCTGAAGAAAAAAAACTGATTGTATATGTAGCAGCTTGATAAGTCTCTTGCATTGCCGTGAATTCCACGATGATAACATGGAAACATTTTGTCCACTTGCCAAATTATTTTGATTGATATTTTCTGGAAATCACTTGCCTAGAATACTTGAGATTGATGGCTTGATCACTTTCCAAAATGCCGATTTGAATCTTTTCCGATTTAAAAGGAATGATTCTAGGAAGCAAAATAAATTTGTTCACTGCTTTGTCATATTCTGGAAAGAAATATAAAAAATTATTGGCAACAAAAAAAAACTGGTCTTTGTTTTGTTGTGATAAAGTCTTTTCTGGAAACAATAATTGTTTTTGTGTAATTGTTTTCTTGCCAATAAAACAATGTTGAATTTAAATCTCCTAAACATGACACTTGAGCTTGATATAATTTGTGTACATGAAACATATTCATGCAGTTTTGTCACTTGCCAATCTGACTCGACTGTGTGTATGTAAACATGTAATTTGACATCTTTCATCCATCACTGTGCTTTGTGAATTGAAATGGCTTGCCCTTGTGTTGTCTGTGATGCCACCAACTTGTGCATTAATATTTTGACCTGAGCTTGCTTCTTACTACTTCCTATTGACTGAACATGAAAACTGTACATGTGTGTACCATTATATTGTTGCCGTGCATTCTGGTCTATTTTCCACCTATTGATTTGTGCTCATCATCTTTTGCACATGCTTGTACTTGAGAGCTTGTACATGTCTGTTTTGCATAGTATAATGTGTGCACTTTCCTAATATACATTTCTCGAAGTATATGAAAATGTCAATCTGCTTGGTCCTGTATGCGGAATCTGCACAGATCTTGTGCTTCACTAATCATCGCGCCACATAGCTGATTATAACCATATGCACACTTCTGATTGTTCTGACCTGTTGTGCATTTTGCCGACTTGAGTTTTTTTAGCATCATGCTCCATATTTTTCTTTATGTATTTTGTATATGCTGATACTTTGTACATGCTTGGCCATGTGTTTATATATCCTAGTCGAGCAAATTGCATCCAGTTCCATGCTTTTGTATCTAGACAGTTTTGAACACTGGTTCCATGTTGCATCCTATTCGATCACTAGAGCTTTGCATGCCTTATTTCTTGTATATGCTCCAATATACACCACCCCTTGTATATATGTTGTCATGGCCGTTGTGAGATCACCTAACTGAGTCGAGCTTGGTCTTTATGGCCACTCCACAGTGCATGTGTGTTCATGGATACCTGACCTATGCATTGAGCATGTGTGTCGGGTTTCACCTGAACACACCCTGATATATTTATCCCTACAAAAATATGTGTATATATATACACATGTATGTGTATACTTGTATAGTGCATGTGCATATTATATATATGTGAGCACTACAGATGATTTGTCTACCTTATGGTATTTACAGTGTAAATATCACAAGCAGTCTAGACATAGATGAATATACAGATAAATTAGATCAACTCATGAAAAATGATGAGAAACACACCAAAATTCTGAAGCAAATAAATTTTTAAAATAAAAATTATATATTATAGAATATAAAATTATTTTAGTTCTGAATTACTCTGTGTGTGTTTCTATTTGTGACAGGTAAGAAGAGAACTAGACTGACTGTGAACACTGGCAGATGACAGAAGACGAGAGTATGTGTCAGTGAGTGAATGTATGAATATATATGTACTGAGTGACTGAGTGATGTAGTGAGGAGCAATGTATAAAAATGAGAATGAGTATATATATAAATATATGTATGTATGTATTGTATTTCAGTGAAATGTACAAATAGTGGAGTTATAAATTCTTACTGTTGAAGTATTGAAATAAAATATTATATTTAAATAAAATACTGTTTGAATATTTAAATTCTTGTGTAGTAGCATTCTATTTAAATATAAATATTAAATTTTATCTGTGATGTAGTATAACAGTACAATTAGAAGAAAAAAAATTATAATAATAAATATATGTTTGTTATCATCAAATAAAAATCATAGAATTGTTAGATTCGACACATCCATATTGGACGGGACCTCGAAGTCGTGCCTCGGTTGGGAGGTGAACAGGTAAATGCTCCATTACATTAAAAAAAGCTAGCAGAAATATTTTCTTTAATTTGCAGAGCAATATATGAATATCTACTTCAAGTTTGCATAAACGTTGCAATTTTAAGGTAGTCAAATAAACCTCTTTGTAAAACGTACTAAGCTCCGTTGCTACCTTCCAAACTTTTAACGGCAGCAGTTCTTTGACATAACGGGAAATAAATGCTCCATCATAATGTGACAGTCGTGATTTTTCATTCCGCCCAATTTACCATTTTTAAAGTCAACACACCTACGAAGGTTTGATCAAATCCCATCAGAAAATCTTAACCCTTCAACCCATTTAAAAACAACTTTAACTTGATTATTATCTAATTCATCACATGCTTTGGGATTTTTTACTGTCATTTTGTTTCATATAAAGCTCGGGACATTTGCATTATTCTTCTATACTGCTCCTAGATATCAAATCATCTTTAGTCTTCCCTTTTACATTCAAAATTGTGTTAAAGACATTATCAAATACATTTTTCTCATTGTGAATCACATCAACATTATGACGAAAAGAAGATGTTTCCAATACGACAACTCCCAAAAAGTAGACTGTTTGTACCAATTGTCAACAGTCGATTTGCCTTCAATTTCTGTTTGAACTCCAGTTTCATATATCTTTGGATAATTTTTAACTAGTTCATATATGTCTTCGCTAGACCATATTGTTGGTGGTTGTCTGGTTTCTACTCTATTAGCTAAAAAGTTTTTCCTATCTACTCTGAAAGGATGATTAACATGGAGAAAACATTGATGAAGGTCAAACCATGAAATTTTCTTACCATGCAGTAAAGAAAACGCTCGTGTTTCTTCGATGCAATATGGACATGCTAGACGACTTTCTCCTCAGCAGTTAGCCGGATGAGTATGTTTGAGAGGCGAGGTATCGATGGCTACTCGCCTTCCCCCCGCTATAATCATAGAGTAAGGCCCATTTAAACACTGGGTCTTGAATAAAATGGTATAAAAAGTGAAATAGACTGGACAAGCCTCGACTTCTCGCTCCAGGGCATGTGACTGCATTTCACAAGCTCTAGCTAGCTGGGACTATTCTCGAAGGTGGCACAAAAACCTATCCGGACCAGTAGTACTCCATCCTGAAAGCATTGCATAGGCCGGAAAATCACTTATAGGCCACAACAAAGAAGCAAACATACGAAAAAAATTCTTCTTTGAAACATCATATGTTTCTACTCCTTCGTTCCATAATGTTTTTAATTCTTCAATCAACGGTTGTAAATAAACATCAATTCCTTGTGTCGGATCGTCGGGGCCAAGAGCAACAACAGTAAAAAACATATATTGTGTTTTCATACACATCCATGAAGGTAAATTATTAGGTGTAATGATAATGTGCCATAATGAATATTTAGCACCAAATTGAGAAAATGATGAAAAACCATCTGTACATAATCCTAGTCTGACACTACAACTCTTCGCAGCAAAATTGGAATAAGTTTTATTGAATTGCTTCCATTCTTCCCCAAAGGTTGGATGGGTCAACGTACCTTCTTCCTCCGATCTCACCTTATGCCATGTCATATGAGATGCAGTTACAGAAGATGCATATAATCTTTGAAGCCTTGGAGTAATGGGTAAGTAATGCATACGTTTATATGGAGCTTCCTTTCCCTTCTTCTTTCTTGGTTTATATCTTTCATGATTTCATATTTTACAATTTCTAAGGTTCACGTCATCTTTCCAAAACAACATGCACCCATTTAAACATGTATTTATTTTCTGATAAGGTAAACCAAATGCCGACATAAGTTTTTTAACTTCGTAGTGATTTTCACACATTAAATTATCAGGCGGCATGTGCCTTTTTGCAGCTTGTACAACAGCCGTAAACTTAGCTTCAGTGATGTTTTATTTCGACTTCATCGCAATGCATTCTGCGATTACCGACAGCTAAGTACCATTTTTACAACCATCCCAAATAGGTTTATTAGCATTATCCAGTAAATCATGAATTATCTTAGCTTCAATATTCGGTTCTTCAGCATTTCCATCATCTTCGTCTACTGCAACCATAGAAAACATTGACCGTGCTACATCTTCGACCATATTTTTAATACGGGTTGTACTAACATTTTCATTAATAGGACTTTCTATGTCAGTCTCTATAGAAGTATTTGCTACAACTTCTTCATGACGATCCCAAAAATAATACTCAAGTATGAATCCGATTTTACATAAATGGAATTTCACAATATCAGGTAACAAATACTTCAAACGTCTACACTTTTGATACACGGACAACAAATTTCTGGATCGCTTCTGTTATTAATTAAAGCGAATTCAGAAAAAACATTTATACCATTATAAAAATCTTCTTTCACTGAACCTCTCTATCCTCTTCTTTAGTACATCCAACTACTCCGATCAACAAAATAATCAACCATTTTTCCGATTTGAGAAAATTAGTCACAAGTTCAAAAATAAATATTTATTTTCAAAAATACAAATTCGAAAAAGCTTGTTTTTATGGTCGTACAACGCATGTATATATAATGGTTGAAAGCAAATAACAACTTCATAAAGTTAAAAATACTTTCATATATGGCACATTTTTTCTTATGTAACTTCTTTGAATGGTCAGGCATCCTACTTCCCATTATAAACATAGTAAACATTTACATTTGTATATTACATCGTCTCAAACGATTTAACAAAATTTCGGCAGCATTCCCTTTTGTTTCCTGCATTGTACACAAATGCATGTACGCAGGAAATAAAAAGAAAAATTATACCTCGCATTTTACATATTGGAGGATCGTAAAATATTTTTATTTAATTCCCTGAGGGTTGGATCATTCCCGCATTTTGGTATGTTTCTTAAGGGAATGTGAGACATATCCATAATTTTTACCGATTTTGTTTGTAACCATTTTTCCCCTATCAGTCTTGTACAGGGAATAACTTTTGATTGGGATCAAATCAGGTGCTGAGATCAGTCTCGTTGGAAAGGAAGTGGTGTTGCCAATTCCATAAAGTGGTCACACTAAAGTTTTGGCTCAGCGGTTTGGGAGGAATCACTGTTTTAGTGTTTCACAGTTTTCTGTTCAGGTTTGGAGCCAATTAGTGGGATGATTTGGAGATGCCCATTAGTGGGCTGGTGGGAGGCTATAAATAGGGGTTAGAGGCATGGAGAGAGGGTTACTTTCCATATTCTTTCATTTGGTTGAGCTGGTGATCCTCCTTGCTCAATCAAATACACTTTCCACCATTAAAATTCTAGATCTATGTGAGAGAATGGAAGATGTACATCATTTGAAGCTAAAGCTACATCAATCGAAGGAAGATTTCATCAAATCGAAGAGTTTGAAGAGTGTTCTTCATTGTTTGGGTTGAGTAATCAGTGATTTTGTGTTGTTTTGAAGAATTAGTGAGTGATATGCATTTTCTCACATGGATTCAACTTGTTTGAACATAATTTCATCATTTTCAAGTTGTTTCATCTTGATCTATATAATGGTAAGTGTATTTTCCTATGAATCACCATAGGATCTAATCTAACAACTTTAAACTGGTAATTTCCATTCAAATTCATATGTTTATGCAAGTTAGATCCATTGTTTTGATCATTTATCATGACTTCGGTGAATTTTATAGATTATTGATGAAATTGTCATTTTGATGTCGTTGATGGTTTCATAACAGGATAATTGTTGAATTAGATAATTTGGATGAGTTGCTTGAATCGACGTAGTTGTTTGGCAAAGATTTGGTCATAATTGAAGCTATTTTGGTTAGATTTGGAGTTGGGTCGCTTTTCTTGGGTCAGGTCATTTTTCTTGTTCTCCAAGAAATGGACGTTGGGTGTCTGGAGCTACTTTAGGTTGGAAAAGACCCTCCGGGTCGTTAGGTCATTGGAATGACCTAAAAGATGGTTTGTTGAAAGCCAAGTCGCATGGGAGGCTTGGAAAAGTCGGGTCGGAGTGTACAAGGTCTTATACGACCTGGGTGTTAGGTCGTTATAAGGCTTGGGGTGCAATGGGTCGGCCAAGGCAATCCATGGCAAGGAGGTCTAGAGTTGGAATCAGATCGTGGAGGCTTGCACGTCGATGGGTCATGGATTGTAGGTCGTGGGAGGACCTAAGGATGGGATGACCTGGTGATGGACCACGTGATGAGGAGTTAAGTTGGGTCGGACCGTAGGACCTATAGGTCGTGAGATGACTTAAAGGGGAATGACCTAAGGAATTTATTGGACCATTATATTGATATTGTTTTGGTTCAACAACAATTTGACTTCGAAGTATATTCAAGGCGGAATGTTCAAAGTGTGATGAGACGTTCGTTGATCGATGAAATGCAATGAGTATGCAAACGACTCAAGGTGGTGAGTCATGGATAATGGTTGCTCGAGAAGGTGCTTGCGCTTGTGAATAGTCATCTGGATGGATGACTAGAGATGATGTAGGCCGTGAGATTATCGTTGTCTTAGGTTCTAGCGGACTCAAAGCAAGGGTATAATTGGCAGTCACGATGGGCCTAGAAATACCCTGGGCGGTCACGATGGGCCTAGAGATACGAGTCGCAAAGGCGTATTGATTTTTACTAGAACCGGGGTTTACCATTAGCCCTTGATGGACGAAAAGTGTTGAGCCGGTCATAAGATTATCGATGGTTTCAAAGCAGGATTGGCGATGATAGCCAGAGTCACGGATGTTGATTGTTGTGATTGTATCGTCTTGTGTAAATTATTCAACGTCGAAGGAGATATCTCTTGGGCATTTGTCTAATATTGGTTTAGGCCTTTGGGGCCTGTGCTTGAGAGATGTCAGTATCGATTAGAATGGTTTACGCTTGATAATTGATTGTTATGAATGTACATTATTTTTGAATGGTTGCATGTGAAGGATATCAAAATCGGATGTGGGGAAGACGGATGTGGGTACTTCTCTTTTTATATTGGTAGATTAGTTGATTAATCTTCCTATTCTCATCTATTTTATTGATGATGTTAGATAGTTGTTTTATCGCTCACTAAGACTGTTGTCTGACTCAAGATTTTATGTTTCCCTCTTATTACCATGGGCTGTTCATCCATGTGTTGGATGGGTAGACTGAGTAGCAGGTGGCAGGTGATATCTTAGTAAGGACAATTATGTTGACCGATGGTGAGCTGGAGTCTTTCGTACCAGTTTACCACTATCTAGTATTTTTTTTGCTCTGTTTGTTATTGCTCTGGGTGATGTAGTAGGGCTTTTGTATAGAGATTTTGATACGATTAAAGGATGTATGGATATTCTACGGGTTCTTATGAAAGTTTTAAGTTTCTATGCAATGGTGTTTCACTACTATTACCTGTTGTGTATATTCTATTATATTGTATCCTTGCGTTGTGAGTTATACAACAGGTTTTGCTTGTGTTTTCATACCAAGATGATCGTCCACAGATGCCTGACATATCTTTCAGCGCATTATTCCTCTTGTTGAGTGCAGCAGTTGTGGGCGGTCGTCACATTTGGTATCAGAGCTCTGGTTATCGATTTTAACAAAAGTTTGAAGACATTATTAGGTATGAGAGATGTATTTGTAGATTTCTGATGGATGTATATTATATAGTAGTATAAAGTATAGTAGCGTCTGGACTCCATTAGCAGTTTTTTTGTAAGTGGCTAATCATTTTATATTGCAGATTTAGAATAAGTCGACGAACATCAATGCATACTGTTAGGGAGGGGACTGTGCCTGGAGGGGGAAATGGAGGTATACCAGACTACCCAACTATGTTCGAGGCCATGGCGGCAGCGATCATGAGTAGGGCCCCTGCTCTAGAGACAACTGTGGTAGATGTAACGGTTCAAGTGCCTAGGGCTGTGGATTTGGAAAAGCTGTGTAAGGATTTCACATCTCCAGGATGGAAGCCATTTAAAGGGACAGAGCCAACTGAGGAGGTTCAGAGATGGCTAGATATTTGTATTCGTATTTTTGGAGACTTGGGCATTGATGATGCAACAAAGAGGAAGCTTGCACCAAGACAGTTAGTAGGTAGAGCTATGGACTGGTGGAACTTTGTCACTCTTGAGACTCCTGAGGATGATATTTCATGGGAGTAGTTCCAAGTCAAGTTCGAGGCAAAGTTTATCTCTACTGTGTAGAAGTCTATTCTGTTTAAGAAGTTTTTTGAGATTAAGCAGAATGGTCGACCAATACTTGATTATATTTCTGACTTTGAGGCCTTGTCAAAGTATGCTCGTTTATATGTAGATACTCCTTACCAGAAGAACGAGAATTTTGTTATGAGATTGGACGAATATATAGCAATCATCTTGTGGATCATCTCAATGATACTAATAAAAATATTGTCGAGAAGGCTTTGAGGCATGAAAGTCTGTTTCACAATAAAGATACTGTTGTTGCAACTAAGGAAGAACAATAGCCACAACAGGGTGGAAAAAACAAGAAGAGGAAGCAGAAACAACAGAAAGGGAAGGACGGTTAGAAGAAGCAGAAAGGCGAGGTGGTTTTCTTTAATTGCCAGCAGAAGGTCCATTATTCCAAGGATTGTAAGGATCCGAAGATTGAAGGGAAGTGTCACAACTATGGCAAGCCTGGGAATCTCAAGAAGACTGTCCAGAACCAGCTAGGGGGAAGCGGGTTGTGAAGGCTTTTGCTTTGGAAGTTGTGCCATCATCTTCAAGAGCTCCTACTATAGAGGAGAAAGGAAAGGGTGGGTTCAAGGCACTCTTTCTGTTCAGGGTGTTTCAGTTCGTGTGTTGTTTGATATTGGAGCATCGCATTCATTCATTTGTAATGAGCTTGTTTGTCGCTTGGGTTTGGAACTCGAGATTTGTGATAGCCCATTAATTGTGACTAATCCAGTTGGGGGTTCATCCAGTTTGTGTATGATGTGTCGTAGTCTAGTGTTGTCGATTCATGGTTTCTCCTTTATATGTGGTTGCTTTGTTTTGAACTTCGCTGGGTTTGGGATTATTTTGGGTATGGACTAGCTCATGAGGTAGGCGACAAGAGTCAATTGCGAGAAGCTTGTGGTAAGAGTCGGGGATGTGGAAGGGCGAAAGGTCTTGATTCGACGTAAGCCCGAAGACGGGGTCTTCGTGAGCTATTTATGTTCTCTTGTGATTCCACAGGAAGACTTGTCATCGTTGCTGATCACAAATGAGATTGAGGGTGTCTTTGACGAGGTCAAAGGGTTGTTGCCACATTAGGAGATTAAGTTCAGAATTAATTTGGTCGAACGTGATAGATTAATGGTTATGCCACTAAGGCGGATGGCCCCTAAGGAACGGCGAGAATTAGAGGTGCAAGTATGTGACCTTTTGCGAAAAGGATTCGTTCGGAGAAGTGTTACCGAATGGTGTGCACCAGTTGTGTTTGCAACTAAGGCTGATGGCTCGTTAATATTGTGTTGGACTATCATGAGCTGAACAAGGTGACCAAGAAAAACAAATATCCATTACCGTGGATAGATGACTTGTTCGATTAGCTTCACGAAGCCAAAGTGTTTTCTTAGATAGATTTGGCAACGAGATTCCACCAATTGAGGGTGGCAAAGGATAGTGTGCCGAAGACTGCTTTTAGGACACCATTTGGTTTCTTCGAGTGGTTGGTAATGCCATTTGGGTTCACTAACGCGCCAGCGTATTTTGTGGAACTTATAAATAGGGTTTTCAGAGATCATTTGAACAAGTTCGTGCTTATGTTAGTGGATGACATCCTGGTTTATTCTCGAAATAAGGAAGAGCATAAGACGCACTTGCGAGTTGTTTTGGAAATCTTGCGAAAGCATCAGCTGAGAGCTATGTTTTCAAAGTGACACTTCTGGAAGAGTGAAGTGAGATTCTTAGGCAATGTAGTTTCCGGAAATGGAATAGCGGTTGACCTTGCTAAAGTAGTAGAAATCTAGGACTGGGATAGACCTAAGAACGCGACGGACGTAAGAAATTTCTATGGGTTGGCTGGATATTATCGTCTTTTTATCAAAGATTTCTCCAAGATAGCTGCACCATTAACATGATTGACGAATATGAACCAAGTGTTCACGTGGGATGCAAGGTGTGAGCAAGCTTTTGGAATCCCGAAAGAGAGACTGACGAGTGCTCCTGTTTTGATGATTCTAAGTGGGAATGAAGAGATGGTGGTATACACCGATGCATGTGGTACTGGGCTTGGAGCAGTACTAATGCAGAAAGATAGAGTTGTGGCCTATGCGAGTCGACGTTGAAGCCGCATGAAAGGAATTATCCAACTCATTATTTGGAGTTGACAGCGATCGTGTTTGCTTTAAAGATGTGGAGACATTACTTGTTGGGAGATCGATTCAAGTTGTTAATGGATCACAAGTCATTGAAGTATCTTTTTTCCTAAATGGATTTGAATCTTCGACAGCAATGGTGGTTGGAGTTTTTGGCATCGTATGATTTTCGTATAGCCTATACTCCTGGTAAAGGTAACATAGTTGCAAATGCATTAATTCGAAGACACGCAAGTTTGGGAGCGATGTTTTCAGAATGGAAGAGCCTCGAGTACTTGGCAGGATTTGATTTCATACCAAGGTGTGAATTGGAACCTGAAATGTTGGCAAGCTTATCGACAAGACGTACTCTCATCGAAAGGATTGGCGAGAGACAAAAGCGAGATGCAAACGATGGAATTTTACCACGAAACTTTAATCTTTGCATTCGTCTCGGAATTCTGGTCAACTTTCATGTTGGGAGTTTCGCTAACAGAGTCCATATGAAAAAATTACGGACGAAATACGAATAACAGACGAAAATAAATAAATATTGTAATTAATAAATATCTTCCCTTTTATAACCAGCCCTCATTGGGCAAACTAGCCGTAGGGCGGTCGACACCCTCCTAGAGAGCGGTCGACCGCTTCGGGCCTGTAGTGCCCAATGACGGCTAGGTCTTGAGGGGTATTCTTGTTATATTTTATAAAACGAATGAACGAATGTTGTTTAAAATGAATCCAATGGTGCAAGGCCATTTCCACTTCTATAAATAAAGGTGTAGAGCCTCATTCTTTCTCCACATAAATCTGCATAGGCAGCGGAGCTCTGCCATTTTCTCTCTCTCCAAACCTAAATTCTAAAATAAAAATATACTCATACATATCAAATCAAATCTAATTTATATGAAATTGAGAGTGCAAGCAGATCTAATGGAAAAGAATACAATTTGACGTTCGACGATAGATTCTTCGCTCTCTTCACTTTTTCTTACATTTCTACAGATCTAGAATTTTTCCCTTTCTAGATAAATTGTAGATTTATAAGATTTGGGGATTGTAAGCCTAAAAAGGTTCAAACAATAGAATTTGGAGGCAATAAGGTGAGTGGGAAATTTACTCATACATTTATAATAATGTATTTATCTCTTTTTAATTGATTCAATTTTTATGCATGTGCCTATTAGATCTGATTAAATAAATTATTGTAATTAGATTGACACCCATCAGACTGGTTATAAAATGTGTAAAACTTGTGAAATGTACACTGTGGCTATGCATAAAATAAATTGTAGGATTCCCTAAACTTGCTCACATATGTTCCTATAGTTATGTCATGAAATATATTGCAATGATGTTATAAAATGTATTGTAGACATTGCATAACACTGTAGATCTGGAACTCAGTCCCATTAAATACAAATTAGATGTAGTTACATTCCAGATCTTTAGTTCAGTGTTCAAAAATAAAATATGCGAGTTTGGGTAAAAAGTTGAAATTGGTAAATTATGTGAATTCGGAAAGATATGATTGTGAAATTATGTGATTGTAATTATACCTATTTGTATTTAATATTGTTAGGTTTGACTTAATTATTGTAAATATGTCATTTTCTTCTTTTTGAACAAAAAGATGTCATTTTGAATTCACAAGAGGTATGACAAAAAGATCTAAAAATGAAAAGTGGTGCAACATACGTATAAATATAAAAATAACTATTTGTGCATAGTTTGCATTGACTATTCTAAAAATATATATAAACATATATATTTATTGTGAATTTGGATTGTATCTATTCCACAAATTTGGCATAAGTTAAAATAATTACCGCTAACGGTTTTTTGTAAGATTTGGAACCTTTTGACAATATTGAATGTAAAAAGGAATGTTTGATTAATTAATTAAACCAAATCATGTAAATAAAAATTAATAATAACAATAAAAGATAACTACATTGACCGTACGAAAACATAAAATATAAATATATACATATTATCCGTCCAAATCAGCGTAAAACGGTAAAAGATACATATAGTATTGAATGTTTGAATGATATTCATTTATGGAATCATATAATGTAAATTGTATTCCATATTAAATGAATATATTTGTGGTGATCATTTGTAGCAAGCAATATAAATAATTGCTATAAATAGAACCGCAAATCAATAAATAACAATTGTAACCAATTGTTGAAAGGGGAAAGTGAATATGATAGGATAATGGTTACAATCCGAAATTTATTTAGGATAAATGTTGTACACCCTAATTAGAAAATTTGAATTATAATCGCATTTAGGCACGACGTTAAGCTCACTTGTGGTATAAGCCTGCACGAAACCAACCGGCAAATCCAGCAACCACAGGTAGTCAGCTTAATGTGGGGGGTCTAATGCGTTAATATAAATGTACTAAGGCACGAGGTTAAGTTCAACTTATGGTAGAAGCCAGCAAGGAACCGACCGACAAATCCAGCATCCACAAGTAGTCAACTTAATGTGAGAGGCCCGGTGCATAAATATATATATACACACACATTTATAACAGGCAACAAACAAATAAATAAAATTAGAAATGTCTGTCGGGGTACAACAATTAAGTACAATCGGGACTGATAAAATAGGGATATTCTATTGTAATTAATGTCTTAGGAAAATTATCGTTGTTAGGCTTATAAATGATGTAACACCCCACCTCCGTTAAGGTCACTCACAAAGGGAATGCCTTAATTTTGATGGAGCGTTTTAGTAGACATAACGAAAATTTAAAAGACAGATAAAACAGTACTTGAAAAAAAATTAATAACTTTATTACAACAGAAACTGAAATAAGTTTGGTTACATCTTTTCAAATCACAATATCTGAATTCAAGTACAAAATATCGGTCTTGTACAAAAGCCTTCAGAATGCATAGTTTTTAAAGTCATAATCCCCAACATAAACTGCCATGGAAAGATAGAGCCAAGGCCAAGCGATACTTCAAGCAAAGAAAATCCGAATCAAGCTCCTATATTTCCACCCTACAAACCTGGGGGGGACGAAAGAAAAGGGGCGAAAACAAGCAAGGTCAGACATAAAGTCTGGCAAGTCTAGTGACTTTCAGCATATGAACAGATAATAATATCATGACATGAAAATAAAGCTGGATAAGAGACAACAACAACATAAGTAACTGATATACTTAAGCTAAACAGAAGAAACAGAATGATATAGCCCAAGTTATGCTCCTTACTTATATTTTACTTCTCTGCACTAATACTAGTATAACAGGATTAGGTGTTACCCTAATGTCTAAACGGAATAGAATAATCTATACAGAAACAGAGTGCCAGTAATGGGCCTTTACCTCCCCAACAGACAGAAGGTACATAACGGAATCAGAGACGGAAACAGAATAATCCCTACGGAAACAGAATATAAGAATTAGGTGTACACTAGCAAATGGGCCTTTACCACCCCAATAGACGGTACCATGCAGAAACAGACAGGTGTTACCACCCAACAGAAACAGACGGTATCCCAACGGAAACAGACAGAACTAAGTGTACCCTAAATCTACCCCAAGCGATCGGCTCCCTAATACATAAATACCCTGTGCCAGCCCCACAGAAGGGTGTATCACTCCCTAAAGTGGCAACCTTTGAATGACACTGACCTATTTACAGATGTCACGGCGTCTTACATCCTCAGAGGCAGACCGGGATCCATGCACGCACATGACCCGGTTGGAACGCACCATCAACACCCCTTTCCATTATCAGAATGAACCGCTTATAATTAGTTCAGTAAGCGTGCCCTGACCCTACCTACAGTTGGGTTATAGTTTTGATACCAGAAAGGGTTACTGACTAATATGGGTCCCAAACAACAGATGACACAAGTATTTTCCCTCCTAACCTTGTGTCCCCAGACTAATGGATTTCAGATTAACTTGTTTGCAAATTTTTTAGGCCTACAGAGTTCAGATCAACTAGTTCACAGACCAGAAAATCAAGTCAACAGGTTTTCAGACTAACGGATCAGATGTATAGTTTTAACAGACTTACAGATTGTCTAACTTTGTATTGGGCCTACAGATTCTTAAAATAGGTTTATTAATTCATTAGTCCAGTTGTTTTAGCCCAATCCACCCAACACGTTTTAGACATCGTATTTATCTCAGATTTGCATTAATCAAATATTAATGCGCAGACCTCTCACATCAGGTCGGTAGCTAGTGGCCGCTGGATAAGCCGGGCAGTTCCGGGCAAACTTTTGCCATAAGCCAGACCTAACCTCGTGTCTAAGCATATTTTAGTTATGCCTACGACCTCTCACATTAGACTAATAGTTCGCGGTTGCTGGTTAAGCCGGTTGGGTCCGGGCAGGCTTCTACCGCAAACATGAGTCTAACCTCGTGTCTCAGCATTTTTATTATAACCAGTTTATTCTATTACAGATTATACAACTATCAGACTAATTCTGTCAATTTAACAGATTTGACTTCTTTTCAAGTGGCAGCAGATTAATCAAATTAATCATGTTTTACTCAATCTTAGATTGAGCCTACGGATTTTCATACACAAATTACAATCATTCAGCTTTTCAACAGATTTAACAGAATTAGCAGCTCAAGCGATTCAACAGATTTAGCAGATTAGGCAAGTCAACAGATTTAGCAGATTAGGCATAATTAGCAGATTAGGCGGTTCAACATATTTAACAGTTTAGGCAATTCAGCAGATTAAACAGGTAACAGATTTAGCAGATTAGGAAAATTTAACATATTACGCAGATAACAGTTTTAACCGATTTATTCCTTAAAGTCCTATTCACATATCTTGCCTAATTCATAAAGTAAGCCTAAACTTATATGCCCAAATTATGGTCATAATCCACCATATAACATATGTCCAAAATTCTATTTAAACTTGCATAGTTCAGAATATTCACCAAAAACCCTAATCGTGATTCACATATAAATTATGCTAAATATAGCCATTGATTACAATGCATGTCACATATCCAAAAAAACCCTTACTTAGCTGTATTCACACTTAATAGTCATCAAATCTTAATATAGGTTTTTACACCTAAGTCATATGCAAATTAATTCTCCTACTTCCAAATGACAAACTATACGATTTAATATGCATAGATCCAGATCTTAAATTATGAAATATGTTCTTTATGTTCTAGGTCACTATAATCCTCTTCTTCCAAGTCATAGATCATCCTATGCAATATGTCTCAAATTTATGTCCAGATTTACAACATGCGTTGTGTCCTCAAATTAGTTAAAAATCGATTTTTCCCAAATATGCCTCATTCAATATTCTTCCCAAATTTAGCGTTTATGCATTCATCTCTTATGAGACTTGGCTCAGGCTCGTGGTAGCCTAGCTATCAAACAAAAAGAAAGAAAGGAGGAAGAAATACATAACAAACAGAATAATAAAACAGAGGAACATATCTGATAAATAGAAAAAGGGCCTAGTCTCAGATTCAGTTTTATAATTATGTCAAGATCATGATTAAATTTCATATCGGAAAATAACTGCACTTCCTTGGTTGGATTATAGAAGAAGAGTTGCAGTAGTTCGCTTTTAATCTTATTCAAATTTGGAAGAAGATGCACTAGTTCTAGTTTTGATCCCAGCAGAGAAGTGACGCCATTATTTTATTTATTTATTTCTATTATTTCAGAGGCAGCATAAGGAGAGAAGAATGGTGTAAAGAGAATGGGGCTAGGGGGCTGTTTATATAGGATTATGCGGGCGAATCTAGATTGAAAACGAGACAAGATACATCAGAATGAACCCAGGTTCAAAACTGGGTTCTGGCACCAGGTCGACCCCCAGGTCGACCATAGGGTCGACCTGGTCCCTGGGAGGTCGACCATAGTGTCGACCCCCAGGTCGACCTGGTCCTGGGCGGGAAAATTCCCGCCCAGTCTGTGCTGGGGTTTGAATTCTAATTTCAAGTTGTTTTCGATTCTGAAACTTCGGAGGGTCCTATCTCCCTCATACGGACTCCGTTTCTCGAAAACTCGGACTCGCTTCCAAGCAGAATTTCAAGACGAACACAATGACACAACCCGTTTCCCTTGATTCTTATTTTAAGAATAAATTCTTCCTTGATTTATGGTTTTAACATGTTATTAAAATTCAGGTTGTTACATTCTTCCCTCCTTAAAGGATTTCGTCCCCGAAATCTTCAAGTTAAGAAAAATGCACCCTACCATCCAATCATCCATCTACTCAACCATCATCCACAAGAAACGATTGTCCTTAAAAGATTTCTAATGTTGTATGAACTTATGCAAGAGTGTGTGTGTGTATGTACTTATCTAATGCAAAGATCAGGCGGTCCACTGATTCAGCTGACCTCCTTAATGCGAATTATGTCAGTACCATGAGTCCAACATGTATGCAATTTTCCTATTTGATACATATCATTTCTATATGAGTGCATAACTGTTCAATCATATGCAACATCCATGTGCTGAGTCAACCATTTTGCATCCATAAATTTTTTTAAAAAATGCACACACATATCCATATGCAGTATGAGAGTGTTTTTGAGCCGATCTAGTGCCTAGTGTGTGTATATGCATCCACGAGCAATCACTAGCAACCACTTGCATCCACTTGCAACCATCAAACATAACATGTCTCCAACACATGATTACACCCATTAGTTTCTACCTAAAGGTCGAAGGATAAAGTCGAATGACAGAAGTAAGTATAATTAAAACTAAAGCTAGGTTCCCATTAGACATCGGTTTAAGAGAATAACTCCCTAAGTATCAACCCCGAAGACCGAAATCAACATCAGATTAATACTCAGAGAATCACTCCCATTAAACAAATGCCCAAATGGAAATCTATTTCACACTTTGAGTAAAAACTCCTATCCTTTTCAGAAACCTACAGACTATTGATACAGATTAGATTACCAAATGATTCTTAGGAAACTGAGCATGATAAAAACTCAGAATGTATGCATCATGGTCAACTTAACTCCCAACACAGATGCCCTCAAACCCCAGCTTATCACAAACAGATGAGTCGTAACCCTCATGGGGTCTGAGACTATAATGGAACCAGAAACAAGACTAGTATTAAAGTGCAGAGTTTCAACTACAGAATCAAAATGCTAGAATCAGAAAGAGTTTTTAACTTCTCAATCAGATAAGGAAATTAAACCTTCTGCATAAATTTTCTTATTTCTACCCTATCTACCAGTCACTTGAGCATTCGCCTATCCTCCAGAAGTGGGTTCTGCCCTCTGCCCTTGCCCCCGTTTCTTTGGGCAGTCCCTTGTGAAGTGCCCCATTTCTCCACAGTTGAAGCAAGTGCCCTTCCTTTTTCTGCAATCCATGTTCAGATGGGTCGAGCTTCCACAAGTAAAGAACTTTTTCTCCTTCTTATCTTCAGCCTTCTCATCCTTCTTTAGTGTTTCCTTTTTGGGCCCCACCTTCTTGTTCTGTGGTCCTTCAAGCTTTTTCTCTTTCTTTTTACTTTCGGCTTCCTCTTTATGCATTAATGCCATGTCCACCAACTTTTCGAAGGTTTCCCCCATAGGAATGTGGGATATCGCCAATCCGTGTAGCGGCTCATTCAAAACTTTAGCAAATCTTAGTGCTTTCTTATGCGGTGTATTTACCAATTCTAAGCCGAATCTTGCCAATTGATTAAACTTGTTGACGTACTCTCTCACTGATAAATTCCCCTGCTTCGACGCCAAGAACCTTTTTACGTATAGACTCTCTTCCGCTCGTGAGAGAAATTTCATCTCGAACCTATGCCTGAAATCCATCCATCTCTCTACCGGACACTCTCCATTTGTGGCCTCCCACCAAAAAGAAGCTTCGTCCTTAAGCAACCATATCGCCAACTGTATCTTCTGCCTATCGTCCACCTCGAAGATAACGAACAAATCCTCAGTTTCTTTGAGCCAGTACCTTGCTTCCACGAAGGATTCAGTTCCATTAAAGTTCTTCGCACCCATGGCTCGAAAGTCTCTACATATCTTCGAGAAAGTATTCACGCACGGAGGAGGAGTGGGAACCGCTGCAGCTGGGGGAGGAGAGACGTTTGTTGGGCCCGCATCATTAGCCCTAGCTTCTAGGTGCCTCTTGAACCAACCAGGTATCGATACGCCCTCCGGATTGTTAAGATCCCCAGACATGCTGAAACGAAAGAAAAAGGAAAGATTCAAAACAAAGGATAGAAAGATAGGCTATGGCTTTGGGGATTATGTTTTTCAAAATAAACTATACTTTTGAAAATACTTCCTTTTTAAAAACCTTTTTGAAAATAGTTTTCCAAAACTTTTTATCAAATCTGGTAACCTTCAGCTCTGATACCAAGTGTAACACCCCACCTCCGTTAAGGTCACTCACAAAGGGAGTGCCTTAACTTTGATGGACCATTTTAGCAGACAGAACGGAAATTTACAAGACAAATAAAACAGTACTTGAAAAAATTAATAACTTTATTTCAATAGAAACCGAAATAAATTTGGTTACATCTTTTCAAATCACAATATCTGAATTCAAGTACAAAATATTAGTCTTGTACAAAAGCCTTCAGAAGGCATAGTTTTTAAAGTCATAATCCCCAACATAAACTGCCATGGAAAGATAGAGCCAAGGCCAAGCGATACTTAAAGCAGAGAAAATCCGAATCAAGCTCCTATGTTTCCACCCGACAAACCTGGGGGGGGGGACGAAAGAAAAGGGGCGAAAATAAGCAAGGTCAGACATAAAGTCTGGCAAGTCTAGTGACTTTCAACATATGAACAGATAATAATATCATGACATGAAAATAAAGCTGGATAAGAGACAACAGCAACAGGAGTAACTGGTATACTTAAGCTAAACAGAAGAAACATAATGATATAGCCCAAGTTATGCTCCTTACTTGTATTTTACTTCTCTGCACTAATACTAGTATAACATGATTAGGTGTTACCCTAATGTATAAACGGAACAGAATAATCTATACAGAAACAGAGTGCTAGTAATGGGCCTTTACCTCCCCAACAGACAGAAGGCACATAACGGAATCAGAGACGGAAACATAATAATCCCTACGAAAACAAAATATTAGAATTAGGTGTACACTAGTAAATGGGCCTTTACCACCCCAACAGACGGTACCACGTAGAAACAGACAGGTGTTACCACCCAACGGAAACAGACGGTACCCCAACGGAAACAAACAAAATTAAGTGTACCCTATATCTACCCCAAGCGATCGGCTCCCTAATACATAAATACCCTGTGCCAGCCCCACAGAAGGGTGTATCACTCCCTAAAGTGGCAACCTTTGACTGACACAGACCTATTTACAGATGTCACGGCGTCTTATATCCTCAGAGGCAGACCGGGATCCATGCACGCACATGACCCGGTTGGAACACACCATCAACACCCCTCGCCATTATCAGAATGAACTGCTTATAATTAGTTCAGTAAGCCTGCCCGGACCCTACCTACTGTTGGGTCATAGTTCTGATACCAGAAAGGGTTACTGACTAATATGGGTCCCAAACAATAGATGACACAAGTATTTTCCCTCCTAACCTTGTGTCCCTAGACTAATGGATTTTGGATTAACTTGTTTACAAATTTTTAGGCCTATAGAGTTCAGATCAACTAGTTCACAGACCAGAAAATCAAGTCAACAAGTTTTCAGACTAACGGATCAGATATAAAGTTTTAACAAACTTACAGATTGTCTAACTTTGTATTGGGCCTACAGATTCACAAAACAGGTTTATTAATTCATCATTCCAGTTGGTTTAGCCCTATCCACCCAACACGTTTTAGACATCATATTTATCTTAGATTTGCATTAATTTAATATTAATGCACAGACCTCTCACACTAGGTCGGTAGCTTGTGGCCGCTGGATAAGCCGGGCGGTTCCGGGCAGACTTCTGCCACAAGCCATACCTAACCTCGTGTCTAAGCATATTTTAGTTATGCCTACGACCTCTCACATTAGACTAACAGTTCGCGGTTGCTGGTTAAACTGATTGGGTTCGGGCAGGCTTCTACCGCAAACATAAGTCTAACCTCGTGTCTCAGCATTTTTATTATAACCAGTTTATTCTATTACAGATTATGCAACTATCAGACTAATTCTTTCAATTTAACAGATTTGACTTCTTTTCAAGTGGCAGCAGATTAATCGAATTAATCATGTTTTACTCAATCTTAGATCAAGCCTACGGATTTTCATACACAAATTACAATCATTCAGCTTTTCAACAGATTTAACAGATTTAGCAGCACAGGCGGTTCAACAGATTTAGCATATTAGGCAACTCAACAGATTTAGCAGATTAGGCATAATTAGCAGATTAGGCGGTTCAACATATTTAACAGTTTAGGCAATTCAGCAGATTAAACAGGTAATAGATTTAGCAGATTAGGCAAATTTAACATATTAAGCAGATAACAGTTTTAACCGATTTATTCCTTAAAGTCCTATTCACATATCTTGCCTAATTCATAAAGTAATCCTAAACTTATATGCCTAAATTATGGTCATAATCCACCATATAACATATGTCCCAAATTCTAGTTAAACTTGCATAGTTCATAATATTCTCCAAAACCCTAATCGTGATTCACATATAAATTATGCCAAATATAGCAATTGATTACAATGCATGTCACATATCCAAAAAAAAACCTTACTTAGGTGTATTCACACTTAATAGTCATCAAATCTTAATATAGGTTTTTACACCTAAGTCATATGCAAATTAATTCTCCTACTTCCAAATGACAAACTATCAGATTTAATATGCCCAGATCCAGATCTTAAATTATGAAATATGTTCTTTATGTTCTAGGTCACTATAATCCTCTTCTTCCAAGTCATAGATCATCTTATGCAGTATGTCTCAAATTTATGTCCAGATTTACAACATGCGTTGTGTCCTCAAATTAGTTACAAATTGATTTTGCCCAAATATGCCTCATTCAATATTCTTCCCAAATTTAGCGTTTATGCGTTCATCTCTTATGAGACTTGGCTCAGGCTCGTGGTAGCCTGGCTATCAAACAAAAAGAAAGAAAGGAGGAAGAAATACAGAACAAACAGAATAATAAAACAGAGGAACAAATCTGATAAATAGAAAAGGGCCTAGTCTCAGATTCAGTTTTATAATTATGTCAAGATCATGATTAAATTTCATATCGGAAAATAACTGCACTTGCCTTGGTTGGATTATAGAAGTAGAGTTGCAGTAGTTCTCTTTTAATCTTATTCAGATTTGGAAGAAGATGCACTAGTTCTAGTTTTGATCCCAGCAGAGTAGCGACGCCATTATTTTATTTATTTATTTCTATTATTTCAGAGGCAGCATAAGGAGAGAAGAATGGTGTAAAGAGAATGGGGCTAGGGGGCTGTTTATATAGGAATAGGCGGGTGAATCTAGACTGAAAACGAGACCAGATACATCAGAATGAACCCAGGCTCAAAACTGGGTTCTGGCACCAGGTCGACCCCCAGGTCGACTATAGGGTCGACCTGGTCCCTAGGAGGTTGGCCATAGTGTCGACCCCCAGGTCGACCTGGTCCTGGGCGGGAAAATTCCTGCCCAATCTGCGTTGGGGTTTGAATTTGAATTTTGAATTCGAATTTCGAGCTGTTTTCGATTCTGAAAATTCCTGAAACTTTGGAGGGTCATATCTCCCTCATACGGACTGCGTTTCTCGAAAACTCAGACTCATTTCCAAGCAGAATTTCGAGACGAACGCAATGGCATAACCCGTTTCCCCCTGATTCTTATTTTAAAAATTAATTCTACCTTGATTTATAGTTTTAACATGTTATTAAAATTTGGGTTGTTACAAATGACATTAATTTTAATCAATGGAAATCAAAGATAAATGGTTGCCTTGGGAAAATATGACTGTTATGGTCATAAAGGGAAATAAACAAATAAATGAGAAGTAAATGGGTGTCATAAGGGGATTAATGGACATTGATTGTTTTTTAAATAATAAGTCCAATTAAGGAGGTAATCAAGTAAATATTCTCGGGTAAAGAGAATATAACCTTCCTTATTTGTATCAATGAATATAGAACTTATAATTAAATAGAGTTGGAATTAGTAGGTTAATAATGTAAAATATTATTAACCATAATAACCCGTGACGACAGTGAATCATATGTGTATAGTGTTTCAGTGAAGAGAGACAAAACAGGAATGACTTAATAGCACAACCCACTTTATCCCAAATGGGGAAGGTATTAAAGGCAAATGAGGTACGAACTAATAACCTTCGCGTACAGTCTACTTACTGCGTCCTAAACGGCTAAGTGACTGGGTTTAAAGAATCTACCTAGGAATTAGTCTTTCAGTTTATGGGTCTTAAATGGAAAGTGTGTGGGGCCTACCCAAACCTAGAAACTAAAACGTCAGAAATGGCCACCTATCCTATGGGATGTAATAAGCGATTAAGAAGGTTATCTAATAAGGTCAGCTAGAAGGTATAGCGAATGATAAAATGCCATCTCTTACCTTATGCGAGGAAAAAGGTATATGGGTGAATGATAGAAGCCTTTACTAGTAGGGTCTGTAGCTAGTGCCCTCTAGTTTATGTTAGTGTTGAATGTATTATCGAGGGTTAATAAGTGACCAACAGTGTAACTGTAACAACCTGGAAAATCAGAACCAATTTTAAAAATTTTATTTTGGCAATTTTAGTGAATTTTGAATATTTAAAATGATTTATTTTAAATAAAAACCACGAGAAATTTATTTTGAATAGAATTAGAACGTATATATTTATTTGAATCATCGCTAGAAAATAAATATTTATTTTAATTATAAAAAGGGATTGAAAATGGTGCAGTAGTTTGAAAATTCGATTTCAAATTTCAAATGAATGTACGGGATTCAAAATAAACCGGATTTTAGTGAAACCAAAAATATTTGAATCTATTTGAAAATATCTTTTCAACAAATCCGAAAAATTGAAATTTCATAGCGGGAATAAAAAATTTTGCACAGTTGAAATTTTAGAATAGTCGCTATGGAATTATAGCCCTTAAAAATAGCCATTTTGCAAATGACCTCCGTTTTCGATGAAACCACTTTTGTTGGATCCGGAGTGCCAAATTATTGCTAGATTCAAATTTCCATAATTTTCTAAATCAATATGTGAGTGTGGCTAAAGAAAACGTGTTTTGACAATTTCAGTCAATTTGGATCGACCTGAAAATGGCCAATTTTCAAACGGCCTTCAAATTTGATAAAATTAGTTTTGTTAGGACCGTATCGTCAAAACATAGCCAGATTTATTTTTGTGGAATTTTTAGAGTCAATATGTGGCCCCGATAAATTAAAATGTACGTTTGAATTTAAAATATAATGATTTATATTATAAATTTAGTGAAAACTAATTGAAACGGTCGAATCAGCTTGTGGGACATATCCCATTGTGTTCGGAATGGGGGTATTGGGCTACGGGCGACAGTCGTCGGGGTTGATTTGGAGTTCGTAAGGATATACAAGCATTTTTGGAAAATAAGAATTAAAATATTATTAGATTTATATAAATACGATGTAATTTCCTAAGCCCTAAGTCAACCCATAACCCGGTCAAAAATAAAAAAAGTGCCCCCCTCTTCTTCTTCAAAGCCTCGCCGCTCAGCCCTTCCCATCGTCGCCGTCGATGCTCGCTACCCCCCTCCCCTTACGCGCCGCCGTCGACGCTATTCCCCCTTCCAGACGTACTCCGGTGCAAAACCCTCTCCCCTCTCTTCTAATTTAGACCGCAGCATCCCCGTAGACACTAAACCGCTGCGCACAAACCCTGACCCCACATCACCGAGCCTCCACCGCTCCCCTCCCCATCTGCCGCAGTTCAACCATCATCCACCCCCCGGCTGCTTCTGAAATCGAACCCCCTCACATTTGCCAAGGACCGTAGGAAATTGTAAGTTTTCTTTTTTTCCTTTTCTTCCTTATTTTTATTCTTTGATTGATGATCTTCATTTTTATTTAGAAAAGTTAGAATTTTTATTTAGAAAAGTTAGAATTTTTATTTAGATTAGAGATGAAAATACGATTTTAATGAATATAAAGTTTAGATCTTTATTCGTATAAAGGATATATTTTTATTCATATGAAGTATAGATTTGTAATCACATAAAAATTAGATTTTTAACGCCATAAAGATAAGGTTTTTAACGAGGTAAAAACATGATTTTTAAAATGAAGAAGACGTGATTTTTAAAAATGTAGTAAAATATTTCTTTAAATAGCTATAAAAATATGATTTTTATATTTTGAAACATAGAATAAAAATTCGATTTTTATATATATGAAGTAGCGATAGAAATTCGATTTTTATATATAGCGAAGTAAAAATATAATTTTTAATATGAACAGCGGGAAAAGGAGTGCGATAGAACGGACTGAGATCAAAACAAAATCCGAGCCATTCAGAAATAAAGAATGGCGGAGTGGAAACCCAAGGTGAGAACTTCTCATCAAAATTATTTTTATACAGTTATTTATTTCATAACTGCATGTATGAACTGTTCCCCGTCATCCACAGACCATGGATGACTTGTTTGTTTGATTGTGTTGTGAAAATTGGTTGTGATGTGAAATGGACTGAATAAAATAAAATATTCCTGTGTTGAATAAAATAAAATATTCATGTGTTGAATAAAATAAAATATCCATGTGTTGAAATAAAATAAATATTCATTTACAAATCGGACGATTTGTTTATGTACATCCATTTGAATGATATTGATTGGGACAATATATTTTACACATCGCCCAACTGCACAAATTCAGTATTTGTTGGTTAAAACCCCACACGGGTATTGGGATGATATTTGAAGTACACTAATCCCAGTTGTTTAGTTGTATGTCAGTCGATATGTTGACAGACTGTTGAAAGCGTTAATTATTTATAATTAATGCTTATGAAGTGTAGAATGCACTCTGGATGATGGGTTGTTGTTTTCATTGTTGTTATATACATGTGTTGTATGAAATCCATATAAATAACATTATATGGTAATTGACTGTGTCTGATTCTAGTTCAAAAAGAATGAATATTTTAAAATAACGAATACTTTAAAATAAGGAATATTTTAGAATAATATTCGAAAAAGAATCAAAATATGATTTTGATGTCCGATTTAAGATGGACACGAATATATTTAAATATATAAACCGTGTTGATTAATTTAACGTCATTTTGATGCGAACGATATTTATATCGATTTTATTCATATTTAAAATGAATATCGAAAAGGAATTGATTTCAAAATCTGAAGTTTGAAAATATTATCATTTATATATTATTGACATGGAATACTCAATTTTGATCTGAAATTGAATATGAATTTGAAACCATTTTGAAAATGAATTTAAAACGATTTATAAAATACGTTTTAAATGGAAATCAACGAAATATATATTATATATATAATATAAAATGGTCTGAATAGAACACGCCGCGCTACGGCAGTTCGCAAATTTCGACCATTGACTTCGAATGGACATTAAAGGAGATCCGACCGTTGGATTCTCCTAAAACCAGAACCGTTGGGTTCGTACCGAAAAGAGCCTTCTAACGAATATTAGAGATTTGAAATCTAACGGCTGGATTTGGAATTATGTCCAAATCAAATTTGGAAAATGTCGCTGTAAGTGCAGTTCGATGGCCGTTTATGGAAATTGACTGTACGGACCTTGATAAAATTATTAAAAATATCAATAATTAGTGTAAAATCATAAGAAATGATTTGGAAAGAATTGGGATGAAAAATTCCATATCTGAAAAGATAAAAATAGATTTTTATCGAAATGAACTAGTTATTAACTAGAATTATTATCCAATATTTTTAATTATGTAAATTGGATTTGAAATGGTTTTAAAATTAACCAGGATTTCCAAAATATGAATTGGAATGGATTTGAATCGAAATTGTCTTCGGAATATTTCGATGTTGGATTTCGAGAATATACAGATATTGTTATGGGAAATTGAAAGATATATTTATATCGTTATTTCCAATATGATATTTGTTGGTTGTAGTATTTGATATTGAATATAAGCCGATATATTTTCTATTCAGAGCCTTGTATTTAATATCAAATGGGATTTTGGGTTTGTGGTGAACGGTGTCTTCAGTAACACTGTTCTTGAACCCCACGTGAAGAAGATAAATCTTTTAATTAAGGTTGTTAGAGTTTCCAATTATATTTAATAATTGGAATAAAATGGATTGTGAATTGGGTTTATCGTGAACTGTGTTTTTAACGACATTCGTTCTTTAACCCGATTTATAGTGAAATGTGATTTGGAATTTATAAATCTTTTGTTAAGACTTAAAGGAGAATTTCCAAAGTAAAGTTTTCCAATTTAACATATTAAACTGGAATTGAATGGAATTCGATTTGGTAATAATCGAAGTGAGCTTCTGTAGAGGAAGACTGTTAATATATATATGGAATTTAAAAGGCTTTGCCGTTATTCCATTTATATTATCGGTTGGATATGGAAGTTCATATCGATTATATATATTGATCTGTTTTCCTGAAGATTCCATTGTTAATGGAATGTGATTTTGGGTTTATCGTGAGCTGTGTTTTAAATGACATTGGTTCTTTAACCTAGTTAAAGATAAGATTTATTTCTTAACTTTGAATAATCATTAACTAATGATTTTTGGAAATTAAAACTGAATTAGAGTTTTAATGAATCTTTAAATAGATTGTAAGGTGAATTTGATAACTAAAATTATCAAATTCAAGAAATGATCGAGAATGAGTATCACCCGTTTTGCTCCAGGCGATAGTTAAACTTTAATTAGATTTGAACGTGAAATTGTACTTGAATTTACCAATAACACCGTGGTGTTAGATATGAAGTATTACCAGTATTGCTTCATGGGATGAATAGGTTGGGATTGGGAAATTAAACAAATGATTACTTCGGTAGGGTTCGCTAATCCCGACTAGTTTGGATAAACCACAATTTGGTTTGAATTGAAATCCAAAAGAAGATTAAAGAATAAATTTAAAGAATTTATCTTTGATAAAATTAATGGGAACCTTTTCCAAAGTATAATAATATTTGAATAAAGGAATATTCTGGATTGGAATGAGGCATATGTTGTGTTTTTATAGCACTTGTTTATTATATACGCGAGTTATTCAAAAAGACCGGGTTTATCCCATTCTGAATAACTGATTCGACGATGTGTCGAGGATGAAGACGGTGGTTGAAGACCGGAGGTCTTCACATCATTTGGATGATTAGTGATGTCTTGATTGGGCTGTACACCCAAGACAAGGTAATAAGTGGTGATCGTCCAGACGTACTTGGAGATCGATCGGATATGCGAGGGCCTCTCTCCTGTATTGGACATATGAGACGAGGAATAAGGTGCCTCCGGTTTCGTTCAGACCCAGAACGAACATGTAAATGGATGTGTGTCTGACGTCGGATTTCATTCTGTGTGATTGATAGACATCGGTTGCATAGCGTGAGTTGCCTTGTGGCATGCTGAGATGCAAATGATCAAGGCTTCTGTTGAAAAGCAAAGTCTTGTGGTTGATGATCAAAGCACGGCTTTGATATAGCATAACTTTGTGTAGCGTTGATTCGTGAGCCTCACACCCTGGTGTGAACCAGAAACGGGAGAGGACATCAGGGAGGGCATGCGTTTCCTTCTAGCTAGGAGTGGTTTCAGCGTTTTGCAAGCCCTGACGTTTTACTTATGTGGATGATGGATAGCGAGGCGCCTCGGTTATATCGGTCGTTCCAGGGCAGATGGTTTGGTCGGGATATGACCAGTTTACACCCCAAAGGGAGGGGAAATGCATTGTTCAGGTATTTTAATCCACTCCGTATGGACCGGCCATGACGATCCAAGGGTCGATGCGCTCTGACCCTGAGGCTCGGGATAGAGAGTCTCGAAGCGGTAAGGACAATCCCTTGTCTTGGTTCACAGACGGAAATCCAACTTCCAATACGTGACATTTCGGTTTTGATTGTAGATCCTAGTATTGGCGACATGATATATGGTACCCATGCCATCTAGGATTGATACATTTATACTTGAAGTTGTTTTATACACTATGCACTTATAATAGTATCAGATGATTTGTTTTAATGTACCAAGCATGTTTGGCTATTATAAGGGAAAACCCTATCCTCCGGCTTGCGCTGCATTATGTGATGGGACCTGGTTCTTATAATAGCTTCATTTTTTCAAAAAGCATTGCGTGGTTTTGTTATATGCACTGGTATTCTTGGGAGGAAAACCGTTCCATGTTATACGGCGTGGTCCCTTGATATATCTGATTTTTAAAGTAAAGTTTGAAACAGCTGTTTTAGTTCTCACACCATTCACATGACTGAGCTGAAGTTTATTGTTTTAACCTAAACTCTGGGTGCCCGTATTTTCCATACGGGCAGCTAGTAGTTTTGGTTTTGCAGATTTATATGCACAGGATCCTGGTTTATAGCTGGAATGATATTCGGAAAGCTCTGTATCTGTATATTCCTTTCGGTGGTGTTTTGTATTATTTTTCTGCTGCTATGTATTTAAATGTAATTTAAATCTCTAATATTTTTGTTCTGTATATTATTAATGTACACTCTGGAATATTCTTGTATTCTGATGAAATTGTTGTAATAAGCAATGAAATGTTCTTCTGTTTGTGTTCCGATTCGTCTTGTCCTCAAAACAATTCGTGCTTTCCTTCACGGGGAAGTTCAGGTCGCTTCATTTAGTATCAGAGCTTTGGTTTACAGAGCTCGGAGAACAAGGCACGTTAGAACCAAAAAAAAGAATTCATCAGAGATTGGATTAGTAATATCCAATGAGAATGACTCGTTATAGATGGGATGTAACGTCCCAGATTTTTGAACGTTAATTACGAATATTTAAATCTATTTAAATATTGATTTGGCGATATTAGAAGATTTTATATCGAATTTATTTTATAAAATCGAGTTCAAAAATATATAATTTATAATATAATTAAAACGAGCTCGAAAACAACGCGGCAGATCGTAATTTTTGATCTGAACTTTAATTGAATATACAGAATCCGTTTTAACTTGGAATTCTGTGAAACAAGAAACGTTTGAATCGATTTGATTATATTTTGCTAATAAAAGAGAAAAATCGTGATTTCATCGTGTAGGTGGTAAGATATGCCCAGATTAAAATTTCCAATAGTCGCTATAGAATCGTTTATCGACCGTAACGGTTTATTTGGTATAACTGCATACTGGATTCGAATCTGGACAAGATTATTTTGAGACGTAGTTATAATTTAATTTTTAGAATTTTACTGTAATTTTTAATAAATTAAATATGCGTTTTTTATTTGAAGTATTTTGCACCCTGTATCAGTATTTCGGGGATTCACAATATAAGTTAACCTATCGATATTATTATACTTTTGGGATAGTGACACCTCGTTGGACACGACTATATTTTTATTTCGGTCCATAAGGGTCTGTATGTAGATGGAGTATTATATGATGGGGTACGCTAAACTTCATATACTAAACAAATAGAACTACTTATAACCTATGCTATCCCTACCTTTCTAGGTGTACAGACGCACATGGTTCATCAAATTTTCTCATGTCCTTATCACGCACATGCAGCTAGCCTATATTGGACAAGAAAATACACTGCAGACAAGTGCATGGAGGAGACAAGTCTAGACTCACCCCATTTTTTTTCTTCCTCCCCGAGTTGTGACCTCCGCCATCATTCATTTCATGACAACTAAAGTACGCATGCGTTCTTTTCAAATCTTCTTCGCAAGCCTAAGATATGTATTCCCACATGCACTGTTTCATTCCTTCCAATCACGGTTATGCCAGATATTTGAAAACTCAGCACAGGATATCTAAATGAAAACACGGCCAGATCGTTTGAGTGAAAAGAAAACACGGCCATCTACATTGTACCATAGTGAAAGACGTGTTGCTTATCCCCTCATATCCCACCGTAATAAATAGCACCCTGCCTTTATTTTTCCCATTCGTGCCTTTTCATTTTTCTAAAATAAAAATCTCATTTTATTTCCTGTCTACAGGATCACAAACCGCCATCCCTTCTTTTGTTTAAACACAAACCGCTCACACTAGAGACGCAAACAAAGACCGATACTGAAGGGGAAGTCGGCTGCAGTGGTGGTCCGATGTCAGACCCTTGGTAGTGGTGAGCTCGGCTCCGGCGAACGTTGGAGATGCAGGGGAAGTCTGGAAGGCGCGTGAACTGGTGTCGGGGAGTGGAGCTGTCGAGGCTCAGATGGTCGGAAGTCGGGACTGGGTGTACAGTTCGGTTGCGTATGGGTTCATGGAGTAGGGGACTGTTGGTTGAGGGGACGTGCATGAAAATAGAAGGCAGTGTTATTAGTGATAGAGTGGTAGCGATTGCAGCAAATTTTTGGAAGGCATAAAACAGTGGAAGGGAAGGTTGGTCACGAAGGGGGGAGTGTTTTGGTGAGGAGGTTGCCTGTGTGGTTCGAACACAGTTTGAGAAAAAAAAACGAGAAGAGGAACAACAAGTAAAGGATGAAGGGGAATGAGAAAACACAGAAGAACGTGGGAGGAGGAGAAAAAGGGACGTGGGCTGTCATTTTGGTAAGTGGGCTTTCGGAAGAAGAAAGAAAGGGGTAAACGGACCGAAATAAAAAGAATAAAGGAACAGGAGACACCAGCAGTGAGGGGGAATGGTTAGAACATGTTATGTGTTTTATGGGAGGACATTAGAGGAGACATAGACTGCTATTTGAACGGTGAGTTTTCAATTTGTAAATTCGGACCAGTTTATTTATTTTTAATTAAAAGAATTAGTCGAGCCTTTTATCTAAACATAATGGGTCGTTAGCCTTTAACGCAACAAAAGTAAACTAAGAAGTTATGTTTACTAAGTTATTATGAAAATATAGTATTTAGGGTTGTTGAAAACAATCACTACCAGAGAAAATAAATATAAAACGGTTAATCGGTTGTATCTCAACCAAGTAATTACAGTTGGTTGTTTAAAATTTAAACAAGGAAATTAGTACATAACTAATTTTATAATCATGAGTTAAGTATTTTTATTTAATCGTATGTACTAAAATGCGAATAACTTTTACTCTATTAACAGTATGAAACCAAATGAGTTGCATTACAATCAGGGTGATAAGATCTGCATGTTGGCACAACTTGGTCAGAGGTGGAAGCAGCTGATTTTTTTAACTGATGGTTTTAACGACGAATGAAAATCAAGGTGAGTTTAACTCACTCAGTTTACCCAGTTTATATTTTATATAAACCGGGTCCTCTTTTATTTGTGTGTGCAATGTTTGCTAATGGTTGATAACTAGATGACTGTTTACATGTGTGCTGAATATCTTAATATTCATGGATTTAATTAAGCATTTGTTTAATTTAATCGAATTAAATCGTTATTTTTAACGATAAAATCCAACGAGGTAACTTATCCTGTTGGTTATGTTTATAATAATAAACGTATTAAACAAATCATTTGATGCTCGAATAGCCGTTACATATTGTTTGTTGACTGATATTAGTTGAACTGTTTATCGTGTTGAAATTGAGGTAACCCATTGTGATGCAAGGGAGGACAGGTTGGAGGAATCCAACTGGATTCCTCGAATATATTGTTTACTTATATGAACCGTTAATCAGTTTGATTGTTCGTTCATTGTTGAAACCAAATTCAACACTTATTGATATTAACCAATGGGTGATATTGGTTGGGTAATTATCGACAGATGGCCTGTAAATGAATTTATAGAGATTGATTTACCGTCAAGTAAATCAATAGAAAAGAGTTATAAAAATTGTTTTATAAGTAAAGACAAGATTTGAAATCTATTTTATATAGATTATTTTAAATGAAGCTATTAAAGAAAATAAATAATTATTTTTACCTTGTAATTAGAAAACGAGTTTATAAAACGAGGATCGTAGATTATAGAATTTTGTAAGCAAATGAGCAGCGATTAACAGAATGGTCAAGGGTTGAATTAATTGTTTTTCAACAAATAATTTAATGAGATTATTTTATCAAATTAGATTGTTAATTAAATTAAATGTAATTATTTAGATTAATTTTATCTATTAATTAAAGGAAATAACTAAGTGGAATAGTTAACAAAGTAACCTTATAACCAAGATTTAATTATCAAAAACTATTATTGGATTGTTAATTTAAGTAATGGCCTTTTAAGAGAGGTTAATTGTTTTAGTAACAGTTGTTAATGAATTAAACTATCTGATGTAAAGGACGTTAGATAATTAAAAAGAATTTGACCTGTAAACAAGATTTTTAAATGAAGTGTAATATAATATGAATTTGTAAGTGGCTCAATAGATAAGTTTTTAAACCTATCATGGCATTTTCGAATGGAAGTAAGTCGTTTGTTTGATCGAGTCCAGATTGCTATAAAAGAAACAGGGTTAACCTTTAAAAAGGGTTGAAAGTAAACATATCAAGATGAAAATGGTTTTAAAGGAAATGGAGTTGATTAAGGCCTCGTTGTAATTAAAAAGGGTTTTAACAAGTTTTACCGATATGAGTTAGATTTTGGATTGTCTTAGGAAAGGAATTTTATAAAAGAAAAGTTCAAACCGGATTGAATATGAGTTGGAACGGGGCTTAAGTGAATTGAATTTGATTGTAAAAGTGAAACATAACGATAAGATCTAGAAATAAAATGTTTTAGAAATGAAATGGGGTTAATTAAAACAAAGTGGTTAAAATGGGAATTCATAGTAAATAATAAGTGTTGGGGAAGTTACTGGAATTAGGATTTCGTTATAAACTTCTTATATTCTAAAGATAAGAATGGTGTCGACTCAAGGTCTGAGTGGTAAATAAAATACCCCAACTTGAACGACTTCACGGTTATCCAAGGATGATATTAGTTTAGAAACGAAGTTGGGTAAGGAGATTAAAATAATATTTTCAGGGAAAATATTATAAACTGTGATTCAAAGAATTATAAGTTGAATAAATGGATTTGAAAATAAGAATTGAGAAAGCAATATTCTAAATGTTGAAAGATTTAGAAGTGTGATTAACAACTGTTTAACTGAAAAGGCCATGTGATGTCGTATTCTGAACCAATGAACCCATTTGATTTTTCTATGGATGATGATTGTTGTTTTGATAGTTAAATCACCGACTATCAAAATCTAGCCAAATCGATTGTTGGTATGGAAAGTCTGGGATCGAATTTATATTCGAAAACCATTCCGACCAATAAATACGTAAATGTTAAAGATATCAGGAGATGGTCAAGATGGAGCATTGAAGACCGTTGATCTTCATGAGCGGAAGAACTACTCGTTAAATTTCTCTGGCTAGCTACCAGAGTTATGATGACTTGTGATTCTGTCGTAATTGGATTCTTCGGATTGCAAGGACTTCTCGCTACTGATCCTTGGGGTGACTCCTATATTGGACGCGGTAGGAGGGCGCCTTCGGTTCATCCTGTTCCTGGATGACGTGTATGGACGATATGAAGGGTGGCCATATGTTTCAAAAGTCGACTATAACCTCAAGCCTCATCAACCGGGAAATGACAAAAATCGGGCAGGCAACATGGCTATGTGGGTCGCTCCCATTAGGATGTATAATCACCTATCTAGAGAAATTCCTTTTGCTTCTTTAATCTATCGATGCTGTCCCATTTCGGGAGGCGGTTGTTGATCCCAACCGTCGGTGATATACATTCGATACACTCAAGCGAAATGAGTGGTCGGTCATGTGTGGGCCGGGTTGCAAGACGTTCTTGTTGAACCCAGTGTATTCGCCTCTAGAGATACACTATCGGCGAGTGGTCCCATACCTTGTCATAGTCGGAATCCAATCTCCAATAACTGCCCGCGGTTTTTGATTGTATACTATATATGTGCAGCGTGAGATGCAAGCGTTCCACTAGATTGTTATTTACTTGTATTTAGACACTATTATAATATCAGAATAAGATATGATTTCAAAACTGTTTTGGGTTATAGTAAGGTAAAAACCGTCCGTGTTTATGTGTGAGTTGGTCATACTGTTATCTTTTTCTTTCGAAAGAGATTTGAACTTAAAAATCAAGATTGATGATCCCCCTTAAACTGTACGAGTTATTCTCACTCTAGTTCACCAGACTGACTCGGTATTTGTAATGCTCGGGTTAGCCCGGGTTACAGGTTCAGATCTTTGGATAATACGAAGTTCAGAAGACGTGGTGGAAGAGTTCATACGTATGATTTTATCTAGTATATTCCGTTGTGTGATATATATATATATATATAAGGACAGGTTGTTATAACTGTCCAGGTGTAATGATGTACTCTGATAAGTGTATGTATTTTACAAGCTCTCAATAAAGTTATTTCTATATTATATTTTGTTCCGCTGCGATGTAAGACTCTGCTATGTGTTGATTCTTCTTCTTCTATTATAATAGTTCTTTCTTTCTTTTTCTCATCCTATAATTTCTTTCTATTGGCATCTGAGTTTCTAGTACGATTTGGGTTGAACTGGTATTGTTAATCAGCTCAAAAGGTACTGGAAATTTGGGTCGCTACATGGGATCAGTAGTATCCTAGAATGAGTCAGAAGAGTGTGGTTTTTCAAATAAAGAAGAAAACAAATTTTGTTTTGATAATTTAATCTAATTATATGTATTTGAGTATATTATTTTATTTTATTTTGGACAATCGAGTATATGGAGATTTTGAACATACGTGTAATTAACGTGTATTCGAAGCCTCAAATATACTGGATAGATATAGAATCACACTCTAGTCGCCCATAGATGTTCTGATGGTGATTCGAAACATCATCAGAATTTATGTTCGAGTCTCGAAAGTGAAATGTCTATATATTTCCAATTGACTGGTGTGAGAACCAAAACTAGATAGGGTTATTGTTGTGAATTGGCATCAAACACATGATTTTGTGTATATGTATCAAAGTTATGAATTTGAAAACTTATCAACTAATTGATTTCTGGTTGTGTTATATGATTATTGTTTGATTAATTAAAAAAATTTGAACCCTTTAGCCAAATTGAACAAATATTGAACCGAATGGAAAATTATGTGAAATTGCATATGTGCATTTGTATATCGAACAGGTCATAGCAAGGAGGCTGGAGAAGAGGAATAAAATTGTATGCCCGGCAAATAGGTACATGTTTAATAATTTATTGGGTTTGGATGATTTTATGAGCCGATTGGCTAGCCGCTTGGATTTTTCTTTTTCTTTTTTAGATGAGAGGGCATGTGTGGTGGTTTGGGGATTTTCCCGATGCTCCCCCGTACAAAGGAGGTTATGGCGAAATTTTTCGAAAATTTAGGGTGTTTGCCAAATTTTTGAAAAATTTGAAAATTCTTAGAAACTAAAAAGTTGAAGAATGAATGCCAAACTGAAAGTTGAGTTGGTTAGTTAAACAACTTTCAGCTCCGTTCCTTTTCGAGGACGAAAAGATTTTAAGTGGGGGAGATTGTAACAACCCGGAAAATCAGAACCAATTAAAATTTTTTATTTTGCAATTTTATTGAATTTTGAATATTTAAAATGATTTATTTTAAATAAAAACGATGAGAAATTTATTTTGAATAGAATTAGAACGTATATATTTATTTGAATCGTTGCTAGAAAATAAATATTTATTTTAATTATAAAAAGGAATTGAAAATGGCGTAGTAGTTTGAAAATTCGATTTTAAATTTCAAATGAATGTACAAGATTCAAAATAAACTGGATTTTAGTGAAACCAAAAATATTTGAATCTATTTAAAAATATCTTTTCAACAAATTCGAAAAATTGAAATTTTATAGCGGGAATAAAAAGTTTTGCCCAATTGAAATTTCAGAATAGTCGCAATGGAATTATAGCCCTTAAAAATAGCCATTTTGCAAACGACCTCCGTTTTCGATGAAACCACTTTTATTGGATCCGGAGTATCAAATTATTGCTAGATTCAAATTTCCATAATTTTTGAAATCAATATGTGAGTGTGGCAAAAGAAAACGTGTTTTGACAGTTTCAGTCAATTTGGATCGATCAGAAAATGACCATTTTTCAAACGACCTTCAAATTTGACGAAATTAGTTTTGTTACGACCTTATCGTCAAAATATAGCCATATTTATTTTTCTGGAATTTTTAGAGTCAATATGTGGCCCCGGTAGATTAAAATGTATGTTTGAATTTTAAATATAATGATTTATATTTTAAATTTAGTGAAAACTGGTCGAAACAGTCGAATCAGCTTGCGGAACATATCCCATTGTGTTCGAAATGGAGGTATTGGGCTAAGGGCGACAGTCGTCGGGTTTGATTTGGAGTTTGTAAGGATATACAAGCATTTTTGGAAAATAAGAATTAAAATATTATTATATTTATATAAATACGCTGTAATTTCCTATGCCCTAAGTCACCCATAACCCGGTCAAAAATCAAAACACGCGCCCTCCCTTTTTCAGATAACCCGTAACTTCCCCAGTAAGGAAAGCACGAATTACTTTGAGGAAAACACACATCGGAACTTAAATAGAAGAACATTTCATTGTTTATCACAACAATTACATCAGAATACAAGAATATACATAGTATGAATAAATACACTCGACAAATATCAGATATTTAAATTACATTCAAATACATAGCAGCGGAAAAATAATACAAAACATAACTGAAAGAAATACAAGGATACAGAGCTTTCCGAATATCACTTCAGCTATAAATCAGGATCCTGTGAATATAAATTTGCAAAACCAAAACTACTGGCTGCCCATGTGGAAAATAGGGGCACCCAGAGTTTAGGTTAAAAGAATAAACTCCAGGTCAGTCATGTGACTGGTGTGAGAACTAAAACAGTTATTAATCTTTATTTTAAAGTTAGGTAAATCAAGGGACTACGCCGTATAACACGGAACGGGTTTCCTCCCAAGAATACCAGTGCATAAAACAAACAGCGCAATGCTAAATAAAGAAAAATGTAGCTATTATAAGACCCAGGTCCCATCACACAATGCAACGCAAGCCGGAGGATAGGGTTTTACCTTATAATAGCCAAAGAATGCTTGATACGTTTAAAAACACATTATTTTGATATTACTATAAGTGTATAGTGTCAAAACAATTTCAATCATAAATATCAATCCTAGGCGGGATGGGTATCATCTATCATGTCGCCATAGTAGGTTCTACAAATAAAACCAAATTATCACGTATTGGAAATTGGATTCCATCATGAGTCGAGGTAAGGGGCAAGCTCCTCTCCGTTCGAGACACTCTAGCAAATGTCTCAGGACCGCACACAGCGATCCTTGGATCTTCAGGGCCGGTACTCTCTTACTTTTGAGGATTAGTTATTCCTGAACACACGTTTCCCGGTCCTATAGGACCTATATAATGGTCTGTACGTCGGCTCACATAGTTCCAGTTATCGACCATATATTCGAGGCGCCTCGCATTCCAACAACCACATAGGTGAAAAGTATATAAATGTCAGCCAGTTTAAGCACTGACACCACCACTAGCTAGAAGGAAACGTCGTGCTCTCCCTGCAGTCACTAACCCGTTTTTGACTCATACCGAGGTGTGAGGCTCGCGAATTAATGCTATACACAAAGTTGCGCCACATAGGCCGTGCTTTGATCATCAACCACAAGACTTTGCTTTTCAATATAAGCCTTGATCATCTGCCACTTAGGCGTGCCACATAGGCAATTCAGTCCATGCGACTGATGTCCATCGATATACAACCTCTGAGCTCGTACGTCTCAGAGAAGGGCGTTAAGCAAGAGAATAAATTCTCCGCCGCCAAACAGATGTATATTTAATAGAGATCAATCAACACAGAATAAAATCCAATGTCAGACACACAGTCTATTTACAAGTTCGTTCTGGGTCTGAACGAAACCGGAGGCACTTTCCTCGCATATCCATCGATCTCCAAGTACGTCTGGACGATCGCCAACTGATTCCCTCCTCTTGGGTGTACAACCCAATCAAGATCATCAGTATTCACACAAACGATGTGAAGACTTCCGGTCTTCAACCACCGTCTTCGTCTTCGACTTATCGCCGAATCGGTTATTCAGAATGGGTATAAACCCGGCCTTTTCGAATAACCCGCTTATATAATAAACAAATGTTACACAAACACAACATACGCCTCATTCCAATTCAGAATATTCTTTTATTCAAATTTTCACACTCTTTGTGAAATGTTCCCATTGATTTTATCAAAGATAAATTCTTCTAAATTTATTCTTGAATCTTTCTTTGGATATCATTTCAAACCATGTTAAGGTTTTCCAAACTAGCCGGGATTAGCGAACCACACCGAAGTAATTATTTATTTTATTTCCCATTCCCAACCTATTCATCCCATGGAGCAAAACTGGTAATACTCCATATCTAACACCACGGTGTTATCAGTAAATATTAATTACCATTTCACGTTCAAATCTAATTAAAGATTTAACTATCGCTTTGGAGCAAAACTTGCGATACTCCGTTCTCGATCACTTTAATCTAATTAAATATTCATTAAAACTCCACTTAGTTTTAATCTTCTTAAAAATCAATATCCTGTCTTTAACTGGGTTAAAGAACCAATGTCACCTAAAACACGATTCACGATAAACCCAAAATCACTTTCTATTGTTAATTGGGTTAAAGAACAGGTGTTATTCAAAACACCGCTCACGGTAAACCCCAAAAACCAATTCAAACTCAATTCCAATTAAACACTAATTAACTGGACAATTTCACTAAATCTTAATTAAAAGATTTATTCTTTTCTAAACTGGGTTCAAAAACAGTGTTATTTAAGACACCATTCACGACGAACCCAAAATCCCATTTGATATTAAATACAAGGCTCTGAATAGAAAATATACCGGCTTATATTCAATATCAAATTCTGAAACCAACAAATATCGTATTGGAAATAAAGATATAAAATATATCTTTCAAATTTCCACAACCATATCTATATAATCACGAAATCCAACATCGAAATATTCCGAAGATAATTTCGATTCAAATCCATTCCAATTCACGTATTGGAAATTTTGATTATTTTTAAAACCACTTTCAATCCATTTTATTTATTTAAAAATAATTGGTTTTTTTTTATTTCTAGTTATAAACTAGTTCATTTCGATAAAAATATATTTTTATCCTTTCAAATGTGGAATTTTTCATCCCAGTTCTTCACAAATCACTTCTTATGACTTTACACAAATTATTGATATTTTTAATAATTTTATCAAGGCCCGTACGGTCGATTTCCATCAACGGCCATCGAACTGCACTTACAGCGACCTTTTCCAAATTTGATTTGGCCATAATTCCAAATCCAACCGTTAGATTTCAAATTTCTAATATTCATTGGAAATCTCTTTTCAATACGAACCCAACGATTCCGGTTTCAAGAGAATCCGACGGTCGGATCTCCCGCAACGTCAATTTGAAGTCAATGGTCGAAATTCGCGAACTGCCGCGGCGTGACACGTTCTATTCAGGCCATTATATATATTATATACATATATTATATATATTTCGTCGATTTCAATTCAAAACGTATTTTATAAATCGTTTTAAATTCGTTTTCAAAACAATTTAAACTTCATTTTTAATTTCAAATCAAAATTGAATATTTAATATCATTACTATATAAATGATAATATTTTCAAAACGTTATATTTTGAAATCACTTCTTTTTCTATATTCATTATAAAAACGAATATAATCAATATAAATATCGTTCGCGTCAAAATGGCACATCTCTAATCAACACGGCTTTATATATTTCAATAACTTCGTTATTCTATTCAACAAATGAATGTTTATCCTATTCAACACATGAATCTATATTTCTTTCAACGCATGAATATTTTCAACACATGAATATATATATTTTTCTTTCAACACATGAATATTTTAAACACATGAGCATCGTCAACACATGGCTATTTTTGTTATTTAATATATTTTATAAAATTATGATAAAGATGTAAATTTTATTATTAAAATATTTTACTCAACACATGATAAGTTTCAACACATGAATATTCTCAACACATGAGCATCGTCAACACATGACTGTTTATTCTATTCAACACATGAATCTTTATTTTATAATATTCTTTATTTTCCCAATTGGAATGAGGCCCAATCAATTACCATATAATGTTATTTATATGGATTCCATACAACACATGTATATAATAGCAACAATAAATAATCAATCATCATCCAAAGTGCACCACACAACTGCATAAGCATTAAATATAAATAATTAACGCTCATACAGTCTGTCAATCAAACGATCGACATACCACTAAACAATTGGGATTAGTGTACATCAAATATATCCTAACACCCGTGTGGGGTTTCAATCCATAAACACTGAATATTATTCGTGCAGTTGGGCGACGTGTAAAATTTATCGTCCCAATCAATGTCCTTCAAATAGGTGTACATAAACAAACCGTCCGGTTTGTAAATGAATATTTATTTATTCACATTCACGTTAAAAATTATATTTTTAACGATAATTAATTTATTTTAACACATGAATGTTTTATTATCCATTTCACATCAACATCACAAACAAACTTCACAACACATCAAACAAGCATACAAGTCGTCCATGGTTTGTGGACGACGGGTGTCGGGTGCTGCTAAGCACCGTCTGCATCCTAATATATATTTTAACTAGAAAAAAAGATTTAAAGTGAGAAGTTCTCACCGACAAGCTAAACCAAACGCCAAGACTCTTCATATGTAAAAAATCTTCACCGTTCTCGCTTTTTGTCAATTTCATCGTCCGTAGCCACTACATATATAAATTCACATTTTTATATTGTTGCTATGTACATAAAAATCACATTTTTATAATCGCTCTATATGGATAAAAATCCTATTTTTACACCGCTACTATATAGATAAAAATCTATTTTTACACCGGTACTATATAGATAAAAATTCTATTTTTAAAACGGTGTTCATATAATAAAGATCACATTTTTATCATGCTATTCTCTATATAAAAATTATATTTTTATATCGCTCTTCTTCCAATAAAGATTATATTTTTATAACGCTCCTTCCTATGTAAAAATTATATTTTTATATCTACTTCTAATATAAAGATCGAATTTTTATATCATCGCTATAAAAGTCACATTTTTATTTCAACATATATATAATAAAAATCAGATTTTTATTTCGCTACACATATAAAGATCAAATTTTTACTATCTATATAATATAAAAATCATATTTTTATTCTTTCTATACTATAAAAATCATATTTTTACATTGCTACTTCGATAAATATCACATCTTTATTACTCTACATTATATAAAATCATATTTTTAATTTTTATATCTAAAAAAAATCGTATTTTTATATATGCTATACATGTATACAAATCAAATCATTCTTGTTACTTCATATGAAATAAAATCAAATCAATCTATGCAATATTTATAAATAAAAATCTGATCTTTTCACTTTAAAAAATCTAACCTTTCCACTCATCATTTACATATATATAATCCAAACTTTATATCGATTTATATAAAATAAAAACTGAAATAAAAGTCATAATTTTACAAATGTAAAGAAAGAAAAAGAAATCAGATTTTTATTAACGAATAAAAATCATAAATACTCACTGTGGTAAGGCGGAGGAAAGGGGGAAGATTTCTTTGTTACGTTCGAGGCGAAATAGAGGGGACTAAGGGGTTGTGAGGTCGCGATGGTGGTGGTCGGAGGGGCTAGAGGCGGCGGGGACCACCTACGGTAGGCACGAGGGAAGGTGGCAGAGGCGGTTTGCCTCGATTTAGGGTTTGGGAGGGGTTGTGGCTTCGGGTTCGGGCTGAGGAGGAGGGGGTTGCGCGGTTCTGGTCTTCGCGTGGTAGAGGGGAGAGAAGGGGGAAGCAGGGGGGTCGCGTCGGGTGAGGGAGCCCGGCGGTGGGCGGCGCCGCCTAGAGGGGAGCGATGGCGGTTCTTCCGCCTCCGTCCTCCTTTTTTTATATTAAAAATCGATTTTTGAAAGTATACGGTAGGGAGAGAGAAAAGGGAGAGGGAATAGTCAACGCTGAAATATATATATATATATATATATATTTACTAATTTAATTAATTTATTTTCAAAAACAACTTTTTAATTCTAACTCCAATCGAGACCCACCGACTGTCGCCCCTAGCTAACTACCCTCATTCCGAACACAATGGGATATGTATCATAGGTTGATTCGACTGTTATGATCAGTTTTCGTTCAAATCAAAATACAACTCTATATATTAAATTTGAACGCACATTTCAATTTACCGGGACTACATACTAACTAGAAAAATTCCCAAGAAATATTTTCTAGCTTCGTATTGGTGATACGGTCCTAACAAAACTAATTTCGTCAAATTCCAAGACCGTTTGAAAAATGGCCATTTTCCAGTCGATTAAAATCAACTAAAACTGGTCAAACGCATTTTCCTTTTCCACACTCACATATTGATTCGAAAAATCACGAATTTTGGAATATAGCAATATCTTGACATCACGGATCCAACAAAAGTGGTTTCGTCGAAAACTGAGGTCGTTTGCAAAATTTCCATTTTTAAGGGCCAGAATTCCATAGCGGCTATTCTGAATTTTCAACTGGACATAACTTTTTATTCTCGCTATGAAATTTCAATTTTTCAGATTCGTTTGAAAGATATTCTCAAATAGATTCTAATATTTTTGGTTTCACTAAAATCCGGTTTATTTTGTATCCTGTACATTCATTTGAACTTTGAAATCGAATTTTCGAACTACCGCGCCATCTTCAATTCCTTTTATAATTAAAAATAAATATTCATATTCTAACGACGATCTATATAAATATATATGTACTAATTCTATTCAAAATAAATTTCTCAACGATACTATTTAAAATAATTCATTTTAAATATTCAAAATTCGTTAAAATTGCCAAAATAAAAATTTTAAATTGGCTCAAATTTTCCGGGTTGTTACAATCTCCCCCACTTAAAACTTTTCATCCCCGAAAAGGAACGAAGCTGAAAGTTGTTTAACTAATCAACTCAACTTCCATTGTTTTCTTTATGGCTTAAGTTCTTCAACCTTTCAGTTTCTAAGAAATTTTCAAATTTCTCAAAAATTTGGCTAACACCCTAAATTTCCGAAAAATTTCGCCATAACCTTCCCTGCACAGGGGACTTCGGGATATTTCAAATACCTCCCATGGCCCTCATCAGTCCAAGAAGAAAAACAAACAGCCAAGCGGCTAGCCAATCGGCTCATAAAATCATCCAAAACTCAAGAAATTAGTAAACATGTACCTATTTGTCGGGCAAACAATTTTATTCTTCTTCTCTAGCCTCCTTGCTATGACCTGTTCAATGTAAGTACATGTATATGCATGCATTTGAAATCATTTTTCAATACAGTTCAATATTTGGTTCCACAAGGCTAAACGGTTCAAAATTTCAAACCAATAATCAAACAACACAACCATCAATCAATTAGTGGATTATCGTTTCAAATTCATAATTTTGATATATATATATATATATATATATATATATATATATACAGGAAATCATGTTTTTGATGCCAAAACACAACAATAGATCCTATCTAGTTTTGGTTCTCACACCAGTCTAATGGAAATATATAGATATCACACCTTCGAAACACGACCATAAATACTGATGATGTCCGGACATCACCAAAATTATCCCCGAGCAACTAGAGTGTGAATCTATATCTATCTAGTATATTAAAACTTCGAATATACGTTCATGACGCGTATATGCAAAATATTTATATACTCGATTGTCCAAATTCAATATAAATAAAATATTCAAATACAAATAAAACGATTTAAATTTCAAAACAATATTGTCTTCATTTTAAAAATATACTCTTCACGCTCGTTCTACGATACTCCTGATCCTATCTCTAACGAGTCATTCTAATTAGATATTACTAATCCAATCTCTGATGAATTCTTTCGTTTGGTTCTAATGTATCTTGTTCTCGAGCTCTATAAACCAAAGCTCTGATACCACTGAGATAACCCATAACTTCCCCAGTAAGGAAAGCACGAATTACTATGAGGACAACACACATCGGAACTCAAACAGAAGAACATTTCATTATTTATCACAACAATTCCCTTAGAATACAAGAATATACAGAGTATGAATAAATACACTCGACAAATATCAGAGATTTAAATTACATTTAAATACATAGCAACGGAAAAATAATACAAAACATAACTGAAAGAAATACACGGATACAGAGCTTTCCGAATATCACTGTAGCTATAAACCAGGATCCTGTGAATATAAATCTGCAAAACCAAAACTACTAGCTGTCCATGTGGAAAATAGGGGCACCCAGAGTTTAGGTTAAAACAATAAACTCCAGGTCAGTCATGTGACTAGTGTGAGAACTAAAACAGTTATAAATATTTATTTTAAAGTTAGGTAAACCAAGGGACCACACCGTATAACACGGAACGGGTTTCCTCCCAACATAAAACAAATAGCGCAATGCTAAATAAAGAAAAATGAAGCTATTATAAGACCCAGGTCCCATCACACAATGCAACGCAAGCCGGAGGATAGGGTTTTACCTTATAATAGCCAAAGAATGCTTGATACATTTAAAAACACATTATTTTGATATTACTATAAGTGTATAGTGTCAAAACAATTTCAATCATAAATATCAATCCTAGGCGGGATGGGTAACATCTATCATGTCGCCATACTAGGTTCTACAAATAAAACCGAATTATCACGTATTGGAAATTGGATTCCATCATGAGTCGAGGCAAGGGGCAAGCTCCTCTCCGTTCGAGACACTTTAGAAAATGTCTCAGGACCACACACAACGATCCTTGGATCTTCAGGGTCGATCCTCTCTTACTTTTGAGGATTAGTTATTCCTGAACACACGTTTCCCGGTCTTATAGGACCTATATAATGGTCTTTACGTCGGGTCACATAGTGCCAGTTATCGACCATATATTCGAGGCGCCTCGCATTCCAATAACCACACAGGTGAAAAGTATATAAATGTCAGCCAGTTTAAGCACTGACACCACCACTAGCTAGAAGGAAACGTCGTGCTCTCCCTGCAGTCACTATCCCGTTTTTGACTCGTACCGAGGTGTGAGGCCCACGAATTCACGCTATACACAAAGCTGCGCCACACAGGCTGTGCTTTGATCATCAACCACAAGACTTTACTTTTCAACAGAAGCCTTGATCATCTGCCACTTAGGCGTGCCACATAGGCAATTCACTCCATGCGACTGATGTCCATCGATATACAACCTCTGAGCTCGTATGTCTCAGAGAAGGGCGTTAAGCAAGAGAATAAATTCTCCGCCGCCAAATAGATGTATATTTAATAGAGATCAATAAACACAGAATAAAATCCAATGTCAGACACACAGTCCATTTACAAGTTCGTTCTGGGTCTGAACGAAACCGGAGGCACTTTCCTCGCATATCCATCGATCTCCAAGTACGTCTGGACGATCACCAACTGATTCCCTCCTCTTGGGTGTACATCCCAATCAAGATCATCAGTAATAACCCAAACGATGTGAAGACTTCCGGTCTTCAACCACCGTCTTCATCTTCGACTTATCGCCGAATCGGTTATTCAGAATGGGTATAAACACGGCCTTTCCGAATAACCCACGTACATAATAAACAAATGTTACACAAACACAACATACGCCTCATTCCAATTCAGAATATTCTTTTATTCAAATTTTCACACTCTTAGGGAAAGGTTCCCATTAATTTTATCAAAGATAAATTCTTCTAAATTTATTCTTGAATCTTCCATTGGATATCATTTCAAACCATGTTAAGATTTTCCAAACTAGTCGGGATTAACGAACCACACCGAAGTAATTATTTATTTTATTTCCCAATCCCAACCTATTCATCCCATGGAGCAAAACTGGTAATACTCCATATCTAACACCACGGTGTTATCAGTAAATATTAATTACCATTTCATGTTCAAATCTAATTATAGATTTCACTATCGCTTTAGAGCAAAACTGGTGATACTCCATTCTCGATCACTTTAATCTAATTAAAGATTCATTAAAACTCCATTTAGTTTTAATCTTCTTAAAAATCAATATCCTGTCTTTAACTGGGTTAAAGAACCAATGTCACCTAAAACACGATTCACGATAAACCAAAAATCACTTTCTATTGTTAATCGGGTTAAAGAACAGGTGTTATTCAAAACACCGCTCATAGTAAACCCCAAAAACCAATTCAAATTCAATTCCAATTAAACACTAATTAACTAGGCAATTTCACTAAATCTTAATTAAAAGATTTATTCTTTTCTAAACTGGGTTCAAGAACAGTGTTATTTAAGACACCATTCACGACGAACCCAAAATCCCATTTGATATTAAATACAAGGCTCTGAATAGAAAATATACCGGCTTATATTCAATATCAAATTCTGAAACCAACAAATATCGTATTGGAAATAACGATATAAAATATATCTTTCAAATTTCCACAACCATATCTGTATAATCACGAAATCCAACATCGAAATATTCCGAAGATAATTTCGATTCAAATCCATTCCAATTCACGTATTGAAAATTCTGATTATTTTTAAAACCACTTTCAATCCATTTTATTTATTTAAAAATAATTGGATTTTTTTATTTCTAGTTATAAACTAGTTCATTTCGATAAAAATATATTTTTATCCTTTCAAATGTGGAATTTTTCATCCTAATTCTTCACAAATCACTTCTTTTGATTTTACACAAATTATTGATATTTTTAATAATTTTATCAAGGCTAGTATAGTCAATTTCCATCAACGGCCATCGAACTGCACTTACAACGACCTTTTCCAAATTTGATTTGGACACAATTCCATATCCAACCGTTAGATTTCAAATTTAATATTCATTGGAAAGCTCTTTTCGATACGAACCCAACGATTCCAGTTTCAGGAGAATCCGACGGTCGGATCTCCCGCAACATCAATTCGAAGTCAATGGTCGAAATTCGCGAACTGCCACGGCGCGGCACGTTCTATTCAGGCCATTAATTTATATATAATATATATATATTATATATATTTCGTCGATTTCACTTCAAAACGTATTTTATAAATTGTTTTAAATTCGTTTTCAAAACAATTTCAACTTCATATTCAATTTCAAATCAAAATTGAATATTTCATATCATTACTATATAAATGATAATATTGTCAAAATGTTACATTTTGAAATCACTTCTTTTTCTATATTCATTATAAAAAAAAAATATAATCGATATAAATATTTTTTGCGTCAAAATGGCGCATCTCTAATCAACACGGCTTTATATATTTCAATAACTTCGTTATTCTATTCAACAAATGAATATTTATCCTATTCAACACATGAATCTATATTTCTTTCAACACATGAATATTTTCAACACATGAATATATATATTCTTCTTTCAACACATGAATATTCTCAACACATGAGCATCGTCAACACATGACTATTTTTGTTATTTAATATATTTTATAAAATTATGATAAAGATGTAAATTTTATTATTAAAATATTTTACTCAACACATGAATATTCTCAACACATGAGCATCGTCAACACATGACTATTTATTCTATTCAACACATGAATCTTTATTTTATAATATTCTTTATTTTCTCAATTGGAATGAGGCCCAATCAATTATCATATAATGTTATTTATATGGATTCCATACAACACATGTATATAATAGCAACGATAAATAATCAATCATCATCCGAAGTGCACCACACAACTGCATAAGCATTAAATATAAATAGTTAACGCTCATACAAACTGTCAATCAAACGATCGACATACAACAAAACAATTGGGATTAGTGTACGTCAAATATCATCCCAACACCCGTGTGGGGTTTCAATCCACAAACACTGAATATTATTCGTGCAGTTGGGCGACGTGTAAAATTTATCGTCCCAATCATTGTCCTTCAAATAGGTATACATAAACAAACCATCTGGTTTGTAAATGAATATTTATTTATTCACATTCACGTTAAAAATTATATTTTTAACGATAATTAATTTATTTCAACACATGAATGTTTTATTATCCATTTCACATCAACATCACAAACAAACTTCACAACACATCAAACAAGCATACAAGTCGCCCATGGTCTGTGGACGACGGGTGTCGGGCGCTGCTAAGCACCGTCTGCATCCTAGTATATATTTTAACTAGAAAACAAGATTTAAAGTGAGAAGTTCTCACCGACAAGCTAAACCAAACGCCACGACTCTTCATATGTAGAAAATCTTCACCGTTCTCGCCTTTTGTCAATTTCATCGTCCGTAGCCACTACATATATAAAAATCACATTTTTATATTGTTGCTATGTATATAAAAATCACATTTTTATAATCGCTCTATATGGATAAGAATCCTATTTTTACACCGCTACTATATAGATAAAAATCTATTTTTACACCGCTACTATATAGATAAAAATTCTATTTTTATAACGGTGTTCATATAATAAAGATCACATTTTTATCACGCTATTCTCTATATCAAAATTATATTTTTATATCGCTCTTCTTCCAATAAAGATTATATTTTTATAATGCTCCTTCATATATAAAAATTATATTTTGATATCTACTTCTAATATAAAGATCGAATTTTTATATCATCGCTATAAAAGTCACATTATTATTTCAACATATATATAATGAAAGTCAAATTTTTATTTCGCTACACATATAAAGATCAAATTTTTACTATCTATATAATATAAAAATCGTATTTTTGTTCTTTCTATACTATAAAAATCATATTTTTACATTGCTACTTCGATAAAGATCACATCTTTATTACTCTACATTATATAAAATCATATTTTTAATTTTCATATCTAATAAAAATCGTATTTTTATATATGCTATACATGTATAAAAATCAAATCTTTCTTGTTACTTCATATGAAATAAAATCAAATCTTTCTATGCTATATTTATAAATAAAAATATGATCTTTTCACTTTTAAAAATATAACCATTCCACTCATCATTTACATATATATAATCCAAACTTTATATCGACTTATAAAAAATAAAAAACCGAAATAAAATTCATAACTTTACAAATGTAAAGAAAGAAAAAGAAATCAGATTTTTATTAACGAATAAAAATCATAAATACTCACTGTGGTAAGGCGGAGGAAAGGGGGAAGGTTTGTTTGCTGCGTTCAAGGCGAAATGGAGGGGACTAAGGGGTTGTGGGTCGTTGTGATGGCGGTCGGAGGGGCTAGAGGCGGCGGGGACCACCTGCGGTCGGCACGAGCTAAGGTGGCAGAGGCGGTTTGCCTCGATTTAGGGTTTGGGAGGGGTTGTGGTTTCGGGGTTCGGGTTGAGGAGGAGGGGGTTGCGCGGTTCTGGTCTTCGCGTGGTAGAGAGGAGAGAGAAGGGGGAAGCGGGGGGGGGGGGGGGTCGCGTCCGGTGGGGGAGCATGGCGGTGGGCGGCGCCGCCTAGGGGGTGCGATGGCGGTTCTTCCGCCTCCGTCCTCCTTCTATTTTTTCTTATTAAAAATCGATTTCTGAAAGTATACGGTGGGGAGAGAGAAAAGGGAGAGGGAGTAGTCAACGCTGAAATATATATATTTATTAATTTAATTAATTTTTTTTTCAAAAAGCAACTTTTTAATTCTAACTCCAATTGAGACCCACCGACTGTCGCCCCTAGCTAATTACCCCCATTCCGAACACAATGAGATATGCATCGCGGGCTGATTCGACTGTTACGATCAGTTTCCGTTCAAATCAAAATATAACTCTATATATTAAATTTGAGCGCACATTTCAATTTACCGGGACTACATACTAACTAGAAAAATTCCCGAGAAAAATTTTCTAGCTTCGTATTGACGATACGGTCATAATAAAACTAATTTCGTCAAATTCCGAGACAGTTTGAAAAATGGCCATTTTCCAGTCGATTAAAATCAACTAAAACTGGTCAAACGCATTTTCCTTTGCCACACTCACATATTGATTCGAAAAATCACGAATTTTGGAATCTAGCAATATCTTGACATCACGGATCCAACAAAAGTGGTTTCATCGAAAACCGAGGTCGTTTGCAAAATTTCCATTTTTAAGGGCCAGAATTCCATAACGACTATTCTGAATTTTCAACTGGACATAACTTTTTATTACCGCTATGAAATTTCAATTTTTTGGATTCGTTGGAAAGATATTCTCAAATAGATTCTAATATTTTTGGTTTCACTAAAATCCGGTTTATTTTGAATCCTGTACATTCATTTGAACTTTGAAATCGAATTTTCGAACTACCGCACCATTTTCAATTCCTTTTATAATTAAAAATAAATATTCATATTCTAACGACGATCTATATAAATATATACGTTCTAATTCTATTCAAAATAAATTTCTCGACGACATTATTTAAAATAATTCATTTTAAATATTCAAAATTCGTTAAAATTGCCAAAATAAAAATTTTTAATTGGCTCAGATTTTCCGGGTTGTTACACTTTTCTTCTTTTAATCCTCGCCGCTTAGCCCTTTCCATCGTCGCCGTCGACGCTCGCTACCCCCCCACACCTCGCGCGCCGCCGTCGACGCTATTCCCCCCTTCCAGTCATACTCTGGCGCAAAACCCTCTCCCCTCTCTTCTAATTTAGACCGCAGCTTCCCCGAAGACCTTAAACCGTCGTGCCCAAACCCTGACCCCACAGCACCGAGCCTCCACCGCTCCCCTCCCCCTGTGCCGTAGTTCAACCATCATCCGCCCCCTGCTTCTTCTGAAATCGAACCCCCTCACATTTGCCAAGGATCGTAGGAAATTGTAAGTTTTCTTTTTTCCTTTTCTTCCTTATTTTTATTCTCTGATTGATGATCTTCATTTTTACTTAGAAAAGTTAGAATTTTTATTTAGAAAAGTTAGAATTTTTATTTAGATTAGAGATGAAAATACGATTTTAATGAATATAAAGTTTAGATCTTTATTCGTATAAAGGATATATTTTTATTCATATGAAGTATAGATTTGTAATCACATAAAAATTAGATTTTTAACGCCATAAAGATAAGATTTTTAACGAGGTAAAAACATGATTTTGTAACAACCCGAAAATCTGGGCCAGTTTAAAATTTTTATTTTGGCAATTTTAGCGAATTTTGATTATTTAAAATGAATTATTTTAAATAATATCGACGAGAAATTTATTTTGAATATAATTCGAACGTATATATTTATACGCGTCGTCGTTAGAATATAAATATTTATATATAATTATAAATAGAATTGAAAATGGCGCGGTAGTTCGATAATTCGATTTCAAACTTCAATTGAATGTACCGGGTGCAAAACAATCCGGATTTTAGTGAAACCAAAAATGATAGGATCTAATTGATGATATCTTTCCAACGAATCCGAAAAATCAAGATTTCATAGCGGGAATCAAAAGATATGTCCAGTTGAAAATTCTGAATAGTCGCTATGGAATTCAGGCCCTTAAAAATGGAAATTTTGCAAATGACCTCAGATTTCGACGAAACCAGTTTTGTTGGATCCGCAGTGTCAAGTTATTGCTAGATTCCAAATTTCATAATTTTTGGAATCAATGTGTGAGCGTGGCATAGGAAAACGCGTTTGACCAGTTTTAGTTGATTTTAATCGACTGGAAAATGGCCATTTTTCTAACGGTCTCAGAATTCGACGAAACTAGTTTTGTTAGGACCGTATCGTCAATACGAAGCTAGAAAATATTTTTCGAGAATTTTTAGAGCTAGTATGTGACCCCGGTAATTTGAAATGTACGTTTAAAAATTCAATATAGTGATTTAAATGTAAATTTAACGGAAACTGATTGTAACAATCAAATCAGCCTACGATACATATCCTATGGTGTTCGGAATGGGGGTGAAACGTTATGGACGACAGGCGGTGGGCCTCGTTACGAGGTCGTATGTAAAAGTCAACTATTAGCAAAATTAAAATAATAATAAACATAAAATAAGCCTTTCTCTCTCCCCTCCCCCTTATTTCATTCTGGCCCCCCCTATTTCTTCATTCGCTCAGAATCAAAAAGAAAAAAAAAACCCGAACGAACGAAGACGGAGGCCGCCACCACCGCTCCTACCACCATCGCACCATCGCCAAACACCAACCCCAGCGTCGCCGGTACCCAGCCCTACTCCCCTGGCCTCCAGCGACCTCGTCGAATTCCCCCCAGTCCCCAAACCCTTGACCCCACCGTGTAGCCTCCAGTTCTCGCATCCGCACCGGTGGCAGCAGCGCCAAGATCGGAGGTCTGACAGCCTCTAACATCCGTTCGTCCTTCGCCGGTCATCTCAGGCGAGCCCTCCAGTCTTCGGTGAGCAACTGCAACGCGCCCCTCTGCAATTCCATCAATGTTTTTCCCTTCTCGCTGTGAGTTTTTAACCTCTTTTGATTTTGATTTTTAGTTTATAAAATCATACGGTTTTTAAATATGTAAAGACAAGATTTTTATCATCAAGAAATAAAAATAGGATTTTTATATATTGAACTTCGAAATAAAAATAGGATTTTTATATATTGAACTTCGAAATAAAAATAGGATTTTTATATATTGAACTTCGAAATAAAAATATGATTTTTATATATTGAACTTAGAAATAAAAATATGATTTTTATATATTGAACTTAGAAATAAAAATAGGATTTTTATATATTGAACTTCGAAATAAAAATAGGATTTTTATATATTGAACTTCGAAATAAAAATAGGATTTTTATATATTGAACTTCGAAATAAAAATAGGATTTTTATATATTGAACTTCGAAATAAATATAGGATTTTTATATATTGAACTTCGAAATAAAAATATGATTTTTATATATTGAACTTCGAAATAAAAATGTGATTTTTATATATTGATCATCGAAGTAAAAATATGATTTGTATATATTGAATAGCGAAGTAAAAATTCGATTTTTACATATGTAGTGAAAGCGGACAACGATGGTGACAAAAAGGCGAGAACGAAGAAGATTTATATCAATGAAGTGTCGTGAAGTTGGATAGCTATCTGTGAGAATTTCTCACCTTTCAATTTCATTTCTATTTATATATATATACTAGGATGCAGACGGTGCTTAGTAGCACCCGACACAATCGTCCACAGACCATGGACTTTTTTGTTTGGTTGCATAGATTAGTTATATGATGTGATTTGAATTTGGTTGTTTGGTGATTTTGATTGATGTGTGAATGGCGTGGGCCTTCACTAGACCGGGGATAAGGCTAGGCCTTGTCCCGTTTCTAGTATCGTGCCGTTATGCCGCCGAAATTTTCTAAAATAAGTTAGAAAAATAAAAATATCATTTTATTTAAAGAATGAACTGAATAGAAATTCATATGTTAAAATAAAATGTTTTATCGTTAAAAATATAATTTTTAACGTGAAGTGAATAAAATAAAATATTCATTTACAAACCGGACGGTTTGTTTATGTACACCTATTTGAATGACATTGATTGGGACGATAAATTTTACACATCGCCCAACTGCACAAATAAAATCTGTGTTTGATTGTTTGAAACCCTACACGGGTGTTGGGATGAAATTTGAAGTTCACTCATCCTGATTGATTAAATATGTCGATCGATTGATTGACAGGCTGTTATAAGCGTTAGATATCTATATTTGATGCTTATACAGTGTAGTGCACTTTGGTTGATGGTTGATTATTTTTCAATGCTATTATACGTGTGTTGTATGAAAATCCATATAATTAACTTTATATGGTAATTGATTGGGCCTCATTCCAATTTGAAAAATAAAGAACAATATAAAATAAAAGTTCATGTGTTGACAGTACTCATCCATTGAGATTGGTCATGTGTTGAACGAAATATTTTAGTAATAAAATTTACATCTTTATCGATATAAAATAAAAGTTCATGTGTTGACAGTACTCATCCATTGAGATTGGTCATGTGTTGAACGAAATATTTTGATAATAACAACTATTTTGAAAAAGAAATATTTGAAATAGAATATTTGAAAATAGAAATTTATGAAGCAGTGTTGATTAGTTTGACGCCATTTTGACGTGAACGATATTTATATCGATTTTATTCATTTCGAAATGAATATATAACGATTTCGAAATGAATTGAATATATAACGATTTCGAAATGAATTGAATATATAACGATTTCGAAATGAATTGAATATATAACGATTTCGAAATGAATTGAATATATAACGATTTCGAAATGAATTGAATATATAACGATTTCGAAATGAATTGAATATATAACGATTTCGAAATGAATTGAATATATAACGATTTCGAAATGAATTGAATTGAAAACGATTTCGAAATGAATTGAATTGAAAACGATTTTGAAATGAATTGAATTGAAAAAGATTTCGAAATGAATTGAAGAGAAAACGAATGTGATTTCAATTGAATATATAACGAATTTGATTCGAATAGAAAACCAATTTGAATTGAATCGAATAGAAAACCAATTTGAATTGAATCGAATAGAAAACGACTTTGGAATTGAATTAAATTGAAAACGAATTCAAATTTAATTGAAAGCGAATTGAAATGAATTCAAATTGAATTGAAATTTGAATTGAATAGAAATGAATTTTAAAACGAATTTATAAAGAAGAATTCAATTTTGATTTGAATTGAAAAGGAAGTTGAAATTGCTTTTGAAACGAATTTAAAACTATTTATATAATTCGTTTTAAATAGAAATCGACGAAATATATATAATATATATATATTATATATATAATATAATGGCCTGAATAGAACGCGCCGCGCCGCGGCAGTTCGTGAATTTTAACCATTTATTTCAAACGGACATTACGGGAGATCCGACCGTCGGATTCTCCTAAAACCGGAACCATTGGGTTCGTATCGAAAAGAGCTTTCTAAAGAATATTAGAAATTTGAAATCTAATGGTTGGATTTGGAATTATGTCCAAATAAAATTTGAAAAAGGTCGCTGTAAGTGAAGTTCGATGGCCATTGATGGAAATCGACTGTACGGGCCTTGATAAAATTATTAAAAATAGTAATAATTTGTGTAAAATCATAAGAAATGATTTAGAAAGAATTGGGATGAAAAACTCCAAATTTGAAAAGATAAAAATAGATTTTTATCGAAATGAACTAGTTTTGAACTAGAATTATAATTCTATTTATTTTTAAGTAAATAAATTGAATTTGAAAAGGGTTTTAAAAATAACCAGAATTTCCAATGATTGCATTGGAGTGGATTTGAATCGAAATTGTCTTCGGAATATTTCAATGTTGGATTTCGTGATTATACAAATGTTGTTATGGAAATTTGAAAGATATATATATATATCGTTATTTCCAATGCGATATTTGTTAGTCGTAGAATTTGATATTGAATATAAGCCGGTATATTTTCTATTCAGAGCCTTGTATTGAATATCAAATGTGATTTGGGTTTGTCGTGAATGGTGTCTTCACTAACACTGTTCTTGAACCCAGTTGAGAAAAGATTAAATCTTTTTATTTAGATTTAATGAGGTGTACCAATTAAATAATATTTAATTGGAATTGAATTGATATTGATTTTTGGGTTTATCGTGAACAGTGTTTTAAATAACACTCGTTCTTTAACCCGATAATCAATGGAATGTGACTTTGGGTTTATCGTGAACCGTGTTTTAAATGACACGGATTCTTTAACCCAGTTAACGATTAAAACTAAGTGGAGTTTTAATGAATCTTTAATTAGATTGAAATGATCGAAAATGGAGTATCACCAGTTTTGCTCCAGGCGATAGTTAAATCTTTAATTAGATTTGAACGTGAAATGGTAATTAAATTTACCGATAACACTGTGGTGTTAGATATGAAGTATTACCAGTTTTACTTCATGGGATGAATAGGTTGGGATGGGGAAATTAAAATAAATAATTACTTCGGTAAGGTTCGCTAATCCCGACTAGTTTGAATTGAGATTCAAAAATAGAATAAAGAATAAATTCAAGGAATTTATCTTGGATAAAATTAATGGGAACCTTTCCCTATGAATGTGAAATTTAGAAACTAACTGTCGGTTAGCCAAGCGGAATGGTTTTCTGAATATTGATCTGATGTCGGTTTCGGCCTTCGGGGTTAATATTTGGGGAATTATTCTCTTGATTAATTTACGGTTAGTGACTGATGAATTGGAATGAGGCGTATGTTGTGTTTGTGTAACACTTATTTAAAATATACGCGAGTTATTCGGGAAGACCGGGTTTATCCCATTCTGAATAACTGATACGACGATAAGTCGAAGATGATGACGATGGTCGAAGACCGGAGGTCTTCACGTCGTTTGGGTAATTACTGATGATCTTGATTGGGCTGTACACCCAAGAAGATGGAAACAGTTAGTGATCGTCCAGACGTACTTGGAGATCGATGGATATGCGGGGTACTAGGTGCCTCCGGTTTCGTTCAGACCCAGAACGGACTTGTAAATGGACTGTGTGTCTGACATTGGATTTTAGTCCGTGTGATTGATCTCTATTAAATATATATCTGTTTGGCGGCGGAGAATTTATTCTCTTGCTTAACGCCCTTCTCTGAGACGTACGAGCTCAGGGGTTATATATTGATGGATATCAAACGCATGGAGTGAATTGCCTATGTGGCATGCCTAAGTGGCAATTGATCGGGGCTTCTGTTGAAAAGCAAAGTCTTGTGGTGATGATCAAAGCAAGGCCTTTGTGGCGTAGCTTCGTGTAACGTTTACTTCGCGTGTTTCACACCCGGTATGAACCAAAAACGGGAGACGGACCTCAGGGAGGGCATGCGTTTCTTTCTAGTTAGAAGTGGTGTCAGTGGTTTTACACGCCCTGACGAGTTTGACTTATATGGTTGTTGCAGTTGCGAGGCGCCTCGGATTGATCGGTCGTTCTCGAACCGATGGAGTCATTTAGTTGGCTCGTTTACGCCCCAAAGGGCGGGGAAACGTATTGTTCAGGCACTATAATCCACATCAGTGGACCGGCCCTGACGATCCAAGGGGCAGTTGCGGCTGTTCCGGTGGCTCGGGCTAGAGAGTCACAAATCGGTAGAGTATCTTGCCCCTAGCCTCGGTTCATACCATAAATGATAACCCAACTTCCAATACGACATTGCGGTTTTGATTGTAAACCTATATGTGGCGACATAGTGGCATGGGACGCTCATGCCGCCTATGATTGATACTTATGATTTGCAGTTGTTTTATACACTATGCACTTATAATAGTATCAAGCGATTTATTTTAAACGTATCAAGCATTCTTTGGCTGTTATAAGGGAAAACCCTATCCTCGGCTGCGTTGCATTGTGTGATGGGACCTGGGTCTTATAACAGCTTCATTTTTCTTTATTTAGCATTGCGCTGTTTGTTTTATGCACTGGTATTATTGGGAGGAAACCCGTTCCGTGTTATACGGCGTGGTCCCTTGATTTACCTAACTTTAAAATAAAGATTAACTGTTTTAGTTCTCACACCAGTCACATGACTGACCTGGAGTTTATTGTTTTAACCTAAACTCTGGGTGCCCTTATTTTGACATGGGCAGCTAGTAGTTTTGGTTTTGCAGATTTATATTCACAGGATCCTGGTTTACAGCTGGAATGATATCCGGAAAGCTTTGTATCCGTATATCTCTTCTAGTTGTGTATTGTATTATTTTCCGCTGCGATGTATTTAAATGTAATTTAAATCTCTGATATTTCTGTGTAATATTCATTTATACTCTGTATATTCTTGTAATCTGATGCATTGTTGTAATATACAACGAAATGTTCTTCTGTATGCGTTTTGATGTGGCTTGTTCTTGAACTATCCGCCGCTTTCCTTTACGGGGAAGTTACGGGTTTTCACAGTTGGTATCAGAGCTTTGGTTTACAGAGCTCGAGAACAAGACACATTAGAACCATACGAAAGAATTCATCAGATATTGGATTAGTAATATCCAATTAGAATGACTCGTTAGAGATAGGATCAGTAGTATCCTAGAACGAGTGTGAAGAGTATATTTTTCAAATGAAAACAAATTTTGTTTTGAAAATTTAAATCAATTATTCGTACTTGATTATTTATTTATGTTGATGTGGACAATCCAGAATATATAGATTTTGCGTATACGTCTGATCCACGTGTATTTGAAATTTTAATATATTGGATAGATATAGCATCACACTCTAGTCGCCCGGAGATGATATTGATGATAGCGATCGCATCATCAACATTTATGTTCGAGTTTCGAAGGTGTGATTTTCTATATATTTCCATTAGACTGGTGTGAGAACCAAAACTAATATAGCTAGAATACATTGTTGTGATTTGGCATCAAAACGTGATTTTCTTTATAGATATCAAAGTTATGGATTTCAAATGATAATTCACTAATTGATTGATGTTTGTGTTGTTTGTTTATTTGTTTGATAATTTTGAACCGTTATGCCTAATTGAACCTAATATTGAATTGTATTGAAATTTGGTCGCCTTTGCTTGCATATACATATACTTACATTGAACAGGTCATAGCAAGGAGGCTAGAGCCAGAGAATAAAATTTGTTTGCCCGACAAATAGGTACATGTTTACTACATAATTTACTGTTTTGTTTGGGTGATGATGATTTTATGAGCCTATTGGCTAGCCGCTTGGCTTCTCCTTTTTCTTTTTGAGATCTGAAGGACCGGGGAAGCTATTTGAAATTCCCCGATGCTCCCGGTGCAGGGGAGGTTATGGCGAAATTTTTCGAAAATTTAGGGTGTTAGCCAAATTTTTGAAGAATTTGAAAATTCTCAGAAACTGAAAAGTTGGAGAATGGAAGCCAGACCGAACGTAGAGTTGATTAATCAAACCACTTTCGACTTTGTTCCTTTTCGGGGACGAAAAGTTTTAAGTGGGGGAGATTGTAACAACCCGAAAATCTGGGCCAATTTAAAATTTTTATTTTGGTAATTTTAGCGAATTTTGATTATTTAAAATGAATTATTTTAAATTATATCGACGAGAAATTTATTTTGAATATAATTCGAATGTATATATTTATACGCGTCGTCGTTAGAATATAAATATTTATATATAATTATAAATAGAATTGAAAATGGCGCGGTAGTTCGATAATTCGATTTTAAACTTCAATTTAATGTACCGGGTGCAAAACAATCCGGATTTTAGTGAAACCAAAAATGATAGGATCTAATTGATGATATCTTTCCAACGAATCCGAAAAATCAAGATTTCATAGCGGGAATCAAAAGATATGTCCAGTTGAAAATTCTGAATATTCGCTATGGAATTCAGGCCCTTAAAAATGGAAATTTTGCAAATGACCTCAGATTTCGACGAAACCAGTTTTGTTGGATCCGCAGTGTCAAGTTATTGCTAGATTCCAAATTTCATAATTTTTCGAATCAATGTGTGAGCGTGGCATAGGAAAACGCGTTTGACCAGTTTCAGTTGATTTTAATCGACTGGAAAATGGCCATTTTTCTAACGGTCTCAGAATTCGACGAAACTAGTTTTGTTAGGACCGTATCGTCAATACGAAGCTAGAAAATATTTTTCGAGAATTTTTAGAGCTAGTATGTGACCCCGGTAATTTGAAATGTACGTTTAAAAATTCAATATAGTGATTTAAATGAAATTTAACGGAAACTGATTGTAACAATCAAATCAGCCTACGATACATATCCTATGGTGTTCGGAATGGGGGTGAAACGTTATGGACGACAGGCGGTGGGCCTCGTTACGAGGTCGTATGTAAAAGTCAACTATTTGCAAAATTAAAATAATAATAAAAATAAAATAAGCCTTTCTCTCTCCCCTCCCCCTTATTTCATTCTGGCCCCCCCTATTTCTTCATTCGCTCAGAATCAAAAAGAAAAAAGAAAAAAAACCCGAACGAACGAAGACGGAGGCCGCCACCACCGCTCCTACCACCATCGCACCATCGCCAAACACCAACCCCAGCGTCGCCGGTCCCCAGCCCTCCTCCCCTGGCCTCCAGCGACCTCGTCGAATTCCCCCCAGTCCCCAAACCCTTGACCCCACCGTGTAGCCTCCAGTTCTCGCATCCGCACCGGTGGCAGCAGCGCCAAGATCGGAGGTCTGACAGCCTCTGACATCCGTTCGTCCTTCGCCGGTCATCTCAGGCGAGCCCTCCAGTCTTCGGTGAGCAACTGCAACGCGCCCCTCTGCAATTCCATCAACGTTTTTCCCTTCCCGCTGTGAGTTTTTAACCTCTTTTGATTTTGATTTTTAGTTTATAAAATCATACGGTTTTTAAATATGTAAAGACAAGATTTTTATCATCAAGAAATAAAAATAGGATTTTTATATATTGAACTTCGAAATAAAAATAGGATTTTTATATATTGAACTTCGAAATAAAAATATGATTTTTATATATTGAACTTAGAAATAAAAATATGATTTTTATATATTGAACTTCGAAATAAAAATAGGATTTTTATATATTGAACTTCGAAATAAAAATAGGATTTTTATATATTGAACTTCGAAATAAAAATAGGATTTTTATATATTGAACTTCGAAATAAAAATATGATTTTTATATATTGAACTTCGAAATAAAAATGTGATTTTTATATATTGATCATCGAAGTAAAAATATGATTTGTATATATTGAATAGCGAAGTAAAAATTCGATTTTTACATATGTAGTGAAAGCGGACAACGAAGGTGACAAAAAGGCGAGAACGAAGAAGATTTATATCAATGAAGTGTCGTGAAGTTGGATAGCTATCTGTGAGAATTTCTCACCTTTCAATTTCATTTCTATTTATATATATATACTAGGATGCAGACGGTGCTTAGTAGCACCCGACACAATCGTCCACAGACCATGGACTTGTTTGTTTGGTTGCATAGATTAGTTATATGATGTGATTTGAATTTGGTTGTTTGGTGATTTTGATTGATGTGTGAATGGCGTGGGCCTTCACTAGACCGGGGATAAGGCTAGGCCTTGTCCCGTTTCTAGTATCGTGCCGTTATGCCGCCGAAATTTTCTAAAATAAGTTAGAAAAATAAAAATATCATTTTATTTAAAGAATGAACTGAATAGAAATTCATATGTTAAAATAAAATGTTTTATCGTTAAAAATATAATTTTTAACGTGAAGTGAATAAAATAAAATATTCATTTACAAACCGGACGGTTTGTTTATGTACACCTATTTGAATGACATTGATTAGGACGATAAATTTTACACATCGCCCAACTGAACAAATAAAATCTGTATTTGATTGTTTGAAGCCCTACACGGGTGTTGGGATGAAATTTGAAGTTCACTCATCCTGATTGATTAAATATGTCGATCGATTGATTGACAGGCTGTTATAAGCGTTAGATATCTATATTTGATGCTTATACAGTGTAGTGCACTTTGGTTGATGGTTGATTATTTTTCAATGCTATTATACATGTGTTGTATGAAAATCCATATAATTAACTTTATATGGTAATTGATTGGGCCTCATTCCAATTTGAAAAATAAAGAACAATATAAAATAAAAGTTCATGTGTTGACAGTACTCATCCATTGAGATTGGTCATGTGTTGAACGAAATATTTTAGTAATAAAATTTACATCTTTATCAATATAAAATAAAAGTTCATGTGTTGACAGTACTCATCCATTGAGATTGGTCATGTGTTGAACGAAATATTTTAGTAATAAAATTTACATCTTTATCAATATAAAATAAAAGTTCATGTGTTGACAGTACTCATCCATTGAGATTGGTCATGTGTTGAACGAAATATTTTAGTAATAAAATTTACATCTTTATCGATATAAAATAAAAGTTCATGTGTTGACAGTACTCATCCATTGAGATTGGTCATGTGTTGAACGAAATATTTTGATAATAACAACTATTTTGAAAAAGAAATATTTGAAATAGAATATTTGAAAATAGAAATTTATGAAGCCGTGTTGATTAGTTTGACGCCATTTTGACGTGAACGATATTTATATCGATTTTATTCATTTCGAAATGAATTGAATATATAACGATTTCGAAATGAATTGAATATATAACGATTTCGAAATGAATTGAATATATAACGATTTCGAAATGAATTGAATATATAACGATTTCGAAATGAATTGAATATATAACGATTTCGAAATGAATTGAATATATAACGATTTCGAAATGAATTGAATATATAACGATTTCGAAATGAATTGAATTGAAAACGATTTCGAAATGCATTGAATTGAAAACGATTTCGAAATGAATTGAATTGAAAACTATTTCGAAATGAATTGAAGAGAAAACGAATGTGATTTCAATTGAATATATAATGAATTGGATTCGAATAGAAAACCAATTTGAATTGAATCGAATAGAAAACCAATTTGAATTGAATCGAATAGAAAACGACTTTGGAATTAAATTAAATTGAAAACGAATTCAAATTGAATTGAAAGCGAATTGAAATGAATTCAAATTGAATTAAAATTTGAATTGAATAGAAATGAATTTTAAAACGAATTTATAAAGAAGAATTCAATTTTGATTTGAATTGAAAAGGAAGTTGAAATTGCTTTTGAAACGAATTTAAAACTATTTATATAATTCGTTTTAAATAGAAATCGACGAAATATATATAATATATATATATATATATTATATATAATATAATGGCCTGAATAGAACGCGCCGCGCCGCGGCAGTTCGTGAATTTTAACCATTTATTTCAAACGGACATTACGGGAGATCCGACCGTCGGATTCTCCTAAAACCGGAACCGTTGGGTTCGTATCGAAAAGAGCTTTCTAAAGAATATTAGAAATTTGAAATCTAATGGTTGGATTTGGAATTATGTCCAAATAAAATTTGAAAAAGGTCGCAGTAAGTGCAGTTCGATGGCCATTGATGGAAATCGACTGTACGGGCCTTGATAAAATTATTAAAAATAGTAATAATTTGTGTAAAATCATAAGAAATGATTTAGAAAGAATTGGGATGAAAAGCTCCAAATTCGAAAAGATAAAAATAGATTTTTATCGAAATGAACTAGTTTTGAACTAGAATTATAATTCTATTTATTTTTAAGTAAATAAATTGAATTTGAAAAGGGTTTTAAAAATAACCAGAATTTCCAATGATTGCATTGGAGTGGATTTGAATCGAAATTGTCTTCGGAATATTTCAATATTGGATTTCATGATTATACAAATGTTGTTATGGAAATTTGAAAGATATATATATATATATATATATATATATATATATATCGTTATTTCCAATGCGATATTTGTTAGTCGTAGAATTTGATATTTAATATAAGCCGGTATATTTTCTATTCAGAGCCTTGTATTGAATATCAAATGTGATTTGGGTTTGTCGTGAATGGTGTCTTCACTAACACTGTTCTTGAACCCAGTTGAGAAAAGATTAAATATTTTTATTTAGATTTAATGAAGTGTACCAATTAAATAATATTTAATTGGAATTGAATTGATATTGATTTTTGGGTTTATCGTGAACAGTGTTTTAAATAACACTCGTTCTTTAACCCGATAATCAATGGAATGTGACTTTGGGTTTATCGTGAACCGTGTTTTAAATGACACGGATTCTTTAACCCAGTTAACGATTAAAACTAAGTGGAGTTTTAATGAATCTTTAATTAGATTGAAATGATCGAAAATGGAGTATCACCAGTTTTGCTCCAGGCGATAGTTAAATCTTTAATTAGATTTGAATGTGAAATGGTAATTAAATTTACCGATAACACTGTGGTGTTAGATATGAAGTATTACCAGTTTTACTTCATGGGATGAATAGGTTGGGATGGGGAAATTAAAATAAATAATTACTTCGGTAAGGTTCGCTAATCCCGACTAGTTTGAATTGAGATTCAAAAATAGAATAAAGAATAAATTCAAGGAATTTATCTTGGATAAAATTAATGGGAACCTTTCCCTATGAATGTGAAATTTAGAAACTAACTGTCGGTTAGCCAAGCGGAATGGTTTTCTGAATATTGATCTGATGTCGGTTTCGGCCTTCGGGGTTAATATTTGGGGAATTATTCTCTTGATTAATTTATGGTTAGTGACTGATGAATTGGAATGAGGCGTATGTTGTGTTTGTGTAACACTTATTTAAAATATACGCGAGTTATTCGGGAAGACCGGGTTTATCCCATTCTGAATAACTGATACGACGATAAGTCGAAGATGAAGACGATGGTCGAAGACCGGAGGTCTTCACGTCGTTTGGGTAATTACTGATGATCTTGATTGGGCTGTACACCCAAGAAGATGGAAACAGTTAGTGATCGTCCAGACGTACTTGGAGATCGATGGATATGTGGGGTACTAGGTGCCTCCGGTTTCGTTCAGACCCAGAACGGACTTGTAAATGGACTGTGTGTCTGACATTGGATTTTAGTCTGTGTGATTGATCTCTATTAAATATATATCTGTTTGGCGGCGGAGAATTTATTCTCTTGCTTAACGCCCTTCTCTGAGACGTACGAGCTCAGGGGTTATATATTGATGGATATCAAACGCATGGAGTGAATTGCCTGTGTGGCATGCCTAAGTGGCAATTGATCGGGGCTTCTGTTGAAAAGCAAAGTCTTGTGGTGATGATCAAAACAAGGCCTTTGTGGCGTAGCTTTGTGTAACGTTTACTTCGCGTGTTTCACACCCGGTATGAACCAAAAACAGGAGACGGACCTCAGGGAGGGCATGCGTTTCTTTCTAGTTAGAAGTGGCGTCAGTGGTTTTACACGCCCTGACGAGTTTGACTTATATGGTTGTTGCTATTTCGAGGCGCCTCGGATTGATCGGTCGTTCTCGAACCGATGGAGTCATTTAGTTGGCTCGTTTACGCCCCAAAGGGCGGGGAAACGTATTGTACTGGCACTATAACCCACATCGGTGGACCGGCCCTGACGATCCAAGGGGCAGTTGCGGCTGTTCCGGTGGCTCGGGCTAGAGAGTCACAAATCGGTAGAGGATCTTGCCCCTAGCCTCGGTTCATACCATAAATGATAACCCAACTTCCAATACGACATTGCGGTTTTGATTGTAAACCTATATGTGGCGACATAGTGGCATGGGACGCTCATGCCGCCTATGATTGATACTTATGATTTGCAGTTGTTTTATACACTATGCACTTATAATAGTATCAAGCGATTTATTTTAAACGTATAAAGCATTCTTTGGCTGCTATAAGGGAAAACCCTATCCTCGGCTGCGTTGCATTGTGTGATGGGACCTGGGTCTTATAACAGCTTCATTTTTCTTTATTTAGCATTGCGCTGTTTGTTTTATGCACTGGTATTCTTGGGAGGAAACCCGTTCCGTGTTATACGGCGTGGTCCCTTGATTTACCTAACTTTAAAATAAAGATTAACTGTTTTAGTTCTCACACCAGTCACATGACTGACCTGGAGTTTATTGTTTTAACCTAAACTCTGGGTGCCCTTATTTTGACACGGGCAGCTAGTAGTTTTGGTTATGCAGATTTATATTCACAGGATCCTGGTTTACAGCTGGAATGATATCCGAAAAGCTTTGTATCCGTATATCCCTTCTAGTTGTGTATTGTATTATTTTCCGCTGCGATGTATTTAAATGTAATTTAAATCTCTGATATTTCTGTGTAATATTCATTTATACTCTGTATATTCTTGTAATCTGATGCATTGTTGTAATATACAACGAAATGTTCTTCTGTATGCGTTTTGATGTGGCTTGTTCTTGAACTATCCGCCGCTTTCCTTTACGGGGAAGTTACGGGTTTTCACAGTTGGTATCAGAGCTTTGGTTTACAGAGCTCGAGAACAAGACACATTAGAACCATACGAAAGAATTCATCAGATATTGGATTAGTAATATCCAATTAGAATGACTCGTTAGAGATAGGATCAGTAGTATCCTAGAACGAGTGTGAAGAGTATATTTTTCAAATGAAAACAAATTTTGTTTTGAAAATTTAAATCAATTATTCGTACTTGATTATTTATTTATGTTGATGTGGACAATCCAGAATATATAGATTTTGCGTATACGTCTGATCCACGTGTATTTGAAATTTTAATATATTGGATAGATATAGCATCACACTCTAGTCGCCCGGAGATGATATTGATGATAGCGATCGCATCATCAACATTTATGTTCGAGTTTCGAAGGTGTGATTTTCTATATATTTCCATTAGACTGGTGTGAGAACCAAAACTAATATAGCTAGAATACATTGTTGTGATTTGGCATCAAAACGTGATTTTCTTTATAGATATCAAAGTTATGGATTTCAAATGATAATTCACTAATTGATTGATGTTTGTGTTGTTTGTTTATTTGTTTGATAATTTTGAACCGTTATGCCTAATTGAACCTAATATTGAATTGTATTGAAATTTGGTCGCATTTGCTTGCATATACATATACTTACATTGAACAGGTCATAGCAAGGAGGCTAGAGCCAGAGAATAAAATTTGTTTGCCCGACAAATAGGTACATGTTTACTACATAATTTACTGTTTTGTTTGGGTGATGATGATTTTATGAGCCTATTGGCTAGCCGCTTGGCTTCTCCTTTTTCTTTTTGAGATCTGAAGGACCGGGGAAGCTATTTGAAATTCCCCGATGCTCCCGGTGCAGGGGAGGTTATGGCGAAATTTTTCGAAAATTTAGGGTGTTAGCCAAATTTTTGAAGAATTTGAAAATTCTCAGAAACTGAAAAGTTGGAGAATGGAAGCCAGACCGAACGTAGAGTTGATTAATCAAACCACTTTCGACTTTGTTCCTTTTCGGGGACGAAAAGTTTTAAGTGGGGGAGATTGTAACAACCCGAAAATCTGGGCCAATTTAAAATTTTTATTTTGGTAATTTTAGCGAATTTTGATTATTTAAAATGAATTATTTTAAATAATATCGACGAGAAATTTATTTTGAATATAATTCGAATGTATATATTTATACGCGTCGTCGTTAGAATATAAATATTTATATATAATTATAAATAGAATTGAAAATGGCGCGGTAGTTCGATAATTCGATTTTAAACTTCAATTTAATGTACCGGGTGCAAAACAATCCGGATTTTAGTGAAACCAAAAATGATAGGATCTAATTGATGATATCTTTCCAACGAATCCGAAAAATCAAGATTTCATAGCGGGAATCAAAAGATATGTCCAGTTGAAAATTCTGAATATTCGCTATGGAATTCAGGCCCTTAAAAATGGAAATTTTGCAAATGACCTCAGATTTCGACGAAACCAGTTTTGTTGGATCCGCAGTGTCAAGTTATTGCTAGATTCCAAATTTCATAATTTTTCGAATCAATGTGTGAGCGTGGCATAGGAAAACGCGTTTGACCAGTTTCAGTTGATTTTAATCGACTGGAAAATGGCCATTTTTCTAACGGTCTCAGAATTCGACGAAACTAGTTTTGTTAGGACCGTATCGTCAATACGAAGCTAGAAAATATTTTTCGAGAATTTTTAGAGCTAGTATGTGACCCCGGTAATTTGAAATGTACGTTTAAAAATTCAATATAGTGATTTAAATGTAAATTTAACGGAAACTGATTGTAACAATCAAATCAGCCTACGATACATATCCTATGGTGTTCGGAATGGGGGTGAAACGTTATGGACGACAGGCGGTGGGCCTCGTTACGAGGTCGTATGTAAAAGTCAACTATTAGCAAAATTAAAATAATAATAAAAATAAAATAAGCCTTTCTCTCTCCCCTCCCCCTTATTTCATTCTGGCCCCCCCTATTTCTTCATTCGCTCAGAATCAAAAAGAAAAAAAACCCGAACGAACGAAGACGGAGGCCGCCACCACCGCTCCTACCACCATCGCACCATCGCCAAACACCAACCCCAGCGTCGCCGGTCCCCAGCCCTCCTCCCCTGGCCTCCAGCGACCTCGTCGAATTCCCCCCAGTCCCCAAACCCTTGACCCCACCGTGTAGTCTCCAGTTCTCGCATCCGCACCGGTGGCAGCAGCGCCAAGATCGGAGGTCTGACAGCCTCTGACATCCGTTCGTCCTTCGCCGGTCATCTCAGGCGAGCCCTCCAGTCTTCGGTGAGCAACTGCAACGCGCCCCTCTGCAATTCCATCAACGTTTTTCCCTTCCCGCTGTGAGTTTTTAACCTCTTTTGATTTTGATTTTTGGTTTATAAAATCATACGGTTTTTAAATATGTAAAGACAAGATTTTTATCATCAAGAAATAAAAATAGGATTTTTATATATTGAACTTCGAAATAAAAATAGGATTTTTATATATTGAACTTCGAAATAAAAATAGGATTTTTATATATTGAACTTAGAAATAAAAATATGATTTTTATATATTGAACTTAGAAATAAAAATATGATTTTTATATATTGAACTTCGAAATAAAAATAGGATTTTTATATATTGAACTTCGAAATAAAAATAGGATTTTTATATATTGAACTTCGAAATAAATATAGGATTTTTTATATATTGAACTTCGAAATAAAAATATGATTTTTATATATTGAACTTCGAAATAAAAATGTGATTTTTATATATTGATCATCGAAGTAAAAATATGATTTGTATATATTGAATAGCGAAGTAAAAATTCGATTTTTACATATGTAGTGAAAGCGGACAACGAAGGTGACAAAAAGGCGAGAACGAAGAAGATTTATATCAATGAAGTGTCGTGAAGTTGGATAGCTATCTGTGAGAATTTCTCACCTTTCAATTTCATTTCTATTTATATATATATACTAGGATGCAGACGGTGCTTAGTAGCACCCGACACAATCGTCCACAGACCATGGACTTGTTTGTTTGGTTGCATAGATTAGTTATATGATGTGATTTGAATTTGGTTGTTTGGTGATTTTGATTGATGTGTGAATGGCGTGGGCCTTCACTAGACCGGGGATAAGGCTAGGCCTTGTCCCGTTTCTAGTATCGTGCCGTTATGCCGTCGAAATTTTCTAAAATAAGTTAGAAAAATAAAAATATCATTTTATTTAAAGAATGAACTGAATAGAAATTCATATGTTAAAATAAAATGTTTTATCGTTAAAAATATAATTTTTAACGTGAAGTGAATAAAATAAAATATTCATTTACAAACCGGACGGTTTGTTTATGTACACCTATTTGAATGACATTGATTAGGACGATAAATTTTACACATCGCCCAACTGCACAAATAAAATCTGTGTTTGATTGTTTGAAACCCTACACGGGTGTTGGGATGAAATTTGAAGTTCACTCATCCTGATTGATTAAATATGTCGATCGATTGATTGACAGGTTGTTATAAGCGTTAGATATCTATATTTGATGCTTATACAGTGTAGTGCACTTTGGTTGATGGTTGATTATTTTTCAATGCTATTATACATGTGTTGTATGAAAATCCATATAATTAACTTTATATGGTAATTGATTGGGCCTCATTCCAATTTGAAAAATAAAGAACAATATAAAATAAAAGTTCATGTGTTGACAGTACTCATCCATTGAGATTGGTCATGTGTTGAACGAAATATTTTAGTAATAAAATTTACATCTTTATCAATATAAAATAAAAGTTCATGTGTTGACAGTACTCATCCATTGAGATTGGTCATGTGTTGAACGAAATATTTTAGTAATAAAATTTACATCTTTATCGATATAAAATAAAAGTTCATGTGTTGACAGTACTCATCCATTGAGATTGGTCATGTGTTGAACGAAATATTTTAGTAATAAAATTTACATCTTTATCGATATAAAATAAAAGTTCATGTGTTGACAGTACTCATCCATTGAGATTGGTCATGTGTTGAACGAAATATTTTGATAATAACAACTATTTTGAAAAAGAAATATTTGAAATAGAATATTTGAAAATAGAAATTTATGAAGCCGTGTTGATTAGTTTGACGCCATTTTGACGTGAACGATATTTATATCGATTTTATTCATTTCGAAATGAATTGAATATATAACGATTTCGAAATGAATTGAATATATAACGTTTTCGAAATGAATTGAATATATAACGATTTCGAAATGAATTGAATATATAACGATTTCGAAATGAATTGAATATATAACGATTTGGAAATGAATTGAATATATAACGATTTCGAAATGAATTGAATATATAACGATTTCGAAATGAATTGAATTGAAAACGATTTCGAAATGAATTGAATTGAAAACGATTTCGAAATGAATTGAATTGAAAACGATTTCGAAATGAATTGAAGAGAAAACGAATGTGATTTCAATTGAATATATGACGAATTTGATTCGAATAGAAAACCAATTTGAATTGAATCGAATAGAAAACCAATTTGAATTGAATCGAATAGAAAACGACTTTGGAATTGAATTAAATTGAAAACGAATTCAAATTGAATTGAAAGCGAATTGAAATGAATTCAAATTGAATTGAAATTTGAATTGAATAGAAATGAATTTTAAAACGAATTTATAAAGAAGAATTCAATTTTGATTTGAATTGAAAAGGAAGTTGAAATTGCTTTTGAAACGAATTTAAAACTATTTATATAATTCGTTTTAAATAGAAATCGACGAAATATATATAATATATATATTATATATATATAATATAATGGCCTGAATATAACGCGCCGCGCCGCGACAGTTCGTGAATTTCGACCATTTATTTCAAACGGACATTACGGGAGATCCGACCGTCGGATTCTCCTAAAACCGGAACCGTTGGGTTCGTATCGAAAAGAGCTTTCTAAAGAATATTAGAAATTTGAAATCTAACGGTTGGATTTGGAATTATGTCCAAATCAAATTTGAAAAAGGTCGCTGTAAGTGCAGTTCGATGGCCATTGATGGAAATCGACTGTACGGGCCTTGATAAAATTATTAAAAATAGTAATAATTTGTGTATAATCATAAGAAATGATTTAGAAAGAATTGGGATGATAAACTCCAAATTTGAAAAGATAAAAATAGATTTTTATCGAAATGAACTAGTTTTGAACTAGAATTATAATTCTATTTATTTTTAAGTAAATAAATTGAATTTGAAAAGGGTTTTAAAAATAACCAGAATTTGCAATGATTGCATTGGAGTGGATTTGAATCGAAATTGTCTTCGGAATATTTCGATGTTGGATTTCGTGATTATACAAATGTTGTTATGGAAATTTGAAAGATATATATATATATATATATATATATATCGTTATTTCCAATGCGATATTTGTTAGTCGTAGAATTTGATATTGAATATAAGGCGGTATATTTTCTATTCAGAGCCTTGTATTGAATATCAAATGTGATTTGGGTTTGTCGTGAATGGTGTCTTCACTAACACTGTTCTTGAACCCAGTTGAGAAAAGATTAAATCTTTTTATTTAGATTTAATGAAGTGTACCAATTAAATAATATTTAATTGGAATTGAATTGATATTGATTTTTGGGTTTATCGTGAACAGTGTTTTAAATAACACTCGTTCTTTAACCCGATAATCAATGGAATGTGACTTTGGGTTTATCATGAACCGTGTTTTAAATGACACGGATTCTTTAACCCAGTTAACGATTAAAACTAAGTGGAGTTTTAATGAATCTTTAATTAGATTGAAATGATCGAAAATGGAGTATCACCAGTTTTGCTCCAGGCGATAGTTAAATCTTTAATTAGATTTGAACGTGAAATGTTAATTAAATTTACCGATAACACTGTGGTGTTAGATATGAAGTATTACCAGTTTTACTTCATGGGATGAATAGGTTGGGATGGGGAAATTAAAATAAATAATTACTTCGGTAAGGTTCGCTAATCCCGACTAGTTTGAATTGAGATTCAAAAATAGAATAAAGAATAAATTCAAGGAATTTATCTTGGATAAAATTAATGGGAACCTTTCCCTATGAATGTGAAATTTAGAAACTAACTGTCGGTTAGCCAAGCGGAATGGTTTTCTGAATATTGATCTGATGTCGGTTTCGGCCTTCGGGGTTAATATTTGGGGAATTATTCTCTTGATTAATTTACGGTTAGTGACTGATGAATTGGAATGAGGTGTATGTTGTGTTTGTGTAACACTTATTTAAAATATACGCGAGTTATTCGGGAAGACCGGGTTTATCCCATTCTGAATAACTGATACGACGATAAGTCGAAGATGAAGACGATGGTCGAAGACCGGAGGTCTTCACGTCGTTTGGGTAATTACTGATGATCTTGATTGGGCTGTACACCCAAGAAGATGGAAACAGTTAGTGATCGTCCAGACGTACTTGGAGATCGATGGATATGCGGGGTACTAGGTGCCTCCGGTTTCGTTCAGACCCAGAACGGACTTGTAAATGGACTGTGTGTCTGACATTGGATTTTAGTCCGTGTGATTGATCTCTATTAAATATATATCTGTTTGGCGGCGGAGAATTTATTCTCTTGCTTAACGCCCTTCCCTGAGACGTACGAGCTCAGGGGTTATATATTGATGGATATCAAACGCATGGAGGGAATTGCCTGTGTGGCATGCCTAAGTGGCAATTGATCGGGGCTTCTGTTGAAAAGCAAAGTCTTGTGGTGATGATCAAAGCAAGGCCTTTGTGGTGTAGCTTTGTGTAACGTTTACTTCGCGTGTTTCACACCCGGTATGAACCAAAAACGGGAGACGGACCTCAGGGAGGGCATGCGTTTCTTTCTAGTTAGAAGTGGCGTCAGTGGTTTTACACGCCCTGACGAGTTTGACTTATATGGTTGTTGCTGTTGCGAGGCGCCTCGGATTGATCGGTCGTTCTCGAACCGATGGAGTCATTTAGTTGGCTCGTTTACGCCCCAAAGGGCGGGGAAACGTATTGTTCAGGCACTATAATCCACATCGGTGGACCGGCCCTGACGATCCAAGGGGCAGTTGCGGCTGTTCCGGTGGCTCGGGCTAGAGAGTCACAAATCGGTAGAGGATCTTGCCCCTAGCCTCGGTTCATACCATAAATGATAACCCAACTTCCAATACGACATTGCGGTTTTGATTGTAAACCTATATGTGGCGACATAGTGGCATGGGACGCTCTTGCCGCCTATGATTGATACTTATGATTTGCAGTTGTTTTATACACTATGCACTTATAATAGTATCAAGCGATTTGTTTTAAACGTATCAAGCATTCTTTGGCTGTTATAAGGGAAAACCCTATCCTCGGCTGCGTTGCATTGTGTGATGGGACCTGGGTCTTATAACAGCTTCATTTTTCTTTATTTAGCATTGCGCTGTTTGTTTTATGCACTGGTATTCTTGGGAGGAAACCCGTTCCGTGTTATACGGCGTGGTCCCTTGATTTACCTAACTTTAAAATAAAGATTAACTGTTTTAGTTCTCACACCAGTCACATGACTGACCTGGAGTTTATTGTTTTAACCTAAACTCTGGGTGCCCTTATTTTGACACGGGCAGCTAGTAGTTTTGGTTTTGCAGATTTATATTCACAGGATCCTGGTTTACAGCTGGAATGATATCCGGAAAGCTTTGTATCCATATATCTCTTCTAGTTGTGTATTGTATTATTTTCCGCTGCGATGTATTTAAATGTAATTTAAATCTCTGATATTTCTGTGTAATATTCATTTATACTCTGTATATTCTTGTAATCTGATGCATTGTTGTAATATACAACGAAATGTTCTTCTGTATGCGTTTTGATGTGGCTTGTTCTTGAACTATCCGCCGCTTTCCTTTACGGGGAAGTTACGGGTTTTCACAGATTTTTAATTTGAAGAAGACGTGATTTTTAAAATGAAATGGTAAAATATTTCTTTAAATGGAATATAAAAATATGATTTTTAAATTTTGAAACATAGAATAAAAAATTCGATTTTTATATATATGAAGTAGCGATAGAAATTTGATTTTTATATATAGCGAAGTAAAAATATAATTTTTAATATGAACAGCGGGAAAAGGAGTGCGATAGAACGGACTAAGATCAAAAACAAAATCCGAGCCGTTCAGAAATAAAGAATGGCGGAGTGGAAACCCAAGGTGAGAACTTTTCACCAAAATTATTTTTATACAGTTATTTATTTCATAACTGCATGTATGAACTGTTCCCCGTCGTCCACAGACCATGGACGACTTGTTTGTTTGATTGTGTTGTGAAAATTGGTTGTGATGTGAAATGGACTAAATAAAATAAAATATTCATGTGTTGAATAAAATAAAATATTCATGTGTTGAAATAAAATAAATATTCATTTACAAATCGGACGATTTGTTTATGTACACCCATTTGACTGATATTGATTGGGACGATATATTTTACACATCGCCCAACTGTACAAATAATATTCAGTATTTGTTGGTTGAAACCCCACACGGGTATTAGGATGATATTTGAAGTACACTAATCCCAATTGTTTAGTTGTATGTCAATTGATAGGTTAACAGACTGTTGAAAGCGTTAATTATTTATAATTAGTGCTTATACAGTGTAGAATGCACTCTGGATGATGGATTGTTGTTTTCGTTGTTGTTATATACATGTGTTGTATGAAATCCATATAAATAACATTATATGGTAATTGACTGTGTCTGATTCCAGTTCAGAAAGAATGAATATATTAAAATAACGAATATTTTAAAATAAGGAATATTTTAGAATAATATTCGGAAAAGAATCAAAATATGATTTTGATGTCCGATTTCGGATGTACACGAATATATTTAAATATATAAAGCGGTGTTGATTAATTTAACGCCATTTTGACGCGAATGATATTTATATCGATTTTATTCATATTTAAAATGAATATCGAAAAGGAATTGATTTCAAAATCTGAAGTTTGAAAATATTATCATTTATATATTAATGATATGGAATATTCAATTTTGATTTATAAAATACGTTTTGAATGGTAATCGACGAAATATATATATTATATATATAATATAATGGCCTGAATAGAATGCGCCGCGATGCGGCAGTTCGCGAATTTCGACCATTGACTTCGAATATGGGAGATCCGACCGTTGGATTCTCCTAAAACCGGAACTGTTGGGTTCGGATCGAAAAGATTTTTCTAACGAATATTAGAGATTTGAAATCTAACGGTTGGATTTGGAATTATGACCAAATCAAATTTGGAAAAGGACATTGTAAGTGCAGTTCGATGGCCGTTTATGGAAATCGACTGTACGGGCCTTGATAAAATTAATAAAAATATCAATAATTAGTGTAAAATCATAAGAAATGATTTGGATAGAATTGGGATGAAAAATTCCATATTTGAAAACATAAAAATAGATTTTTATCGAAATGAACTAGTTATTAACTAGAATTATGATCCAATATTTTTAAATAAGTAAATTGGATTTGAAATGGTTTTAAAAATAACCAGGATTTCCAATATATGAATTGGAATGGATTTGAATCGAAATTGTTTTTGGAATATTTCGATGTTGGATTTCGAGATTATACAGATATTGTTATGGAGAATTGAAAGATATATTTATATCATTATTTCCAATACGATATTTGTTGGTTGTAGTATTTGATATTGAATATAAGCCGATATATTTTCTCTTCAGAGCCTTGTATTTAATATCAAATGGGATTTTGGGTTTGTCGTGAACGGTGTCTTCAGTAACACTGTTCTTGAACCCCACGTGAAGAGGATAAATCTTTTAATTAAATTTGTTAGAGTTTCCAATTATATTTAATAATTGTAATAAAATGGAATGTGAATTGGGTTTATCGTGAACTGTGTTTTTAACAACATTCGTTCTTTAACCCCATTTACAGTGAAATGTGATTTGTAATTTATAAATCTTTTGTTAAGATTTAAAGGAGATTTTCCAAAGTAGAGTTTTCCAATTTAACATATGAAATTGGAATTGAATGGAATTCGATTTGGTAATAATCGAAATGAGCTTCTATAGAGGAAGACTGTTAATATATATGGAATTTAAAAGGCTTTGCCATTATTCCATTTATATCATCGGTTGGATATGGAAGTTCGTGTCAATTATATATATTGATATGTTTTCCTAAAGATTCCATTGTTAAAGGAATGTGATTTTGGGTTTATCGTGAACTGTGTTTTAAATGACATTAGTTCTTTAACCCAGTTAAAGATAAGATTTATTTCTTAACTTTGAATAATCATTAAGTAATGATTTTTGGAAACTAAAACTGAGTTAGAGTTTTAATGAATCTTTAAGTAGATTGAAAGGTGAATTTGATAACTAAAATTATCAAATTCAAGAAATGATCGAGAATGGAGTATCACCAGTTTTGCTCCAGGCGACAGTTAAACCTTTAATTAGATTTGAACATGAAATGGTATTTGAATTTACCAATAACACTGTGGTGTTAGATATGAAGTATTACCAGTTTTGCTTCATAGGATGAATAGGTTGGGATTGGGAAATTAAACAAATGGTTACTTTGGTAAGGGTTGCTAATCCCGACTAGTTTGGATAAACGACAATTTGGTTTGAATTGAAATCCAAAAGAAGATTAAAGAATAAATTTAAAGAATTTATCTTTGATAAAATTAATGGGAACCTTTCCCAAAGTATAAGAATATTTGAATAAAGGAATGTTCTGGATTGGAATGAGGCGTATGTTGTGTTTTTATAGGACTTGTTTAATATATACGCGAGTTATTCAGAAAGACCGGGTTTATCCCATTCTGAATAACTGATTCGACAATGTGTCGAGGATGAAGATGGTGGTTGAAGACTGGAGGTCTTCACATCGTTTGGGTGATTACTGATGTCTTGATTGGGTTGTACACCCAAGAAAAGGTAATAAGTGGTTATCGTCCAGATGTACTTAGAGATCGACCAGATATGCGAGGGCCTCTCTCCTGTATTGGACATATGGGACGAGGAATAAGGTGCCTCCGATTTCGCTTAGACCCAAAACGAACTTGTAAATGGATGTGTGTCTGACATCGGATTTCATTCTATGTGATTGATAGACATCGGTTGCATAGCGTGAATTGCCTGTGTGGCATGCTGAGAAGCAAATGATCAAGGCTTCTGTTAAAAAGCAGAGTCTTGTGGTTGATGATCCAAACACGGCTTTGATATAGCATAGCTTTGTGTAGCGTTGATTCGCGAGCCTCACACCTTGGTGTGAACCAGAAACGGGAGAGGACATCAGGGAGGGCATGCATTTCCTTCTAGCTAGGAGTGGTGTCAGCATTTTGCAAGCCCTGACGTTTTACTTATGTGGATGATGGATAGCGAGGCGCCTCGGTTATATCGGTTGTTCCGGGGCCGATGGTTTGGTCGGGATATGACCAGTTTATGCCTCATAGGGTGGGGAAATGCAATGTTCAGGCATTTTAATCCACTCCGTGTGGAACGGCCCTGATGATCCAAGGGTCGATGCGCTCTGACCCTGAGGCTCGGGCTAGAGAGTCTTGAAGCGGTAAGGACGATCCCTTGCCTTGTTTCACAGACGGAAATCCAACTTCCAATAGTGACATTTCGGTTTTGATTGTAGAGCCTAGTATTGGCGACATGGTATATGGTACCCGTGCCATCTAGGATTGATACATTTATATTTGAAGTTTTTTTATACACTATGCACTTATAATAGTATTAAATGATTTGTTTTAACGTACCAAGCATGTTTGGCTATTATAAGGGAAACCCCTATCCTCCGGCTTGCGTTGCATTGTGTTTTGGGACCTAGGTCTTATAATAGCTTCATTTCCAAAAAGCATTGCGCAATTTTGTTATATGCACTGGTATTCTTGGGAGGAAACCCGTTCCGTGTTATACGGCGTGGTCCCTTGATATATCTGATTTTAAAGTAAAGTTTTAAATAGTTGTTTTAGTTCTCACACCAGTCACATGACTGGCCTGGAGTTTATTATTTTAAACTAAACTCTGGGTGCCCCTGTTTTCCTTACGGACAGCTAGTAGTTTTGATTTTGCAAATTTATATTCACAGGATCCTGGTTTATAGCTGGAATGATATTCGGAAAGCTCTGTATCCGTATATTCCTTTCAGTGGTGTTTTGTATTATTCTTCCGCTGCTATGTATTTAAATGTAATTTAAATCTCTGATATTTTTGTTCTGTATATTATTCATGTACACTCTGGAATATTCTTGTATTCTGATGAAATTGTTGTAATAAGCAATGAAATGTTCTTCTGTTTGTGTTCTGATTCGTCTTGTCCTCAAAACAGTTCGTGCTTTCCTTCACGGGGAAGTTCGGGTCGCTTCAGTAACTACCCACATTCTACGCATCGGAGGATCGTAGAATATTTATCTTATTTACATACAAAGTCGTATGGTCGTGTAACTTTGGGGAACGACTATAGGGGTCATTTCCCATGTTCATGATTTTTGCCGATTTTTTAGTGACCAGTTTGCCCTTGGCGAATCTTGTTTTGCCCATAACTTTTGATTGGTAAGGAGTTTTGACCTGAAATCACTTCCATTGGATCCAGATGATGATTTACCTTTCCGTAGTTTGGTCAAATTGATCAAACGGACTTACTGTTTGGGAGAATTAGCTCAAACAAGGTTTAGAAGGTGAAAAACAGCTTAATCGGGCCTAATTACGGTGATCAGCTAGGCCCATTGGGTATTTCGGGATTTGGGTTGCATAAGGGCTGATAAGGACTACAGAAACTCTCCTTTGTCATTTTCCAGCCGCCACAAACTTTCTCTTCAACCCTAACAATGGCTTCCACGTTCTAAATCTCTTCTAAACAACTCCTAATCGCGTTCTAATCAAGGATTAAGCTAAGCTACATCAAATTAAGGCAAATCAACACCAAATGTGAGTTGGAGCTGCTGTGTTGCATAGGAATTCGACCCAAAATAGTAGTAAAGTTCAGATCTATAATTCATTTGTGGCTAAGGTGAGTGATTAGCACATTTTTACACTAATTATGGCTAATTAGGGGTGATTAGTGTTTATTAGCGAAATTATGCATGTTAAAATTCTGGAAAAATATGTAAAAATTCTTAAATATTATTTTAGGGCTCTGATAAAAATTTGGGTTAATTTGGATATGTTTTGATAAACCTATCATTAGATATGGTTAAAAATGATTAAAGGGAAAAGCATGGGTTTTGGGTATGTTTGATGTAAAATAACCTATATGCTTGATGTTTTGACAATGTTGATTGATCCTATGTTCCTATGACTGTTTGGAATGTCAAGTAATCTTGTAAGAAAGTTAGAATGGTTGAAAACGCCATTGTATGGCGAAAATGGACAATATGTGCTTGTTGGAAAATGTGTAGGGTTTTAGATCGGATCGGATTATAGGGCTCGGATTGGATCGGAGAACCGAGTAAGGAAATTCGAACCGGACCAGAACTTGGCATAAGAGGAGGCTTGGCAAGAAGGAAGGCCATTTGCATAGAGTTGTAGTTAGGTTCGGAAGCGAGGGCGTGGGGATCGGATCGGAAATGGTGAGCACGAACCGAACCGAGGCTGGAGCAATCGAATCAAAACGAGTTGGAGTGGTGGCAGGAGGACCCGAACTGAACCAAATGAGATACCCGAACCGAACCGATGATGACTGGAGCACTATGCATATTCGAACCGAACGAGGCGTGGGCTATGAGCACCGAACCGAACCGGGTATGGAGTACCGAATCGAACCGGATGACCAAACTGAATCGAACGTTGTTCCTACTCTTACACGATAACTCTTATGAAGACCAACTCCAATTTGACCAGGAACCCGAGATGCAAAGGAATTCCAAATGGGAGGTTATTACTCAGGATCTCAATGGGGATCAACGAGTTAATGTCATGAGTGGGGCTTTGCTGCGGGACATGTGCAAAGAGGTTATCAATATCTATAGCTTTGACTCACTACCGAGAGACAAATATTGGATATGGATCAGTGCAGTGGAGTTGTCATGACTCCATGGGGCAAAGTGATCGTAGCAGGGCTATGAGCCAGTGCAGTGGAGTTGTCATGACTCCATGGGGAAAAGTGGACATAGCAAAGTATTTGTGGTTATGGATCAGTGCATTGGAGCCGTCATGACTCCATGGGGCAGAGTGATCGTAACAAAGAATTGGGTGATCAAAGTGGTAGATATCGTATACTTTACGCATTGAGTGAGAGGTGTGAGGATGATTGCTATGTTTGATGTTTGTTATCACCATGAAATGCACACCCCTCCCCATTATTTTCACACCATGTGTTAGTGTCACCTTAGAGTATTATACATCCTGTTGTGCTAACTCTTTGGTTGCAGGTCCAGGTTCAGGTATGGTTATGTATACCTGTTATTGTTCTGTTTTGCTGCTTATCGCTCATACCAGACTTTTGTCTGACCCAGAGTTTTATGTCTCTTCTTATTACTCTGGGTTCTCCTAAACGAGCAGACTAGAGACATGTTAACTGGTTATGCACGAGTAGCTGTCCGGAGACGAGCAGGAGGCTTACACGTACCATTTCCATATATTCTCTCTGTGTTGTTGCTGGTCACTACTTGGGGCATTAGTAGTGTACCTTCCTATTTTGCTTTAGAGACAGTTTTAAAAATTGTAATAAAGATGGTTTAGATCATAAGCTATATTTTGAATTTTCCGCTGCTATGATGATATAGTTTTCAGCTTATGCACTGTCTTGCCTGTTTTATATCAAGTTATGTTATTATTATATTTTGTTCCATGCGCTATGAGGTATACTACAGGTTCCTCGATGATCCATAGTTTCAAATTCCTTTTCCTTTGACGACCTTCCCGTGCTGGTTGGACATCGGCACAGTGAATTTCATTGGAAATGTCGGCTGGTGCGGGGCGGGCCGTCACAGTTGGTATTAGAGTCTAGGTTGTGTAGTTAACCTAGGGGAAGACATCAGGGAGAGATAGTATACGTATATGAGAGCGCGTATTTTTGATATTTTGCTTTTCAAAAGCTATACACATATATACTATTAGTATATTTAAGGATGAAGTCGCATTGCACTGGCACCACTATGGAGATAGTTAATCATTTTCTCTTTACAGATTGGACGATGAGCCGATATACAAGGGGTACGGGTTCAAGGGCCAATAGTAGGAATGTCCCTGACATGAGGACAATGTTTACTACCTTCATGCGAGGGATGCTTGGAGATGTTCAGGGAGCAACACGTAATGCTGCAAATGGTGGTGGTGCAGCGGTGCAGGTGCCTAGGGCCGATTTCGCCAAGCTGAATAAGGATTATACTAGTCTTGGTGGGAAGTCGTTCCACGGAATGGAATTGGCTACGGATGTTCAAGATTGGTTGGATAGTTGTGAGCGCATCTTCGAGGATTTGGGAATCGAAGACACAATGAAGAGAAAGCTAGAATCCCGCCAGTTGCAAGGACGGGCTATGAATTGGTGGAACGCTATTAAGGCAGCTACCCATGAGGATCAAGTTACTTGGGATCAGTTTAAGACCCGATTTAGTGATAAGTTTATCCCAGCTACCCAGAAGTCAGAGCTGTTTAGGAAGTTCTTGGAGCTTAAACAGAATGGTAGGGCAGTCTCGGAATACATAGCTGAGTTCGATAATTTATCAAAGTATGATTTATCTCTTATCGATACTGCCGAGAAGAAGAACGAGAAGTTCATAACTGGTTTAGATCAGTACTTGGGAGAAAGGCTTATAAACCATATTGATGAGACTTTTGAATCGATTGTTGGGAAAGCATTGAGATCAGAGAGCCTTTACCCTAAGCCCAAGACTGAAGTCGATGTTGCTTCTACAGAGGGGCCAAAGCCGCAGGCAAGCGGTGGAGGCAAGAATAATTCTCAGAACAAAAGGAATCATAATCAGGTCAAGGATGGTCAGAAAAAGAAAGACAGGAAATATGTAGAGTGCTTTAGCTGTGGCAAGAAGGGCCACTATGCTAAAGAATATCGAGTAAAGCCAACAGACAGGAAGTGCTTCAATTGTGGCCAAGTGGGGCATCATAAGGATAAATGTCCAAAACCTCCTAAAGAGAAGCATATTGTGAAAGCGTATGTTATTACTGTTGTTCCTTCTTCGTCGAATGCCCCAACTACGGCGGATAAAGGAAAGATTGCTGTCATTCAAGGTATGTTTTTTGCTTATGATGTTCATGTTCGAGTATTGTTTGATATTAGGGCTTCCCATTCATTCATATCTATTGACCTGGTAGATAGGTTGGGATTGGAACCCGAGCTTGTCGATAGACCTTTAGTTGTGATGAACCCGATCGGTGGTTCGACTAGCCTTAGTATGATTTGTCGAAATTTGGTCTTATTGAGTCATGGATGTATGTTTGCTTGTGATTGCTTTGTTTTGGGCTTTACTAGGTTTGGTATTATTTTGGGAGTAGCGATTGGCTCCAAAGATATGGGGTGGTGGTAGACCGTGAGGGATTTTCGGTGACTATTAGGGAGGATGATGGGCGGAGGGTAGTGTTTGGTGGCCTACCTAGTGATGAGGTGATGGCTAGTTTTCTAAATTCTCTCGACATTACGTAGGACAAGTTACCAGGGGCTCCCATTGTTGGCCAATATCCGGACATCTTCGGGGAAGTGACCGGACTTCCACCACACCGAGAGATTGAGTTCCGTATTGATTTAGTGGAAGATGCCAGACCTATATTGATGCCACTTCGTCGTATGGCACCATGGGAGCTGCGAGGGCTCGGGGTGCAAGTAAGCGATCTTTCTAAGAAGGGATTTATCCGAAGAAGTGTCTCCGAGTGGGGAGCACCAGTTGTATTTGGCACTAAGGCAGATGGTTCCCTTCGTTTATGTGTGAACTATCGCGAGTTGAATAAAGTGACTAGGAAGAATAAGTATCCTCTTCCGCGGATAGATGATTTGTTTGATCAACTGGAAGGAGCAAGAGTGTTCTCCCAGTTGGACCTCACGACAAGATTTCATCAGCTCCAAGTGGCAGCTGAGAGTATTCCCAAAACGGCATTTCGGACGCCGTCTGGATTCTACGAGTTGTTGGCCATGCCATTCGGGTTGACCAATGCACCAGCATATTTTGTGGATCTTATGAATAGAGTTTTCAGATATCAACTGAATAAGTTTGTTCTTGTATTCGTGGACAATATCTTGGTTTACTCGAGGACAGAGGAAGAACACAAGGAACATTTGAGGACAGTGATGGAGGTGTTGAGGAAACACCAACTAAAAGCGAAATTTTCTAAGTGTCACTTATGGAGGAGGGAAATGAGATTCTTGGGCCATGTCGTTTCAGAAAATGGTATTGCCGTGGATCCTGCGAAAGTGACTACGGTGCAAGATTGGTCTACGCCCAAGAATGCAATGGATGTGAGAAGTTTCTTGGGATTGGCTTGATATTATCGTAAGTTTATCTAAGACTTCTCCAAGATAGCGGCACCGTTAACTCAGTTGACCAAGAAGAATCAAGCTTTAACTTGGGATGGAAGGTGCGGGGATGCATTCATGAGCTTAAAGGAAAAGTTGACGTGTGCACCAGTGTTAGTTATTCCTAAAGGGAATGAAGAGATGACGGTATACACAGATTCCTGTAGTGCCGGACTAGGTGCTGTATTTATGCAAAGAGGTAGGGTTGTAGCTTATGCTAGTCGACAGCTAAAACCACATGAGAAAAGATATCCTATCCATGATTTGGAATTGGCAGCGATTGTGTTCGCGTTGAAGATGTGGAGACATTATCTCTTGGGAGAAAAATTCGAGTTGTTTACCGATCATAAATCATTAAAGTATCTTTTCTCTCAGAAGGATCTAAATCTTTGTCAGCAAAGATGGTTAGAATTCTTGGCTTCCTATGATTTTGATATAGCATATACACCAGGAAAAGGGCAATGAAGTAGTTGATGCATTAAGTAGGAGACATGCCAGTTTAGGGGCTATGTTTCTTGAATGGAAGCAACTGGAGTATATCGCAGGGTACGATTTCAGACCAAAAGTGCGAATTGGATCCAGAGATGTTAGCAAGTTTGACGATCATACCCACTTTGATTGAGAGGATTGGTTCCAGTCATAGGGACGATCCAAACCTATTGGAAATCATCTCTAAGTTAGAGATGGTTATCGACAAGGAGATGAACAAGTATGGGCTTGATCGAGATGGATGGCTTAGAAAGAATGCGAGATTAGTTGTACCCAGTGTTAATGGATAGAGAGATGAAGTGCTTAGAGTATGTTATCACTCAAAACTGACTATACATCCCAGTTGTAACAAAATGTATCGAGACATGAAGCAGACCTTCTACTGGGAAGGGATGAAAAGAGACGTTGGGAAGTTTATATCCAAATGCATGAATTGCCAGCTAGTTAAAGCCGAGCAAAAGAAGCTTAGTGGTTTGCTACAACCATTGGAAATTCCAGAATGGAAATGGGAACAAGTCTCAATGGATTTCATTGATGGGTTACCAAGGACTAGATCAGGTCACGATAGTATTTGGGTGATTATAGATCGGTTGACCAAGATTGCAAGGTTTATACCTGTCAAGTCGAATAGAACAACAGCTAAGTTAGCAGAACTGTATATGAAGTGGGTAGTGAGATTTCATGGAGTAACCAAAGGCATTGTGAGCGACCGAGATCCGTTGTTCACTAGTGGATTTTGGAAGAGCTTACAAGAGGCTTTAGGGTCAGAATTACATCTCAGTACCATGTACCATCCTCAAATCGACGGTCAAACAGAGAGGGTGAATCGAGTATTAGAAGATCTCTTGAGAGCTTGCATATTAGATTTTGGAGGGTCATGGGATGACCATTTGCATCTAGTGGAGTTCGCGTATAATAATAGTTATCAGTCCAGTATTGGTATGGCTCGATTTGAAGCTTTATATGGAAGGCCGTGCAACTCACCATCATGTTGGTGAAACCGATGAGAAATTTGTGCTTGGACCGGATGTGATAAGAGAAACCTCGGATAAGATCAAGGTTATTGTAACACCCCTAAGTCCCACATCGTGGAAGCCTGTGTGAAGTGGGTACTTATATAGTAGAGCCCATCTCTTACTAACGCCGAGGCCTTTTGAGGAACAAAACCCCACACCTATATGGTGGCTAAGTTGGGGACAATATCTTGCGTGAACGGAGGTGCGGGCTGTTACAGTGGTATCAGAGCCAATACCCAGCCGGAATTGTGGCTCCTTTGTGGACCACAACGCCTGGATGAGGTGTTTGTGAGCCAACAGGGTCGTTGGGTTCTGTAGGAGGGGAGAATGTAACACCCCTAAGTCCCACATCGTGGAAGCCTGTGTGAAGTGGGTACTTATATAGTAGAGCCCATCTCTTACTAACGCCGAGGCCTTTTGAGGAACAAAACCCCACAACTATATGGTGGCTAAGTTAGGGACAATATCTTGTGTGAACGGAGGTGCAGGCTGTTACAGTTATCCAACAGCGGATGAAGGCTTCCTAAGATAGGTAGAAGAGTTATGCTGATAAGATGTAATGTCCCGCAAATCCGTACTATCTGAGTTGACTAAATACAACACACGTCCAACCCAAATTGCACAGAAATACGAATCATTATTGAAAGAAGTTAGAAGATAAGAAATAGAAAGAAAGAAACTTAGAATAGAAGAAGAAGAAGAACAGAAACACAACACAGAATCTCACATCACAGCAGAATAAAATAAAATATATATATATATATAACATATTTTGGAATACAAAATTTGAGCTGTATATACAAACATCATTATCAGAGTACAACACTTACAATACAGCGGAAATAACACTAGATAACTAACGCTGAAGCCTCCTGCTCCAAGCTCCTCCAAGAAGATCTGTAAATCCTGAACTACTTGACTGCTCATACAAATTTGAGCACCCAAGAGTTTAAGGAAAACATAGAAAATAAACTTCGGGTCAGTCATGGGACTGGTATGAGTAAACAGTTTTGAAACAGCTTTAGGCAATAAACGATATCTCATAAGACCACGCCGTATAACACGGAACGGGTTTTCCCTTATGAGTATCCAAAACGATCTTTATATCAAAACTCTTCGATATTATAATAGTGTCTAAATCAAATAAATAGAATCTTAGTGGAACGTTTGCATCTCACGTTCCACATATATAATATACAATCAAAACCGTAAGCACGTATTGGTAATGAAATTCCAACTATGACAAGGTATAGAACCACCTGCCGCTGGTGTATCTCCAGAGGAAAATACATCGAGCTCAACAAGAACGTCTTGCAACTCAGCCACACATGACCGACCACTCATTTCGCTTGAGTGTATCGAATGTATACCACTAACGGTTGGGATCAGCAGCCGTTTCCCGAATGGGACGGCATCGAATAAAATAAGGAATAAAAATGAATCTCTAAATAGGTGATGATACACCCTAATGGGAGCTACCCACATAGCCATGCTGCCTGCCCGATTTTTGTCATTTCCCGGTTGTTGAGGCCTGAGGCTACGCTTACCTGCCATTCATTGATAACACCATCACTTTGAATGCCACACTGTCAGATCCTTTAATCATTAATTGGGTTTGCACAAATATTCTAGATATTATGCTAAGGGAATAAATCTGTTGCCACCATATATATTTGTACAGCCCAACATATGCGATCATTGGAAATATTCTGTCAGACATTCGTCCATATACGTTCGTTCTGGGACTGAACGAAACTGAAGGCACTATTCAGTACATCCATCCTAGGCAATCTCTACCTAGGACTTATACAACAGCCCTTGCACTTTACTCCGTCTTCAATATATTCAGCATACTAGGTTCGCAACGCTTATGCCAATACAGAGTGGTTCTTCGGATAATAATCCAACCGGTCTCTCTATATTAACAACGTTAAAATGGTCAAAGCTTTGATAGTCGGTGATTTAACTATCAAATGAAAAATGTCCGTGTACACACAACGATCTTATTTCCAAATGGAATTATCGATCAAATCATCAACCGTATATATATATATATATATATATATATATATATATATATATATATATTCATATTTCCTTATTTTCTATGTTAAGAAAATATATGTTATTAACTCTGGAAAACATTCGCATTGCATATTTACATATCACTATTCTTCCACATCTATCAGACTCTAACTGTAAACTAGTAAGAGAACAACTTCCTTAGTATAAACCCCGAAGGCCGAAACCAACATTAGATCGATACTCAAAAATTCGTTCAACTCAACTAATTTCCAGTCAGTTTCTAATTCTGCTTAACTCTATTTCATTAACTCCATTTGATTAACTTCTTATCAACACGATCGTTTTAAATCTGTAAATCATTTGCTTTTAAATCATCGTTCACTTTAAAACGTATATCTCCCAGGATTTTATTTATAAAATTCCTTTTCGTTTATAATATTCTATTTTAAGTATGTTTCATTATCGAATTCTATATATATCGATATATCGATTCCTAGTTTATCAAATCTTCTTAAAAATATTCTAACTCCTTAAATTCCCGGAAAAATTTGCCATAACCTCCTTTGTACCGTGAGCATCGGGAAAATCCCCAAACCGCCACACAGGCCTCTCTATTCAAAAAGAAAAATCAAAAAGCCAAGCGGCTAGCCGATACGGCGCATAAAATCTCATATTCAATTGAAATACATACCTTTTTGTCGAGCATTCTAATTATATCTCTTCTAACACTTCATTCCAAACCTGTCTCATGTATATCCATACATTTCAAATTCATTTCAACTTAATACAATCGCTTAACTCAACTCGTTAATTAATTTACTAGTTTACTCCTTTTCCTGTTTCACTTTTATATGTGAACACAACATGTTCAAATATAATTCTAACTCGCTTATAAATTCTTTGAATTTGATTTTCAGTTCACTTTTATAAATTCATACTTGAATTTAAACTTCTAACTTATTTAATGATAATTTATCTTACTAAATTATAAACGTCATTTATAATTTAACTTCCTTGTTTTATAAAGTTAAAACAAGTTTCCCATTTCAAAATCTATTTTAAACCAAAACGTTATTTTGGAGTATTCTATTTCTTATAACTCATATATATAAATATAGATCTATTTTAATGTCTTATCTCAGTTTCTATTTAAACTAAATTTAAATGTCTCATTTGGGAATAATCAATTTTTATAAATCCGACCTAGTCAAATTTTAAACATAAATCCTAAGGATTTATTCAACTTTATTTATATTCCAAATATCGGAATAAAGTTAATCGTTTATTATTTAAACTGATTCTAAGTTCTCAATTTAAAGACACTTTTGAATTTAAATGTTTAAATTATCCAAATGATAATTTTTCACCTTTCTATTTTCAAACACCATTATTAAACAAGTCTGGCTTTCAAATAAAATATTTCTTCTTTGGAAAAATATATTTCCCTTCCCAAAGTCACCCTTGTATTTCTATTTTCTGAATTATCCAATTTCACTTTATTATAAACTTCGTTTATAAATGAACTACTTGTTTTTATTCTTTAAAACAAGTTAATATTTCTATTCTATTCGAATTTCAAATTCTATTTTAAAAAAATAGGATTTTCCTTTTTAAGTCTCAAATATTCCTTTTCATGATATTTTTAAATATCAACACTTAGGCCCAGTGATATTTAAACACCAAACAACCAATTATTTATTTCAGGTTTTCTAACACATCATATATGACAGTATATATGCAAACAAATAAACAATAGATAATATATTTTTGAGGGATCCAGTTGGATCCCTCCAACCTGTTTTCCTGCATCCAAAGATGTTAGTCAACATAGTAATACCTATCCTGCTTCGAGGCAGGATATCGCGGTATGAAGGTCATCCACTAATATATATTTGTGGGGGCGCATAGGGAAATCATCCGCTATGAAACTGCGGGCATCCGCTAATGAGACTGCGGGAATCATCCAACCACCAAACCAATATATATATATATATATATATATATAATAGTCAAGCCTAAATAATTAATATATAATCAACACAAAAATATTTAAATGTCAAGGCAACAATCAATTATTTTTAACGATTAAAATTAATTATAATTAAATGGTGAGTGAGATTTACTCACTTTTATTTTACTTGTCGAATATCCACTCTGATTCCATTCAGTCTCATCTAGCATTGACTTGAATTGTTTCAACTTAATTCTTCTCGAGTGGATTACGCCTATGATCATATGATTTTATATTTATCGATTAAACGATTATCCCATTAAATTAACAACTATATAAAATAAATTAAATATTGACTAAATAATTTATTTAATTACCTTTCCCATTTACTTTTAATTACAGCAGCGTCCCAAACTGCCCTCAACCCCCTCTAATACCTGCTCCATTCTCTATGGCATTCCGTCAAACAACATACGGTCATCAACCGCTCTCACCTCTCCGAACTGTTGCAGCACCAACTTGGCAGCATTCCACTCCTGCATCCTCTCTGCTCAACCTACAGGCCACCACTCACTCGCCCCATTGCCTCAAACTAAATCTGCAGCAAATCCCTATGACACGTTCCCATTCCTTCTCCAGCAGCTACCCTAGCGTCAAACTTGGCATGCTTTTCTTTACTGCGTGAAACTCGATAGCCAGTCCATCGTAAAAATCTCCTGGCTGATCCCAAGCCACGCGTTGCTACAGGCAGTGACACCAAGTGGATCGAACTCCCCCTCCCACTAGAACCGCTACTGTCGAGCTCATCCTTTTTGAGTCCTTCGTCGTCCTCAATCTCCAATCAGAACCACGGTCTTCGAATAGCAACTGAAAATGAATACCATTCCTCATCGAACTCCAGTTTATGCTCGATTTCCCTAAACTCATATGCCATCGTGATTCGTGATTTCGAATTTTGGGGCGAACTGGATTATCGTGAAGCCCAAAACTTCGGAGACCCCCAGTCCTTCGTGTCGGATACTGCAGAACTCGATAGACCCTACTTTGAAATCCTGTCACCGTCCTTCTTGCTTGCCAGGAAATCTCGCCTCGTGTTTTTTCCAAGTTCGAGCAAAGGGAACCGCCATTGTTAGATTTTTACTGAGAATAGGAATCGGGAGAAAACAAAGGCTCGAGCTAATTTCTAGAGAAGGGGCTCGCGACATTTAATTTCATTGAATTAGTATAGGAGTTCGGTCATTTTGGGCTGAAGCTTTTTTTGTGAATAAGGATATGAGAGTGATTATATAGAAAAGGGGTGTGGTATCAAAATGAACAGCAAGGCCTTTTCCTTGTTTTGATTTATGCGGCTAATACTTTTCTCCTTGTTTTTTTGTTTCGGACCACAAATCTATGATATTTTTGTTTTATTTTAAATTAATTTAAACCAGTATTCTTTAATTAAAATACACCCTGATTTCGAACTCCTTTCTGAACCCAACAACTGACAGTCCTAAGGTAAAATCGCTATTCTGAACACACTGGTACAGGTATCGAAACTCAATTCGACAATATGGAGGAAATATTAATTTAAACTGATATAAATTAATTTCAAAATAATTAATTCTCTCAATAATAAATAAATATTGTTATTCCAATTCAAACAGAATTTCGTATTGATCATTTGAACTGTTTTCAGTTTAGTTTTAATTTCGAATTCGATATCAATTTAAATTAAATCGTGTTCGATTATTAAATCGATAACTTAATATAAATTTCCATTTATATTCTCAACTAAATATTTAAATTCATAATAAATATTTAAAATTAGTTGACCGAAAACCCGGGTCATTACAATCTCCCCCCCCTTAAAATAATTTCGTCCCCGAAATTAGCATGGTAGGAAAATGTTACTAACCTATTAACCTTTCAAAAACTTACTTATTTTGAACTCAACATTTCATATTTCAACAAATTTTATTCTACTAAAACTTTTGGTCTTCATTCAAATCGATTTTAATCAAATTAGTCTCTTCAATTCATTTAACTTGATTAAGTTAAATTTTAAATTCCAGAATTCAACTTTAATTCATATCCTTTGTATATTTCATTCATATACAAATTCTATTTGGTTCTACATATCCATTTCAATTTTATAATCTCATTTGATTACAATATTAACATCCAACTCATCCATATATTATAATAATTTCAGAAATTTATTCTTTTTCTATCAAAATATAATTTTGGGTAAAATTATTTCATTTACCCATTTCAAAACAATACCATGTCAAATCCTCTGTCAAGTGTTTATAAAATCTTATCGACTTCGTGGCGTCCCACGATTCAACCAAAATTTATAATCCACTCAACAGACTAGCCAACATAATATAAAACAACTTTTATATCAAATAAAAAATACGCGCTCTCGTATATATATACACTCAACTCATTCTAGGGTACTACTGACCCTATCTCTAATGAGCACAATTCCACAAAGCCTAGGTGTTCTCTCAACCTAAGCTCTGATACCAACTGTAACGTCCCGCAGATCCGTACTATATGAGTTGACTAAATAAAACACATGTCCAACCCAAATTGCACAGAAATACAAATCATTATTGAAAGAAGTTAGAGGATGAGAAATAGAAAGAAAGAAACTTAGAATAGAAGAAGAAGAACAGAAACACAACACAGAATCTCACATCGCAGCAGAATAAAATATAATATATAACAGATTTTGGAATACAAAATTTGAACTGTATATACAAACATCATTATCAGAGTACAACACTTGCAATACAGTGGAAATAACACTAGATAACTAATGCTGAAGCCTCCTGCTCCAAGCTCCTCCAAGAATATCTGTAAATCCTGAACTACTTGACTGCTCATACAAATTTGAGCACCCAAGAGTTTAGGGAAAACGTAGAAAATAAACTCTGGGTCAGTCATGGGACTGGTATGAGTAAACAGTTTTGAAACAGCTTTAGGCAATAAACGATATCTCATAAGACCACGCCGTATAAAACGGAACGGGTTTTCCCTTATGAGTATCCAAAATGATCTTTATATCAAAACTCTTCGATATTATAATAGTGTCTAAATCAAATAAATAGAATCTTAGTGGATCGTTTGCATCTCACGTTCCACATATATAATATACAATCAAAACCGCAAGCACGTATTGGGTAATGAAATTCCAACTATGACAAGGTATGAAACCACCTGCCGCTAGTGTATCTCTAGAGGAGAATACACCGAGTTCAACAAGAACATCTTGCAACTCAGCCACACATGACCGACCACTCATTTCGCTTGAGTGTATCGAATGTATACCACCAACGGTTGGGATCAGCAACCGTTTCCCGAATGGGACAGCATCGAATACAATAAGGAATCAAATGAACCTCTAAATAGGTGATGATACACCCTAATGGGAGCTACCCACGTAGCCATGCTACCTGCCCGATTTTTGTCATTTCCCGGTTGTTGAGGCCTGAGGCTATGCTTACTTGCCATTCATTGATAACACCATCACTTTGAATGCCACATTGTCAGATCCGTTAATCATTAATTGGGTTTGCACAAATATTATGGATATTATGCTAAGGGAATAAATCCGTTACCACCATATACATTTGTACAGTCCAACATATGCGATCATTGGAAATATTCTGTCAGACATTCATCCATATACGTTCGTTCTGGGACTGAACGAAACCGAAGGCACTATTCAGTACATCCATCCTAGGCAATCTCTACCTAGGACTTATACAACAGCCCTTGCACTTTACTCCGTCTTTAATATATTCAGCATACTTTGTTCGCAACGCTTATGCCAATACGGAGTGGTTCTTCGGATAATAATCCAAACGGTCTCTCCTTATTTAACAACGTTAAAATGGTCAAAGCTTTGATAGTCGGTGATTTAACTATCAAATGAAAAATGTCCGTGTACACACAACGATCTTATTTCCAAATGGAATTATCGATCAAATCATCAACCATATATATATATATATATATATTTATATTTCCTTATTTTCTATATTAAGAAAATATATGTTATTAACTCTGGAAAACATTCCCATTGCAAATTTACATATCAGTATTCTTCCGCATCTATTATTCTCCAACTGTAAACTAGTAAGAGAACAACTTCCTAAGTATAAACCCCGAAGACCGAAACCAACATCAGATCAATACTCAAAAAGTTGTTCAACTCAACTAATTTCCAGTCAGTTTCTACTTCTGCTTAACTCTATTTCTTTAACTCCATTTGATTAACTTCTTATCAACACGATCATTTTAAATCTGCAAATCATTTGCTTTTAAATCATCGTTCACTTTAAAACGTATATCTCCCAGGATTTTATTTATAAAATTCCTTTTTGTTTATAATATTCTATTTTAAGTTCGTTTAATTATCAAATTCTATATATATCGATATATCGATTCATAGTTTATCAAATCTTCTTAAAAATATTCTAACTCCTTAAATTCCCGGAAAAATTCACCATAACCTCCTTTATACCGGGAGCATCGGGAAAATCCCCAAACCGCCACACATGCCTCTCTATTCAAAAAGAAAAATCAAAAAGGCAAGCGGCTAGCCGATACGGCGCATAAAATCTCATATTCAATTGAAATACATACCTTTTTGTTGAGCATTCTAATTATATATCTTCTAACACTTCATTCCAAACCTGTCTCATGTATATCCATACATTTCTAATTCATTTCCACTTAATCCAATCATTTTAACTCAACTCATTAATTAATTTACTAGTTTACTTATTTTCCTGTTTTACTTTTATATGTGAACACAACATGTTCAAATATAATTCTAACTCGCTTATAAATTCTTTGAATTCGATTTTCAATTCACTTTTATAAATTCATACTTGAATTTAAACTTCTAACTTATCTAATGATAATTTATCTTACTAAATTATAAACGTCATTTATAATTTAACTTCCTTGTTTTATAAAGTTAAAACAAGTTTCCCATTTCGAAATCTATTTTAAACCAAAACCTTATTTTGGAGTATTCTATTTCTTATAACTCATCTATATAAATATTGATCTATTTTTATGTCTTATCTCAGTTTCTATTTAAACTAAATTTAAATGTCTCATTTGGGAATAATCTATTTTTATAAATCCGACCTAGTCGAATTTTAAACATAAATCCTAAGGACTTATTCAACTTTATTTATATTCCGAATATCGGAATAAAGTTAGTCGTTTATTATTTAAACCGATTCTAAGTTCTCACTTTGAAGTCACTTTTGAATTTAAATGTTTAAATTATCCAAATGATAAATTTTCACCTTTCTATTTTCAAAAACCATTATTAAACAAGTCTGGCTTTCAAATAAAATATTTCTTCTTTGGAAAAATATATTTCACTTCCCAAAGTCACCCTTGTATTTCTATTTTCTGAATTATCCAATTTCACTTTATTTATAAACTTATTTTATGAATGAACTACTTGTTTTTATTCTTTAAAACAAGTTAATATTTCTATTCTATTCAAATTTCAAATTCTATTTTAAAAAAATAGAATTTTCCTTTTTAAGTCTCAAATATTCCTTTTCATGATATTTTTAAATATCAACACTTAGGCTCAGTGATATTTAAACACAAAACAACCAATTATTTATTTCAGGTTTTCTAACACATCATATATGACAGTATATATGCAAACAAATAAACCACAGATAATATATTTTTGAGGGATCCAGTGGGATCCCTCTAACCTATTTTCCTGCATCCAAAGACGTTAGTTAACATAGTAATACCTATCCTGCTTCGAGGCAGGATATCGCGTATGAAGGTCATCTACTAATATATATTTGTGGGGTGCATAAGGAAATCATCCGCTATGAAACTGCGGGCATCCGTTAATGAGACTGCGGGAATCATCCAACCACCAAACCAATATATATATATATATATATATAATAGTCAAGCCTAAATAACTAATATATAATCAACACAAAAATATTTAAAAGCATCCAAGCAACAATCAATTATTTTTAACAACTAAAAATAATTCTAATTAAATGGTGGGTGAGATTTACTCACTTTTATTTTATTTGTCGAATATCCACTCTGATTCCATTCAGTCTCGTCTAACATTGACTTGAATTGTTTCAACTTAATTCTTATCGAGTGGATTACGCCTATGATCATATGATTTTATATTTATCGATTAAACGATTATCCCATTAAATTAACTACTATACTAAATAAATTAAATATTGACTAAATAATTTATTTAATTACCTTTCCCATTTACTTTTAATTACAGCAGCGTCCCAAACTGCCCTCAGTCCCATCTAATACCTGCTCCATTCTCTATGACATTCCGTCGAATACCGTACGGTCATCAACAACTCTCACCTCTCTGAACTGTTGCAGCACCAACTTGGCAGCATTCCACACCTGCATCCTCTCTGCTCAACCTACAGGCCACCACTCACTCGCCCTACTGCCTCAAACTAAAACTGTAGCAAATCCCTATGGCACATTCCCATTCCTTCTCCAGCAGCTGCCCTAGTGTAAAACTCGGCATGATTTTCTTTACTCCGTGAAACTCGATGGCCAGTCCATCATAAAAATATCCAGGCTGACCCCAAGCCACGCGTTGCTACAGGCAGTGACACCAAGTGGATCGAACTCCCCCTCCCACCAGAACCGCTACTGTCGAGCTCATCCTTTTTGAGTCCTTCGTCGTCCTCAACCTCCAATCAGAACCGCGGTCTTCGAATAGCAACTGAAAATGAATACCGTACCTCATCGAACTCCATTTTATGCTCAATTTCCCTAAACTCATCTGCCATCGTGATTCGTAATTTCGAATTTTGGGGCGAACTGGATTATCGTGAAACCCAAAACTTCGGAGACCCCCAGTCCTTCGCATCGGATACTGCAGAACTCGATAGACCCTACTTTGAAATCCTGTCACCATCCTTCTTACTTGCCAGCAAATCTCGCCTCGCGTTGTTTCCAAGTTCGAGCAAAGGGAACCACCATTTTAGATTTTTACTGAGAATAGGAATCGGGAGAAAACAAAGGCTCGAACTAATTTCTAAAGAAGGGGCTCGCGACATTTAATTTCATTGAATTAGTATAGGAGAAGTTCGGCCATTTTGGGCTGAAGCTTTTTTTGTGAATAAGGATATGAGAGTGATTATATAGAAAAGGGGTGTGGTATCAAAATGAACAGCAAGGCCTTTTCCTTGTTTTGATTTGTGCGGCTAATACTTTGCTCCTTGTTTATTTGTTTTGGACCACAAATCTATGATATTTTTGTTTTATTTTAAATTAATTTAAACCAGTATTCTTTAATTAAAATACACCCTGATTCCGAACTCCTTTCTGAACCCAACAACTGACAGTCCTAAGGTAAAACCGCTATTCTGAACACACTGGGACAGGTATCAATACTCAATTCGACAATATGGAGGAGATATTAATTTAAATTGATATAAATTAATTTCAAAACAATTAATTCTCTCGATGATAAATAAATATTATTATTCCAATTCAAACAGAATTTCGAATTGATCATTTGAACTGTTTTCAGTTTAGTTTTAACTTCGAATTCGATATCAATTTAAATTAAATCGTGTTCGATTATTAAATCGATAACTTAATATAAATTTCCATTTATATTCTCAACTAAATATTTAAATTCATAATAAATATTTAAAATTAGTTGACTGAAAACCCGGGTCATTACATAAGAGACAAAGGGAACTAAAATTCTCCATTGGCGACTTAGTGTTTGTCAAGATTTCTCCGTTAAAGAGCGTGATTCGATTTGGTAGGAGAGGCAAGCTAGCACCAAGGTTTGTTGGTTCATTCCCAGTTCTTAAGCAAGTTAGCAATTTAGCGTATAAAGTTGGATTACCTGACAAGATGGCAGGAGTTCACAATGTATTTCATGTTTCCCAGTTAAGGAAGTTCGTGCACGACCCAGATATGACTATTTCACTGGATCAGTTGGGTGACATCAAAGTTAAACCCAAGGCGGTTGGGAACTGCAGGCCGATCCATATTTTCGAGTACGATACGAAGCAACTTCGAAGGAAGGCGATGAAACTAGTCAAGGTTCAGTGGGGTGATAACAAGCACGACTGTACTTGGGAAACAAAGGAGAGCATAACGGTGTCGTATCCAGAACTCTTTGCCTGGTAAGATTTTAATTGCAATTTAGCTATTCCGCATGCTAGGATAGACTTCTTGTGTTATTATGTGTATTTGATTGTTTGTAAATGGCTGATAGGCATGCGGGACCCATTGTATGTTTTGGTTAAGGAATTTCGGGGGCGAAATATCTTAAGGAGGGAGAATGTAATGACCTGCATTCTATGCATCGGAGGATCGTAGAATATTTATTTCATTTACATACGAAGTCATATGGTCGTGTAACTTTAGGGAACGACTATTGGGGTCATTTCCCATGTTCATGATCTTCGCCGATTTTTAAAAGACCATTTTGCCCTAGGCGAATCTTGTTTTGCCCATAACTTTTGATTGGTAAGGAGTTATGACCTGAAACCACTTTGATTAATCCTGGATGATGGTTTACCTTTCCGCAGAGTGGTCACGTTCATCAAACGAACTTACCGTTTGGGAGATATGGCTGAAACAAGGTTTAGAAGATGAAAAAACAGCTTAACCGGGCCTAATTAGGGTGATTAGCAGCTAGGCCCATTATGTATTTTGGGATTAGGGTTTCATAAGGGATGATAGGGAATAGAGAAACTCTCCTTTATCATTTTCCAGCCACCACAAACTTTCTCTTCAACCCTAACAATGGCTTCCACCTTCTAAATCTCTTCTAAACAACTCCTAATCGCTTTCTAATCAAGGATTAAGCTAAGCTACATCAAATCAAGGCAAATCAACACAAAATATGAGTTGGAGCTGCTGTGTTGCATAGGAATTCGACCCAAAATTGTAGTAAAGTTCAGATCTATAATTCATTTGTGGCTAAGGTGAGTGATTAGCATATTTTTACACTAATTACAGCTAAATAGGGGTGATTAGTGTTAATTAGCGAAATTATGCATGTTAAAATTATGCAAAAATTCTTAAATATTATTTTAGAGCTCTGATAAAAATTTGGGTTAATTTGGATATGTTTTGATAATCCTATCATTAGATATGTTTAAACATGATTAAGGGGAAAACCATGGGTTTTGGGTATGTTTGATGTAAAATAACCTATATGCTTGATGTTTTGACATTGTTGATTGATCCTATATGTTACTATGACTGTTTGGAATGTTAAGTAATCTTGTAGGAAAGTTAGAATGGTTGAAAATGCCGTCGTATGGCCAAAATGGATGAAATATGCTCGTTGGAAAATGTGTAGGGTTTCGGATCGGATTATAGGCTCGGATCGGAGAAATGAGTAAGGAAATTCGAACCGGACCGGAACTTGGCATAAGAGGAGGCTTGGCAAGAAGGAAGGCCATTTTCATAGAGCTGGAGTTGGGTTCGGATCGGAAGCGAGGGTGTGGGGATCGGATCAGAAATGGCGAGCACGAACCGAATCGAGGCTGGAGCAATCGAATCGAAACAAGTTGGAGTGGTGGCAGGAGGACCCGAACCGAACCAAATGAGAGACCCAGACCGAACCGATGATGACAGGAGCACTATGCATATTCGAACCGAACCAAGGCATGGGCTATGAGCACCGAACCAAACCGGGTATGGAGTACCGAACGAACCAGATGACCGAACCGAATCGAACGTATGTTCCCACTCTTACGCTATGACTCTTCTGAAGACCAACTCCAGTTTGAACAAAAACCCGAGATTCAAAAGAAGTCCAAATGGGAGGTTATTTCTCTGGATCCAAATGGGGATCAACGAGTTAATATCATGAGTTGGGCTTTGCTGCGGGACTTGTGCAAAGGGGTTATCGATGTCTATAGCTTTGACTCACCAATGAGAGGCATATATTGGCTATGGATCAGTGCAGTGGAGTTGCCATGACTCCATGTGGAAAAGTGATCGTAGCAAGGCTATGAGCCAGTGCAGTGGAATTTTCATGACTCCATGGGGCAGAATGGACATAGCAAAGTATTAGTGGTTACGGATCTGTGCAATGGAGCCGTCATGACTCCATGGGGCAGAGTGATCGTAACAAAAAATTGGGTGATCAAAGTGGTAGATATCGTATACTTTACGCACGGAGTGAGAGATGTGAGGATGATTGCTATGTTTGATGTTTGTTATCACCATGACATGCACACCTCCTCTCCATTATTTTCACACCATGTGTTAGTGTCACCTTAGAGTATTGTACATCCTGTTGTGCTAACTCTTTGGTTGCAGGTCCAGGTTCAGGTATGGTTATGTACACCTGTTATTGTTCTGTTTTGCTGCTTATTGCTCATACCAGACTTTTGTCTAACCCAGAGTTTTATGTCTTTTCTTATTACTCTGGGTGCTCTTAAATGAGCAGACTAGAGACAGGTTAGCTGGTTATGCACGAGTAGCTGTCCGGAGACGAGCAGGAAGCTTACACGTACCATTTCCATATATTCTCTCTGTGTTGTTGCTGGTCACTACTTTGGGCATTAGTAGTGTACCTTTCTATTTTGCTTTAGAGACAGTTTTAAAAGTTGTAATAAAGATGATTTGGATCATAAGCTGTATTTTGAATTTTCGCTACTATGATGGTTTAATTTTTAGCTTATTCACTGTCTCACCCGTTTTATATCATGTTATGTTATTGTTATATTTTGTTCCATGCGTTGTGAGATATACTACAGGTTCCTCGATGATTCATAGTTTCAAATTCCTTTTCCTTTGATGACCATCCCGTGCTGGTTGGACATCGGCACATCGCATTTCATTGGAAATGTCGACTGGTGCGGGGCGGGCCTTCACAAACAGGTCTGCCTAGGGTCTTAAGAGATCAGGAAGAATCCACCCTATCTATCATTGATAGTGTGGTGTTAAATAATAAAGGATAGTGAATGAGGATATATAGATAGAAACCCCGTAAATAGGGGCCCACTCTCGATAGTTAACCAGTTAAGCTCTGGTATAAAGGCTTCACAAAAATATGTGTAAATGTCCTATCTCAGTAATATAATTTGGGAATACTACTTTGGGAAGAGTAGTAAAGTCGTGCGTAAACATTTACTAGGTTGGGCTAGAATTACTAACCTGGTTAGGCATACATCTTGGCTTGAACCAAACGGGATACATCTGTGTATTATAATCTTTGTTGTAAATTTCTTAGTCTCCAGAACTTGTTGTTCTGACCCCACCTCATTACAACCTCCTAGGTTTCCTAGAGAAGGTCGGGTTCTCACAAGTGTTTAAGTTTGGCTTCCGGTTCTTGTTCTTTCTCATGCTCGGTATTGGCAAAGTGACTTACTTTGAAAAAGATAATTACTTGAGTTATTACTTGCTATCCTATTTTGTTTCCGCTATGAGTTATCCTATTGTACTCTGATTATGCTCATGCTCCTTTATTGCAGATATACACACCCCATGCTTGGATGTGTTTAAGTTTTGATTTTTGTCGAAATTTAGGCATAGAAAGGTGTGGGGTGTTACACAAAGCTTGTCGAGTTCATCCAGAAGTTAGAACTAGAAGATAAAGAGTTCGAGGTCGATCAAGTAGGTTGGCTTCGGAAGAAAGGACGATTGGTTGTTCCTGATACCGACGGATTGAGAGATGAGGTTCTGAGAGAATGTCATCACTCGAATTTTACGATTCATTATGGTGGTAGTAAGATGTATCAGGATCTGAAGCGATCTTATTACTGGGAGGGGATGAAAAGGGATATTTGAAATTTTATTTCCAAATGTATGAGCTGTCGGCTGGTCAAAGCTGAACAGAAGAAGCCGAGTGGATTGCTTCAGCCACTTAAAGTTCCTACGTGGAAGTTGGAGCAGATATCGATGGACTACCTAGAACTAGGGCAGGAAACAAGGGAATTTGGGTCAATATGGATCATTTGACCAAAAGTGCAAGGTTCATTCCTGTCAGATCGACTAGGACAACATCGAAGTTAGCTGAGCTTTATATAAAATGGATACTTCGATTCCATGGTATCCCAAAGAGAATAGTAAGTGATCAAGATTCATTATTCACAAGTATATTTTGGAAAAGTCTGCAAGAAGTTTTGGGAGCCGAGTTGTGTTTGAGTACGACTTATCATCCCCAGAAAGATGGTCAAACCGAGAGGGTTAACCGAGTTTTGGAAGATCTCCTAAGAGCTTGTGTATTGAACTTCGGAGGATCATGGGAGGACCATCTACATCTAGCTGAGTTTGCTTATAATAATAGCTACCAGTCGAGCATTGGGATGGCATCATACGAGGCATTGTATGGTAGACCGTGTAATTCTCCGGCATGTTGGTTAGAAACTAAAGATAAGTTGATAATTGGGCCAGAGATGATTAAAGAAACCTCAGATTGTATCGATATCGTTCGACAACAAATGAAGGCAATCCAAGATCGTCAAAAGAGCTATGCTGATAAGCGTCGAAAAGATTTAGAATATGATGTTGGCGATATGGTTTTCGTGAAGATTTCTCCGTTAAAGCATGTTGTTCGGTTCAGAAGTAAAGGAAAGTTAGCTCCAAGGTTTGTTGGACCATTTCCGATAGTTGAGAAAATTGGAAAGCTCGCATACAGATTGGAGTTACCCGAGAAGATGTCGAGTGTGCATAATGTTTTCCATGTGTTGTTTCTGCGGAAGTGTGTGCATGATTTGAATGTGGTGGTATCTCCAGAGCAGTACGAAGACCTAGAAGTTGAGACTGTAGTTACGAAACCTCGTAAGCCGCTTCATGTTATGGGGAATGACATGAAATATCTTAGGAGGAAGATGGTTAAGTTGGTCAAGGTACAATGGAGTGAGGATGATGATGATTATACGTAGGATACGGAAGAGAGTATGAAGATGACCCATCCAGAACTCTTCATTGGTATGACCATAGTGTCGTGTCACTCTTACATCGTTGTAACTTGTATTAGTATAGTTGTTGTTGTTGCTAGAATTCCGCATGCGAGGATAAGGCTATGGATGCATGGTTGACGAATGCTAGTTTGGATGGTAAATTGGCTACTCATAAGTGATAGGCATGCGAAATTGTTTTAGCTGCTTGTGTTTGTTGGGATTTCGGGGCAGAAATTCGTAAAGGGGGGAGAATGTAACAGCCTGCATTTTACATATCGGAGGATTGTAAAATATTTTTATTTAATTCCCTGAGGGTTGGATCAATCTCACATTTTGGTATGTTTCTTATTGGGATGTGAGACATGTCCATAATTTTTACCAATTTTGTTTATGACCATTTTGGCCCCGTCAGTCTCATATAGGGAATAACTTTTGACTGGGATTGAATTAGGTGATGATATTAGTCTCATTGGAAAGGAAATGGTGTTACCAATTCCGTAGAGAGGTCACATTAAGGTTTTGGCTCAGCAGTTTGGGAGGTATCACCATTTTAGTGTTTCACAGTTTGTTGTTCATGTTTGGAGCCAATTATTGGGCTGATTTGGAAAGGCTCATTAGTGGGCTGGTGGGAGGCTAAAAATAGGGGTTGGAGGCATGGAGAGAGGGTTACTTTTCTTCATTCTCTCATTTGGTTGAGCTCGTGATCCTCCTTGCTCAATCAAATACATTTTCCACCATTAAAATTCTAGATCTACGTGAGAGAACCTGTAACAACCCGTAAAATGCGAGCCAGTTTGAAAATTTTATTTTGGCAATTTTAGCGAATTTTGATTATTTAAAATGAATTATTTTAAATAATATCGACGAAAATTTATTTTGAATATAATTCGACGTATATATTTATACGCGTCGTCGTTAGAATATATATAATTATATATAATTATAAATGGAATTGAAAATGGCGCGGTAGTTCGAAAATTCGATTTCTAATTTCAAATGAATATACAGAATTCAATATAAGTCAGAATTGAACGAAACAAGAAATATTTGAATCTGTATAACTATATCTTTGTAACGAAGTTAACAAACTGAGATTTCATCTTAGAAATGATAAGATATGTCCAGTTTAAAATTAGAAATAGTCGCTGTGGAATTTATATATATATAAGGCCCTTAAAAATAGCAATTTTGCAAATGACCTCGGATTTCGACGAAACCAGTTTTGTTGGGTCCGTGGTGTTAAGTTATTGCTAGGTTTCAAATTTCATAATTTTTCGAATCAATATGTGAGCGTGGCAAAGGAAAACGCGTTTGACCAGTTTCAGTTGATTTTAATCGACTGGAAAATGGCCATTTTTCAGACGGTCTCAGAATTCGACGAAATTAGTTTTGTTAGGACCGTATCGTCAATACGAAGCTAGAAAATATTTTTCTGGAATTTTTCTAGTTAGTATGTGACCCCGGTAATTTGAAATGTGCGTTTAAAATTCAATATAAAGATTTAAATGTAAATTCAATGGAAACTGATTGCAACGATAGAATCAGCTTGTGATACATATCCCATTGTGTTCGGAATGGGGGTAATACGCTATGGACGGCAGGCGGTGGGCCTCGTTTCGAGGTCATATGTAAAAGTCAACTTTTTAATAATTAAATAATAATAAAAAAAAAAATATTATTATCTTCTCCCCTTTATACTCCAGGCCCCCCCCCCCCCCCGTTAGAAATCCGTTCAGATCTAAAACAAAATAAAAAAAAAAAAAAAAAGATGAAGAAAATCGCGCTCCTCCTCCAGCCTTCCACCACCACCGCTGCTCGCCGCAACTCCCTCCTCAGCTTCCTCTTCCACCGCCGCTTCTCTCCTCCTCTCTCCGCCTTCTCCCTCCAGTCCCGAAACCCCCCATCTCCAATCGCGAGACCCCAGTCGCGAATCCAAGCCCCCCCCTCGACGAAGCCGATGGCCCCCCCCCCTCGACGAAGCCGATGCCCCCCCCCCCTCGACGAAGCCGATGGCCTCCCCCTCTTCGCATACGGTAAGCATTCCTATTTTTACTTTTATTTTATTTTTATTTTAGAGTTTAAAATTAAATAGGATTTTTTAAAAAACAAAAAAAAACTGAAAACTGATTTTAGATAAAAACTGAAAATTGGTTTTAGGTTAAAACTGAAAATTGATTTTAGTTTAAAACTGTAAATTTTAAAAAGTTTAAAACTGTAAATTTTAAAGAGTATTAAAAACTGATTTTTAACATAATTTAAAAACTGATTTTTAAAAGATTAAAACTGAATTGATTAAAAAAAAAAAAAAAAAAAAAAAAAGCTTTGATTTTTATAAACGAGATGATAGGATTTTTCAAGGAAGAAAAATAGAATTTTCATATGTCGAACTTCGATAGAAAAATAGAATTCTTATATGTTGAACATCGATAGAAAAATAGAATTCTTATATGTTGAACATCGATAGAAAAATAGAATTTTTATCTATTGAACTTCGAAATAAGAATATGATTTTTATATACTGAACTTTGAAGTAAAAATTCGATTTTTATATATAGAACTTCGAACTAAAAATTCGATTTTTATATATTGAACTTCGAACTAAAAATTCGATTTTTATATATTGAACTTTGAAATAAAAATTCGATTTTTATATATTGAACTTTGAAATAAAAATTCGATTTTTATATATTGAACTTTGAAATAAAAATTCGATTTTTATATATTGAATAGCGAAGTAAAAATTCGATTTTTACATATGTAGTGGCTACAGGCGACGAAGCTGAAGAAGATGCGAAAACAATGAAGATTTCTATCAATGAAGTGCTGTGGAGCTAGGATAGCTATATGTGAGAATTCCTCACCTTTCAATTTATTTTTCTAGATATATATATATACTAGGATGCAGACGGTGCTTAGTAGCACCCGACACAATCGTCCACAGACCATGGACTTGTTTGTTTGGCTGTTTGGTTATTGATTGTGATATTGGTTTGAATGTGGTTTGTGGTGTGAAAAATCGAATCGATAAATTGGTTAGGATTAGACGTGCGCCGTTATAAGGCGAAGGAGTAAGGCTAGGTTAGACTCTTACTCCAAGTTTTGTGGTTTGCATAACGAATTGATTTGATTGATGTGTGAATGGCGTGGGCCTTCACTAGACCGGGGATAAGGCTAGGCCTCGTCCCGTTTCTAGTATCGTGCCGTTATGCCGCCGAAATTTTCTAAAATATGTTAGAAAAATAAAAATATCATTTTATTGAATAAATGAATTGAATAGAAATTCATAGGTTGAAATAAAATGTTTTATCGTTAAAAATATAATTTTTAACGTGAATATGAAAATAGTGAAGTGAATAAATAAATATTCATTTATAAACCAGACGGTTTGTTTATGTACACCTATTTGAATGACGCTGATTGGGTCGATAAATTTTACACATCGCCTAACTGCACAAATAAAATATGTGTTTGATTGTTTGAAACCCCACACGGGTGTTAGGATGAAATTTGAAGTTCACTCATCCTGATTGATTAAATATGTCGATCGATTGATTGACAGGCTGTTATAAGCGTTGAATATCTATATTTGATGCTTATACAGTGTAGTGCACTTTGGTTGATGGTTGATTATTTTTAATGCTATTATATACATGTGTTGTATGAAAATCCATATAATTAATTTTATATGGTAATTGATTGGGCCTCATTCCAGTTTTGAAAAAGAAATATTTGAAAAAGAAATATTTGAAATAGAATATTTGAAAATAAAGGAATATATGAAGCCGTGTTGATTAGATTGACGCCATTTTGACGTGAACGATATTTATATCGATTTTAAAAACGATTTCGAAATGAAATGAATTGAAAACGAATTCAAATTGAATTGAAAACGATTTCGAAATGAATTGAATTGAAAACGATTTCGGAATGAATTGAATTGAAAACGATTTCGAAATGAATTGAATTGAAAACGATTTCGAAATGAATTGAATTGAAAACGATTTCGAAATGAATTGAATTGAAAACGAATTCGAATTGAATTGAAAGTGAATTGAAAGCGAATTCAAATTGAATTGAAATTTGAATTGAATAGAAATGAATTTTGAAACGAATCTATAAAGAAGAATTCAATTTTGCTTTGAATTGAAATGGAAGTTGAAATGTTTTTGAAACGAATTCAAAACTATTTATATAATTCGTTTTAAATAGAAATCGACGAAATATATATTATATATATTTTATATATAATATAATGGCCTGAATAGAACGCGCCGCGCCGCGGCAGTTCGTGAATTTCGACCATTTATTTCAAACGGACATTACGGGAGATCCGACCGTCGGATTCTCCTAAAACCGGAACCGTTGGGTTCGTATCGAAAAGAGCTTTCTAATGAATGTTAGAAATTTGAAATCTAACGGTTGGATTTGGAGATACGTCCAAATCAAATTCGAAAAAGGTCGCTGTAAGTGCAGTTCGATGGCCGTTAATGGAAATCGACTGTACGGGCCTTGATAAAATTATTAAAAATAGTAATAATTTGTGTAAAATCATAAGAAATGATTTGTGAAAGTTTGGGATGAAAAACTCCATATTTGAAAAGATAAAAATAGATTTTTATCGAAATGAACTAGTTTTGAACTAGAATTATAATTCTATTTATTTTTAAATAAATAAATTGAATTTGAAATGGTTTTGAAAATAACCAAAATTTCCAATGATTGCATTGGAGTGGAGTTGAATCGAAATTGTCTTCGGAATATTTCGATGTTGGAATTCGTGATATTACAGGTGTTGTTATGGAAATTTGAAAGATATATATTTGTATCGTTATTTCCAATACGACATTTGTTAGTCGTAGAATTCGATATTGAATATAAGCCGATATATTTTCTATTCAGAGCCTTGTATTGAATATCGAATGTGATTTGGGTTTGTCGTGAATGGTGTCTTCACTAACACTGTTCTTGAACCCAGTTGAGAAAAGATTAAATCTTTTATTTAGATTTAATGAAGTGTACCAATTAAATGATATTTAATTGGAATTGAATTGATATTGATTTTTGGGTTTATCGTGAACAGTGTTTTAAATAACACTTGTTCTTTAACCCGATAATTAATGAATGTGATTTGGGTTTGTCGTGAATGGTGTCTTCACTAACACTGTTCTTGAACCCAGTTGAGAAGAGATTAAATCTTTTTATTTAGATTTAATGAAGTGTACCAATTAAATGATATTTAATTGGAATTGAATTGATATTGATTTTTGGGTTTATCGTGAACAGTGTTTTAAATAACACTTGTTCTTTAACCCGATAATTAATGGGATGTGACTTTGGGTTTATCGTGAACCGTGTTTTAAATGACACTGATTCTTTAACCCAGTCACAGATTAAAACTAAGTGGAGTTTTAATGAATCTTTAATTAGATTGAAAAGATCGAGAATGGAGTATCACCAGTTTTGCTCCAGGCGATAGTTAAATCTTTAATTAGATTTGAACGTGAAATTTAGAAACTAACTGTCGGTTAGCCAAGCAGAATGGTTTTCTGGATATTGATCTGATGTTGGTTTCGGCCTTCGGGGTTAATATTTGGGGAATTATTCTCTTGATTAATTTACGGTTAGTGACTAATGAATTGGAATGAGGCGTATGTTGTGTTTGTGTAACACTTATTTAAAATATACGCGAGTTATTCGGAAAGACCGGGTTTATCCCATTCTGAATAACTGATACGACGATAAGTCGAAGATGAAGACGATGGTCGAAGACCGGAGGTCTTCACGTCGTTTGGGTGATAACTGATGATCTTGATTGGGCTGTACACCCAAGAAGATGGAAACAGTTAGTGATCGTCCAGACGTACTTGGAGATCGATGGATATGCGGGGTACTAGGTGCCTCCGGTTTCGTTCAGACCCAGAACGGACTTGTAAATGGACTGTGTGTCTGACATCGGATTTCATTCTGTGTGACTGATATCGGTTGCATAGGATGGTTTGCCTGTGTGGCATGCTAAGATGCAAATGATCAAGGCTTCTGTTGAAAAGCAAAGTCTTGTGGTGATGATCAAAGCACGGCCTTTGTGGCGTAGCTTTGTGTAACGTTTACCTCGCGTGTTTCACACCAGGTATGAACCAAAAACGGGAGACGGACCTCAGGGAGGGCATGCGTTTCTTCCTAGTTAGAAGTGGCGTCAGTGGTTTTACACGCCCTGACGAGTTTGACTTATGTGGTTGTTGCTGTTGCGAGGCGCCTCGGATTGATCGGTCGTTCTCGAACCGATGGAGTCATTTAGTTGGCTCGTTTACGCCCCATAGGGCGGAGAAACGCATGTTCAGGCATTTTAATCCACTCCGTGTGGACCGGCCCTGACGATCCAAGGGTCACTCGAGCTCTGATCCTGAGACTCGGACTAGGCAGTCTCGAATCGGTTGAGGACTATCTTTTGCCTCGGTTCATAGATGGAAATCCAATTTCCAAATACGTGACATTTGCGGTTTTATTTGTAAACCTATATATGGCGACATAGTGGTATGGGGCATTCATGCCGCCTATGATTGATACTTATGATTTGAAGTTGTTTTATAAACTATACACTTATAATAGTATCAAATGATTTGTTTTAAACGTATCAAGCATTCTTTGGCTGTTATAAGGTAAAAACCCTATCCCCCGGCTTGCGTTGCATTGTGTGATAGGACCTGGGTCTTATAACAGCTTCATTTTTCTTTATTTAGCATTGCGCTGTTTGTTTTATGCACTGGTATTCTTGGGAGGAAACCCGTTCCGTGTTATACGGCGTGGTCCCTTGATTTACCTAATGATTTAAAAATAAAGATTAATAACTGTTTTAGTTCTCACACCAGTCACATGACTGACCTGGAGTTTATTGTTTTAACCTAAACTCTGGGTGCCCTTATTTTGACACGGGCAGCTAGTAGTTTCGGTTTTGCAGATTTATATTCACAGGATCCTGGGTTACAGCTGGAACGATATCCGGAAAGCTTTGTATCCGTATATCTCATTCTAGTTGTGTATTGTATTATTTTCCGCTGCTATGTATTTAAATGTAATTTAAATCTCTGATATTTCTGTGTGATATTCATTTATACTCTGTATATTCTTGTAATCTGATGCATTGTTGTAATATACAATGAAATGTTCTTCTGTATGCGTTCTGTTGTGGTTTGTTCTCGAACTATCCGACGCTTTCCTTTACGGGGAGGTTGCGGGTCGTTACATTTGGTATCAGAGCTTTGGTTTACAAAGCTAGAGAACAAGGCACATTAGAACCATACGAAAGAATTCATCAGATATTGGATTAGCAATATCCAATGGAATGACTCGTTAGAGATAGGATCAGTAGTATCCTAGAACGGGTGTGAAGAGTATATTTTTCAAATGAAAACATTTTGTTTTGAAAATTTAAATCAACTATTCGTATTTGATTATTTGTTTATATTGATTTTGGGCAATTCAGTATATAAAGAATTTGCATATACGCCTTGCAAACGTATATTCAAAGTTTTAATATACTGGATAGATATGGAATCACATTCTAGTCGCCCGGAGATGGTACTGATGATTGTCATGACATCATCCGTATTTATATTCGTGTTTCGAATGTGTGATTTTCTATATATTTCCATTAGGCTGGTGTGAGAACCCAAAACTTATATAGTTAGAATTCATTGTTGTGATTTGGCATCAAAACATGATTTTTTGTATATGTATCAAAATTATGAATTTGAAACTCTAATTCACTAATTGATTGATGTTTGTATTGTTTGATAATTTTGAATCATTATGCCTAATTGAATCAAATATTGAATTGTATTGAAATTTGGTCGCATTTGCTTGCATATACATATACTTACATTGAACAGGTCATAGCAAGGAGGCTAGAGACAGAGAATAAAATTTGTTTGCCCGACAAATAGGTACATGTTTATTACATAATTTACTGTTTTGTTTGGGTGATGATGATTTTATGAGCCTATTGGCTAGCCGCTTGGCTTTTTCTTTTTCTTTTTGAGATCTGAAGGACCGGGAACGCTATTTGCAATTTCCCGATGCTCCCATTGCAGGGGAGGTTATGGCGAAATTTTTCGAAAATTTAGGGTGTTAGCCAAATTTTTGAAATTTTGAAAATTCTCAGAAACTGAAAAGTTGGAGAATGGAAGCCAAATCGAATGTAGGGCTGAATAATCAAACCACTTTCGACTTTGTTCCTTTTCGGGGACGAAAAGTTTTAAGTGGGGGAGATTGTAACAACCCGTAAAATGCGAGCCAGTTTGAAAATTTTATTTTGGCAATTTTAGCGAATTTTGATTATTTAAAATGAATTATTTTAAATAATATCGACGAAAATTTATTTTGAATATAATTCGACGTATATATTTATACGCGTCGTCGTTAGAATATATATAATTATATATAATTATAAATGGAATTGAAAATGGCGCGGTAGTTCGAAAATTCGATTTCTAATTTCAAATGAATATACAGAATTCAATATAAGTCAGAATTGAACGAAACAAGAAATATTTGAATCTGTATAACTATATCTTTGTAACGAAGTTAACAAACTGAGATTTCATCTTAGAAATGATAAGATATGTCCAGTTTAAAATTAGAAATAGTCGCTGTGGAATTTATATATATATAAGGCCCTTAAAAATAGCAATTTTGCAAATGACCTCGGATTTCGACGAAACCAGTTTTGTTGGGTCCGTGGTGTTAAGTTATTGCTAGGTTTCAAATTTCATAATTTTTCGAATCAATATGTGAGCGTGGCAAAGGAAAACGCGTTTGACCAGTTTCAGTTGATTTTAATCGACTGGAAAATGGCCATTTTTCAGACGGTCTCAGAATTCGACGAAATTAGTTTTGTTAGGACCGTATCGTCAATACGAAGCTAGAAAATATTTTTCTGGAATTTTTCTAGTTAGTATGTGACCCCGGTAATTTGAAATGTGCGTTTAAAATTCAATATAAAGATTTAAATGTAAATTCAATGGAAACTGATTGCAACGATAGAATCAGCTTGTGATACATATCCCATTGTGTTCGGAATGGGGGTAATACGCTATGGACGGCAGGCGGTGGGCCTCGTTTCGAGGTCATATGTAAAAGTCAACTTTTTAATAATTAAATAATAATAAAAAAAAAAATATTATTATCTTCTCCCCTTTATACTCCAGGCCCCCCCCCCCCCCCCCGTTAGAAATCCGTTCAGATCTAAAACAAAATAAAAAAAAAAAAAAAAGATGAAGAAAATCGCGCTCCTCCTCCAGCCTTCCACCACCACCGCTGCTCGCCGCAACTCCCTCCTCAGCTTCCTCTTCCACCGCCGCTTCTCTCCTCCTCTCTCCGCCTTCTCCCTCCAGTCCCGAAACCCCCCATCTCCAATCGCGAGACCCCAGTCGCGAATCCAAGCCCCCCCCTCGACGAAGCCGATGGCCCCCCCCCTCGACGAAGCCGATGCCCCCCCCCCCCTCGACGAAGCCGATGGCCTCCCCCTCTTCGCATACGGTAAGCATTCCTATTTTTACTTTTATTTTATTTTTATTTTAGAGTTTAAAATTAAATAGGATTTTTTAAAAAACAAAAAAAAACTGAAAACTGATTTTAGATAAAAACTGAAAATTGGTTTTAGGTTAAAACTGAAAATTGATTTTAGTTTAAAACTGTAAATTTTAAAAAGTTTAAAACTGTAAATTTTAAAGAGTATTAAAAACTGATTTTTAACATAATTTAAAAACTGATTTTTAAAAGATTAAAACTGAATTGATTAAAAAAAAAAAAAAAAAAAAAAAAAGCTTTGATTTTTATAAACGAGATGATAGGATTTTTCAAGGAAGAAAAATAGAATTTTCATATGTCGAACTTCGATAGAAAAATAGAATTCTTATATGTTGAACATCGATAGAAAAATAGAATTCTTATATGTTGAACATCGATAGAAAAATAGAATTTTTATCTATTGAACTTCGAAATAAGAATATGATTTTTATATACTGAACTTTGAAGTAAAAATTCGATTTTTATATATAGAACTTCGAACTAAAAATTCGATTTTTATATATTGAACTTCGAACTAAAAATTCGATTTTTATATATTGAACTTTGAAATAAAAATTCGATTTTTATATATTGAACTTTGAAATAAAAATTCGATTTTTATATATTGAACTTTGAAATAAAAATTCGATTTTTATATATTGAATAGCGAAGTAAAAATTCGATTTTTACATATGTAGTGGCTACAGGCGACGAAGCTGAAGAAGATGCGAAAACAATGAAGATTTCTATCAATGAAGTGCTGTGGAGCTAGGATAGCTATATGTGAGAATTCCTCACCTTTCAATTTATTTTTCTAGATATATATATATACTAGGATGCAGACGGTGCTTAGTAGCACCCGACACAATCGTCCACAGACCATGGACTTGTTTGTTTGGCTGTTTGGTTATTGATTGTGATATTGGTTTGAATGTGGTTTGTGGTGTGAAAAATCGAATCGATAAATTGGTTAGGATTAGACGTGCGCCGTTATAAGGCGAAGGAGTAAGGCTAGGTTAGACTCTTACTCCAAGTTTTGTGGTTTGCATAACGAATTGATTTGATTGATGTGTGAATGGCGTGGGCCTTCACTAGACCGGGGATAAGGCTAGGCCTCGTCCCGTTTCTAGTATCGTGCCGTTATGCCGCCGAAATTTTCTAAAATATGTTAGAAAAATAAAAATATCATTTTATTGAATAAATGAATTGAATAGAAATTCATAGGTTGAAATAAAATGTTTTATCGTTAAAAATATAATTTTTAACGTGAATATGAAAATAGTGAAGTGAATAAATAAATATTCATTTATAAACCAGACGGTTTGTTTATGTACACCTATTTGAATGACGCTGATTGGGTCGATAAATTTTACACATCGCCTAACTGCACAAATAAAATATGTGTTTGATTGTTTGAAACCCCACACGGGTGTTAGGATGAAATTTGAAGTTCACTCATCCTGATTGATTAAATATGTCGATCGATTGATTGACAGGCTGTTATAAGCGTTGAATATCTATATTTGATGCTTATACAGTGTAGTGCACTTTGGTTGATGGTTGATTATTTTTAATGCTATTATATACATGTGTTGTATGAAAATCCATATAATTAATTTTATATGGTAATTGATTGGGCCTCATTCCAGTTTTGAAAAAGAAATATTTGAAAAAGAAATATTTGAAATAGAATATTTGAAAATAAAGGAATATATGAAGCCGTGTTGATTAGATTGACGCCATTTTGACGTGAACGATATTTATATCGATTTTAAAAACGATTTCGAAATGAAATGAATTGAAAACGAATTCAAATTGAATTGAAAACGATTTCGAAATGAATTGAATTGAAAACGATTTCGGAATGAATTGAATTGAAAACGATTTCGAAATGAATTGAATTGAAAACGATTTCGAAATGAATTGAATTGAAAACGATTTCGAAATGAATTGAATTGAAAACGAATTCGAATTGAATTGAAAGTGAATTGAAAGCGAATTCAAATTGAATTGAAATTTGAATTGAATAGAAATGAATTTTGAAACGAATCTATAAAGAAGAATTCAATTTTGCTTTGAATTGAAATGGAAGTTGAAATGTTTTTGAAACGAATTCAAAACTATTTATATAATTCGTTTTAAATAGAAATCGACGAAATATATATTATATATATTTTATATATAATATAATGGCCTGAATAGAACGCGCCGCGCCGCGGCAGTTCGTGAATTTCGACCATTTATTTCAAACGGACATTACGGGAGATCCGACCGTCGGATTCTCCTAAAACCGGAACCGTTGGGTTCGTATCGAAAAGAGCTTTCTAATGAATGTTAGAAATTTGAAATCTAACGGTTGGATTTGGAGATACGTCCAAATCAAATTCGAAAAAGGTCGCTGTAAGTGCAGTTCGATGGCCGTTAATGGAAATCGACTGTACGGGCCTTGATAAAATTATTAAAAATAGTAATAATTTGTGTAAAATCATAAGAAATGATTTGTGAAAGTTTGGGATGAAAAACTCCATATTTGAAAAGATAAAAATAGATTTTTATCGAAATGAACTAGTTTTGAACTAGAATTATAATTCTATTTATTTTTAAATAAATAAATTGAATTTGAAATGGTTTTGAAAATAACCAAAATTTCCAATGATTGCATTGGAGTGGAGTTGAATCGAAATTGTCTTCGGAATATTTCGATGTTGGAATTCGTGATATTACAGGTGTTGTTATGGAAATTTGAAAGATATATATTTGTATCGTTATTTCCAATACGACATTTGTTAGTCGTAGAATTCGATATTGAATATAAGCCGATATATTTTCTATTCAGAGCCTTGTATTGAATATCGAATGTGATTTGGGTTTGTCGTGAATGGTGTCTTCACTAACACTGTTCTTGAACCCAGTTGAGAAAAGATTAAATCTTTTATTTAGATTTAATGAAGTGTACCAATTAAATGATATTTAATTGGAATTGAATTGATATTGATTTTTGGGTTTATCGTGAACAGTGTTTTAAATAACACTTGTTCTTTAACCCGATAATTAATGAATGTGATTTGGGTTTGTCGTGAATGGTGTCTTCACTAACACTGTTCTTGAACCCAGTTGAGAAGAGATTAAATCTTTTTATTTAGATTTAATGAAGTGTACCAATTAAATGATATTTAATTGGAATTGAATTGATATTGATTTTTGGGTTTATCGTGAACAGTGTTTTAAATAACACTTGTTCTTTAACCCGATAATTAATGGGATGTGACTTTGGGTTTATCGTGAACCGTGTTTTAAATGACACTGATTCTTTAACCCAGTCACAGATTAAAACTAAGTGGAGTTTTAATGAATCTTTAATTAGATTGAAAAGATCGAGAATGGAGTATCACCAGTTTTGCTCCAGGCGATAGTTAAATCTTTAATTAGATTTGAACGTGAAATTTAGAAACTAACTGTCGGTTAGCCAAGCAGAATGGTTTTCTGGATATTGATCTGATGTTGGTTTCGGCCTTCGGGGTTAATATTTGGGGAATTATTCTCTTGATTAATTTACGGTTAGTGACTAATGAATTGGAATGAGGCGTATGTTGTGTTTGTGTAACACTTATTTAAAATATACGCGAGTTATTCGGAAAGACCGGGTTTATCCCATTCTGAATAACTGATACGACGATAAGTCGAAGATGAAGACGATGGTCGAAGACCGGAGGTCTTCACGTCGTTTGGGTGATAACTGATGATCTTGATTGGGCTGTACACCCAAGAAGATGGAAACAGTTAGTGATCGTCCAGACGTACTTGGAGATCGATGGATATGCGGGGTACTAGGTGCCTCCGGTTTCGTTCAGACCCAGAACGGACTTGTAAATGGACTGTGTGTCTGACATCGGATTTCATTCTGTGTGACTGATATCGGTTGCATAGGATGGTTTGCCTGTGTGGCATGCTAAGATGCAAATGATCAAGGCTTCTGTTGAAAAGCAAAGTCTTGTGGTGATGATCAAAGCACGGCCTTTGTGGCGTAGCTTTGTGTAACGTTTACCTCGCGTGTTTCACACCAGGTATGAACCAAAAACGGGAGACGGACCTCAGGGAGGGCATGCGTTTCTTCCTAGTTAGAAGTGGCGTCAGTGGTTTTACACGCCCTGACGAGTTTGACTTATGTGGTTGTTGCTGTTGCGAGGCGCCTCGGATTGATCGGTCGTTCTCGAACCGATGGAGTCATTTAGTTGGCTCGTTTACGCCCCATAGGGCGGAGAAACGCATGTTCAGGCATTTTAATCCACTCCGTGTGGACCGGCCCTGACGATCCAAGGGTCACTCGAGCTCTGATCCTGAGACTCGGACTAGGCAGTCTCGAATCGGTTGAGGACTATCTTTTGCCTCGGTTCATAGATGGAAATCCAATTTCCAAATACGTGACATTTGCGGTTTTATTTGTAAACCTATATATGGCGACATAGTGGTATGGGGCATTCATGCCGCCTATGATTGATACTTATGATTTGAAGTTGTTTTATAAACTATACACTTATAATAGTATCAAATGATTTGTTTTAAACGTATCAAGCATTCTTTGGCTGTTATAAGGTAAAAACCCTATCCCCCGGCTTGCGTTGCATTGTGTGATAGGACCTGGGTCTTATAACAGCTTCATTTTTCTTTATTTAGCATTGCGCTGTTTGTTTTATGCACTGGTATTCTTGGGAGGAAACCCGTTCCGTGTTATACGGCGTGGTCCCTTGATTTACCTAATGATTTAAAAATAAAGATTAATAACTGTTTTAGTTCTCACACCAGTCACATGACTGACCTGGAGTTTATTGTTTTAACCTAAACTCTGGGTGCCCTTATTTTGACACGGGCAGCTAGTAGTTTCGGTTTTGCAGATTTATATTCACAGGATCCTGGGTTACAGCTGGAACGATATCCGGAAAGCTTTGTATCCGTATATCTCATTCTAGTTGTGTATTGTATTATTTTCCGCTGCTATGTATTTAAATGTAATTTAAATCTCTGATATTTCTGTGTGATATTCATTTATACTCTGTATATTCTTGTAATCTGATGCATTGTTGTAATATACAATGAAATGTTCTTCTGTATGCGTTCTGTTGTGGTTTGTTCTCGAACTATCCGACGCTTTCCTTTACGGGGAGGTTGCGGGTCGTTACAGAACCGAAGATCTACATCATTTGAAGCTTGATCTACATCGATCGAAGGGAGATTTCATCAAATCGAAGAGTTTGAAGAGTGTTCTTCGCTACTCGAGTTGATCAATCAGTGATTTTGTGTTGTTTTGAAGAATGAGTGATATGCATCTCTCATACGAATTCAATCAAGTATATGAGTTGTTTGATTATAATTTCATCATTTTCAGGTTGTTTCACCTAGATCTACATCATGGTAAGTGTATTTTCATATGAATCACCATAGATCTAATCTTGCAACTTAAAACCGGTAATTTCCATTTAAATTCATATGTTTATGCAAGTTAGATCCATTGTTTTGATCATTTATCATGAATTTGGTGAATTTTAAATGATTATTGATGAAATTGTCATTTTGATATTGTTGATGGTTTCGTAACATGCGAATTGTTGAATTGGATGAGTTCTTTGAATCGATGTAGTCGTTTGGCGAAGATTTGGTCAAAATTGAACCTATTTTGGTCAGATCTGGAGTCGGGTTGTTTTTCTTAGGACAGGTCGTTTTTCTTGTTCTCCAAGAAATGCACGTTGGGTCGCCGGATCTACTTTAGGTTGGAAAAGAGCCTCCAGGTCGTTAGGTCATTGGAATGACCTAAAAGATGGGTCATTGAAAGCCAAGTCGCAGGGGAGGGTTGGAAAAGACAGGTCGGAGTGTACAAGGTCTTATACGACCTAGGTGTTAGGTCATTATACGGCTTGGGGTGCAACGGGTCGGCCAAGGCAATGCATGGCAGGGAGGTCTAGAGTTGAAATCAGATCGTGGAGGCTTGCACGTGGATGGGTCATGGCTTGTAGGTCATGGGAGGACCTAAGGATGGGACGACCTGGTGATGGACCACGTGATGAGGGGTTTAGTTGTATCGGACCGTGGGAGCTATAGGTCATGAGATGACTTAAGGGGGAACGACCTAAGGAATGTATTGGACAATTATATTGATATTGTTTTGGTTCAGCAACAATTTGACTTTGAAGTATATTCAAGGCGGAATGTTCTAAGTGTGATGAGACGTCATTGATCGATGAAATGCAATGAACATGAAGACGACTCAAGGTGGTGAGTCATGGATAATGGTTGCTCGAGAAGATGCTTGAGCTTGTGAATAGCTATAAGGATAAATGACTAGAGATGATGAAGGATGATAGATTATCGTTGTCGTAGGTTCTAGTGGACTCAAAGCAGGGGTATAATTGGCAGTCACGATGGGCCTGGAAATACCCTAGGCAGTCACGTTGGGCCTAGAGATACGAGTCACCAAGGCATATGGTGTTTTGCTAGAATCGGGGTTTACCATTAGCCCTTGATGGATGACAAGTGTTGAGCCGGTCATATGATTAGCGATGGTTTCAAAGCAGGAATGGCAGTGATAGCCAGAGTCATGAATGTTGATTGTTGTGATTGTATCGTCTTGTGTAAATTATTCGACGTCAAAGGAGATATCTCTTGGGCGCTTGCCTGATACTGGTTTAGGCCTCTGGGGCCTGTGCTTGAGAGATGTCAATGTCAATTAGAATGGTTTACGCTTGATAATTAATTGTTATGAATGTACATTATTTTTGAATGGTTGCATGTAAAGGCTATCACTGTCAGATGTGGGTTATTCTCTTTTGATGTTGGTAGATTAGTTGATTAATCTGTCTATTCTCATATACTTTATTGATGATGTTAGATAGTTGTTTTATCGCTCACTAAGACTATTGTTTGACTCAAGGTTTTATGTTTCCCTCTTATTACATTGGGTTGTTAATCCATGTGTTGGATAGGCATAATGAGTAGCAGGTGGCAGGTGATATCCTTTTGAGGACGATGATGCTGATCGATGGTGAGCTGGAGGCTTCCGTACCAGTTTACTACTATCTAGTATTTCTGTTTCCACTATTTGTTGTTGCTCTAAAAGATGTAGTGAGGGCTTTTGTACATAGATTTTGATATGATTAAGGATGTATGGATATTCTACTGGTTCTTATGAAAGTTTTAAGTTTCTACGCAATGGTGTTTCACTACTATTACCTGTTGTGTATATTCTATTATATTGTATCCTTACATTGTGAGTTATACGACAGGTTTCACTTGTGTTATCATACCAAGATGATCGTCCACAGCTGCCTGACATATCGTTCAGCGCAATATTCCTCTTGTTGAGTGTAGGAGTTGTGGGCGGTCGATCGTCACATATATACATACATACACACACACACACACACACACACATATATATATATATATATATATATATATATATATATATATACACACACACACACATATATATATATATAGACACACACAGGTGATCTATTTCAGGTTGAATTTATATATGCAGGTAATATTTTTGATTCTTTACGGAGGGCACAAGTTATCACTAGGGAACACTTGATAGTATTAAATGGCAGTAAAGAGCATCATGAAGTTTTGTGCTGTAACTGTAAAGACTTCCATCCTATAGGTAAGCTAAATATTTCATGTTTTGTATTTTCAGCATGCATTATGAAACAATGGCCATTTATATTAAACTCTTATCAGTGATTTGTAGTTGTAGATCCATCTAACTCATTTGTTGTGTCATATTTTTATGTAAGTTTTCATTGGCCCAACTGAATGTAAGTTTACGTATAATATAAGTTACTGCGCATAAGCTAAATATTTTTTATTCATTCTTTCTTGCTAAAATATGCATTAACATGTCCTGCTGGTGTATAATTTTCAGAATATCAAACCTGTTTTCACATTGTTTTCTAATCCCAACCAATCAAATTCATATATCATACATACCCATACATGCATATAATTTTTCTCATCTTAAAAGGTTGTAAACTTCTTTTTACTATTCTCTTTTATTAACCTGGTATGTAATTATTGTTAAATTTTAAGGCGATACTATAGAGTAGATTGAAGAAGTCAAGATTAATTTAAAATCGGTGAAAACAGCTTGCGAACCAGGGCTTGTGAGCTCACGTTATCGGGTTATGAAGATGGAAGGGAGATGTAGGATGTTGGAAAATAGCTGAGAATAATTCCAGATGTCTGCTTCTTTCGAGCTCAGAAACGCGAGCTAAAAACTTTTTGATTCTAGACGTATGGATCGATGGCTAAAAATATGAGCCTAATTCCAAACGACTGGAATCTGATCCCAATGTATGGAACGGGAAGTTAGCCAATTATGCTCTATTTTTTTGCTAAAGATGTTTTCTGGAGATCAAAGGGGACAAAAGTGTAATTCGTCTGAACGAAAATCTCTCTTATTTAAACTATTTTCAGATTTGAAGAAGTGAAGTTTCTTACTTGATTAAGGGTTCATCTGAAGGAAATTAGTGGTTTTAAGCTTATCAATATTTCCTAAATTCCATTCTCCACAAACTCAATTCTAAGTTGATTATTGGTAATCATTGTATCAATCTCTTGTAGTCTTCCTATTATGGTAATAAAATTATCTCTTCAAAGTGGAAGTACACTAAAAATCATCAGAGGAACCACTACAAATTTGGTATGTGTTTTATTTTCATTGTTATTGGTTATTATTAATTGTTTGAGATTGAGATAATCAGTTTTGGATTAATTATTAACTATTTTGGTGATTGTGAGCAGTTGGTGTTGGTAGGCGTTTGTGAAAATTTCAAAATCAGATAATATCAATTGGTAGTCCCTCAATGGTTAGTCAAAATAGTGTAGCATCATATGTAAGTGATTCATATCCAGTGTCGGGATCTCAATTGGTTATAGATACGTGGACTGGAAATAGTGATTTTGAGAAGTGATAATGGAAAATGAAATTCTATTAGGAAAAATTGGGTACATCGGATGGTATTTGAGACTAACTTGTTGCCATGTAATATCTCAGATATTGTGAGGGAGATCGAAAAGTAGGCTTATACTACTCTTCAGCTTTATACAAAAGAGTATGTAATCTTCGAAATTAATGGTGAGACAGCTAGTAAAGGTATATAGGACAAGTTGGATTTATAAATAGAGAAATCACTTATAAATCTTTTGATCTTGTTGCGAATATTTTTCACATTCAAAATGAAGGAGGTCATTACGATTAAGGCACACTTGAATCTTTGATGGATTGCTAATGAAAATGAAGATGGTAGATTTGGATATTGATGAAAAACAAAAGGCAATGGTATTGTTGTATTCATTGTCGGATCGTTATACAGGTTTCTCTAATACTATAATATATAGTTTCACTTGATTAAATTACAGCGTGTTTTCTTAGTAAGGAATTGAGGGATCAAATGAAGGAGTTGAATAAGGGAAGTAGTGGAGCTTGTTGTTGTCACCGTTTATTTGTGGAGAAGGGGAAGAGCGCGTAGAAAAGAAACCGGGGGCATTCTGTATCAAGGATGCCCGGTTAGAGAGGAAAAGTTCTATATTTTTAAAAAAACATAGTCATTGGAAGAATGAATGTCCAAACCAAGATAGGAAGAAGGAAATAGCGTCTCCATCCGTAGCAATGGAGAGTAGTTTAGGTGAAGTGGATGAGAATGTATTAACGGTGATAGAATTAGGTATTTCAGGTAGCGACTGGGTACTCGATTCAGGTGCCTCTTATGAAATGACGCCAAATATAAATTGTTTTTCCTCTTATGAAGAAAAAAAAGGGAAATAAAATTGTTATGGGAAATGGTGATGTATGTAGTTCAATGGCAATTGGCTTCGTGCAAATAAAGATGTTTGATGGAGTGGTTCACACGCTCGTCGATGTATGCTATGTTCCAAGATATTGGAAATCGCATATACCTTTAGGGAAAATGGATTCTCTAGGATGCAAAATTACCTTTTAGAAGGATTTCTTGAGGGTTTTGAAGGGTGCACTTGTGGTTATAAAAAGTGCTAGAACCCATGGTGTTTATTTTCTTCAAGAAGTGACCATGGAAAGTAAAACTTGTGCGGGAGTTGTTAGTTCTCGTAGATTGGATGCAACAAGGCTATGGCGTCTGAGGTTAGGTCATGTCTTGAAGAGGGGTTTGAATTTTTTTGGGAAGAGGGAATGATCAATGTGAGAGTTTATGAAAAGGCAGCGTGGATCGTTTGATTTGGATAATTATGTGTCGATTATAATTACGGAAGATGTACATACTTATTTTGATATATGCATGTAAATATTTAATGAGAAAAATAATTAGAAATGATATTACATTTAAGCAATGTAAAAGATGCAAATAAAAGTAAAGAACATTAGAGACTTTTATACTAGTTTGGAGCACTGTCCTACGTCCAGTCCTAGACTCCTTCAGAAATTTCAACTAAATAATAACTCTCACTTAACCCAGAGGAATAGGTATTTACAACACCTGAGCAGCAGAAGAGTATTTCGCCTCATCATTCGAAGAGAACTTGAAGCGCTTAAGTAGCAGAACAGGACTTTACATAAATAAAAAGTTTGGTAGACAATTTGTGTTCTTGATAAACATGTGTTGTCATTTTATAATGCACCCTTCCTATAATTTTCTCCTCGAGTGTGTGTATATATATAGTTTAAGTGTATAAAGATAAGGAAGAAAGTTATTTCTTGAATATTAAGTATGAAAGCGAGTTCAAGCAATATATATATATATATATATATGTATGTTTAGAATGCATAAAATAGAGAATAATATAAAAATATAAATATATCAAACTAGAAGAGAAAAAGTTAATTTGATTGATTTTAGACCATTTATACATAATGTATAAATAGTGGCAACAAATGGCGAAGTGGATTGGTTGAAAAGTAGTGTAAATCTGTTCGAATAAAGTCGTTTCTCATTGCGAAAAATAACGACTCTCCCAAAAATTTGACAGTTGGAAAATTTCAGTCGATTGAAGTTTAGGCCAATCAACTAAAAATTCAAAAATGTGTATATATATAATATTTGTGCATGTGTGCAGATCGCACACGGAATGTTAGTTCATTCGACTAACCTGTCAGGCCAGTCGACTAAACTGAGCAAACTGTGCAATCTTGCACACTTGTGTATATATACAATCTAGTTTAAATCATAATAAAATAGCTTTATAAAAATCTACTTAAGGACATATTTTAACAATTATACTCTAATATTTAAGGCTCAATAATTAAAATATTTGTGCGTCATACTGAAGTCATGTCTCCAAAGTTTTAATATTCTCTTTTTGTCGCTTTGGTCGTTGAATCTTCATGTTGTAAAGTAGACTCCTTGTCATAAATCAAAACTGTTACTCAACATTCTCCTCCTTTTTGATTGATGATAACTTATAAATGAAGATAATATACGATGATATAAAATATTAAATATTTATACTTACTCCCGCTGAATATGTAGCGACATATATTCTGCATTCTAAAAAAATATTGATATTTCTCCCTCTCTTTCATCGACAAGAAGGAAGATAGTTGTTTATACTAAGTATATAGAAAGTTGATAAGACATAATTGGAACACATACATGAGCAAACACACCAAAACATAAATACATTCTAGAGTAGCAACATAAAATAACATACCAACAAGGCTATTTAGTACAAGCCTTGTATATAGTTCAAAAGATAAAACATAGCCAATTAAGATAAAGCATACCAACAAAGGCTATTTAGTACAAGCCTTGTATATAGTTCCAACATTAAATATCATAGATTAAAGTAGTAAAGTAAAATGCAAAAGTACTATAGTCTTACGCCATTGATTGTTTGCTCTTTCCTCCATGAGAACTTTCACCAACATCTCCACAGCCACTTCCACCTCCATATTTACTGTCACTACTTTCTTGCTCATCCGATGTAGACCACGTGAAGGCGGGACATTTTCCTGGATCTCCTTGTGTTTTCGTAGAAGATCTAGAGGTGCAAGAAATAGCTTCCCAAAGCATGTTAAAGAAAGCTTGACTTTTGATCATTTTCTTGTCAACCTTTTTTATGAGGGAGTCCAAGTTTTTTTAATTACGACACATGATGGCCTTGGATTCATGGAGTCCAAGATCCGGGTTTGCGATGATGATCTCTTCTTTTTTGCGAATTATGGATTGTGAGCGTTGAGTAGTATTATTAGATGCTTGTCTAGGTTGTGATGGAGCTTGTTCTTGGGCTTGTTGTCTTTGAACCCATTCTTCGTATGTAATGATACGAGGAGGCATAGTTTTAGGTAATCTCATCAAAGCTAAATTTTATGTATCCAATATTCCTACGGTAGATGTTGGAGAATTGGGTTCGGTAATAGTGAAGTCTTTGAGCATGCGCATAATATATTCGCCATAGTAGAAGATATTCATGCGACCATTGTTAAAAATTAAGAATTCATCAAGTATAAGACAAATCCAATTTACATTTATATTCCTGTAGATTGCGTAGAGGGCTTTGAAGTTGTGTTCATAAACAAAGTCATAACTTCCGGTTATTGAGCAATGTAAAAGATGTAAATAAAAGTAAAGAACATTAGAGACTTTTATACTAGTTTGGAGCACCATCCAGTCCCAAACTCCTTAAAAAATTTAACCTAAACAATAACTCTCTCTTAACCCCGAGGAATAGGTATTTAAAACACCTTAGCAGTAGAAGAGTATTTTTCCTCATCATTCGAAGAGAACTTGAAGCGCTCAAGCAGCAGAACAGGACTTTACACAAATAAAAAGTTTGGTAGACTATATGTGTTCTTGATAAACATGTGTTGTCATTTTATAGTACACCCTTCCTATAATATTCCCCTCAAGTGTGTGTGTGTGTGTGTGTATATATATATAGTTTAAGTGTATGAAGATAAGGAAGAAAGTGATTTCTTGAATATTAAGTATGAAAGCGAGTTCATGCATAAAATAGAGAATAATAGAAATGTATAGCTATATCAGATTAGAAGAGAAAAAGTTAATTTGATTGATGTTAGATCATTTATATATAATGTATAAATAGTGGAAACTAATTGCGAAGTGGATTGGTTGAAAATTATTGTTGAAATCTGTTCGGATAAAGTCGTTTCTCTTTACGATAAATAACGAATCTTCATAAATTTGACCGTTGGAAAATTTCAGTCGACTAAAGTTCAGGCCAGTCAACTGAAAATTCAAAAATGTGTATACATAAATATATATAATATTTGTGCATGTGTGCAGATCGCACACAGAATGTCAGGTCAGTCGACTAACCTGGAGCAAATTGTGCAATCTCGCACACTTGTGTATATAGATAATCTAGTTTTAAATCATAATAAAATAGCTTTACAAAAATCTACTTGAGGACAGATTTTAACAATTATACTCAAATATTTAAGACTCAATAATTAAAATATTGGTGCATCATACTGAAGTCATGTCTCCAAAGTTGTTAATATTCTCTTTTTGTCGCTTTGGTCGTTGAATTTTCATGTTGTAAAGTAGGCTCCTAGCCATAAATCAAAACTGTTGATCAATATTCTCTCCCTTTTTGATTGATGATAACTTACAAATGTATATACTATACGACAATATAAGATATAAAATATTAAATATTTATACTTACTCCCCCTGAATATGTAGCGACATATATTCTGCATTCTAAAAAAATATTGATATTTCTCCCCCTCCGTCATCGACAAGAAGGAAGATAGATGTTTATACTAAATATATAGAAAGTTGATAAGTCATAATTGTAACACATACATGAGCAAACATACCAAAACATAACTACATTCTAGAGTAGCAACATAAAATAAATTGCCAACAAGACTATTTAGTACAAGTCTTGTATATTCAAAAGATAAAACATAAAAAATTTAGATAAAGCATACCAACAAGGCTATTTAGTACAAGCCTTGTATATAGTTCTAACATAAAATATCATAGATTAAAATAGTAAATTAATATGCAAAAGTACTAAAGTCTTACACCATTGATTGTTTGCTCTTTCCCCCATGAGAACTTTCACCAACATCTCCATGGCCACTTCCACCTCCATATTTACTATCACTACTTTCTTGCTCATCCGATGTAGACCAAGTGAAGGTGGGACGTTTTCCTAGATGTCCTTGTGTTTTCATAGAAGGTCGATAGGTGCAAGAAATAACTTCCCAAAGCGTGTTAAAGAAAGCTTGAGTTCTGCTCATTTTCTTGTCAACCTTTTTTATGAGGGAGTCCATGATTTTTTGATTATGACACATGATGACCTTTGATTCATGGGGTCCAAGAGTCGGGTTTACAACAATGATCTCATCTATTTCGCGAATTATGAATTGTGAGCGTTGAGTAGTATGAGTAGATGCTTGTCTGGGTTGTGATGGAGCTTGTTCTTGGCCTTGTGTTTTTGAACCCATTCTTCGTATGTCATGATATGGGAAGGAATATTTTTATGTAATCTCATCAAAGATAAATTTTATGTATTCAATATGCCTACGGTAGATGTTGGATAATTGGGTTCAGTAATAGTCAAGTATTTGAGCATGCGCATGATATATTCGCCATAGTAGATGATATTAATGCGACCATTGTTAAAAATTAAGAATTCATCAAGCATAAGACAAAGCCAATTTACATTTATATTCCTATAGATTGCGTAGAGGGCTTTGAAGTTGTGTTCATAAACAAGTTCATAACTTCTAGTTCTTAGTTTTCACGATCTCATTACACTACTCCATAAACAGCCTAATGCAACGATTTTGCAAGATGTTGCCAGCCAAAATGTGACGATAGCTATGATATTTTGGTCCTACTGCAATGTTCTGTTTTTTATATTATCTTAGCCATAAAATTTTGTTGGCCTATCTTCACAAGTCTAACACGAAGCAATATTTTATATATTGTTGTTATAGCAGACCTTCCCATGTATTACGTGGCGATCCACATGAATCAAATCCTATGTTGGATAACGTGACACCTCATCAATCCTGATCGCTTCTACAAACAACAATTTTCCTTTGGCGCGACTCAATTCTTATCCTCTTTTCGTTCCCCACCATCATTTTCATTTTTCCTCTTCCCAGTAATCCGTTAAGCAAATAACATTTTCTTTTGTAAAAAAAACATTTTGATTATTCTTTGTTTTCATGCAAAGGTTAAAGAAAACATTCTTACGTTGGGGTTCAACGATTTCGGTACAATTAAGGCTTCGATTTGGGGGTTCAAGCATTGTTCACATTGCTTTAGGGCTTCAATTTCGATTTCGAGGTATAACACTCTCTTACATCACTTTAGGGTTTCAATTTAAACTACTTATAAATTATTAGGTTGGCATTAATTAACAAATCAACTTGTCTTAGGTTTCCTATTGTTGGACACACACACACGTATTATCTTTTTTATGTTAAAATCTTTATATTCAAAAATGTAGTGATGGACAACGAAAACATCTGGATAGAACTTCCGAAGTTTAGTGAAAGATATATTAGTGGGATAAAAGACTTTATACAAAATGGTTTTTCTAAATTCGCCGTCCGCGATGAAATGAAGTGCCCTTGCAAGAATTGTAATAATAACAAGTGGCGTCGTTAAGATATAATTTATGATCATCTCATCTGCAATGGTCTTTCTCCATTATATGTGAAATGGATATGTGAGCTTTCATGCCGAACTTTTGAAAGGAGTGATGAAGATATAGATTGTGAAGCTGGCGATTTTGGAGATAATCTTGGTGAAATGTTGGGCCGTACTCATGGACATATGCACAACTATGAGGATAAGAATTCCGATGAACCGAATGCCAATGCTAGAAGATTTTATCGCCTTGTCGAAGGTGAAAAGAAACCATTATATCCTGGTTGTTCAAAATTTTCGAGATTAAGTTTTGTCATCTGGCTTTATTCTTTAAAATGTGTACATGGAATTACAGAGTCTGCATTGGGGATATACTAGAGTTGATGAGAGAGGCTTTTCCACAGGCCCACATACCTTTATCCGTCAGAGCCGCGAAGAATATCATTAAAGATTTAGGTCTCGAATACAAAAAATTACACACATGTCCAAACGATTGCATGTTGTATTGGGCAGAAAATGAAGATAAAGATGTCTGTGAAATTTGTGGTGTTTCCAGGTGGGAACCAGTGAAAAAGGAAGACACTAGTGACAATGATTCAGCGAAGTTGAGTCGTAAAGTCCCGTCGAAAGTGATGTGTTACTTTCCGCTAAAACCAGGGCTGCAAAGGCTGTTTATATGCAAGGAGTTTGCACAACTTATGACATGGCATTCTGTGGGACGAAAAAAAGACGGAAAACTTAGACATCCAGCTGATAGCGAGTCTTGGAAAGCAATGGACGCTATGTATACTGATTTTTCATCAGAAAATAGAAATATCAGATTGGGTGTAGCCTCTAATGGATTCAATCCTTTTCGTACAATGAGTACAGCGTATAGTACATTGCCAATTGTATTAGTTAACCACAACCTTCCAACTTGGTTGTGCATGAAGCCCGAAAATCTAATTCTTTCAACAATCATCTCCGGTCTAGAGTCTCCAAAGAATAAAATTAATGTATATATGCAGCCTGTAACGACCTACGGGAATTCGAGCCCGAATTTCGACAATTATACAGATCCTGTATCACTTGTCAGAACTCAAGTATTGAAAACACAGATAGTTATTAGAAAGAAGATAGAGGGTGAGATAAGAAAGAAATTTAGAATAGAAGAATAAGAAGAAGAAACAAAACAGAATCAGAATCTCACATCGCAGCGGAACAAAATATGATATAGAAATAAAAACTTTATTGAGAGCTTGAAATAAAACTGACAATCATCAGAGTGCATCAAAACATCTGGACAGTTAAAAATATCTGTCCCTATATACAACACAGCAGAATAAATAGAAGACATCATACGTCTGGACTTCTCCAGCTCGTCTCTTGACTTCACAACATCCAATAACCGGAACCTGTACAATCCGGTCTAACCTGAGTATTACAAATACACGGATAAGTCTGGTGAACCAGAGCAAGAAAAAACTCCCTAAGTTTATGGGTAGCATCAACCTTGATTTTAAAGTTAAAATCTTTTCAAACGAAAGGATAATCGTAAGACCAAATCCACACATAAATACAGATGGTTTTTACCTTACGATAACCCAAATCGTTTTTGAAATCAGTCTATTTTCTGATATTATAATAATGTCTAAATACAAATAAATAACAATCTAGCAGAACTGTAACTGTGACGGCCAGGAATTTCGCTCGATCTGAATCAGTCGTTAAACCGATCTAGACCGTTCGAAACCCCTGATCGTTTGAGAACAGGACAAATTAGAACACAAACAGAAGAACATTTCATTGCAATTACAACAATTCCATCAGATACAAGAATATACACAGTATAAATGAATAAATTACATTCGATAAATATCAGAGATTACAATAAATTACATAGCAGCGGAAAAATAATATATAGCACAACTGAAGGTGATATACGGATACAGAGCTTTCCGGATATCATTCCAGCTGTAAACCAGGATCCTGTGAATATAAATCTGCAAAACCAAAACTACTAGCTGCCCGTGCGGAAAATAGGGGCACCCAGAGTTTAGGTTAAAACAATAAACTCCAGGTCAGTCATGTGACTGGTGTGAGAACTAAAACAGTTATTTAAAGCTTTACTTTTAAAAGAGAGTAATTCAAGGGACCACGCCGTATAACACGGAACGGGTTTCCTCCCAAGAATACCACTGCATAGAATAAATAGCGCAATGCTTTTTCGAAAAATGAAGCTATTATAAGACCCAGGTCCCATCACACAATGCAACGCAAGCCGGAGGATAGGGTTTTCCCTTATAATAGCCAAACATGCTTAGTACGTTTAAAACAAATCATTTGATACTATAATAAGTGTATAGTGTCAAAACAATTTCAATCATAAATATAAATCATAGGCGGCATGGGTACCATCTATCATGTCGCCATACTAATTCTACAATTAAAACCGCAATACACGTATTGGAAATTGGATTTCCGTCATGAGTCGAGGCAAGGGGCAAGCTCCTCTCCGCGTTCGAGACACTCTAGCAAATGCCTCAGGGTTACGCACTCTGGGCAACCCCGGATCTTCAGGGCCGGTCCTCACTTACGTTAGAGGATTAATTATGCCTGAACACACGTTTCCCGGTCCTTACAGACCTATAATCGAGGCGCCTCGCATTCCAACAACCACATAGGTGAAAAGTATATAAATGTCAGGGCTGGTAAGTCACTGACACCACCAAAGCTAGAAAGAAACGTCGTGCTCTCCCTGCAGTCACTATCCCGTTTTTGACTCATACCGAGGTGTGAGGCTCGCGAATTCACGTTATACACAAAGCTACGCCACAAAGGCCGTGCTTTGATCATCAACCACAAGACTTTGCTTTTCAACAGAAGCCTTGATAATTGCATCTTAGCATGCCACACAGGCATTTCATGCCATGCGATTGATGTCCATCGATATACAACCTCTGAGCTCGTACGTCTCATAGAAGGGCGTTAAGCAAGAGAATAAATTCTCCGCCGCCAAACAGATGTATATTTAATAGAAATCAATCAACACAGAATAAAATCCAATGTCAGACACACAATCCATTTACAAGTTCGTTCTGGGTCTGAACGAAACCGGAGGCACTTTCCTCGCGTATCCATCCATCTCCAGGTACGTCTGGACGACCACTAACTATTTCCATCCTCTTGGGTGTAGAGCCCAATCAGGATCGTCAGTAATTATCCAAACGATGTGAAGACTTCCGGTCTTCAGCCACCGTCTTCACCTTCGACTTATCGTCGAATCGGTTATTCAGAATGGGTATAAACCCGGCCTTTCCGAACAACCCGCGTATATTGAAAACAAATGTTACACAAACACAACCTACGCCTCATTCCAATTCATTAGTCACTAACCGCAAATTAGCAAGAGAACAATTTCCCAAGCATTAACCCCGAAGGCCGAAACCAACATCAGATCAATACCCAGGAAACCATTCTTCTTAGCCAACCTACAGCTAGTTTCTAAATTCCACATTCTTAGGGAATGGTTCCCATTAATTTTATCCAAGATAAATTCTTTAAAATTTATCCTGTAATCTTCCTTTGGATGTCGTTTCAAACCAAATTATGGTTTTTCTAAACTAGTCGAGATTAGCGAACCACACCGAAGTAATTATTTATTTTATTTCCCAATCCCAACTTATTCATCCCATGAAGCAAAACTGGTAATACTCCATATCTAACACCACGGTGTTATCGGTAAAATTAATTACCATTTCACGTTCAAATCTAATTAAAGATTTAACTATCGCTTTGGAGCAAAACTGGTAATACTCCATATCTCGCTCATTTTCTAAATTTGGTAATTTAGATTACAAATTCACATTCCAATCTAATTGCAGATTCGTTAAAACTCCTTTTACTGGGTTAAAGAACTAGGTGTTATTTAAAACACAGTTCACGACAAACCCAAATCACATTCTATTTATTATCGGATTAAAGAACTAGTGTTATTTAAAACACAGTTCGCGATAAACCCATTTCAAATCCAATCAAATATATTAGGAATTCCGATTATTTAAAACCCCTTTTTAAATCTAATTTATTTATTTAAAAATAAAAACCCAGGTTTTAAATTGAGTTCAAACTAGTTTATTTCGATAAAAATCTATTTTTATCTTTTCTAATATGGATTTTTTCATCTCAATTTTTCCTAAATCATTTCTTATGATTTTACACAAATTATTACTATTTTTAATAATTTTATCAAGGCCCGTACAATCGATTTCCATCAACGGCCATCGAACTGCACTTACAGCGACCTTTTTCGAATTTGATTTGGACGTATCTCCAAATCCAACCGTTAGATTTTGAATTTCTAATATTCATTAGAAAGCTCTTTTCGATACGAACCCAACGGTTCCGGTTTTAGGAGAATCCGACGGTCGGATCTCCCGTAATGTCCGTTTGAAATAAATGGTCGAAATTCACGAACTGCCGCGGCGCGGTGCGGCGCGTTCTATTCAGGCCATTATATTATATATATAATATATATAATATATATTTCGTCGATTTCTATTTAAAACGAATTATATAAATAGTTTTAAATTCGTTTCGAAAGCAATTTCAACTTCCATTTCAATTCAAATCAAAATTGAATTCTTCTTTATAAATTCGTTTTAAAATTCATTTCTATTCAATTCAAATTTCAATTCAATTTGAATTCATTTCAATTCGCTTTCAATTCATTTCATTTCGTTTTCAATTCAGTTCAATTCCAAAGTCGTTTTCTATTCGATTCAATTCAAATTGGTTTTCTATTCGATTCAAATTCGTTATATATTCAATTGAAATCAAATTCATTTTCTATTCAAATCAAATTCGTTATATATTCAATTGAAATCAAATTCGTCTTCTATTCAATTTATTTCGAAATCGTTTTATATTCAATTCATTTCGAAATCGTTTTATATCCAATTCATTTCGAAATCGTTTTATATTCAATTCATTTCGAAATCGTTTTCAATTCATTTCATTTCGAAATCGTTTTCAATTCATTTCGAAATCGTTTTCAATTCATTTCATTTCGTTTTCAAATCAATTCATTTCGAAATCGTTTTATATTCAATTCATTTCGAAATGAATAAAATCGATATAAATATCGCTCGCGTCAAAATGGCGTCAATCTAATCAACACGGCTTCACATATTTCTATTTCAAATATTCTATTTCAAATATTTCCTATTATCAAAATATTTGTTATTATCAAAATATTTCGTTCAACACATGACTAATCTCAACGGATGAGTACAGTCAACACATGAACCTTTATATTATATTAATAAAGATGTAAATTTTATTATAAAAATATTTCGTTCAACACATGACTAATCTCAACGGATGAGTACAGTCAACACATGAACCTTTATATTATATTAATAAAGATGTAAATTTTATTATAAAAATATTTCGTTCAACACATGACTAATCTCAACGGATGAGTACAGTCAACACATGAACCTTTATTCTATATTGATAAAGATATAAATTTTATTATAAAAATATTTCGTTCAACACATGACTAATCTCAATGGATGAGTACAGTCAAAACATGAACATTTATTCTATATTGATAAAGATAAAAATTTTATTATAAAAATATTTCGTTCAACACATGACTAATCTCAACGGATGAGTACAGTCAACACATGAACATTTATTCTATATTGATAAAGATATAAATTTTATTATAAAAATATTTCGTTCAACACATGACTAATCTCAACGGATGAGTACAGTCAACACATGAACATTTATTCATATTGATAAAGATATAAATTTTATTATAAAAATATTTCGTTCAACACATGACTAATCTCAACGGATGAGTACAGTCAACACATGAACCTTTATTCTATATTGATAAAGATATAAATTTTATTATAAAAATATTTCATTCAACACATGACTAATCTCAATGGATGAGTACAGTCAACACATGAACATTTATTCTATATTGATAAAGATATAAATTTTATTATAAAAATATTTCGTTCAACACATGACTAATCTCAACGGATGAGTACAGTCAACACATGAACATTTATTCTATATTATTCTTTATTTTCTAAATTGGAATGAGGCCCAATCAATCACCATATAATGTTAATTATATGGATTTTCATACATCACACGTATACAATAGCATTGAAAAATAATCAACCATCAACCAAAGTGCACTACACTGCATAAGCATCAAATATAGATATCTAACGCTTATAACAGCCTGTCAATCAATCGATCGACATATTTAATCAATCAGGATGAGTGAACTTCATATTTCATCCCAACACCCGTGTGGGGTTTCAAACAATCAAACACAGATTTTATTTGTGCAGTTGGGCGATGTGTAAAATTTATCGACCCAATCAATGTCCTTCAAATAGGTGTACATAAACAAACCGTCCGGTTTGTAAATGAATATTTATTTATTCACATTCACTATATTCATATTCACGTTAAAAATTATATTTTTAACGATAAAACATTTTATTTTAACATATGAATTTCTATTCAGTTCATTCCTTAAATAAAATGATAGTTCTATTTTTCTAACTTATTTTAGAAAATTTCGGCGGCATAACAACACGATACTAGAAACGGGACGAGGCCTAGCCTTATCCCCGGTCTAGTGAAGGCCCACGCCATTCACGCATCAATCAAATCAATTTCATTTCACCAAACAATCAAATTGCAATCAAATAATCTAACTAATTTTTGCAATCAAACAAACAAGTCCATGGTCTGTGGACGATTATGTCGGGTGCTACTAAACACCGTCTGCATCCTAGTATATATATATAAATAGAAATGAAATTAAAAGGTGAGAAATTCTCACAGATAGCTATCCAAGCTCCACGGCACTTCATTGATAGAAATCTTCATCGCTATCGCATCTTCGCTTTCGTTGCCCGTATCCACTATATATGTAAAAATCGAATTTTTACTATGCTATTCAATCTATAAAAAAAAATCGAATTTTTACTTCGTTATTCAATATATAAAAATCAAATTTTTACTTCGTTATTATATAGATAAAAATTCTATTTTTATCATGTTATTCCATATACAAAGATTTCGTCTTTATAAAAATATAGATTTCATCTTTTTCAAAAATAAAGTTTGTATTTTTCTCGAAGTAAAAATCATATTTTTACTTCACTACTCATATCAAAATATCGTCTTTTCATATTTAAAAATATATTTCATAAAGATTATATTTTTTATAGTTCCTACTATGCAAAGATCATATTTTTGTCTTTCTACAATATAAAAGATTATATTTTTACTACTTTAAAAATATAAAAATCATATTTTTATAATCGCTATATAATAAAGACTATATTTTTAATACTTTAAAAAAATATAAAAATCATATTTTGAAATCAAGAAATTTTTATATTTCTTTCAATGAAAATCTTATTTTTCCCATAATCAAAATCCAACCTTTCATACATGAAAATCAGAAAATTATATACATTAAAAATCTGGAAAAGAAAAAGGATAAAAGCTTACTGTTTTTGGGTTTGTGGAGGATGGCGGCCCATCGACGATCGCTGGTGGCCAGGCACGGGCGGCGGGGAGGAGGTGGATGGCCTAAGGTGGCGGACCTGCGGCGGATTGGGTTGGGGTTGCAAATCGGGGTTTAGGGCTTGGATTAGGGAAGAAGAGGGGCCAGAGGAACTCGCCAGAGGCAGCGCAAGGGAGGGGGAAGCAAAGCTTGGACGGAGGCGCCGTGGTGGGGGTCCGGCCAAAGGTGGCGGTGGCGTAGGGAACGAGCGACAGGCGGTTTCTTTTTCTTTTTTTTCCTTTGAGAATGATTTCAACGGGGGGGGGGGGGGGGGGGCTGGTTAAATGAGAAAGGTAGTTTTTAATTTTTTTTTAATTTTTTTTATTATTTTAATTGCATAAAGTTGACTTTTACATACGACCTCGAAACGAGGCCCACCGCCTGTCGTCCATAGCGTTTCACCCCCATTCTGAACACAATGGGATATGTATCGCAAGCTGATTTGATCGTTTCGATCAGTTTTCGTCAAAATCAACACATAACTCTATATATTGAATTTGAACGCGCATTCCAATTTACCGGGGTCACATACTAACTCTATAAATTGCAGAAAAATATTTTCTAGCTTCGTATTGACGATACGGTCCTAACAAAACTAGTTTCGTCGAATTCTGAGACCGTTAGAAAAATGGCCAATTCCCAGTCGATTAAAATCAACTAAAACTGGTCAAACGCGTTTTCCTTTGCCACGCTCACATATTGGTTTGAAAAATTATGAAATTTGGAATCTAGCAATAACTTGACACTGCGGATCCAACCAAAGTGGTTTCGTCGAAATCTGAGGTCGTTTGCAAAATTTCCACTTTTAAGGGCCTGAATTCCATAGCGACTATTCAGAATTTTCAACTGGGCATAACTTTTGATTCCCGCTATGAAATTTCGATTTGTCAGATTCGTTGGAAAGATATTTTCATATAGATCCTATTATTTTTGGTTTTGCCAAAATCCGGATTGTTTTGCACCCGGTACATTCAATTGAAGTTTGAAATCGAATTATCGAACTACCGCGCCATTCTCAATTCTATTTATAATTATATATAAATATTTATATTCTAACGACGGCGTATACAATATATACGTTCGAATTACCATTCAAAATAAATTTCTCGTCAATTTTATTTAAAATAATTCATTTTAAATATTCAAAATTCGCTAAAATTGCCAAAATAAAAATTTTAAACTGGTTCAGAATTTCCGGGTTATTACAATCTCCCCCACTTAAAACTTTTCGTCCCCGAAAAGGAACAAAGTCGTAAGTGGTTTGATCATTCAACCCTATGTTCGATCTGGCTTGCATCCTCCAACTTTTCAGTCTTTGAGAATTTTCAAAATTCCAAAAATTTGGCTAACACCCTAAATTTTTGAAAAATTTCGCCATAACCTCCCCTGCACCGGGAGCATCGGGGAATTTCAAATAGCTTCCCCGGTCCTTCAGATCTCAAAAAAGAAAAAGCCAAGCGGCTAGCCAATAGGCTCATAAAATCATCATCACCCAAACAAAACAGTAAATTATGTAGTAAACATGTACCTATTTGTCGGGCAAACAAATTTTATTCTCTGCTCTAGCCTCCTTGCTATGACCTGTTCAATGATAGTATATGTATATGCAAGCATATGCGACCAATTTTTAATACAATTCAATATTTGATGCTATTAGGCATAAATGGTTAAAAATTAGCAAACAAATAGACAAACAACACAAACATCAATCAATTAGTGGATTAGAGTTTCAAATTCATAAATTTGATACATATACATAAAATCTTGTTTTTGATGCCAATCCACAACAATGTATTCTAGCTATATTAGTTTTGGTTCTCACACCAGTCTAATGGAAATATATAGATATCACACCTTCGTTACTCGAACATGAATACTAATTACGACTAGTCAATCATCAGAATCATCTTCGGGCGTCTAGACTGTGATTCCATATCTATCCAATATATTAAAACTTCGAATATACGTTCATGACGCGTATATACAAAACCTTTATATATTGGATTGTCCATATTCAAAATAAATAAATATTCAAATACGTACAAAGCGATTTAAATTTTCAAAACAAAATTGTTTTCAATTGAAAAATATACTCTTCACACTCGTTCTAGGATACTACTGATCCTATCTCTAACAAGTCATTCTAATTAGATATTACTAATCCAATATCTGATGAATTCTTTCGTATGGTTCTAATGTGTCTTGTTCTCGAGCTCTGTAAACCAAAGCTCTGATACCAAATGTGACGGCCAGGAATTTCGCTCAATCTGAATCAGTCGTTAAACCGATCTAGACCGTTCGAAACCCCTGATCGTTTTAGAACAGGACAAATCAGAACACAAACAGAAGAACATTTCATTGCTATTACAACAATTCCATCAGATACAAGAATATACAGAGTATAAATGAATAAATTACATTCGATAAATATCAGAGATTACAATAAATTACATAGCAGCGGAAAAATAATATATAGCACAACTGAAGGTGATATACGGATACAGAGCTTTCCGGATATCATTCCAGCTGTAAACCAGGATCCTGTGAATATAAATCTGCAAAACCAAAACTACTAGCTGCCCGTGCGGAAAATAGGGGCACCCAGAGTTTAGGTTAAAACAATAAACTCCAGGTCAGTCATGTGACTGGTGTGATAATTAAAACAGTTATTTAAAGCTTTACTTTTAAAAGAGAGTAATTCAAGGGACCACGCCGTATAACACGGAATGGGTTTCCTCCCAAGAATACCAGTGCATAGAATAAATAGCGCAATGCTTTTTCGAAAAATGAAGCTATTATAAGACCCAGGTCCCATCACACAATGCAACGCAAGCCGGAGGATAGGGTTTTCCCTTATAATAGCCAAACATGCTTGGTACGTTTAAAACAAATCATTTGATACTATAATAAGTGTATAGTGTCAAAACAATTTCAATCATAAATATAAATCATAGGCGGCATGGGTACCATCTATCATGTCGCCATACTAGTTCTACAATTAAAACTGCAATACACGTATAGGAAATTGGATTTCCGTCATAAGTCGAGGCAAGGGGCAAGCTCCTCTCCGCGTTCGAGACACTCTAGCAAATGCCTCAGGGTTACGCACTCTGGGCAACCCCGGATCTTCAGGGCCGGTCCTCACTTACGTTAGAGGATTAATTATGCCTGAACACACGTTTCCCGGTCCTTACAGACCTATAATCGAGGCGCCTCGCATTCCAACAACCACATAGGTGAAAAGTATATAAATGTCAGGGCTGGTAAGTCACTGACACCACCAAAGCTAGAAAGAAACGTCGTGCTCTCCCTGCAGTCACTATCCCGTTTTTGACTCATACCGAGGTGTGAGGCTCGCGAATTCACGTTATACACAAAGCTATGCCACAAAGGCCATGCTTTGATCATCAACCACAAGACTTTGCTTTTCAACAGAAGCCTTGATCATTGCATCTTAGCATGCCACACAGGCATTTCATGCCATGCGATTGATGTCCATCGATATACAACCTCTGAGCTCGTACGTCTCAGAGAAGGGCGTTAAGCAAGAGAATAAATTCTCCGCCGCCAAACAGATGTATATTTAATAGAAATCAATCAACACAGAATAAAATCCAATGTCAGACACACAATCCATTTACAAGTTCGTTCTGGGTCTGAACGAAACCGGAGGCACTTTCCTCGCGTATCCATCCATCTCCAGGTACGTCTGGACGACCACTAACTATTTCCATCCTCTTGGGTGTACAGCCCAATCAGGATCGTCAGTAATTATCCAAACGATGTGAAGACTTCCGGTCTTCAGCCACCGTCTTCACCTTCGACTTATCGTCGAATCGGTTATTCAGAATGGGTATAAACCCGGCCTTTCCGAACAACCCGCGTATATTGAAAACAAATGTTACACAAACACAACCTACGCCTCATTCCAATTCATTAGTCACTAACTGCAAATTAGCAAGAGAACAATTTCCCAAATATTAACCCCGAAGGCCGAAACCAACATCAGATCAATACCCAGGAAACCATTCTTCTTAGCCAACCTACAGCTAGCTTCTAAATTCCACATTCTTAGGGAATGGTTCCCATTAATTTTATCCAAGATAAATTCTTTAAAATTTATCCTGTAGTCTTCCTTTGGATGTCGTTTCAAACCAAATTATGGTTTTTCTAAACTAGTCGAGATTAGCGAACCACACTGAAGTAATTATTTATTTTATTTCCCAATCCCAACTTATTCATCCCATGAAGCAAAACTGGTAATACTCCATATCTAACACCACGGTGTTATCTGTAAAATTAATTACCATTTCACGTTCAAATCTAATTAAAGATTTAACTATCGCTTTGGAGCAAAACTGGTAATACTCCATATCTCGCTCATTTTCTAAATTTGGTAATTTAGATTACAAATTCACATTCCAATCTAATTGCAGATTCGTTAAAACTCCTTTTACTGGGTTAAAGAACTAGGTGTTATTTAAAACACAGTTCACGACAAACCCAAATCACATTCTATTTATTATCGGATTAAAGAACTAGTGTTATTTAAAACACAGTTCGCGATAAACCCATTTCAAATCCAATCAAATATATTAGGAATTCCGATTATTTATAACCCCTTTTTAAATCTAATTTATTTATTTAAAAATAAAAACCCGGGTTTTAAATTGAGTTCAAACTAGTTTATTTCGATAAAAATCTATTTTTATCTTTTCTAATATGGAGTTTTTCATTCCAATTTTTCCTAAATCATTTCTTATGATTTTACACAAATTATTACTATTTTTAATAATTTTATCAAGGTCCGTACAATCGATTTCCATCAACGACCATCGAACTGCACTTACAGCGACCTTTTTCGAATTTGATTTGGACGTATCTCCAAATCCAACCGTTAGATTTTGAACTTCTAATATTCGTTAGAAAGCTCTTTTCGATACGAACCCAACGGTTCCTGTTTTAGGAGAATCTGTCGGTCGGATCTCCCGTAATGTCCGTTTGAAATAAATGGTCGAAATTCACGAACTGCCGCGGCGCGGCGCGGCGCGTTCTATTCAGGCCATTATATTATATATATAATATATATAATATATATTTCGTCGATTTCTATTTAAAACGAATTATATAAATAGTTTTAAATTCGTTTCAAAAGAAATTTCAACTTCCATTTCAATTCAAATCAAAATTGAATTCTTCTTTATAAATTCGTTTTAAAATTCATTTCTATTCAATTCAAATTTCAATTCAATTTGAATTCATTTCAATTCGCTTTCAATTCATTTCATTTCGTTTTCAATTCAGTTCAATTCCAAAGTCGTTTTCTATTCGATTCAATTCAAATTGGTTTTCTATTCGATTCAAATTCGTTATATATTCAATTGAAATCAAATTCGTTTTCTATTCAAATCAAATTCGTTATATATTCAATTGAAATCAAATTCGTCTTCTATTCAATTTATTTCGAAATCGTTTTATATTCAATTCATTTCGAAATCGTTTTATATTCAATTCATTTCGAAATCGTTTTCAATTCATTTCATTTCGAAATCGTTTTCAATTCATTTCGAAATCGTTTTCAATTCATTTCATTTCATTTTCAAATCAATTCATTTCGAAATCGTTTTATATTCAATTCATTTCGAAATGAGTAAAATCGATATAAATATCGCTCGCGTCAAAATGGCGTCAATCTAATCAACACGGCTTCACATATTTCTATTTCAAATATTTCCTATTATCAAAATATTTGTTATTATCAAAATATTTCGTTCAACACATGACTAATCTCAACGGATGAGTACAGTCAACACATGAACCTTTATTCTATATTGATAAAGATATAAATTTTATTATAAAAATATTTCGTTCAACACATGACTAATCTCAACGGATGAGTACAGTCAACACATGAACATTTAATCTATATTGATAAAGATATAAATTTTATTATTAAAATATTTCGTTCAACACATGACTAATCTCAACGGATGAGTACAGTCAACACATGAACATTTATTCTATATTATTCTTTATTTTCTAAATTGGAATGAGGCCCAATCAATCACCATATAATGTTAATTATATGGATTTTCATACATCACACTTATACAATAGCATTGAAAAATAATCAACCATCAACCAAAGTGCACTACACTGCATAAGCATCAAATATAGATATCTAACGCTTATAACAGCCTGTCAATCAATCGATCGACATATTTAATCAATCAGGATGAGTGAACTTCATATTTCATCCCAACACCCGTGTGGGGTTTCAAACAATCAAACACAGATTTTATTTGTGCAGTTGGGCGATGTGTAAAATTTATCGACCCAATCAATGTCCTTCAAATAGGTGTACATAAACAAACCGTCCGGTTTGTAAATGAATATTTATTTATTCACATTCACTATATTCATATTCACATTAAAAATTATATTTTTAACGATAAAACATTTTATTTTAACATATGAATTTCTATTCAGTTCATTCCTTAAATAAAATGATATTTCTATTTTTCTAACTTATTTTAGAAAATTTCGGCGGCATAACGGCACGATACTAGAAAAGGGACGAGGCCTAGCCTTATCCCCGGTCTAGTGAAGGCCCACGCCATTCACGCATCAATCAAATCAATTTCATTTCACCAAACAATCAAATTTCAATCAAATAATCTAACTAATTTTTGCAATCAAACAAACAAGTCCATGGTCTGTGGACGATTGTGTCGGGTGCTACTAAACACCGTCTGCATCCTAGTATATATATATAAATAGAAATGAAATTGAAAGGTGAGAAATTCTCACAGATAGCTATCCAAGCTCCACGGCACTTCATTGATAGAAATCTTCATCGCTATCGCATCTTCACTTTCGTTGCCCGTATCCACTACATATGTAAAAATCGAATTTTTACTATGCTATTCAATCTATTAAAAAAATCGAATTTTTACTTCGTTATTCAATATATAAAAATCAAATTTTTACTTCGTTATTATATAGATAAAAATTCTATTTTTATCATGTTATTCCCTATATAAAGATTTCGCCTTTATAAAAATATAGATTTCATCTTTTTCAAAAATAAAGTTTATATTTTTCTCGAAGTAAAAATCATATTTTTACTTCACTACTCATATCAAAATATCGTCTTTTCATATTTAAAAATATATTTCATAAAGATTATATTTTTTTATAGTTCCTACTATGCAAAGATCATATTTTTGTCTTTCTACAATATAAAAGATTATATTTTTACTACTTTAAAAATATAAAAATCATATTTTTATAATCGCTATATAATAAAGACTATATTTTTAATACTTTAAAAAAATATAAAAATCATATTTTGAAATCAAGAAATTTTTATATTTCTTTCAATGAAAATCTTATTTTTCCCATAATCAAAATCCAACCTTTCATACAAGAAAATCAGAAAATTATATACATTAAAAATCTGGAAAAGAAAAAGGATAAAAGCTTACTGTTTTTGGGTTTGTGGAGGATGGCAGCCCATCGACGATCGCTGGTGGCCAGGCACGGGCGGCGGGGAGGAGGTGGATGGCCTGAGGTGGCGGACCTGCGGCGGATTGGGTTGGGGTTGCAAATCGGGGTTTAGGGCTTGGATTAGGGAAGAAGAGGGGCCAGAGGAACTCGCCAGAGGCAGCGCAAGGGAGGGGGAAGCAAAGCTTGGACGGAGGCGCCGTGGTCGGGGTCCGGCCAAAGGTGGCGGTGGCATAGGGAACGAGCGACGGGCGGTTTTTTTTTCCTTTGAGAATGATTTCAACGGGGGGGGGGGGGGGGGGCTGGTTAAATGAGAAAGGTAGTTTTTAATTTTTTTTATTATTTTAATTGCATAAAGTTGACTTTTACATACGACCTCGAAACGAGGCCCACCGCCTGTCGTCCATAGCGTTTCACCCCCATTCTGAACACAATGGGATATGTATCGCAAGCTGATTTGATTGTTTCGATCCGTTTTCGTCAAAATCAACACATAACTCTATATATTGAATTTGAACGCGCATTCCAATTTACCGGGGTCACATACTAACTCTATAAATTGCAGAAAAATATTTTCTAGCTTCGTATTGACGATATGGTCCTAACAAAACTAGTTTCGTCGAATTCTGAGACCGTTAGAAAAATGGCCAATTCCCAGTCGATTAAAATCAACTGAAACTGGTCAAACGCGTTTTCCTTTGCCACGCTCACATATTGGTTTGAAAAATTATGAAATTTGGAATCTAGCAATAACTTGACACTGCGGATCCAACCAAAGTGGTTTCGTCGAAATCCGAGGTCGTTTGCAAAATTTCCACTTTTAAGGGCCTGAATTCCATAGCGACTATTCAGAATTTTCAACTGGGCATAACTTTTGATTCCCGCTATGAAATTTCGATTTGTCAGATTCGTTGGAAAGATATTTTCATATAGATCCTATTACTTTTGGTTTCGCCAAAATCCGGATTGTTTTGCACCCGGTACATTCAATTGAAGTTTGAAATCGAATTATCGAACTACCGCGCCATTCTCAATTCTATTTATAATTATATATAAATATTTATATTCTAACGACGGCGTATACAATATATACGTTCGAATTACCATTCAAAATAAATTTCTCGTCAATTTTATTTAAAATAATTCATTTTAAATATTCAAAATTCGCTAAAATTGCCAAAATAAAATTTTTAAACTGGTTCAGAATTTCCGGGTTATTACAGTAACGACCCGTATTTTCAGCTATATAATAATTAATTTATTTAATTATTTATATAGTGATTTAGGGGATTTAATGGTCGTTAATTAAATTATATTGAATATTTAATTAAATTTAATAATTAAATAATATATTTAATTTCTAAAATAATCAGAAATAGTGAATTGGCATTTTAATGTGAACTGGGCGATTTAAAATATTCAATTCAGCTTAGATTTGAATCAGAATAACGAATATATTAAAATAACGTCAGCTTGAACGTATAATTATATTATAATTATAACGAGCACGAAATGGCGCTGCAGTTCGTAATTTGGCGATTCGAACTTTAAACGAATATACAGAAGCCGTTTTAAGTTGGATTTCTATGAAACAAGAAACGTTAGGAGCTGGTGAAGTATATTTTTCTAATGGAAGAAAAAATCGGGATTTCGTCGTGTAGATTTTGATTTATGTCCAAATCAAATTTTAGAAAAGTCGCTGTGGAATTCCTTTATAATTTATAATGATTTATTTATATTATAAAAGGGTTTTTCAAAATAAATTGAATATCGATTCAACCCGGGATTTGAATATCGAGTTATAAATCCAACTACAGTTGTATTATATTCCATGTGAATATATACACGATAATATAAATTTATACATATATAATTTAATTATTTTTAAATATATTTACATATTTAAAAGGGTTATTTAGAGCCTTAAAAATAGCCGGTTTTGCGAACGACCTCAGAATTCGACGAAACTAATTTTGTTGGATCCACAATGTTAAATTATTGTTAGATTTCAATTTCTGTGATTTTTGAAGTCAGTATGTGGCCGTATAGGATTTTAATGTGAAAAACAGTTAGTATTTTGACAGTTAAAAATACGCAGTGTGAGCGAACAAAGTCGAAATTCGACGAAACCAGTTTCGTTGGGACCGTAATGTCGAACTCTAGGTGCATGTCCAGTTTCGTGATTTTTGGGTATCATGTGTGACCACACGAATTTTTAGAAGTCAGAAACGAACATAAAATAATTAAAATAAAATAACTAAAAATATCCTAAATAATTAGTGGATCTAAACAAGGCCACATATCCCCTTCTCAGCCACACAGTAAACTCATCCCCATTATATAATCCTCCTTTGAAACGCCGTGTTCATTTTTACAGGAAATCAAATTTTCGATCCTTCAAAAATCAAAAGAAAATAAATACAAGATCTATAAAATCCGAGGGATATATGAATGGAATCCCTGTGTAATTCTCTTCAATTTCGTGTCTGTTTGGGAGGGTGCGATGGTAGTCTTCGAGAGTCCAAAATCATCAGCAGCGACCTAGGGTTGAGGCGCACCATCAATGGTGAAGGACGGGAAAGGAATCAAGAGCGTAGTTGAAACCAGGGTGAGAAGGCGCATCTTTTAGTAGTGTTTGATGAGAATCCGTCGACATTGATGTCGCTAGTTTACTGTATAGGTGCGAGTGACCTCTGAAGTCGCGACGAGCACGTCTAGCTCGAGTTCAATGGTGTTATTACGGGATATAGAGAATTCAAAGAGGATCATTTTGGTTATTTAGTTCATCTTTTTGTGGAGTGTGGAGGGAATGGTATTCATGAGATGTCACAGTAATGGCCATTGAAATTTGGTTTCAGCGTGTTGTTTGGGGAAGAAAGGAGGTGGGTTGGGCTGGAGAAAACATGGGCCAGTGGGTTTCTATTGGGTCGGAGAGAAATTTAAAAGAGTAAGGCCCAAAGTTAAATAAATTCAATTTAGTTTATAAATTAAAAAAGTATAAATTGTAAATGCGATATCTATCTCATACGATATCAGAATTTCAAACCATCAGATCCGTTGGGATCGTATGGACGACGGCTACGCACTGGAACTAGCTAGGAGTGGATTGGAGCTCGTTACAATTTATTGCAAAATAAATTGTTCGTCAGAATCAAGCGATGTTTATCGTTATTAACGATGATCGTCCAATGTGAGTAAATCTCACTAACTCTGTTCAGTTTATATTTTTATAAACTGTACTTTATTTTCGATAAATATTGATTAATTGTTGTGTATGGACTGTTTAGATGAACTGTTAAATAATTGATTGAAAACACAGTTATGGTTATATATATACATATATATATATATCGTTATTAAATATTAATTCTGTCGATCAGAATATTTCTTCTTGAATTGAAAGTGATGTTATCTATATTGTTAACATCTGTGATGCAGGAAAACGGGTTGGAGGAATCCGACTGGATTCCACAACATTTATTTTATTGTTTTTCATATATTTTGATATATGATGTGATATATAATCTGTTATGGATTATGTGCGTTAGAATGATGTTGATCATTGTTATTCGATATTTTTAATATCATAAGAAACCCCGGGATGTAAAAAGAAATATTTCAATGTATAATGAAATAAAGGAATTTTATAAAATCAACCGATTTTGTAAAAGGAAATATTTTGGAAATAAAGTATTTATAAAATCATAGGATTTTATAAAGGGGAACATTTATTTAGAAAATAAATAAGATATGATAAAGGAATATTTATTGGGAAAATAAATAAAATATGATAAAGGGATATTTATTTGTTAAATAAATGGAATTGAAATGGAATATTTATTTGATAAATAAATAGAAGTATAAAAGGATCTTTTATTTAGTAAATAAATAAAACAAATCGTAAGAGAAATATTTGTAAAACAAATAGAAAGGAAAATATTTGTTAAACAAATCGAAAGGGGAATATTTGTAAAACATTTACAAATGAAATCGAAAGGAAAACCTTTGTAAAACATTTACAAATGGAATTGGGAAGAAAATATTTGTAAAACATTTACAAACAGAATTTAAAAGGGAATATTTGTAAAACATTTACAAATAGATTAAATGGAAATATTTATTTAGAAAAATAAATAGAATTAAAAAGGAATATTTATTTAGAGGATAAATAGAATTAAAATGGGATATTTATTTAAGAAATAAATAGAAGTATAAAAGTGATATTTATTTGTTAAATAAATAGAAAGATAAAAAGGAAATATTTATTGGTTAAATAAATAGAAAAGCAAAAAGAAATATTTATTTGTTAAATAAATAGAATTGAAAAGGGAATAGTTATTTGTTAAGTAAACAAATAGAAAAGGAATTAATCAAAGGAGTTATCGAATATAGTTTATTCGAATAGAATTAAAGGAGTTAATCGAATATAGTTTATTCGAATAGAGTTAAAGGAGTTATCGAATATAGTTTATTCGAAAGTAGTTAAGTGAAAAGAGTTAATCCAATAGAATAAATCGATTAGAGTTAGTCGTAAAAGGAGTTATCGAATATTAGTTATTCGAATCGAGTTAAAAGGAGTTATCGAATATAGTTTATTCGAATAGAATTAAAGGAGTTAATCGAATATAGTTTATTCGAATAGAGTTAAAGGAGTTATCGAATATAGTGTATTCGAAAGGAGTTAAGTGAAAAGAGTTAATCCAATAGAATAAATCGAATAGAGTTAGTCGTAAAAGGAGTTATCGAATATTAGTTATTAGAATCGAGTTAAAAGGAGTTATCGAATATAGTTTATTCGAATAGAATTAAAGGAGTTAATCGAATATAGTTTATTCGAATAGAGTTAAAGGAGTTATCGAATATAGTTTTTTCGAAAGGAGTTAAGTGAAAAGAGTTAATCCAATAGAATAAATCGATTAGAGTTAGTCGTAAAAGGAGTCATCGAATATTAGTTATTCGAATCGAGTTAAAAGGAGTTATCGAATATAGTTTATTCGAATAGAATTAAAGGAGTTAATCGAGTATAGTTTATTCGAATAGAATTAAAGGAGTAAATCGAATACAGTTTATTCGAATAGAATTAAAGGAGGTAATCGAATATAGTTTATTCGAATAGAGTTAAAGGAGTTATCGAATATAGTTTATTCGAAAGTAGTTAAGTGAAAAGAGTTAATCCAATAGAGTAAATCGATTAGAGTTAAATCAAATAAAGTTAATCGATAAGAGTTAATTGATAAGAGTTAGTTGAATAGAGTTAATCGAATATTGTTTATTCGAAGAAAGGTTTTCGAATCTAGTTATTCGTAAGAGAGATTATCGAATATAGTTATTCGAAGGGAAGAGTCAACGAATAGAGATTTATTCCAAAAAGTGTTACGTAAGGAAGTTTGTTAAAGGTTTAAAAGATAAACCTTGACTATTTTGAAGTTAAAACGTTGTTCAGTTAAGGTCTGAGAGGTAATTATACCCCAACTTGATTGACTTCCTTCTTGACTAAGGAATGTTAAGGTTTGATAGTAAAGGATGGTTGAGTGAATTTGGTTAATGAGTGAAATGGTTTGGGTTGGCATGGCGATGTTTGATTTAAACATCAGTTCAAACCCAATGAAGGAATTTGGAAATGTTTTCCAAATAAGAATCAGAAATATTTTCTGATAATAGAAAATAAGAATTTAGAATATATGGAAACAGGAGATAAATAAATTTATGAACTAAAGAGATAAATGTTCAATGATGATTGATCGATATAATTTACATTTGGAAATATTATCGTTGTTTGCACACTTGTTTTTCTTTGATAGTTAACTCACCGACTATCAAAGTTTTTAACCATTTTAACGTTGTTAATATGGAGACACCGGTTGGATTAGTATCCGAAGAACCACTCTGTATTGGCATAAGCGTTGCGAATCATATATGACAAAGATAATTGAAGACGGAATAAAGTGCAAGGGCTGTTGTATAAATCTTAGATACCAATTACCTAAGATGGATGTACTGAATAGTGCCTTCGGTTTGTCCAGTCCTAGGACGACCTGTATGGAAGAATGTCTGACAGAGTATATTTAATAGATCGCGTAAGTTGATCTCTTCAAACGTGTTTATGTTTGGTGGCGGAGGAATTCGTTTCTCTTAGCTGTATACCCATGGTAATTTTAGGGAAATCAATTTGTGATTTGGCGGGTATGACGATGTGACATTCAAAGTGAATAAATGTGTGATCTGTCAGAGATAAGCGTGGCCTCTAGCCTCACAACCGGGAAATGACAGAAATCGGGCAGGCAGCATGGCTATGTAGGTCGCACCTATTAGGGTGTATAATCACCTGATCTAGAGTTTCATTTACTTCTAAAAATCTATTGTCGATGTTGTTCCATTCGGGAAACGGTTGCTGATCCCAACCGTTGGTGATATACATTCGATACACTCAGGCGAAATAAGTGGTCGGTCATGTGTGGCCGTGTTGCAAGATGTTCTTGTTGAACCCATTGTATTCCTCTCTAGAGGTACACTAGCGAAAGGTGGTTCCATACCTTGTCATAGTTGAAAATCCATTACCCAATACGTGCTTGCGGTTTTGATTATACACTATATATGTAGAACGTGAGATGAAAGCGTTTCTGCTAGATGATTGTTATATTGTGGTTGATAGACATTATTATAATATCAAAAGGTTTTTGATATAAAGATATTTTGGATTCTCATAAGGGAAAAACCCGTTCCGTTATACGGCGTGGTCTTATGAGATATCATTTAATGGCTCAAACTGTTTAAACTGTTTTACTCATACCAGTCCATGTTGCATGTTTAGTGCATGTGCGCATGATAGCGGGTTCTCGCTTTTTGTTAGGTGGCGAACGGGAAACTCTTACCCCTACTTGTCCCGAAAATGAGGGTTGGTTGTGAAGTCGAAAGTCTGGCCGTAAAATATGGTGTTGGGGTACCAATGTGAGCCACGGTAGGATATTACCTTGTTGCGTTGGGGAGGAGAGGATGGTTGCATAACCTACTCGAATTTCCGGGTCATTACAGTTGGTATCAGAGCTTAAGGTTAAGTGAATTACCTTGGCTCTGTGGCGTGACTCAGTAGAGATGGGGTTAGTAATACCCTAGATTGAGTTTGAGTGTATATATATGAGTGAACGTATTTGTTATTGATATAAAAATTGTTTTATATTGTGAAGATTTATTGGTTGAGTTGTTTATGGGTTCTGGTCGATCAGTTTGGTCCATGGTATCGATAGGAGTTTCTAAACACTTGAATACGATGAACCGACACGGTATGTTTTGAAAAAAAGGGTAAACGGAATAATTTTGCCCAGATTATATTTTGATATAAAGGAATTATTAATATTTGAAATATTAGCATATTGGAAGTGTTGGTTGTTATTATAATCGAGTAAGATTATAAAAGTGAAGCAGTTATGTAAATAACCAATTAAGATTCGTATAAGTGTTACGAATGAGTTAAATCTGAAATTTAATCATAATTGAAATTTAAACCTGAAAATTTGGAGAATTGTTTGTAAAAGAACATGGATTAAATATACGTGGATTTTAAAATCCAGGGAGATTTTAAATTGTTTTACAAACATTGGGAATAGTATTTTGAAAATGGATTTCAAAATAGAAGTGTTTAGACATGGTTTTGAAAAGTGATATAGTATTGAACTCACTTCGGTCGCTGGAAAATAATTCTGATGATGACTGCACAGCATCATCAGTGTTCATTTTCGAGTTTGTAAGTGACAGATTACTAACAAAGAAATTGTTTTTGAATTGTTTTGAGAAAAGCAAGTTGTTTTTAGTTCAAAAGGGAATATTCGATTTTTGAAAAGGGTAAGTTGTTTAAAAATCCCAGGAAAGAGCAGTTTGAATTAAAAACAAATTGAGTAGAAATTTGTGAAAGCAAATTAGAATTAAAATAAAGTCAGTTAAGTGGTAACTGAAATTGAATTAGAATGATATCAAGACAAACTGGATTTGTGAGATTCGAATTTGAAGTGTAATTTGATAATCAAGTTAAGAGTTGGAATCGAGAATGAAACTCGAGTTTAAAATGATATTTGGCTTGGATATAAGCGAATGGTTGTGTTGGAGATAAAAGTGAGTGGAGTTTGATTGGGATGACATTGGTATATGCTGAATTAGCAGCAGATGTAAATGATATAATGATATGCCCGACGAAAAGGTACCAGTTTATATTATATATTGGGTATGAGATTTTGATGAGCCGATTTGGCAAGCCGCTTGGCTTTTTGATTTTCTTTTGGGTTGAAGAAGGCTTAGAGAGGCGAGTTGGAGTTTGACCTATTGACCAGTACAAAGGAGGTGCTGGCGAATTTTTTCGAAAAGTTAAGGCGTTTGAAAATTTTCAGGATTTCTGAAAGTTTTCGTTGATAAGAATTAATTAATAATTAAATTGGTTCAGTTGAGATTGAAGTTAAAGAAGTGAACAAATAAGTCTGGCCAATCGATAGGGTTTGTTTTCTACCTTAGCAATTTCGAGGACGAAATTATTTTAAGTGTGGAAGAATGTAACGACCCGTATTTTCAGCTATATAATAATTAATTTATTTAATTATTTATATAGTTATTTAGGGGATTTAATGGTCGTTAATTAAATTATATTGAATATTTAATTAAATTTAATTATTAAATAATATATTTAATTTCTGAAATAATCAGAAATAGTGAATTGACATTTTGATGTGAACTGGGCGATTTAAAATATTTAATTTAGCTTAGAATTGAATCAGAATAATGAATATATTTAAATAACGTCAGTTTGAAGGTATAATTATATTATAATTATAATCGAGCTCGAAATGGCGCTGCAGTTCGTAATTTGGCGATTCGAACTTTAAACGAATATACAGAATCCGTTTTAAGTCGGATTTCTATGAAACAAGAAACGTTAGGAGCCGGTGAAGTATATTTTTCTAGTGGAAGAGAAAAATCGGTATTTCGTCGTGTAGATTTTGATTTATGTCCAAATCAAATTTGAGAAAAGTCGCTGTGGAATTCCTTTATAATTTATAATGATTTATTTATATTATAAAAGGGTTTTTCAAAATAAATAGAATATCGATTCAACCCGGGATTTGAATATCGAGTTATAAATCCAACTGGAGTTATATTATATTCCATGTCAATATATACACGATAATATAAATTTATTTATATTTAATTTAATTATTTTTAAATATATTTATATATTTAAAAGGGTTATTTAGAGCCTTAAAAATAGCCGGTTTTGCAAACGACCTCAGAATTTGACGAAACTAATTTTTTTGGATCCGCAATGTTAAATTATTGTTAGATTTCAATTTCCGTGATTTTTGAAGTCAGTATGTGGCCGTAAGGGAATTTAATGTGAAAAACAGTCAGTATTTTGACAGTTAAAAACACGCTGTGTGAGCGAACGGAGTCGGAATTCGACGAAACCAATTTCATTGGGACCATAATGTTGAACTCTAGCTGCATGTCCAGTTTTGTGATTTTTGGGTATCATGTGTGATCACACGAAATTTTAGAAGTCAGAAACGAATATAAAATGATTAAAATAAAATAAATAAAAATATCCTAACTAATTAGTGGATCTAAACAAGGCCACATATCCCCTTCTCAGCCACACAGTAAACTCATCCCCATTATATAATACTCCTTTGAGCCGCCGTGTTCATTTTTACAGCAAACCAAATTTTCGATCCTTCAAAAATCAAAAGAAAATAAATACAAGATCTATAAAATCCGAGGGATATATGAATGGAATCCCCGTGTAATTCTCTTCGATTTCATGTCTGTTTGGGAGGGTGCGATGGTAGTCTTCGAGGGTCCAAAATTAGCAGCAGCGACCTAGGGTTGAGGCGCACCATCATTGGTGAAGGCCGGAAGGGGAATCGAGAGAGTAGTTAAAATCAGGGTGAGAAGGCGCATCTTTTAGTAGTGTTTGATGAGAATCCGTCGACGTTGATGTCGCTAGTTTACTGTACAGGTGTGAATGACCTCTGAAGTCGTGACGAGCACATCTAGCTCGAGTTCAATGGTGTTAGTGCGGGATAATAGAGAATTCAAAGAGGATCATTTTGGTTATTTTAGTTCATCTTTTTGTGGAGTGTGGAGGGAATGGTATTCACGAGAAGTCATAGTAATGGCCATTGAAATTTGGTTTCAGCGTGTTGTTTGCGGAAGAAAGGAGGCGGGTTGGGCTAGAGAAAACGTGGGCCGGTGGGTTTCTATTGGGTCGAAGAGAAATTCAAAAGAGTAAGGCCCAAAGTTAAATAAATTCAATTTAGTTTATAAATTAAAAACGTATAAATTGTAAATGCGATATCTATCTCATACGATATCAGAATTTCAAACCGTCGGATCCATTGGGATCGTATGGACGATGGCTACGCACTGGAACTAACTAGGAGTGGATTGGAGCTCGTGACAATTTATTGCAAAATAAATTGTCCGTCAAAATCAAGCGATAGTTATCGTTATTAACGATGATCGTCCAATGTGAGTAAATCTCAACTCTGTTAAGTTTATATTTTTATAAACTATACTTTATTTTCAATAAATATTGATTGATTGCTGTGTATGGACTGATTAGATGGACTGTTAGATAATTGATTGAAAACACAGTTATGGTTATATACATATATATATATATATATATTTATATCGTTATTAAATATTAATTCTGTCGATCAGAATATTTCTTCTTGAAATGAAGTGATGTTATCTATATTGTTAACATCTATGATGCCGGAAAATAGGTTGGAGGAATCCGACAGGATTCCTCAACATTTATTTTACTGTTTTTCATATATTTTGATATATGATGTGATATATAATCTGTTATGGATTATGTGTGTTAGAATGATGTTGATCGTTGTTATTCGATATTTTTAATATCATAAGAAACCCTGGGATGTAAAAAAGAAATATTTCAATGTATAATGAAATAAAGGAATTTTATAAAATCAACCGATTTTATAAAAGGAAATATTTTGGAAATAAAGTATTTATAAAATCATAGGATTTTATAGAGGGGAACATTTATTTAGAAAATAAATAAGATATGATAAAGTAATATTTATTGGGAAAATAAATAATATATGATAAATGGATATTTATTTGTTAAATAAATGGAATTGAAATGGAATATTTATTTGATAAATAAATAGAAGTATAAAAGGATCTTTTATTTAGTAAATAAATAAAACAAATCGTAAGAGAAATATTTGTAAAACAAATAGAAAGGAAAATATTTGTTAAACAAATCGAAAGGGAAATATTTGTAAAACATTTACAAATGAAATCGAAAGGAAAACATTAGTAAAACATTTACAAATGGAATTGGGAAGAAAATATTTGTAAAACATTTACAAATAGAATTTAAAAGGGAATATTTGTAAAACATTTACAAATAGATTAAATGGAAATATTTATTTAGAAAAATAAATAGAATTAAAAAGGAATATTTATTTAGAGGATAAATAGAATTAAAATGGGAAATTTATTTAAGAAATAAATAGAAGTATAAAAGAGATATTTATTTGTTAAATAAATAGAAAGATAAAAAGGAAATATTTATTGGTTAAATAAATAGAAATGATAAAAGAAATATTTATTTATTAAATAAATAGAATTGAAAAGGGAATAGTTGTTTGTTAAGTAAACAAACAGAAAAGGAATTGATCAAAGGAGATAATTCAAAGGAATAAATCAAAGGAGTTATCGAATATAGTTTATTCGAATAGAATTAAAGGAGTTAATCGAATATAGTTTATTCGAATAGAGTTAAAGGATTTATCGAATATAGTTTATTCGAAAGGAGTTAAGTTAAAAGAGTTAATCCAATAGAATAAATCGATTAGAGTTAGTCGTAAAAGGAGTTATCGAATATTAGCTATTCGAATCGAGTTAAAAGGAGTTATCGAATATAGTTTATTCGAATAGAATTAAAGGAGTTAATCGAATATAGTTTATTCGAATAGATTTAAAGGAGTTATCGAATATAGTTTATTCGAAAGGAGTTAAGTGAAAAGATTTAATCCAATAGAATAAATCGATTTGAGTTAGTCGTAAAAGGAGTTATCGAATATTAGTTATTCGAATCGAGTTAAAAGGAGTTATCGAATATAGTTTATTCGAATAGAATTAAAGGAGTTAATCGAACATAGTTTATTCGAATAGAGTTAAAGGAGTTATCGAATATAGTTTTTTCGAAAGGAGTTAAGTGAAAAGAGTTAATCCAATAGAATAAATCGATTAGAGTTAGTCGTAAAAGGAGTTATCGAATATTAGTTATTCGAATCGAGTTAAAAGGAGTTATCGAATATAGTTTATTCGAATAGAATTAAAGGAGTTAATCGAATATAGTTTATTCGAATAGAATTAAAGGAGTAAATCGTATATAGTTTATTTGAATAGAATTAAAGGAGTTAATCGAATATAGTTTATTCGAATAGAGTTAAAGGAGTTATCGAATATAGTTTATTCGAAAGGAGTTAAGTGAAAAGAGTTAATCCAATAGAGTAAATTGATTAGAGTTAAATCAAATAAAGTTAATCCAATAGAGTTAATCGATAAGAGTTAATTGATAAGAGTTAGTTGAATAGAGTTAATCGAACATAGTTTATTCGAAGAAAGGTTTTCGAATCTAGTTACTCGTAAGAGAGATTATCGAATATAGTTATTCGAAGGGAAGAGTTATCGAATAGAGATTTATTTCAAAAAGAGTTACGTAAGGAAGTTTGTTAAAGGTTTAAAAGATAAACCTTGATTATTTCGAAGTTAAAACGTTGTTCAGTTAAGGTCTGAGAGGTAATTATACCCCAACTTGATTGACTTCCTTCTTAACTAAGGATTGTTAAGGTTTGATAGTAAAGGATGGTTGAGTTAATTTGGTTAATGAGTGAAATGGTTTGGGTTGGCATGGCGATGTTTGATTTAAACATCAGTTCAAACCCAATGAAGGAATTTGGAAATGTTTTCCAAATAAGAATCAAAAATATTTTCTGATAAAAGAAAATAAGAATTTATAATATATAGAAACAGGAGATAAATAAATTTATGAACTAAAGAGATAAATGTTCAATGATGATTGATCGATATAATTTCCATTTGGAAATAATATCGTTGTTTGCACACTTGTTTTTCTTTGATAGTTAACTCACCGACTATCAAAGTTTTTGATCATTTTAACGTTGTTAATATGGAGAGACCGGTTGGATTATTATCCGAAGAACCACTCTGTATTGGCATAAGCGTTGCGAATCATATATGCCAAAGATAATTGAAGACGGAGTAAAGTGCAAGGGCTGTTATATAAATCTTAGATAACAACTGCCTAAGATGGATGTACTGAATAGTGCCTTCAGTTCGTCCAGTCCCAGGACGACCTGTATGGAAGAATGTCTGACAGAGTATACTTAATAGATCGCGTATGTAATAACCCGGAAATCCGAGCCAATTTAAAATTTTTATTTTGGCAATTTTAGTGAATTTTGATTATTTAAAATGAATTATTTTAAATAATATCGACGAGAAATTTATTTGAATATAATTCGAACGTATATATTTATATAGCTCGACGTTAGAATATAAATATTTATTTTAAATTATAAAAGGAATTGAAAATGGCGTGGTAGTTCGATAATTCGATTTCAAATTTCAAATGAATGTACCGGATTCAAAATAAACCGGATTTCAGTGAAACCAAAAATATTTGAATCTAATTGAGAATATCTTTCCAATGAATCCGAAGAATCAAAATTTCATAGCGGGAATCAAAAGATATGTCCAGTTGAAATTTCAGAATAGTCACTATGGAATTCTAGCCATTAAAAATAGCCATTTTGCAAATGACCTCGGTTTTCGACGAAACCACTTTTGTTGGTCCGTGATGTCAATTTATTGCTAGGTTTCAAATTTCATAATTTTTCGAATCAATATGTGAGCGTGGCAAAGGGCAACGAGTTTGACCAGTTTCAGTTGATTTTAATCGACTGGAAAATGGCCATTCTTCAAACGGTCTCGGAATTCGACGAAACTAGTTTTGTTAAGACCGTATCGCCAATACGAAGCTAGAAAATATTTTTGGGGAATTTTTCGAGTTAGTATGTGACCCCGGTAAATTGAAATGCACGCTAAAATTCAATATATAGAGTTTTATGTTGATTTTGAGGGAAACTGATTGAAACGATCGAATTAGCCTACGATACATATCCCATTGTGTTCGGAATGGGGGTAATTAGCTATGTGCGACAGGCGGTGGGTCCCGTTTTGAGGTCGAAATAAAAGGTTGCTTTTTTTTTGAATTAATTAAATAATAAAATATATATAACCTTTACACTTAAGCCCCCCTTTATTTCTCCTTTTCCCATCTGTTCCCTTTTCAGCAAAAAGAAAAAAACCCAAAAATGGAAATCGCTCCCACCCCTTGTCGATGACCGCGTCCCCATGTCGATGGCCGCGCCGACCCCTCCCCGGCCACGGCTGCCTCCAACGCCTCCCCCCTGGCCATCAGCACCTCCCCGTCACCCCTCTTTTCTCTCTCCCCTTCTAGTTTCAGCAAATCGCCGAAAGAACCCTCCACCGCCCTCATTCGGACCTACGCCGCCCCCTGTCACCTTCCTCCGCCTCCGGCGAACCAGACCCCCCCTGCGCCGCCAGTTCATCACCTCAGCCCCCCTTCTCACTGAAACAAAGTAAGTTTTTATTTACTTATTTGTGCTATTAAAGGTTCGATTTTATACTTGTAATAGCATGATAAAAACATAGTTTTTATTATATTGTAGAAACGATAAAGATATGATTTTTATATTGTAGAAACGATAAAGATATGATTTTTATATTGTAGAAACGATAAAGATATGATTTTTATATTGTAGAAACAATAAAGATATGATTTTTATATTATAGAAACAATAAAGATATAATTTTTATATTGTAGAAACAATAAAGATGTAATTTTTTGTATTGTAGAAATAATAAAGATGTGATATTTATATAGTTTAAATAATAAAAATATTATCTGTATATAGTAAAGATTATAAAAATACGATCTTTATATGTGTTGTAGCGAATTAACAAAATAAAGAAGTGATTTTGTTTAAAATATAAGTTGAAATTTTTATATAGAAGAAAGCATTTTAAAAATATAATCTTTACAATATTAGTAATAAAAATATAATTTTTATTTGAACAGCGTGAAAAAGAACTGCATAGGAATTTCAGACCGATCCAGATGTTCAGCAGTTCAGAAGCAAAGCACGGCGGAGTGGAACCTTCTGTGAGAACTTCTCACCTTTAATTTAATTTTCTAGTTAAAATATATACAAGGATGCAGACGGCGTTTAGTAGCACCCGACACCCGTCGTCCACCGACCATGGACGGCTTGAATGCTTGTTTGTTTGATTTTGATGTGTAGTTGATTGTGTGATGTGATGTGAAAAAAAATAAAATCTTTATATGGTTAAAAATATTTTATAGTTGAAAATATAATTTTTGACATGAATGTGAATAAATAAATATAAACAAATCGGACGATTTGTTTATATACACACATTTGACTGATATTGATTGGGATGATAAATTTTACACACCGCCCAACTACACAAATAAAATCTGTGTTTGATTGTTTGAAACCCCACACGGGTATTGGGATGAGATTTGACGTACACTAATCCCGATTGTTTAGTTGTATGTCAATCGATGGATTGACAGACTGTGTAAGCGTTAATTATTTATATTTAATGCTTATGCAGTTGTGTGGTGCACTCTGGATGATGGTTGATTATTTATCGTTGTTATTTTATACATGTGTTGTAGAAAATCCATATAATTAACATTATATGGTAATTGATTGGGCCTCATTCCAGTTTTGAAATAGAAATATTTGAAATAGAAATATTTGAAATAGAAATATTTGAAATAGAAATATTTGAAGTAGAAATATTTGAAATAGAGATATTTGAAAATATGAAATCGTTTTGAATTGAATTTAAACGAATTGAAATTGAATTGAAATCGATTCAAATTGAAATTGATTTGAAATGAAACTAAAACGAATTTATATTGATAAGGTCAATCTTGATTTGAATTTGAAAAGGAAGTTGAAATCGTTTCGAAAACGAATTTGAAACGATTTATAAAATACGTTTTAAAAGGAAATCGAGGAAGTATATATTATATATATAATCTAATGGCCTGAATAGAATGAGCCGCGCCGCGGCAGTTCGCGAATTTTGACCATTGACTTCGAATGGATATTGCGGGAGATCCGACTGTCGGATTCTCCTAAAACCGGAACTGTTGGGTTCGTATCGAAAAGAGCTTTCTAACGAATTTTAGAAATTTGAAATCTAACGGTTGGATTTGGAATTATGTCCAAATCAAATTTGGAAAAGGTCGCTGTAAGTGTAGTTCGATGGCCGTTGATGGAAATCGACTGTACGGGCCTTGATAAAATTATTAAAAATAGTAATAATTTATGTAAAATCATAAGAAATGATTCGTGAAGAATTGGGGTGAAAAACTCCATATTTGAAAAGATAAAAATAGATTTTTATCAAAATGAACTAGTTTTGAACAAGAATTATAATTTTATTTATTTTTAAAAATAAATAAAGTGGATTTGAAATGGTTTTAAAAGTAACCAGAATTTCCAATGATTGAATTGGAAGGGGTGTGAATCGAAATTGTCTTTGGAATATTTAGATATTGGATTTCGTGATGATACGGATATTGTTATGGGAATTTGAAAGATATATTTATATCGTTATTTCCAATACGATATTTGTTGGTCATAGAATTTGATATTGAATATAAGCCGATATATTTTCTATTCAGAGCCTTGTATTTAATATCAAATGTGATTTGGGTTTGTCGTGAATAGTGTCTTCATTAACACTGTTCTTAAGCCCAGTTGAGAAAAAGGTTAAATTTTTTTATTTAGATTTAATGAAGTGTACCAATTAAATAATATTTAATTGAAATTGAATTGGTATTGATTTTTGGGTTTATCGTGAAGAGTGTTTTAAATAACACTTGTTCTTTAACCCGATAATTAATGGAATGTGATTTTGGGTTTATCGTGAACCATGTTTTAAATGACACTAATTCTTTAACCCAGTTAAGGATTAAAACTAAGTGGAGTTTTAATGAATCTTTAATTAGATTGAAAAGATCGAAAAGGGAGTATCACCAGTTTTGCTCCAGGCGATAGTTAAATCTTTAATTAGATTTGAACGTGAAATGGTAATTGAATTTACCGATAACACTGTGGTGTTAGATATGAAGTATGACCAGTTTTACTTCATGGGATGAATAGGTGGTGATTGGGAAATAAAATAAATGATTACTCCGGTGTGGTTCGCTAATCCCGACTAGTTTGAATTGATATTCAAAGAAGATTAAAGAATAAATTTAAAGAATTTATCTTTGATAAAATTAATGGGAACCTTTCCCAAAGTAGAAGAATATTTGAATAAACGAATATTCTGAATTGGAATGAGGCGTATGTTGTGTTTGTGTAACACTTGTTTATTATATACGCGAGTTATTCAGAAAGACCGGGTTTATCCCATTCTGAATAACTGATTCGACCTGGTTGAAGACCGGAGGTCTTCACGTCGTTTGGGTGATTGCTGATGATCTTGATTGGGCCGTACACCCAAGAGGAGGGAATCAGTAAGTGATCGTCCAGATGTACTTGGAGATCGATGGATATGTAGGGTACTAGGTGCCTCCGGTTTCGTTCAGACCCAGAACGAACGTGTAAATGGACTGTGTGTCTGACATTGGATTTTATTCTGTGTGATTGATTTCTATTAAATATATATCTGTTTGGCGGCGGAGAATTTATTCTCTTGCTTAACGCCCTTCTCGGAGACGTACGAGCTCAGGGGTTATATATTGATGGATATCAAATGCATGGAGTGAATTTCCTGTGTGGCATGCCTAAGTGGCAATTGATCAAGGCTTCTGTTGAAAAGCAAAGTCTTGCGGTGATGATCAAAGCATAGCCTGTGTGGCATAGCTTTGTGTAACGTTGATTCGCGAGCCCCACACCCCGGTTGTGAACCAGAAACGGGAGAGGACCTCGGGGAGGGCATGTGTTTCCTTCTAGCTAGAAGTGGCGTCAGTGGTTTTACACGCCCTGATGAGTTTGACTTATGTGGTTGTTGCTGTTGCGAGGCGCCTCAGTTTGATCGGACGATCCGGGTCCGATGGAGTCATTCGTTGGCTCATTTACGCCCCAAAGGGCGGGGAAACGCAGTGTTCAGGAATTTTAATCCACATCGGTGGACCGGCCCTGACGATCCAAGGGTCACTCGAGCTCTGATCCTGAGACTCGGGCTAGACAGTCTCGAATCGGTGAGGACTATCTTTTGCCTCGGTTCACAGATGGAAATCTAACTTCCAATACGTGACATTTGCGGTTTTATTTGTAGAGCCTAGTATTGGCGACATAGTAGCATGGGATGCTATGCCGCCTATGATTGATATTTATGATTGAAATTGTTTTGACACTACAAACCTATTATAGTATCAAATGATTTGTTTTAAACGTACTAAGCATGTTTGGCTATTATAAGGGAAAACCCTATCCCCCGACTTGCGTTGCATTGTGTGATAGGACCTGGGTCTTATAATAGCTTCATTTTTCCAAAAAGCATTACGCTGTTTTGTTATATGCACTGGTATTCTTGGGAGGAAACCCGTTCCGTGTTATACGGTGTGGTCCCTTGATTTACCGAACTTTAAAATAAAGATTAATAACTGTTTTAGTTCTCACACCAGTCCCATGACTGACCTGGAGTTTATTGTTTTAACCTAAACTCTGGGTGCCCTTATTTTGACACGGGCAGCTAGTAGTTTTGGTTTTGCAGATTTATATTCACAGGATTCTGGTTTACAGCTGGAATGATATCCGAAAATCTTTGTATCCGTATATCTCTTCTAGTTGTGCATTGTATTATTTTCCGCTGCTATGTAACGCATTAAATGTAATTTAAATCTCTGATATTTTCTGTGTAATATTTATTCATACTTTGTATATTCTTGTATTCTGATGGAATTGTTGTAATATACAATGAAAGGTTCTTCTGTCTGCGTTCTTTTGTGGCTGGTCCTCGACTCTATCCGCTCTTTCCTTACCGAGGAAGTTCGGGTCGTTTCATTTGGTATCAGAGCTTTGGTTTACAAAGCTCAGAGAACAAGACACGTTAGAACCATACGAAATAATTCATCAGACATTGGATTAGTAATATCCAATGAGGACTGACTCGTTAGAGATGGGATCAGTAGTATCCTAGAACGAGTGTGAAGAGTATATTTTAGAAAGTAAAAACAAATTTCGTTTTGAAAATTTAAATCAATTATTCGTATTTGATTATTTATTTTATATTGGTTTGGACTATCAGGTATATATAGATTTTGCGTATAAGTCTGATCCACGGATATTCGAAGTTTTAATATATTGGATAGATATAGAGTCACACTCTAGTTGCCCGGAGATGACACTGATGATAGCAGCTGCATCATCAGTGGATATATGTTCGAGTGACGAAGGTGAGATTTCTATATATTTCCATTAGACTGGTGTGAGAACCAAAATTAGATAGGATATATTGTTGTGAATTGGCATCAAAAACATGATTTTTTGACTATATATCAAAATTATTAATCTGAAATGATAATCAACAAATTGATTGCTGGTTGTGTTGTTTGATTAATTAAAATGTTGAACCTATAGCCAAATTGAACCAAATGGTGAATTGTATTGAAAATTAGTCGCATTTGCATGCATATACATGTACTTATATTGAGCAGGTCATAGCAAGGAGGCTAGAGCAGAAGAATAAAATTGTTTGCCCGACAAATAGGTACATGTTTACAATAATTTACTGTTTTGTTTGGGTGATGATGATTTTATGAGCCAATTGGCTTTTTCTTTTTCTTTTGGATTGAAGAAGGCCATGAGAGGCTATATGAAATATCCCGAAGTCCCCGGTGCAGGGGAGGTTATGGCGAATTTTTTCGAAAATTTAGGGAGTTAGCCAAATTTTTGAAAAATTTGAAAAGTTCTTAGAAACTGAAAAGTTGAAGAACTTAAACCGTAATGAAAATAGGGAAAGTTGAGTTGATTAGTTAAACAACTTTCGGCTTCGTTCCTTTTCGGGGATGAAAAGTTTTAAGTGGGCGAGATTGTAATAACCCGGAAATCCGAGCCAATTTAAAATTTTTATTTTGGCAATTTTAGTGAATTTTGATTATTTAGAATGAAATATTTTAAATAATATCGGGGAGAAATTTATTTGAATATAATTCGAACGTATATATTTATATAGCTCGACGTTAGAATATAAATATTTATTTTAAATTATAAAAGGAATTGAAAATGGCGTGGTAGTTCGATAATTCGATTTCAAATTTCAAATGAATGTACCGGATTCAAAATAAATTGGATTTTAGTGAAACAAAAAATATTTGAATCTAATTGAGAATATCTTTCCAACGAATCCGAAAAATCAAAATTTCATAACGGGAATCAAAAGTTATGTCCAGTTGAAATTTCAGAATAGTCGCTATGGAATTTTGGCCATTGAAAATAGCCATTTTGCAAACGACCTCAGTTTTCGAAGAAACCACTTTTGTTGGATCCGTGATGTCAATTTATTGCTAGGTTTCAAATTTCATAATTTTTCGAATCAATATGTGAGTGTGGCAAAGGGCAACGCGTTTGACCAGTTTCATTTGATTTTAATCGACTGGAAAATGACCATTCTTCAAATGGTCTCGGAATTCGACGAAACTAGTTTTGTTAGGACCGAATCGTCAATACGAAGCTAGAAAATATTTTTTGGGGATTTTTCGAGTTAGTATGTGACCTCGGTAAATTGAAATGCGCGTTCAAATTCAATATATAGAGTTATATGTTGATTTTGATGGAAACTGATCGAAACGATCGAATTAGCCTACGATACATATCCCATTGTGTTCGGAATGGGGGTAATTAGCTATGGGCGACAGGTGGTGGGTCCCGTTTTGAGGTCGAAATAAAAAGTTGCTTTTTTTTGAATTAATTAAATAATAAAATATATATAACCTTTACACTTAAGCCCCCCTTTATTATCTCCTTTTCCCATTTGTTCCCTTTTCAGCAAAAAGAGAAAAACCCGAAAATGGAAATCGCTCCCCCCCTGTCGATGACCGCGCCCCTCATGTCGATGACCGCGCCGACCCCTCCCCGATCACGGCTGCCTCCAGCGCCTCCCCCCTGACCATCAGCGCCTCCCCGTTTACCCTCTTTTCTCTCTCCCCTTCTAGTTTCAACAAATCGCCGAAAGAACACTCCACCGCCCTCGTTCGGACCTGTGCCGCCCCCTGTCACCTTCCTCCGCCTCCGACGAACCAGACCCCCCCTGCGCCGCCAGTTCATCACCTCAGTCCCCCCTTCTCGCTGAAACAAAGTAAGTTTTTATTTACTTATTTGTGCTATTAAAGGTTCGATTTTTATACTTGTATTAGCATGATAAAACATAGTTTTTATTATATTGTAGAAACGATAAAGATATGATTTTTATATTGTAGAAACGATAAAGATATGATTTTTATATTGTAGAAACGATAAAGATATAATTTTTTATATTGTAGAAACAATATAGATATGATTTTTATATTGTAGAAACAATAAAGATGTAATTTTTATATTGTAGAAACAATAAAGATGTAATTTTTGTATTTTAGAAATAACAAAGACGTGATATTTATATAGTTTAAATAATAAAAATATTATCTTTATATAGTAAAGATTATAAAAATACGATCTTTATATGTGTTGTAGCGAATTAACAATATAAAGAAGTGATTTCGTTTAAAATATAAGTTGAAATTTTTATATAGAAGAAAGCATTTTAAAAATATAATCTTTACAATATTAGTAATAAAAATATAATTTTTATTTGAATAGCGTGAAAAAGAACTGCATAGGAATTTCAGACCGATCCAGATGTTCAGCAGTTCAGAAGCAAAGCACAGCGGAGTGGAACCCTCTGTGAGAACTTCTCACCTTTAATTTAATTTTCTAGTTAAAATATATACTAGGATGCAGACGGTGTTTAGTAGCACCCGACACCCGTCGTCCACAGACCATGGACGGCTTGTATGCTTGTTTGTTTGATTTTGATGTGTAGTTGATTGTGTGATGTGATGTGAAATGAAATAAAATCTTTATATAGTTAAAAATATTTTATAGTTGAAAATATAATTTTTGACATGAATGTGAATAAATAAATATAAACAAATCAGACGACTTGTTTATATACACACATTTGACTGATATTGATTGGGACGATAAATTTTACACATCGCCCAACTACACAAATAAAATCTGTGTTTGATTGTTTGAAACCCCACACGGGTATTGGGATGAGATTTGACATACACTAATCCCGATTGTTTAGTTGTATGTCAATCGATGGATTGACAGACTTGTAAGCATTAATTATTTATATTTAATGCTTATGCAACTATGTGGTGCACTCTGGATGATGGTTGATTATCTATCGTTGTTATTTTATACATGTGTTGTAGAAAATCCATATAATTAACATTATATGGTAATTGATTGGGCCTCATTCCAGTTTTGAAATAGAAATATTTGAAATAGAAATATTTGAAATAGAAATATTTGAAATAGAAATATTTGAAGTAGAAATATTTGAAATAGAGATATTTGAAAATAGAAATATATAAAACCGTGTTGATTAGATTTGCGCCATTATGACGTGAACGATATTTATATCGATTTTAATTAAATTGAAATGAATATTGAATTGAATTTCAAATTATATTGAAGTGAATTGAAATTCGAATTAAATTGAAGTGAATTGAAATTCGAATTAAATTGAAGTGATTTGAAATTCATAATAAATTGAAATGATTTGAAATTCGAATAGAATTGAAATTCGAATTAAATTGAAATAGAAATGAAACCGTTTTGAATTGAATTTAAACGAATTGAAATTGAATTGAAATCGATTCAAATTGAAATCGATTTGAAATGAAACTAAAACGAATTTATATTGATAAATTCAATCTTGATTTGAATTTGAAAAGGAAGTTGAAATCGTTTCGAAAACAAATTTAAAACAATTTATAAAATACGTTTTAAAAGGAAATCGACGAAGTATATATTATATATAATCTAATGGCCTGAATAGAACGAGCCGCGCCGCGGCATTCGCGAATTTCGACCATTGACTTCGAATGGATATTGCAGGAGATCCGACCGTCGGATTCTCCTAAAACTGAAACCGTTGGGTTTGTATCGAAAAGAGCTTTCTAACGAATATTAGAAATTTGAAATCTAATGGTTGGATTTGGAATTATGTCCAAATCAAATTTGGAAAAGGTCGCTGTAAGTGCAGTTCGATGGCCGTTGATGGAAATCGACTGTACGGGCCTTGATAAATTATTAAAAATAGTAATAATTTATGTAAAATCATAAGAAATGATTCGTGAAGAATTGGGGTGAAAAACTCCATATTTGAAAAGATAAAAATAGATTTTTATCGAAATGAACTAGATTTGAACAAGAATTATAATTTTATTTATTTTTAAAAATAAATAAAGTGGATTTGAAATGGTTTTAAAAGTAACCAGAATTTCCAATGATTGAATTGGAAGGGGTGTGAATAGAAATTGTCTTTGGAATATTTCGATATTGGATTTCGTGATGAAACGAATATTGTTATGGGAATTTGAAAGATATATTTATATCGTTATTTCCAATACGATATTTGTTGGTCGTAGAATTTGATATTGAATATAAGCCAATATATTTTCTATTCAGAGCCTTGTATTTAATACCAAATGTGATTTGGGTTTGTCGTGAATAGTGTCTTCATTAACACTGTTCTTAAGCCCAGTTGAGAAAAAGGTTAAATCTTTTTATTTAGATTTAATGAAGTGTACCAATTAAATAATATTTAATTGGAATTGAATTGGTATTGATTTTTGGGTTTATGGTGAACAGTGTTTTAAATAACACTTGTTCTTTAACCCGATAATTAATGGAATGTGATTTTGGGTTTATCGTGAACCGTGTTTTAAATGACACTGATTCTTTAACCCAGTTGAGGATTAAAACTAAGTGGAGATTTAATGAATCTTTAATTAGATTTAAAAGATCGAAAAGGGAGTATCACCAGTTTTGCTCCAGGCGATAGTTAAATCTTTAATTAAATTTGAACGTGAAATGGTAATTGAATTTACCGATAACACTGTGGTGTTAGATATGAAGTATGACCAGTTTTACTTCATGGGATGAATAGGTGGTGATTGGGAAATAAAATAAATGATTACTCCGGTGTGGTTCGCTAATCCCGACTAGTTTGAATTGATATTCAAAGAAGATTAAAGAATAAATTTAAAGAATTTATCTTTGATAAAATTAATGGGAACCTTTCCTAAAGTAGAAGAATATTTGAATAAATGAATATTCTGAATTGGAATGAGGCGTATGTTGTGTTTGTGTAACACTTGTTTATTATATACGCGATTATTCAGAAAGACTGGGTTTATCCCATTCTGAATAACTGATTCGACGTGGTGTCAAAGATGAAGACGGTGGTTGAAGACCGGAGGTCTTCACGTCGTTTGGGTGATTGCTGATGATATTGATTGGGCCGTACACCCAAGAGGAGGGAATCAGTTAGTGATCGTCCAGACGTACTTGGAGATCGATGGATATGCGGGGTTCTAGGTGCCTCCGGTTTCGTTCAGACCCAGAACGAACGTGTAAATGGACTGTGTGTCTGACACTGGATTTTATTCTATGTGATTGATTACTATTAAATATATATCTGTTTGGCAGCGGAGAATTTATTCTCTTGCTTAACGCCCTTCTCTGAGACGTACGAGCTCAGGGGTTATATATTGATGGATATCAAACGCATTGAGTGAATTTCCTATGTGGCATGCCTAAGTGGCAATTGATCAAGGCTTCTGTTGAAAAACAAAGTCTTGTGGTGATGATCAAAGCACAGCCTGTGTGGCATAGCTTTGTGTAACGTTGATTCGCGAGCCCCACACCCCGGTTGCGAACCAGAAACGGGAGAGGACCTCAGGGAGGGCATGCGTTTCCTTCTAGCTAGAAGTGGCGTCAGTGGTTTTACACGCCCTGACGAGTTTGACTAATGTGGTTGTTGATGTTGCGAGGCGCCTCGGTTTGATCGGACGATCCGGGTCCCATGGAGTCATTCGTTGGCTCATTTACGCCCCAAAGGGCGGTGAAACGCATTGTTCAGGAATTTTAATCCACATCGGTGGACCGGCCTTGACGATCCAAGGGTCACTCGAGCTCTGATCCTGAGACTCGGGCTAGACAGTCTCGAATTGGTGAGGACTATCTTTTGCCTCGGTTCACAGATGGAAATCCAACTTCCAATACTTGACATTTGCGGTTTTATTTGTAGAGCCTAGTATTGGCGACATAGTAGCATGGGATGCTATGCCGCCTATGATTGATATTTATGATTGAAATTGTTTTGACACTATACACCTATTATAGTATCAAATGATTTGTTTTAAACGTACTAAGCATGTTTGGCTATTATAAGGGTAAACCCTATCCCCCGGTTTGCGTTGCATTGTGTGATAGGGCCTGGGTCTTATAATAGCTTCATTTTTCCAAAAAGCATTGCGCTGTTTTGTTATATGCACTGGTATTCTTGGGAGGAAACCCGTTCCGTGTTATACGGCGTGGTCCCTTGATTTACCGAACTTTAAAATAAATATTAATACCTATTTTAGTTCTCACACCAGTCCCATGACTGACCTGGAGTTTATTGTTTTAACCTAAACTCTGGGTGCCCTTATTTTGACATGGGCAGCTAGTAGTTTTGATTTTGCAGATTTATATTCACAGGATCCTGGTTTACAGCTGGAATGATATCCGGAAAGCTTTGTATCTGTATATCTCTTCTAGTTGTGCATTGTATTATTTTCCGCTGCTATGTAACGTATTAAATGTAATTTAAATCTCTGATATTTTCTGTGTAATATTTATTCATACTCTGTATATTCTTGTATTCTGATGGAATTGTTGTAATACACAATGAAAGGTTCTTCCGTCTGCGTTCTTTTGTGGCTTGTCCTCGACTCTATCCGCTCTTTCCTTACCGGGGGAGTTCGGGTCGTTTCAGCATAAGTTGATATCTTCAAACGTATTTACGTTTGGTGGCGGAGGAATTCGTTTCTATTAGCTGTATACCCGTGGTATTTTTGGGGAAATCAATTTGTGATTTGGCGGGTATGACGATGTGACATTCAAAGTGAATAAATGTGTGATCTGTCAGAGATAAGCGTGGCCTCTAGCCTCACAACCGGGAAATGACAGAAATCGGGCAGGCAGCATGGCTATGTAGGTCGCACCTATTAGGGTGTATAATCACCTGATCTAGAGTTTCATTTACTTCTAAAAATCTATTGTCGATGTTGTCCCATTCGGGAAACGGTTGTTGATCCCAACCGTTGGTGATATACATTCAATACACTCAAGCGAAATGAGTGGTCGGTCATGTGTGGCCAGGTTGCAAGATGTTCTTGTTGAACCCAGTGTATTCCTCTCTAGAGGTACACTAGCGAAAGGTGGCTCCATACATTGTCATAGTTGGAAATTCATTACCCAATACGTGCTTGCGGTTTTGATTGTACACTATATATGTAGAACGTGAGATGAAAGCGTTTCTGCTAGATGATTATTATATTGTGGTTGATAGACGTTATTATAATATCAAAAGGTTTTTGATATAAAGATATTTTGGATTCTCATATGGGAAAAACCCGTTCCGTTATATGGCGTGGTCTTATGAGATATCGTTTAATGGCTCAAACTGTTTAAACTGTTTTACTCATACCAGTCCCATGACTGACCCGGAGTTTATTTTGTTTTGTTTTCCCTAAACTCTTGGGTGCCCAATTTTATACGGGCAGTCAAGTAGTCAGGATTTTACAGATATACTTGGAGAGCTTTGAGCAGGAGGCTTCAGGATTATATAACTATAGTTATTTCCGCTATGTTGTAAGTGTTGTACTCTGATAATGTTACTGTATACATATGATGATTTATTTCAAGGATATATTATCTATTATATGTTATTCGTTCCGCTGTGAGATTCGTGTTACTTTGATGTTGTATCTTCTTCTTCTTCTTCTATTCTAAGTTTCTATCTTTTCTATTCTCACCCTCTAACTTCTTTCTATTAACTTTCCGGTATTTTCGATGTTTGGTTAGTCATCATTGAGTTTATGGCGATAACCAAAGTCATCAAAAACCGGGTCGTTACATGAACACTTGCATCTCACGCTCTACATATACTGTATACAATCAAAACCGCGGGCGCTTATTGGAGAATGGATTTCCATGCCAAGGTATGGGCTACCACCTTTCCGACAGTGTATCTCTAGAGAGGAATACACCGAGTTCAACAAGAACATCTTGCAACTCAGGCTAAACATGACCGGCCATTCACTTAACCTTGAATGTTCCAAATATATTATCACCTACGGTTGGTACCAACATAACAATTCCTGGGAGATACAGAAGCAAAAAGAAGACAAATATGAATATTCTCTAGATGGTGACAATACACCCTAATGGGGGCGACCCACAAAGCCATGCGACCTACCCAATTTTTACCATTCCCAATTGATGAGGCTTAAGGCTACGTTTTATCTTTATAATCAGCACATCACATTCACTTTGAATGCCACATCATCAGATCCATCAAAATCACTAATGGACGTCCACAATAATAATATACGTGTTAGCTAAAAGAAGTTTCCTTCTCCGCCTTCACTCTTGGTACGGTTGAAGAAATCAATGTACATGACATTTCTTGAAATACTATGTCAGACATCCATCCATACACGTCATCCAGGAACAAGATGAACCGAAGGCACTCTCCTTCCACATCCTATATATGTATCACCCCAAGGATTAGTAGCGAGTAGTCCTTGCAATCCGTAAATTTCAATCACGACAGAATCACAGTATATCTCTAGGGATCTGCTAGATATTGTAAGTAATTCTACCGTTTTATGAAGATCCACGGTCCTCAATTACTCTATCTTGAATAGCATCTTCCACGTATTCGTATTTAATGGTCGGAATGGTTTTCGAATATAAATTCGATCCCGGTCTTTCCGTACCCACAATCATATGGGCAAGATTTTGATAGTAGGTTATTTAACTATCAAATAAACAAAATAAAATGGATCTACTGGTTGAGTACACAGTGTCACTTGGCCCTTTTCAACTAGAAATAATTAATGAGTGGTTAATTAAAACTTCTAAATCATTCAACACAGTATTCACTTCTTATTTTAATACACAAATATTCTCAAACCATTTCTATTTAATATTTAATTATTAATGATCATTTTTATATTGATATTGGAGTTAGGAATTTAAAAGCAAATATATTGTTTTGAGTTATATTGAACCTGATATTTTATCCAAAACGGTAGGTCTGGAAATGGATAATTATTGGTGACTATTTAAATGGAAGTTGGTTGAATATTCAAATTAGATTTGGAAATTCAATTGAAAAATATAAATGGTTGAATAATAATAATAATAATAATAATAATAATAATAAATGTTATTAGCATTAAATAAATTAGAAATTTTATTCGTCGATATATAGGGAGATTGGCTTGGGAATGTGTGTATCTATATATATAGAGAAATGGAAATTTTAATGTTCAAATTTGAACCAAACGGTGTTATTCTGGGCAAACGAAATAAAATAAATGAAACGATAAATAATTCAAAAAAAATTAAAATAACGTCGTACAGACGGAGTCGGTTTACAACCGAAATAATTTTATTGGAAAAACAGAAGGTTGAAAATTAGAAGTACATATAATTTTTGTAGCATTTGGGGTTTACGTTTCAGATATTAAGCGTTCAACAATAATTCAGGGCAAAATATAATATTTAATTTAAACCAGACGCTACCTACCTCAGTAAATTACGCGCTGTCTATCGTGGAAACCATACCGCTACCCTAACCCTATTTGATTTTACATCGTTCTTATCTTCATCTATTCCATCTACAAAATCAACTCTTGCCCCAATTTTTCTTCAGCACAAATCCATTATTTTTTCTTTTCATTTTAAGTCCGAAGCCTCTTCATCTTTAATGGCTACCGGGAATGATTCTTTTTTTTCCAAATCCATTTCTTATCTCTTCAGAAATCGTTTTTTTTTAAATTGAAAGCAATAGCCACTAAAAACCCTTTATTCCAAAAATCGAAGTCAATCAGCCACCGTCTTCCGTCCATCGCAATGTCGTGGCTCTAAATCACATCCACTTTCTTCAAATCGAAGTCGAGTCTTCACCATCGTCGCTGAAGCCGCTTATTTTGATTCGAAGCTCCAAAACGAAGCCAAAAGCCCGCAAAAATCGTCGAAGTCCCTCGCCTTCTTTGCTCTTCGCTTTGATTTAGGAGAACACGGCTGTATGGTGAGCATCTCACTCACGATTAAATTATAGTTTCAAGTATTTCGATTTCAGTAGAAAACTAATTTTCGATAGTAATATTTGGTTTAAAATTGGTTGGCTGTCACACTTTATTGTTGAACTCCATTTCGAGCTCTGCGTGATTTTTGGGATTTTCCTGTTGGGTATCTGAAACCATATTTGAACATGAAGAATTGCTTACTGTTACTTCTGAAATATATTTGAACATGAGAGTTGTATATACTGAAAATATTATTGTCATCATTAGGCCTTACCTTGTTCTAACGAGCACTGATGATCATATGTAGCCTTGATATTCTTCTCGGGGCTCTGTTTGAAAGTTAATGATTAGAAGAAGTATATACTTTGGCTTTGTTCTTTGAAAACCAGAAGTATATTAGTTTTCACCAGATTTTATGAAAGCTGGCACTATATTTGTTTTATTTTACAAAAGTTGGTTTCTAAATGCTAGTCTATTTTTACTCATTATTCCAGAATCTTTCAATCTTCATCTCACCTTGATAATTATACAGTTTATACTATGCTATGGCCACTTTGATGATACTATGCTGTCGCCACCTTGATAATCATATAGTTTATACTATGCTATTGGCACTTTGATGATCATACTATGTTGTTGCGTCTTTGAACCTCTTGGCATGACCTGTTTGACATTTGTATTTGGCACACCAGTTTGATATTTATTTGTCCTGTTGATATTTACAAGTCCAGTCTGATATATTGCGTATCCATTCTTTTGCATGCCATTTTAATTCATATGTTAGCCTGACTGAAACTGTTGTTGCCATTATATTATATATGTTCACTGAATTGAATTATACTTCCTTTGTCAAAACTGTTATGCGGTTAAGATCTATTTGCCAAACTATTAGGCTGTTATGATCCATTTGTCAATACTGTTATGCTGTGTGGTTCTTTTGTCAAAACTATTGTGGTCCATTAGCCTAAAAACTGATTTGGCAAAATTATTAAACTGATGTTATTCCACACTGTTTTACTGAAATGAAAAATTTAAATCATATTGCTTTACTGAAATGGGAATCTGTCACCCATATGCATGTCATTTTAATCAATATGCTTCCTGTCACATATATGTATGCCATATATTATCATCCATACGTTTCCTGTTATATATATATATATATATATATATATATATATATATATATATATATATATATATATATATAGACACACACACACATTTGAAAGCTAGGAATTTCATTTGATTGTTAAGAACTGATATACATATGAAACCGGTTGCAATGTTAACACTTGGAAATCATTCGATATATATATATATATATATATATATATATATATGTATATATATGACATGCCGAAACCATTATGTTTACTCATATATGACTTGCTGAAACCATTTACTAAATAAGTTAGTGCCACATTGTTTACTGAATGAGAATAGTGTCATACTGTTTATTGAATGAACCAGTGACCATTTGTTTATTGAGTTGGATAACTGAACCATATGTGAACTAATAATGAAATTTTATGCGGACATGTAGCAAGTATATGCTTTTCATTAACTTGTTTATTTTCCAAGTATAATGACATGCATGCATGGTATATGCTGAATTCAAAGTATAATGACAAGATCAAGTATGTTGAAACGATTTTGAAATGAAATTGCTGAACATATTGATCAATGTAAACTTTTGTTCACTGATATGTTTTCTACAATGAAAACTAATACGGAAACCTCTGGGAAAACCATTTGATCATTGTTTTACTAGTATAGCAATTGCTGAACTGTTGTTTTACTGAAATGAAGTATATACTGAAATCCATTTTTACCGCATATGCATACGCTGAAAACCATAGTTTCACTGAATGAATATGATTGAACCCATTGTTACTGATAGAAACTAAATGCTGAATGCATTTAGTTACTACTGAAACTATATGCTGGACCCATTTAGTCATTTTTGAAAATCATTCATACATTGTACCATTGTTCACTGAATGGAATTTGCTAAACCCATTTATTTTACAGAATGGGATTTCTGAAACCATATATAATATTGAACCATGTGATACTGAACTTTTATGCTACTTTGCTAAAAATAGAAACAACTGAACCATGTTTTGCTAAAATGAAATCATTGAAACCACTCACATATATGTTGTTGAACCTATCCACATATATACTGTTAAATCTTTTGCTCACCTGAGATGGAATTTGTTGCCATAAATGCTGAGACTTCCCTGAACTATGCGTATATATAAAAATGCAATCATGTCACTTGTATATGCTGTGTATTATGAATCATGGTCGGTTTGTTGCTGCCAGACCTGTTCTTGTCGTTGCCATGTTTTAGTGTCCCACCTGTATTGTAAACTTGTTTGTACTTGAGTCCATATCTATATGTTGTTGGGTTTACCATGAGGCCATGCTGATCTGTTTTGACATGTGGCACACACCTGTATATGCTGAGTTGCTCTGTATTGTTTCCCTTGTGTTGTTCATGGACACTTGACCCATGCATCATGCATGTGTGTCGGGCTTTACCTGAACACAACTTGCTGGATATACCTGAGCCTTGTTCTTTGATATTTTCAGTTTCTATTGAAATTAATTTACTTGAACTATGATTTAATCCCGACTCGGGTGTTTTATGTTTTTGCATGGAACGCTCGGGTCAGACCCGAGCATTTCAGATTTAAAGACCACAGCTTAGAATTCGAAGATGGGGGAAGCGGCGATTTTGAAAATGTGCGCACTCTGAAGATTTCAAAAATAGTAAATATTTTCTTTATATTCAAATTTTATTTCCTATTGTGCTGTATAGAAAAATGTTGTATCAAAATTCGGATTTATAAATGAGAGTTTTATTTTGCCGTTTAATACTGTGTTATCTATTATTCTGTGTTTTCTATGTTGATCTATTTTTATACTCTGTAAGCTAAATAACGGTCTGTCGATTTGAGCGTTTCAAGTTGGTTTAATTACAGAATTGAAGCATTCAAAAAGGCGGGATGTTACAAGTGGTATCAGAGTTGTTCGCTGGTTGTGAGTTGGGTACGCATGATAGGGGGTTCTCGCTCGGCTGTTTGGTGGCGAGCAGGAGACTCTTACCCCTACATGTCCCTCAAAAGTAGCGGAGGGTTGGTCGAGTCGAGAGGTTGGCCGTAAAATCAATTCTCAGGTATCCTTATAAAGCCACGGTGGCAGTGTAGGCCACTGATTGATGGTTGAAAAGCTTAGACCCTTTACAAGTGGTATCAGAGCTTTGGTTTATTCAAAGCATAGCTTATCGGGTATAAAAGAATAGGATCGACACTAGAAAAATGGTCTTTTGAAAATAAAAAGGGTTTTGAAAAATAGATTTTGAAGGGAAAATTATTTTGGAAATATTGTATATTTTGAAAATTAGTATTTTGGAACTGATACAACGAAAATAAAATTTTGTTTTAAAGATTTGTTCGAAATCCCCAGTCTTCAGAAGACTTCAAATCTAGATATGCCAAAGCTATTCTTCGATAGGGTCCCTCTTAGATTTGAATCTCGAATCCGTGATCGAGTGATATGTAAAGAAGATAAGAATAAGAGAATAAATGAATCGATTGTGTGTTTTAGCAATCAATGATAACTGAAATTGATTGGAAATAAGATTTCAGATGGGAATTAAAATGAAAGGGAAAATTTGAAATCATTTCAAATGAGACGATGAATTTTATTTTGGTATTTGAGATATAAATTAATGAAATTTAAAACCAAAAAGGTTATAATTGGAATTTGATTATGTCGAATTATATTACTAGTTTGTTTGAATTATTCAGAACATGGTAAGATGACTTATAATTGGGTTCAAACAAATAATGTATAACCGAATATAAGGATTTGACAGTGAAGTATAAACTTGTTAATTAATTAACAAGAAGTATATTGTAAACGGGAACTGTAAATGAAATAATGTATGAATGAATATTGTGGAGAGATTTAAATCAATATGAAATCAAAATTAAATTGATGTGACAATTTCAGATTTTTGAAGGCAAAAAGATATTTACTTTTTAGAAGTAAATAACATTAGGAAGCAAAAATGTTGCAAATGAAATTGGGATGAAGGAAATGGAGTTGACCAATACTGTGAGATTATTTTGAAGTTCAGAATATAAATCAAATGCAATTTGTCCAAAGTTTGGAATATATTATCGAATAAGGGATTATTTGAAAGGAGGATATGCAGGAAAATATTATTTATTTTCCATTTTTAATCAAAATTTAATATGTTATAATTAATTATTTATTTATTTAGATTAAAGAATAAAGTATATTTTAAAGTTAAAAATCTTGAAGACGTGAACCATTATAATCAGCAATTTTTGTAAAGGAAATGAATTCTTAACTTAAAATCAGAAATTTCAAGAATAAATGTTTTGGTGTTTGAAATAGTGAATTTTATCTGTTTCAAAGTTAATAATGTTATTCAATTAAGGTCTGAGAGTTAAATATACTCCAACTTGATTGACTTCATTGTTGACTAAGAAATGGTTAAGTTCGATAGCCAAAGGGTTAAATGGAGTAAGAAATAAGTGTTAGCAGTTAACTAAAAATAGCGGTGTGTATTTAATATTTGTTTTCGTCCAAATAACGAATTTTGGAGATATTTCGCCTTGAGAATAAGGTATATTTCTATTGAAATCAAAGAACTGCAAATATATGGAAATGTTTTCCAATGGCAATTGGAGATTTTCTAGAATTTTAGAAAATGAGATGAATTGTTTTTCAAGGACTGTGAGAAGTTAACGGGTTTTGACAAATCAGAATGGTGAGAACTGAAGAACAAAGAGCCGCACGTCGAAAACGAAGGGTAGCAGAACGTAAGAGATATTAAATTGTAATTTGAATTCGAGAATTTTGTAAGCGATGATTTGATAAGAAATTAGAAATGGAGTTAAGGAAATTAGAAATTGGCTGAATAATTTTAAAAGTGTTGATCTGATGTTGGTTTCGGCCTTCGGGATTTGATACTTAGGGAATTGTTCACTCACAAATTTACGGTCAGGTACTGATGAATGTGGAATGATAGAGATATGTGATAATATATATAACCATTTGATTAGGTATATATGGAGATAAAAATAATATGAAGAGGATTGAGGGAAAGATGATGGCATGAGCAGATTGGGTGATGATCGTAAAATTTTGGAAATTTCGATGAATAAGAATGGTGAATACCGTGAAGTCGGTTATACGAGGATGTGGATTACCTATCGAAAAGAAGACAATCACGAATGATTGTAGATCCCAATTAATTAGGGGAAATTGTTGAAATAATGAATTTTCTTTGAAAAAGGAAACTGAGAAGATATTCTCATTTGCGAGTCCCATCGAAATGAAGTAAGAAGTATATACGTGAATGGATTTGAGAATGAGAAACCATTGAATGAGATAAAATAGAGTATATTCCAAATTAATTTGACGGAATAAAATAACCTATCAAATTGATTATAATTAAGGGAACCACTGAAGAAAATAATGGTGTGTATTTGAAATAAACCCAGAATGAAATAAATTGCATATCGATTTGACTACAATTAAGAAGGTCGCTTGATGAAATTTGAGAATTTGATTCCGGGAAAATTTTGGAAATTGATTTTCAAATAATTTGAGAATTTACAGTATATATATGTATTTTTGAATATAAATATTTGCAAATAGAGGGAAATCAATTTTTTTAGACCTACGGCTAGGTTGTTTTGATAAGATAAATATATTTTAAAATATGATTTGATAAAACAACTTGATTTCTGAATATATATATATATATATATTTATGTATATTATATTTCCGAATATTTGAAATAAAAACCTGGAATTGATTATCGAGATTGGTTGAATGATAATCTGATATATTGGAATAATGATATTGTACATCAAAAAGATGTATTACGGAAAAGGATTAAGTTCGTAAATTCCGAGTTATTGAATTAGAAGGTGAATTGCCAGTTAGTGAATAATTCAATAAGTTTTGAAATTTAAATTGAGTTTCAAATTCAAATAAGTGGGAAACAAGTGAAATATCGTAAGCAGAAATGAATAAATTTCCATAGAAATGATTTTTTTTGAAAGACTGAAAGCAAAATCAAGGAATTTTGGATAGGAATTTATCAATACAAGGATGTATAAAACCTATTAGATTCGAATGGAAAATTTTAAATCTGCAATACTGAAATTAAATAATGAACCTAATAATTAGAAATTGGGATGAAATTTGGTTTGTAACCGTTGGATTTATAAGGACGAATTTGAAAGGATATTGAATATCTGAATTGGTTAAAGAGATCGAAATTGAAATTTTGAAATTTGAATCGAAATTCGAGGATATTAGATTTTAATATTTAAATATAGAAATTCCGAAACCTATATGGGATGATATATAAGAATTTAGTGAATTCGAAAACTATTGAATTGGACGATAATCGATTTATGATAATATCTTATATAACAGAATTTATATAAGAATGAGATGTTTGGAAATATGATTTGAAAGGAAAATTTATGTATGATTTATGAGAAGTATGATATAAAGTACTATATATTTTCAAGTCAAAATAAGGGAAGTACCTTCCTCTTCCTCTAGATTTTGAGCTTAGTAATATGTGCTGCTGGTGGTAGTAGGTTGTCCGGACATAAAACTCGAGTTTTCTGAAAGAATACGATCATGTAGCGTAATTCGCAGGGCTGTAGATGGCCTATGACGGACGAATGTTTCTTGGGGGAACCAAGCGTAACCATTGTGTCTGCTGCGATCTACAGTCGTGATAAGGGCGTAATCCGCAGAGCTGTAAAAGCTTACGGGTATGGATGTTTCCTGAGGGAATCAGGCGTAACCATTGTATACCTGCGGTCCCCATGGCATATCTACATGTGAAAGAGATGCAACCACTAGAGTTACTAAAGGTAGAATGGAGCCATGTAATGTGCGTAATATCTTGGTGATGGTGAGCCACCTGTTTGATGCAGCATTGTGTCTTCGTGACTTGATTGGTCCTCGTGACCTGATTTGTCCTTATGACTTGAAGTATCATCATAATTCCATGATTTGTTTTGTGACACTAAGATAGAGCAGTCAACGCTCAATGACCTCAGTTTTCTTTAAATTCTTGAATATCTTCCGTTGATCTATCCATGACGTAATTCACAGGGAAGTGATTTCCCACGGATACGGATGTTTCTGGGGGATACGGACGAAACCATTTTGTATCTGCGATTCATGAACAATCAACATTATCAATATCACATTGGTACTGTCCGTATCTGTTTTTTTTTTAAAGAATTTTTGAAATATTTTCATTAGGAGTTGAAGCAAGGATATTTAGTACTTGAAGATTTTAGTCGTACGCCTAGCCAGCGTATGCCTAACATCTGTGAGAACGATGATAGACTTGTCAAACTTCGAGTTATCAAATATTTTCAAATAAATAATTTAAGATTAAAATATATTTAACTTAAGAAAGAGAATTTCGAACTAATAATACAAATATTTTGTATAGGAATATAAAAGATTTCGGGCTTTGAAATTTTCAAGTCAACAAATTTGAAACTTGAAGATGAGATGTAAATTACACACTTAAATGAGTGTTGGGAACAATTAAACAGATTGCAAGGAGATTGGGTTGAGGATTGCTAAGCCTAGACCCATTACAGTTGCAACGATGGATAAGTAACGTTGACGGATGATGTTTATATTGAAATTTGGGGTAGTTTGAGATACATAAATCCAAATAGGGCAGAGTTTGGAATTTAAAAAGTGGTTGGTTTTGAAACAAATCAAAAAGAGAATTGGGAGATATCTCAAAATAAATTGAGATTGAAATTGGTCTGAGGAAATTGAGTATAGATTCAAAGAATGTGGAAATAAATAAAACATCGATTCGGAAGATAAGGAAATCGTGTTAATCAAAATCGATCTCTAACTAATGAAATAGATTGTCCGAGCTAATTGAATATGATCGACGGGCTTAAATGTCGATATTAAAATTAATTATGGAAAAATTTCAGACAAATACGAAGATTTGAAGTGTACATTGTTATAACCCTAACGATATCTCCTTTTCGTGGACGAAAAGATTTAAAAGGGGGGAAGATTGTAACGTCCCAGAAATTCCGACGACTAGAATGTGAAAGTAAATAAAGATTATTAATGATCATTTTTATATTATTATTGAAGTTAGGAATTTAAAAGAAAATATATTGCTTTGAGTTATATTGAACCTGATATTTTATCCAAAACGGTTGGTCTGGAATTGGATAATTATTGTTGACTATTTAAATGGAAGTTGGTTGAATATTCGAATTAGATTTGGAATTTCAATTGAAAAATATAAATGGTTGAATAAAAATAATAATAACAATAAATGTTATTACCATTAAATAAATTAGAAATTTTATTCATCGATATATAGGGAGATTGGCTTGGGAATGTGTGTATCTATATATATAGAGAAATGGAAAATTTAATGTTCAAATTTGAACCAAACAGTGTTATTTTGGGCAAATGAAATAAAATAAATGAAATGATAAATAATTCAAAAAAATTAAAATAACGTCGTACAGACGGAGTCGGTTTACAACCAAAATAATTTTATTGGAAAAATAGAAGGTTGAAATGTAGAAGTACATATAATTTTTGTAGCATTTGGGTTTTACGGTTCAGATATTAAGCGTTCAACAATAACTCAGGGTGAAATATAATATTTAATTTAAACCAAACGCAACCTACCTCAGTAAATTACGCACCGCCTATCGTGGAAACCATACCGCTACCCTAACCCTATTTGATTTTACATCGTTCTTATCTTCATCTATTCCTTCTATAAAATCAACTGTTGCCCCAATTTTTCTTCAGCACAAATCCATTAGTTTTTCTTTTCATTTTAAGGCCGAAGCCTCTTCATCTTTAATGGCTACCGGGAACGATTCTTTTTTTTTTCAAATCCATTTCTTATCTCTTCAGAAATCATTTCTTTCTCCCAATCTGAAAGCAACAGCCACTAAAAACCCTTTGTTCCAAAAATCGAAGTCAATCAGCCACCGTCTTCCGTCCATCGCACTGTCATGGCTCTAAATCACTTCCGCATTCTTCAAATCGAAGTTGAGTCTTCATCGTCATCGCTGAAGCCGCTTATTTCGATTCGAAGCTCCAAATCGAAGCCAAAAGCCACCAAAAACCATCGAAGTCCCTCGCCTTCTTTGCTCTTCGCTTTGATTTAGGAGAACACGGCCGTATGGTGAGCATCTCACTCACGATTAAATTATAGTTTCTAGTATTTCAATTTCAGTAGAAAACTAATTTTCGATAGTAATATTTGGTTTAAAATTGGTTGGCTGTCACACTTTATTGTTGAACTCCATTTCGAGCTGCTGCGTGATTTTTGGGATTTTCCTATTGGGTAGCTGAAACCATATGTGAACATGAGGACTTGCTTACTGTTACTTCTGAAATATATTTGAACATGAGAGTTGTATATACTGAAAATATTATTGTCTTCATTGGGCCTTACCTTGTTCCAACGAGAACTGATGGTCATATGTAGCCTTGATATTCTTCTCGGCGCTCTGTTTAAAATTTAATGATTAACAGAAGTATATACTTTGGCCTTGTTCTTTGAAAACCCGAAGTATATTAGTTTTTACCAGATTTTATGAAAGATGGCACTACATTTGTTTTATTTTATAAAAGTTGGTTTCTAAATGCTAGTCTATTTTTACTCATTATTCCAGAATATGCCAATCTTCATCTCACCTTGATAATCATACATTTTATACTATGCTATGGCCATGTTGATGATACTATGCTGTCGCCACCTTGATAATCATACAGGTTATACTATGCTATTGGCACTTTGATGATCGTACTATGCTGTTGCATCTTTGAACCTCTTGGCATGACCTGTTTGACATTTGTATTTGGCACACCAGTTTGATATTTATATGTCCAGTTGACATTTATAAGTCCAGTTTGATATATTGCATGTCCAGTCTTTTGCATGCCATTTTAATTCATATGTTAGCCTGATTGAAACTGCTATTTCCATCATATGATATATCTTCACTGAATTGAATTATGCTTCCTTTGTCAAAACTGTTATGCGGTTGAGATCTATTTGCCAAACTATTAGGCTGTTATGATCCATTTTTCAATACTGTTATGCTGTGTGATTCTTTTGTCAAAACTATTGTGGTCCATTAGCCTAAAAACTGATTTGGCAAAATTATTAAACTGATGCTATTCCACATTGTTTTAATGTAATGAAAAATCTAAATCATATTGCTTTACTGAAATGGGAATTTGTCACCAATATGCATGTCATTTTAATCCATATGCTTCCTGTCACATATATGTATGCCATATATTATCATCCATATGTTTCCTGTTATATACATACATACATATATATATATATATATATATATATATATATATAGGCACACACACACACATTTGAAAGCTAGGGATTTCATTTGATTGTTAAGAACTGATATACATATGAAACCGGTTGCAATGTTAACACTAGGAAATCATTCAATATATATATATATATATATATATATATATATATATATATATATATATATGACATGCCAAAACCATTATGTTTACTCATATTTGACTTGCTGAAACCATTTACTAAATAAGTTAGTGCCACACTGTTTACTGAATGAGATTAGTGTCACACTGTTTATTGAATGAACTAGTGCCCATTTGTTTACTGAGTTGGATAACTGAACCATATGTGAACTAATAACAAAATTTTATGCGGACCTGTAGCAGGTATATGCTTTTCAACATACTAGTTTATTTTCCAAGTATAATGACATGCATGCATGGTATATGCTGAATTCATAGTATAATGACAAGATCAAGTATGTTGAAACGATTTTGAAATGAAATTGCTGAACATATTGATCAATGTAAACTTTTGTTCACTGGTATGTTTTCTACAATGCAAACTAATACCACTACTACAAAACAGGTCAGTTGCTTCGCCTTATTTTCTTCGGTTGTCTTTAAACCAGAAGCAAATAATAACAGTTGCTTCTGTTCCTTCCCCAGAACTGAAGCAACTACTTCGCAGGAAGCAACAGAAAATTTATATATAGGAAATTGCTTCCGTTGTCCTAAGAACCGAAGCAACTGTTTGAAACAAATATAGCTTTTGCTTCTAACCTTTGTTAAACCGAAGCCTTAAACTTCATTCAATATGGCGCATTTATTTACAAACGTCGGTTTGGTTAAAACCCGACGTTTTAACACCAGGTAAAGAATTAGCTGACATTATACTTACCGCTTCTTTTTGGGCCCGTACACAAAGTCCCGCCCGTTACCTCCTTTCCCTCTTTTGACTAAATCAGTAAATCTTCCTTTTTTTACTTTTCTAAATCGATAATCCAATTTCTGATTCAAACCATCAGATAATCCGCCTTCAATTCGCGAAGAATATTGTAAAAGCCCTCTTAGATACCTAATTCTCGTCATCCAATTTCCGGTTGTTTCTCAGGTAAAGCGTCGATCGATATTATTATTAGTATTTTTGGCTATTTGTGTTAATCCTTTGTAATCTGTACAACATGGATTTTTTTTTGCCACGAAATTTCGATTTTTGATTGTTTTTTTTTTTTTTTTGCTATTTATGTTATTTTTTTTTTTTTGGCCATGAATCTGTACAGCTAAAAGTAAGCTAAAGTAAAAGTTTGCATGGGCTATTGGTGATTTCCTCTAAGATTTCCTCTGTTACCTTAAAATTGCTGAGAAATGTATTCTGAAAGGGGATTTGGTGATGGTTCTTACTGCAAATCATAATTACAAAAGTATATTTTAATCTAGTCCTTGATTGTTTATTTCGTTGATTAGCTGTCGGTTTTCTCACACCAATATTAATACCTAATAATTTATTTTTGCTTTAATATTGAGAACAATCGTAAATATGTAGAACTGACAAATTGTCTTCGTCAATAAATCACATGAATGTAATTACAATTGGGTCATGATAATGCAACTCAAGCTGCGTTTGAACGACATAGTTAAAAGCTGCATCGTATAGATGTAATTAACCTTGATTCACATGAATGCAGCTAGAAGTGCATTTGTTTAGAGCTTTTTATCAAACATTTTTGCAAGCCAATCGTGTTATATGTACATTATATTTTACTATCTTACTCTTGCATATCTTATTGATTTACATTTCAAAACGAAACGTGACCGAAATCCGAGATTTAAAACCTTGCCAACTAAGCATATGTTCATGTTTTGCCCAATGTTAAGCAGTGTTATATAACTACATTTCACTGTTAAGAAGTTAGGCTCAAGAGAAATTGTTTTATATTTGATAATTTTTTCTTTTGTTGTACTTGTGTTTATATAATCTTACATATGGGATATAAGTATAAGAAACAAGAGACATGATACATGGAAGACAAAGATTTGTGATATAGTTTGCTTTCTCATATAGGGAAATAAACTTGTATATAATGAGAAATAAATTATGTTGAATCTTCCAAAATATATTGCATATTGTGTATATATAACTCTCTAATTCTAGGCTGTATTTGTTTCCCTTTCTTCGTATGCACAAACATTTCAGCAACTAGCATTTTATAAAAAAATGTAAATTTATACAGTAGAAAAACACATTTATTGATTAGAAAAAACTGTGCTTTAATGACTTTCAAGTTTCAACACACTTTCAAAACAAAAACAAACAAAAAGGTTTTTTTTATCAGATAGAGTATACTCCACAACAGACTATGTGATACACTACTACAGTTTTTTTTATCTTCATACTGCTGCTTTTACTAAATAAAATTGTTTTATAATTATATATGTAATGGGAAACTTTTATGATCAGCATTTATTTTTCTATTACTGCTAAGCAAATCTGTAGCTAAGTCATTTAAGAGTAATATGACATATTATTAATACCCATATGGACTTCTTTATACTTAAGGTTCCCACATAAATTTATCATATGAAAATGGACATTGATCTGCGTAATATAACCAAAACTGGAAACCATATTTATTTTAATTCATTTAAAGTTGTATGAAAAGAGCTTCACTAGTTAATGCTTTACTTCTTAGCTGGGAATAATCAAGTCATGATTACATCAGTACTGGGGCTTATTGTATCAGTATTGCCTCCACTACGAATTTCACTTTGAATTTTCTTTGCCGCCATAATGGAATGTTCATAAGTAGAATTATAGAATAAAACAGTAACTCTAATTTGGCAATAAATTTCGAGATGAGATTGATTATTGAAAAGAGTTTTAGTTAAACAAGTGTCATGTACTATAATAAAATCCACATAACTCAAAAATGTGTTCTTTTATCTACCTGGTCTTTAGTGCAAAATATATTTTCAATTGAAAACAACAACAAAAGGAATGCACTTACCAGAAAATAGATATTAATTAAGTTCAATGATTTTGCTTTGTTTTTAATATAATTTCAGATATGATAAACAAGTTGAAAATACACCGCGCAACTATAAATTGCACTCAGCCTTTGAATTTTAATAGGGACATCACATAATTCACCTTATAAATTTTATGGACATAAATACATTTGAATATATAGGGGAGGTATATGCTTGTTTACTTGTTTGAGTATATGCTTATGGACATAAATACATTTGAACACATTTGTATGAGGTTTATGCTTATGGACATAAATACATTTAAATACATTTGTTTGCTTCTTATCCCTGCGGCTGCGACCTTTAGATTTCCTTTTCTGGAAGTGACTGGCTAGCTGTAGATTGCTTTTGATCAATATTCTCTACTTCATTCATACATTTGTAAATGACATAATTGAATAATAATTTATCGTACATATTTCTATGTTTTATTCATATATATGTAAGTTCAAGAGGAAAATAATGGTTTTATTTCCTTCGTTATAGCCATTATTTACAGTCCCCTTAATTATAAATCTGTCTTTAAATGGTTTTTATACCTTTGATACCTTGAAAGATAATGAGAATTTTTTTATTTTATTTTGTAATAAATTGAATGAATGTAAAGTTATTATATGTGTCGTTATTTGTAATATAACATAATGATTAATGGGCTATGGGTATATAATTACAACTTATATCACTTTATGTATCAAACATTTATTTGACAATAACATAGTTGCTCACTTCATTATGCCTGATATTTACAATTTAAGTGGGTACTTTTATTACTTCTTCAACAAACCTTATTTTCGATATTTCAGGAAATGGTATCTATACGCAAATATAATATTTTCTAAGGGTAAAAAAATGTGTCCAAATATATAGTACATATTGATTTATCAGACAAAAATACTTTCTTGTTTATGTCAATAATGTCCAGAGTAATCTCATATTGTTCAGTAAATCTATAACCTTCTACAGGCTTATAAACAAACCAACATATTAACCAAGTAAAATTTAAACCGAAATAATAGTCATAGAATCAGCATATTATAGGGTACACTCCTATGGGTTAGCATGAGCATTTGATTGGTTTAGTCCTCTAATTTTGGATGAATTATCTAGGTTGAAAGTGGCAAGCATAGTACAGTCTTGACCTTACGGGTGAAGTTTGGATTAAAAAGAGAACCCTATTTAGTTGCTGTATATTTGTACTTTGAATTGGATCATGTTTTTTCCAAGAGAAAATTATACCTTGAAATTATTAAACTTTTGTATACTTGTAACTTAAGTCCAGCTTCCTTGCTGCAATGTCAAGCAAAAAATTGTAAAGAGCTAACAAGTTTTTCTTAACATTCTTATTGATTATGGAGGATACTTAAATTAAGGGAGACTGAAACTAGTGTTGTTTGTTTTAATATTACGACAAATAGCAAACATTATCAGGTTGTTTGCATGTTATATGCTGCAAAGCATTATAAGTTATAACATATATACATATTTGGCTGGCATGATATTATTGAATAGATAGGCACCTGTTAACATATACACACACACACATACATAATGGTTCTTGTATATAGCCATGCCAACATTTATAAAGAATAAATACTATTTTTAGACAGTGAAAAATGAAACTGGCATAATAGTCATATCCTTGTATATATAGGAAATGTGCCAGGAGTAGAGGATACACTTTTATTTTAAGTTTGTAAATTATATGAATAGGCCGCAACATCACTTGGTATTTACAAGAAATGTTTTGAGTAGAAGGGCCATATTTTATAAATATAAAATGATATTTATATGCATGTACAACAAGCCACTGCACTAGTGTAAATTAAGCACATCTATGCAAAGAAAACTCAAACCAAAATGTTGCAATACTGGGGTATTAATTTCTGGAAGAGATTGGGATTTCAAAGGGGTTTAACCAAAATGTTGCAATATCGCAACATCAACCTGAATAAAAATGAAACAAATAGACTAGAATTTTAACCCTTACTGCACTATACAATGATAATATTAAGATGGTTACCCTAGTCTGAATGCTATGAGAAACAACATGATGATAAGGTCGTGGTGAAACACTCTGAGAAAAAGTTCATTTATCTAAGCTTTGGTTACTAAAAAAGGTTCATTTATCCGAGCAATTTACAACAGTCGATCTAGGAGGGAAAGCCAATCGTTATGCCTTAATTCAAACGTTCACTTCTGTAAATATATATCATTTTATGCATCTAATATGTGAATGAAAAATATTTGTTTTGTTATTGTCATCCTTAGGAACCAACAAAATGTCGTCTAGCTCTGAATTTCGACTTCAAAATTGTCGTAGTGGGTCGTGGTAGGGTACATCCTGCTTCAGAATCCGGCGATCGATGCCACAATCAACAACTCTTGGCTGATCATGTAAAGGTTGGGATTGACGCGGTGGAGCCTATTCATGCAGGAGTCTCACTTCTAGTTCCAACTCAATATCACACCACAATAGGCGAAGCGGTTGGGTAGTTTTGCTCAATGGCCTAAAAATCTTGTGCTTTTAGGAGAAAACGATGCGGTAAAATCTCTTGTGCATGTGCATTATTATGCTTATCTAATATATCATTATTGATTTGATTTTGTACACAAGCATGTTAATCATATAAGTGAAGCTTTAGCAGAACAATAAATAACAGGCCGTACTACTATTAGGGAGCACGAATATTATAACTAGGATGTCTTTTACTATATAAACTCCTTTCCATTATCAAACTGATTTTTTTATTGGCTAATTTCTTCGCCATTATATAAGTTCTTGATACGCAGGAAATGGTAGAAAATGCAACATTTGAGAATGTATTATAACTTTATGTGCAGGCTACACCTAAAGCGAGCACAAACAAAGTAAAACAAAATGGTGCCACGGCCATGAATAAAAACGAAATGGTCATGAATACAATGTCCGATCAATTTGTGAAGCATAAGGCAATCGTGGGAGAAGATATCCTGAAAAATTTGACAGATGAGTGTAAATATTTCCATGACTTGATAGTTCAAATGCCAACCGATGATGGTGTTATCATTGCAATTCACATGAATAAGGATTTATTTATGTGTGACGAGGACTTTGAAATTCATATAAAGACGGATGACATTATCCAATTTCTTAATATGGCATGGCTGAATGCATCATGGCTACAGATTTGCATCATGTGAGTATTTACATATTTTTTTGCTGAACGAATAAGAATAATGTTGATTACATGTTTAAATAATGTGTAGATGGTTAAATCATATGTGCAATAATCTCGAAGGGAAGAACATTGGGTTTATGTGTCCTCAGAGGCTTTCCCAAGTACGGAAATGTCCAGATGTGACAAATAGTTATATCTCAAACTCGTGGCATGTATCACAGTCTAAGTGCTTATTCTTAGCTCCATACTACGAAGGGTATGAATATTAGACATTTAGTAAATAGTTACCAGTTTGTTGTTGATTTTATTTTTTATAAACTTATATTGTAGGAAGCAATGCCTGCTGGTTGTTTTCCGTATGGAAAAAATGAGGTTTATGTTTTTGATCCTGCCGAATGCAAATGCAGTCTAAAGATCAAGCCACAAGTAAATGTGTATGTTTTATTTGTTTGCCTTTTGTTTAGATATGTATTTTGTTACATTATTTGTGTAGTGGTCACGTGCACGTTGCATGACAATTATTTAGATTAAGATTATTGGTCATTTGTTGCATTTTCAGGGCCTTCAAAACTTACAGAGCATTAGGTGGCAAGTCATCTCGAGGAAGTATCTTGAAATGGAAATTCGTTAAGGTGAATTGTTATGTGTCAAAAAAATTTTTGTATGTTGTTTGGGATATAAATTCATTATAACTTGACTTTATTTTGAAATATTGCTAGTGTCCCCAACAATTAGGACCAACGGATTGTGTATATTATGTGATGAGGTATATGCATGATATAATAAAAAACCAACATCAAAGTATTGATTTTCATGAGGTACCACTTTCTTAGTTTTATTTTTTCCTTTCATATTCAATATAAATAATTGTATGATTAATTATTTCAAAAAAATCTCTTTACTGTAGGACTTTTTACAAACTGTTTCGTACGGTCAAAAAGAGATGGATGAGATCCGAGATAATATAGCTACATATATCATGCATAACTGGGTGTAGTCGTTGTATATGCTACAATATTGTGAGTTTTGATTGAATACTATGATTCACTTGCAAAAGAATTTCTATATATGAGAAATAACAATTTACTTAATGCAGTTTCAAGGAGATGCGGTTTCAGTAATGCTAAGAAGCTGTCTATCATGCATGATGTTAACACAAGGTAAAATTGTGTTCACCCTTTTTTTTAAATAATATATTTACATTCGAGCAGACATAAATTTAGTTAGTAATTTCAAAGCATATGAACACAGTTTTTTGTGGTGTTAGCTGTATAGAACGTGGTATATATATGAAGTAATTTGCGTCCTTGCCATCATATTATATATGAAGTAATTTTATAATAGAACAAAACATATGCAATGGTACTAAATGTGAACAGATAAACCATTACTAAATTTTTGGTTTTCCAATGGTCAGAGACATAAGGGTTATGACGCACGTAGCGTAATATACAAATATAGAATCAAGATGTTTTTTATTATACAAAAAAAGTCAAAACTTATACATTTTGAACTTTGGAAAACTAAAAAGTAGATTATCTAAATGGACAGTTTGGCTCAAACGGATTGGTATTATGTTCATCACACATTGATCTCAAAAGCAAATATGTTCCTCCTCGACAAATTACTTAGCCATACAGGCTGTTGTTTAATTAAAATTAATAATAAATCATACTTCTTCTTATTATTATTGTTGTTGTTATTTTCTTTAACATAACCGAGCTCTAACTCGGAAAAAAAAAATTAATTAAAAGGTGATGTATTGACATTAAATCATTTTTTATGAAGTGCAGTGTGAAAAACAAAAGATGCACAGAGAGCATGAGATCAGTTGTTGGTACAGTGAAACATCAAATAAAACATTTATTTTACTCACAGCAGGATATAATTTGATTATCCTGTACACTAAAGTCTCAATATTCACAAACAAGTTATTTTATTTACAATAATCCATACGCCCATCCTCTACGGGACAAAGCCCAGTACATACTGTCTTCAAACCCCCGGACCAGTTGCATAATTCAACACAACCAGAAGAGAAATTGACGGTTCTGATTAACTAGGACCCCAACAACTAATGAACATGGCTTGCTTCACAGCGTCATCGCCTGAGACGCGGCTCATGTCACGGTTGTCTACGACCAAAACCCGGTTCAATCCGACTCCTATAGCCGGAATCAAACCTATCGGAATCAACAATGATTTAGCGAACCGGAGGATTGAGCCGTGGTCTGTATGGTCCCGTTCTACAGCGCAACTTGCAGCCGTGATCATCTTCCATTACTAAATTTTTGGTTTCATTTTTGGAATTCTAGAAATTCCATTTTAATTTTGATTCTGGATTTCAATGTTTTTTTGGTACCCTTTACTTGTAAATATACTCATAAATTGTACAAAATTTTATATTTGTAATGCTAATTTAACGATTATAGCTAGAAACGTACATATGGTTTCACCTGACTGTAATTTTAACAAGTGAAAAACTTGATGAATCTGAAATCTAAAAGTAGCCATATGCAACGAGAGCCCAAGAACCAAATAAAACAGCTCATATAACTTTACTACGTTTTCTATATCGTTTTAAAAAAACCCATTGCCATTTTCTTTCCAAAATAAATACCTGTAATCTTAAATACATTATACTTATTCCCTTTTGCCGCTATTACCTATGAGCATCTCCATGTCTCACAGTTAACATTACTTTCAATTCTGAAATGATCCTGGTAAGCACACTGCGCAAAGAATACTGGAAAGGGTATGACATTTTTAATGTTTACAGTTTACATGTGCACGTGAAAAAGTTCAGATTGACAGAAATGCATTGCAGTACAAACCTGAAATAGTGCAGTTTTTTTAATGATCTATGAACCTGAAATACTGCAGTCTTGCAATGATGCAATGATCGCAGTAAAAACCTGAAATACTGCAGTTTTTTAATGTGGTACTGTGGTATTTGAGTTGTGTTGTTTTGGTTCAAGTATGAGTAGATTTACAAGTAAAGGTTTTTTATAACCACAGGACCACATTAAAAAACTACAGTATTTCAGGTTTTTGATCGCAGTAAAAAACAGAAATAAGATCAAAAATTATTTATAACAGTTTATCATAACCAAATTTAATGTACTCGTGGGTAATCAGGATAAACCTAGGAGGTGGTGAATCAATAATCTCTCCTGTTTTTGGAGCTCTAACCCCATAATTGGAAAACCTGAACTGTCCCAAAACAGAAAAAGAAGATACAATGTTAATAATATAAAAAGATACCAAAACGAAAATTTAGGAAAAAGAAGAGAATGCATACCGAAATTTGAATAATGGTTGCACGATCTAAGAAGCATGAGAATTGTAAGTACTCTGAAAGAAAAGTATAAATTTTATCAACCAAATCGTAGCAAAACATGTGAAAAATTGTGACGTGGATGTCTTGTAGAGTATTTGGTAAAGATGGGAAACCAAAGCATTTTCCTAAGTGACCATGTTCCCATGCACAATCCAGTATCTGGTAAAGATGGGAAACCAAAACATGTGAAAAATTGTGACGCGGATGTCTTGTAGACAATGGAATGCATTAGGAAGATTCAAGCTTCAGTGGCAATTACACCCTACATACAATAAACATTTGCATGTATGCAGATTTAAACAGTAAAAATTCCCACTGATTAAATGTGACGCATATCTTACGTTTTTTATTGTCCATGAACAAGTTGTTTCCCAATGTTTTGAACTTTTGAAATTTTACTAGTATTTGCTTTTGAACTGGCTACAGGAAAATCAACCCAAACATGAAAATGGCGGAATTTCAAGCTTGAATGTCTTTGCTTGTTAATTTCATTGATAACTTCGTCTACAAATTAGATTCTTTACCTTAATTTATGTTCTAATTCCTCTTACCAAAACTATTATAGCTCTTTATAATGTTCTGTATGTAAAACTTTGTTGTATTCATAACTATGCTTTATTTTCTTTGTAGTATTTATCACTGGATTATCATAAGGGAAACCGAGTATAAGTTCCACTAGACTCATAGTTTAGTCTCATATTCTTCTAGCATGTATGCAGATATGCTCCTAGCCTAAATAATTCTTCACATTTTTGCGTGCAGCTGACAATATTGCATTGAGTTTCCACATGAACATCGTGCTTACACAACCCCAACTTTCACCTATTTGATATAAATCAAATGAAAAATAATGAGCCAAATTTTCCAGTAAAAACCTGAAATACTGCAGTACTTCAGTGCTGCAATGATCGCAGTAAAAACCAGAACCATTTTAACCATTCTTTGTTTATTGAAATTTTCTTTCTTTGTAATTAATATTGCAGTTTATTGAAAGTTTGTTTGTTTTTGAAATTTTGCAGGTAGATATATATTGCGCAACAAATATTCAACGAGGCGATTGGTTTGTTTTTGAAGTCGAAATATAGTTAGTAAGATTGGATTATATTGTATGTGGTTTCTTTCTTGGAGTATGACCGAATTATATATATTGTATTTGGTCTTGGATTAATGACACTATCTATGATGAATTGTAGATTTCTTATGTTGTTGCTATTAAATGTGTGTGGATCATTAACATTATCAATGAACTTATTACATTTATTTCTGTATTGTTATATAGCTTGAATATCATTAATTATTTGTTTCAATATATTGATAATTTTGGTGATATATGTAGAGGAGCAAATTTTATCAAAGAGGACATTTGCTTCGGTTGTGGTTACAACCGAAGCAACAAGTAAGTCCGTTATATGCCCCAATTCTTTTACACGTCGGTTGTAGATAACCGAAGCAATAAACAAATTGTTGCTTCGGTTATTCATCCGAAGCTACAGGCTTCCCTTTATTGCGCCTACTTCAGTTGCTTCTGTTGTTAAACCGAAGCAACAATTGCAAATAACCGAAGCAACAGAGCAATATTTGCTTCGGTTGCTTGTCCGAAGCAACAGCTTTTTGGTCTGTTGCGTCTACTGCAGTTGCTTCGGTTGCAGAACTGAAGCAACAGGGGGTAAATAACCGAACCAACAGACCTGTTTTGTAGTAGTGTACGGAAACCTCTGGGAAAACCATTTGATCATAGTTTTACTAGTATAGCAATTGCTGAACTGTTGTTTTACTGAAATGAAGTATATGCTGAAATCCATTTTTATAGCATATGCATACGCTGAAAACCATAGTTTCACTGAATGAATATGATTGAACCCATTATTACTAATAGAAACTAAATGCTGAATGCATTTAGTTACTACTGAAACTATATGCTGGACCTAGTTAGTCATTTTTGAAAATCATTCATACATTGTACCATTGTTCACTGAATGGAATTTGCTAAACCTATTTATTTTACAGAATGGGATTTCTGAAACCATATATAATATTGAACCATGTGATACTGAACTTTTATGCTACTTTGCTAAAAATAGAAACAGCTGAACCATGTTTTGCTAAAATGAAATCATTGAAACCACTCACATATAAGTTGTTGAACCTATCCACATATATACCTTTAAACCTTTTGCTCACCTGAAATGGAATTTGTCGCCATAAATGCTGAGACTTCCCTGAACCATGTGTATATATAAAAATGCAATCATGTCACTTGTATATGCTGGGTATTATGAATCCTGGTATGTTTGTTGCTGCCAGACCTGTTCTTGTCGTTGCCATGTTTTAGTGTCCCACATGTGTTGCAAACTTGTATGTACTTGAGTCCATATCTATATGTTGTTGGGTTTACCATGAGGCCATGCTGATTTGTTTTGACCTGTGGCACACAACTGTATATGCTGAGTTGCCCTGTATTGTTTCCCTTGTGTTGTTCATGGACACTTGACCCATGCATGTGTGTCGGGCCTTAACTGAACACAACTTGTTGGATATACCTGAGCCTTGTTCTTTTATATTTTCAGTTTCTATTGAAATTAATTTACTTGAACTATGATTTAATCCCGACTCGGGTGTTTTATGTTTTTGCATGGAACGCTCGGGTCAGACCCGAGCATTTCAGATTTAAAGACCACAGCTTAGAATTCGAAGATGGGCGAAGCGGGGATTCTGAAAACGTGCGCACTCTGAAGATTTCAAAAATAATAAATATTTTTTTATATTCAAATTTTATTTCCTATTGTGTTGTATAAAAAAATGTTGTATCAAAATTCGGATTTATAAAATGAGAGTTTTATTTTGCCGTTTAATACTGTGTTATCTATTATTCTGTGTTTTCTGTGTTGATCTATTTTTATACTCTGTAAGCTAAATAACGGTCCGTCGATTTGAGCGTTTTAAGTTGGTTTAATTACTGATTTGAAGTGGTTAAAAAGGCGGGACGTTACAGGTAAACCCGTTGATAAACTCACGTTAAAATTCAATTATATTCATTACTGCTTCGATTACTTAAATGAACTTCATTTAAGGAATAATGTCTTAAATTATTATAAGTTAAGTTTTACAATTTACTTCACCACTAACAGGAATTTATATTAAATTTCCTTTTCAAAATCTCATTAAGTTAAACAACTATTTGTTAAATCATTGTAGATTACTCGACTCAAACTAAATCTAATTTAGAAATCAACTTCTGTTAAAACAGTTGACTAGGTCAACTTTAAAACATGATTAACTCGTTGATCAACTCTAACTCGTCTTCGATTATTATTAAATACATAATAATCAATAAAATCCCATTTTTATTGTTCTTAAAAATATTTAATCTCAGTTATTAGTCATCACATTCATCCCTGCGCACTTTCTTATCAATTTTGGTAATACAAGAATTAGCTTTATGAATTATTTTATAGTTCAGATGAGGCATGTGCATCCCACACGGCAAATTTTGGTAAATTATTTAATAATTAAGATGAGGCATCTGTGTCGCACACGGAAGATTTTGGTAAATCATTTAATAATTAAGATGAGGCATGTGCGTCGCACACGGCGGATTTTGGTAAATCATTTAACAATTAAGACGAGGGTGTGCGTCGCACATGGCAGATTTTGATACAAAAGTGATGATTGGTGGTTAACAAATATATATATATATATATATATATATATATATGTTTAGTTTTTTTCTTTTTTTATAAACTTTATTTAAAATAACATATTTCAAAATGTATTTTCGAGTTATAAAAATAAATTTCATAATTTCATTCCTATCGATCTACCTTTCGATAAACCATTCTTTATGAAAATAATGTATAATTTAGGCATCTACTGCCCAGTCCTCAACCAATATTTCACATTGGTTAATATCAAGGGTTCAACAATCAATCCATCATCCAATCAGTTTGGTTAAACAGTACTTGTGATATAACATGAAAATAAATAATAAAATTTGAGGAACCTGGTTTGATTCCTCAAGCCTGTTCTTCCCTGTTAATCCATTCAATTCTACAATTTATAAATAATTAATTCAAGTGATAATGGTCAACTAACAACAATTCAAATATCCAATTCAATTTTTAATGTTTATATTATTATAAACATAACCAACAAGGTAAGTTACCTCCATTGGAATTAATCGTTAAAATAGCGATTTTATTTTATTTAAATTAAACAACCGTTTAATTTAAACAATATAAATATATATTCAACAACCAACAACTATCAAACAGTCAATAAATAGTATATATAGCACACAAACAATAAAACCCGACTTATAATGATTATAAGTGGGATACTGAGTGAGTTTAACTCACCTTGGTTTTATTTCTACCGTTAAAACAGTTGTTTCCGGCTGCGTCTAGCTCCATCCAACACTAGCTTCACGATGTTACGTTCATCGTTATGATTACAACATTTCCCATCTTGTCCAATTCTGATAAAAATGAATGAGTATGTAACACCCCTCCTGTGTTAAGGTCACTCACAAAGGGAATGCCCTAACTTTGATGGAGCGTTTTAGTAGACATAACAGAAATTTACAAGACAGATAAAACAGTACTTGAAAAATAAATAACTTTATTACAACAGAAACCGAAGTAAGTTTGGTTACATCTTTTCAAATCACAATGTAACGACCCGCATTCTACGTATCATAGGATCGTAGAATATTTATTTCTTTCACTCAAGAAGTCGTATGGTCATGTAACTTTGGGAGACGACTATTGGGGTCATTTCCCATGTTCATGATTTTCGTCGATTTTTAAATGACCATTTTGTCCCTAGTTGGTACTGTTTTGGCCATAACTTTTGACTGTAAGGGAATTTTAACCTGAACCACTTCCATTGGCTCCGGATGATGGTTTACAATTCCGTAGAGTCGTCACATTAGCCAAACGGACTCACCGTTTGGGAGATATGGCTGAAACAAGTTTCAGATGGTGAAAAACAGCTTAATTGGGCTTAACCGGGTAATTAGCAGCTGCAACGACCCGTATTCTACGCATCATAGGACCGTAGAATATTTATTTCTTTCACATATGAAGTCGTATGGTCATGTAACTTTGGGAGACGACTACAGGGGTCATTTCCCATGTTCATGATTTTTCCCGATTTTTAAATGACCATTTTACCCCTAGTTGGTACTGTTTTGGGCATAACTTTTGACTGGAAAGGAATTTTGACCTGAAACCACTTCCATTGGCTCCAGATGATGGTTTACAATTCCGTAGAGTGGTCACATTAGCCAAACAGACTCGCCGTTTGGGAGATATGGCTGAAACAAGTTTCAGATGGTGAAAAACATCTTAATTGGGCTTAACCGGGTGATTAACAGCTTGGCCCAATGGGGGATTTCGGGATTAGGGTAAGGAGGAGGCTGAAATCAGATAGAGAACGATTTTATTCTCATTTCCCAGCAGCCACTTTCTTCCTTGCAACCCTAGCAATGGCCTCCAACACCCAAATCACCTTATAATCACTTTCTAATCAAGTTTTGGCTTAATCTACATCAAATTAAGGGGAGGAAACACGAAAGCAGGGCTAGAGCTGCTGTTAGACGTTAGAATTCACCCAAATCAGCGAGGTTTCAGTTCTGAGAATTTCATTTGTGGCCAAGGTGAGTGATTAACATCGTTTTGGCACTAATTACAGTTAATTAAGGGTAATTAGTGAAGATTAACGAATTTATACACTAATAAATTCTGGAAAAATGTTTAGAAATTCTTAAATCATATTTTATGCCTCTGTTAGAAATTTGGTTCGATTTGGTTAAGTTTTGTTAACTCTATGATTACTTTTACTTAAACATGCTTAAGGGGAAAATGGGATTTTGGGTATATTTGATCCATTTTGACATGTAAATTCATTGTTTTGGTGTTTGTGGTTAGTTTTCTATGTTGCTATGACTGCTTGGGATGATTTGTGATTGATTAGTATAGTTAGATTTGTCGAAAATGTCGTTGAATGGCGTAAACAAGTTGCTGGAAAAAGTTGCAGAAAGTTGTGCAGGGTTTCGGATCGGATCGGATATGAGCTCGGATCGGATAGGAGACCTGGGCAAGGAACCCGAACCGAACCAGAATCTGGCACATAAGAGGCTTGGCAAAAAGGAAGGCCATGTTGGTTAAGCTGGGGATCAGACTAACTTAAAGACGAAGGGCTCGGATCGGATCAACTTAAGGATGAAAGGCTAGGACTGGAGTAAGGCGAAGGGATCAGATCGGCTAAAGGAGTAGGATTGGATCAGATGGAGAAGGAGGGATTGGATCGGAGCACGTGAAGAATGAGGGAGCGGATCGGAGGAGAAGCACGAACTGGAAGGGAGATGGCACCCGACCCGACCCGGAGGAGGAAACCCGACCCGACTCGAAGGGGGACACCCGACCCGAACCGATGCGACGCTGTGGACCCGAACCGAACCGCTACAGGAGAAGACTACGAACCGACCCGAAGTAGAGGACCCGACCCGAACCGATGGCTAGAAGGAGAACCCGACCCGACCCAGTATTGACCAATAACCCGAGATGCAAAGGTAGTCCAATATGGGAAGTTAGAGCTCAGGATCCAGTTGGGAACCGATGAGTTCACTTCATGATTGGGCTTTGCTACGGGACGTGTGCCAAGGGGCAGTCGATGTTTATGACTTTGGATCACTATGTATGGGAAGTATGTGAAAGGATTCAGGGCTGAAATGGCCTAGGTACGACTAAAGGGCTATACACCAATGAAGTGGGGTCATTTGTAAAGATTTGGTCATGACTCCATGTGGTAAGTTTGGTAGTAGCAGTCGTTGTACAAGTCGAACTCCGTCACTACTTCGATGGGTCTAGTGATTGACAGTGGTGGACATCGCATGCTTTACGCACTGAGTGAGAGATGTGAGGATGGTTGCTATGGATGATTTGTTTGCTATCATTATGACGTGCACACCCCACCCCCGTATTCTTTACAATATTTATTCTGGCACCCTAGAGTACTGTACGGTATGTGGTCCTACCTCTTTGGTTGCAGGTCCAGGTTCAGGTATGGTTTAGTATACCTGTTATTGTTCTGTTTAGATGCTTATTGCTCATACCAGGCTTTATGTCTGACCCAGAGTTTTATGTCTCCTCTTATTACTCTAGGTGCTCAAACGAGCAGACTAGAGACAGGTTAGCTGGCGATGCACGGGTAGATGATCCGGAGACGAGCAGGAGGCTTCCACGTAATACATATATATAGTATTCTCCCTGTGTTGTTGAAGATCACTTCTTGGGCATTGGTGGTGCATCTTCTACTTTAGCTTTCTTTTGTTTAGAGACAATGAATTTGGAAAGTTGTAATAAGATGTATTTGGATTTCCGCTGCTCTGATGCTGATGTTAATTTTAGTTATCACCTTATACACTGTCTCACCTGTTTTATGTCAAGTATGTTATTATTATTATATTTTACTCCATGCGCTGTGAGACATTCTATAGGTTCTTGATTAGTTCGTTCCCTTCTTTCCTTTCTCCTGACGACCGTCCCGTGCTAGTCGGGCATGTGTACATCGCACTTTCGGAGGAAATGCAGGTTGGTGCGGGGCGGGCCGTCACACTTGGTATCAGAGCTCTAGGTTGCATAGTTAACCTAGGGAAGTTATCAGGGAGAGATAATATACATATACGAGAGAGCGTATTTGTGATTATTTTGGTTTTCAAAAGCTACATATATACTATTAGTAGTATAAGAATGAAGTCGTGTTGCACTAGCACCACTATGGGGTCGTTAATCGTTTCCCTTTACAGATTGACGATGAGCCGATATGTTAGAGGTACCGGTAGAGGGGCCAATAATGGGAATGCTGCTGACATGAGGACGATGTTTACTGACCTCATGAGAGAGATGCTTAGGGATGTACAGAGGGAAGCTCCCAATGGTGGAAATGGTGGTGGTCCAATAGTGCAGGCGCCGAGAATCGACTTCGCCAAGCTAAATAAGGATTATACTAGCCTTGGTGGGAAGCCGTTCCATGGAACGGAGTCGGCTACGGATGTTCAGGATTGGTTGGATAGTTGCGAACGTATCTTCGAGGATTTGGGCATCGAGGATGCGATGAAGAGAAAGCTAGCGTCCCGTCAGCTGCAAGGGCGGGCAATGAATTGGTGGAACGCTATAAAGGCAGTTACTCCTGAAGATCAGATTACTTGGGAGCAGTTTAAGGCTCGCTTTAGCGAGAAGTTCATTCCAGCTGCTCAGAAGTCAGTGCTGTTTAAGAAATTCTTGGAGCTCAAGCAGAATGGCAGAGCTGTCTCGGAGTATATTGCTGAATTCGATACTCTGTCGAAATATGGGCTATCCCTTATTGATACTGTCGAGAAGAAGAATGAGAAATTCATAACTGGTTTGGATCAGTACTTGGGGGAAAGGATTATTAACCACATCGATGAGACGTTTGAATCGATTGTGGGGAAAGCATTGAGATCAGAAAGTCTCTACCCTAAGCCGAAGACTGAGGTTCCATCTGCAGAGGAGCCAAAGCCACAAGCAAGTGGTGGAGGCAAGGGTGGTTCCCAGAATAAGAGGAAGCAGAATCAGACTAAGGATGGCCAGAAGAAAAAGAATAAGCAAGATGTTGAGTGCTTCAGCTGTGGTAAGAAGGGCCATTATGCTAGTAATTGTCGGGCCAAGCCAGCGGATAGGAAGTGCTTCAACTGTGGCCAAATGGGACATCACAAGGACAAGTGTCCGCAACCCCCTAAAGAAAAGCAAATGGTGAAAGCTTATGCCCTTAATGCTATTCCTTCTTCGTCGAATGCCCCAACTGCGGCGGAGAAGGGAAAGAATGTCGTCATTCAAGGTATGCTTTCTGTGTATGATGTTCCTGTTAGAGTTTTGTTTGATACCGGAGATTCCAGTTCTTTCATATCTAGTGACCTGGTAGATAGGTTGGGATTGGAGCCCGAGGTTGTCGATAGACCTTTAGTAGTGACGAACCCGATTGGTGGTTCGACTAGCCTTAGCATGATTTGTCGTAATGTGGTCTTATCGAGTCATGGATGCATGTTTGTTTGTAATTGCTTTGTTTTGGGCTTTACTGGGTTTGGCATTATTTTGGGAGTAGATTGGCTCCAAAGGTACGGGGTGGTGGTAGACTGTGAGGGCTTTTTGGTGATTGCTAGAGCGGATGATGGGCGGAGGATAGTGTTTGGTGGTCTACCTAGTGAGGGGGTATTGGCTAGTTTTCTAAACTCCTTCGACATTCCGCATAGTGAGTTGTCAGGTTTGCCCGTGGTTGGCCAGTATCCGGATGTTTTCGAAGAAGTGACCGGGCTTCCACCACACCGAGAAATTGAGTTCCGTATTGATTTGGTAAAAGATGCCAGACCTATAGTGATGCCACTTCATCGTATGGCACCAAGGGAGCAGCCAGAGCTCGAGGTGTAAGTCAGCGATCTTTTGAAGAAGGGATTTATCAGAAGGAGTGTTTCTGAATGGGGAGCACCAGTTGTGTTTGCTACCAAGGCGGATGGTTCCCTTCGTTTGTGTGTAGACTACCGCGAGTTGAATAAAGTGACGAGGAAGAATAAGTATCCTCTACCGCGGATAGATGATTTGTTCGATCAGTTGAGTGGCGCGAGATTATTTTCTCAGTTGGATCTCGCGACAGGTTTTCATCAGCTAAGAGTGGAAGCTGAGAGTATAGCTAAAATAGAATTTCGGACGCCGTCTGGATTTTATGAGTGGTTGGTCATGCCATTCGGGCTGACCAATGCCCCAGCATATTTTGTGGATCTTATGAATAGGGTATTCGAAGATCAGTTGAATAAGTTTGTCCTTGTGTTCATTGATGATATTTTGGTCTACTCGAGGACAGAGGAAGAACACAAGGAACATTTAAGAATAGTGATGGAGGTGTTGAGAAAACACCAATTGAAAGCAAAGTTTTCTTAGTGTCACTTCTGGAAGAGGGAAGTGAGGTTCTTGGGACATGTTGTATCAGAGAATGGTATTGCCGTGGACCCGACGAAGGTGGCTACGATACAGGATTGGCCTACACCCAAGAATGCAACAGATGTAAGAAGTTTCTTGGGGTTAGCTGGATATTATCGTAAGTTTATCCAAGGTTTCTCTAAGATAGCAGCACCATTGACCCAGTTGACCAAGAATAATCAATCTTTTGTCTGGGATGAAAGGTGCGAGAATGCATTCAAGAGTCTAAAGGACTAGTTGACATGCGCACCAGTGTTAGTCATTCCTAAGGGTAATGAAGAGATGATGGTATACACGGATGCCTGTGGTACCGGACTGGGTGCTGTATTGATGCAAGGCGGTAGGGTTGTAGCTTATGCAAGTCGGCTATTGAAACCGCACGAGAAAAGATACGCTACCCATGATTTGGAATTGGCAGCGATCGTGTTCGCGTTGAAGATGTGGAGACACTATCTCTTGGGAGAAAGATTTGAGTTGTTCATAGATCATAAGTCGTTGAAGTATCTCTTCTCCCAGAAGGATTTAAATCTCCGGCAACAAAGGTGGTTAGAATTCTTGGCTTCCTATGATTTTGACATCGCATATACACCGGGAAAGGGCAATGCGGTGGCTGATGCATTGAGTAGGAGACATGCCAGTTTAGGGGCTATGTTTCTTGAATGGAAGCAACTGGAGTATATCGCGGGGTTTGATTTCAGACCAAAGTGCGAATTGAATCCAGAAATGTTAGCAAGTTTGACGGTCAGACCCACTTTGATTGAGCGGATCGGCTCTAGTCAGAGGGACGATCCTAACCTATTGGAAATCATCTCCAAGTTAGAGATGGGTATCGATGAGGAGATGAACAAGTATGGGCTTGATCGAGATGGATGGCTTAGAAAGGATGGAAGACTAGTCGTACCCAATGTCAATGGATTGAGAGATGAAGTGCTTAGAGAATGTCATCACTCAAAACTGATTATACACCCCGGTGGTAACAAGATGTATCAAGACATGAAGCAGACCTACTACTGGGAAGGGATGAAAAGAGACATTGGGAAGTTTATATCCAAGTGAATGAATTGCCAATTAGTTAAAGCCGAGCAAAAGAAGCCTAGTGGGTTGTTACAGCCATTAGAAATTCCCGAATGGAAATGGGAGCAAGTCTCGATGGATTTCATCGATGGTTTACCAAGGACTAGATCGAGACATGATAGCATTTGGGTGATTGTGGACCGATTGACTAAAAGTGCAAGATTTATACCAGTCAAATCGACCAGAACGGCAGCTAAGTTAGCAGAATTGTATATGAAGTGGGTAGTGAGATTTCATGGAGTACCTAAAAGCATTGTGAGTGACCGAGACCCGTTGTTCACTAGTGGGTTTTGGAAGAGCTTACAAGAGGCTCTAGGGTCAGAGTTACATCTCAGTACCGCATATCATCCTCAGACCGACGGTCAGACGAAGAGGGTGAATCGTATATTGGAAGACCTCTTGAGAGCTTGTATATTGGATTTTGGTGGATCATGGGATGACCATTTGCATCTAGTAGAGTTTGCATATAATAATAGCTACCAATCCAGTATCGGTATAGCCCCGTTTGAAGCTTTGTACGGAAGACCGTGCAAATCACCATCATGTTGGATAGAGACTGGCGAGAAGTTTATGCTTGGACCAGATATGGTGAGGGAAACTTCAGATAAAATCAAGATCATTCGACAACGAATGAAAGCTGCCCAAGATAGGCAGAAGAGTTATACTGATAAGAGGAGAAGAGACTTAAGATTCTCCGTTGGTGACTTGGTGTTTATCAAGATTTCTCCGTTGAAGAGCGTGATACGATTTGGCAGGAGAGGCAAGTTGGCACCAAGATTTGTTGGCCCACTCCCTGTTCTTGAACTAGTCGGGAATTTGGCATATAGCATTGACTTACCAGAGAAGATGGCGGGAGTTCACAATGTATTTCATGTTTCCCAACTAAGGAAGTTCGTTCACGACTCAAATATGACTATTTCACCTGATCAGTTAGAGGACTTCGAAGCAGAACCCGAGGCGGTTGGGAACCGCAAGCCGGCTCGTATTGTCGAGCACGACATGAAGCAACTTCGAAGGAAGGCGGTGAAGCTAGTCAAGGTTCAGTGGAGCGAGGACGAGAATGATTGTACTTGGGAGACAGAGGAGAACATTAGGAAGACATATCCAGAACTCTTTGCCTGGAAAGATTTTGACTTCGATTTAGTTTTCCACATGCTAGGATAGGCTTGTTTTCTTGTTTTGCATGTTTGATTGTTGTATGTGGCTGTTAGGCATGCGGGATCTCTTGTATGTTTTGGGTTAAGAAATTTCGGGGACGAAATTTCTTAAGGGGGGAGAGTGTAACGACCCGTATTCTACGCATCATAGGACCGTAGAATATTTCTTTCTTTCACATATGAAGTCGTATGGTCATGTAACTTTGGGAGACGACTATTGGGGTCATTTCTCATGTTCATGATTTTTTCCGATTTTAAAATGACCATTTTACCCCTAGTTGGTACTGTTTTGGCCATAACTTTTGTCTGGAAAAGAATTTTGACCTGAAACCACTTCCATTGGCTCTGGATGATTGTTTACAATTCCGTAGAGTGGTCACATTAGCCAAACGGACTCACCGTTTGGGAGATAGGGCTGAAACAATTTTCAGATGGTGAAAAACAGCTTAATTGGGCTTAACCGGGTGATTAACAGCTAGACCCAATGGGGGATTTCGGGATTAGGGTATGATGGAGGCTGAAATCAGTTAGAGAACGATTTTATTCTCATTTCCCAGCCGCCACTTTCTTTCTTGCAACCCTAGCAATGGCCTCCAACACCCAAATCACCTTCTAATCACTTTCTAATCAAGTTTTGGCTTAATCTACATCAAATTAAGGAGAGGAAACACGAAAGCAGGGCTAGAGCTGCTGTTAGACGTTAGAATTCACCCAAATCAGCGAGGTTTCAGTTCTGAGAATTTCATTTGTGGCCAAGGTGAGTGATTAGCATCGTTTTGGCACTAATTACAGTTAATTAAGGGTAATTAGTGAAGATTAATGAATTTATACGCTAATAAATTCTGGAAAAATGTTTAGAAATTCTTAAATAATATTTTATGCCTCTGTTAGAAATTTGGTTCGATTTGCTTAAGTTTTGTTAACTCTATGATTAGTTTTACTTAAACATGCTTAAGGGAAAAATGGGATTTTGGGTATATTTGATCCATTTTGACATGTAAATTCATTGTTTTGGTGTTTGTGGTTAGTTTGCTATGTTGCTATGACTTCTTGGGATGATTTGTGATTGATTAGTATAGTTAGATTTGTCGAAAACGTCGTCGAATGGCGTAAACAAGTTGCTGGAAAAAGTTGCAGAAAGTTGTGTAGGGTTTCGGATCGGATCGGATATGGGCTCGGATTGGATAAGAGACCTGGGCAAGGAACCCGACCCAAACCAGAATCTGGCACATAAGAGGCTTGGCAAAAAGGAAGGCCATGTTGGTTAAGCTGGGGATCGGACTAACTTAAAGACGAAGGGCTCGGATTGGATCGACTTAAGGATGAAAGGCTAGGACTGGAGTAAGGCAAAGGGATCAGATCGGCTAAAGGAGTAGGATCGGATCAGATGGAGAAGGAGGGATCGGATCGGAGCACGTGAAGAACGAGGGAGCGGATCGAAGCGGAAGCACGAACTGGAAGGAAGATGGCACCCGACCCGACCCGGAGGAGGACACCCGACCCGACTCGAAGGGGGACACCCGACCCGAACCGATGCGACGCTGTGGACCCGAACCGAACCGCTACAGGAGAAGACTACGAACCGACCCGAAGTAGAGGACCTGACCCGAACCGATGGCTAGAAGGAGAACCCGACCCGACCCAGTACTGACCAATAACCCGAGATGCAAAGGTAGTCCAATATGGGAAGTTAGAGCTCAGGATCCAGTTGGGAACCGATGAGTTCACTTCATGATTGGGCTTTGCTACGGGACGTGTGCCAAGGGGCAGTCGACGTTTATGACTTTGGATCACTATTTATGGGAAGTATGCGAACGGATTCAGGGCTGAAATGGCCTAGGTACGACTAAAGGGCTATACACCAATGAAGTGGGGTCATTTGTAAAGATTTGGTCATGACTCCATGTGGTAAGCTTGGTAGTAGCAGTAGTTGTACAAGTCGAACTCCGTCACTACTTCGATGGGTCTAGTGATTGACAGTGGTGGACATCGCATGCTTTACGCACTGAGTGAGAGATGTGAGGATGGTTGCAATGGATGATTTGTTTGCTATCATTATGACATGCACACCCCACCCCCGTATTCTTTACACTATTTATTCTGGCACCCTAGAGTACTGTACGGTATGTGGTACTAACTCTTTGGTTGCAGGTCCAGGTTCAGGTATGGTTTAGTATACCTGTTATTGTTCTGTTTAGATGCTTATTGCTCATACCAGGCTTTATGTCTGACCCAGAGTTTTATGTCTCCTCTTATTACTCTGGGTGCTCACACGAGCAAACTAGAGACAGGTTAGCTAGCGATGCACGGGTAGATGATCCGGAGACGAGCAGGAGGCTTCCACGTAATACATATATATAGTATTCTCCCTGTGTTGTTGAAGATCACTGCTTGGGCATTGGTGGTGTATCTTCTACTTTAGCTTTCTTTTGTTTAGAGACAGTGAATTTGGAAAGTTGTAATAAGCTGTATTTGGATTTCCGCTGCTCTGATGCTGATGTTAATTTTAGTTATCAGCTTATGCACTGTCTCACCTGTTTTATGTCAAGTATGTTATTATTATTATATTTTATTCCATGCGCTATGAGACATTCTACAGGTTCTTGATTAGTTCGTTCCCTTCTTTCCTTTCTCCTGACGACCGTCCCGTGCTAGTCGGGCATGTGTACAACGCACTTTCGGAGGAATTGCAGGCTGGTGCGGGGCGGGCCGTCACTCTTGGTTTCAGAGCCCTAGGTTGCGTAGTTAACCTAGGGAAGTTATCAGGGAGAGATAGTATACATATACGAGAGAGCGTATTTGTGATTACTTTGGTTTTCAAAAGCTATATATATACTATTACTAGTATAAGGGTGAAGTCATACTGCACTAGCACCACTATGGGGTCGTTAATCGTTTCCTCTTACAGATTGACGATGAGTCGATATACAAGAGGTGCTGGTCGGGGAGCCAATAATGGGAATGCTGCTGACATGAGGATGATGTTTACTGACCTCATGAGAGAGATGCTTAGGGACATGCAGAGGGCAGCTCCCAATGGTGGAAAGGGTGGTGGTCCAATAGTGCAGGCGCCGAGGGTCGACTTTGCCAAGCTGAATAAGGATTATACTAGTCTTGGTGGGAAGCCGTTCCACGGAACGGAGTCGGCCACGGATGTTCAGGATTGGTTGGATAGTTGCGAACGTATCTTCGAGGATTTAGGCATCGAGGATGCGATGAAGAGAAAGCTAGTGTCCCGTCAACTGCAAGGGCGAGCAATGAATTGGTGGAATGCTATAAAGGCAGCTACTCCTGAAGATCAGATTACTTGGGAGCAGTTTAAGGTTCGCTTTAGCGAAAAGTTAATTCCAGCTGCTCAGAAGTTAGTGCTGTTTAAGAAATTCTTGGAGCTCAAGCAGAATGGAAGAGCGGTCTCGGAGTATATTGCTGAATTCGATACTTTGTCAAAGTATGGGTTATCTCTTATTGATACTGGCGAGAAGAAAATTGAGAAATTCATAACTGGTTTGGATCAGTACTTGGGGGAAAGGCTTATTAATCACATTGATGAGACGTTTGAATCGATTGTGGGGAAAGCATTGAGATCAGAAAGTCTCTACCCTAAGCCGAAGACTGAGGTTGCATCTGCAGAGGAACCAAAACCACAAACAAGTGGTGGGAGCAAGGGTGGTTCCCAGAATAAGATAAAGCAGAGTCAGACTAAGGATGGCCAGAAGAAAAAGAATAAGCAAGATGTTGAGTGCTTCAGCTGTGGTAAGAAGGGCCATTATGCTAGTAATTGTCGAGCCAAGCCAGCGGATAGGAAGTGCTTCAACTGTGGCCAAATGGGACATCACAAGGACAAGTGTCCGCAACCGCCTAAAGAAAAGCAAATGGTGAAAGCCTATGCCCTTAATGCTATTCCTTCTTCGTCGAATGCCCCAACTGCGGCGGAGAAGGGAAAGAATGTCGTCATTCAAGGTATGCTTTCTGTTTATGATGTTCCTGTTAGAGTTTTGTTTGATACCGGAGATTCCAGTTCTTTCATATCTAGTGACCTGGTAGATAGGTTGGGATTGGAGCCTGAGATTGTCGATAGACCTTTAGTAGTGACGAACCCGATTGGTGGTTCGACTAGCCTTAGCATGATTTGTCGTAATGTGGTCTTATCGAGTCATGGATGCATGTTTGTTTGTGATTGCTTTGTTTTGGGCTTTACTGGGTTTGGCATTATTTTGGGAGTAGATTGGCTCCAAAGATACGGGGTGGTGGAAGACTGTGAGGGCTTTTTGGTGACAACTAGAGCGGATGAAGGGCGGAGGATAGTGTTTGGTGGTCTACCCAATGAGGGGGTATTGGCTAGTTTTCTAAACTCCCTCGATATTCCGCATAGTGAGTTGTCAGGTTTGCCCGTGGTTGGCCAGTATCCGGATGTTTTCGAAGAAGTGACATGGCTTCCACCACATCGAGAGATTGAGTTCCGTATTGATTTGGTGAAAGATGCCAGACCTATAGTGATGCCACTTCGTCGTATGGCACCAAGGGAGCAGCGAGAGCTCGAGGTGCAAGTCAGCGATCTTTTGAAGAAGGGATTTATCAGAAGGAGTGTTTCTGAATGGGGAGCACCAGTTGTGTTTGCTACCAAGGCGGATGGTTCCCTTCGTTTGTGTGTAGACTACCGCGAGTTGAATAAAGTGACGAGGAAGAACAAGTATCCTCTACCGCGGATAGATGATTTGTTCGATCAGTTGAGTGGCGCGAGTGTATTTTCTCAGTTGGATCTCGCGACAGGTTTTCATCAGCTTAGAGTGGAAGCTGAGAGTATAGCTAAAACGGAATTTCGGACGCCGTCTGGATTTTATGAGTGGTTGGTTTGCCATTCGGGCTGACCAATGCCCCAGCATATTTTGTGGATCTTATGAATAGGGTATTCAGAGATCAGTTGAATAAGTTTGTCCTTGTGTTCGTTGATGATATTTTGGTCTACTCGAGGACAGAGGAAGAACACAAGGAACATTTAAGAATAGTGATGGAGGTGTTGAGAAAATACCAATTGAAAGCAAAGTTTTCTAAGTGTCACTTCTGGAGGAGGGAAGTGAGGTTCTTGGGTCATGTTGTTTCCGAGAATGGTATTGCCGTGGACCCTGCGAAAGTGGCTACAGTACAGGATTGGTCCACGCCCAAGAATGCAACAGATGTAAGAAGTTTCTTGGGGTTAGCTGGATATTATCGTAAGTTTATCAAAGGTTTCTCCAAGATAGCAGCACTATTGACCCAGTTGACCAAAAAGAATCAAGCTTTTGTCTGGGATAAAAGGTGCAAGAATGCATTCAAGAGTCTAAAGGACAAGTTGACATGCGCACCAGTGTTAGTCATTCCTAAGGGGAATGAAGAGATGACGGTATACACGGATGCCTGTGGTACCGGACTGGGTGCTGTGCTGATGCAAGGCGGTAGGGTTGTAGCTTATGCAAGTCGGCAATTGAAACCGCACAAGAGAAGATACCCTACCCATGATTTGGGATTGGCAGCGATCGTGTTCGCGTTGAAGATGTGGAGACACTATCTCTTGGGAGAAAGATTTGAGCTATTTACAGATCATAAGTCGTTAAAATATCTCTTCTCCCAGAAGGATCTAAATCTCCGGCAACAAAGGTGGTTAGAATTCTTGGCTTCCTATGATTTCGACATCACATACACACCGGGAAAGGGCAATGCGGTAGATGATGTATTGAGTAGAAGACATGCCAGTTTAGGGGCTATGTTTCTTGAATGGAAGCAACTGGAGTACATCGCTGGTTATGATTTCAGACCAAAGTGCGAATTGGATCCAGAAATGTTAGCAAGTTTGACGATCAGACCCACTTTGATTGAGCGGATCGGCTCTAGTCAGAGGGATGATCCTAACCTATTGGAAATCATCTCCAAGTTAGAAATGGGTATCGATGAGGAGATGGACAAGTATGGGCTTGATCGAGATGGATGGCTTAGAAAGAATGGAAAGCTTGTTGTACCCTATATCAATGGATTGAGAGATGAAGTGCTTAGAGAATGTCATCACTCAAAACTGATTATACACCCCGGTGGTAACAAGATGTATCGAGATATGAAGCAGACCTACTACTGGGAGGGGATGAAAAGAGACATTGGGAGGTTTATATCCAAATGCATGAATTGCCAGCTAGTTAAAGCCGAGCAAAAGAAGCCTAGTGGGTTGTTGCAACCATTAGAAATTCCCGAATGGAAATGGGAGCAAGTCTCAATGGATTTCATCGATGGTTTACCAAGGACTAGATCGGGACATGATAGCATTTGGGTAATCGTGGATCGATTGACTAACAGTGCAAGATTCATACCAGTCAAATCGACCAGAACGGCAGCTAAATTAGCAGAATTGTATATGAAGTGGGTAGTGAGATTTCATGGAGTACCTAAAAGCATTGTGAGTGACCGAGACCTGTTGTTCACTAGTGGGTTTTGGAACAGCTTACAAGAGGCTCTAGGGTCAGAGTTACATCTCAGTACCGCATATCATCCTCAGACCGACGGTCAGACGGAGTGGGTGAATCGCACATTGGAAGACCTCCTGAGAGCTTGTGTACTGGATTTTGGTGGATCATGGGATGATCATTTGCATCTAGTAGAGTTTGCATATAATAATAGCTACCAATCCAGTATCAGTATGGCTCCATATGAAGCTTTGTATGGAAGACCGTGCAACTCACCATCATGTTGGATTGAGACTGGCGAGAAGTTTATGCTTGGACCAGATGTGGTGAGGGAAACTTCAGATAAGATCAAGATCATTCAACAACGAATGAAAGCTGCCCAAGATTGGCAGAAGAGTTATGCTGATAAGAGGAGAAGAGACTTGAAATTCTCCGTTGGTGACTTGGTGTTTGTCAAGATTTCTCCGTTGAAGTGCGTGATACGATTTGGCAGGAGAGGCAAGTTGGCACCAAGATTTGTTGGCCCATTCCCTGTTCTTGAACCAGTCGGGAATTTGGCATATAGAGTTGGCTTACCAGAGAAGATGGCAGGAGTTCACAACGTATTTCATGTTTCCCAACTAAGGAAGTTCTTTCACGACCCAGATATGACTATTTCACCTGATCAGTTAGAGGACTTCGAATTAGAACCCGAGGCGGTTGGGAACCGCAAGCCGGTCCGTATTGTCGAGCACGACATGAAGCAACTTCGAAGGAAGGCGGCGAAGCTAGTCAAGGTTCAGTGGAGCGAGGACGAGAATGATTGTACTTGGGAGACAGAGGAGAACATTAGGAAGACATATCCAGAACTCTTTGCCTAGTAAGATTTTAACTTCGATTTAGTTTTCCACATGCTAGGATAGGCTTGTTTGCTTGTTTTGCATGTTTGATTGTTGTATGTGGCTGTTAGGCATGCGGGGTCTTTTGTATGTCTTGGGTTAAGGAATTTCGGGGACGAAATTTCTTAAGGGGGGGAGAGTGTAACGACCCGCATTCTACGTATCATAGGATCGTAGAATATTTATTTCTTTCACTCACGAAGTCGTACGGTCATGTAACTTTGGGAGACGACTATTGGGGTCATTTCCCATGTTCATGATTTTTGTCAATTTTTAAATGACCATTTTGTCCCTAGTTGGTACTGTTTTGGCCATAACTTTTGACTGGATGGGAATTTTCAACTGAAACCACTTCCATTGGCTCCGAATGATGGTTTACAATTCCGTAGAGTGGTCACGTTAGCCAAACGGACTCACCGTTTGGGAGATATGGCTGAAACAAGTTTCAGATGGTGAAAAACAGCTTAATTGGGCTTAACCGGGTAATTATCAGCTAGGCCCAAAGGGGATTTCGGGATTGGAGATGTATAGGGGCTGATTAGGGTTAGAAAACATTTCTTTCAGCCGCTACTTTCATTCTTGAACCCTAACAATGGCTGCCAACATCTAGAAACATCCCCAAATCACTTTCTAATCGAGTTTTGGCTTAATCTACATCAAATTAAGGAGAGAAAACACGAAAGCAAGGTTGGAGCTGCTATTAGACATCAGTATTCACCCAAATCAGCGAGGTTTCAGTTCTGAGAATTTTATTTGTGGCCAAGGTGAGTGATTAGCATTGTTTTGACACTAATTACAGTTAATTAAGGGTGATTAGTGAAGATTAGCAAATTTATACACTAATAAATTTTGGAAAAATATCTATAAATTCGAAAATAATATTTTATGCCTCTGGTAGAAATTTGGTTTAATTTGGTTAAGTTCTGTTAACCCTATGATTAGTTTTACTTAAACATGCTTAAGGGAAAATAAGGGGTTTTGGGTATATTTGATCCATTTTGACATGTAAATCCATTGTTTTGCTGTTTGTGGTTAGTTTGCTATGTTGCTATGACTGTTTGGGATGATTTGTGATTGATTAGAATAGTTAGATTGGTCGAAAACGTCGTCGAATGGCGTAAACAAGTTGCTGGAAAAAGTTGCAGAAAGTTGTGCAGGGTTTCGGATCGGATATGGGCTCGGATCGGATAGGAGACCTGGGCAAGGAACCCGACCCGAACTGGAGTCTGGCACAAAAGAGGCTTGGCAAAAAGGAAGGCCATGTTGGTTAAGCTGGGGATCGGATCGACTTAAGGACGAAGGGCTCGGATCGGAACTTGACACTTGAGAGAACTGGCAAAAAGGAAGGCCACGCTAATTGAACTGGGATCGGATCGGATAAAGGAGGAGAGATCGGATCGGAGCATGTGAAGAACAAGGGAGATGATCGGAGCGGAAGCACGAACTGGATGGGAGATGGCAACCCGACCCGACCCGAAGTGGGACACCCGACCCGAACCGATGCAACGCTGTGGACCCGAATCGAACCGCTACAGGGGAAGACTACGAACAGAGCCAATTCAATGTTGAGGTCCCGACCCGAACCGATGGCTAGGAGGGGAACCCGACCCGACCCAGTATTGACCAATAACCCGAGATGCAAAGGTAGTCCAATATGGGAAGTTAGAGCTCAGGATCCGGTTGGGAACCGATGAGTTCACTTCATGATTGGGCTTTGCTGCGGGACGTGTGCCAAGGGGCTATCGATGTTTATGACTTTGGATCACTATGTATGGGAGGTACGTGAATGGATTCAGGGCCACAGTGGCCTAGGTACGACGAAAGGGCTATAGACCAATGAAGTGGGGTCATTTGTAAAGATTTGGTCATGACTCCATGTGGTAAGCTTGGTAGTAGCAGTAGTTGTACAAGTTGAACTCCGTCAATACTTCGATGGGTCTAGTAATTGACAGTGATGGACATCGTATGCTTTACGCACTGAGTGAGAGATGTGAGGATGGTTGCTATGGTTGATTGTTTGCCATCATTATGACATGCACACCCCACCCCCGTATTTTTTACACTATTCAAAATGGCACCTTAGAGTATTGTACGGTATGTAGTGCTAACTCTTTGGTTGCAGGTCCAGGTTCAGGTATGGTTTAGTATACATGTTATTGTTCTGTTTAGATGCTTATCGCTCATACTAGGCTTTATGTCTGACCCAGAGTTTTATGTCTCCTCTTATTACTCTGGGTGCTCACACGAGCAGACTAGAGACAGGTTAGCTGGTGATGCACGGGTAGATGATCCGGAGACGAGCAGGAGGCTTCCACGTATGATATATATAGTATTCTCCTTGTGTTGTTGAAGATCACTGCTTGGGCATTAGTAGTGCATCTTCTACTTCAGTTTTCTTTTTTTTTAGAGACAGTAAATTTGGAAAGTTGTAATAAGCTGTATTTGGATTTTCTCTGCTCTGATGATTGATGTTAGTTTTAGTTATCAGCTTATGAACTGTCTCACCTGTTTTATGTCAAGTATGTTATTATTATATTTTATTCCATGCGCTGTGAGACATTCTACAGGTTTCTTGTTAGTTAATTCCCTTCTTTCCTTTCTTCTGACGACCGTCCCGTGCTAGTCAGGCATGTGTACAGCGCACTTTCGGAGGAAATGCAGTCTGGTGCGGGGCGGGCCGTCACACACAATATCAGAATTCAAGTACAAAATATCAGCCTTGTACAAAAGCCTTCATAATGCATAGTTTTTAAGATCATAATCCCCAACATAAACTGCCATGGAAAGATAGAGCCAAGGCCAAGCGGTACTTCAAGCAGAGAAAATCTGAATCAAGCTCCTATACTTCCACGCTAAAAAACTTGGGGGGGAGGGGGAATGAAAGAAAAGGGGTGAAAACAAGCAAGGTCGGACATAAAGTCTGGAAAGTCCAGTGACTTTCAGCATATGAACAGATAATAATATCATGACATGAAAATAAAGCAGGATAAGAGACAACAACAATAGGAGTAACTGGTATACTTAAGCTAAACAGAAGAAACAGAATGATATAGCCCAAGTTATGCTTCTTACTTATATTTTACTTCTCTGCACTAATACTAGTATAACAGGATTAGGCGTTAACCTAATGTCCAAATTGAAACAGAAGCGGAACAGAATAATTTATACAGGAACAAAATGCCAGTAATGGGCCTTTACCACCCCAATAGACAGAAGGTACATAAACGGAATCAGAGACGGAAACAGAATAATCCCTACAGAAACAGAATGTTAGAATTAGGTGTACACTAGTAAATGGGCCTTTACCACCCCAACAGACGGTACCACGTAGAAACAAACAGGTTTTACCAACGGAAACAGACAGAACTAAGTGAACCCTAAATCTACCCCAACCGATCGGCTCCCTAATACATAAATACCCTATGCCAGCCCCACAGAAGGGTGTATCACTCCCCAAAGTGGCAACCTTTAAATGACACAGACCTACTTACAGATGTCACAGCGTCTTACATCCTCAGAGGCAGACCGGGATCCATGCACGCACATGACCCGGTTGGAACGCACCATCAACACCCCTCGCCATTATCAGAATGAACCACTTATAATTAGTTCAGTAAGTGTGCCCGGACCCTACCTACTGTTGGGTCATAGTTTTGATACCAGAAAGGGGAACTGACTAATATGGGTCCCAAACAACAGATGACACAAGTATTTTCCCTCCTAACCTTGTGTCCCCAGACTAACAGATTTCAGATTAACTTGTTTACAATTTTTAGGCCTACAGACTTCAGAATCAACTAGTTCACAGACCAGAAAATCAAGTCAATAGGTTTTCAGACTAACAGATCAGATGTATAGTTTTAACAGACTTACAGATTGTCTAACTTTGTATTAGGCCTACAGATTCACAAAACAGGTTTATTAATTCATCAGTCCAGTTGGTTTAGCCTTATCTACTCAACACATTATAGACATCATATTTATCTCAGATTTGCATTAATTAAATATTAATGCGCAGACCTCTCACATTAGGTCGGTAGCTTGTGGCCGCTGGATAAGCCAGGCGGTTCCAGGCAGACTTCTGCTACAAGCCAGACCTAACCTCGTGTCTAAGCATATTTTAGTTATGCCTGCGACCTCTCACATTAGACTAGCAGTTTGCGATTGCTGGTTAAGCCGGTTGGGTCCGGGCGGGCTTCTACCGCAAATATGAGTCTAACATCATGTCTCAGCATTTTTATTTTAACCAGTTTATTCCATTACAGATTATACAAATATCAGACTAATTATGTCAATTTAACATATTTGACTTCTTTTCAAGTCGCAGCAGATTAAACAAATTAACATGTTTTACACAAATTACAATCATTAAGCTTTTCAACAGATTTAACAGATTTAGCAGCTCAGGATGTTCAACAGATTTAGCAGATTAGGCAACTCAACAGATTTAGCAGATTAGGCGATTCAACATATGTAACAGTTTAGGCAATTCAACAGATTAAACAGGTTTAGTAGATTAGGAAAATTTAACATAATAAGCAGATAACAGTTTTAGCCGATTTAAACATTCCTTAAAGTCGTATTCACATATCTTGCCTAATTCATAAGGTAAGCCTAAACTTATATGCCCAAATTATGGTCATAATCCACCATATAACATATGTCCCAATTTTTAGTTAAACTTGCATAGTCCAGAATATTCTCCAAAAACCTTACATATAAATTATGCCAAATATAGCCATTGATTACAATGCATGTCACATATCCAAAAACCCTCCCTTACTTAGGTGTATTCACACTTAATCATTATCCAATCTTAATATGGATCTTTACACCTAAGTTAAATGCAAATTAATTCTCTTTTTTCCAAATTTCAGACTATAATATATATAGTATGTCCAGATCTAGATCTTGAATTCCAACTTGTACTATGCATCCAAACCGGTTACATGTTCACAGTTAAACTTTATGCCACAAATCCCAAGTCATATGTCCATATTCTTTATGCCTCAAAACTCAAGACATATGTTAAATACACCTTATGTTTTAAATACAACATGCCCAATTATATGTCTCAGATTTATGTTTTAAGTTCAACCTATGTTCTTTATGTTCTAAGTCACAATAATCCTCTCCTTCCATGTCATAGATCGTCATATACAATATGCCTCAAATTTATGTCCAGAATTACAACATGCGTTGTATCCTCAAATTAGTTACAAATCAATTATGCCCAAATATGCCTCATTCAATATTCTTCCCAAATTTAACGTTTATGCGTTCATCTCTTATGAGATCTAGCTCAGGCTCGTGGTAGCATGGCTATCAAACAAAAAGGAAGAAAGGAGGAAGAGATACAAAACAAACAGAATAATAAAACAGAGGAACAGATCTGATAAATAGAAAAAGGGCATAATCTCATATTCAGTTTTATAATTATATCAAGATCATGATTAAAATTCATATCGGAAAATGACTGCACTTGCCTTGATTGGATTATAGAAGAAGGGTTGCAGTAGTTCTCTTTTAATCTTATTCAGATTTGAAAGAAGATGCACTAGTTCTAGTTTTGATCCCAGCAGAGTAGCGACACCATTATTTTATTATTTATTATAGAGGCAGAGTATAGGCAGAATGAAATTGTGTGGAGAGAAAGTGAGGTTTGGGGGTGTTTTTATAGGAGAATAGGGTGATTTAGAGCCTTCAGATCAGTCCAGAAGTCATCAGAATCACCCAGCTCGAAGATAGGTCATCCAGCCACTCAGAAGAAGACACGTCATCATAGAACACTCCAGAATTCTGTGCTGGATCGGTATGGGCGCACTTGGCAGGTGCGCCAGTGTATTTTTGTACTGGCGCACTTCACAAGTGCGCCAGTGTATTCTGGCCTGTTTCCGGTTTTCCTGCCTAACTTCGTTCGTCCATATCTTCTTCATACGTTATCCGTTTTATGCAAACTCGGACTCTATCTCAAGCAGAATTTCGAGACGAATGCAATGGCGCAACCCGTTTCCCTTAATTCTTCTCCTAAAAGTTAAGTATATTTTAATTTGTTACTTATACGTTCACAGAAAATACGGGGTGTTACATTCTCCCCTCCTTAAAGGATTTCGTCCCCGAAATCTTCAAGTTAAGAAGAATGTGTCCTACCATCCAATCATCCATCTACTCAACCATCATCCACAAGCATCCATTGTCCTTAGAAAACTTCTAATCACTACAAGAAAATGTTCAATTAATAGCAAGCAAGGATTGCACGAAAATTTAACTTGCTATGCTTAAGTATGCTAGTCAGTGCTTAAGCTAAAACATAGCTTTAATTAGTAAAACATTGCTTTGAACGATGCAATGGTTAACCAATGCCTGAAATTTTAGCGGTCAAAATTTTACGGTTCCTACCAATTCCTGTGCCGCTAAATTTTCCTTTTCGTTTCAGTTCTGCACTGTCAAATCAGTCACTCCAAATCCCTTCTACACTCACGAACTCTTCAATCGCCATTCCTTTCACTCCAAATCCCTTTGCCCCAAATCCCTTTTCCACTCACGAAAACTCTTCTCTCTTCAATCGCCACTCCCTTCGATTCTTGAGTCGAAGAAGCTCCCGTGCGATTGCCACGGAAATGGATATGTCGACACGGCGAAGAGCGATTCCTGTTTTGAAGTGATTCCTGGTTCGAATAAGCTCGCGTGTGATTGTTAGGGAAGTAGATTCCTCGACTGCCGAACTTGATTTTAGGTATAAACTTTCAAACTTGATTTTTTTCTTCGTTGAATCATTGAGCGATCATTAAATTTGCGACCTGAATTTAGGTTGGTCTTGGTGAATTTAGTTTGTAGACTTCAGTTTGATTTAATTTATAACCATTTGGATTTAGGAAATAAATTAATCGTCCTTTCTTGATTTCCTGATGCTAGAAAGACATAAGCAGTCTGAATTAGTATTAATGATCCGATTGTTATGACAACTTATAGTATATCCCTATCTTTTATCAATTTATAGTTATTGCCAAATCTAATCCATCTTGTTTGTTCCAATTCCTAATCACGAGTTAGTCTCTCTATTTTTTTGCTGGTTAATACTTTATAGTTATCTTTTTTCCATTCTTTTGTGAGTAGTATTTGTAAATATTTTCAATCGTCTAGTTAATCCAATTGTAACCTACTAACTAACAGCCCACTACCATAAACTTCACAATGTTTAATTATTTTAAAAGAAAGTTTTCAAAATAGGATTCGATTTATAGTTTTTAAAATTTGAACTTAAAATTGAAACTGTATTTAATCGTGAACTATCGATTCATTTTCAATGAATAAGAGTCGATTCATTATTATTTTCCTATTGGGTTTCTAATTATTAGAGTATTTTCTCAAAAAAATAAATGATGCAGTATTGTTTTCTTTACAATGCTTGTATTGTTTCTTTAGTAAATTCGTTATATTTTCCTGTTGCATTTCTAATTATTAGAGCATTTTTTCAAAAAAATAAAATAAAAAATAAACTTGTTTAACTTGCATATGTTTCTCAGAAACTGTTGCACTAAGTTGTATATGGGAAAAAAATCTAATATTTTGAACGAAGCAGCACATGTTGTAGAGCATAATGCAAGATAGCTCATAGCGCAAAACTTGTGCTATTTTGCACTATTTTTAATTAACTACTTTTGTTTTTATATGCATATGGTATATATATGTGTGTGCGCGCGCATGTGCTTATGTGTGAGCGTGCGCATGCGCTTATGTCTGAGCGAACTGGTGAAAAACTGAATGGTGATAAAACTATCAAAGCCTTGTTTGATTCAACAATGTACCAGTATGTGCTAGTCTAATACATTACTGCAGATCAATCACATCCTGTCGTATCGTACCTTTGATTGTGTATACGCACATACTGTGTGTGCTTGTGTGATAATTTACAACGTGATATGGTCGCAAAGAGAATACCATTGGATTTTTATGGACTTCATCAGTTGTTATCTAGATCATCCTATCATTTAGGTATTGTAAAGAAAGAGGATTGGAAAAATAGTGTGTACGTAAAATGCCTATTATGTAAACTTGGGGAGTAGTTCTGGTTTGCAACTGAGTCAAAGGAGAAGAGAATAATCAAATCAATATACTACTAATGCAAAAAGTAAGATGAAAATAACTTGTTTTGATTTTGAGAACTAATATTTTGCTGATACTTTGTAAGTTCATCTAAACAATCTTTTTGTTTTTGTTGTTTAGCTATACATGAAGTCAAGCACAAATACTAATTTATATAGTTTGAAGGATGATATATCAGACTAAATGATAATCTTCGATATAATCTCCTCTAATAGTATGGGACAACATTGATCTCAACCACACTTGAGGATCATGTACAACATATTCTAAGATGTTTTGACATAGCTCATATGCTAGTAATTGGTATATGAGACTTATTATTTCAGCGTTTGTTTAATCAGACTGGCTATCATATGTCAACTATTACATCACATTCTATTGAGTACTATACCAAATTATCATTTTTTACTGCAATGTTTAGTCTCAAAGGTAAAACGAATAAAAAAACATTGAGATATTCAGTCTAAATTTTCAATTTGCAGGGGAGTGTGCCAGTATTCCATTTCATGAATTATGCAAGCGACATCGTATTTATAAAAATCTATTGAAGAGTCGGAGAACGAAATCACATCACTTCCTAAAGTTTTTTTTTGAAATTATCTTTTATCTTAACCCATTTACTTTTGGTTATAATGTTGGTGTGAAATAAGCAACCATTTTCTGATGGATATTCTCTAACAATATGGTAGTTTAACTAGAGAATATGGTAGTTTAACTAGGGATGTATTAGCAATTTATAAAAGTTATTTAAATGCAGATACTTAATTTTAGTGATAGTTGATTTCTGGGAATTTGACGTAATTGATGAATGTTCAAGTGACATTTAATGTTAGAAACACACATAATGGGAATGGAATAAATGTGTCGATTTTGCTAAATTCACGGTGTTAATTATTTAAACCTGGCATGTATTTAATACTAAGCATTTTTATCCGTATAGCCATAGAATCCACTGGATGTGTATCAAAATTTTGCTTCCTTTGCGTTGTAATTTACAATTTTTTTGTTGTGACCTATGGACAGTTTCAATGTGTTGTCTAATGCAACATGGACATCATATGTTGGAACTAAAGAAATGTGGTTTATAGACACAAAGTTTACATCAACATTGAGATCGAGTCAAAAGCAAAAACTAATTTTTTTTAGCATTGGCGTTGGATTTTCTACTGTATTAGACTTGAAGCTATTGCGTAAATATGGTTAGTATTATTTGTTCAATATTTTACTCTACGTACTGGACTTGTGATCATATAGGTGGTCCATAGTGCATGTCATAATTGCAATAAACCAAAAGTTTAGTTTTCTCTACTATTGGAAAATTATCCACCTCATCATTAAGTTTTTTCCCCCAGGGACTGGTAGGTTCTTTATTTTTCAATGCTTGGGATGAGTGTTTCTCATGGTGGATGGGAGAATGGAGATGTCCAGGTTGATAATAAATGTTAGGATGCATGTGGACTGTGGAGTTAACAGAAAAAGGGAATAGCAGAAGGAAGACGAAGAAGGTGAAACATAGAATATTACATAAGTAATATAAAAGAAAAACGCAAGAACAAGAACCACGAAAATCTGGTAATTTTTTTATCACAATCTGATATCTCTTACATGCTTTAATCTCTATCTATACATATTATTCATGAAGGACTTGTCACACTAGTCGTCACTAACGATAGTTCATTTAATCTCATAACATGGGTATTTTATAATTAAAATTGTTACTACTCCCTTTGCTTCAGAAAATAAATTGTTAGATATGGAATATTATGATTCAATTGTATCTTTCCTCAAGTTTTTGGTGCTTTGATATTATCTTTATCGGCTTTATATTTATTCAATAAGACGTGCACATTAAGAATGAGCTTTTAATTGTAACAAGGTACAGGTTGTGAGATTTCTTAATTTCTTATGCAAGTACATGCTTGAGACCTGATGTAATCTGTTGTTAGTAATGAAATACTGTTTGAATGTTTTTTAATCTTGGTAGGTTGCAGGAACCAGCCAAAATGTATGGAGAAGTTTTTGTGAATGGGGTGAAGTCTAGGATGCTATATGGTTCCTATGTAAGCAACAATGTATATCTGTTCTGTTCCTATGCCCATATGATTACATAAATAATGATTAGTAGTTGATAATATTTAGAAGAATCCTATTATGAGCTATCACATCATCTAATGATGTTTCTGAAACTCACAACTTACCTCGAGCAACTCTAAGTACGCCTCAAAATTCTCCTTTTTTTGCTAAATTAATGACTTGAATTAGTTTTCCCACACTATTTTATCTCGTGCTTTCAGCATATCAGCACCAAATGATACAGAATAATCAATGACATCATGCTTGCTCTTGATGTTTATGTTTATTCCTTTATAGAAAAACAATTGGTTTCATTATGCGGAAAGGAACTTACGAGTATTCACCCATACTTGCTTTCATTGTGCAAAGTCAAACTTGTGATGTATTAGTAGTGAAACCCCATTTTCACAACACATGGTTAAAAATGATGACATCGTGCATGTTCATGTTTCCTACAGGTGGTTAATAATGATGTATTACTTGTGATGTATTACTAGTGTTACTTAAGAGCAGTCGATTGGGAAATGTGATGAAAGCAGCTGTTTGGAAGAGGAGCAATGTAATGTTTCCTGTAGAGATAGGAGGAAAATTCATTGGACAGATGCATATGGAAGAGAAATTGCTGAGACAAAAGAATTCAAACCCAGGTACTAAAATATGGATTAACTAACAAATTACCTGATGTTTTATTCACATTCATTCATTCATCTATTATTATTTTAATAGGAAAATCCTTAGTTTTTGCTAAAACAATTCCAAAAATGTTAAAAGGAGAAAACTTGTTGCAGATGCCTCTTTCGATGGCCTTCTAGAGTTGCCAATTTTCTTTGTAGATACAAAGGTGGACAAATTATATTGAATGTAAAAAAAATGACTTAAAAAGATATCCTTTAGGAAAAAAATGCAAGCATTTCTTTTTTACTAGTTGCTGTAGGCAAATTTGTTCTCATTACATTTGCCTACTCTTATCATCATCGCGTCATTATGCATTTACGGATTATTTTTACATAAAATTGTTTTTTTGGTGGCTATTAAGAAACAAAAATGCTTCTGCTGAACTGCAAGATGTCATGGTCTTATTTGATGCATTTGTACATGTCTGAAAAGCTAAACAGCCATACATATGTCGATCATAAAAAAATTGGTGGAAATATGCATGCGCACACATGTATGACTGTGCAAGTTACACACATATTGAGTGAACATTAAAAAGGACTCATGGTTTATGCATGTATTCTGGTGAATAATAGCTGTGAATTGCATTACTCCAAGTATATTTTTTTTTCTTCACAATTATTAGAGAAGAATTTTTTATTTTAGTTTGATTCAAGTAATAAATAAAGGTTCACTTGAAATTTACAATTCTGCAGAAAAAATTAACTGTTGGATTATAATTATATATAGAATATACTGATGGATTTCTTTATCATGTTGGTAAAAAAAATCTGACATATCTTGTCTTCTAATGCAGACCCAATGGAGATGAAACAAAGCATACTCATATCATAAGAAGCTGAAGAAGGAAGCCATTGTTACTCAGTGTAGGTGGAGAGGATGGGTTGCTAAGAAGGAACTTCAGAAGCTCAAAATGGTCGGTATCTCAATATCATAGCAAATCTAACACACACTAAGTAGGCATATGTAAATATGGCGAAATATTCTTTACTTTGGTACCCTTTCCGCTCATGTGCCGACATGTTATGTTGTTCCAACCCGAGTTAGTATTGTTAGATGTCAAAATAAAATCTTTTACACGAAGCATGTAGATGGTTATTGCATAAGTCTGAAACATGAATGCATGAATTGTCTTAATTAATTGGCATTGCATTATACCATTGTCAGTCTAAGATAATAATGATTTGTGTACGTTTTTGCTACGCACACACAGGAAGCAAGGGAAACCGGTGCCCTCAAGGATGTAAAGGATAAGCTCGAAAAGACAGTGGAAGAGCTTACATGGCGCTTAGAGTTAGAGAAAAGAATAAGGGTACATTTTTCTAGCTTTCATACTTGATAGCACTTTCAGAATCTACTAGTGTGAACTTGTGCTTTGCACACGAGTTTTGAAAAATAAATGCAATTACAATGCTATTTGCATGTACAATGATAAGGAAGCGCTACATCAAAATATTTATCAGAATAGCTAGGACATTTTGAGCATAAAAACTAATTTATTTGAAAATTTCAATTATAATGTGTACATATTTGTACGCTCAGCCTCTATGAAGTGAGAATAAAAATGAACAAATGATTCAAGACAAAAATTACATAACCAATCACCATCTTATTTGGCAATCCAACATGTTGAATGCTCTTCTGTTAGTGGCCTAGCTGTAGGATTTGAGCGTTGTTTTCCTAAGATATTTTGTTTCGAAGCAAGATGGTTTTTCTGAGGCAATTGGTTTGGCAGTATGCACGATCTATTGCTGTTATGGTACGTGTATGATTAAAGTGGCCATCGCATTATTTTGTCTTTCACCTTAAGTGACTTTGATAGTGGATTTTTTCCTGACCCTTCACGGCGAATGTCAGTTTTGGAATAGGAATATTTCTCTACATTATAACATATCGAAGGCATAGTCTATTTCTAACAAAAAGACTGTTTCTTTGGAATAGGAATATTTCACTACGTTATACGTTATCTGGCTCAATAGTAATAAATTAGTAATTATCTTGTAAAACAACTTTTAATTATTCATAATTCATCTAGCAAAACATGAATTTAATGTCATATTTGGATCTTAATTAAACTAAGAAATTGTCCGTAAATTGATATTTTATTCGTTCTTTTAAATGATAGTTAAATGAATTAATTACCATTAATATCATACTTTTATTACAATTAATTAATTATCAAAGATGGAAAAATATGACTGTTTTATAGCATACATGCCGTAATAATTGTACCTGATAATATCATACATCGTTGTTGGAGAATGACAATAAATTAATTTAGTTATGAAACTGTTATTGTAAATCATGCACCTAATAAAAAAGGCTGAAATTATAGTTTGTTCCCTCTATTTAAAATACCAGAAAAGCCTTTCCTAAAATCATGATTTACAAAATGCTCCGTCATTATTTCCATTGAAACTATCTAGTCTATATTGCAGATATTTGCAATACTTAAAACTGCAAATCTTTGCACTTCTAATTATTGATTTCCTGGAATAAATATATTCTGTGTGAACTATAGATATTTAGTAAATAAATATTTACATTGTAGACAACAAAATATTTATAGTGTAGATTCGGTATTTTTTCCTGAAAATGAACATAGAGAATTTTCATGAAAATAACATCAATAAACCAAAAACACTGAAAAAAAATATTATTTGGAAAACATAATGAAATATTTTATAGCAAGAAAAAACTTGCTTTCAAGAAGGTCACAATATGCTTTACTAAAAAGCAAAAAAACACAGCTACAACTGTTTTAAAATAATTTTAAACTCATATTTCCACAGAATAAGAATAAACCAACATTTGGACGATAAGGTTTAATAAAATTACAAAAACAACTTTGAAAGTGTCTCATTAATTAAATATTTGTGACTAATTCTATTACCTATTTTGAACTTGGTTATTATTTGTGCTTACATGTTGGAATGTAGGACAACTACAAATAACAGAAAATAACCACAATGCACATGTGCATGAAATTGAATAATCAACATTCTAAATTTGTGAACTAATTTTGCAAGAATATGGTTACATAGTACAACATCCGATTTTCACTATAACCAAGATAATATTCTGATTAATTACCATAGTGGTTTGCCTAAATAAAATTGAGTTTAAGAAACAAAAAGGAAGTACTTACTTTAAATTCAAGGTTTAGTCAACAGTGTATTCCTTGGGAAAAATATTCAAAACAAACATACATAAAAATTGATCAATTTCCATAATTTAATGGGAGCATTGTTCTACAATGTCTTCCATGGCTATTTTACCATTTCCTAGATTCCCCACTTAATCATGTAGATACAAACCACCACTTAATTATATATCTTAGCGTTGGTTTAGACCCAAAAAAAAGTACTGTTGCCATGATTGCTAGTACTTTATCAATGGCTTGTTGGTTGTCTTCCTAGTTAAACAACCTGAGTTTGAGCTTGTAGCGTAAGCTTCTGATCCATCATTGTCTAGATGACCGACTTATTTTTCCTTATATTCCAGGCTGCTGCATGACCAATACCTGAAGTTAATGATAGGCACAACTCTTGCAAGATAGTCAGATTGCCCTGTAAAAGAAGAAGTATGCAAGATCAACACACAGAATGCATGAAACGTTCCTCTGTATAAAATGCAAATAAATGAACCAAAGAAAGCCATTGGTAACAGAGGAATTTGAGTAATGCTGCATAAGAATTGGTTCCATTAGTTTTGTGATGTCGCATGCATTCTCTGATGCTTTGAAGAAGAGACGATCGAGTTAATTGAGCACCTATGATGAATTTGATGTATTTCAACTTTGTTTGATAAGAGATAACTTTCACCTTACCCATTCTTCTTAAGACGCTACAAAGGTTTCTTAAAGAGATCGAGTATGCAAAGTGTACATTAGCAAATGTGATGCAACAAGCAACTGCACTTTTCGGGTAATCTACAAAGGTTTCTTAAAGAGATCGAGTATGCTCTATATACTTCTGCACATTTGTTTATTTTATTATTATTGACTGACAGAATATTGAATTAGGAATGATAAAATCTGTTATTTTGGTCTTCATTTTTTGTCATGCAATACCACTGATTCAACTATGAATTTATGTGATTTTCTGGTCTTTTATGTTTAGTGACAAATCTAAAAGCAAGATGTTTGGGTTAATAGTAGATACTGTGATATCGATATCGACTAACCTCCTGTGTTTGATTATTATAGGATATCTGGTTTGCCTTACTATTACATTATGAACTCCTAGCATCCGAGTTTTTCGAACAAACTGCATTTATCTCAACTTACATCAGGGTATGCTATTGTACTTTCTACCGCGGCCATTATTTCTTTGTTCTTGTAAGTCTGGATGACTCCTACTTACATGAATTTCAGCTCATGTATCGGAATTCTATTAATTTATTTATTTATTTATTTATGTTGTGACCATCATTTCTTTGCTGGACTCCTACTTTCTATTGTGACCATCATTTATTTATACATATCACATTATAAAATAAAAAAATGTCTTTTTTTTTCAAAAGCTCAGTTTATAAAGTAAATTCAGTGGTTGGAAACTCGGTTACAAACCGAGTCCGGCAATTCAGTTCGAATCAAAGTTTTTCAGAACTCGGTTTCAAATTATTAAATTATTAAGATAGACGTTTAGCCCTGATGTCCTTGCACTTCTATTATAATTATCTATTATCACAGTGTTAAAACTGCATTGATCTTAGCTCAGTGAACTATATTTCCAATAATCACGGCATATCTTAATAGTATCCCCCTACTTTTTCTTAGCACCACGAATATTTTTCCTTGATTGGCATCAACTGTTTTGTGTTATTGAAGATTTGTCAATACTGATTTAATTATCTTTTTGGTATTTATCAATTATCTTATTCACTGATAAACCTGTAGTATATCTCAAATGGAGTATAAATGCTGTGATGACTGACATGTTGCAGTATTGATAAGCCAAGTACCAAGCTGTGTGTGTGTTTTCCACTTTTTTCACCGGCTTAAATGTCGTAACTCGCCTCTAGTTACTCTTGAATTTATTAACACCTTGGCACACCATCTTTTACAGACATCTATTATGGGATCTTCAAGGGAACACAGAAGACAATTAGTGTTGTTAACTGCAAAATTACGATGACCATGGTACTATTAGACATGCAGTATATCTCAGGTGGAGTGCGGAGCCGTGAAGACTAGCATGTCTATTGGTAAGGTGAGTTCCATGTTTTTGTGTTTTTTTTTCAATGCTTAAATACAGAAAACTGCCTTAATTGACTTCCGATTTTGCAAACACCCTAGCGTGCAATCTTTTACAGACCTCTATTTTGGCATCTTCCATGTTTAAGTAAAAGAAATTTTGTACTGTTAATTAATAAGAATGTTTTCTTGTTTCTATTATTTACAGTGTTCTTTCAAATAGTTCAATAATTCGATGAACAGATGCACTAAATATGAAATCAAGAGCAGTGGAATCCGTTAAACTTGATTTTTATTGTTTTGTCATCTACTGTTCCAGTAATTAATTACCAGCAATTGTGCAAAACCATAATTTAAAACCTTAGCCTGATGGTGACTTCTGACAATAATACAGTTCAAGATTGTATTGCCTCTTGGGTGCAAAAACTAAATTATGATTTTTTGTTCTCAGTTAAACTATAACATTTCCTAATGCACTTGCCTTTCTGTTCCTGAACTAGTCTATGATATTTGTGTGGTATCTACATTCAGTTTCAGGATTAGAGCATGGAACCATTGGGTTTGGCGCTGCATCTATGGAATAGATCTTGTATCAGCATATTTTAGGATTGGACATGAGAACAAAAAGAGATAGACTTGAACTTTAAAAAATATGACCAAAAAGGTGCACTTTTTATTCTTTTTGCACAATTATTTAAAATACATGCATTTGCTATAGAAACTAAACTTGTAGATAATTGACACTCTATTTTTCACTATGTAAAGGTTTGTGTATTGAAAACTTCTTTTGTGCCCTGTAAACTAAGTTTACAGCGCTCCATAAGTTGAAGTGTGTTTTAATACTGAAGTGCTTGCTAGTCCCATATTAGATCTACTAGCTAACATAATTTAGTTATTCTACTATTTAGGTGCATGCTCGACCTTGTTTATGTGCAGTACATATATGATTACATTAGTGTGGTATTGAGATGAAATGACCGTTCTGATTAAATTGTGGTATTGAAATCATTTTATATGTTATATATTTGAAGCCTCTTCTTCACATTGTTGCTGCCTACCTGTGCAAAAAATTAAAGCAATATCCAACACATGATTTGTTTATGTAGGATGAATGGACATGAGAGAAGAAGCTAGAATATGGAGATGTTCCTGAAGATACCGAGCCTGAAGATATCCGACTACTGGGAAATGATGTTGTTTTCATATCATGGCCTGATGGATTTAGTCAGGTATACCATTATATTTTGAGTGTTACCTAAAGCATCGAAAAATTTCCTTTCTAATATGGTGTTAGGAAATGTAAAATTGGACGTTTTAAGCTACATGTCGTGTAGTGTTAAAAGCACTTGGTTTTACACTTTTTAATACCATTCATGTATTCGAAAGAAAAAATTTGTCGCTTTTAGCAAGACACTATATTTTTACAGTAATAACAACGATAACAATATAAATATTTATTTAATAATAGTAATATGATACTAATAATGATAAATTTATAAATATTTAATTAATAATATAATAATAATTTTATAAATATGTAACTAATAATAATTTAATAATGATAATAATATGATGATAATAATAACAAATTCATAACTAATTATATAAATATTTAACTAATTATATAATAATAATAATAATAATAATAATAATAATAATATAATAGTAATAATGTTCGTTAGTACATTTTTTCTTTCAGGGAGTAATATCCTAAGTTCACACTCGAACTGCACTTGATAAGAGGAAAACAAGCAATGAATTCGAACGTTACACAACTTGTCGTATTGTGTCCATATGTGCGTGAATTTTGCATATGTGGTATGAATATGCTGAGTTTTGGGGTATACTTGTGTGAATGTGTTGTGTTTATTATTTGTATGTTGTTCTATGCACATGTTGAAAAAAGTAGCTGTATTGGTGTTTTAATTATACTAACCATCAATCCTTGCATGTTCGGATTTTATGACTAATAGATGTTTTTTTTTTGGACAGGCATTGTATGATGCTCTAGGTTTACGCTATGGTGAAAGGCATACAAAAATATGTTGTCGCACCCATGCTCCTTCAAATGTATTTTGCGTCGATTTTCATACATCTTTAGCTTTCTTATATATCGTTTTGGTTAGATACGGTTGTATGAATTGTTCTTTTTAGTAATGTATTGTTTTTGTTGGCAATGATTGTAATAATTGTTATTTTTGATCATGAATATTTATGTGCTTCGAACTTTGTATGACATAATTTTTGATCATAAATATTTATATGATATTGTGCATGAAATACTTTTAATAATGGTTAAATGTACCGTAGCATTATGATAGTGCAATAAAAATATTCTGCAACAATTCAACAGCTTTCATGGCAAGTAAATAATGCTATAAATACTAAATTACACTTTCTATAGCGTTTTTATAGCATTAGTAGTTGCTGTAATAATCGGGCTATGAAATTTTTATAGCGTCTGTAGTTGCTATAATAATCAAGCAATATTTATCTATAACGTTTATTATTGCTATAAATAGCAATTAAATGATGTCATAACTCTGCGTTAAATTTTTATAGCAAACAGCAAACGCTATAGATAGGATTTTGTATGTTACAAACCGTCCATTTAATAGCAAATTTGAAACGCTATAAGTAACATCGATTATAGCATGTTTTTTATAGCGATTATTAGGTTGCTATTATATACCCTAGACATATTACAACACGTAGATATACAGCGTTTATAAAAACGCCATCGTATCCTTTAATAGCGTTTTTTAAACGCTATAAAAAGGTCTTTTTCTTGTAGTGAATGTTGTATGAACATATGCAAAAGTGTGTGTATATGTCTCTTATCTAATGCAAAGATCAGGCGGTCTACTGATTCAGTTGACCTCCTCAATGCGAACCATGTTGGTTCCATGAGTCCAATTATGTATGCAAGAAATCCTATTTGATACGCTTCATTTCTATATGAGTGCACAACCGCTCATTCATATGCAACATCCATGTGCTGAGTCACCCATTTTGCATCCATAAAAAAAAATGCACACACATCCATATGTAGTATGAGAGTGTTTTTGAGCCGATCTAGTGCCTAGTGTGTGTGTATGCATCCACGAGCAATCACTAGCAACCACTTGCATCCACTTGCAACCATCAAACATAACATGTCTCAAACACATGTTTACACCCATTAGTTTTCTACCTAAAGGTCGAAGGATAAAGTCGAGTGATAGAAGCAAGTATAAAACTAAAGCTAGGTTCCCATTAGACATCGGTTTAAGAGAATAACTTCTAAGTATCAACCCCGAAGACCGAAATCAACATCAAATTAATACTCAGAGAATCACTCCCATTAAACAAATGCCTAACTGGAAACCTATTTCACATTTTGAGTAAAAACTCCTATCCTTTTCAGAAACCTACAGACTACTGATACAGATCAGATTACCAAATGATTCTTAGGAAACTAAGCATGATAAAAACTCAAAATGTATGCGTCACGCCCAACACAGATGCCCTCAAACCCCAACTTATTACAAACAGATGAGTCGTAACCCTTATGGGGTTTGAGACTATAGCGGGATCAGAAACAAGACTAGTATTAAAGTGCAGAGACTCAACTATAGAATTAAAATGCCAGAATGATCAGATAAGGAAATTAAACTTTCTACGGAAAATTTCCTCCCTCTATCCTGTCCACCAACTACGAGAACATTCACCTACCTTCCAGAAGATTCTACCCTTTGCCCTTGCCTTCTAGGGCAATCCTTGATCAGATGTCATGTATCACCGAACTGAAAACAACCAGTCTTCTTACATGTTAACACGTCTTTCTCTAAAGTTGCCCCCATCACGCGGAAAACCCTATGAAGCTCGAAAGAGGATTAGCCGTAGGTGAAATTACTGCGGCTACAGATGGAAGTTAGGCACTTCTTTGCCCTTCGACAGTCGTCGTAGTCTCATCATGCCTACGAAAACATGTCGCGATGAGGTTACCTCCCAGAAAGCCAGGAGCCCCGGAGACTCAGAAAAGAAAGAAACAAGGATTAAACAGAAAATCAAAAGATAGATATATGGCTTTGGGGACTATGTTTTTCAAAATAAACTTTCCTTTTGAAAATATTTCCTTTTTAAAACCTTTTTGAAAATAGTTTTCAAAAACTTTTTATCAAATCTGGTAACCTTCAGCTCTGATACCAAGTGTAACACCCCTCCTCCGTTAAGGTCACTCACAAAGAGAATGCCTTAACTTTGACGGAGCGTTTTAGTAGACAGAACAGAAATTTACAAGACAGATAAAACAGTACTTGAAAAATAAATAACTTTATTGCAATAGAAACCGAAGTAAGTTTGGTTACATCTTTTCAAATCACAATATCAGAATTCAAGTACAAAATATCAGCCTTGTACAAAAGCCTTCATAATGCATAGTTTTTAAAATCATAATCCCCAACATAAACTGCCATGGAAAGATAGAGCCAAGGCCAAGCAGTACTTCAAGCAGAGAAAATCCGAATCAAGCTCCTATACTTCCACCCTAAAAAACCTGGGGGGGAACGAAAGAAAAGGGGCGAAAACAAGCAAGGTCAGACATAAAGTCTGGCAAGTCCAGTGACTTTCAACATATGAACAGATAATAATATCATGACATGAAAATGAAGCTGGATAAGAGACAACAGCAACAGGAGTAACTGGTATACTTAAGCTAAACAGAAGAAACAGAATGATATAGCCCAAGTTATGCTTCTTACTTATATTTTACTTCTCTGCACTAATACTAGTATAACAGGATTAGGTGTTACCCTAATGTGCAAACAGAAACAGAAACGGAACAGAATAATCTATACAGGAACAGAATGCCAGTAATGGGCCTTTACCACCCCAACAGACAAAAGGTACATAAACGGAATCAGAGACGGAAACAGAAAAAATCCTACAGAAACAGAATGTTAGAATTAGGTGTACACTAGTAAATGGGCCTTTACCACCCCAACAGACGGTACCTTACAGAAACAGACAGGTGTTACCACCCAACAGAATCAGACGGTACCCCAACGGAAACAGACAGAACTAAGTGTACCCTAAATCTACCCCAAGCGATCGGCTCCCTAATACATAAATACCCTGTGTCAGCCCCACGGAAGGGTGTATCACTCCCTAAAATGGCAACCTTTAAATGACATAGACCTACTTACAGATGTCATAGCGTCTTACATCCTCAGAGGTAGACCGGGATCCATGCACGCACATGACCCGGTTGGAACGCACCATCAACACCCCTCGCCATTATCAGAATGAACCACTTATAACTAGTTCAGAAAGCGTGCCCGACCCTACCTACTGTTGGGTCATAGTTTTGATACCAGAAAGGGTTACTGACTAATATGGGTCCCAAACAACAGATGACACAAGTATTTTCCCTCCTAACCTTGTGTCCCCAGACTAACAGATTTCAGATTAACTTGTTTACAATTTTTAGGCCTACAGATTTCAGAATCAATTAGTTCACAGACCAGAAAATCAAGTCAACAGGTTTTTAGGCTAACATATCAGATGTATAGTTTTAACAGACTTACAGATTGTCTAACTTTGTATTGGGCCTACAAATTCACGAAACAGGTTTATTAATTCATCAGTCCAGTTGGTTTAGCCTTATCTACTCAACACATTTTAGACATCATATTTATCTCAGATTTGCGTTAATTAAATATTAATGCGCAGACCTCTCACATTAGGTCGGTAGCTTGTGGCCACTGGATAAGCCGGGCGGTTCCGGGCAAACTACTGCCACAAGACAGACCTAACCTCGTGTCTAAGCATATTTTAGTTTTGCCTGTGACCTCTCACATTAGACTAGCAGTTTGCGGTTACTGGTTAAGCCGGTTGGGTCCGGGCAGGCTTCTACCGCAAACATGAGCCTAACCTCGTGTCTCAGCATTTTTATTTTAACCATTTTATTCCATTACAGATTATACAAATATCAGACTAATTATGTAAATTTAACAGATTTGACTTCTTTTCAAGTTGCAGCAGATTAAACAAATTAACATATTTTACACAAATTACAATCATTCATCTTTTCAACAGATTTAACAGATTTAGCAGCTCAGGCGGTTCGATAGATTTAGCAGATTAGGCAACTCAACAGATTTAGCAGATTAGGCGATTCAACATATGTAACAGTTTAGGCAATTCAACAGATTAAACAGGTAACAGGTTTAGCAGATTAGGCAAATTTAACATAATAAGCAGATAACAGTTTTAGCCGATTTATACATTCCTTAAAGTTGTATTCACATATCTTGCCTAATTCATAAGGTAAGCCTAAACTTATATGCCCAAATTATGGTCATAATCCACCATATAACATATGTCCCAATTTTTAGTTAAACTTGCATAGTTCAGAATATTCTCCAAAAACCTTACATATAAATTATGCCAAATATAGCCATTGATTACAATGCATGTCACATATCCAAAAACCCTCCCTTACTTAGGTGTATTCACACTTAATCATTATCCAATCTTAATATGGATCTTTACACCTAAGTTAAATGCAAATTAATTCTCTTTTTTCCAAATTTCAGACTATAATATATATAGTTTGTCCAGATCTAGATCTTGAATTACAACTTGTACTATGCATCCAAATCAGTTACATGTTCACAGTTAAACTTTATGCCACAAATCCCAAGTCATATGTCCAATATTCTTTATGCCTCAGACTCAAGACATATGTTAAATACACCTTATTTTTTAAATACAACATGCCCAATTATATGTCTCAGATTTATGTTCTAAGTTCGACCTATGTTCTTTATGTTCTAAGTCACAATAATCCTCTCCTTCCATGTCATAGATCGTCATATACAATATGCCTCAAATTTATGTCTAGAATTACAACATGCGTTGTATCCTCAAATTAGTTACAAATCAATTTTGCCCAATTATGCCTCATTCAATATTCTTCCCAAATTTAACGTTTATGCGTTCATCTCTTATGAGATCTGGCTTAGGCTCGTGGTAGCCTGGCTATTAAACAAAAAGAAAGAAAGGAGGAAGAAATACAAAACAAACAGAGGAACAGATCTAATAAATAGAAAAAGGGCATAATCTCAGATTCAGTTTTATAATTATGTCAATATCATGATTAAAATTCATATCGAAAAATAACTGCACTTGCCTTGATTGGATTATAGAAGAAGAGTTGCGGTAGTTCTCTTTTAATCTTATTCAGATTTGGAAGAAGATGCACTAGTTCTAGTTTTGATTCCAGCAGAGTAGCAATGCCATTATTTTATTTATTTATTATAGAGGCAGAGTATAGGCAGAATGAAATTGTGTGGAGGGAAAGTGAGGTTTGGGGGTGTTTTTATAGGAGAATAGGGTGATTTAGAGCCTTCAGACCAGTCCAGAAGTCATCAGAACCACCCAGCTCGAAGACAGGTCATCCAGCCACTCGGAAGAAGACACGTCATCATAGAACACTCCAGAATTCTGTGCTGGATCGGTATGGGCGCACTTGGCAGGTGCGCCAGTGTATTTTTGTACTGGCGCACTTCACAAGTGCGCCAGTGTATTCTGGCCTGTTTCCGGTTTTCCTGCCTAACTTCGTTCGTCCATATCTTCTTCATACGGTATCCGTTTTACGCAAACTCGGACTCTATCTCAAGCAGAATTTCGAGAAGAACGCAATGGCGCAACCCGTTTACCTTAATTCTTCTCCTAAAAATTAAGTATATTTTAATTTTTTACTTATACGTTCACAGAAAATACGAGGTGTTATAGAGTACAATTTATACAAGCTATATGGTTTAATTTAATATTCTTAATTAAATTATACCGAAGACCTCGGTTATCTAACTGGTCCGCTAATCCATTTAAAACATACGGTTTATATTATCTTAATGAAATATACCTCTACTACTAATGCATATATAAATGTGTGTGTATTTTTTCGGTATATATATATATTTCTCCTTTCCTGACCGTTTATTGTAATGTACATGTATATTTTTACGGCATATGTTAATACTTCTTTATCCATCCCGCGTATTATTTTGATATATATGTTGTAAGGTAAATATATTACCACCTTCTTTTCTTCAGAAAGCACAACTTCTACTGTTCTACATTTATTCCCACCTACCAGTAATTTGAATCATCTGTTATTAATCGAACCTATTCCCATCTCACTTTGTTTCACCGACTTCGTTTTTTCCTTTTTTTGTTAGCCCGAAAGCCCACCAACAGGCCCGCGTCTAATATCCTCCCCCTTCCCATTTGCTAAAGTATGGTTTCTTCCTTCCTCGAAACACTCTGAAGCTCCTTCCCATATTCACATTTACACCATCCCCATGCCACACGTTGCCCAGTTTTACCATACCATTTTTTTTCAACCAACCAAACCCTCCTCTCCAGAATCTTACCCCAACACTTACGAAAGCAACTGCCACCTTCTGTTAAAACTTCCTGCTTCCGCATTTCTTTTGTTTCATTTTTTTTAAATTACTGCTTGATTCCTTTCATCATCACTCCTCCATGATTTACGAAGTCAAGCCCACCCACGAACTGCAATGCTTCCTCCACGCCAGTTATAACTAAATACATGCTTCACTTTCAGATTTAAACCACCCACCACTGCGCTCTCCTATCACCTGGACTTCGGCGAACTACTCCATTATTGCTTTTCGTTTTCCCGAATGAAACCATCTTTTCTTCCACCACTCCTTACGCCACATCAACCATTCAACAGACGTCACTTAACCAGAAACTTGCGCCACCTCGACAGCAACCTGACTGCGTCGTCCTTAACCCCCTGTAGTGCCTCCAGTTCGCTGCGCTTCCCTTGCGATGTAAATCGCGATTTTCTAGTCATGGTGTGCTACCACGGTTTCCACTTGGTTTCTGTTTTGAGCGTATGGATTTAATCATTACGGCGGAGGAGATTGGGTTTTGTTTAGATATGGATGGAGATTTTAATATTTATACATAGCGGATAGATTTTTGTTTCGAGTTTGGATTATATTTCGAGGTAGTGTTGGGATCTGAATTATAAGATGGGGCTTGCCATTTGTTTTAGTTGCTGAAGAAAGTATAAAAATGGGGTTCGTATGTGTATTTATATAAGAAGGCTCCTTGCCATCCAAGTATCAGATCAGTAGGTCTGCAGTATATCACTTCATAGGTTAAGCAGTTGTGTGTACTTTAAGGCATGTGTTGTTTGGCTAAGTAAACAAAGAAAAGTAGGCTGTACTATTTGGTAGAAAATAGGGCAACTGGTAGAACTGTACACATATAGGATTGTACGTGATTTTCCACATTCTTGGTCTTTATTTAGGGTAGGTGATATACAATACCTTTGCGGTGAAGATTTGTTATTATATATAATTAAATTTTCAGGTGTTTTGTTATGTTTGTTTATGTTTGGTTATTTAAAATGTACCGCTAGTTACGTTGCCAGTTAAATACGGACTCCTTTGCACAACGGTCTTATTTTAATTTATTTTCTTATCGGTTCATGGTTAAATTTCTCTACGGACAAAATAACTCCAATTGGCCCCAAACTGAAAATCTAGCAATAATTAGCGATACGTATCCCGGAAAAATTCGTTTCATCGAAAACGGACATTGTTTGGACAATAGATATTTATTCAGCGTATATAATATCAATGAAATTCGAATTAAATCCAAAACAATTAAATTAAATAAATAATAAATTATTATTATCGAATATATCCATATAAAATAATATATCACTTCACATTCAACCAATATGAAATTTACAACTAATCATTTATATTTTCTAGCAAAACGATGCCCAAATATATATATATAAATTCCCTTTTAAATAAATTAAATAAACGTTATAATCTATAATGATTTCCATAGCGACTATTTTAAAATTTGATTTGGACATAACTTACAATATATACGATAAAATTCCGATTTTTCTCTTCCATTAGAAAATTATCATATAATCGATCCTAACGTTTCTTATTTCACAGAAATCTGACTTAAAATGGATTCTATATAATCAATTATAGTTAAAAACTCAATTTTACGAACTGCCGCGACATTACGCGCTCATTTTAATTTAAATATAAATTTAAACATTCAACGTCGTTTAATTAACAAATTCAGTATTAAAAATCGATAACAATTCAAATATAATATTTAAAATAAATTTAAATATTCGAATTCAAATAGCTAAAAAATCTGGGACATTACAATCTTCCCCCTTAATAGATAGATATAAATATTCGAATTCAAATAGCTAAAAAATCCGAGTCATTACAATCTTCCCCCCTTAATAGAATTTCGTCCCCGAAATTACTAAGTAAAGAAAAATGCTCCAAACCCAAATATTATAAAAATAATTGATTTAAAATATTATCAAAATAATTCTAAGTCTTAAAATTTGAAAAAAATTCGCCAGCACCTTCTTTGTACGGCTCGATCTGAACAACTACAACTGCCCCTCAGGCCTCACATTGGTCAAAAGAAAACAGAGCCAAGCGGCAGCCCAACTTAGGGGTATAAAATCAATCACCCAAATCGATATAATTAAGGTTTACCTATTTGTCGGGCAACTCAATACTCTAATAACAAAGCAAAGCAACTGTCAGTTCTTCCTCCTTCCAACCTGCACTAACTCAGTATATAATGCCAATAACAAATACAGGGTTAAATCATTCTAGTTTCAGTTCATATTGATTTTATTCTCATTCATTATTTTGGAATTTATTTCTATGATTTCAATTCATTTCTGTTGATGGATTTTTATTATCCAACCAATATATCATCCAACAAACAAATAATCAATGGTCACACAGCCAAAAATTATTCCATTTTTCTTTTAAATTTATTTTACTTAGTTAAAGTTAAATTCTAATTAATTTAATTATATATATAAACTCTTACTCGTAAATTCCATATTAAAAATTCTCTTCTGGTTTAATTAAACGGTTCAGATTTACAATTCCATTTGAATTTCCGTTCAAATCAATCAGACAAATCAATATCAATAGTTTGATAAAATTGTTACATTCCTATACAAAAATAGAATTTGGGCAAAATTATTTCATTTACCCTCTTTACAAAAACAATATTGTGTCATTTGCCAGTTCAACTTGAACCGATCAAACAACATAATATGTGTTAGCCCACTTTGTGAACTAGGCAACACAAAGTCGAGATGTAAAGCGTTGAAGAACTTAGAAAGCATCATAGCGGATCGGATCGGAGAGCTGCTGCTATTCGGATCGGAGAGCTGCTGCTATTTGGATCGGAGAGCTGCTAACATTCGGATCGGAGAGCAACTACCAGGTCGGAACGGAGCAGAGCGAAATGGATAAGGACTTAATTCCAGCTTAGTTCGGGTCGGATCGGATGCCCCGATCCAAACCCCCTCTGCACGCTCCTCCGAACCGAACCCATATTCCACGTCACTTCCCTCCCACGATCGCCTGAATATTCGGAGCGGTTATGACCAGTTCCTACCCACGATAATCTCAACTCTGATGCGCTGTCAGCACTAGAGTCCATCTGAACCCGAGGACGATGGGATGGAAGACACGTGGCTCCGACCCGGATCGGATTCTAAGCAAATTTTCACCTATAAATACCTCGCTTAGAGACAATTAAAGGGATCTTCTTTTTGGCACATTGAGAGTTCAAACACTTTCATAAACCGAATTCCATCACTTTCAGATAATCCAAATCATCTTTCAACATTTGTTTTGAGACAATTGAATGAATGTACATGAGTTGTGAGTGAAATTGAGTGTGCATCTCATTGTAATTGCATTTATATC